>JBAMMX010000007.1:10431791-11703259 GCA_037126225.1 Dillenia turbinata | reverse complement strand
GATGATCAAAGAAGAGATGATTTTCTGAAACCCGATGAAGTCAGAACTGTCAGAGAAAATTAAGTACCATTTGGTAATGGTGATCCTTGCTTCTTTCACATTTACGCAACAGGCCCCTTGCCGGTTGTTACCTTGCGATGACTAGGACCGGCAATTGGTTTCATCACCCAGCCTGAACCTATTAATTAGACCCGTGTTCAAGCTATAGATCCTGATTCACAATTTCAAATTAAATATTATTTTTTATGATATTAAAAATATTGTGATTTTGATGGTGACTTTGATAAGTTTTTCGCTTTTACTTTTGATGTAATTCTTTAATTTTTTAGGATATTATTGTTGTTAATTTTCTTTAATTAGATATGATAGTATTTGATTTGAATTTTATTTTAGATGATTAATATATTTTTTTTTATTTTGTATTTATTATATTATAAAATGGATTAAAAATATTTGAAATGAAATTTATGAATTGGGCTTTAGTCCGCCTAAAACGGACCCATGGCCTTTTTAATTTTTTGGGTGAAACTCAAGTCTCGATTTTTCAAGCTTTTTGGAGTGAAGTTCAGGTTTGGACCCATAAACTTTTAAACGGGTTGAACTCAGGCATTGTAAAAACCCACTCAGAAGGCTCGATCACCAAACCTTGTGACGATCGATTTCAATTGGGAGTTGCTTCTAACTCCTAGTCTTGATTTCCCTGATTCTGGTAAAACGAAAATCGATTTTAACTTCTTTAAAAATTCAAGAGTTTTGATTTATAAATCTATTGTTGATCAGATATATATTTTATTCAAACCTGCTATACCCTTTCTTGAACACCAAAGAGTGCCCTAATATGGATGCGGCATGCGTTTAATTCCTTGCACTTTTAGCGGCTCAGAATTAGATCAATCAATTCAAAACTCCTTCAAATATAGGGCTTTACTTGTATAAATAGAGTAATTGAGCCGACGAAGTTTTAACTCAAGTGGTACCTTTTCCCTTCTTCTTATAATAGACTCAATTCAAACCTCAAGGATCCACCAAGAAAAAAGTAATTGTTCATGTGATGATAAAATACAAAATATTAAAAATTAAAAACATCTTACACCATTAGTCTCTCTTCACTGGTTTAACTTCTCATAGAGAATTGTAATTTAACAAATTACTGAATAGTTTTTGAATATAATAGAAATTATATTAACCTCCGCTATGCAACAATGGAGGAATTGGGGTTTGAATGACAGAATGTAGATTCAACTACAGAGAACTAGGGGTAGGACAGAGAATCAAATTAGTTTTCACGCTACCCATCTTTTTCAAACCCTAATTTTAGATGCCAATCCTACCCATTGTAATTTAATTCAGCACAACTTATTGAAGAAGATGTTATCAACGAAATATCCTTGACGCACCACTGCAAAGCAATTGCAAAGTACTAGAACATATTACTAAAAACTATATATATATATATATATATATATATATAAATATGTGTGCGATAGATATGATCCAAAAGCCCGTTACTTACGGTAACACTCCCTATGAACCCATGATCCAATAGACATCTCATTTCTAGACGTGTCAATGGTTAGCAATTTATCCCCCGAATGGTGGATATAACCCTGTACATTGAGTAACCTCTATCAAGAATCTAACTACTCGGTTTGTGGCCCTTAAAAGCATTCATCGTGCTCAAGATGATATGATCCTTTTTGTTTCGGTAAGAAACTAATCGTTTACCTTCATCAGCCTCGTGTATTATGCATACTCTCCTAATAAAGAAGAGGTCTTTGACATCTAATTGATAAAAGAAAATATCTCTCGATTTGTTAAATTTTCAAAATGATAATCTTAAAAATATTTAACTATAGAGTTCCAAGATTTCCTAGGATGAGTCACAAAGAAACTAAGATTGTAACGCCTCAAGAGCATATGACTCATAAGGCACCAATCTATAAAGGCCTCTAACAAGTCACAACCCAGTATGATCTTTTGGAACAATATACTCAACACACAAATTACATGGCTCTCATACTTAACTCTCTCTTACTTAGTCTCTTTTCTCTTGAAAACTACTCTTTCTAATTTGAGTGTTAGAGTCTCTCCACCGAAACACCCTCCAAAGAACTTTTACATGTTTTGATCCACCCTTGAGCATCCGTTCGAATCGAGGAGCAAACCCATCTCCAAAAAAAAAAATAGCACCGTCCGTGAAAAATAGACTTGAGCAACCTCAACAAACACAACAAAGTATCAAGCCATTATGCCTTCAAAAAGAAGGACCAGAACCACCTCGAAGCCATCTATCACTTGGATAGGCATATCGCAACCCCAATAGACACTACACCGCGCCGCTATCCGCTCACCCTGCTGACAACGCTACCACTCATTCTCAACTCCCTCACCCAGAGCAAAGCCTCATAACCTGCACCTCAAGAACAACTGCCGCATCTCCCGCACCTCAGAACACTTGGTCACACCTCCTGCGCCAATATCCCAAGAGAGAGCCACTCGTCCCCAACTAGAAAGATTAGAATCCAAAATACAAAACATGAACAAGCAACTAGAAGGACTCAGCTATGCCATTAGACTATAGGACAATCTTCTTCAAGGGGATCGAGGCATGCACACTCCTGATGGCTCATGCCTCGCCTGAACTATGAACCTTCAGTAACCTCTCATCATGATCCTGATGATTTACAGAGATAAATCAAGCAACTCATTGTTGACAAACTCAAACGAGCCAATGCAAGAAGGAACGAAGCCCCCTTTATCCCTCAACATGTCTCCTTTCGATCTGAAGGTCTACTCAAAACCGGTGCCTCATGACATACTTTTGCCTCCCATGGAGAGATATGATAGTACGATCGATTCTCGTGACCATAAGGCCCACTTCGTAATAGTAATGATTTCGAAAAATATGATAAATGCTGTTATATGAAAGCACTTTTCTATTACCCTCAAAGGCAATGCACTAACATAGTTTAACTCACTTCCATCGCTTAGTATCAAAAGGTTCTCTCAATTTCGACAACAATTCGAGATAAACTTTGTAATCAGTCAGGGAGCCAAAAGAAATTCTACTTCTTTACAATCACTACTTCAGAGAGACGATAAGTCATTGAGGGACTTTTTTGATAAATTCAAAGTCGAGATAATGAAGGTCTTAGTCATGGAACCATTCTATTGCATTAGTCGCTTTGCTTACAGGGTTACACTCCTTGGGTATGAAAACATCTATCACAAAGAACCTCCTTCTACCATCCAGGAGTTCTATACCTATGCTGAGAAGTACATAGTGGCCAAAGATGCTAAAGCATTTGACAAACATAGAAACTGGTTGCCCCGAAGGGGACCACCCCCAAGAACCCTCACCGAAGAAAAACCGACAGGACCCCGCCTCAACGAATGTTCAATACCTATACTCCTCTAAACATGACCCCTGTCAAGTCTTACTCAGATTAGAGACAAAACAATATGTTAGATGGCCTCTCCATCCCACGGAGGATGACTTTAAGAAGGATCAGACCAAGTACTACTACTTTCATCGAGATTATGGTCACCCTACCGACGAATGTAGGAAGCCAATGACGAGCTAGAATTCTTACTTCGATGCAAGTTACAAAGGTTCATTAGTATGGAATGGAAGAATATGCCCTCTCCTAATTGGCACGCCACACCACGTGAAAACAAACCGAATGAACATCCGATCGCCCGACTAGTATGCAATTGATTATGACGGAGTGATTCTCCAGATCTATAATGAACGATCTCTTCATAAGCCTTATGTCCAACTGGTGTCTTTCTAACTTACAACTTAGACCCCCAAAATTATTCATGGAGGGACGAGATTGAATATATGATTGCACCCATTTTCTATATAGCCGAGACACCCCTCCCACTCCGTAAGAGATGTCGATGACTCATGCTGACAAGTAGTCCAAGGGCAAGATCGATCATTGGCTTCACCAATGAGGACCTACAAGGAGTTGATCCTAACCGCCATGATCTCCTTATTATTACCGCCAAATCCACGATATGAGGTGAGGAGAATCTTCATCAATTAAGGAGCAGGTATAACCTCCTCTATTGGGACGCCTTCTAATGAATGAGTTTCAGTCAAACGCACCTCCAACCCCACCCAGGTCCAGTCAAAGGACTCTCTGGTGAATGGATATACCCCGAGGGTATTATCTTACTCGTGGTCACCTTCGACGTACCACCTAACCATGCGACAGCTACCACCATATTCAATGTGGTAAAACTTCCCTCACTCTACAATGCCATCTTAGGCAGCACTGTGCCTAAATGCCATGAAAGCCTTACCCAACACCAAACACATGAAGGTTAAGTTCAGAACCCTTCTCAGTATCGGAATGCTATCTTGTAACTTGGAATCTTCAGCATCTATTCCCAAGTGAACATGATTCCCCCCATAACCGCAGAATACGTGTCGATTGTTTTTACGTTAAGATTTTACATTATAGCAATAGTATTTCATATTCCGTGACTGGCATGTGTGATACCCTATCATTCCCATCCTACCATCTTGATTGTTTTTCTGAAAGAGGAAGCAAAATATAGTCATAGCTCATGGCAAGTAGCATCCTCATATCATTAGGTTAAAAGATAATGCTGCTCATAAATAATGACAAGACAAACTAGATTGGCCTTCAAAGCTTCTCCTTTTAAGTCATGAAGCGTGCAACTTTCAATATTCTTGTCGCTCTATCAAGCTCCGCTATGCTCTATCAAGAAAACTCAATCCTCACTATTCCACAATTCTTCCTGTTAAAGCCATTTTGTTTTCCAATTTACTGATAACTTTCTTGACCTTACGAGGTCACTTGGAGCACAAACATGAAACACAACACAAGTCAAGATGGCAAACAGACTTTTTTTTTCCATTTTTTTCTACCAACATGTGTATTCGAAGATGGCAAACAGACCTTCCACAAAGAAGAGATTACTTCCGAGAATGAAACACAAATACAAGAGATGAAGATGCAACTATCAGGTCAAGATTCTACTAACAGTGCCAAACTAGGTTCACTAATCGCCTGTAAAGACTTTACGAGAAAAAAGGGGGCTTCCTGGTGCTTCAAAAGCTTTAGATTCTGGGCATTATTTCATGTACCATCAACCTTAAAAGAGTCACCCTCAACACAAGTCATTTATTTAAAAAAAAAAAAAAAAAAAAAACAAACAAACAAACAAAACAAAACAAAAACTTCAATCCTAAAGTTACAAACACCCATCAAAAATACCATCAAGGATCACAAATAATTAATATTAGTACAAAGCATGTAAAAATACTGTACCAAAACCTTCACACCAAGGAAAAAAAAACATATCCCCACATTATTCGGATGGAATTCCAGTGAGACAACAAATAACGATCTAGAGAGAGGAAAGCGAGAGTTGAATAGAGAATCAACAATTTTGAACTGCCCAAATAATCGAAACTTAGACATTTTGAACCATTTCCTAATCTCGAGTAACCGTAGTTCCAATAAATCCCAAATAAACCTCTTTAACGCCCAAAACTGAATTTTTTGCACAATAATATTTCTAACCTCAAAGTTCTTAGTCTCACTCAATTCAACACACAAATCAAATGCATAAATAAACACATTCAAATATGAAAAACCTAAAAAAGAAAGAGAGAGAGAGAGAGAGAGAGAGAGAGGACTTTGGTGATTACAGAACAGAGTCCACCAATCGCTACATCGATTAAATCTCCAATTTTCCTCTTTAACACAAATTTTAATCAAATAGATACAAGAATAAATTATTTGGGGAGAGAGAGAGAGAGAGAGTTGAAAATTTGTAACTTCAATTCTTGACGTGCATGGAAAGAGTATCTTTACTCTTGGGAGAAATTAAATTTTGAAAAATGATGGTACGACGATGCATGAGTTTTAGACTCAGAAAAATAAAGCAGTAAAAATCTAGATAGAGAGAAAATAGCAGTAGTTGTTCAAGAAGGTGACGAGGGAAAAAAGTGGATTTAGACAGGGTTTCGGACATAAAATCCATGGGTTTCGTAAAAACCATTTCTCAAGGTTTTATTTTTATACCTTTATTCTCATTTCATTATTCCAAACAATTCCTCCACACCTAGATGATATTTGTCCTTAAACATTCCTAACTCAAACAAAACTAAGCTACTGAAGTCAACCTATTTTTTTTTCTTTCAAACTACAAAGCCAACATATGTCATAAGAGTCAAACTAGAAAAATAATCAAAACAAGTATGTTACAATATTTCGTACGAAAACAATCATTACAAATCCCAATAGCTTCTAATGAAATCAAAACTGTATGATTCAATATTTCTCTCTAAGGATTCACTCAAATTCATTCGAAAATAGATGAAAAATATAACAATATCACTCAAATAAACACATTGGAATTGACATTACCCTATACTTGCAAATATATCAAATCTCCACCACTTATAAATTTGAATTTCATGCACTAATTTAAAAATCTTCATTTGGTTGTAACAGGTTAGTGTTAAGGGTAGGATAAATAGGGTATATGAAGGGTTTAAAATGTATCAAAGAAAATATGCAGCTAACTACATTATTTTTTTCGGCGATAACACGTTGCCCATACAAATAGCACACCAAATATGAATGATCTTACTATCCACATGTGCTTAACAAAACCAACAACCAAAAGCATATGAAATGTCGACTTTTTCTCTATGATCCATGGCTCAAATAAAATTCGCATAGATGCAACATTTCTCTTTCTTTCTTTTCTTTCTTTCTTTTTTTTTCCTTTTTTGTTGCCGCTTTTTTTCTTTTGAAAAACACCCTAACATAAAAGATAAACAAAATCAAACTTTTTCTTTCTTTTTTGAGACATCAAGTCTCTTCGTCCTTCATATACGTAAATGTCAACATTAAGACTCTAATCAACACGCCTTATAAAGTAATCATATAACTAATATCATGCAATTAATTATATATATTTATAGTACAAGGGTTGAAACGCAAACCAAAAATAGGGTTGTGGTGTTGTATTGAGGGTTATGAAGAAAAAAAGGGTCTCAGTCTCAACTTGATTCACTAAGAGGATCATAAAAGTAAGGTTAGGGAATTTTTACGCAAGCCAAAGGGGGTAAGACATAATTGCCTTTATCATTTCAGTGTATGAAACCTTATATGTGATCTCGAAATGCATAACATCGTAGGTTCTAGAATGTTCAATCCAAGTGCGATAATCACACATCAAGAAAAGAAATTTTGAGTACAAAGAATGATATTGCTCGTTTTAGACTCAAAACCTCATTTTGAAATTAGGTTTGTGTTGAATTTTGCATACTTGTCATTCAAAAAAAACTATTAAAGATATGAATAGTTATTACAAGTATAAAAACCATTAATACGAACTATTTTTTTCATAAAATTTTAGCCAACCAAATAACACATCAATTTAGAAAGTTCAAAATTTTTTTTATTTCTCTCTCTCTTTTTTTTGTTTAAAACAAAACACAACCTATTTAAAAAAAAAAAACAAACAAAAAAAAAAACAAACATACTACTAAAAACAAAATCATGAAATATTCCACCACATCTAAATTATACGTTGTCTCCCAATATATACCAAATGAGAGAGAGAAAAATAAAAATAAATAACATTCATATCAAATAAAAGTAAAAATAAAAAGATAAAGTGAGAACAAGAATTCCCTAGGGGGAGTGATAAATGGAGAGGTCAAATACAACAAATGTTCAAGAAAAAATTATGGTGGTAGCAATGGACCTCTTCTTAGGGCGTGGGCACACTCTAACTCATGTACAATTCTAGTCACTTGAGAACATTAGCAAAATTGGGTAGCAATGAAGGCTAAGGCGTGGGCATGCCTTAATGGCAGAACATTTTTTGTCATAAAATTTTTCTGCATTTATTCATCTAAAAAAATCAAAATCAAACCTAAATCAAACCAAATAAATCTGAAAACAAAATCATAAAAGAAAATATTGGATTGTCTTCCAATAAGCCTCCCTTGTTTAGTGTCTTTGCACGACATTGTCTTCTCAAGTCTCAACCTCGCTCAAAAACCGGTCCGGTCTATTTAGACTTCAACATACCTGGTATGAATTTTAATTTTAAATTGAAGTGAAAGACTTTATGACCTACCAATGATTGTTTTCAATGTGGGAGTTCGTCATCAAGAAATTTGTCCCATTGTTAACCTTATGTGTCACATTTTCCTTCAACACAAAATCCAATTCATCTTGCACAAAATTACCATGAACAATGAAATCCACTATGCTATCAAGAAAAATAGATTTAAAATCATTTGCATACTTCTTGACGCCAGAAATATTAAAAGTAGCAATTTAACCATCAAATCAAGAGTTAGAGTATCCAAATCCACATCAATTTTTGTCTTGACTTTTTCGTAAATGGCTCGCACTTGTTTTATTGTTTCTAAGAGATGAATGTTGAATCATTTTTTTGAAAAGTTTCCAAAATCTCTCTTCCTCCTATTTTAGTTATGCCAACCTATTAAGAAAAAGTTGTAAAATCAAAATTTTGTTTTGAAAGTGTTTGATTTGTTACTTACCTCCTTGGTGGATTCATTTGTTATTGATGATTTCTCTATTTGCTCGATTTCCATATCTTCTTTGGTTTTTGATGAATTATCTTCCACTTCTTTTGATGATTTTTCTAATCGACTCATGGTTGCCATCAATTGTGACATTTGATTCTCCAAATTTTGGATACTAGCTCTTATCTCCTGTTGAAATCGTTAGCTTCCCGCTGAATTAATAGAGTGTTGTTAGTCAAACTTTTAATAATCTCTTCTAGAGACGTACCTTGACTCAAAATGGATTGGCCAGATTGAAATTGTGGTCGGCATCATGGTTGTTATGGAAACTCTTGTTGCCAAATTCTATAACTAAAGTTTGGTTGATCCCACCATCCTTGGGTGTAGGTGTTTGAATATAAGTCACCATAAAGAATGGGACATTTATCGGTTGGATGACCCACCTCTGAATAAATTCCATAAGTTTGTACCCGTTGCCTTTTGCCCAACAACAAATTTTTCCAAAATATGTCAATGCATCTAATTTTTTATCAATGGAAGAAAAACTTATCTCATTGACATTTCTTAGAATATCTTGCCATAATTCAAATTATTGAGGAGTCTCAATATAAAAAAATGCTCATTAATATTAAAAGTTAATAACTTCCTTAAAATCTTTTGTGTGGCCATATTTTTGTCAAGTCCTTCTCTTCGATGTTATTGACAAATTTCTAATAAGTTCATCGAGAAGAGTTAGTCCCCAAAATAAAGAGAAAATAAAACTTAAAAGAAATAAATCTCTTAACACCATTTTCCAGCAACAACATCAAAATTTGGTGTGTCGACAAATAACAAAAAATAAATTAACCAACTTCACTCAATACTAATATAAAATGAATAGGGTCATCTCCACAAAAAATAGTCAATTTATTTCTTTTAAGGAAATAATAATTTGGGGGGTTTGGAAAATTAACTAAACTAATAAACCAAAAAAAAAATAAAGCACTTGAAATTAAAAAAATAAAAACTAATGAAAAATCAATTTTTCTAGTCAAAGAAATTATATCCACCTTGATTTCATATGATTGATAATTGATTTATCTAAAGATTTCAACACCCATAAATAAATTAGTTATAACCATCGATAAACGTCCAACGATCAATCTCTTCTTATTTCGTCGATAATTAAGATAAGTTCATTAATTATTTTCCTAATCGAGAGTCAATCCTAGAGAAACTGTAGGATCGAAAGTCTCAACAAGATTAAGATATAGAAAGATTTAATTCTAATTAACAAACACACAGTAGGTTCATTTAAATCAGATTATTCAATTTAATAACATGAATGTCATTTACCACTTTATTAAAACTAACAAACAATTACGTATTTGTTTTTTTAATTAGTTATAGATTATTCTAGAACTATTAGATATTGGTCACTATTTAATAAATTTTAGAAAATCATGATCCATGAAATGCAAGAATTAAATAAATACCTATGAGATATTAATTTAATAAACCCAATTAAATCTCACAATCATTGAAAATTAAGATTTCAATACCATTCAACTAGAAAATAAATTAAAATGAAGACATTAAAAAAAAGAACTCACAAAACAAATAAAAATAAATATCAAAATATGAGTCTTGGTGCTAGAAAGTCAACATGTGCTAGAAAAAAATTGCAATTCTTTGCTGCTGCCTTCTATGGAGACGTGGATTGTAGGAACATGGGGCGGCTACCCTTTCTCAGGCTCCTCCTCCCTTCTAAATGTGTAATGTCCCATATATATAGTGGTGAGTTAACCTAATTTTAAAAAGAAGTCTTTCTAAATTTTTGGCAACTATCAAAAAAAAAAAATCTAATGACAAGTAACCTAGTTAACTTATCAAATAGATAGTCTAACTAAAATAGAAGATTATAAAAATTAGATTTCTCCAAAATTTATATTCCTAAATATTAGGAATAAAATAATATCTTCAAAATCTCTAATGTTTCCAAACTAGGTTTCTTCCTTTCTTAAATCTTCATAAGTCTCCTACATCATTCCTAATATATCAATCATCACAAAACAGAATAATTAGTGTAATATTTATTCAAAAATAAAATAAAATAAATCATAATTATTACACCAATTTATGTCATATTAGGTTTCATAAAAACCATTTCTCAAGGTTTTATTTTCATACCTTTATTCTTATTTCATTATTCCAAACAATTAATGTGAGTTTCAATCTTATTCCTAATTCTCATATCCTTTAACTAAACACTCCCTCAAAATATATCTAAGAATTAAAGATCAAAGTAATATCTTAATAGGTTAACTATTGGGCGTAACTTTCAAATATCACAAACTTATCAAACTGGTCAGTTTGTTTAACCCCAGTCCCCCCAACCCCAAGCATAAGGCACTTATTAATGATTTTTTTAATTGATCATCAATATTCAAAAATTTGACTAATTCAGCTTGAGCAATTGTGGAGTTCAATTTAGGAACTCGAATATATCTCAACTATTATTTTCTATTCCCAAGATCTTTAATTTTTATTAAAAATTTTAATATTTTGTCACTAAATAAACATGTTATTAATTATTAAAGGTCATTTTTAAAAGATGAGTCAAAGGTCATCATCAAAGATGGATTAAATACCAAACATCAAAACATAAGTGTTGCATTGGATGACACTAAGGTGCGTTTTGTTTGCACTTGAGATTCAAATTAAAATCGAAATCAAAAACCTTAGGAATCGAAATCGGAATCGATAACCCCTATTTGGTTCAAATTTGAATGAATATGATTACTATTATTGATATTTGCTTTATATATCTTTCGAAATGAGAATCATATAATTGTCAATTTTGCCCTTAATAAAAATTCTTTTTTATAATTTAAAAACTTTTATATTAAAGAAATAGAAACATTGCCCTTCATAAAAAAACATTGCTATTTTTTAAATTTAATTATAAAATATTATTATTTTATTATTTTGATAAAATAATTAGTTTTCATATAAAAATTTTATATTTTATCAAGCAAGACAACCAATAAACACACAAAAATTAAAGTGGAATCCAAATTTCCTTCATATTCATTTCTTTTAAACTAACAATTTTGCATTAAAAATAAAGAAAAAACTATTACAAAAGCACATCCATTCTAAAGGGTCTCTCTTCTTCTTCAACCTTAGACATTCATATATACTTTTATGTTTAACCCCACCCTAGAGGAAAGAAGAGAAAAAAATCTCAAAATGGGTCATTTGAATTTAGATATCTTTCTTCTCCATCTTTGCTCTTCGAATGCCTTTTTATTTTCTTTATTTACCCCTCAAGTGGCAGCAATGGTGCCTGTACAATAAGAATAGCGTTCGGATTTCCCAGAATTGGGAGCTTTTTGGTGGTCTTTTCTCAAGGCTTTCATTGAAGAAGAGATATTCCATTTCTTCTCTTTGCTTCATCAATCGTAGACAGAAAAACCAAGTCACAAAGTGATGCAAGTCTTGGTCTTCCGCTAATTAAAAATCACATTTTTAATCATCCACCACCCCCACCAAGGATTTGGGGTGATTTGGTCAACATCCATCAATTTTGGAAGGATTGAAATCGAGGCATGAAAGTTAGAAGCTAATGAAGAAGATGGTGAATAGTAAGAGCCTCAGAGACCAGAAACTAATTGTGTTGGATTCTAAAAAAGGCAGTGTATGCTGGGTTGTGGCCATCTATATTGGTATTTGCAAGTTCTGACTGTCAAAAACCATAGGTGCCATCTTTGTCGGTGTTTGAGTGGGGTGACTGAATGGATTGTAAGTGAGCAATTGAGTTGGAAAAGATGAGTGAGTGGAGAGAGATTGAGGAGAGAGAAAGAGAGAGATTTGAGTCTTTTAGAAAGAAAAAGGAAGAGGAGGAGGAGGGTTTAGAAGGTGTTGGAGGTGATATTTGGACTTCACAGTAACTACTCTTCTGACCTGAATGGGGAACTAAAACTGAGGTGTTCTCTAGATCTTCTTAGATGGGAAACCTATAAGAACCCCACAGGAACTAGCCCAGTAAGAGGGCTTTGACACTCAACTTAAAAAGAGTAGTGATAAAAGAAGAGAAAGATTAAAGAGAGCCTTAGATATAGCCCTTTGTTACCTCTATGTGATACATATATAGTTGAGTATATTGTATGTATTTGCTAGATCATCATTAATAGAGAGACCAGTTAAAACCCTACCAGAGTAGGGAAACTTCGATGCCCAAGTCAGTATGAGTAATAAAAGAAAGACTAAGGGTAGCCTGAACTTTAACCCTGTTGCCCCCATAGGTATTATGTGCCGAGAGTAATGTTTGTGTATCTAATACCATATGATGTGATTTGTGTGTACGTGTATGAAGTCATATCTCTAATGATGTGTAGAATGAGATATGAAGTCAAACCTTTGATAGAATAGAATTGGTATGAAACCATACCTCTTTTGTGGAGAATTGAGTTGCCTCCTTGTGGTATATATGGGGTTGAATGTGTGTCCCTCTGGTGGGAGCTTTCAGATTTTAGAAATGTTTCCTTCCTTTCCGAGAGTCCAAGAGAATTAGAGTACTAGAAGATTAAGGAAGGTTTGAACTTGTTAGAGATTTATTTCCTTATCGGATGATTATAAGAGAATTAGGATCTCACAAGAAAAAGAAACAGCTTCCATTGTTAAGTCGGATGCTATCATTTGCCCTCACTCCTAATGGTATTTTGAAAAAAATGGAATTAGAGTAGAGTGAATTAGGAAAATGGAAGAGAGCTGTAAGTCGTGTAGTAAATGCGGAATATGTTGATGATAGATTGTGAGAATTGCTTTAGAGAAATGTTGAATTTAGGGTTTGTGAAATTTTGGGATAATCAAGAGGTCTGGAGACCAAGAGGTCAAATGACCGGGAGATTGAATAACCGAGAGACTGAAAGGTTGAGAGATTGAGAAGTCAGGAGACCGGGAGGTCAGATTATCGAGAGATCATAAGAGCAAGAGGTTAAATGATCGAGAGGTCAAATGACCAATAGATCAAGATATCAAGAGATCGAGAAGTCAAGAGACTAATAGGTCCAATTACCGAGAGATTGTGAAACCAAGAGGTCTAGAGACTGAGAAGTTGGAAGACCGAGAGCTCAAATTTCCCGAAAGATTGTGAGACCAAGAGGTCGAGAGACCAAAAAGTCAAGAGACCGAGAGGTCGAATGAGTGGGAGGTCAACTAACTGAAAGACCGAGAGGTCAAGAGATTGAGAAATCAGGAGACCAGGAGGTCAGATTATCGAGAGATCATAAGACCAGGAGATCAAGAGATCGAGAGGTCGGAGACTGAAAGGTCGAACGAGTAGGAGGTCAAATGACCGAGAGACAGAGAGGTCAAGAGATTAAGAAATCAGGAGATCGGGAGGTCAGATTACCGAGAGATTGTAAGACCAAGAGGTTGAGAGACCGAGAAGTTAGAATACCAAGAGTTCGAATGAGCGGGAGGTCGAATGACCGAGAGGTCGAGAGACCGAGAGGTTGAGAGACCAAGAAGTCAGGAGACTAGGAGGTCGAATAACTACAGAACCAAGAAATCAGAAGATCGGGTGGTCAGATTCCCGAGAGATTGTCAAACCAAGAGGTCAAGAGACCAAGAAGTTGAGTGATTGGGAGGTTTGGAGATTGAGAGGTCGGCTGAGAGTCCGAGAGGTCGAGAGACCGTGAGGTTAGGAGACCGAGAGACTGAGAGACTAGAAGCTGAGTGCTTGGGAGGTCGAGTGACCGGGAGGTCTAAAGAATGAGAAGTTGCTCAACAATCTGTGGACTTCGTGATTGCGGTTAAACGGATTTGAGAAATCACAATTTAGACCCATTGCATAATAGAAATTACTTTCATAGTAACCGAGAATGCTGGGTAGGGTGTTGAACTGACCAACGGGTCAAAAGACCAAAAGGTTGAAAGGTCAAGTGACCAAAATGTATTGAGAATAGATAATCAAGGAATATATATGAGAGGTAAGATAGTAGCTGAGAGGACGAGAAACCCAAGCGAGAGTGTTCTACCAAGTAGTGCTTGGGAGTGCATAGTGTTTGTGTTATGAAAAGCAAAGGTAGAAGATCTGAAAACTAAAATAGAATTGAGGCTTTCAGTGGATACAAGAGCCTAAATAGAATGGGACCGAGCTCCAAATTGCTAAGAGATCAGTGAAAGATTGATAGTCGAAGGCATTGTAGCCAAGTGAGTATTAGGCGTCAGAGACGAGAGATTATACTGGAATAATATTACAACTGGTCTAATGTGGTGCCAAGATAAAAGAAGTATATCCCATCTAGTATAATAGTGGTCACAGAAAATTGACAGAAAAGGAGTTAAATCCCATTCGGGACACTGGCCCTTATACTGTAAGACCAAGAGAAAGAGAGTTGAATCTTTTTTGGGTGCTGGGGCCAATATAATGTAGAAGACTGCGAGAAAGGGAGTTAAATCCTTCAAAGACTGTGGCCCATATAATGTAGAAGATCGAGAGAAAATGAGTTGGATACCATCAGAGGGCTAAATCCCATGTATAAATAGAAAGCCAAGCCAAGAAATATGGAGTTGAATCCCATTCGAGGGCCGGGGCCTATATATAAACAGATAATTGAGAAAAAGTGTAGAACTCGTTGGAGGCATAGAGCTGAAAGAATAGATGCGAAAGCCATATATGGCGTATAGCCGAGAGAGTGGAAGTTAGATCTCAAGTCAAATTAAGCGTAAAGCAAAGGGTCGAAGTTAGATCCCAAGTCAAATCAGGCGTAGAACCAAGAGTAGGAGTTAGATCCCGATAGGAATTAGGGGTAGGCCTAGAGTGGACCGTGTCTACCCGGTCAGGTGTAAAGACCCATACTGATGACACTTTCATGGTAATATAGCCGAGAGAGTGGACTATGTCTACCCAATCGTGAGTTACATCCTATATTGATGATGCATTCATGGCCTTAGAACTGAAAGAGTTACATCTCGTATTGACAACACATTCATGGTATTAGAGCTGAGAGAGTGCCATAAGACAGATAACCGAAAGATTATCCACATGAAGTTGAGAAGATATGGCTGAGAGAGCATGAGCCTACAAAAGAAAGCTTGGTAGTCTAAAGCCTTATATGTATAAGGACCCGAACCACGGCTAGTCAAGATATAATGAAAAAAATGGCATATGAAACAGTAGATATTATTTTTATAATAATCATGACAAAAATTTCAAACTGAAACTATCAGGTAAAAAACTAGAGAATTGTCAAAGCAGTAGCGGGTAGTAGATAGAGATTACCAAATCGGGGTCCTCGATGGATCCGAATTGTAGTTGATCACTCTGATGCCAAGAGAAAGTTGCCTTCCAAAGCCGCTAACTACTTGGCGTAAGGGCCAAGTTTCACAATTGCTCAAAAGAATTGGATTCCAAAGGAGCTCAACAGATCAATCTTCGTAGTTACCCAACAAAATGATGCTTCTAATTGTGTTGTCACCGATTCAAAATTGCTTTTGATTGTTACTTGGTCGACATTATTAAAGTGATACGTAAGAAGAGTCGAACATGTAAAATAAAAATATTATTGGTATGATAGTCATATAACAAGAATCAAGATTAGAACGACTAATTAAGAGTATTAAAACACTATCAAAGTAATAATAAGCTGTGAATAGGAATTATTAAACCGAAACATTCAATGGATTCGGATCACAGTTGAGCACTCTAGTGCCAAGAGGTGTGCTCGACCGGGCTATTGATGTCAAACGGGCAAGAGAATTTGGTGGGATTTGTGTGAGGTCTTCCGAAATGGCAGGATTTGTGGTCAAAGACTTTTAAAATATTTAGAATTTTCTGAGATTAAGGATCGTTTTGGATTTTAGAAAGGTTTTCTTTCTTTCCGAGACTCCAAGAGAATTGGAATTCTAAAAAGGTTAATAAAGGTTTGAATTTGTTAAGCATTTCATTCATTATCAGATGATTATAAGAGAATTGAGATCTCACAGAAAAAACAGGAAAAAAAGTTTCCATCATAAACCGAGTACCATTAGAAAGGAAAAGGTTGGATGTTGGGTTTCAAAGAGAGGTTTTGGCCAAATCCCATGGATTTATTTAGTTTTCACAAAACTCATATTTCATGGATTTCATTCCCAAACTTTTATTTCTATATCATTAATCTAAACAAGTTATATAGGCATTATTTCGATTCATGATACTTATATCTTTTAATCAAATACCCCAAAATGAAAGGCAATAACAAGTATCATATATATGAATATTAAAATTCTAAATTCTTATTAATTGTCATTGAGTACTACCTTTCTATTTGTTAAAAGGCATAGCTATGATTTCAAAATATACATTTTGCAATTGCGACGAACATCTTGTTCGTCACTAATTAGCCATGACTTTTGCAACGAATTTCATATTTGTTGCATATTATGCTACGGATGGATTTTCGTCGCTAATTTCATTGCAAAATAGCGACGAAAGCCTTTTTCATGACTAAATTGCCGCAAAATAGTGATGAATTTTTTTCGTCACTAAAATCGTGTTTTTTTTTTTAGTGTATTTGAATTTCCTAATTAATTAGAGAAGAGATTCAATTACTTTTTAATAAATAATTTTTATATTTCGTAAATTTATGATATTAGTGAACTTAAATATGTGGGTTTGCAATATTGTCTGATTGTTTTGACAATAATCAAAAAGCAAAGATGCTAATGCTATATAGATCTCGACTCAAGATGATGATCTAACTTGTTCAAATAAAAAGGGAAAATAAGAAATTTATACAATATGACTAAATTTGTATGCAAACATGTATTAGCTTGAACAAGCCCAAAGTTGAATAGAGTGTAACCAGCCCTATCAACTGGGACACTTGGGCTGTCGATAGGGAGAGGTTGGATGAGGCTGGAAGTCCACTCGTAATCATAGTAGGTCGACCGTTGGATTTGATGGTCGACTAGTTATCACAGCTAGTCGACCTAGGAATTTGATGAAGTTATAACCGAGAAGGAATTAGAGAGGGGAAAGAGGAAAAGAGATCGAAAGAGAGAAGTTAGGGACAGCCTAGTGATTACAATCACCTCCTCCAATCTCATGATCGGAAGAAGAAGAAGAAGAAGAAGAAGCTAAAGGGAGAAAAGAGAATTCAGAGAGGAAGAATGAAGCAGCACAGTTGAGAGAAAAAGAGAAGTTAGAAAAAGATGTCATCAAAACCCATTTCCATGCCTTTCTCATTTGATCCTATTCCTTTTATACAAGTTGATGATCTATTGTTTAACTATCCTAACCACTATAACAAATCAGTTATTACGCTTGGAACTAATCAAGAATCGGTTCAATAGTTTGTAGTTTAGCCATTTTATTTGAAGGGCTTCAACTTCTTTGTAGGTTGTTACAATTTCCTCCCCTTCAAAGAAACACCTTGTCCTTAGGGTTGAAAAATAGAAAATGGAGTCGACTACAGTGATGGATGAGTCAACTGATGATGAAAGATGTTAAAGACTTACAGTAGCAAATTTTTTTTTTTTCTTCTTCTTCTTCTTCTTGTTGTATTTTATTTTCTTCTTTTTCATCTTATATTTCTCCTTATCTTCTTCTTCTAAAACAATATTGAATACAACATCTAAAACTACTTCAACCTCGTCATGCTTTTGTTTCTTGAATTTTCCAAATGGCTTATCTTGTTGTTTTGTATCTTCTACTCCAAACATTGGGACTTGAATAACATATTCTACTACATCAATTTCTTCAAGTAAAAGAAAATCAAGATAGCTGTTTCTAGATACTTTTTCTTCTATATTTCTTTTGCTATTAACCGAAGTTGGATGCAATTGAAATTGCAAAGTTTTATCATTGCATGACATCTTCACAATGGTATTATTACTGACCATGAAGACTTCTTATTCTGCCTCCATTGCCTCTTCCAATTGCATTCATATTCCATCCACTTCTGCACAAATTTTCTGTACCCCAACTTCTTGCTTAGTCAGCTGTTCTCCCATGGATTTTGACATTATTTCTTTTCTCATTTGATTTGTTTTGTTGTTATCTAATTTTTTTTTCTCACTAGGAGTAGGTAGAATGAAAAATTTAGAAAGTGTAGCAATACTTTGTCCTTTGGCTTTGTCTATGTTCGGCATTTTCATGAGGGTGTTAAATTTGTTATCAAAACTTGCCATAAAAGCTTCCAATTTCTAGTTTTGTTCATCAATTTTCTGCTTAATTTCATCAATTTTTCATTCCAATTGGAGATGACTGTCACGCCCGAACCAGGATCGTGAACAGCCGCCCGTTATCCTGAATGCCGGTTGTATTTTTACAAAAAATCGAGCAGAACCTCCTCATAAATCGGAGGTCTCCCATGTACAAATAAACATGTATAATTCAAAATCATCCTGTAAATAAAATAAAAGGGACATCTCCGCCTCACAACAACCCACCAACCACAGCAGACATCTAGGACAACGCCAGACTAAGTAAATTACCAGCAATCCTAGCCAAAGACCTCTACTGTCATACCCAATTAGAGCATGAGCAACCGCTACACTGAGCAGTCATAAGTTTTTATAAAATATACAATAATTTCCCAAGTAGAGAGTTTGAATGTTTACAAACGCCTCAATGCAAGTATAATAGGAGAGTTTCACAACAATATACATAATTATTACAGTCATCCCATAAAAATGTACACGGTCAACTATGGACCTCAATATCAAGATCTCGCAGGGTCGAAATAAAGTGAATAATTTGTATTTCAAATTAAACTTAAGTCTCACCGTCAAGAAAAACCAAACCCGCCAATGATCAACCGAAACCTCTAGAGTCTGAAACGTCGCTCTAGCACAACGATCCTGTCTGAGGGAGGAAAGAAGAGGTGTGAGTATTTATGGGAGAATACTCAGTAAGTGAGGGGATTGACATCGTGCTATCAATATCAAGTGTGAACTTGGAGTGTCAAAGCATGTAATACAATATCAAGTATTCAAAAACAGCGTGCAGTTTTAACATATCTTAAGGCACAAATCAGAAAATAACATATGCATCCATCTATGTATCAAATCACATGAGTAGAGCCATTGAACAAACAACCCCGGCAATGGTCTACCTCGACAAGGACGGGCGCATTGGGGGTTTCACAATGCAAATATCAAATAATGGCTCTTCGCCCCAATGTTGGCCACATGCTACTCCAACTAGCCTATAAATAATAAAAATAATATACATATAAATAGTCAGCCGTGTATGATGCCCCCGCCCAGTGCTAAATAGAGGTAAAACTCACGTCCTCCCCCGATGAGGGTTCAACTTGGGACAACCATACACATGACAATTTGGCGGATACCTCGGACCGAAGAGTATCCAGGTACAAGGGGTGCCGCTACTAAATGTCCTTCGTAGCTACGGAACAATATCAAGTCAGCCGAGCACGTGGCCCCATGCATCTAATCACCACGTCAGCCGGGCATACAGCCCCATGCATCGTATTATAATATCAGCCCTGCATACAGCCCAAATGGTACGTATATGTCCATTCAAACCCATGTGTCAATGCAAGTGGAAGCATTAAAACATGTCAATATATCAAAAGGGTGGCATAATATCCGGTTATCAAACTCATGGATACATATCAATAAAATCAGCAGTTGGGACATTCCAATGGTCACAAAATATGTACATACACTTATTAAAATCTAAAAATTCAGTTTTCACACGTATAGAAATCATGTCGTTTGAAAATCGATAAAACATGATTTGTCAATCAATAGTAGATGTCGTAGTCACATTCACTGCTCAGGAGGGTGGTCACTCCCTATTTCCACAACCAAAACAAACTCGACTCCTGGAGTCTCCAAGAAAGTCAACCTAAATCAAATCATCACGAATTTCATCAATTTTCTGACTATTTTCAGGGTTTATCATTTTCCTTAAGTTCGTACAAACCCTAAATTGTTCAATTTATAAATGCACTCCAATGTAATCAATTTCATTCCATTTATAAATAAATAACGAAATCAAAACCAAATATAAATTCAAACCTAAAACCGTTCAAAATCAAAAACCAAACTAAAATAAATAAATTTCCTACAAGATGGAAAAATCTTTGAAAAATCATACACTTTTAAATTTCCATCCGATTTCTTCAAACCATAGATCATTTTAAAGGTATTGAAGCCTATTTTCATAATACGGAAATTATATTTTGATTTCCTATATGCAAGACAACTTAAAATGAAAAAAATTATACCAATCCTCAAACTTAAATCCCAAATCCCGACTGTTTTCATACATTTGTCAAGTTAAACTCTAAGAGAAGCTATTCAAATCAAGTCAATACAATTCTATTTTTCGAAACAACCCAATTTATATAAAATTCTATATTTAACCTAATTAATTACATATAACATCAACAATGCATTTAAATCTAATCTAATATATATATATCCTATCATATGCAATACATTCTTACTCTAATTTATCATAAATGCATTCAATTAATTGAATCAATCAGAAATCCCTCACCTAGTGTTTTCTTGACTCGTAGATCTAGTCTCCGTTCGCTATTCGGTTCAGTCAAAAACCTATAACATTTCAAATTTGAAGTACAAATTTAGAAATCTAGCTAAATCACTAAAATGATATCGAAACCGCATTTGATCCTTACCTTTGCGTATAAAGGATTGCGGATTTGGCCTAGGGTTTTGAAAGCTTAACAATGGTCGTTGATTGGGCCCGTGATAGATTGCAGGAGCGCTCTCTGCCTAAGAAAACAAGGCGCACGAGCGCACGAGCAAGGAAGAGGCACTGCAGCCGTGCTGTCACGCCCCAAACCGGGAATCGTGAACAGCCGCCCGTTGCCCTGGATGCCGGCTGTATTTCTACAAAAATCGAACTTAACCTCCCCATAAATTGGAGGTCTCCCATGTACAAATAAACTCGTATACCTGTAAAAATACAAAATCATCCTGAAATTAAAAAAAAATGGCCATCCCGGCCTCACAATAATCCACCAACCACAGCAGACATCCAGGACAACGCCAGGCTAAATAAACTATCAGCAATCCTAACCATAGACCTCCCGTCATGCCCAACTAGAGCATGAACAGCCGCTACACCGAGCAGACCTAAATTTATACAAATGTATAACAAATTTCCCAAGTAACATTCAAATACGTACAATCGCCTCAATGCAAATGAAATATGAGAGTTTCATAAATAAACATACATAAATTATACAAACATCCCAAAATAAGTACACGGCCAACTACGGACCTCAACAAGACCTCGCAGGGTCGAAATAAAATACATAATTCATCTAACTTAAGATCTCACCTTTCTGAACACCAAGAACACCCAAACTCGTGACTCGAAATGTCGCCTCCAAAGACAATAATCCTATCTGGGGGAGGAAAGAAGAGGGGTGAGTATCTATGGGAGGATACTCAGTGAGTGAGGGGATTAATCTCAAGTACTAATAGTGTGGGTGAATATTGGAGTGTCAAATAGTATCATTCGTAAACAATAACTCAAGTTTCGCAATAAATCATGATATGTTCAATAAAATGAACTCATTTATTCAATCACACGATATCATACATATATGCATCCATTTTTTAAAAAAATCAAGTAGATTATAGAGCTGGCCGAAAGGATCCTGGCAAAGGTCTACCATGACCAAGGACAGACGCATCGGGGGTGTTATTATGCAAAGTGTTTCAAAAGTAGCTCTCTACCCCGATGTTGGCCGTGGACTTAGCTCCTTGCTTACCCGGCTCACAATAGGACCCCGCCCGGTGCTAGACGGTGGCGTCACACACGTCCTCTCCCGATGTGGGTTCAACCGGCCGCGCCTATGAATAAATATAACTGGACATTTGCGGATACCTCCCGGACAAGCGTATCCGAGCAACTCGTGCCTCTACAAAGTCCCCTCGTAGCTACGGAATCATCAATGTCATCATCACAAGATCACAAGGGCACAACGTCCCAGTATAAGAACCATATCATCACAAGTGGGATTTCAAAACATTTCAAACCGTGTGCCATTACATTCATCGAATCATTTCAAATCAGCATATCAATGCAATGGTAGAATAGAAAACATTCCATTTCTCAAATCGTGGCACAATTTCATTTCATTTCAAACATGGATGCATAATCATAGAAAACATAAGTACGACACTCCAATAGTCACAAAACAGATTTGAAATTTAATCACACATCGAATAAATGCATATCAAAGCATGTTTTGTTTAAAAACACAATAAAATCAAATTTTCACTATTTCATGCAAGAGATTAGGGTCCCACTCACATTCTAGGGAGGGTGGTCACTCCCTATTTCCAAAACAAATCCGATTTGACTCCTCGAGTCTCCAACGAGATCAACCTAATCAAATTATCACAATAATCATCAAATTTCCGATTATTCTTAGTGTTTATCATTTTCTCTAAGTTTGTACAAACCTAAATTCTCAAATTTATGAATAAACTCCAATGTCATCAATTTTCATTCCATTATAAGTAAATAACCAAATCAAAATCAAGCTAAATTCAAATCTAAAATCGTTCAAAAATCGAAAACAAGTCTAAACACATAAATTCCCTATAAATTAGAAAAATCTTTGAAAATTCATACACTTTTCACTTTTCATCCGATTTCATCAAACCATATGTCATTTTCAAGGTATTGAAATCTATTTTCATCATACGAAAATAGTATTTTGATTGCCTATATGTAGGACAACTTATAATGAAAAGACCGCATCGATCCTTAAACTCAAATCCCAAATTTCGACTGTTTTCATGCATTCGTCAAATTAAACTCTAAGTGAAACCATTTAAATCAATTTAACTCAAATCTATCATTCGAAACAGCTCAATTTCGTATAAATTTCTATACTTAACCTAAATAATAATATATAATGTCAAACAATGTGTTCAAATTGAATCCAACGTACATCCTAAACCTATACAACACTTCTTTATGCTAATTTCACCCTAAATGCATTCAATTAACTGAGTCATTTAGAAATCCCTCACCTAGGGTTTTCCGCCGTCCACAATCCCTATCGTCTGTGCGTCTACAACTCAGTCCAAGACCTACAACGCTTCCAATTTGAAGCAAACTCCATCAGTTAGTCTAAATTACCGAAGGAAATCAAACCCTAGAGCTACTGTTCAAAAGAATGGCTCTTACCTGCGCAGAGGATGAAGCATCGTCACAGCCTAGGGTTTCTGAAGGTCACCTACTACGTTGTAGTAGAGGTTGCAACAAGTCTGCGTGCGCAGAAAGAGGCTATCGCGCACAGGAGGGCTGTCAGCGAGCGAGCAATCGCGCGCAGAGGAGCCAGGCCGGGCCGAGGTAGGGACCGTTTCAGTAGCGGTCGCACGCGCCCTGCAGACGCAGTCGCGCACGCACAGGAGAGGGAGCAAAGCGAGAGACTGAGGGAGACTGAGAGACAGTGAGATAGAGAGCGAAACAGAGAGGGACAGAGAGATCGAGAGAGTCGCGGGTGAGAGATCGCGAAGAAGAAAGAGAGACAGAGACTGGTAGAGGGAGAAACGGAGAGTGATAGAGAGGGGACATCGACTGCACGGCGGTGATGGTGGCGGTTGTGGGTGGCGGAGCACGGTGGAGGGTCGCGGTGGCGGAGAATCGCGAAAAGGAGAGAGAGGGAAACTCGCGGGTAAGAGCGAAGCCGAGAGAGAAAAGGAGAGAGATAGAGAGAGTGGAACCGAGAGAGAGAGAGAAACAGAGAGATGCGGTGGTGACCCGCGGCGGATGGCAGCCGGCTGGGGCGGAGGAGGCGGCGATGGGGAAAGCCGCGTGGGAAGATGCAGAGGCAGAGAGAGAAGGAGGGAGAGAGAGAGAGAGGAGAGAATTAGGGCTTTTGAGCCCTAATTCGATTTTCTGATTTTTTTTTTAACTATTATTATTATTATTATTATTATTTATATATATATTTTTATATAAATAGATAATTGAGTAAATAAATAAATTAATAAATAATAATTATTTACATATATATATATTTTTATACTAACCTTATTTTACAAATCCCAGAAACGGTATTTGAAATATACCAAAAATTAAATTTAAAAACCCCAAAATCGAAAATCAATAAAATTAAAAATTTCTCTATATATATATATATAAATTGAAAAAAATATTTTATTAAATTTCATGAATAGGAAACTAGTACAGGCACCGTAGTTTTGGTGTTACACGTGCACGCTAGAGCTGTCGCTCGCTGTAGTCGTGCGCGCAGGGCCTGTCGCGTGCGCAAGAAAGAAAAGGCCGCAGTCGCGCACGCAGGAGAGAAACTATCACGCGCGCAGGGAGAGAGAGAGAGAGAGAGAAATAGTGAGGTAGAGAGAGAACCGAAGGGAGAGAGGGAGAGAGAATAGGGTGGTGGTGGCTGTGGATGGTGGTGACCGTGGGTGGTTGAAGGCGGCGATGATGGAGGGTGGGAGAGCAACCGAGAGAGAGAAAGAGAGAGATAAAGAGTGAGACCGAGAGTGAGATGGAGGGAAAAATAGAGAGAGAAAGATAGAAATAGAGGAAGAGGGTGAGAGGGGTCGACCAGAGGTGGCGGTTGATGGTGGAGCACGGCGGAGGAGGCGATCGGTGAAGGAGGCGGCCGCGGGAAGGTGAAGAGGCGGAGAGAAAAAGAGAAGGGGAGAGAAGGAGAATTAGGGCTTTAAGCCCTAATTCGATTTTTGATTTTTTTTTAATTATTATATATATATATATATATATTTTTAAGAATAGATTTATAAATAAATAAATGAGGAAATAAATAATTAAATTAATAAATGAAAAATATATCTTCACATTACGAATCGAAAATACGGATACTTTTAAATATACCAAAAATTTGAATTAAAAACTCCAAAATCGAAAATCAATATAAATAAAAATTTTCTCTCTATATAATAAACTGAGAAATGTTTCATTAAATTCAGGAACGAGAGTACTAAAGTACGGTACCGCAGAGTTGGCGTTACATTTTCTAACCCCCTAAAAATAAGTTTCGTCCTCAAAACTTAAAAGAAAACCATACAGGGCAAAGGAAAACTACACAGTGAATAACTGAGGGTACTATCTCCTCATGGCCTCTTCGGGCTCCCAGATTTCTTCCTCAACTTGGTCACTCCTCAAGACTCTGACCAATGAAACTTCTTTGCTTCGCGGCTTTCTGACCTGCCGATCTAGAATGGCCACGGGATAAACTGAAGCACTGAGGTCCTCTCTGACTGTCCATCTATCTGTGGATGATACGCCGTATTGAAATTCAATCTAGTACCCCAATGCCTCCTACAACCTGGGCAAAACCTAACCGTGAATCTGGGGTCCCTGTCTGAAACTATTGACACAGGTACCCCGTTAAGTCGAACTATGGTGTCTATGTAGAGACATACCAATGCCTCCAAGGAATAATCACCGCGAATAGGGATAAAATGTGCAGATTTGGTGAGTCGATCGACAATCACCGAAATAACATCATGCCGTGCTGAAATCCGCGACAAACCCATCACAAAATCCATTGTGACGTGTTCCTACTTCCACTCGGGAATGGGAAAAGGCTGCAAAGCGCCTGTAGGTCACTGATGCTTGGCCATCATTTGCCGACAAACCAGGCATCAAGCAACAAACTCTCTCTTTATACCAGACCACTAATGATTATCTCGTTAGGTACATTTTTGTACCTTCCAAATGTATAACGTAAGTGCAGGAATGAGCTTCCTCAAGAATATCTCTACAAAGATTCACTATCGGCGGGAATGCAAACCCGCTATCGATATTCTATTAGTCCGTTATCACGGACTCGAAACTCTCTGACATCATCTCTACAAATCTGTCAAGAATACCTTGGAGCTCCTTATTTGCTCCCTAAAGCTCCCTAATGCGGTCGAACAAGGTTGGCCTCATTTTAAATCAAGCTAGTAATGCTACTCGATCATCACTAACCAAACTAACTCCTAATGTACGGAGTCCCATCAAACAAGAGAGATAAGCACTCTCTATATACTGAATTTCAAATCAACTGCTCACTAAGAGGAATGATAACCAATAGCTCCTCATTTAGTGGTGAATATTGTCTACCCAACAGTTGGATGAATGAAGCTCTCACACAAGAATGGTTCGAGCCGGTGTACACATGAACATGGGCGTCGACTCCAAATATTTTCATGGTACCCATGATGCAAGAAATCGAAAGAGAGTCGATTTAGGATGCGCAAAAGATATATATATATCAAAATGGTTAAACTTCTAAGGCTTTAACTAACCATGATTGTACATATCATCATGAGATACATGATTTCAAAAAGAGGATCGAAATAGTTAAATTTATAGAGCATTAACTAGTTAAGGCGGTACATAATCATCATGATACTCATGATTCAAAAAGGAGAGCACATATAAACTCCTAAACAAAAGAATCTACTGGAGAATTACCCATGGTCGTATCTGGGTTCGCCTAAGCGTCCTCTTGAGTCGTAGCATACACGTGGGCCCCGTGCCTCGCTCCTATAGTGAAGGGCCTAGTGCAAGTGTTGCTCCCAACCGCAGTCCGTGAAGTGGTATGTACTGAGTGTGCAGGTGCTCCCTGTTGACCCGTCCATGGTCCACCCATGTGTGTCTGTGACATCTGACCTCTATAACCTAGGTCGGGACAAGAGTTACGAATATGTCCTTGCTTCCCACACTGGAAGCATCTAGTGGGGGCTGCATAAGCTCTAAAATGGCATCGGCCACAATTGTAGCAGATTAAAAACTGCTGTATCATGGAATGACTAGAGATAGTAGGGGCTGGTGCTCTAAACCCCTGGGGACGCGGTCTTTGTCCCAGTCCTGCTGGTCTGAAGCTAGAAGAACCTCCTGGATATCCAAAACCTCTATCCCTCTTCGAAGACTGTCCACCCTATGACCCAGTCTTCCTCTTCTGGTGACTCTCTCTCTGCCTGGCCTCAGCTCGGACGATCTCCTCTGCCCGATATGCTGAATCAATTACCTTTGAAAGTGTAAAAGAGGGAGTCATCGTCATATACTTCCTGATGCTCAATTGGAGGCCATCTTCAAACTTAAACCTCATCTGAGCTGGTGTAGCCATGTCGGGGACAAATGTTGCTAGTCGTCTGAGCTCAGCCTCGTACTCTGAGACTGACCTAGTCCCCTGACGTAAGTGCAGGAACTCCGTCCTCATCTGGTCCTGTTGAAACGAGGTAAAGTACCTACGGCCGAACTCTCGTAGAAAGTCCTCCCACCGCAGGGTCTATGTAGCACTATCACAGATAACCTCCCACCACGAGAGGGCATCTCCGTCGAGGAGTCTCTCAGCAACTCTCAATCTGAGCTCCTCTGACAACCCCAAATCCGTAAGGATCTTGCGAGTCCTGTTGATCTAGTGCTTCGCCACTATAATATCACTAGATCCTAAAAAGTCTGTGCATCCGAGCTGCCGAGACTCTTTCACCAACTGAGTGAGCTCATGGATGCACCTCAAAGTAATCGAAATCTCATGGCCGAAGCAAAAGAAGGACCGGCCACCGTATGAGTAACCAGTGTCGTAGAGCAGTACGGTCGCAGTGCGGTCGCGGAAATCTATAATGGAGGTGGGGACATCTGCACCCCATATCTAATGAACCACTCCTACCACTGCCTCAAGGTGTCGAGTGGTGGCGGAGAAATCTAGGCTGTACCAGCCAGTGGAGGTGCTAGGGGTGGCACTGGGGAAGGTGCGTGAGTAGAAAAAGCACCCTCTGGTACTCATGAAGTCTCAAGTGCCCTAGAAGCCTCAGGCACTAAGGGACTCTCCGGTGGTGCACCACGCCTACCACGTCTAGACGGCATAGTTCTGCAAAGAGAGTACCGTTTTACTAGATAAAACCAAGGATTAAGGTTAATTACTGGGTAAGTAACCCCCTAAAATAGAATTCAAATTATAAATCAAGGTATTTGAATCCAATGGGAGGTGTACCATTCATACACCTGCCTAAATGCATCAAATGATGGTGATGGAACCGTGGCTATAATAGCCGGCTGAGAACATGCTAGAAGGGTACACATGACGAGGAAACATCCTCGGGTATTCTAAGTGTCTCAGGTACAAATCTAGTACCTCGTCTAAGAGTCATAGCCCTACAAAGGAAGAACTTCAATTAGGTATGATTTAAGGATTTAAAGTTAGTTGCGAAGTAACTAACCCCCTAAAATGAATGAACTTATAAGTTTAAGAACTGAAAGAACTAATTTACTAGGTTAGATACGCACCGAATCTAACCCCCTAAAAAGAATAACTCATATGCCTAAGACCATGTACTGGGATCTCATGACTGTAATGAAACTCTCATATGCATTGAGGACTTTTAAATTATATTTGGGAATATTTTCAAAACTATTCTATAAGACACAGTTCTCAACATAGAGCTCGACACTAACCGAATCGACACCCCGAATCAGATCGTGAACATGCCCGTTATCCGTAATACCGTCGTATTTTTACAAAAATCGGCAGTAACCTCCCCATAAATCGGAGGTCTCTCATGTACAAATAAACCTGTATAATTCAAAATCATCTTGTAAATAAAATAAAATGGTCATCTCCGCCTCACAACAACCCACCAACAACAACAGACATCTAGGACAACGCCAGGCTAAGTAAATTACCACCAATCCTAGCCACACACTTCTACTGTCATAACCAATTAGAGTATGAGCAGTCACACCGAACGGTCTTAAGTTTTTATAAAATATACAATAATTTCCCAAGTAAAGAGTTTAAATGTTTACAAACGCCTCAATGCAAGTATAATAGGAGAGTTTCACAATAATATGCATAATTATTACAACTATCCCATAAAATATACACGGTCAACTACGGACCTCAATATCAAGACCTTGGGGTCGAAATAAGGTGAGTAATTTGTATTTTAAATTAAACTTAAGTCTCACCGTCAAGAATAACCAAACCCGCCAATGATCAACCGAAACCTCTAGAGTCTGAAACGTCACTCTAGCACAACGATCCTGTCTGAGGGAGGAAAAAAGAGGGGTGAGTATCTATGGGAGGATACTCAGGAAGTAAGGGGATTGACATCATGCTATTAATATCAAGTGTGAACTTGGAGTGTCAAAGCATGTAATACAATATCAAGTATACGAAAACAAGCGTGCGCTTTAACATATCTCAAGGCACACATCAGAAAATAACATATGTATCCATCTATGTATCAAATCACATGAGTAGAGCTGGCCGAACAAACAACCCCGACAATGGTCTACCTCGACCAAGGACGGGCGCATTGGGGTTTTCTCAATGCAAATATCAAATCATGACTCTCCATCTAAATGTTGGCACACAAAGCTAATCCAACTAGCTCCGTAAATAATAAAAATAATATACATATAAATAGTCACCGTGTATGATGCCCCCGCCCACTGCTAGACAGAGGTAAAACTCACGTCCTCCTCCGATGAGGGTTCAACCTGAGACAACCATACACATGACAATTTGGTAAATACCTCCGGCCGAAGAGTATTCGGGCACAAGGGGTGCCACTACCAAATGTCCTTCGTATCTACGGAACAATATCAAGTCGCTTGGGCACGTGGCCCCATGCATCTCATCACCACGTCACCGGCATACAACCCCAAATGGTACGTATAAATCCATTCAAACCCATGTGTCAATACAAGTGGAAGCATTAAAACATGTCAATATATCAAAAGGGTGGCACAATATCCGGTTATCAAACTTATGGATGCATATTAATAAAATCAGCAGTTGGAACACTCCAATGGTCACAAAAATATGTACATATACTTATCAAAATCCAAAAATTTAATTTTCACACGTATAGAAATCATGTCGTTTGAAAATCAGAAACATGATTTGTCAATCAATAGTAGATGTCGTAGTCACATCCTGCTCAGGAGGGTGGTCACTCCCTATTTCCACAATCAAACCAAACTCGACTCCTCGAGTCTCCAAGAAAGTCAACCTAAATCAAATCATCATGAATTTCATCAATTTTTCGACTATTTTCAGGGTTTATCATTTTCCTTAAGTTCGTACAAACCCTAAATTCTTCAATTTATAAATGCACTCCAATGTAATCAATTTCATTCCATTTATAAATAAATAACGAAATCAAAACCAAATATAAATTCAAACCTAAAACCGTTCAAAATCAAAAACCAAACTAAAATAAATAAATTTCTTACAAGATGGAAAAATCTTTGAAAAATCATACACTTTTAAATTTCCATCCGATTTCTTCAAACCATAGATCATTTTAAAGGTATTGAAGCCTATTTTCATAATACGGAAATTATATTTTGATTTCCTATATGCAAGACAACTTAAAATGAAAAAGATTGTACCAATCCTCAAACTTAAATCCCAAATCCCGACTGTTTTCATACATTTGTCAGGTTAAACTCTAAGAGAAACTATTCAAATCAAGTCAATACAATTCTATTATCCGAAACAACCCAATTTGTATAAAATTCTATATTTAACCTAATTAATTACATATAACATCAACAATGCATTTAAATCTAATCTAATATATATATATCCTATCATATGCAATACATTCTTACTCTAATTTATCCTAAATGCATTCAATTAATTGAATCAATCAGAAATCCCTCACCTAGTGTTTTCTTGACTCGTAGATCTAGTCTCCGTTAGCCATTTGGTTTAGTCAAAAACCTATAACATTTCAAATTTGAAGTACAAATTTAGAAATCTAGCAAAATCACTAAAATGATATCGAAACCCTACGATCCTTACCTTCGCAGAGAAAGGATTGCAGATTTGGCCTAGGGTTTTGAAAGCTTGACAATGGCTGTTGATTGGGGCTTCTGCATAGATTGTAGGAGCGCTCTCTGCCGAGGAAAACAAGGCGCAGGAGTGCAAGAGCAGGGAAGAGGCACTGCAGCCGCGCATGCTAGAGCTGTCGCTCGCGGGCTTGGGCACGCAGGGCCTGTCGCGCGCTGCAATCACGCGCGCGGGATGGAAGGAAAAGGCCGCAGTCGCGCGCGCAGGAGAGAAACTGTCGTGCGCGTAGGGAGAGAGAGAAAGAAACAGTGAGGTAGAGAGAGAACCGAAGGGAGAGAGGGAGAGAGAATAGCGCGGTGGTGGCTGTGGGTGGCGGTGACTGTGGGTGGTTGAAGGTGGCGATGACAGAGGGTGGGAGAGCAACCGAGAGAGAGAAAGAGAGAGATACAGAGTGAGACCGAGAGTGAGATGGAGGGAAAAATAGAGAGGGAAAGATAGAAATAGAGGAAGAGGGTGAGAGGGGTCGACCAGAGGTGGCGGTTGATGGTGGAGCACGGCGGAGGAGGCGACCGGTGAAGGAGGCGGCCGCGAGAAGGTAAAGAGGCGGAGAGAAAAAGAGAAAGGGAGAGAAGGAGAATTAGGGCTTTAAGCCCTAATTCGATTTTTGATTTTTTTTTAATTATTATTATATATATATATATATTTTTTTTAAGAATAGATTTATAAATAAATAAATGAGGAAATAAATAATTAAATTAATAAATGAAAAATATATCTTCACATTACGAATCGGAAATACGAATACTTTTAAATATACCAAAATTTTGAATTAAAAACCCCAAAATCGAAAATCAATATAAATAAAAATTTTCTCTCTATATAATAAACTGAGGAATGTTTCATTAAATTCAGGAACGGGAGTACAAAAGTACGGCACCGCAGAGTCGGCGTTACAATGACCTTCTTTGATATTCATGGCCAATTCTTGCATTCATTTTTCGATGGTAAAGATTCGTCAAGAAACGTAAACTCTGATACTAATTTGCTATAAATCCAGTCAACTGGGACACTTGGGCAGTTAACTGGGAGAGGTTGTGTGAGGTTGGCAATACCATAATCACAATTGGTCGCCGTTGGGTTTAATGGTTGACTCAAGTTATCATCAAACTGTTGATAATGTGCAAAATTATTGAATTTATTGTTATTATTATGTGTTAATTTTGCATTGACTAGTACTCTAATAATTGGTTTTATTGAATTTTCATTTGAGGAGATTGGGTTTGAAGATTTGGAGCACATTGAGTTTAATGAAACAATTTTGAAGTTAATTGGGTCAAGACACTTTATTGGGCTTTGAAGAGGAGGAGTTTGAATTTTAATTCAACATTTTAGTAGTATTTTTATTTTTAGTAAAATTTGTTTTTTAGTAGGAGTGAACTTTTGTAATCTACCTAATTTTGGAGACTCCTAATTGATTTAGAAGTCTAGAGGAAGGAAAATAGGGTATCAAATCTTAATTCTTTCCAAAATTCACCAAGAGCTGGCTGTCTCCTCCAATTTTTATACACACACACGGATGCCCTCCTGAGAAGCTATATTTTTTCATTCCACAAACAAAGGCTGCTGCAAAAACAAACAAAAAAAAAAGAGAAGGCTCACAGGAGACATAATTCACTAGGGACGGCTACTGGAAAACAAGGGTCATTCTCATCTTAGGTTTTCATTTTATTTTTTTAGGAATATATTTTCTTTTTCTTATTTTGATTTCTCTGGTGATAATACTTACCACCATGAGTGGCCAATTTTTATTTCTGATTCAAGGGGAATTTTAATCGATTGTTCTTCATTGTGAGGTTATGTTCTAAATTTAATTTTTTGTTTTTATTCAAGTATTCATTGATTCTTGATTTAATTTTTAGGAAAACTTAATATTGGTTAATCTGACAATTTAATTCAATATTAATTTTTCTATTGCTATCCAGGAATTCAATGATCCGTAATTGTCATGAACGAATGGTATAAGTAGCAACTAGGTTATTTTTGTTTATGGGTCTTTTACCGGTAATCAATTGACCTAGGGAATCAGTGGAACAAAATTGAGTAATTGCGGCTATCCCAATTATTTATATTTGGTTTAACTGTTTTCATAAAACGTAATGCTATCATTATATTGATATGGAACGCTATCGTACTACACTGTTAATGATAAGTTTCGATTGGATGCTGGGTTTGGTCGATTAAATTAGGAAAACGCATGATTTATTACGACTATCCTAATAGATCTAAGGTTAAATGCTTGAATCGCAAGAATAATATTTTTAACCAATAATCGATAAGACAATCGAATATATGAACCCTTGGATCGAAGTTTTGTGAATTGATTCTTTTCCTTAAATTTTAGAATTTGTATTATTGATTTGTTTCTTATTTTTAAATTATTAATTTTTATTCGGTAATTTTTATTTTAGCAATTTATTTGAAAACCCCTTAATTTTATTTTTAACATCAACTAGGAGATTAAGTTAATTAGTTCCCTTGGGATTCGGTCCGGGTAACCACTATTGCTAGTTTGTTGCATTGGGGGAAATCAGTATTAATTTGAGGGTTTCGACAACCCGATCAAATTTTGGCGCCGTTGTCGGGGAACTATTTTGATTTCTTAGTTGTGTTTTCCTCATTATTTGTTTTGCTAACCTCTTTTATTTTATGAACCGTTCTTCTCAAGGAACTGAATTAGAATATATTCCTGAAATTGAGAAAACTGCTCGCCGATTGAGAAAGGAGGCCAGACAGAGGAAAGGTAAGTTGCGTCGAAAACAAAATTTTAGCATTGATTTGACAATTTGTGACAGATCTATTTTTGAAGAAGAAGAGGAAAAGATGGTCGATCGTGAGAGAACCTTGAAGGAATTGGCTGCACCCAATCTGAATCAACAGCCATTGTGTATCGAATACCCAAATCTTAAGGTAACTTTCGAACTTAAATCTGGTTTGATTCACTTACTTCCTATTTTTTGTGGTCTTCCAGGTGATGACCCACATAAACATTTGAAGGAATTCCACGTTGTTTGTTCGAATATGAAACCCCAAGGTGTGACCGAGGAACAGATTAAGTTGAGAGCCTTTCCCTTTTCCCTAAAAGAAAAGGCAAAAGATTGGTTGTACTATTTACCTCCGGGTTCGATCAATACATGGAATGGGATGCAGAGATTATTTTTGAAAAAATTTTTCCCTGCATCTAGGGCTGCCAACATTCGAAATGAGATATATGGGATCAGACAAATTAGCGGAGAAACGCTATATGAGTATTCGAACGGTTCAAACAACTCTGCGCTAGCTGTCCACATCATCAAATACCGAAACAGCTCTTGATACAATATTTCTATGAAGGACTTCTACCCATGGATAGGAGTATGGTAGATGCGGCTAGCGGAGGAGCATTAGTAAATAAAACACCTGAAGAAGCCAGACAATTGATCACAAATATGACAGAAAATTCTCAACAATTTGGGTTGAGAACGGATGGAGTTACGAAACGTGTCAATGAGGTAAGTCATTCTCACCTTGAAAATCAAATTTCTGAATTGACTGCTTTGGTTCGTCAGATGGCTATAGGGCAAATACATGCAACCAAAGTCTGTGGCATATGCTCGATGGACATCCTACGGATATGTGTCCATCTCTGCAAGAAGATTCTACTCATCAAGCAAATGCCGTAGGAGGATTTCCTGGCCAACCTCAAAGGAAGTACGATCCCTATTCCACTCATTATAATCCTGGTTGGAGAGATCATCCAAACCTGAGTTATGACAATCAAGGAGGACAGACACGATATCCTCCTCAACAATTCAATAGGCCAACACAAGCACCAACACAATCATCTAATTCAGGTATGTCCCTAGAAGATATTGTGAAAGCTCTCGCGACTAACACCCAACAATTTCAACAGGAAACGAGAGCTAGCATTCAAGACTTGGGGAAGCAAATCACTTAACTAGCAATTTCGGTTAGTAATTTGGAGGCTCGAACTTCAGAAAAATTACCTTCACAAACGGTCGTGAATCCCAAAGAAAACGTCAGTGCGATAATGTTGAGAAGTGGGAAGTAGCTTCACTCGGTCTCTACTCCATCTAAAAATATGGATGAAGGGAAGGACATGGACATGGAAGATGAACGCATGCATCGAACTTCAATCAAGGTAACATCCGAGTCCTTTTTGTCTAAACTTCTAGTACAATTGTACCATTTTTTCATAGCAGATTGGAGAATTCAGAAAGGGAAGGAGTGAAGAGGAGAATGGTTGTGTGACATTGGGATAGAGAATGCTTGAGGACAAGCATTGGTTTGGTGTGGGGGAATTTGATAATGTGCAAAATTATTGAATTTATTGTTATTATTATGTGTTAATTTTGCATTGACTAGTACTCTAATAATTGATTTTATTGAATTTTTATTTTAGGAGATTGGGTTTGAAGATTTGGAGCACATTGGGCTTAATGAAACAATTTTGAAGTTAATTGGGTCAAGACACTTTATTGGGCTTTGAAGAGGAGGAGTTTGAATTTTAATTCAACATTTTAGTAGTATTTTTATTTTTAGTAAAATTTGTTTTTTAGTAGGAGTGAACTTTTGTAATCTACCTAATTTTGGAGACTCCTAATTGATTTAGAAGTCTAGAGGAAGGAAAATAGGGTATCAAATCTTAATTCTTTCCAAAATTCACCAAGAGCTGGCTGTCTCCTCCAATTTTTATACACACACACGGATGCCCTCCTGAGAAGCCATATTTTTTCATTCCACAAACAAAGGCTGCTGCAAAAACAAACAAAAAAAAAAAAAAAAGAGAATGCTCACAGGAGACATAATTCACCAGGGACGGCTATTGGAAAACAAGGGTCATTCTCATCTTAGGTTTTCATTTTATTTTTTTAGGAATATATTTTCTTTTTCTTATTTTGATTTCTCTTGTGATGATACTTACCACCATGAGTGACTAATTTTTATTTCTGATTCAAGGGGAATTTTAATCGATTGTTCTTCATTGTGGGGTTATATTCTAAATTTAATTTTTTGCTTTTATTCAAGTATTCATTGATTCTTGATTTAATTTTTAGGAAAACTTATTGGTTAATCTGACAATTTAATTCAATATTAGTTTTTCTATTGCTATCCAGGAATTCAATGATCCGTAATTGTCATGAACGAATGGTATAAGTAGCAACTAGGTTATTTTTGTTTATGCGTCTTTTACCGGTAATCAATTGACCTAGGGAATCAATGGAACAAAATTGAGTAATTGCGGCTATCTCAATTATTTATATTTTGATTTAACTGTTTTCATAAAACGTAATGCTATCATTATATTGATATGGAACGCTATCGTACCCAGTCGGTTAATGATAAGTTTCGATTGGATGCTGGGTTTGGTCGATTAAATTAGGAAAACGCACGATTTATTACGGCTATTCTAATAGATCTAAGGTTAAATGCTTGAATCGCAAGAATAATATTTTTAACCAATGATCGATAAGACAATCGAATATATGAACCCTTGGATCAGAGTTTTGTGAATTGATTCTTTTCCTTAAATTTTAGAATTTGCATTATTGATTTGTTTCTTATTTTTAGATTATTAATTTTTATTCGGTAATTTTTATTTTAGCAATTTATTTGAAAACCCCGCAATTTTATTTTTAACATCAATTAGGAGATTAAGTTAATTAGTTCCCTTGGAATTCGACCTGGTAACCACTATTGCTATAGTTTGTTGCATTGGGGGAAATCAGTATTAATTTGAGGGTTTGGACAACCCGATCACCGGTTGACCGTGAAACTTGATGAAGGTATAAGCGAGAAGGAATTAGAGAGAGAGAGAGAGAGAGAGAGAGAGAGAGAGGAGAAGAAGAAGAAGAAGAAGCTAGAGGAAGAAGAGAGAATTCAGAGAGGGAGAGAGAAGTAGAACAGTAGAGAGAGAGGGAGAGAAGTTAGAGAGATGACATCAGAACCCGTTTCCATGCCTTTCTCATTCGATCATGCTCCTACTATACAAGTTGATGATCCATTGTTTAACTACCCTAACCACTAGTTGGAACTAATCAAAAATCGGTTGAATAGTTTGCGGTTTAGCCCTTGAAAGTCTTCAACTGCTTCACAGGTTGTTACATGGTGCTTGGTTCACAAACCAACCCCATCGGCCACCACAACATCGGCTTTTGTACCAATTTTAGGGCCGGCCCAGGTTACTAGGAAATATAAAAAGAGAAGACCGTCATCTTCAAAGTATTTGGGCCAACAATTTTAAAGGTTGAGCACATCATATGGCACCTAATAGTTATATGCTAAAATTGGGGCTCCATAAGAATCCAAAGACACTGCAGCATCATTTTTTAGGTCGTGTTTGGTAAATAAAGGTTAAAGAAAATAGAGGTCAAATGAAAATTTTAACATAAAAAATTTATTTACATAAGAATACTGACCCTTGTTATCAATGGAGTTTCCTTGCAGTCACTTGAAATGGTAAAACACCAAAATATAATTTTTCAATTGAGAAGTAGAAAAAATTACTTTCTATATACTCTAAAGTGAAGAAATGGTGAACTCAAGAAACAAAATTTAATATTATACTTTATGTAATGATACTTTTATCCTCTTTTACCCCCCAAAAAAAAAAAAATTGTTCATAAAAATAAAGAGAGCAAAACTTGATGGGTTTAGAGAAAGAATTGAAACTGAAATTAGAACAATAAGAAAAATGGTTTAGAGAGAGAAAAATTGAAGGGAACGAGGGAGACACCAACAATAAAACTTTTATTAATTTGAAAAATAATATATCTTTTATTTATTCCAAAAAGCTTGGAGTTGTTTGAGCCGGGACTAGGATCATTTTGGCATTAAAGAGGGGATCAGGTTTGTATAATTCTATGGGTTTTCATGTCAATGTTTACCCGTAGAATTGATATTTTTTTTCTTTTTTTTTTGGGGGGCGGGGGGTGTGTGTGCGCGCGCGATGAGTTTAGAGGTGTACAATATTTGATAATAACTGAATATTCGATTGAATCGAATTAAATTTGAAATCGATTTTTGGATTCAAATTGATTTTCGGTTAGAATCGAATTCTAAATTTGGTTTTCGATTCAAGTTTCGAATTGAGATTTTTAATACAAATTCGAATAGAAAACCGAATTAGGGTTTTCAATTATCTTATTTTTTATTTATTTTGATTATTTATTATTTATTTTTTTTTCTTTTTATACAAACTTTGATTGATAATTTTTTTTTTAAGAAGTAATAAAATAGTAGTTAAAAAATTCATTATTTTATCAATTCGAATTTGATTAAATTGGATTTATGTGAAAATTTAGATCTCAAAAATCAAAATCGATTTATTTGATTTATTCGATTCGATTTAATTCGAATTCAAACCGAAAATCGAATTTCAAATTTAAATGAATTCAATTCAGTTTTCGATTTAAAATTAAAAAATGTTAAATTGAATTAATCGAATCGAATTAATCAAAAAATTTGAAAATCGAACCAATGAACACCCGTAGGTCGGTTTCACGTTAATGTGTATGAGATTTGATTTAAAAATATATATATATATATATATATATATATATATATATATATATATACACAAAGAAGGGTTTCATGTCAAACGATCCTAGTCAAATAAGATTTCTGTGTCAATAAGGGCCCTTAATAGAATATAGACAAATAAGATTCGTCTATATCCTAGGCAAAGTCGAGTAAGGTGGTGGACCCAGTAGAAAATTTCCTATAATTGTGCTTAAAATTCTAGGAAGTTTTCCTCACCCAAAAAAAAAAAAAGGAAAAAAAAAAAAAGTTCTAGATAGTTTCCGTGCAACAAAGTCCAAACCAACGCGGAAGGAAGAAATTTATTTGTCACTTACAAACTTCTTCGAAAGATTGCTCGAAATCGGCCGGAAAATGCGGAGTGAAAACCCAACATCTTGTATATAACTTTGCTAACACAACACAGCACTTCATCACAATTCAGACATCGACGGCGAGAAATCTGTAATGGAGAAAGAAAGCTCAAAATGTGATTACGAGGCGATGGTCATCATAAATCGCAAGCAAGAGAAACGAGTCAACTATCACGAAATAAGAGCTTTGCTACTGACAATTGCCTACCTCTTCCTTCAAATTTCAGTCCTCTTATCAATTGCCAACTCTTCAACAGCTCAGTGCAGGAATTGGTGGCTCCCATTTTCTCTCTCTTTACTCTCTAGCATAATCTACTTTATGGCATTCCTAAATTCGGTCACAAGATATTGTGGAACCATGTATCAGCTGGAGCTCAATCGACTTGATCAAGAAAGTATTTGGCTTAAATTAAGTAATGGCGATAGCAGGAGCCACTGTATCAATAACTGTCCGCCCGTAACACCTGACAGAGTTGGGGTAATTAAGCGCAAAATTTATTTCAGTTTTGTTATTTTGGCTATGCTCTTTTTCACAATTATAGTGCTGGCTTCTTGTCCCCTATTACTCTGCAGAGACAACTCGTAAGTGTTAGTCGAGTGATGCTTATGCAATATGTTATAAAATATTATATATTTTGAAAATATTTGACTTATTTTTATTCTATATCTATATAAAATCAGTCTATTATAATATTTTATTCAAAATAATGGATTACTACGGTTTTACATTTTTATATTTATTCCTACATTCAAATTTTCTTTAGTGCAACAAATTCTAAGCTGAGCTTTGAATTTGGCAAACAGAAACATTGTGTGTAATTAGTGGTTTGGTTCGGCTAGAAAAGCGGTTAATGTTTGTGGAGTGAAATACAAAACAAGGCCTTGGCGGACAAGGTTCTTGACTCCCTTTTCTTTGGCAGCAAGCGTCATGTTCGATGTCTGGCCAATGTATTTTTGTAATGAAACCATGTGTATTTGATGTTGTTCAACACGGATGAAGATAACCTTAACAATAAAGACGAGTATCATGATGGGGTGATCACTTGCTATTGTCCTGCCCCACACCGCTTAAGTTTCATTTATGACAAGTTTCCGTAACAACATGGATGCCAGCACCATCAAGCTTCAGCAAGTTTCGACAAATGAATAGAAGCAAGTGTTAGAAAGTGAACATTTGATGAATACCATCATCTATAAATATATTCAACATCTCACATTAAATTACCAAAAACTTATTAAATCTAGAATAGCTGAATCCGTAATGACCAATTATTGTTGAGAGCCATGTGGTTGGCCTTCTAAATCTATAAATTTTTCCTAAGAGAACTCTCTGTCTCTCTTTTCTCTCTAAATGATAGGATTTTAGAAAGACTGGAAGTCATGTATAATCTGAGACCATAACTACTATATATAGATCATTTTGTTATCTCTTGGTATCTTTATCTTAACCTATCAGAAAGATAGGAATTATTCTTAGGTTAACCACACCCTATCAAATAGCTTAAAATCCAAATTATATAAAATTTTAGTAGATTACTTTTAATTGGACTCAAATTTATATGATAGTCTATAGCATATAATTATTCACATATAAACCCAATGTTAGATAAAAATCTAACAATCTGCCGCTTGGATTATATGAGTAACCTTATAACTATGTATTGCAAAAATAACCGTATGAATTCAACTTTACGGTTATTATCGAAACGTATCTATAACCAATTTGTTCCATCAATCATACCAACATAGGATCAAAGCCGTTTTCATTACATATGTCGTAACTCGATCCATCAATGGTCATGTATACCAATATAATTGAATAACATGAATCATAACGTAGATGTATAGTATGAAAATTTCATATAATATGACTTGAGCATATCTATTTTCAATTAGTCCACCTTAAACCTTATTGAGATACATACTAGAGTCAGTGTGAATAACAAAACTTTATTTTTGCAGAAAAGCTCAAAATACCATAAACTAAAATAACAAAAATGTCTATAATATAAGAGTATTTAAAATTACAAACTCCGACTAAAACTTAATATCCTTAAATGACATGACACTCATACGAGAGTGTGCTCATGAAATACTTTGAGTGACAATCCCTTAGTAAGCATATTTGCAATCATAGAGTTTGTACCGACATATTCTATACATAATTATCCACTTTGAACTCTTTTCTTGATAACCAAAAACTTGAAGCCTATATGCTTTGACTTCATCGAGCTCCTATTGTTATTAGAATATAAGACTACTAACTTATTGTCATCAAATAACTGATGTGGTCTATCAACTCCAACCACTATGCGTAGTCCAGTAACAAATTTCTACAACCATATTTCGTGATGGATACTTAGTAACTCGTTTTGAACTCTACTGCCATAGTAGAAGAGGTTATAGGATACTATTTAGCACATAAAATATAAGAGATTGTTTAGCACTCTTTCATAAGATAGTATCCCTAGCTAGCAGGTAGATATAGTCTGACATAGATTCCATACTATCTTAGCATTCAATAAAATCAGAATCAGTATACTTAATCATTTCAAACTGATTTGACCTCCGATATATAACTATGTATTCTTTTATGCTCTATAAGTACCATAAGACCAATTTAACTGCTTTTCAATAGTCTATTCTAAATTATTTAAGTATCTGTCCAACATTCCTATAATATAAACAATATTCGAATGCGTCCAAATTTGAGCATACATAAAACTCCCCCTACCGATGTATAAGAAATTTTCTACATTCCCTTTTCCTCAAAATCATTTTTAATACATTGATTGAGATTAAACTTGTCTCCCTTAACCATAAGAATATCAACTATCTTGCAATCTTACATACAAAAAAATATATTTACTATCATAGAACTTATAGTAAATGTAATCATTGACCAAATTAATCTCAAAGCTGAATAAAATGATCACTTGATAAAATTTGAAATACCATTGTTAAGATAGATGTTTGAGCCCATAAATGGATTTCTTGAGTTTGCCAACTATATTATTTGGATCTCGTGACAAACTTTTCTAGTTACACCATATAAATCGTTTCATTAATATCGCCATTTAAAAACACCGTTTTTATGTCCATATGATGTAACTTAAGATCGAAATGTGCCATCAGTGTCATTATAGTTCTGAAAAAGTCTTTCAAAGGAACCAGATAGAAAGACTTTTTATACTAATGCCTTTTTCTGTGTAAAGCTCTTTGTGGCAAAACAAATCTTATATCTCTCTATATTGCCTTTCGAATTCTTTTTAGTCTTAAATATCTATTTGCAATCAATGGATTTTGCACCTTCTAGCAACAGGATAGGATCTCATATGTTATTATCCTTCATGAACTTAATCTCATCATTTATGGTATCAATCCACTTCAAAAAGTTAGAACATAGTTTAGTTATTTTCGATCATTCCCGGAGTTAATCTATCATTAAAATAATATTCAATTGAGGTTATTCTTGTTCATTAGGAAATGAAAATTTCAATTTTTTTCATGATTTAAATTTGGTTGAATCTGTATGATAATCTTTATTTCATTGATACAATTATTTAATTTAATAAATTTCTACATATAAGTACACAAGATATAAAACAAAAATTAACCTATGAAAATTCTATTTCATTATCGCATAAAAAATTAGGTCAGATCTCTAAAATATAAAAAATAACATTGGAACTCCAGAAGGTAGGAGACAAATTACACATGTATTTTTAGTCCCTCAAGGTTAAAGCAGAGGCAGTGCAGATTTAGGTTTCCTCTGCCTCCGTCACAATGGCAACAACAAGGGAACTCTTGTACAGATGCTACCAAGAAATGGAATCCAAAATCCAAACCCAAGAATTCGAAATCCGACTTCATGAATCCACAGCCCACAAATCAATCTTCTTCTTCTTGGCCTTCCAAGTTTGCATTTTTTATACAATCTGTCATAAATATACCTTCTTATACCCAATTTTAGAAGCCCTAATCTTATATTCGCTCTCTCGCTCTTCTACTCTCTCTTCTCTCCAGTCGTCACTAATTGTCATCTATCTCATCTCCCACTACCCATCTGTCGAATTGAATCAGTACTGCTGGTGGGTTCCACTCACCATTTCTCTATTTTCTGATGTTCTGTTTTTCTCTGTTTTCTACGATACTATGCTCAGGTTGTATCGAGCTCGCGTGGAGTTGAATTTGTTTAGATTGAAGAAGTGGAAGATTTTTAGGAAGATCTGTGGGATTGAAAGAGAAGATTTTGTGGGTGAGGAGCTTATTGGGGTGAAATCTCTAGTGGGTATTTGGGTTTTGTCTCTGATCTTCTTCTCGGCGATTATGCTTTACTCTTGTGTTTCAATTCCTTGTGACGGAGATGGTCAACTGGAGGTGAGATTTTTAGTCCCCTTTTGGAATATAGTACAAATGTTTTCTATTTTCAGTGATTAATTTTTGATTTCTGGTAGTAATGGAATGGAAGTCAAGGAATAGAATTGATTTTCTGATTAAATTGTGATGGTGTTTGTTTCCATTCTTGATTCTTCGTACCTTTAATGTACTAGTTCATGGCCCCAAACACTTAATAGCTTCTGTTTTTCTTCCTATTGTTAATAGAAATTACTTAAATTAAAAATTCATTGGGAAATCCGAATTTAGGTTTTAGACCATTATTGTATCTCCACAACCCCTCAGGGAAAAACCCTCCTTTTTCCTTTTTCTTAGACATAGGTTAGCGGGGTGTTCCAACCAGGGAATTCAGCTATCTTCCCATGCTAAATTCCCCAGCAAGTGTGCTCTTCGTCCCCAGTGTCCTGTTGCTTCCTCATTTTCATACTTCTCTGGCTGCTTTCTCTAGTCTTGAGCACCATTTCTTTTATGAACTGAACTAATTTGGTTGATGTTGGAATTAGAAATAACCACTAGTAATAACTAAATTGGGGACGGCTTTTATATTCTAATTAACCACTCAAAAACGGATGACTAGTCCATATAATTTAGTGGGATCGGTTAGATTTTTCTTTATTTTATGTACAGCAGAAGAGGAAGTTCTTATCTCACAGGTGTTTAATCTAGTTCTAATAATTTCAGGTACTTCTGGAGTTGCTTATGGGCCATTGGAGTTTTAAAAAATATTCGGGGAAATTGTACAAATGCAGATCAGTCGACTCAATCCCTTAAAATTGTCACTGAATTGCAGAGAATCTAACTCTTACTGTTACCCTCAGTATCTCTCTCTCTCTCTCTCTCTCTCTCTCTCTCTCAGAGAATAGTCTGTAAGCATGTCAGCGGAATAACAGTGTTGATATTTTATATTTCCCAGTGTTTATAGATATACATATATTTAGTCCTTAAAACTTTGTTTTGTAATGTCAATCTTCTATCATATTTTGCTCGGTGGCCCTTAAACTCTTGTTTATTGGTCAATTTGTACCATATGCTGTCAGTTAATCCTGGCAGAAGGGATTATGGAGCTGGTCAAACAAATCAAAAATACCAAGAGTCAGCAAGCTTACGAATCGGCTGTTGATGGCATCATAAAGCTGCACAAGCAAGTGCAAAGTCCTATGAACAATCAAGGTATTTGATTGAACTCTTTTTCAAATAGTCATGCATTAGTATCATGTGAAATTAAATTAATCTTAAAACAAATCAAATTAAGAAATAAATATTTCCTAACACGTTATGCATAGTAGTTGATACGCTCCTTTTTCCTTATACCCTTCAGTTTTACAGAAAAACAATCAATACCATTTGATTTACTCAATTTCGTTTGTTGTTTCTTTTGAGGTGTCGTATCTATAAATTTCTTAACATTTTTTCTTTTCTTTCACTTCTCTCTGTCTTTATCTACAAAATATATCACATTAGTTCATCATGACCCAAATTTTGACTCAAATACACTTTTAGAAGAAAAATCATACTTGAATCCCAATGGCCATAAGGGCTTAATCACCCTGCTCCTTAGGTAAACCATTCAACTCTAGCTCGGAGCGATGGTAGCCTAGTCAGTCAGCTAAATTCCTCACCTCGATAATATCTATATAACTGTAACAAATGTTATCGGCACTAATCGCTATAGTAACCCTCTCCTTCAGGTCCTTTTTACCATCATAAGACCTAACAATAGAAGAGGGACGAATTGCCTTCTCTAGGATGGCCCCTTTACCTTTTGGAACGTATAAATTCCTTGGAAAAGCATTAGACGGCCCAACTCTAGACCCTCGAATCTTATGCTCGGGAGCACATACCCACTACAACCAAGAACCCTGCTGCTCCCGGTATTCACCCTCTTGGCACCTTGCTCAAGAACCACTCTCAACATCTCAAGAAGCCCCTCTTGAACCTCATCTTCTTCTTCCCTTACTTAGCCCGGATGCACCTGCTAAGCCCCCTTCTCTATTCTCCTCCACTCTTTCACTTTTTGGGCTCGACATCCTCACTCTTCTTCTTTTTCTCCTCAAAATCAAAATGGGGAGAGCATCCACTGATGGAGTACCCTGTTCCAATGTGCTCTCCCCTTCCTCAACACTTCTCTTGGGCCCGACTCTACCTTTCAATAAATAAAAATTCCCCACATAGTGCATGAATTTCAAATGTCGAGAGGAACTTAGAGACTTCAATCCCACAAAAGTCTTTTACTCTGCCTCTGGCAGCATTGGCATCAACTTCCTATTCACGAACTCAACAAGAAGAAAAAAAAATCTACAAACAATTCTTGTCAATAGTCTCCTTATAGAAAAACTTCCATCTCGACTTTGGCCCTATTTGGAGACAAAACCTCCCCTCCGTCGAACCCTTGGAAACACACCTCCTCAGGGAAAAAACAAACAACAAAACCTCAAAATCAAAATTAAACGGCAGTAGCTTAGTAGGCTTGCTATTGCCATAACCAAATGCCAAGCATCGGGAATCAACATGGTCAAGAAGATATTCCAACCCTTCAAAACCCCAACAAAAGGATCCATATAGGGTATTCAAAGCCCATACTTCACATATTGCTTGTACATCCGGACACAACTCTCGTGTACTTTATTCACCCTTTGATCGTCTGTTGGCAATTGCATAAAGTAGTCATTGTCCAACCCCATCTCCTTAACCATCTCCCACAATTCCTTTCTTGACATAGTGCTCCTGATTTCACCAACAACACGACGAGATTGTGATTCGGAACCTTTCACTATCTCCGATTTCATATGAATTTTGCAAACCCTAAATTGCTAAATCCTCTCTCAAAAACAAGCAAACTGACGAAACTGAAACAAGCACTACACTATCTATAATCAATCACAATTCACACGATGAAAAGCATGTCAAGAAAGATTCATGGAAATTGAGGTGGCACTTCTCGCATTTAATGTTCCACATTTGTGCCTATTCCACTTCCCCAACTCAAGCCCTTTAAAAACTCCCTCTAATGTCACTTCTTCGAACAAGCATTAGGAATAAGGGCAAATGATTGTATATAGTCCAACGGCCCAAAACCATAAAGTTTAGAGATTACAGGTCCATTAGGCCACAACCACGAAGCACCATGGGTCCTCTCGGTAAACCCGTGCTCGGTCACTTTCTCAATCGAGCGCTCTTGCTTACATCTCTCAACCACTACTCAGTTAAAACCTCTCGGTATCCCCTCTCTCGACTACTACCAAGTGGTCTCCCACCATAACATTTCTGCCTAGCAAATCAAGATCATAATCACTCAAGATTTGAATCACCCCTAATCCCGGGAATAATCTAGTCCAATAAGGAATAAAATCTCAGTAATCTCATTCGATAAAGGAGGGAATTTTCATGACAACTTGAACTTCCCTTAATTTATAGGATCATAAATCTCTTAAAAATCTTTGGTGACTATCTCTATAATCTCAGAAGATTTCTGGTGAGATCTCTCCATAAGATAACTAGATTTTTACAACCTCAAGCAAGAGACTTACCATACATGTACAAATTATTTATACTAAGCACAGGTGACCCCGCTAGGTACGTTCAACAACTTTACATACACCTATCACACAGAGACTACACAGGGTTAATTTAAAGCTCTACTCAGTCTAGTCTCTTTCTCTCTCACTTCTTTCTAACTTGAGCATTGGATCTCCTTCCGCCGGATCAACTCCAATGGGTATTTGTAGGTCTTTCTATCAACAAAGGTCCAGACAACACCTCAACACCATTTCCCATTCAAATCAGCAGAACAGTTCATCTGTGGAGCAAATCCACCTCCAACAGCAATAACGGAGGAAATGTGGCTTGATAGAAGAATGTAGATTCAAATAAAGAGAATTGGGGGCAGGGAGAGAGAATCAACTTAGTTTTCACACTACCCTATCTTATTTGAGACCTGAATTTTAGACGCCAATTTTATACATCGTAATTTAATTCAGCCCAATTTATTGAAGAAGATGTTATCAACACAGCATGCTTTGACGCACAGGGCAAAGCAATTGCAGTGTATTAGAGCAAATTACTTAAAACTATAAATATATATATATTGTTAATTTTCCATTTAAAACAAAAGCAAAATTATCATAGCACATAGTGTTATCTAGACCTTAAAAAAATGTCATAGTCAATTTCAAAATATTCAATCCCATAGGACAAGCGGAACCGTCTGGCCAAATGTTCTCGTCCTAATTCCTTTGAGATATATAAGAGACAAAAACAAATAACGTAAGTCGAAAGTATTTAATAAATATAATAATTTTGAATATATATATTCATAAATAAGAATAGTGTCTCTTTGAAGGAATGAGCCAAGGTTACATTATCAAAAAAGGGGAAATTTTTAGAATAGATTTATCAAAAATAATTCATTTCATGCGAACCAAATTTCAAATTCAAAATATATCAGAGAATCAAATATCAAAGTAATATCTTAATAGGTTTTATTGTTGGGTCGAACTTTAAGAGATCACAAACTTGTCAAAGGGCCGGTTGGTTTGTACAACCCGAGTCCTCAAGCATAAGGCATTAATTAAAGGTCATTTTATAAGATGAGTCAAAGGCCATCTTCAAAGATGGGGTGATATCAAAATACCAGCATTTGGATGACTCTAAACCAAGGACGATAACAAGTATCACATATTTGAATAACAAAATTCTAAATTCTTATAAATTGTCACAGCGTATTGCCTTTTTGTTTGTTAAAAGGCATAGATATGATATCAAAATATCATTTTTACAAAAATATATTTATCACGGTATCAAGAGAGTTTCCAAAATCATTTTCCAAACAATTCCCATGTAATTCCAAAGTATTTCAAAATAATATTTCATATTTTTCAAAATAATTTTTGTAAATAATTTCAAAATAATAATTTTCCAAAATATTTTTGTAACATTTTGCCAAAATGATAAAGTATTTGTATTTAATTTCCAACTATCTTCCAAAAAAAAATAATTTCAGATATTTCTAAAATAGTTTTCAAATATATTTTCATAAGATAATGGCAATAACTTGGGAGTTTATCTTTGAAATGATCTCAAAGTGTTTATATAATATAATTTTATAATTGTTTTAAAAAAAGGGTTTCAATATGAAATATAATTTATAAAATTCTTAAATATTTTCATAGTATAGTTTTTTAGTAAAACATATTTTCTAAAATGCTCCTCGAAAATAATTTCACACACTTTATAAATCTTAATATATTTATATATTTTTTTCAAAAATACAAACTTCAAAATAATACTTATTAATTTCCCAACACATACTTACATATGTATATTTAAAATTTTATAAAATATTTTTCCAAATAAGGTTTTCAAAATAAGGGCATCAGTGGAGTATTGTCCGCACTTATTTTTCACATTAAAATGGTAAAAGCACCAAAAAATAAATTTTCAATTGAAAAGTCGAAAAAAAAAAATACTTCCTATATATACTCTAAAGTGAAGAAACGGTGAACTCTAGAAATAAAATGTAATATTATACTTCATGTTATGATACTTCTTTTATGAAAAAAAATTGTTCATAAAAATAAATGGGGTGGATTTAGAAAGAGAATTGAAAAATTAGAACAATAAGAAAAAAGATTATAGCTTGTTTAGATGTGAAGATTTGAAGAGAAAAGAAAAGATTTAAAAAGAAAATTAAGAATTTTTTTTTTTAGAAATTTAAATTTAAAAAAAAAATGAGAGATTTAGAAGGATTTTAAATTTTTTCAAATTTAAAATTTTTTCTCTCCTAAAAGTGGAAAGAAATTGAAATGAGAGAAAATGTAAGAGTTAAAATATTTTTATATTTTAAAAATATCCTTTAAAAGTTAAAAATAAAATTTATTATTCTAATTGAATTTTATTTTATTTTTTTTTATAAAACTTTTAAAGATGAAAAGGAAATTATAATTTTTTTTTTCTTTATTTTTTTTTTTCTCTCCAAACTTTCAAATATACGACAAAAAAAGTGAAGGAAGCCGAGGCGACACCAACAGTAAAAGCTTTTATTAATTTAAAAAAGATTATATCTTTTATTTATTCCAAAAGGCTTGGGGTTGTTTGAGCGGGGACCACGGTCATTTTAGGATTAAAGAGGGAATCGGGTTTGTCTTATTCTATGGGTTTTCATGTCAATGTTTACCTGTAGAAATTTTTTTTTTCTCCCTTTTTTTTGGGGGGGGGGGGGGGGGAGGGCGTGGGTTTCATGTCAACTTGAATTTCCTTTAACTTGAATTTCCTTTTTTAATTTTTGGATTATAAAAAAGGATGTCGTTTAAAAAACTATATACATATCTGAATTTCAAATTTCAAATTTAAAGAAAATGCCTTCCGTTAAAGGTGGATCTGATTTCACATAAAATAGTTTCATTGACTTGAACAAGATCAGTAGTTGTTGAATTGTCTTATTAGTGAAAATCGTAAGAAACTGCCAGATAGTGCTCTGACGGAAGAGATTTTGATACTAAAACCAGATAGTGATTTTCAGAAAAAAAAAAAAAAAAAAAAAAAAAAAAAAAAAAATGAAAGAAAGACCGAGAGAGAGAGAGAGCTCGAGCACTGCAATACCTTTTGCGTGCTATATGTAAAATCAAAAGAACATACCTTGTGAGAGGCCTTCATCATGTATAAATAGCTTACATGCCCAATTAGTCGTGTATTCAGAGTGTTTGAAATTTTAATTTTCTTATAGAAATATTTTAAGATTATAAGATTTATGATGAAAGATTTTTAAAAAATTTTAAATTCTATTAAGTTAGAAATTTTGAAATTATTGTGAAAATTCCTTTTTTTATTAATAACAATTAAAGATTTTTTTTCCAATTGTGAGATATTGTTTGTGTGATTTAGAAAACTATGAATATTTTTTTCCCGTTGGTCAAATAGTAAACTGGGTGTTAAGAAGGTGTTTGAGTCGATCAGCTGATTAACGAAAAAAGATCCGATAGGTATCGAGAAAGTGGTCTCGTCTACCGGACCAGAGCGTACATCTTATATCTTATATCAATGACACGGTTTGACATGTTTCGCCTATTGGACTACGGGCTTAACCGATCCAAATTTTATGGTAATGGATCTCCGGCCATGTTCCATCACTTTCATAGAACTGACCCAATGATCCTACGTGGGACCCTCTATCTTAATTTTATGATGTGATTTGCCTTGAAAAATTATGAGAACATGAATCGACATGGTACCGGCAAGTGGCAACCAATAAGAAATGAAGTCATTAAGACCTGCCCCCTTATGCCTGTTCTTCCCGCGTTAACTAAGTTGGTAAGCATTAGGTAGGCCCACTAGAAAATTTCCTATAATTCAGCTTATCATTCTAGGAAGTTTGGGTCCACCAGAGTCCAAACCAAGAAACGCGCAAGAAGAAACGTGTTTCAGTCACTTTTCAAACTTCTTTGAAAGATCCTCAAGTCGGGAGGAAATTGCGGAGTGAACACCCAAAATCATGCATATAAATTTACTAACACAACACAACATTTGATCACAATTCAAACATCGGCAGCAGCGAGGGAAATCAGTAATGGACAAAGAAAGCTTAAAATGTGATTACGAGGCGATGGCATTGATGGGACGACTTTCCCGCCTTGGGGGTGATTTTATTCCTCCGAGAGACGTGTACCGTTTGGGGACTTCAACCCTATCTTTCTTATCGAACTGATCCAAAAATTTTGATAGTTAATTCTATGAGTTGATTACGATCTTCATTTATCGGTGGAACTACCATTTTAAAGAGTGGTGCTTTCCATACTTGAAAGATTCGGGATATACCGTTATGAAATAGGAGACTGAAATTAAGAAAATTCTGATCTTCCTTTAGAATCGTTAGGGGTGCTGCCTGTCGTTTGGTCGCTCAATCGATAAAGAGTCAATCGGGAGTCGTTCAATTGGTATGCTGCTATTTGTTTACCCGATCAGCGTGACTGCCTTCGCTCGGTAAGTATCGTTCGGTAGATCCGGGCTACTGAGACCTTATCATTTGGGAGGTCTGGGCAATTAAGACCTTTTAGTAAATTGATCCGAGTGACTGAGGCTCTTCGACTGGTGGTTACATTCAAATCTCGACTGGTAATCGTCCTTCATGGGCCTCCTACGTGGGCCTTCTTAGGGTTAACCCATCAGATGTGATAACGCTCTCTAGGCCTAACACTCTGGGCACACTAGTCACAAGGAATAGATTCCATCAATTCTCAGTCTATTTCTTTCAATCGAAAACCGTTCTTTACTGATTTGAGCGTCGGAGTCTCCCCGTTGGAACACCCTCCAGTGATTTTTGCAGATGCATCCACCCATTGACGGCTACTATTCGGGTCAAGAATGAGTTGGTATCTGTGTAGCCATAAACTCACCTCCAACAGATTAGCATCGTCTGTGAGAAACAGACAAGAGTAGTTTCTGTTGTTGTTTCAACAATCATACCTCCGAGAACTAGAGCGTCCTCAAAAGTCGTCCCTCTTGCTGAAGGGCGAACTGTCACACTTTCTGAATCTGCTCCTCTTGCAGCGCCTGATCATGCCACCCGCGATCAAGCAGCTCCCATGGGACCACCTCGTCAAGAGTTGGCCTTACAGCCCGTAATCCCTGTCCAATCCGTTACCGACTCTATTCCAGAGCGAGTCAATCACCCCCAGATGGAGAGACTGGAATCCAAACTCCAGGATATGAGTAGACAATTTGAAGACCTTAGCCACGCCCTTAAACCCGAAGTCCAATCCTCTATTCGGGAATCTAGACATCCTCAGCGACGACCATCACCCCTATGTAGCGAAACATCTGAAAACTCCAAACCAGTCTCTGACATTCTTCGAAAGCAGGTCGAGCAACTGGTAGCCGAGGAATTAAAACGGGCTAACTCTCAAGGAGACCAAATCCCTTCTTATTCTCAAGTTTCACCATTTGACCCTAAGATCTCTTCAGAACCTATGCCTCGCAACATGCTCCTACCCCCCATGGAGAGATACAGTGGGAACACAGACCCCCGGGACCATGTAGCCCATTTCATAACCGTGATGATTTCTAAAGACATATCTGATGCGGCCATGTGCAAGCACTTTCCCACCACCCTCTCGGGAATCCCTTACATGGTTTAATTCTCTCCCACCATTGAGTATAAAGACTTTCTCTTAACTACGCGAGCAATTCGAGTCACACTTCGTAAGAAATAGGGGAATCAAAAGGAAATCCACAACCTTATTATCGTTGCACCAGAAGAAAAAGGAATCCCTAAGGGATTTCCTGGAAAAGTTCAAGGTAAAGATGATGAGGGTCCCTTCTTTGAATTATTCGATTGCATCGGCCACGTTATTAATAGGCCTACGATCTTCCGGTATGAAGGTGTCAATTACAAAGAAACCCCCTGCTACCATCCAAGAGTTTTATATCCAAGCTGAAAAGTATATTGCTGTCGAAAATGCTGAAACTTACAATGACAAGAAAGACCATTATGCTTGAAAAGAACGGAACCAATCACCCTAGAGGTCTCCACCCGAAGAAATTGGGCAAAACCCCTCCTCCAAGGAGGTACAATAACTACACCCCGCTAAACGAGACCCCTGGATGGGTCTTAACTTTCATTAAAGACAAGTCGTACGTCTGATGGCCTCCACAATCAACTGAAGACGACTCCAACAAGGACAGAATAAAGTACTGTCACTTTTATCGTGACTATGGTCACACGACGGACGACTGCAAGAAGTTGAAAGATGAGCTAGAGTTCCTAGTATGCGAAGGAAGGCTACAGGAGTTCATCGCCGGGAGGGAAAGAGTTCCCCCCGCTAACTATCAGCGTGAACTGCCATGACGGGACCGGGTAGAAGTGGGCCAAGCTGCCCGACCCTCGACCGATAAAAGGGATGGGGTGATACTCTAAGTACGCAACGGACCGACAGAGGATAAAGCCAGGTGCTTGATCACACCAATTTTCTATTGCCCGAAGGCAATTCTCCCTACACCACAAGAAGTCTAGCAGCAAGCGCCCATAAACGACAAGGTGAAAAGAGGCCCGTCATCGATTTTCCTGATGAAGATCTAGTCGGAATTGACCCAAATCGGCACGATCCCCTTATGATAACTGTCAAGATTGGACAATTTGAGACTCGAAGGATCTTTGTCGATCAAGGAGCCAGTTGTAATCTCCTATATCGGGATGATTTTAGACAAATGGAGTTTACTTCTGCTGATCTCCAACCCCATGCAGGCCCAGTTAAAGGACTCTCGGGCGAATGGGTATACCCTGACGGTATCATTTCACTCCCGGTCACCCTCGGAGCACTCCCAAATCATGCGACGGCTCATGTTGTATTCAATGTGGTGGATCTTCCCTCGCTCTATAATGTCATCTTGGGCAGACCGGATCTGAATGTTTTGGAAGCTTTGCCCAACACTAAACATATGAAAATCAAATTTAGAACGTCATTGGGGATCGGGACTATATCATGTGAACAGAAGCCTTCTACTTCCGTTCCCAAGTATCCATCGATTTCTATTGCTAATGTTCTTCTAAACTGTAAGGGTGTTTCTTAAGTTCTTGACAACACCTATTTTTATAACCCCACGGTCAGCTCCTATCGTTCGTATGCGTCGTCAATAAAGGATGTAACTCACCGAACGGGTAGACGCGGCCCACAACTTAAGATTTCCTATTGTTCGGAGGGCTTCAGTCGCCCAGTTCCTATTGTTCGTACGCGTCATCAATAAGGGATGTAATTTCCCGGACGGGTGGATGCGGCCCCACAGCTTAAAAATTTCCTATCGTTCGGAGGGCCTCAGTCGCCCAGCTCCTATCGTTCATACGCATCGTCAATAAGGGATGTAACTCCCCGGACGGGTGGACGCGGCCCACAACTTAAGAATTTCCTATCGTTCGGAGGGTCTCAGTCACCCAATTCCTATCGTTCGTACGCGTCGTCGATAAGGGATGTAACTCCCCGAACGGGTGGACGCGACCCACAACTTAAGAATTTTTTATCATTCGGAGGGTCTCAGTCGCCCAACTCCTATCGTTCGTACGCATCGTCAATAAGGGATGTAACTCTCCGGACGAGTGGACGCGACCCACAACTTAAGAATTTCTTATCGTTCGGAGGGCCTCAGTCGCCCAGCCTCTACCAATCGTACGTGTCGTCAATAATGGATGTAACTTCCCAGACGGGTGGACGCAGCCCACAACTTAAAATTTTCCTATTTCTAGGAGGGCTTCAGTCGCCCAGCCTCTACAGATCATACGCGTCGTCAATAGGGGATGTAACTCCCCGGATGGGTGAACGCGGCCCACAACTTAAAATTTTCCTATCGAATGGCCTTAGTCGCCCAGCATCTACCGATCCACTTTGACAAAGACTGAAGAAAATTGCCTTGCAACACAGAACATCAAAAAGCAGCAAAAATATGATTCAGGTAAGTAAAAAGTAATTCTCTTATTTGTTTTCATATGAAGAAATACATCAAGATATATGAACAAGCTGCTAGATCCGACTGATTACGCCAAGAAGAATATACATGAAGGTCCGGCTCATCAGGCTGCCAATTCACCTGAAGAGGAAGAACATAATCCATACACTGGAGAGTGCAAAAATATAGTGTTAGGGATAAGAGAAGACGAGTCCAGGTTTTGTCACCCCCAACGCAGCCCGGACTCAACTTACCCATCCAAAGACGGTGTGAGAAACACCCTCCACCGCGTTCAGAGGGTGAGGACTGACCGGGGAAGATCATGCAAGACGATACAAGATACACCCCCTCGGTGGCAAGGAATCGGATTACGTTGACCGGTGAACAGCCCGCATAATGAGATCTCATTCTAGTAATCCTCTTCTTTAATGAGATCTTATTCCAGCAGGAGTCATCCCAACCAAGAAACACCGCACGCTACGACACCTCAAAGACCAACCCTCAAGAAGAATCATTCTCCACCAAACAACTAAGAAGGAAGAACGTTGGTTCTCTGCGAAAGGAAGTGAATGCGTGTCATGGCTATTTATAGCCGTAAGAAATAGAAGCCCCCATTAATTCGAAGAAGATGAAATGGATCAGCATGAAAACAAGTCATAAATGCCGAGAGTGAATTGCCTTCAGTTCCCTATGAAGAAAATCGTATGTGAAAAGACAAGCTCGCAATCCTAACGTACAAGGCGGGCGAATCAGAATGGACCGAGTGTCCCTATGCATTCATAACGTACGAAACACGATTCACTTATGACTTTTCTTTTTCAAAAAAGTCATAAGTCGGGGGCAAATGATGGGATGTATTCCAAGACCCAGTCCGAAAAAGTCAATTCTCAAAAGGCCCACGAAAAAGGAGGGTCTGCCGATCAATATCTAACGGCCACAATAACAATCTACCGAAAGGTCTCAGTCGTCCTGGTCTACCGAATGATAGGGTCTTAGTCACCCCGATTATCCGATCGTGACTCATCAAGCGGAGATAGTCACCTCGATCAGTCAAGCAAATGTCAGTCCTCTAACCGGATAAGTCTCAAAAGACCCTTTATTAGTCAAGCAACCGAACGAGGGACAACACCGCTATCGATTAAAAAAGGAAGGTCAAAACTCCCTTGATTTCATAACAGCAATTCCGAGATCTTTCAGATAAGGAAAGTATCCCGCCCGAAGAAGAAGATTTCCCGATATATGAGGTCATGATCAATTCGTAATATTGACTTTCGAGATTCCTGAAATCAGTTCGATAATGAAAGTAGAGTGAAAGTCTCTCAGCTGCGCACAACTCTCACAAGTATAAATAATCTCAAAACCCTCGACATCAGGTACGCTCTCGAAACCTAACATAGGGGGCACATTGATCACAGGAAACCGCTCTCCCTCTATTCTCAGTCTGTTTCTTTCAAACAAAAATCGCTCTTTACTGACTTGAGCGTCGAAGTCTCCCCGTTGGAGCACCCTCCGACGGTTTTTGCAGGTGTATCCACCATCGACGGCAACCGTTCAAGTCACCAAGGAGCTGGTATCTAAGGAGTCAAAACTCATCTCAATCATATGGTAAAACTAAAAAAGATAGAATTAGAAATGAAAATATACGTATTAAGTTGAAAATGAGTTCTGATTTTTATAATTTGAAGTTCAAAATCTTATTGTAACAAAAAAAAAAGTATTTTGGCTAACAATGTCAAAGCCAGAGCAAACTACATAATTCTACCAAAACTTACATACTAAAATTGAGGCCATACTAAAATTGAGGCCACACACTAATGGATAGTTGGCTTAGTGAAATAAAATATTAGATCGCTTAATCAAATTTTAAATTCGATTTTTGAGAATAAAAAAGACTATACGGAGAGAATCATTCAAAAATGGGATTTCTATAAATATTCAAACTGAATTAATTAGAGTATGATTCTAGATATCGATGGTGAAGAAATAATATTGGGACCGCACAAGCATCCAAAGACACCGCATTAGTTTTTAGGTAGTGTTTGGCAAATAAAGGTTAAACAAAACAGAAGACAAATGAAAATTTTAATATAAAAAGATTTATTTACATAAGAATACTGCTCCATGTTACCAATGAAGTTTCCTTGCAGTCACTTAAAATGGTAAAAACACCAAAAATAATTTTTCAATTGAGAAGTAGGAAAAAAAATACTTTCTATATACTCTAAAGTGAAGAAATGGTGAACTCAAGATATAAAATTTAATATCATACTTTATGTAATAATACTGTTAACCTCTTTTACAAATAAATAAATAAACTATAAAAAGTTGTTCATAAAAATAAAGAGAGCAAAACTTGATTGTTTTAGAGAAAGAATTGAAACTGAAATTAGAAGGGTAAGAAAAAGGTTTAGGGAGAGAAAAATTGAAGGAAGTGAGAGAGACACCAACAATAAAAACTTTTATTAATTTAAAATATATATATCTTTTATTTATTTCGGATCAAGAGAAGATCAAGAAAGAGGCTCTTTATAGAACTGGATACAAAAATCCTTGGTGACTTGATTTGAAATTTTTTATTTTGTTGTTTGTCGGATCCAAGTGATGGCATCGTCCAAGCTAAATGTTGTCGCTAATTATTACTTTTCAATTGAATGTAATTAAGCCAAGAGAAATCACATAAAATATATATATATATATATATCAAAAGTTGCATACTTTCAATTTTATATTTTTAGGTCTGAGTTTTATCCAGTAAGCATATAAAATTTTTGAAGAAAAGTGTAAAATAAGGTGGTAGGTGGAAAGCAACAAAGGTTTTCTCGGTAAAATAAGGTGGTGGGCCCAGTAGAAAATTTCTTATAATTGTGCTTAAAATTTTTAGATTTTTTTTTTTTTACTATACTGATAACCTATTTTGATTAATTTGATTTGAGATTTATAATGATCTATTTAAAAGGTTACTCTTTCAATATAGTCTGCTTTATATCTAAGTCACGAATCAAATTTATAACCTTAATTAAGAAATTTAACATCATCTCTCATTAAATCAACTATATTAAATTCCAAGAAGTTTCGGTGGAACAAAGGCCAGAACAACGCGGATATCAAACTTCTTCGAAAGATAGCTGGAAATTGGCAGGAAAAAGCGGGGGGAAAACCCAACATCTTTGTATTGTATATAACTTTGCGCCAACATTACACAAACACATGATCATAATTCAAACATCGGCAGCGAGGGAAATCAGTAATGGACAAAGAAAGCTTAAAATGTGATTACGAGGCGATGGTCATCATAAATAGCAAGCAAGAGAAACGAGTCAACTATCACGAAAAAAGAGCGTCGCGACTGACAATTGCCTACCTTTTCCTTCAAATTGCATTCCTCTTATCAATTGCCAACTCTTCTACGGCTCAGTGCAGGAATTGGTGGGTCCCATTTTCTCTATCTTTACTCTCCGGCATACTCTACTTTATGGCATTCCTAAATTCGGTCACAAGATATTGTGGAACCATCTATCAGCTGGAGTTCAATCGACTTGATCAAGAAAGTATTTGGCTTAAATTAAGCAATGGTGGTAACGGGAGCCACTGTATCAATGTCTGTCAGTCGATAAAACCTGACAAAGTTACCGTAATTAAGCGCAAAATTTATATCAGCTTTGTTGTTTTGGCTATGCTCGGTTTCACAATTATAGTGCTGGCTTCTTGCCGCCAACTACTCTGCAGAGACGACCCGTAAGTGTTGGCTGAGTGATGTTTATGCAACAAATACTAAGCTCTGTGGTTTGAGCTTTGAATTTGGCAACCATAAATAGTGCATCCCAAGGGGATAGGACAATCCCCTTTTTCAACTTTGTGATCGGGTTCAAATCCAGTGTAATTAAAAAAATAAATATTGTGTGCAATTTGTGGTTTGGTTTGGTTCGGCCAGAAAAGCCGTTAATGTTTGAGGAGTGAAATACAAAACAAAGGCCTTGGCGGACAAGGTTCTTGAGTCTCTTTTCTTTGGCAGTCGGCGTCGTGTTTGATGACTGGCCATTGTATTCTTGTAATAAAATCATGTGTATTCGATGTTGTTCAACAGGGATGATGATAGCCTTGACAATAAAGACCATTAGTATGATGGGGTAATCACTTGCTATTCTCCTGCCACGCAGCACATAAGTTTCATTTATGACTCCAAGTTTCCATAACAACATGGATGCCAGCGCCACCAAGCTTCGGCAAGTTTCGACAAACGAACAAAAGGAAGCCCTCTTACCAGGGATGCCTTCAAGAATAGACAGCCTATGTAAGAGGTGGTAAATTTTCGTTAGGTAGTCTGGTGTTTATGGGCGAAAGAAGGAAAAAAGTACAGTGAAATTAATCACCTTCAAGATTTCCACTTAAATGTTGGACAGGGCCAAGCCTAATTTTCTTCCTTTAGTTACTTTTCAGTACAAGATACTGTATTTATACAGTGAGAATAGGGAGACTTGATTATCCTCTTAACCAAATACTTCTTTTATAAGTTCTAACTAATTATATCAACTAATTACATTGACTTGCTAGCATCTCTCATAGTAGGCCGAAATTCCATGGCCACTTTAAAACAAAACATTAATATTAGTATTTTTTATTCTGTGTCATAAATATACCTTCTTATACCCGATTTTAGAAGCCTTAATTTTATACTCGCTCTCTCGCTTTTCTACTCTCTCCTCTCCAGTTGTCACTAATTATCATCTAATCTAGTCTCCCCCTACCCATCTGTCGAATTGAATGAGTACTGCTGGTGGGTTCCACTCACCATTTCTCTCTTTTCTGATGTTCCGTTTTTCTCTGTTTTCTATGATACCATGCTCAGGTTGTATCGTGCTCGCGTGCAGCTGAACTTGTACGGATTGAAAAAGTGGAAGATTTTTAGGAAGATCTGTGGGATTGGAAGGGAAGATTTTCTGGGTGGGGAGCTTATTGGGATATGTGGAACGTAGCCCAAGGGTTTATTGTCCAAGAATTGAGATCCCTCGAATACATAGCCCATCAATAATAACTGATGGGACCTTATCCAAAAGGCCGATGATGCAGCACTTTAGGTCTTACAAACTCATGACTCAACTACCATTTGGCACTTAGGGGGATCAGCGACCCGCGACCATCCTCTATCGGTGGTCACCCCATCGGTCCCCATAGGAAGCCAATAAATTCATAACAGTGCACTCCCCTTGGCATGGTAATCGATTGCCTCGGTGAGGGACCAATCATTCATTCCTATCAGGTAAAGGTAATATTTGTTCAAGACTCATATTTACATCTGTTTCCTACTCAGTCATGAAAGGACTCCCCAAAATAAGGAAAAAAACCTCAAAAATCTGATCGATAAGGGAAGAAATCTTTCCGTACTACTAAACTTCCTAAGTGATGAAGATTATAAAATCTTTCGAGAATATTTGACTAACGGATCTCGAGATTTTCGAACCTCCCTATAAGAAAACTAAAATTGTAATGCTCGAAAACATAAGAGTCCTAAGGCACGAGCATATATAAACTTTCGATACATCGAAACTCAAATATGTTTTCTGATACCAGACACTTGGCACATAACCCACAGGTCTCTCAGCTCTCGTACTCTCTTTCTCTCGTGTTCAGTCTATTTCATTCCTATTGAAAATCACTCTTTTTAAATTGAGTGTCGAAATCTTCCTCATCGGAATATCCTTCGATGATCTTTTGCAGGTTTCAAGTCATCTCCAGGAGCGACCGTTCAAGTCAAAGGAGTCAGAATCTGTAGAGTCAAAACTTACCTTTAACAAATTGGTATCGTCTGTAGGAAATCAGACCGACTCTCTAGATAAATATACCATTCGCCTTTTGTTACTACTCAGAATATGACAGTAGTCAAGAAAAAGAGGTCAATCATTAGCTTCGACAATGACGACCTAATCGAAGTCAACTCTAATCACAACAACCTTTGGTTATCTCCACAAGAATGGAGTCTTACATCGTTAAGAGAGTTCTTGTCGATCAAGGAGCAAACTGCAACCTCCTCACTGGGGACGTCTCCCAGCGAATGGATCTCAACTCAGCTCACCTTCAACCTCTTATCAGGTCCCTCAAAAGACTTTCTGATAAATGCATCTATCCAGAGGGTATTATACCTCTTACGACAATCTTGGGAACTCCTCCCAACCATGCAGCCTCTAAAGTTGTATTCCACATGGTGAAATTTTTCGCCTTGCAATGCTATCCTTGGTTGTCCTAGTCTAGACAAACTAGAGGCACTCCCAAGTACGAATTACATGAAGATCAAGTTTACAACACGAGAGGGAATTGCTACTCTCCGTAACGACCCTAACCCTTATGCTCTTCTTGCAGTTAAAGGTAAATAAGAGAACTTTTCGATCAAAACCCTAGAGTTTAGGGATGATGTCGAACCAATGACCAAGCCTAAGCCTGTGGAAGAGGTGATTGAAATTTCTTTAACCGGTGATCCGAGCCGAATCATTCGCATAGGGGCTAATTGATAGGGATAAATTTAGTATGATATTTGTGATTTGTTTTGCATTATTTTTGAATAAATATTATACTAATTTTAAGCATTTGATTTGTTAGATTTGATGGATGACATTCATGAAAGAAAATGGAGAAATTGATCTATGGATGATATTTCATGCAAGAAAGGAATTTGGACAAAACTGCTTAATCGTTAGCACATGAGCACGCTAATTTCAAATGAGTTGGACTGAAATTGGGAACATTAAAGGCTAAACATTCTTTTGCTTTAATTGGATTTTGGAATTTAGAAATTTTTGATATTTTTGTAATTTTTTATTTGGCCTTTGAGTTGTATTAAAAAAAAAAACATTTAAAATTTTCTTTTTCTTTATTTTGGCAACTTAGGTTACAAAATTTTTACCTTTAGTAAAAAAGGTAAAAGGGTTGGAAATCCCTTAATTTTAGGGGGTTGGTTGTTTTGGGTGGAACTATTTTACGTGGGTGGAAGATTTCCACATTGAGAGAGAAGAATTTTAGGTTATTTTTCATTATGTTTTATTCACTTGTGGGTGGCTGCTCATTCTTGGCAAGGGATAGCTACACTTTGTTCATTGTTCCAACATTGTCTCTTCAGTAATAAATGTAACACCGACGCTGTGATGTTCGTACAAGTATATTGTTCATAGAATATATATAAAATATTTCTCCGTTTATATATATAATTTTTTTTAATTAAATTGCATTGATTTTCAATTTTTTGGGTTTTAATTCAAACCTTTGGTATATTCAATTATTATAATAAAATAATAAAGTATATATAAATATATAAATATATTTTTCTTTTCATTTATTAAATTATTTATTTCCTCAATTATTTATTTCCAAATCTATCCAAATATATATATAATAAGAATAATGATGATGATGATGATGATGATGATGATGATGATGATGATGATGATGATGATGATGATGATGATGATGATGATCATTATAATAATAATAATAATAATAATAATAATAATAAACGAATTAGGACTCAAAATCCCTAATTCCTCTCTTCTCTCTCTCTCTACTCTCTCCCTCACCCGCCGCTTCACCTCCCTCTCCCGCGGCCCATCTCCATCGCCGCCGCCTTCTCTCCCTTCCGCCGCCACTGTCTTCCTCCACCGCGACCGCCGTGGGTCGCCACCTCTCTATCTCTCTCCTTCTCTCTCTCGGTTGCTCTCTCTTTCACTCTCTCCCTTTCACGATCTCTTTCGCCCTCGCCCGCGACTCTTTCTCTCCCTCTCACGGTTCTCCGCCACCGCTGCCCTGCTCCGCCGCCCCAGCCAGCTCTGCCATCCGCCACGGTTTGCCCCTCTCTCTCTGTTTTTCTCTCTCTCGGTTCCATTTCTCTCTATCTCCCCTGTGCCTTACTCATAGCGCGCGATCTCTCTCATCTCTCACTCACTGTCTCTCAGTCTCTCTCACTCTGCTCCTCCCTCTCCTGCGCGCGACTGCTCGCGCGACAGTCCCTGCCCCAGCGCGCGAGACTGCCCAGCACGCCGACTGCAGCGCGCCACAGCTCCCGCGCGCGCTGCTGCTGTGCTGCTTCCCTGCTCGCGTGCCTTCTGCCACCTGCGAAAGCCCCAACCGAAAGCCCTAGGTCGACTGTGCCTTGTCCACTGCAAAGGTAAGAACAAACCCTAACCCAAATTCTAAGGTTTCGATTCCTTGGTGATTTATACTAAATTGCTGACTTTTGCTTCGCATTGGAAGCATTGTAGGTTTCGGACTGAATCGAATGTCGCACGGACGTTAGGGTTTTGGACCGCAGTGAACCCTAGGTGAGGGATTTCTAACTCATTCGATTTATTTGGATGCATTTAGGGTAAATTAGGATAAAAAGTGTTGTATATGTGTAGGATGTATGTTAGGTTCAATTATAATGCTTTGGGTGAAATTATATGTAATTATTTAGGTTAATTATAGAAATTTTATATGAATTGGACTGTTCCGGATGATAGAATTATGTTGAGTTGATTAGAATAGTTCTCTTAGAGTTTAATTTGATGAATGCAGGAAAACAGTCAAAAATTTGGGATTTGAGCCTAAGGATTGATGTGTTGTTTTACATTATAGTTGGTGTTGCATATAGGTAATTCAATTACAATCTCGATATTATGAAAATAGGTTTCAATACCTTTAAAATGACATATGGTTTGAAGAAATCGGATGAGAATTGAAAAGTGTATGAATTTTCAAAGATTTTTTTAACTTATGGGGAATTTATGTATTTAGACGTGTTTTTGATTTTTGAACGAATTTAGGTTTGAATTTAATTTGATTTTGATTTGGTTATTTACTTATAAATGGAATGAAAATTGATAACATTGGAGTTTATTTATAAATTGGAGAATTAAGGTTTGTACAAACTTAGAGAAGATGATAAATCCTAATAATAATTGAAAATTTGATGACAATTGTGATAATTTGATTAGGTTGATCTTGTTGGAGATTCAAGGAGTCAATTCGGGTTTGATTTTGGAAATAGGGAGTGACCACCATCCCTAAAATGTGAGTGGGACCCTAATCTCTTGCATGAAACAGTGAAAATTTGATTTTACCGTATTTTTAAACAGAACATGCTTTGATATGCATTGATTCAATGTGTGATATTAAATCTCAAATCTGTTTTGTGACTATTGGAGTGTCGTACTTATATTTTCTACGATTATGCATCCATGTTTGAAATGAAATGAAATTGTGCCATGATTTGAGAAATGGAATGTTTTCTATTCTACCATTGCATCGGTTGTTGATTTGAAATGATTTTGATGAAATGTATTTGGCACATGGATTTGAAATGTTTTGATGAACTATGAGGGCACCGGGATGCCCACTTGTGATGAGATTACTATGATGATGACTTGATTGATTCCGTAGCTACGAAGGGCGTTTGTAGAGGCACGACTTGCCCGAATACACTTTGGCCAGAGGTATCCGCAAACGTCATGATTGTGATATGTATGGGCCCGATTGAACCAGGTATTGGGGAGGTTCGTCAGAATAGGCGGTCTAGCACCGGGAGTTGTTTGTACATGATTGTGATGTTTCGTATGGGCCCAGTTGAACCGAAAGGGGAGGTCTGTCAGAATAGGCGATCTAGCACTGGGAGTTGCTTGTACGTGCCAACGTCCGGGTAGAGAGCTACTTTTGAAACACTTTGCATATTAAAACCCCTGATGTGCCTGTCCTTGGTCACGGTTGACCTTTGCCAGGATTCTTTCAGCTAGCTCTATGTTATACTTGATTTTTAAATGGATACATATATGTGTGATATCGTGTGAATGATTAAAAGAGTTCATTTTATCGAACATATCATGATTTACTGCAAAACTTGAATTATTGTTTACGAATGATATTATTTGACACTCCAATATTCACCTACACTATTAGTACTTGAGATTAATCCCCTCACTGACTGAGTATCCTCCCATAGATACTCACCCCACTTCTTTCCTCCCAGAGACAGGATTGCTGTGCTGGAGCCACACCACATAGTTTAGAGATATTGACGGTATTGGTTATTCGGGACGGTGAGGTTTAAGTTAAGCTAAAATTTAAATTTTGTATTATATTTTTAACCCTGCGAGGTCTTTTTAAGGTCCGTAGTTGACCGTGTACTTATTTTGGGATGACTGTATAATTTATGTATATTTATTTGTGAAACTCTCATATTTCATTTGCATTGAGGCGATTGTACGTATTTGAATGTTACTTGGGAAATTTGTTATACATTGTATAAATTTAGGTCCGCTCGGTGTGACGGCTGCTCATACTCTAGTTGGGCATGACAGTAGAGGTCTGTGGCTAGGGTTGATAGATTTTTATAGCCTTGCGTTGTTCTGGAAGTCGACTTTGGGAGTTGCTGGTTTTGAGAGGCTGGGATGACCATTTGTTTTATTTTCAGGATGATTTTAAATTTATACAGGTATACAGGTTTAATTGTACATGGGAGACCTCCGATTTATGGGGAGGTTCTGCTCGATTTTCTGTAGAAATACAGCCGGCATTCAGGGCAACGGGTAGCTGTTCACGATTCTCGGTTCGGGGCGTGACAATAAAAATTTTATTTTGTGAGTTCTTTTCAATTATGTTTTTATTCTAAATTAATTTTCTAGTCGAAGGGATATTAAAACCTTGATGGATGAAAATTGGGAGATCTAAATAAAGTTATTGACACAATATTTTGTAAATATTTATTTAATCTCCATGCCTTAATATGCATGATTATTTTAGATTTATTGAATAGCGGCCAATATTTAATAACTCAGTATAGTCTACAACCACTTAAAAACGTCAAGGTTTATTTGTTTTTAATAATGTAGTAATTGACATAGTTTTATGGACTTATAAGTAATTTGACTTATACTAAGACATTAGATAATCTAATTTAAATAAATTCAGGTTGGAATTTATTGATTAGAATTTGGTGTCTCTAGATTTTAAGACTGTCGAAACACTAAATCCAACGAGAGTCTTTTGAGTTGCTTTTCGATTGGGGAAGTAACTAATAGTGGTATCTTGATTACTAAAAAAGTAAGGAGAGATTGGTCGTTTTGTAGTATTTAACAGCTATAATTAATTTATTTGCATAATATTGAGTAATTTTTGTATCAATGATCAATCAAATGCATCAAGGTGAAAATAATTCCTTTGGCTAGAAGTTGATTCTCTATTGAAATTTTATTTCTTTATTTTTGTATAGTTCGATTATTTGCTTTCGGTAGTTATTTTGTTGTCAAATTGATTCGTTAGTTTTAGTTAATTCAAAACCCTCATATTTTTATTTTTATTTTATTTTATTTTCTTAAAAGAGATAAATTCTCCTATTCCCTGTTGATACGATCCTCCTCACTCTAAATTAATCTTTTGTGAAGTAGTTTTATTTTTGTTGATTTGACATTCACCAAATTTTGGCACCGTTGCTGGGGAAGAACATGTCAAGAGATTTATTTTTTAAAATTTTTTGTCTCATTATTTCTCTTTTATGCCTCATTCTTCTCGTACAAGTGAACTTGTGTTTGACCAAAAAATTGAGAAAACAGCTCAATGACTTACAAAGAAAACCAAGCAAACAAAATAGCTCGTATCTTTATTTATAAATCTAACCTTGGATGAGGACTTGCAGGGCCAAACAATTGACAATGAGGAGCAACACATCAAGGATGAAACCATGGCTACACGGAGAACTTTAAGGGAGTTAGCTACACCCATGTCAATCAACAACCTCTATGCATTAATCTATCTGAAATTAAGACTCCATTTGAATTGAAATCTAAAGTTATTCACTTACTTCCTAAATTTCATAGACTTATAGGAGAAGATCCTAACAAACACCTTAAGAAGTTTCATATCGTGTGTTCCATGATAAGGCCATAAAGTGTATCCGAGAAGCAATTGAAATTAAAGGTTTTTCTATTCTTTTTAGTTGATAAGGTTAAAGATTGGTTATTTTATTTACCCCCTGATTCTATTGCTAATTTGGAATGATTTGAAAAAAAAAAAATTGCTTTTAGAGAAATTTTTCCCAACTTCTCGTACAGCAAATATTCAGAAGGAAATTTATAGTGTAAGGTAATTTAGTGGGGAAACTATCTACGAATATTGGAAAAGATTTAAATAACTCTGTGCAAGTTGTTCATAGCACCAAATTCTCAAACAATTGCTCATCCAATATTTTTATGGGGGCCTCTTGTTGTTAGAGAGGAATATGATTGATACAGCAAGTAGTGGTGCGATGATTAACAAAAAAACCCGAGGAGGCGTGAAACTTGATCTCCAACATGGTAACAAACGTTCAACAATTTAGAGGGAGGCAAGATACTCTGAAAATGGTCAATGAGGTTAACATTTCTTCCCTTGAACATAAGATTGATTCCCTAACTTCAATTGTGGAAAGGTTGGTTGTAGGACAGGTGCAACAAGTGAAGATATGCGAAACTTGCTCTAATATGGGTCACCCAATTAACATGTGTCCTACACTTCAAGAAGAGCCCAACGAACAATTGAATATTGTAGGTGGGTTTTTGGGGCAACCCAAAGGAAAATACGATCCCTACTCCAATACTTATAACCAAGGTTAAAGAGACCATCCGAACCTTAATTGTGAGGCTAGGCCACAAGGATTTCTGCAACAATCTTATGGAAGACCACCGTTTTAGCCACAACAATCATAGAACGGATCTCAATTTCAGCCTCAACAACCCCGTTCGAATTAATGTATGTCTCTAGAAGAGATTGTTAAAAGTTTAGCTTATAACACTCAATTAATTCAACAGGAAAGCCAATGATTTCAACAAGAGATAAGGACCAGCATTCACAATTTGGAGAATCAGATGTCACAATTGGCGGTGACTATGAGTCGAATGGAGAAAAATAATGGCAAACTACCTTCTTAAGTGGAGATCAACCCAAGAGAGAATGTGAGTGCTATGATGCTAAAAATGGCAAGGAAGTGCAAGACAATCTATCAAAAATCAAAGAAAATAAGGGGACTGATCAAAAAGAAACATCAACGTCAAAAGAATCTACAAGGAAGGTAAGTAAAGGAACCGACACTTCTAAGACTAAAATTTTGATTCCATCTCCTTTTCCTAACAGGTTGACACGATCGAAAAAAGAGGATGAGGAAAAAGAGATCTTAGAGACTTTTCGAAATGTGAAAATCAACATCCCACTCTTGGAGGCTATCCGACAAGTGCCAAAGTACGCAAAATTTATCAAAGAACTATGCACTAGGAAAACAAAGCAAAGGGGCAGCGATAAAGTTTGTGTTAATGAAAATGTTTCAGCTATCATCCAAAAGAAATTGCCTCCTAAGTGTAAAGATTCGGGTATGTTCACCATACCGATCATCATAGGTGTTAAAAAAATAGAGAGACAATGCTTGTCCAAGGTACCTCAATCAATGTTATGCCCTTAACTGTATTTAGGTATTTGAACTTAGGACTTTTAAAGGAGACCAATGTGATCATTCAATTAGCTAACAGGTCCACTTCATACCCCAAGGGAGTTGTTGAGGATGTACTAGTCAAGGTCAATGAATTGATTTTTCCGGTTGATTCTTATATCATTGATATGGATGATACTTATTCACCAAACCCTGCCTTTATATTGCTTGGTAGGCCTTTCATGAAAAAAAAAATGAAAACCAAGATTGATGTGGATTTAGGGACTTTGTCGTTTGAATTTGATGGTGAAATTGTCACATTTAATATTTTTTACGCCAGGTAACATCTCAATGACTCGGAGTCCATTTTTCATATTAGCATAGTTGATTCCATTGTACATGAGGAGTTTGAACAAAATTTGGTACTTGATAAACTTGATCTTGTGCTAAAAAAGGGATGGATAAATAAAGAATCGAGGTGGCCCAAGATGAAGAAACAAGGGAATCCATCATGGCTTTGCAGTCCACATCGGAGTTACCCCACAGGTATGAAAGTAATTTTTTACGATTAACTCTTTCTAACAAGAGAATTCTTCCTTCTACAATGCACGCTCTGAAACTCGAGTTGAAACCCTTACCCGAACATCTCAAGTATATATACTTTGGTGATGACGAAACTCTACCAATGATTATGGCCAAGGACCTAGCCAAAAATCAAGAAGAGAGTTTGATGTAGGTATTGAAGGAGTACAAAGATGGACCTTAGTGGACATCAAAGGTATCAATCCTTCTGTGTGCATGCATCGAATTTTGCTCAAACTCGACTCTAAACCAGTAAGTAAACTTCAATGCAAACTTAATCCTACCATGAAAGAGGTTTTTTTGAAAAAAAAAAATTAAACTATTAGAATTAGGAATTATATATCCTATTTCTAATAGTTGATGGGTGAGTCTGGTTCATGTTGTTCCCAAAAAGAGTGGAATTCAATTGATGAAGAATGAGAATAATGAACTACTACCAATGAGACTTCAAACCAGATGGCGAATATGCATTGATTTTAGAAAATTAAATATAGCCACTCAAAATGATTATTTTCCTTTGCCCTTCATTAATCAAAGGTTGGAAAGGTTAGCGGATAAATTGTTTTTTTGTTTCTTGGATAGATATTCAGGATATTATCAAATAGTAGTAGCCCAAGAAGACCAACAAAACACTACTTTCACTTGCCCATTTGGAATATTTACATATCATAGGATGCCCTTTGGTCTTTGTAATGCACTGGAAACATTTCAAAGATGCATGATGAGTTTATTTTCTGATTTAATTGAATATTGCATCGAGATTTTCATGAATGATTTTATGGTGTATGGTGATTCATTCAATCAATGCCTAGACAATTTGTGTAAGATTCTTAAGAGATGCATTGATACTAACATGGTCCTTAATTATGAAAAATGTCATTTTATGGTCAACGAAGAAATAGTGTTAGGTCATGTAATTTCATCAAGAGGCATTGAAGTTGACAAGGCCAACGTTGATCTAATTACTAATTTGTCGTAACCTACTAATGTACGGAAAATTCATAGTTTTCTTGGACTTGCAGGCTTTTACCAGAGATTCATCAAGGACTTTTCAAAGATAGCTTAACCACTCTTAAGATTGTTACAAAATGATGTCCCATTCGATTTTGGAAATGAATGTAAGGAGTCTTTTGACAAATTAAAAACTTTTCTAACTTTGGCTCCAATTTTGTAGCCACCCAATTGGGATCTATCATCCAAGTTGATGTGTGATGCTAGCTACTATGCCATGGGAGCCATTCTTGGACAAAGGGAGGGAAAATAGTCTCATGCCGTTTATTATGCTTCTAAGACACTCAATTCGGATCAATGCAACTACACCACCACAGAGAAAGAGTTATTAGCCATTGTCTTTGCATTTGAAATTTTTAAGCCTAATTTATTAGGATCTAAAGTCATTGTTTACTTTGATCATGCAACTCTGAAATACCTCTTGAAGAAGAAGGAATCGAAACCACAACTCATCCAATGGGTATTACTATTGCAAGAGTTGATTGGGAGATCAAGGATTGGAAAGGAATCAAAAATTATGTGGTTGATCACTTGAGTCGATTGGTGCATGAAGAAGAGCCCCTACCAATATCAAAAACATTCCTGGATGAGCATTTGTTTACCCTACAGGTTAAGATAGCTAAGGAGCCTTGGTTTGCTGACATTGTTAATTTTCTAGTGATTGAGATTTGACCACATGGCCTAAGTACTACACAGAAGAATAAGATTAGGAATGACTCTAAGTATTATATATGGGATGAACCTTACTTATGGAAAATAGGGTCTGACCAAGTCATTCATAGATGTGTTCTCAATGATGAATTCATTCCATAATTGCTTATTGTCATAGTCATACATGTGGTGGACATTTTGGTCCCAAGAAGACAGTTAGAAAAATTCTAGATAGTGGTTTTTACTGGGAGACTATCTTTAAGGATGTTTACCAATATTGTAAAAGTTATGAAAATTGTCAAAAGATTGGTAACATATCTTCTCGGGATGAAATGTCTCAAACCCCTATCTTATTTTGTGAGATTTTCGATATGTGGGGTATGGATTTTATGGGACCGTTTCCTAGTTCATGTGGCTATTTATATATTTTGCTTGCAATTGATTATGTTTCAAAATGGGTAGAAGCAAAAGCTACCCGTACTAATGACTCTAAGGTTGTTGTAGACTTCCTTAAATCTAACATTTTTAGTAGATTTGGAGTACAGAAGGCGATTATTAGTGATCAAGATACACATTTTTGTAATCGCAAGGTGGAGGCCTCAATGCGCAAGTATGGGGTGAATCACCGAGTGGCCACCACATACCATCCACAAACTAACGAAAAAGCGAAAATCTCTAACTGAGAACTCAAAAGTATCTTGGAGAAGATGGTGAAACCAAGCCATAAAGATTGGAGTTTATGATTGGAGGATACACTTTGGGCATATCGAATGGCATACAAAAGCCCAATCGAAATGTCACCATACCAACTAGTCTTTGATAAGTTATGTCACTTACTAGTTGAAATTGAATACCGTACTTTTTGGGTAGTCAAGCAATGCAATTTAGATGCCAAGGAAGCTAGATGGAAAGGAAAATGCAACTCCAAGAGTTGGAAGAGATTCGTTTAGAAGCTTATGATGATGTAAGACTCTACAAAGAAAGGAATAAGCTTATCCACGACAAACTTCTATGAAGAAAACAATTCTTGGTAGGTCAGAAGGTTTTCCTTTTTTGATTCAAAACTGAAGTTCATGCCGGATAAGTTGAAATCTCGATGGATCGGGTCATATTCAATAGTAAGTATATCTCCTCACGGTGTTATTAAAATTCAAAATTTAGAGACTAACAAAATTTTTAAAGTAAATGGTCAGCATTTGAAGTCATTTATTAAAGGAATTGATGTCTCTAATATGGAGGAGATTCAGCTAACAAACCCGGTTTACGTCAACGAATGAGACGAGGGGACAATGTCGAGCCAACGACATTAAACAAAAGCGCTTATTGGGAGACAATCCAATATTTTTTTATAATTTGTTTTCTTTATTTATGTAATTTTGTTTAAATTTGAGTCAAAAAAATTGATAGACATGCTTTGTTGTTAAGGCGTGCCCACACCTTAACAAATCTTTATTTCTAACTAGTTTTGCCCATGTTTTTAAGTGACCAGAAATGGACCTAAGTTAGGGCATGCCCACGCCTAGGATGCATCCATTTTTGCCCACCAAATCACTAATTTAAAAAAAAATGAAGAAAACATTAAAAAAGGGGATAAATAATGCGTTTTCTTCATTCTTCTAATTGAGTTGTGTTGTTTTGATCTAGAGCTCTTCCATCATGCAAACATCCACCATCAATCGCAAAAATCCCCTCTCACACATCAACTCCCATTTGCAATAATTGAAGAAATTGATTAGGGTTTCCCCACCAACACATCAACTCGCACCCACTCGTAACATCAATCGAAGGATTCTTTGAAGAACACCACCCAAATCCATCCAAGAACTCTTTCGAAGCTATCATTCTTTTCATTCGATCAACATCATTGTAGAGGCCTACATCTAAGAACAATCATCGAAACACATCATAGGACAGAAGCATTTGGCACACCATCGATATAGATTTCGAAATCAAGAGGAACCTGTTTGTCCTACGATTGTGCCTTATTCATTACAGCAATCAAAGCCCTCCCAGATTTCTCTGTCTTTGGATAGTGATAGAAGCACCAGTTCTTCGTCATCATCCTACTCCCTGCAGTCCCTCTAATCGAACCCCCAAGAGGCAAGAAACCCTAGCCTACCCCCTACATTTACCACGTGCGAACATGGTCTGTAAATATTCTTCAGCTCGAGCCTTCCTAACCCTAAGCGAAACAAGGGTGTAACTCCTTTGGTTCCTCTACAATCATTATCTCCACTCTCTAAACACGGAGGCGGCCCTTCGTATCTGCCATCACCAATTCAACAGTCACCCTTTGCAGTCGATCATGCCCATCACAATCCACCTTCCCCTGCTACCACGATGCACTCTCCACTTGACCCTAAAGGAGACCACACCAACACCATTCCAGAACAAGAGCAAGTTGTGGGTACCTCTTCTCACGTCCACCATCCCGCATTCGATCCAAAATTGTGAAGGGGAAATCAGTATTACCTCCATCTAGGACTCAATTTTGATCCTCTCTGAAGTTCACCATAGCTAACACTCGCAAAAGGTATACCGAAATTTCAATTTGGCCCATAATTCCCTACAAATGTTTTTATGTTCCATCTTTGAAATCACTAAAAATTCATGATTCTATTGTTAGATATTTATCTACCATTGGTTGGGAAGCTTATTTGAATATGAATTGCCCTGCATTTGTTGAATTGACCTATGAGTTCTATACGACGTTTCAATTCCAAACACCAAAGGATTTTAATTCATATACTCCTAGTTTAATTTCTTTTAGGCTATTGAATCATGCATTTCACCTATCATTGACTGAATTAAATATTGCATTAGGGTTTTTAGATAAAGTTTAAGCTTAGTCCCCCTTGTATCAAAATAACATCTATGATTTTACCCCTCATTTTAATTATGACTATGTTACTATTTGGGCTGAGATGTCTCTAGATTCTTCAAGCTACCACCCTATTCATTCTAAGGGTAGCAAGTTAAAAGACCTGCATTGCAAATAATTCATAGATTTTTAACCTTTAGCTTTTCAGGTCATAAGGATAGTTCAGCTATTTGTACAAAACCCGAACTATTCTTTTTTTGGTGCATGAAAACCAACCAACGGGTTAACTTTGGATATTGGGTTGCATCTCAATTTCTATCTTGTGTCAATAAACTAAGGAGACCGTTGATCTTAGGGTCACTTATAACCCATTTGGCTATGAATTTGGGCATTCTGAACTAAAATGATAACAATTTTTGTGTCACATGCCCGATTGACCCTTTGGACTTAGATTGTTTGGTGCGCATGGGTATTGTTTCTTCTTTACATGGTCACTATTCTTTTAACCTCCCAGGTGAGTGTCGGGAGAAGTCTTCTTCTCCACATGTATGTCCTTCCATACATAGGGATGTTCCTCCTCCTTCAAGCCAGACTTCTATGGACTCGTAGCACACGATGGATGAGCGTTTGTTTCGTTTAGAGTAGAACTTGATAGCGTATTTTAAGTCTATTGGGTTTTGTCCTCCATTCCCAACTCCACTCTAGGGGAGTATTGTTATGCCCAACTCATTTAGCTTGTTTCCTTAACTTTTTTATATGATCTTGTTTTCTTTTCGATTTCTCTTGACTTAGGCATATATTAGGGACAATGTATGATTTAGGTGTGGGGAAGTGTTTAATAGTTTTCTAGGTGCTTTTAGTTCTTGCTTGATGTTAAGATTGTTTTGATTTTGCTTGTTTGCTTGATTTAGGGTTTACTCTCATTAAAAAAAAAAAAAATCTTTCGAGCTCTCTTAGTTAATTGTGTTGTTTGATTAACTGAAAATATATGAAGAATAAGTTGTATCATTGGTCTTTTGTGCTTGAAATAACTTTCCATATCTTTAATAATTTTCTTTTAGAAATGAACATGCAAGATTTGACATAAACCTCACTTAAACATGAGAATTTGAGTCTAAAAGCAAGCAATTTTTTTCTTTGTGCTCGGAATTCCCTTTATTATTGAGTGATTATCGTGCTTGGTTTGATTATTCTAGAACTTGCTCTATTATACATTTTGAGATCACATCTAGGGTTTCATGCATTGAAGTGATAACGACAATTAGGTTTTACCTCCATTTGGCTTGCGTAAAAAAATCTCTACCCTAATTTTATCCCCTTAGTGCACCAAGTTGAGCCTGAGACCTTTTCTTTCTTCGTAACCCCTCAATACAATATCAAAAACCTTATTTTTGGCTTGCATTTCAACCCTTGTACTGAAAATATATGTAGTTAATTGTATGATTTTAGTATATTTTTTGCCTCATAAGAATGGTATTGATTAGAGTCTTGATTTTGATATTTGCTTTGATATGAGAGATGAATTGATGTGGTCATTCTGAAAAGGAAGAAAAGAGTTTGAGTTATGTTCAATTTTTGTATTGGGATACTCTTCAAAAAGAAAGGGGTAGCAGCAAAAAATGCTGCGCCTTTTTAATTTTATCTCAATCATTAATCATAGAAAAAGTCTAATTCTTTCTTATATTTACATTTGATCGTTGGCTTGTTAAGCACATGTGGACGGCAAGATCATTTATTTTTGGTGTGCCATTTGTGTGGGATAAATGTGTTATCGTAAAGAAATTGTGTGGCTAGTTGCATATTATTTTTGGTATGTTTTAACCCTTGACATTCCCTTTTGTCCTACCCCTAACCCTAACCCTATTACAATCAAATGAAAGACCTTTAGATCGATGCATGAAATTCAAATTTTCAACTGGTGGACATTTGATATATTTGTAAACATATGGTAATATCAATTCTAATGTGTTGATTTGAGTACTAATAATATATTCTTTACCCTTTTTGAGTGCATTTAAGTGAACCCTTAGAGAGGATTATTGGATTTTACTGTTTTAATTTCATAAGGAGCTGTTAGGATGTGTGATTGTTATTTTGGATACAAATTGCTATGAAGTACTTGTTGTTCCGATTGTTTTTTTTGTTGAACTTTTATGGTATCTATTAACTTTGGAACTTGGAAGAAGAAAAATAGATATGATAGTTTTTGTTTTGCTTGAGTAGAATGCTTAAGGACAAGTATCATTTAGGTGTGGGAGAATTTGATAGGAATAAATTTAGCGTGATATTAGTGATTTGTTTTACATTATTTTTAAATAAATGTTGTACTAATTTTAGATATTTCATGTGTTATATTTGATGGAGGACATTGATGAAGGAAAATGGAGAAATTGAGTTAAATGGGTGACATTGCATGCAAAAAAGAAATTTGGACAAAACTACTCAATTATTAACATGTGGGCACACCAATTTCAAAGGAGTTGGACTAAAATTGGGAACGTTGAAGGCTGAAAGTTCTTTTGCTTTAATTGAATTTTGGAATTTAGGAATTTTTGATATTTTTATAATTTTTTATTTGGTCTTTAAGTTGTAAAAAAACAAAAAAAAAAAACATTTAGAAATTTCTTTTTCTTTATTTTAGCAACTTAGGTTACAAGATTTTTACCTTTAGTAAAAAAGGTAAAAGGGTTGGAAATCCCTTAATTTTAGGAGGATGGTTGTTTTGGGGGGAACTAGTTTTACTTGCGGGGAAGATTTCCACATTGAGAGAGAAGACTTTTAGGTTATTTTTCATTAGGTTTTATTCACTTGTGGGCGGCTGCTCACTCTTGGCAAGGGACGGCTACACCTTGTTCATTGTTCCAACATTGTTTTTTCAGCAATAAAAATTTTATTTTATGAATTCTTTTCAATTATATCTTCATTCTAAATTAATTTTCTAGCCGAACGGGTATTGAAACCTTGATGAATGAAGATTATGAGATCTAAATAAAATTATTGATTAAATATTTTGTAAGTATTTATTTAATTTTCATACATTAATGTTCAGGATTTTTTTAAATTTATTGAATAGTGAGTAATATTTAATAACCCTAAAATAGTCTACAACCATTTAAAAATGGTAAGCTTTATTTGTTTTTGATAACGTAGTGATTGGTATAGTTTTATAGTTTCGTAAGTGATTTAATTTATGCTTAAGAAATCATATAATCTAATTTAAATAAATCCATATTAGAATTTATTGATTAGAATTGGGTATCTCTAGATTTTAACGCTGTCGAACTCTAGATCCAACGAGAGTCTCTTTGGTTTTTTTCAATTAGAGAAGTAATTAATGATGGTATTTTGATTACTGAAAAAGTAATGAGAGATTGGTCATTTCGTGGTATTCAACAACTATAACCAATTTATTTGCATGATATTGAGTAATTTTTATATCAATGATCAATTAAATATAATAACGTGAAAATAATTCTTTTGACTAGAAGTTGACTCCCTATTGAAATTTTATTTCTTTATTTTTGTATAGTTCGATTATTTGCTTTCGGTAGTTATTTTGTTGTTAGATTGATTCGTTAGTTTTAGTTAATTCAAAACTCTTATATTTTTATTTTTATTTTATTTTCTTAAAAGAGATAAATCATCTTCTTCCTTGTGGATACGACCCTACTCACCCTAAACCCATCTTTTATAAAGTATGTAGTTTTATTTTTGTTGGTTTGACATCCATCACTAATCTGCCAACACCCCTACGAGAAGTGATTACCAATTGCCTATGACGACACTCGAAAGTCTTCACTTGGTCTCCAGAGGACATGCCAGGCATCTACCCTTTAGTTATAGTCTACAAATTGACAATCAATGTCAGCTATAAGCCAGTGAAACAAAAAAAGAGGGTGTTCGCTCTCGAACACCAACATACCATACAAGAAGAAGTTCAGAAGCTACCGACGGCCGGATTCATTCGTGAAGTCAAATACCCCGAATGACTTGCCAATGGAGTCTTGGTGAAAAAGGCTAATGGAAAGTGGAGGATATGTATAGAGTTCACTGATCTCAATAAGGCGTGTCCAAAAAACAGCTATCCACTTTCTAATATCGATAAGCTAGTGGACGACTCCTCGGGACACCAATTCCTGAGTTTTATGGATGCTTATTCTGGCTACAATCAAATATGCATGACACCGGAAGATAAGAAAAAAACAAGTTTCATCACAGAGTTCGACATGTACTGCTAGCGGGGTTTGTCGTTCGGCTTGAAGAATGCTGGGGCCACTTTTCAGCGATTAGTTAATAAAGTCTTCAAGGACCAACTTGGCGGGAACGTAGAAGCATATGTTGATGACATGCTCGTCAAGGGCACCAGTTTGGAAGCTCACGTTGCTGATCTCGAAGAAACTTTTTAGGCGCTAGAACATTATAACATGTGGCTGAATCCAGCAAAATACACCTTTGGAATTGCATTCAGTAAGTTTTTTGGGTTTTATGATCACCCACCAAGGGATTGAAGCAAATCCTGAAAAGATACAAGCAATATTGGATATGTCACTGCCATAGATGCTGAAAGAGGTACAACGACTCACCAGTAGGATATCAGCCCTAAGTCGATTCATGTCGAAGGTAAGGGAAAAATACAAATCCATCTTTGACACTCTAAAAAGATTCCAAAATTTCACTTGGATGCCTAAGTGCCAAACAGCCTTCGAGCAGCTCAAAGAATACCTCATGTCGCCCCCACTGCTCCCTCGTCATATCCCTGGTGAAAAATTATACTTATACATCTCTATCTCTAACTGGGTGCTTTGCTCTGTTGTTGTAAGATAGGAGTCTACCGTTTAGAAACCGGTCTACTGCATCAGCCGAATGCTCAAAGAAACTAAAGTCAATTATCGACCGATCAAGAAGATAACATATGCACTAGTTATCTCAGCTAAACGCCTTCGATCATACTTTCATACCCATACCATCATAATACTCACCGATCAACCACTGAAACAAATCCTTCAGAAAAGAGATACCTCGGGTTATCTCATCAAATGGAGTGTGGAGTTAAGTGAGTTTGACATCCAACACCAGCCGAGGCCTGGATCAAAGGCCAAGCCCTAGGAAACATCATTCTTGAGTGCACTCTTCCGGTTCCAGCCGAACACGAGCTTATAGATGGCCATGAAAAGTGGTCATTACCCGATTGGACATTGTATATTGATAGGTCATCAAACTCTTCAGGGAGTGGTCTGGGCTCATACTAATGGGTCCATATGATTTCAAAACAGAATACGCCCATCATTTTGATTTCAAGGCCACAAATAACCAAGTAGAGTATGAAGCCTTGTTGATAGGACTTTGAATCGAGATGATCATAGGGGCTCAAAGCGTTAGAGCGTTCACCGTTAGCCAACTAGTTGTCAAGCAGATCGAAGGGTTCTACGAGACTAAAGATCCAATCATGACCAAATACTTAAGCAAACTGCGTGAGACGATGAGCAAGCTAGACAAGGTTAATATAAAACAAATCCTTTAATCAGAGAACGCACGGGCTAACACATTTTCTAAGTTAGTCAGTTCAGACTTAGTTGCCTCTAACCAAATGGTCTATATTGAGAGCCTACCATGCCCCGGCATCAATGAATTTGAAAGGATCCTATGGCAGACCAGTCTCCCAGCTAAAAAGATTCCATAGAGGCCTACTTTAAGCATAATCATCTGCCAGACTTGCCATTGGAGGCAGCCAAGCTAAAACGAAAGACCGCTCACTACACGATCATCGATGAAAATCTAAACCGAAAGTCATTCACTCACCCATACTTGAGGTGCCTAACCTCTGAAGAATGAAACTATGTTCTCCGAGAGATCCACGAATGGATACATATAGGGGCTTAGAATCTAGTTTACAAAGCCTTACGTCAAGGGTATTACTAGCCAACCATGAAAACCGACTCTGATAGTTATGTCAAGAGATGCGAAAAGTGCCAATGCTTCTCTTCGGTGCCATAGCTACCATCCACCGAGCTCAATCTTATAGCAAGCCCATGGCCATTCGCTCAATAGAGAATGGACATCCTTGGACCTTTCCCACTAACTACTGGACATCAATAGTTTCTCATAGTAACTATCAATTACTTCACCAAGTGGGTGGAGGCCGAACCCCAGACCCAAATAACAGCAACCAAAGTTCAATCAGTCGTATGGATTCACATCATCACCAGATTCAGCATACCCCACTTCTTCATCACCAATAATGGAAAGTAATTTGGTCGGGTTATCGAAACCCTCAAATTAATACTGATTTCCCCCAATGCAACAAACTGTAGCAATAGTAGTTACCAGGTCGAATCCCAAAGGAACTAGTTAACTTAATCTCCTAGTTGATGCTAAAAATAAAATTGAGAGGTTTTCAAAGTAAATTGCTAAAATAAAATTTACTAAATAAAAATTACTAACCTAAAATTTAGAAAGAAGCAATAGTGCAACAAACTAAAATTAGAAAGAAAGTTCAATCTATTAAATACCCAAGGGTTCATATATTCGATTGTCTCATTGATCATCGGTTTAAATATTATTCTTGCGATTCAAGCATTTAACCTTAGATCTATTAGGATAGCCGTAACAAATCTTATGTTTTCCTAATTTAATCGACCAAACCCAGCATCTAATCGAAACTTATCACTAACTGACTGGACACGATAGCGTTCCATATCAATATAATGATAGCATTACGTTTTGTGAAAACAATTAAACCAAAATTTAAATAATTGGGATAGCTGCAATTATTCAATTTTGTTCCATTGATTCCCTAGGTCAATTGAATACCGATAAAAGACCCATAACAAAATAACCTAGTTACTATTTGTACCATTCGTTCATGACAATTATGGATCACTGAATTCCTGGATAGCAATGGAAAAACTAATATTGAATTAAATTGTCAGATTAACCAATATTAAGTTTCCCAAAAATTAAATCAAGAATCAACGAATACTTAAATAAAAGCAAGAAATTAAATTTAGAACATAACCTCACAATAAAGAACAATCGATTAAAATTCTCCTTGAATCAGAAAAAATAAACTAACCATACATAGTGATGAGTTTTGAACAAAAGAAAAAAAAAAACAAAAAGAAAGAAAGAAAAAATGTTATGAGAGAGGAAAGAATATGGACTACCCCCCAGCAACCGTCCACTTCTGAATGGAGAAAAGTGTTGGCTCTTGAATCCCTAAAGGAATATATATATAGCCTTCACCCTCTTTGAGAGAATTAGTAACATGAAAGATTTAGTAGCACTTTCCTTCCCTCTAGACTTCTAAATCAACTGGGAGTTTTCAAAATTAGGTAGATTACAAAAGTTCACTCATATTAAAAACAGATTTCCTACTAAAAATAAAAATTCAACTAAAATACTGAAATTAGAATTCAAGCTCCTCTTATTCAAAGCCCAAAAAGATGTCTTGACCCAATTAGCTCCAAAATTGTTTGAATAAGTCCAATTTGCTCCAAGCCTTCAAATTCAATCTCCTAAAAATAAAATTCAATAAAAACAACCATTAGGGCATTAAACAATTCAAATTCAAACCATGATAACAATAATAAATTCAATAAATTGTATGTTATCAATGGACTCACATCATCACCAGATTCAGCATACCCCGCTTCCTCATCACCAACAATGGAAAGTAATTTGATAACAAGAGTTTCTAAGAGTTCTATAGCAAGCAGGAGATTGACCATCAATTCGCGTTGGTCACTCATCCACAGACCAATGGGCTTGTGGAGATAACGAACGTAACAATTTTATAAGGGTTGAAGATGATGTTGGACAAGACTAAGGAACGATAGGCGGCAAAACTTTACAATATCCTCTGATTATACCATACCACATCCCGAAGGGCAATCGACGAAACAGCATTCAATATAACATATGAAAGCGAAGCCGTCATACCTGTGAAAATAGGTATTCATTCTGTCAAAGTAGCTCAATATGACACAACACTAAACGAGCCTGCCTTATGAGAATGATTAGATTTGCTTCAAGAACTACGCTGCCCAAATGGCTACATATTAGTAGCAAATAGCTCAGTACTACAATTGAAGAGTTAGAAACAGAACATTCAAATCTGGCGAACTGGTCCTAAAGAAGATGAAGACTACCGACCAACCTCTATTCGAGGACAAGCTTGGACCCAATTGGGAAGGTCCCTATTAGATATGTTCAGTAGTTTATCCCAAGACCTATCATCTCAACAACCTAGATGGTTTGGCTGTGCCCAGGACTTAGAACTTAGAAAATCTATGCATTTACTACTTGTAAGTCTCCTCATCCTTCCCATGAATCAGGGAAGTTTCCTATCGGGTAAGGCCCTTGTGTTTTTCTCTCCATCGGTCTCGTTATTCATGTCCTATCGATTGTTTCTTATCAAACATAATGTGTCATCAATAAGGGATATGACTCCTAGTCAAGTAGGTATGGCCCATCCTATCGATTGTTTCTTATCAAATGAAACGTGTCATCAATAAGAAATATGACTCCCAATCGGATAGGCATAGCCCATCCTATTTATCGTTTTTTATCAAGCGTAGCATATCGTAAATAAGGGACATGACTCCTAGTCGGGTAGGCATGGCCCATCCTATCGATTATTTTCTATCAAATGAAATGTGTCGTCAATAAGGGATATAACTCCTAGACGGGCAGGCACAACACATCCTATCGATTGTTCCTATCGAATGTGATGTGCAGTTAATAAAGGATGTAACTCCCAGATGAGTAGGAATGGTCCATCCAATCGTTTATTATCGAGCATAGAAAGGGATATAACTCTCGGACAGGCAAGCATAACCCTTCTTATAGGTCGATCTTTGACGAAAAAAATGAGAGATGCACTCTGTTAAGGGATATACTCGACAAGTATACTGAATGCTTATCCTATCGATCGCATTATTCACTCAGGCATATGACTACCGCTAGTAAAAGCTCAACAAGAAATCGAAATCAGCAAGTAAGTATAACAAAATTCCTTTTCTATTTCCATATGATGAATACATATCAGATTAGATGGACAGATACGATTTACAAGTCCCTAAGTCAGACCGATTACATCACAAAAAATACATAAAAAGGATATAGCATTGTTCTTGGACAAAGAGACCACAGCACCATGACTGGGAAGAACAAAACCAGTAAAAAAAATGAAAGAAGAACTTCAAAAACTTTTGCAGCCAAACTTAGACAAGGAAACTGCAAAAAGGGTTCAGAGAGACTATGAGGATGTATCAGGATTCAAACCTTCTACCACACATAGCCTCCCATCATCACCCAACCTGAGAAAATACGAGTCAGACTACAAACTCAACCCAGGGTAGGAGCATATCTGAAACTCCCATCTGAAGTCGAGAACCCCATGAGACCCTAGATAGATCCCATCTTGGCATCTGAATATCAAATGACATGATGAGACCTCACATCTGTGGTCCCATTCTTGATGAGGCCTCACATCAACAGAAGCATTCTATACTACCAAGCCTTACAACCTAAGACATAACATCAAGGATCTCCCAAAGAAGCTAACTCTCAGTGAAAAGAACTTGCAAACGTGAAAACACACAAGTTTCGTTTGAGGCAGCATAAAGTCACACGACCCTTATTTATAGCCTCAGGGAAAAGATCTTTGCAAATCCTGAACAGACAAAACAACTTAATAGGAATCATATACAATGAATAAATGGCTTAAATCCCTTCAAGTTCTCATGAAACATTTATTTCGGGGACACTTGCTTAAATATCAGGAATATTGACCTTCTCAGGCAGATGGAACGGTCGAGAAAGAAAGATATTCATCTACAACCTGTTTCGGTTTCACGCCTTAAGAAGTGCATTAAAGACGAATAGTATGATATGAAGCGATGCATATGGAATTAAAGACTTTGCACCTTCCCAACTTCTACTAGATAATTATTACTCATGGTGGCTTTTGTCATGAAATAACACTACAAATTAGGAGCAAATGATGGGACATGATCCAAAAGGTCCATGAGGCAGCGCTCTAGGTCTCAAAAACTTATGACTCAACTAGCATTTTGTACTAGGGGGATCCGTGATAAGGGATTCATCTCCCCGAAGAATAGAGTCGACTCAATCCCGTGGCCAACCTCTATCGGTGGTCACCTGATTGGTCCTCATGGGAAGCAAGTAAATTCAGAATAGTGCACTCCCCTTCGCATGGTTATCGATAGCCTCAGTTAGGGACCAATCATTCATTCCGATCGGGTAAAGGTAATATTTGATCAAGGCTCATATCAACATCTGTTTCCTATTCAATCACGAAAGGCATCCCCTAGATAAGGAAGGAGACCCTAGAAATCTGATCGATAAAGGAAGAAATCTCCCCATATTACTAAATTCTCTAAGTGATGAAGACCATAGAATCTCTCGAGAATATTTGACTATCAAATCCTGAGATTTTCAAACCTCCCTACAAGGAAACTAGGGTTGTAACGTTTGAAAACACACGACTTCTCAGGCATGAGCATATATAAGCTTTTGGTACATCAAGTCCAAGTACGCTCTTTGAAACCAGTTACTTGGCACATAAGTCATAGTACTCTCAACTCTCACTCTCTTTCTTTTATACTCCATCGATTTCATTCCTATCGAAAATCGCTCTTTCTGACTTAAACGTCAAAGTCTCTCCGCTGGAACACCCTCCGACGGTCTTTTGTATGTTTGAAATCATCTCCCGAAGTAACCATTCGAGTCAAAGGAATCAGAATTTATGGAGCCGAAACCTACCTCCAACAATAACGTATCAAAGCGTGTCATCAATATGGGATTTATCTCCCAGACGGCTAGGTATGGCCCACTAGCTCAGTATATACCGACCAGACTCTTCTCGATAGCTCCCTAACCGGCTCTTGGATCACCTTGGTGTTTAGCACCATTGCTCAGCTAAAAGTAATATTCACTTCCCCTTAAGTTGCAGAGACAACCTCCCATAATCAAGAAAGAAATCTTTGACTACTCTCAGTAAGGAAAGAAATCTTTGGTAATCTAAATTTCCTTGAGTAATAGTATTTTAAAGTTTTGAAAATCTCTTATTTTGATCCCTGCGATTTTGGAATATTTCTATAAGGAAACTAGGGTTTTAATAGTCTGATCACATATGAAACTGACAAGTGAAGACTATATATACATCATTAAACCAATCGGCGAGGTACGCTTTCTGGACTTACACTTATTACACAAAAAGATAATAGAACTCTCTTACACTTAGTACAAAAAGACATAACATAGCTCTCTTTCAATCTATTTCTCTTTTTCAAAAACCACCCTCTAACTTGAGTGTCTGATTCTCCCCGCCAGAGGTTGCTGGTCTCATTGATCAAGATCGTCAGATGACCAACCACCTTACTCGAGTCAGTAAAGCCATTACCATGGAGTCAAACCAACCCCCAATAGATTGGCATCGTTTGTGGGAATAGACTATCGAGAAGTCTATTCCTTGACCTATTCTTCCTCATGCCTACCAAAAGGAAAACCAAAACTACCTCCAGAGCCATATCCATAATAAAGGGACATATTGCTACTATGACAAATACTGTTTAACCCATAGCCCCAAACAACCCCGCAGGGGTTCCAATTGCGACCAACCCAACCAAAGCCCAACAACCGATCCACTAACAAAACCAACCAATCTCGCCCCTTGCCCCTACCTCTCTGAAAAGGGCCATATGGCCCGAAATGCAAAAACTCGAATCTAAGTTATAGGGGATGAGCAAATAGTTGGAAAAGCTTAGTTATGTCCTTAGGCCTGAAGCATAATCTTCCTCCCACGGGTTAAATCATGTTTACCAGCGAGCAGCTTCCCAGCACACCTCTGATGATCTGAGAAAACAAATCAAAGAACTCGTAGCCAATGGACTCAGACATGCTAAGGCGAGAGGAGATGAACCCATTCAATACACCACTAGCCTCTCCTCGTTCGACTCCAAAGTTTCCACAGAACCGATGCCTCGTGACATGCTTCTACCTCTATGGAAAGGTATGATGACACTACCGACCCAGACCATACGGCCCACTTTATAACTATGATGATTGTAAGAGATATGTCAAACCCAGTTATGTGCAAGCACTTCCCCATGACCTTAAAGGACAATGCACTGGCATGGTTCAACTCACTTCCCTCGTTTAGCATCAAAAGTTTTTCCCAACTTCGGCAATAATTCGAGACGCATTTCATGATCAGTATAAAAGCCAAGAGGAAGTCCATATCCCTCATCTCATTATAACAAAGGGATGACAAGCCACTGATAGACTTTCTCAATAAATTCAAAACCGAGATGATGAAGGTTTCAAGACTAGACCATTCCATTGCACTAGCAACGCTATTCACCAGGTTAAGACTATCAGCAATGAAGATATCCATCACTAAGAATCCCCTATCTATCATTCAAGAATTTTATGCTGGTGAAAAAAAGTACATTACTACATAAGACCTCGAAGCATTTGATAAGCGAGGGAATCGGCCAATTTGAAACGAAATCAGCCAATCACCTTAACAGTTCTTGCCTAAGAGAGCTTGACAAGGAACCCCTCAAAAAAGAAAGTTCATGAGCTATACTCCTCTGAATGAAATACCAAATCAAATTCTGCTTCAGATCTAGAGTAAGCCTTATGTCAGATGGCCCCCTTGCTCTACAGAAGATGACTTGAAAAAAGACAAGATGTGATACTGTCACTTCCACCGAGACTATGGCCATCTGATAGATAAGTGTAAGAAGCTCAAAGATGAACTTGAGTTTCTCGTTTGAAACGGTCGCCTCCAAAGGTTCATAATTGTAGAAAGGGAAGGCCTCCCCCATCAGAGCACACATATTGCGAGGCAAGAGGGTGAACAAGGCGAACAGCCAACTCTGAGAGATGCCCACAATCGACGAGACAGAGTGATTCTACAAGTATAGAGCGAGTACGATCCCTCATACCCTTATCTTTTGACTCACATCTTAATGGCATTATACGACCAAGGATATACATAGTGGAACGATACCAAATAAATAGTGGCCCCAATTTTTCACAAGACTAAACTATTAGGCTCCATGTCTAAAGAAGTCATTGCCACACGTGCCGAGAAGTAACCCAAGAATAAAAACCAATGATCAATTTTAGTGACGACAATTTAGTAGAAGTCAATCAAAATTGACATGACTCTCTTGTCATCACTACGAAGATTAGACAATATGAAATAAGGAGGGTCTTCGTAGATCAGGGGGCTGGCTATAACCTCCTCTATTAGAATGCTTTTCAGCATATGGGTTTCAATCAAATGCACCTTTAGCCTCATGTTGGATCATTCAAAAGGCTCTCAAATGTATGGATATACCCTGAAGCCATTATTTCGCTTCCTATCACTCTAAGGACTCCACCCGATCATGTCACAGCTACAACGATAATCAACATGGTCAAGCTGCGCTACTCTATAATGTTATCCTGGATCGGTCTGGTTTGAATGCCTTGAGACACTGCCAAGTACGAAACATATGAAAGTCAAGTTTAGAACTTCCACTAGTATTGGAACACTGCCCTACGACCCGAAATCCCCGGCAAACCCCCCAAGTAATCTTGAGCCTCTCCTCTCTCTCTCTCTCTCACGTATACTACCCTAGAACTATTGATGACATCTAGTCTCACTGCTTATTCTACTAATTACGTTATGATTATCCCACTCGTAAGAATTTGTTTTATTAATCTCTCGTATTAAAATGATCACACTGAGCATGTGTCACCAAACACACTCTATTGAACAAATGTGTCGTCAATAAGTGATGTAACTCCCTCACGGGTAGGTATGACCTTCTCAATCAAACAAATGTGTCATCAATAAGGGATGTATCTCCCCCATCAGATAGGCATAGCCTACTCTATCAAATGAATATGTCATCAATAAGGGATGTATCTTCCTATCGGGTAGGCATGGCCCTTTCTACCAAATGGACGTGCTGTTAATAAGAGATGTATCTCTCCGTCGGGTAGGCACAGCCCACCCCCCATCGAACGAATGAATTATTAACTAGGGATATATCTCCTTGATAGTACTTTCTTTGCTATACAAACTGAAGCATACCATGGGCATGAAATTACAAACTCTTGCTCGTGATGAAACAATCAAACATTTTTTATTAATCTTTTTGTGTTAGAAGCATACAAAAGAGAAAATAAGTCAAAAGAGAGCAGAGATCACAATCAAGGATAGAAGACAGAAGAGACTATGACTCCAAATTGGCTTGAGGTGCTTGAAGTACATCGGTCACAGCATCCTCACCCACTACTTCCAAAGGTGCCTTACCTGCAAGAACGATTGCGAGTTCGAAATTGAGCACTTCAGAACCAACACTCTCCATATCTGGGGGTATAGCCCCCGACAGCCCAGTCCAGTTGATATTCTCCTTGGCATAGTGAAGACTCTTACTCCACTTATGTCGAGTGCATGTATGCTAGTCTATAGTCCTCGCAATGGTGTCCCTCAGCTCAACTATTTTTTGCTCAACAGCCTTAAGGGCTTAGTCACACATCGAACAGCCTCTGTGTGGCTTGAAGATATACTTCACAAACCTTGGCCTCTGCCTCCAACTCTCTACATCTCTTGAAGACCACCTCATATCGTTAAAACATGGCATCCTGCTCAGCCTTAGCCACTCCACCTCCTTGTTCTGAGTGTTCAAAATAGTCGCAGATGCCCTCTCTTCCTCAATCTCTCTCTCTTTTTGTGATAGAGCATCCTGCAGCCAAGATACCTCCTCACCCATCTGGTCAGCCCGATACTTCAAATGGTCTATCATTTGCTCTCACTATAGCCTTTGAAACTCTATCAAAATGTTAGTCTACACAAAGCAAGAAGGGTCATGTATGAAAACCAAAGAAATAAACAAATCATGTTCCAAAGTAGTCATACCATAAGTCCCGAGGACATAATAGCCTCATTGCCCTGCTCGAGAGATAGCTTATTCAGCTCCAAGTCAGAATAATGAAAATCCACATATTCCACTATCTTTCTCGCTTCGCTGCCGTCAATATAATTATAGCGATGGTTGCCAGCACTAATCGTTATAGTACCTTGCTCCCTTTGTCCCTTCTAACCATCAAATGATAAAATAGAAATGAAAGGAGGAAGAACAATTCTCCCGGACACCCTTTGCTTCCCCGATATCAAGGGAACAACAGAAGAAAGCCCAGTGTCTAACCCCTAGTCATCTTTGGAGGAACACCCTTCGGGTTCCCAATACTTTCTCCCTCTACTCCCTCTCTTCCATCCTCAAGGTCTCTAAGGGGATGACCCCCAGTCTCCTTATCTCCCTCTCCTTCATTTCCTTCTTCTCCCTCACCTTGGCATCCTCGTCATCTGCCAAGTGCTCCATTTGGACCACCATATATCCCTGAGTTTCAAACTCGAAGTCCTCAGCCTCAATGGCCCTTGGTGTGTCCAAAGGTCCCTACTCTTTATTCCCTCTCATGACCTTGCCTAACGAACTTGACCATTGAACTCTCCTCTTCTTCGATACCAGGGACAAGATGAGAGCAATATCAGCACTGGTATCAGATATACTCTCCGTTTCTGCAGTCCCCCTCTTTAACTCGGGCCTCATCTATCCGAGGTAATCCTCTTGAGATCTTCTTCCTCAGGAGAAGCAAGTATATCCACAAGAGCTTTCTTCTTCTTCTCCACTATTCCTCTTCTCTTCCAGTAACAAACCCACCAAAGCTAGTATTTCATTATCTAAGAGGGCCTCCACCCAAATCTACCAATCCTTGGCTTTATAAAAACTGCCAACTGAACGAATAAATCTTGAATAACGAGAAGGTTGAGGAGTCTTTAACCCAAAAAGTGGTTCCTAATCGACACCTAATAATATTTTCACGCCCTGATCCTCGATCTGATGCCATGAACAGCTGCCCGTCACCCCGTATGCTACCGCCTCTCAACACGCATACCGAGGCAGCGCAGGCTAACAACAATACCTGTATAAAACCTGTTTTTCCTCAAAATAGTAATTCCCAAGTAAAAGTATTGGAAAGTATAACTCATTTACCTCAATACATAATTATATAATACGTCTGAAAGTTTCAAATTACATTATATATCATAATACAGTCATCCCATTTAAATATACATTGGTCACTCTATAGACATCAAAATAACAATATACATCATCCAACATCACCAAATACAACATTGCGGAAGAATGGATGATACCATACCCGAGTCTGAGGTCTCCAACAAAAGTCAAATATGTCGACTCACTCGATACATCTCTCTTTGCCAAGTCTATAACTGAAAATCGGGGGGAAAGTAAGGGGTTAGTATTATGGAAAAATACTCAATGAGTGAGGGGATCGACAATATGTTCTCAATCTAAGTGTGAGTATGGAGTTTCAAAATACATTTCAAAACCAATATAATATCAAAACCAAACATGTCATATCCGGAAATCAAATGTTCACATCACACACATCATGGTATCAAAATATGCATCCATTTATAATATCCAAAATCATATAGAGCTTGCCAATAAGACATTCCATGCAGTGGTTTACCACGACCAATGAAGGGCACGTTGGAGGTTTTTCATATGCAAGTATAGAAAACATCAGCTCTCTTCCCCAACATTGGCCACAAGCCTCACCAAGTGCTAGACAATGGCGTAACATATGTCCTCCCCACGTTTGGTTCAACCGACTAACTTGTGTCTATACATATACCCAACCAACCAAGTATAGTACCTCACTCGGAGCTAGACTGTGGCGTAACACACGTCATCCCCAAATTTGGCTCATCCGAGCGCAACTATACACATCACAACCACGACATTTGTGGATACCTCCGGTCGAAGCGTATCCAAACGCGCAAGAGGCGCATCTACAAATGTCCTTCGTAGCTACGGAATCTATCAATAATATCACAACATCATCATATCGGTCAATTCCATCACAAGTAGGCATCCAGCCCACATATAAATCATCAAATTATTTCAAAATAGTGTGCCAATGTATTTCATCAAATCCTTTCAATTAAAATGTTAATGCAATGATAGCATATAAATCATATCACAATTTCAAAGAGTGGCACGACATATTTTCAATACAAATTATGGATGCATAACATTTAACTAAATCATTTGGGACACTCCAATAATCACAAAAGAGCATTTCTAAAACATAGGTCAAAACTCATGCTTTCACACATTTCACAAAATATGTCATTCCGAAAAACTGTAAAACAGAGATTTTGTTCAATCGAAAACACGGTGTCAAAGTCTCACTCACAGTATACGGGAGGGCATGTCACTCCCTAAAATGCTCCACAACAACAGAAAGAGTTTCCCCCGAACGATCAAGCAATATATCACTACAGTCACAATATATATAACACATATAAGTGTTATAGCCTTGAAAAAGTTAAATGTTACATTTTATTTTTAATTATCCCCTTCAATAGGATTAAAACCTAGAGCATTATATCTAGACTCTAATACATATACATACACTATTTCCCTTTCAAACATCCAAACTATAACTTCAATCACACATTATCAAAGGTATCCATACAATCAAGTTTACATATTTAATCTCTTAGTATACTTACTTCACATTTTTAAATCTTTATCAATTTCTCCCCTTCAACACACCAATCCAACACCATATATTTATCATATTAGCACAAACACATGCTTGTGCACATTGTTACAATTGCACATTTTCACATCACTTAAATACACCAACATCACTATGCATGCATACACATTTATACATCATTACCTACACATATAAGCCTCCATTTTATTTACTAAATTCATTCTCAACTTTCCCGGACAGCATGCAATTTCCTTGTTCTCTTAAATGCATTCGGTCAAGGCATTTTACATACACATGCACAATAACTCCATCCAAAGTTTTTGCATATATACACACCAAAATCCTCACACTCATGACTCCACTTGCACATACATATACTCAATAACACACCACAAAATTCTGCACACTTTCCTATTTCATTTTCCTTACATTTCACTACATATTTCACATGAAATTGGTTTCCTTTCTCACTTCCATTAGAGCAGAAAATTCTGCACTCATTCTTTCTTCATTCCATTCACTAACACATATATATACACCTCATACTTCAATGCCAAAATCCAGCACACACACAAGTACATAAATCTCACATTTTAACACCCAAAATTACATTAAAACCTATCCAATTTCATACCCAAAGTTTTGAATTTTTCTGCACATGTTCCCCTATGGTTTCTCACCTCATTTAGTGACCATTCAAGACTTAAATCAAACATTTCACATGCTGAATTTTTCTGCGCACACTATAGCATTCATTTACTTGATTTTTACACCTAAACTAAACTTAAATCAACACATTATCATATCAAATGAAATGTCCTCGAGTCCAAACAAAGTGCAGAATTTTTATACCTCAAGTTATGGTGTCTCAAGCTCTAAACAAGTGTTCTCCTCCAACGATCTCTATTTTCCTCTTAGATCCAACTTTTGGTCTACAAAGAGTGACCATGAGAGGAAGCTTTCTTACCTTGATTTGTTGAAGGAAAATGGAAGGAACCATAGATCTCTTCATTTGAACCTCTAGGTTTCCACCTTTGAATCACCAGGCAAACCTTCTTCTCTTCTTCTAATTTTTGGTTTTGTTGTACTAGGGTTTGTGAGGTTTTATCTATGTAAAAATATTTGGGTGGTGTTGTAGAAAAATTTTGAGTTTCTCCTTCCTCTTCCTCAAGGTTTTGAAAGAAAATGAAGGGGGCTCCTTTGTTTCTTTTCTCCTAGGGCTGGCCACGAATTTGGGGAGGAGAAGAAGAGGTTTTTGGCTTTAGTTAATAGCTCCAATTAATCCTAGCCATCAATTTCTCAAGATCAACTTTTAACCCTTGGATTACACGTTAAAATTAGGGTTTTTCTTCTCTTTCTCACTCTACAAGGCCTCTTTCACTCTTTACAACTCATACACTTTTTAAATTTGTGGATCCCACCATTTTAAATCCTAAGGTTCCCATTGGTTTCTTTTAACTTCCACAAATCTCTCACCTTTGGATTAATTTTCAAATAGTCAAAAATTTCAACCACCTTATGTTCACACTTGTTCACACTTGTTCAACCATTAGACCAATCACATTTATTCCTCTCTCTACACTTGTCCAATTAGGGTTTTAGGATAATAAAATTAATAGATTAATTCTAGGTTATTGTAAATTGCAAACAAGTATTTTAAACTTTGAAAATTCCATTTTGACCCCAAAATTTCTCATATTTGCACACTAGACCTCTTACCTCATATTAAGCCTAACAAAGTCCATTTCGCATCGAAATGTAGTCATTTAGTCTTGCTGGGGCTCATTATCGTCCTATTAGGGTTTTTCGGGCGATTTTTCAGAAATCCTTGATTTAACTTTACGAAGTGATATTTATCTATATTTGAAATCCTCACACAGTTGTAAGGCCATTCTAATTATTATTTGACCTTTAATGGTCATTTTGAAAGTTTTTAATCTCCGACGATTTTAGCCGATATTTGTTTGGGGATAGTTTTATCGAAAAAATTTCTTAGTGAAATTTCTATATAGAACGTGAGTAATATCATACATAGAATGGAAAAAGTACAAATACGAATACATCGAGGTGTCGGTGTTACATTTTCTAACCCCCTGAAAAGAAGTTTCGTCCTCGAAACTTAAAGAAAATTATACACTGAAAAGCTGAGGGTACTGTCTTCTCATGACCTCCTCGGACTCCCAGGTCTCCTCCTTGACCTAGTCACTTCTCCATAAAACTCTGACTGGAGGAACTTCCTTGCTCCGCAGTTTCTTCATCTGCCAATCAAGGATAGCAACAGGCTGGACTGGTAGACTCAGATCCTCTCGCAACTCAACTGGCGGAGGCTCTAAAACATGAGATGGATCAGGTAGGTACTTCCTAAGTACTGAGATATGGAAAACATCATGAATACGGGAAAGCTCATCTGGCAGCTCTAGTCTATACGCCACATTTCTGACCCTCTCAAGGATACGGAAAGGTCCAATATACCTGGAGTTCAACTTGCCCCGCTACCTGAATCGAATCACCCCTTTCCATGGCAAGATCCGAAGAAAAACCATATCTCCTGCCTCAAACTCAAGTGGTCGCTGCCTCCTATCTGCATAAGCTTTCTGTCGATCCTGGGCGGCCTTCATCCACTCACGAATGATCCTCACTTTCTCTTTCGTCTCCTCAACAATCTCTACACTGGTGAGTTGCTTCTCTCCTACCTCATCTCAGCATAACGGAGTGCGGCATTTTCTCCCATACAATGCCTCATACGGAGGCATCCCAATGCTAGCCTGGTAACTGTTATTAAATGCGAACTCTACCAGTGGAAGGTGCCGATCCCAACTACCCCATAAATCCATAACACATGCTCTCAGCATGTCCTCCAGAGTCTGAATAGTCCTCTTCGACTGACCATCGGTCTGAGGATGATATGTTGTGCTAAAGCTCAGCCAGGTACCCAATGCCTCCTGCAATCTGGGCCAAAATTTGGACGTAAATCCTGTCTGACACTATCGACACAGGTACCCCATGAAGTCTGATAATCATGTCAATATAGAGGCGTGCCAACACCTCTAAGGAATAATCAGCACGTATCGGGATGAAATGTGCGGACTTGGTGAGTCTATCAACGATCTCCCATATAGCATCGTGCCGTGCTGAAGTCCGCTGCAACCTCATCACAAAGTCCATCATGATATGTTCCCACTTCCATTCGGGAATGGGAAGAGGCTACAACGTGTCTGCGGGTCTCTGATGCTCAGCCTTCACATGCTGACAGACCAAACATCGAGCTACAAATTCCGTGATCTCTCTCTTCATACCGGGCCATCAATAACTACCTCGGATAGTCCGATACATCTTTGTACCGCCCGGATGCATAACATAAGCAAATGAATGAGCCTCCTTAGGAATAGCTCTCCGAAGATCACTGTCAGCTGGAATACAAACCCGCTCTTAGGATACTATCGGTCCATCATCACGAACTCGAAAGTCTCCGCCATCTCTCTTGTGGATCCTATCAAGAATACCCCGGAGCTCCTCATCAGATCCCTGGAGCTCTTTAATACGATCGAGCAAAGTCGACCTCACCTCAAATCAGGCTAGTAGTGCTCCTTGATCATCACTAGCCAAACTGACTCCTAAAGCACGGAGTCCCACCAAACAAGAGAGGTAAGCACTCTCTGTCACCTGAAAAGAAGAAGACTTTCGGCTAACATTTGCCACAACATTTGCCTTTCTGGGATGATAGTCGATAATCAGATCATAGTCTTTTAACAATTCCATCCATCTCCTCTGTCTCAAATTTAATTCCCGCTGAGTGAATAAATACTTCAGACTTTTGTGATATGTAAATACCCTGCAGGTCGGCCCATATAAGTAATGTCGCCTATTCTCAGAGCAAAGACTATGGCGGCTAGCTCAAGATCGTGTGTCGGGTAGTTCAGCTTGTGCTTCTTTAGTTGATGAGAAGCATATGCAATAACCTGGCCATCCTGTATCAGTACACAACCCAATCCCTGTCGGCTGGCATCGCTGTATACTACATACTCTCGACTGCTAGTGGGAATGGCCAATATCGGTACTGATGTCAATCGCTGTTTGAGCTCCTGAAAGCTCGCCTCACAACGATCATCCCAAAGAAACTTCATATCCTTCCGCGTTAATTTAGATAGTGGAGCAGCGATCCGAGAGAATCCCTCTACAAACCGCCGATAATAAACTGCAAGACCAAGGAAACTCCGAACTACTCCCATTTCAATATAGCTTCAACCTTCTATGGATCAACGAAAATACCCTCCGCAGAAACTATATGCCCTAGAAAACCAATCTGCCTCAGCCAAAATTCACACTTGGTGAATTTGGCATATAACTGTCTCTCGCAAAGAATCTGTAAAACAACCCGAAGGTGTTGAGCATGCTCCTCATCACTTCGCGAGTAAACCAAGATGTCATCAATAAATACATGATGAACCGGTCTAGATAATCATGGAAGACTCGATTTATCAAGTCCATAAATGCGGCTGGTGCATTGGTCAACCCAAATGGCATGACCAAGAACTCGAGTGTCCGTATCGAGTGCGGAATGCTGTCTTGGGTACATCCTCAGCCCTAATCCGCAACTGATGATAACCAGCCTGAAGCTGATCGAATAAATCATCAATACGTGGTAATGGATATCGGTTCTTGATAGTGACTTTGTTCAACTGCCGATAATCCACACATAATCTGAGTGTACCATCCTTCTTCTTCACAAACAACACCGGAGCACCCCAAGATGAAGTACTCGGATGGATAAATCCCTTGTCCAGTAACTCCTGCAACTGGACCTTCAGTTCTCTCAACTCGACTGGTGTCATTCTGTATGGTGGAATAGAAATAGGAGTAGTCCCTGGAGTCAAATCGATCTCAAAATCAAACTCCCGAACTGGTGGCAATCCAGGTAGCTTCTCGAGGAACACATCAGGAAACTCCTGTACCACCAGAACCTCATCAAGCCTCGGACCTTCTTTGGTAGTATCGATTACGTGAGCCAGATATGTTGTACACCCTCGGCGTATCATCCGTCTAGCCTCCATCACTGACACTACACAACGGGGTAATACCCGTCTTTCACCCGCGAACACCAGTGGTGGTCCTTCAGACCCCCGAAACTCAACTTCATTGGTGAAACAATCCACGGAAGCTCGGTGAGTACTCAGCCAATCCATCCCTAGAATAGTATCGAAATCTATCATATCAAGTGGAATCGATCTGCTTCTAGCACTGTCTCACCAATCATGACTTCGCTGCCTCTATATACTGAATCTCTGACCAATTGCTCACCAAGAGGAGTGAAAACCAATAGCTCCTCATCTAGAGGCGATAACAGCCTATCTGACTATTGAGCGAAAGGGGCTCTCATATAAGAATAGTTCGATCCGGTGTCTATAAGAACATGGGCATCAACTTTGTATATTTTCATAGTACCTACATGCGAGAAATTTAAGAAGAATTAATTGAGAGTACGCAAAGGATAGCGATATATATATCAAAATAGTTAAGCCTCTAGGGCAGTAACTAATCATGTCCATACATATCATCATGAGATACATGATTTCAAAAGAAAAGAGAATCAAAATAGTTAAGCTTCCAAAGTTTTAACTAGTCGTGGTGGTACACGATTTCAAGAAATTTAAGAAGAATTAATTGAGAGTATGCAAAGGATAGCGATATATATATCAAAATAGTTAAGCCTCTAGGGCTATAACTAATCATGTCCATTCATATCATCATGAGATACATGATTTCAAAAGAAAAGAGAATCAAAATAGTTAAGCTTCTAAAGCTTTAACTAGTCATGGTGGTACACGATTTCAAAAAGGAAAGAGTACTTAAAAGCTTCTAAACAGAGGGGTCTACTGGAGAATTACCCATAATCACATCTGGGTTCGCCTGAGCGTCCTCCTGAGTCATCGCGTATACACGGGCCTATGCCCTAGGCTGCTGTCGTGAAGGACCTGATACAGTATTGCTCCCAACTACATTCTGTGGAGCGGTAGGTACTGAATGTGCAGGCGCTCCCTGCTGACCTGTCCATGGTCCACCTGTGTGTGTTTACGGCATCTGACCTCTGAAACCTAGGTCAGGATAAAAGCTTAGAATATGTCCTTGCTTCCCACACTGGAAGCATCTCACAGGATCTCTACAAACTCTGGAATGACGTCAGTCGCAGTTGCGACAGATATAATGGTTCTGCACTGTGGAATGACTAGGGTCGCTAGGGTCCGGTGCTCTAAACCCCTGGGGACGCAGTCCCTGTCTGAACTGTGTTGGCTTAAAGTGAGAAGGGCCTCCCTAATGAAAGCCTGAAGTCCTATACTTCTTCGAGCCTTGACTCGCATGAGGCCCTGCCTTCCTCTTTTTTAGATCCCTGCTCTCCCTCTACCTACTTTCAACTCGTACAATCTCCTCAGCACGGAGAGCTGAATCAATAATCTTCAAGAGGGAAAAGCTGGGTGTCAGCATCATGTAACTCCGGATGCTCAAGTTGAGGCCATCCTCAAACTTGAATCGCAGCTGCCTAGGTGTGGCTAGGTCGGGGATGAAGGCAGCTAATCTCCTCAACTTCGCCTCATACTCAGCGATAGATCTGGTCCCCTGTCTCAAGTGTAGGAAATCTGTCCTCTTCGTGTCCTGTTGGAACTCTATAAAGTATCTGCGGTCGAACTCCCTCACGAAGTCTTCCCACCGTAGTGGCTCTGTAACCTCGTCACAGATAGCCTCCCACCAAGTGAAGGCATCACCATCTAACAATCTCTCAGCAACCCGCAACCTATAATCCTCACTCAGACCTAAGTTTGTCAAAACTCGTCAGGTCTTGTTGATCCAATGCTTGGATGCAGTGGCATCCCCAAGTCCCGAAAGCTCCGTGCATCCTAACTAACGAGCTTCTTTGACTAGCTGCATCAGCTCATGAATGCGCCTAAGTGTGGCGAAAGTATTGTCACTTGGACCGAAAACTGTAGAAGGAACGGCTACCGGTGGAGGATCCGGTGCCGCATGAGTAGGTGCTGCAGTAGGAATAGGCACTACCGTAGGTGTCGACGCTGCCATCGATGGTGGTGGGGGTAGCATCTGAACCCCGTGTGAGGTGTACCACTCATACACTTGCCTGAAAGCATCTAAAGAAGGTGGTGGAACTGCGGCTGTTGTAGCCGGCTAAGAAGGTCCTGGAGGGGGTGTATGGGACCAGGAAGCATCCTCAGGTACAGTAGGCATCTCAAGGGCAAATCTAGTGCCTCTTCTAATAGTCATATTTCTGCAACAGAAGAGTTCTCATTAGATAAGATTTAAGAATTAGAGTTAGTTATGAAGTAACAAACCCTCTAAAATGAATGAAATTATCAGTTTAAGAACTGATAGAACTAATACACTTGGTTAGATACGCGTCATATCAAACCCCCTAAAATGAATAACTCATATGCCTAAGACCATGTACTGGGATCTCATGACTGTAAAGAAACTCCCATATGCATTGAGGACTTTTAAAACATACTTAGAAATATTTTCAAAACTGTTTCCATAAAACATAGCTCTCAACTTGGAGTTCTGATACCAACCGAACTATCACGCCCCGATCCTCGATCCGAGGCTGTGAACAACTGCCTGTCACCCTGTATGCTGCCGCCTCTCAACACGCATACCGAGGCAACGTAGGATAATAACAATACCTGTATAAAACCTGTTTTTCCTCAAAATAGTAATTCCCAATAAAAGTATTTGAAAGTATAACTCATTTGCCTCAATACATAATTATACAATACGTTTGAGAGTTTCAAATTACATTATATAACATAATACAGTCATCACATTTAAATATACATTGATCATTCTATAAATCTCAAAATAACAATATACATCATCCAACATCACCAAATACAACACTGCGGAAGAATAGACGATACCATACCCGAGTCTGAAGTCTCCAACAAAAGTCAAATATGTCGACTCACTCAACACGTCTCTCTTTACAAAGTCTATAACTGAAAATCAGGGGGAAAGTGGAGGGTGAGTATTATGGAAAAATACTCAGTGAGTGAGGGGATCGACAATATGTTCTCAATCTAAGTGTGAATATGGAGTCTCAAAATACATTTCAAAACTAATATAATATCAAAACCAAACATGTCATATCCGGAAATCAAATGTTCACATCACACACATCATGGTATCAAAATATGCATCCATTTACAATATCCAAAACCATATAGAGTTTGCCAATAAGACATTCCCTGCAGTGGTCTACCACGACCAATGAAGGGCACGTTGGGGGTTTTTCATATGCAAGTATAGAAAACATCAGCTTTCTTCCCCAACATTGGCCAGAAGCCTCACCAAGTGCTAGACAATGGCGTAACATATGTCCTCCCCACGTTTGGTTTAACCGACTAACTCGTGTCTATACGTATACCCAACCAACCAAGTATAGTACCTCACTCAGAGCTAGACTGTGGCGTAACACACGTCCTCCCCAAATTTGGCTCATCTGAGCGCAACTATACACATCACAACCACGACATTTGTGGATACCTCCGGCCGAAACGTATCCAAACGCACAAGAGGCGCCTCTACAAATGTCCTTCGTAGCTACGGAATCCATCAATAATATCACAACATCATCATATCCGTCAATTCCATCACAAGTAGGCATCCAGCCCATATATAAATCATCAAATTATTTCAAAACAGCGTGCCAATGTATTTCATCAAATCCTTTCAATTAAAATGTTAATGCAATGATAGCATATAAATCATATCACAATTTCAAAGAGTGGCACGACATATTTTCAATACAAATTATGGATGCATAACATTTAACTAAATCATTTGGGACACTCCAATAATCACAAAAGAGCATTTCTAAAACATAGGTCAAAACTCATGCTTTCACACATTTCACAAAATATGTCATTCCGAAAAACTGTAAAACAGAGATTTTGTTCAATCGAAAACACAGTGTCAAAGTCCCACTCACAGTATACGGGAGGGTACGTCACTCCCTAAAATGCTCCACAACAACAGAAAGAGTTTCCCCCGAACGATCAAGCAATATATCACTACAGTCATAATATATATAACACATATAAGTGTTATAGCCTTGAAAAAGTTAAATGTTACATTTTATTTTTAACTATCCCCTTCAATAGGATTAAAACCTAGAACATTATATCTAGACTCTAATACATATACATACACTATTTCCCTTTCAAACATCCAAACTACAACTTCAATCACACATTATCAAAGGTACCCACACTATCAAGTTTACATATTTAATCTCTTAGTATACTTACTTCATATTTTTAATTCTTTATCCATTTCTCCCCTTCAACACACCAATCCAACACCATACAATTATCATATTAGCACAAACACATGCTTGTGCAAATTGTTACAATTGCACATTTTCACATCACTTAAATACACCAACATCACTATGCATGCATACACATTTATACATCATTACATACACATATAAGCCTCCATTTTATTTACTAAATTCATTCTCAACTTTCCCGGACAGCATGCAATTTCCTTGTTCTCTTAAATGCATTCGGTCAAGGCATTTTACATACACATGCACAATAACTCCATCCAAAGTTTTTGCATATATACACACCAAAATCCTCACACTCATGACTCCACTTGCACATACATATACTCAATAACACACCACAAAATTCTGCACACTTTCCTATTTCATTTTCCTTACATTTCACTACATATTTCACATGAAATTGGTTTCCTTTCTCACTTCCATTAGAGAAGAAAATTCTGCACTCATTCTTTCTTCATTCCATTCACTAACACATATATATACACCTCATACTTCAATGCCAAAATCCAGCACACACACAAGTATATAAATCTCACATTTTAACACCCAAAATTACATTAAAACCTATCCAATTTCATACCCAAAGTTTTGAATTTTTCTGCACATGTTCCCCTATGGTTTCTCACCTCATTTAGTGACCATTCAAGACTTAAATCAAACATTTCACATGCTGAATTTTTCTGCGCACACTATAGCATTCATTTACTTGATTTTTACACCTAAACTAAACTTAAATCAACACATTATCATATCAAATGAAATGTCCTCAAGTCCAAACAAAGTGCAGAATTTTTATACCTCAAGTTGTGGTGTCTCAAGCTCTAAACAAGTGTTCTCCTCCAAAGATCTCTATTTTTCTCTTTGATCCAACTTTTGGTCTACAAAGAGTGACCATGTTAGAGACTTCCTTTTGGCTCCAAATCAATATATGTTATGCAAGAGGTAGAGAGGAAGCTTTCTTACCAAGATTTGTTGAAGGAAAATGGAAGGAACCATAGATCTCTTCACTTGAACCTCTAGGTTTCCACCTTTGAATCACCAGGCAAACCTTCTTCTCTTCTTCTAATTTTTGGATATGTTGTACTAGGATTTGTGAGGTTTTGATCTATGCAAAAATATTTGGGTGGTGTTGTAGAAAAATTTTGAGTTTCTCCTTCCTCTTCCTCAAGGTTTTGAAAGAAAATGAAGGGGCTCCTTCGTTTCTTTTCTCCTAGGGCTGGCCACGAATTTGGGGAGGAGAAGAAGAGGTTTTTGGCTTTAGTTAATAGCTCCAATTAATCCTAGCCATCAATTTCTCAAGATCAAATTTTAACCCTTGGATTACATGTTAAAATTAGGGTTTTTCTTCTCTTTCTCACCCTACAAGGCTTCTTTCACTCTTTACAACTCATAAATTTGTGGATCCCACCATTTTAAATCCTAAGGTTCCCATTGGTTTCTTTTAACTTCCACAAATCTTTCTCCTTTGGATTAATTTTCAAATAGTCAAAAATTTCAACCACCTTATGTTCACACTTGTTCACACTTGTTCAACCATTAGACTAATCACATTTCTTCCTCTCTCTACACTTGTCCAATTAGGGTTTTAGGATAATAAAATTAATAGATTAATTCTAGGTTATTGTAAATTGCAAACGAGTCCTTTAAACTTTGAAAATTCCATTTTGACCCCAAAATTTATCATATTTGCACACTAGACCTCTTACCTCATATTAGGCCTAACAAAGTCCATTTCGCATCGAAATGTGGTCATTTAGTCTTGTCGGGGCTCATTACCGTTCGATTAGGGTTTTTTGGGTGATTTTTCAAAAATCTCTAATTTAGCTTTACGAAGCAATATTTATCTATATTTGAGGTCCTCACACAGTTGTAAGGCTATTCTAATTATTATTTGACCGTCAATGGTCATTTTGAAAGTTTTTAATCTTCGACGATTTTAGTCGATATTTGTTTGGAGACAATTTTATCGAAAAAATTTCTTAGTGAAATTTCTATATCGAACGTGAGTAATATCATACATAGAATAGAAAATAGTACAAATACGAATACACCGAGGTGTCGGTGTTACAAATACAATCATCAAATTCTTGTTCAAAAACTCCACAAAGAAGTACTAATGCATCCAACTCTTGTCAATGGTCTCCTTATGTAGGAACTTCCAATTAAATTCTGGTTTAGTTTGCAAGTAAAACCACCCTTCCATAGAACCCCCACAAGCAAACCTCTTAAGAGAAAACATAGACACTAAGATGCTAAAAATCGAAGTGAAGGCGACGGAAGCTCATTAACTACATCACCGCTATTACCAGGCACCAGGCACTGGCAATCAGCATCGTCGAAAAGATATTCCAATGGAGCAAAAATTGACCAACATTACCCATATAATACACCTTCAGTCTATATTTGACACATTATTTATACATCTTAACACATGTCTCTAATGACCTGTTAGCTCTGTCTTCATTAGTAACCGACCAAAGAACATAATCATCCCCTAACTACATATCGTTCTGGATGCCTCATAGTTCCTGCTCTGTCATAACACTCCTAATGTCGTTAATACCCGGATGAGCCCACGACGATGAACCATTAGCCATTTTCGATCTAATTCTCTCTCTCTCTCTGAGTGTTGTTTGGGAATTTCAAAGGGATTAACTTGTAGATTACATTTCTATGCGAAAGTTAAAACTATCGAAAAGAGGATGCGGTAGTACACTAACGAATTAGACGCCATGTCTCATAAAGCATATCAAAGACGATTCACAGAAATCAAAACAGTACGTGCTACATTTAACACAGTATACTAAAATCTTTTCAAATTATTATCTGTTTAATACTACTCTTGAAACCCTTCCTATGGAACAATATCAAAATTCGGGGGCAAGTGATGAAACGTGGCTCAAAGGCCTATTGTCGTGAGAATTGAGACCCTTCAAATCCATAGCCCATCCAAAATAACATATCAAAGCACGTCGTCAATATGGGATTTATCTCCCAGACGAGTAGGTACGGCCCACTCGCTCAGTAGATACCGATCAGACTCTTCTCGATAGCTCCCTGACCGGCTCTAGGATCTCCTTGGTGCTCGGTACCACCGCTCAACTAAAGGCAATAGTTACTTCTCTTTAAGTTGTAGAGACAACCTCCTATAACCAGGGAGGAAATCTTTGACTACTTTCAATAAGAAAATGAATCTTTGGTGATCTAAATTTTCTTAAGTAATAGTATTTTAGATCTTTGGGAATCTTTTATTATGATCCCGGTGATCCCAGGATACTTCCATAAAAAAACTAGAGTTTCAACACTCCAAATACATACAAAACTGACAAGGGAAGACTATGTATATATCATTAAACCAACAGGCCAGGTACGTTCTATGGACTTACACTAAGCACACAAAGGCATAACAAAACTCTCTTTCAGTCTATTTCTCTTTTTCGAAAACCGCTCTTTAACTTGAGCGTTGAAATCTCCTTCATCGAAACACTCTCCGGCGGTCTTTTATAGGTCTCATCAATTAAGATCGTCAGATGACCAACCACCTCACTCGAGTCAATAGAGCCATTATCTGCAGAGCCATTATCTATAGAGCCAAACCCCTCTCCAACAGGGTAAAATCTCTAGTGGGTATTTGGGTTTTGTCTCTGATCTTCTTCTTGGGGATTATGCTTTACTCGTATTTCATTTCCTTCTGACGGAGATGGTCAACTGGAGGTGAGATTTTTAGTCCCTTTTAGGAATATAGTACAAATGTTTTCTATTTTGAGTGATTAATTTTTTTATTTCTGGTGGTAATGGAATGGAAGTCAAGGAATAGAATTGAGCATGAGATTCCACCTTTTCTGATGAAATAGAGATGGTGTTCATTTTCCGTTCTTCGTACCTCTACTAGTTTATCCAAACACGTGATAGCTTCTGTTTGTCTACCTATTGTTAATGGAAATTACTTACATTCAAAATTCATGGGAGAAATACAAATTTAGGTTTTAGACCATTATTAAATCTTCCCAACCCGAAAAACCTTCTCTTTTGCTAGACTTGGGTTCTAGCGGGGTGTTCCAACGAGGGAATTCAGCTATCTTCTCATGATAAATTCCGCAACAAATGTGCTCTTCGCCCCTAATGGCCTGTTGCTTTCTCATTTTCTTACTTCTCTGGCTGCTTTCTCTCGTCTTGAGCACCATTTCTTTTATGAACTGAACTAATTTGGTTGATGTTAGAATTAGAAAAAAGCAACTACTGGTAATAACCACTCAAAAACGGCTGACTAGTCCATTTAATTGTAGTGGGATGATCTCGTATGCTTTAGTTAGATTTGTCTTTATTTTATGCACAGGAGAATAGGAAGTTCTTCTGTCGCAGGTGTTTAATCTAGTTCAAATAATTGCAGGTACTTCTGGAGTTGCTTATGGGCCATTGGAGTTTTAAAAAATATTCGGGGAAGTTGTAAAAATGCAGATCACTCGACTCTATCCCTTAAAATTGTGACTGAATGGCAGAGAATCTAACTCTTACTGATGCCCTCAGTATCTCTGCTGCTTCTGTTGTACTGAGCACTTGATTTTAGATGGACATGAACTGCGCCAACTTTGTTCATGCTATTTGTGAGTTAATTCTTTTATTTTCCTAGCAAAGCTGTTATTACTCCAGTATTTAGATATCCTTATTCAAGGGGTAGAAGGGGAGGGAGAGAAATTTACGTAATAGAGCTGGTGGCTACAGTGTTTTTTAGTTACTCTGTATGTTAAACTCTTGTATCGTGACCTTTGTAAATGATAACATCAATCACCGTCATTAGGGCATGATTGAGCATCATCAACGGAGGGCATGATTGAAGAAATCAGGGAATTTGACTTGGTATAAACCATTTATGTAGGGCATTTTCATATACAAATAGAGACATTGTACAAACCCCAAAACATGCAATTGAATACACAGTTTCAAGCTTTTCTCTCATTGTCTCTCTTACTGAATAGTCTGTAGTATAGTACAAAACATATCAGTGGAATAAAAGCATTCATGTGCTATATTTCTCAGTGTTTTTAGATATACATATATTTGGTCCTTAACTTTGTTTTGTAAGGTCAATCTTCTATCATATTTTTCTCCGGTGGCCCTTAAACTCTTGTTTGTCGGACAATTTGTACCATATGACGTCTGTTAATCACGGCAGAAGTGTCAATGATATGTACTAAAATTGCTTACATGGTTTCCTCCGGGGGAGGGGGGGGGGAGGTTGCTCCTAGGTCTTAGCTAACAACAGAGTGGTGAAGCTTGCGTTTCATCAAGTCCCAAAAGGAAAAGGGTGGAGAGTAGTTATGATTTGAAGAAGAGAGAGATGGAGATTGTTTCCATGCAACTCATAAGAAGAGGAGAGGTCAAAATCGCTGCTGAAATTCAAGGAAAGTTGGGGAGAAAGAGTATTCTCCCACTAATCGCAACCCCATTGCACAAATGGATTCAATTATGAAGTCTTTTAGAATACTTATGAATTTGAATTTATCTCTGGATAACAAAATACAGAGAGGGAAACTACAGCATTAGTTACATGACGGGTAACAAGGAAAATGGAATGGAGTTCCTGATTGATAATGTGTCGATTTCGGATTCCAGGAAATGTCATTTTCCTCGAGTTCAACTAATTCCTTGTTTCTAATTAAAATAAAAATTTTTTATTAAAAAACAAAGTTTTATAAGTAAAAATTATAAATATGTATTAAAGGTTATATTTAATTTTAACTAAACTTTCAAACACATGGTTTTTATATTATTATAATGTTAATGAAGAAAATTTTATAGATGGACCTCACTTTAATTATCTATCATTAATTATTTCTTAAACATGTACAAAATGTTTCCAAAAGTTCCATCTTACCCTTTTTTTATTAACTTGTTCTCAAAAATCATTTTCCAGCAAAGAGATTCTTCCCATTGTGCTACGCTTTTAACACTAATGGTAAATATAATTTCTGTAGATATATAGAAAATCATACAATGTTACACCTTAAAATTCAAGTTGAGAATGTTACTCAAAATTCCATAAATAAAAGAATGAAATTTATCATATTACCTTGACATTGCAATACAAGGGTTCTATTCATTCAATTACTTAAACTTTTCAAACCCAGTTACAATTTTTAAACTCATTTGATTAGGGTTTCTGTAATCTCTTATGGTGATGGGCTCGGCTTCTTCAACTGCCTGAAAGAGCCTACTCTCGTCGTAGTTTGGCGACCTAAGGGGCGGACACTTTTTGTTATCTAAAGGCGAAGACTCTGAAGTGGGCGAACACTCGGCCCAGCGGGCGAACATGCCGGGCTCCGGCTCCGCGCACCTGCTGACACCTTTCGAAGCACTTTCTAGTGTGCGCTTTAGTTTTAGAATGTGTCGTTCAGCGTCACGAGTCTACAAGCCTTTCTCATTTTAGGAACATTTGCGAATTAAGGTAAATTCCGCTCAACTTATAAACATAACTTTTAAATTCATTTTGATCAAGTTCAAAGATAAAGTTGGAATTCATTTGTGCAGATGATGCTCATTTAAAGTAATTAAAGGCACCAAGTTTCATTACGCAATTTAGATAAGCAAGTTGACCCAAGTTGAAGTTTCTCAAACACTTGGTTGAACCTTCTTTTTTTTTTTTGTAGAGGTTGGCTTACTTTAACTTGATAAGTAAAATGCAAGAAATATAAAATTAAAGTAAAAATCTTTTTCTTTTTACTAATTTCTATTTATCTTATTTTATTTAAAAATATTTGTCAATTAAGTAAAATTTTCTAATAAAAAATATAAAATTTCACAAGTACAAAATTCGTTGTATTAATAATATTTTATATTAAAATTTTTATCTATCCTCAAATCAAATTAAAATAAACTCAATTTCAAATATATCAACCTTCAAGATAGATTATGTTGTTTTGGTAAAAAATATTATGGACCATTTTCATTTTTTATTATGAAAAATTTCCTCAAATATTAGTTTACGAAAGAAAAAAATAATAATAATAAGAACATTGCATAACAAAAAATCCGGGGCAAAGAGAAATATGGTTGGAGGTTCAAACTCAAAATCAACCGTTGGAACGAAATTTAGAAACTTCCTTTTCGGGCCAACTAGATTTGAAGTTACCTCAAGGAACACTATTTTATAAATAAGCAGTGAATTGGGACTATTTTGCAATTCGAGAGTTAGAAGGAGATGTATTTAGCGCAGAGAAAGGCATTGTTTGAACTTAATTGACAACTGTTTGATGCAAATGAACATTGTTGTCGAAACGCCTTCTACTCTGCTTTCACACCAACGTTGTGGGTCTGATTTAGTGGGTGAAAAAGGAGATGCTGGAGATGGAAAGAATCAAAATCTGTAGGCTAATGTCTCAATCACATCTCTTATTACAAACTTTTGTGCAAAACTAAAATTGCATGAAAACCCTAATCCACAAACAAGGTTAAATGCTCTCTGCATTGAATTTAGGGTTTGGTTTTTTTTTTTTTTTTTCCTATTTCGAATTAGGATTTGGATTTTGATTCTTTTTTTGTTGTATACTTGCATTGAAATTAGGGTTTGGATTTTTTTTTTTTTTTTGGGTCTATTTGTATTGAAAATTAAGGTTTGGTTTTAAATCATTTGTTTGTTGTCTATGTTGTAGGTTTCTACTCGTAAAAGGCAGATTGCTGCTCACAATGAATTGGCTGTAATTGACTATGTTGCACAACTCTACGAGCTTGCTGAGCTATTCTGTCTCCCTCACTCACTCGTTCCCTCCCTCTCCTTCTCTCTCTGTGGCCTATGAATATGATTGGTGTTTTGATGATTCGGTTTTTGTTGAATACAGAGCAAGAGCAGAATATTTGATTACATGAAGTTACAGGCTGAGATCAATGACGAGAAGAGACCCAATCTAATTGACTGTTTGATCGATATTCACGACAACTTTTCCCTTGAACCAAATACCCCTTATCTCACTGTTAACATCCTTGATAGATATCTTTCGATGGAGATGGTACCCAGCAGGGAATTACGGCTAGTGGGCATCACTGCTATGTTCATTGCTTGTAAATATGAAGAGATTTTTGCTCCATCGGTGGGCTACATTCACAACTTCTTTACCTACCCATTTCAATTTTACCTACATCTCAGATTGGTCTTACTAATGAACAAATTTTAGAAATGGAAAACTCAATCTTGGATAGCCTTGCATGGTATTTACTGTTCCAACACCTTATGTTTTTCTCACTCGTTTCATCAAAGCCTCAATTCTTGACGAGCAGGTAAAAGAAATTTTTACTTACTTTGCTCCTATTGAAGTACCCAATTAGGAGAACGGGTTTATCTTTTTTTTTTCGTTCTTTCTTTCCTTTTGTTTTAGTTTGAAAATCTGGTTTACTTTTTTGCGGAGCTTGGGATGATGAACTGTAACCAGCACCATCTACTCCCCTTCTGAGCTTGTTGCTGCAGCAGTCTACGCTGCTCGCTGCACCTTGGGAAAGTCCCTGCTTGGAATAAGACCTTGAAGCTACACACTGGTTTCTCTGAATCCCAATTAATGTTAGTCCTTTTTTACAATTTGTTTTCTGTCACTGATCTACGAGTAGTCCATTATGTAAAGTTTGAACATTTTGTTTTTGTTTATGCAGAGATTATGCAAAATTATTGGTCAGCTTTCATTTCGCAGCACCCACAAGCAAGTTGGATGCGATTTATGCCAAGTACTCAAAATCTTCGAGGTGTTTTGTTGCGCTGCTTCCACTGGCAAAAGGCCTGCTTTATCAAGAGTCTGTGGAAAGTTGTTTGCCAGCTTTCATTGTGCAGCACCTACAAGGAAGTTTAGATGAAGTACTCGAAATCTTGGAGGTGTTCTGTCTCCCCCGGCGAGGTACTCAAGAATCTTGGAAGTGTTCTGTTGCGCTGCTTCCCTCTTGCAAAAAGTCTGCTTTAGACATTTTGCTTTATAGGGTATGCCTCTTTACTGTTGAAGTGTAAATGGATGGATTTGTTTGACACAACTTGTGTATAGTTACCAGTAGATAATGATTGGTTCTCTCTTGTTTACTACTGATTGATGACAGATTGATGAGAACTTTGTTCATTTTCTGGAGAAATTTTTGAATGTGATTACAATTTCTTCTCTCTCTCTCTCTCTCTCTCTCTCTCTCTCTCTTTCTCTATATATATATATATATATATATGTATGTATATATATACACAAATACACATACACACACATATATAGAAGACAACCGTTCCCTTCCCCTTCCCCTCAGAGCATGTATCAAAAAAAAAGACTAGGCCAAGTGGGGCTAATTCTTAAAAGGGGCCCAAAAGTATGCTTACGCCTGCGGCCCAAAGCAATTCTACAAGAATAATTCTGAGTGTACTAATGCAAATTTAAGTTCAATTGGACCAATAACTTTTCTACAAAGAATATTACCCTTAGGAGAGCAGCTTAATAAAAAGGTACTGAATTACGATTCAAATTACTCATTTTGCAACAATTCGAGTTTTCTTAAATCACAAAAAGAAAAAAGAAAGATTGACTTACATGATCAACACCTTGTTGGTCCAGTGAGGAATTGAATTTCCTTAATCAGGTTCTTGGATTTGAGTTTTAGGAATAAATAAATAACACTTAGAGAGCTCATCCCTTAATGGATCTAATAGATCAAGCCTAATTTGTCACGACTAATTGTTCCATCAAGCACAAAACGACTTCCATGTTCAATCGACCAGTGCAACTCTCTGGCTCTCTCTCACCCACACACGGTATGGTACCTCCTGAATTGAGAGGAAAGCAACTTCCATAATTTTATCCAGAAACCATATTTGCTACGAGTTTTGGTTTGTATTTTGTTGGACTGCAAAGGTAAATCCATTTGCAAACAAAGTTAAGTCGGCTCAAGCTCATTTATCTGGTAAACTAGATTTACTCCCAACTCCATCTTGAAGCTCATCTAACAAATCAGTCAAGTTCAAACACTTTAAAGCCCTACTCAGGCAGGCAAACCATTTAGAGTGTCGCCTAACCTAATGCATAACATTTGATTTTCAGCTTCTTTACCGTATAACCATGTATACCGTATTACCATGTAAAATGTAGATCATATATTATAACTATGAAATAGGTTTATCATCATCATTATTATTGTAATAAATTTTGCTTATACCAGAAAGGCTATATGGGTTCTCATAATAACACCAAGATACTCGGTTCAGTTAACATAATTTATATGGATTATGATTTTGTAGGGTGCTCAAAAGAATGAAAAATAAAACATACACTACAAATAGAAGCCGAACAAAGAGCTTGCAATGACATGGGGCTGGACACCCATCCTCATGGAAATTCTCGAACAAAGACGTAAAAAGTAAACAAGCCGAAAAAACAGAATGAAAAAGATAATTATTCTCAAGCAGCAACACTGTTGATCAATTCTCATGCTGAAAACTGTGATCAAGCTGAGATCAAACCACTGCTAGTTGCAATGCTTCTATGCAGCCGTGCTAATCTGTTTTGCTGGGGTAGCTGGTACCATTTGTTGAGGCTGTTTTCAAAAGTTACTACAATTAGGCAAAATTCAGACTTATACCATAATTTTGGCAAATTCAAAGGGAACAAGAAAAGGACGGGGTGGTGGGGGAAGCAGCACCAGCAGCAAATTTTGGGAAAGAAAGTGCTTTTCGCAACTTAGATCAATAGGAGCTCAATTAGGCCATGTGGATTTGTGGTGCACCCACATGTGCTGGTGTCATGGATTAAGTTCTCATGAAAACCTTTTTCCACAAGAAATGCCATTAGGGTTTGCAGGGGACCAGGGTTTGCAATCAATTATTATCAAAACCCAAAATAAAAATTAAAAGGAAAAGAAAATATAAATGTAAATCAAGAGGCTCTGATGAAAAAATGGAACATTTTGAGGGGGGGCTCTTCGGAAAACATTTGTACCTCTTATTAGGGAATATCAAGAAAAAGTGTTTGGACATGGATCAGATCACAAAATGCAAAACATCTCTTATCAAATAGAAAGTAATGGATTGAAGTTTCTTACTGCAGCTAACTCGTGTTCGTGCTTTGGAATGAAAGCAGTATCAACCTTGCCATTCTTGAAATCCTATGGCACAAAGAAAACAGATGAATGAGTAAATAAGGTATGTTGAGTCAACAATAATACCAAGTAGTCAATTGGGATGCTCAGCTATTTCTTACCTCAACGTCTAGGATTAGTTTATGGTATTCAATTGTTGTTGGCACTCCTGTAAAAGAAAATATGTTCGCGGTACATTATTAGAAACCAACCATATCCAGAAGAGAGCAAAGAGAGACAATTATCAGAAATTGGTAATCTGCTGCTTTACACCTCCCACCAAACACGGGTCAATGATAGAACTTGGTAAATGCCCCAATTATTAGAAATTGATAAATGCAAATGAATGGAACCTGAGACATGTTAAGGAGTGGAAATTTAACAATCCAATAAATCTTATATAGCTTTTGATAAAGTTTTTCAGAACCAGAAATTTCAAACCACCACTTATTTCTACATTTTGTTGGTGGAGTATGGCGCGCCACAGGTCAAATGGCAGTGATTATGCCTATAATTTTTTTTCTTTTGATATAAATTACGCCAATGATTAGTTCCAATTTTAGTGATGTGATTGAGTATGCTACCATCAAACAGGGTATAATAAGTGAATTACTTCTATTTTCAAAACTAAACATTAGTAATGCAACGAAAAGCACAAAGAAGTGTGTAACGATTCTCCAGTATATTGACACAATGATGATAAGCAAGTCATGAACTCTTGCAAGCTTAGTTTCAGCAGAACTGATGAAAAACAATGGTGGGAAGCAGCTATGCCATATCTTGATACACCATTTCTCCTAGTTTTCATTTACCAAACATGGGCAAATACCAAGAAAAAGAAAAATCAAATTACAGTGCAGTTACTACCTAAATGGAATTACTTCTCCACCAGCAGGGTTTTATTACAGTTCCAGAATGAAAGCAAGAGAAAAGATCATTGAGCAGGCAAGAGATAAGTGCAGGTACCTATAATAAAAGTGTCATCAAGAGCCCTCTTCATACGCTCAATTGCCCTCTCCCTTGTTGGAGCCCACACAACAAGCTAACCAAATAAAATAAAATAAAATAATTTAAGCTGAAGTTGTTTCGTTATGAAAAACAATTGAGAAAGATGGCCCATCGTCTCAGACATTAAATTCTCCATAATATAAAACTCAATACATTAGAGTAAGAAACTTATTTATAAACAAGAAAAGAATCTCTTTTGTAGGGCATCAACTCAAGAATTAGTCATTGGGCTCAGATTTCATGTGAGCTGCAGAGCCTTTCAGCTAATATTTTTGTGGGTCTCTATAGCGCTCTGGCCACAGGACTCCCACTGGGCATCAACTCTTTTGTAGGGCATCAACTCAAGAATAAGCCATTGGGCTCAGATTTCATGTGAGCTGTAGAGCCCTTCAGCTAATATCTGTGGGTCTCTATAGCCCTCTGGCCACAGGACTCCCACTGGTTCATTGGCCATCAAAAGCATATAAAAGAATAAAAATAAATAAGATAAAATGCACAAAAGAAAGACCTGAAAGACAACAAATAAGATATTCAATTATTAGTAACAGGAATGGAGCCCACATTTCTTGGTAAGATTGATCAATCTCTGCATAAAGAGCTGAGACAGACAATTCTTGCCAATACTTCATATTTTAAAGGTGGTCTATTTTATGGGTGTGGGGAAGGGAAAGGGTGGAACATCTAATCAGCTACTAGTCCAGGTAACATCAGTTCATAGCTAATCACTACAACAAAGGCTTGATTCTAACCCAATTGCTTATATCTATCTCCTTATCTAAATATGGAATTTAACGATTGTATTTCTGCTTGCTTTGAAGATCCAAAAGCTACTGCCTGCACCTGGTCTTGATGGCAAGTGTGCATGAATGTGCTAGGCTCTTTTTAAAAACATCACCAATTCCTGTCATTATCTAAATTGTGCCCACTAACAAGATTCCAAGGCTTTGCCCCCACAATAAAGGAAAGCACAACACACTTGTATGTAGAGCACAAGGTACGACAAAGATGAAGAGATGTGGTACACCAACTCAAATATATGATTAAATGAATAACAATAGATATCCGGATGAAAAGGAACAAGCTCACAGCATTAGTTATATTAATCATAGTTACATACCAAAATAATGGAAAATAAACCACTTGCATATGACAAGCATACACCAATAAAAGAAATATGAGAACCTATATATATACATATGTAAATATATATCATTATATTTATACCATGCATCAAATGTAAAAGACTTGAGAAGAAAGTTGTCAGACCTTTCCTAATAGAGAATCATAGCTAGGGGGAACCACATAATCAGGATAAACATGGCTATCCATCCTTACAAATGGTCCTCCAGAAGGTAAGTATGCTGTTATTCTCCCTGGAATCCATAGAAAGTAATAGAACAATTTAGAGCAATTCAAATTTCGAAGAAAACTGAGCAGTTAAGGCAGATGAGAAATTTCGATACATGAAAGGAAAAAGTATACAGGCTCAATTAAGACTTAGAAGTGTACCAGGGCCAGGTCTGAATCCTTTAAAAGCATCCTCTGCATTGATACGACACTCAATTGAATGTCCTCTGAGGACAATATCTTCCTGTAAATAGACAACTACAATGTCATTTCAAAAAGAAAAAGCGCATATCTTTCACTAATGAAGAGTGGCCATATATCTATTCCTTGCCTGTTTGTATTGTAATTTCTCTCCCCTGGCAACGCGAATTTGTTCTTCGATGAGATCAACAGAGGAAATCATTTCGGTAACGGGATGCTCGACCTATGATAAGCCACCATAAGAAGCAAAATAAAATGAAGTTCCAGCACAGCAAAATTCATTATCTTTTATATTTAACAGAGAGATTTTTCCTTATACCTGGATTCTGGTGTTCATTTCCATGAAGTAGAAGGATCCTCTTTCATCTAAAAGAAACTCAACGGTCCCAACACCAATGTAGCCAATAGATGCTGCTGCAGCAACTGCTGCATCACCCATGGCCTTACGCAACTCTGGAGTGAGTGCTGGAGAAGGTGCTTCTTCGAGAAGTTTCTGGTTCCTTCTCTATATTCAAGAACACATAATGAGTAAAAGGCCAAAAACAGCATCTCTTATAAGCTAAATTAAATTTCCCTAATACCTACTAGATTAAACCTTGATCAAGTATCTCCGGTGTTTATTTCGGATAACAATGTCAAACTACAAAAGAATTATCTATTCCATAGTTAAATTGAATTAACTTTTGGTATGAACAAAGTATTTGAGATGTCTAGGATTCTAGGATTATGATTCTAAATTGAAGTAGGATTCCAGGATTATGATTATAGTACCTATCTATCTAAATGCACAGAAGCAATTGTTGTATAACTGCATAAAAGTAGGCTGCCTCTCAAATGCAGCAATGAAAAATCAACTAATCAACTTTAGAATGTCCAATGGAAAAGTGCTAACACTATGAGCAGTCTTTCGTTTATACTAAAGTTAAGGATGTCTTTATGGTCTGGACTTGTGATGCAGTTAGGAACACTGCCACTTATGTACACACAAGACTATGATTTTAGTCAATAATATACAAGTTGAAGGAACAATTAGCATCTCTCATCTTCTAAATTCAAGTTCATATTTTCACGTCCAATGTTTTCACTTATCACATAGAGTTCTATCCGGTCCCATTGTAAGTGACAAAATTACCCAAACAAATGTATTACCAGAAAAACATTATTGCTTTGACTTTATTCACTAAATGCCATTTTCTTCCAAAATACTCCTCAATCAAGTAGTTCAATCTATCAAATATTTAGGGGCATAATAGTAAAATCACATGTACATTATATTGACTACATAAACCATTAGTAATCCTCAAACGTGAAAAAGTGAAAAAATGGACGCTTAAAATGGGATGGAGGGAGAATATATAATCCAAAGCACATGCACAAAAACTGATACATAATCAAAAGCACTCAAAACTCAAATTTGGGAAGCCATCACACTGGGACACTTAAAAAGAGTATTAAAGAGGTACTAAAGTTTTGAATTGAATCAAAAAGAAAAAGGGTATTAGAATAGTCCTCAATACCTGAATACTGCAGTCACGCTCTCCAAAGTGGACAACATTGCCAAACTTATCCGCAAGAACCTGTAGAGCACCATGAGGGAGCTTGAGACTAATCACAACATCACATACTGGAACAAAGCAGTAGTCCAACCAGTACACCCACATGGAATTAGATTCAAACATTATGCTACAGATATGATTTCTATCATTATACTGGTAAGCATCCTAGTGCAAGATTTTGAAACCAAAATTAGCACACTAAAGTGTCAACATCAGGAACTAAAATTTACCTGGAATTCAATATGCCTTGGATTCTGAATGTATTTCTCCAAATAAACTCCATCATTTCCAAAGGCGGCTGCAGCCTCACTCTTAGCTTGCTGTCAGAATAAAAGCCAGTGTGAAATTAGAGTTGACATTTTTTCAATTTCAATATGATCATGGTAAAACTTGCTAACATAACTTCCACCAGGTTAGTAGTAGATATCGAGAATTGCTAGGAGAATCACGAATAAAAGCAGATATAATGCGTATGCCACACAAACACACACAAACCCCGTGCATGCACATGCACACACATCCACATACACAACACACCCCTCCCCAACACACCCATCCACCCCCACCCTCATGCTCAACCACACACACATAGTAAACTTCTCTGGATTATTGCATAAATGCTAGACAGCAGAGAACATGCTACTAAAATGAGCATAAGTTTAGCTTTTGACAATACTGCAAACTTTGAAAGATGAAACAACAGAAAAGGTATAAATACATGCACAGTTTCTGAAATATAACCACTTAAAATCAGGAGCCACACTATTGACCCTTCCAATGCTCCAAGACAATTAATACCATCCTAGATTTGAACCACATTCATTTGAATAACATTTATCCAGACACCATCATATTGTTGTAAACTACTTGGAAATGCTGGGAAGCCAGATGTTAACAAAATGAACATGAAATCAGATACTTATCACGAATTGAGGGACAAAAATATTAAAAGATAGATGTAACTGCATAATCAAAGCACGCACACACACACACACACACGTATATGGAGATACAATTAATGACAAAATGGAATATCACTTCGAAGTTGGATGTGTATGAACAAGCTCATGGACATACATGTGCAAACAAACAACTGTGCATGTAACTGGAAATACATAAAGTTATGCATCATCCAGTGACCACACCTCCTACACAGCATGTGGGTGAAAGAGGCTAGCATATTTTTATGGCATTTTCTCAAACGACAAGCAGGAGAAGGGTAAGCTTGTCTTTACTAATTTTCAACATACATGATGTCAAGACTGTGCATGGGGAGAAATACAAGAAAGTTACATGAAAGGCCATACCTGCAATAATTTGATGAACTCACCAGGCTCTTTAGCAAGACGCATTCCACGTCCACCACCTCCTGCTGTGGCCTTTAAAAGACAGAATGCAATTATGTTCATTAAACCAGAATCATTTGGAGATAAAGAGTTTTATGCACAGATTATGTACCAAAGTCACAAGAAAGAATTCAAACTCTTACAAAAGGAAAAACAAAGTACATGGAAGAAATGAAGAAATGAAGAAATGAAGAAATGAAGAAGATATGTAATCCAGAAGCTCTGACGTTCTTTGAAGTAAACTATTATCCTCAATATCTTCTCTGAATAGACCAGGCATGGGAGCACTAAATATCAGGTACAATGTGACAACGATATATACAATGGATAAAATTTTTACCTTGATCATCACAGGGTAGCCAATCTCATCAGCAAGCCTTACAGCTTCCTCAGTGCTCTGAAATAACAGAATGAATAAACATCTAAGCAGAAAGGTGGCTAGCATCAATCCAATATGACAGTACTAAATATTGGAGAAACTGACACCTGAAGTAAACCATCACTTCCTGGTACAGTTGGAACGCCAGCATTTTTCATTGTATCTCTAGCAGTTGATTTGTCTCCCATAACAAGGATACTATCAGGCTGCAAAATAATAGACCAAGAAGTTAAATTTCCTGTCAAATTATGAACATAAATATGGTCCTACAACAACATGACAATGAGATTTTGGCATCTCATTTGTAATTTAATTAGACGAACAATAAAGAGAACAATTTCTCTTTCTTTTTCTAAAAGAGGACAAAAAAAAGGAGCAACAGATAATGTCTTTTACGTCTGTACATACCACACACTTCATTAAGATGTCAAAAACTCTGTTCTAGTTTTCTTGAAATTAATTAAAAAATGGGCCACAACTATGAACAGTTACCCAAAGAATGTACTTTTCCCTCTCAGGCAAGAACTAACAGAAGATAGTGAACTATTTACATCTAATCATCAATACCTATTACATATTCTGCAAAAATTTCATGTCTACCTTAAGAGAGAGATAAGAGGAGGTGACAACAGTTGCTACAAATCAGATGCCAAAGTAAAGCAAATAAGAAGATAAAATAAAAAACAACCAATAGGAAAATATTGCAATTGTCTCAACTGTAAGGCATTCCAAAAGGCATTTTTAGACTCTCCATCTTTTGGTAATGAAGGCATCACTTGAATTAACACTAAGTTATTCACAAATAGATTACACTTGGACCAGGAGAAAGCTATTCATAGTACCATGGCATATTAGCAAATAAGTGGTTTAAATACTTCAAATGGAACTATTGTGACAATATACTTTGAAATAATGACCTGTAACTATTTTAAGCATAACAAGTACTCTATTTTAGTAATAATAATTATGTAAAATGTATCTAAATCTAAAGTTTTTGGAAAGATGTCAAGGAAGTGTTCAAGAGTGTCCATGAATTGTCCACTGTGGACACACCACATGGCATATTCAACGTGTAGGATGTGCCATCAAAAATGGACTCTCCATGCATTATAGATACTCACCAATGGTCATTAAATACATACAGGATATACCACACAGCTTATCTAATTCTCTTAAATATTTTATTAAATAACAGATCCTTCTCATGTGCTCCTCTGGTATTTGAAGGATTCTTTTAAATTATAAATGTCTTTCATTTAATATGGAAATTAACTCAGCACAACAATTTACATTGGGTCCAATGAAGTTGATTCCATGCTCTCTGCACATTTCAACAAAGGTTGCATTCTCAGCAAGGAAGCCATATCCAGGATGGAGCATAGTACATTTGCGACTGATGGCAGCTGATAGAACATTTGGGATTACTAAATACCTGTAACAAGAAATGGCAAAGGAAGAACATGTTTATATTGATCATAGATTGGTGAGAGCTAACAGAGTTTAATCTCTCTAGCACGTGACTACTGTTTCAACATCCAAAGGAAATTGGGAAAAAAAAATTGTGAGCTTGAAGCAATAAGCTTATGCAAAAGCAACTTCCATAAAAGAGTGAGTGGAAGAAAGGGTTCCCAAAGCATCACTAACTAGTGTACTTCAAAAATAATATTGACATTGAAATATATATATAGGGGGGGGGGGAACATTCATTAATAGCACTATGGGCCCTATGCACAGATGTCTTGCTTTGGTATGTAAAAACCAACTAAGAGGTTTCACAATGAGGCAATCACCAAAAAACAAAAAAAAAAAAAAAAAAAGCTTTTAGTTGGTGATAAACGGCTATGTTAGAAGGTGAACAAATGTGCAAGATAAAATGGCAAAGTTCTCCCAATCAAAATGTACTCGAGGAAACCACAAATGCTTCATAAACTAAAAATAAGTTATAACTTCAACAAGCATATGATGGTGACATATAGTTTCATTTTTTTTCCATAACAGTATGGACAAAAGCGGGACAGAATTTCACTTCCTTTTGGTTCTAAGAAGATTTGAAAGGCAATATGAAAGACAATATGACATGTTACAGTCCCTGGTTTGGGACCGAGTTATTGTGCGATCACTTAAAAATAAAAACAGGAATTTAGCCTTGTTTTCTTTTAGAAATTTTCTACCCACGTGACCTATGTTGATTAATGAAAACAAAATAACAACTTGTTGGAGAGAATCTTACAATCTCTACAAACTGCTGACAAAACCTTACTCAACGAGTTTTTGAGGGATCCAAGTCTTGAGGGAGTTACTGCTTACCTCTTCTCATAAATGATCTTCTTTTGAAATACAAAAGGGAGACATGACTACTCCCTTTACTCTTGGTACAATTAAAAGGATCAAACCCCAAGATTTTAGCTAGACCAGGGTGTAAACCAGCTATTAAGAAAAGTCTTAACGGCAAGTCTTAAGAGTCAACTACTTATTGTGGAAAAAGAAAATAAGGAAAGGCTAAATTATAATTGTCACACTTGAAAAGATGTGAACCCCAGAACAATATCAAACAGTTGTGCTTAAGATAAAATGAAGATCATGAAACACTAGTGTCAACAAAACCAATAGAGGCCAGTTACAACCAAAAATGCAAATTGCAACATAGTAAGCAAATAGGTATGCATGTACCAAGAGACCAAACGAATAGACAAGTTTGTCCCCAAGGGGACAGCCCAGTGGCAACAGCCCCCCTCCCCCGACCCCGTGATCCGGGGTTAGATTCCTATTGTAACAAAAAAAAACAAATAGACAAGTTTCAAGCCACTTACGATTGACTGCTTGGTGCTTCACCGATACAAACTGATTCATCAGCAAGTTTCACATGAAGGGCATCCTTATCGATGGTTGAATAAACTGCAACACAAGGTATGCCCATCTCGTGAGCTGTTCGAATCACACGAACTGCTATCTCCCCTCTGTTAGCCACAAGAATTTTGTCGTCAAGACATGTAGCACTGAAGGCACCCCCATGTTTCTTAGCCTTGCGACTAAAGTGAGCCACCTTGACTCTTTGCTTGGGAAAGGTTACTGGATTTCCTACCAAAAAGCTACATTGAGAGCTCCTAATTCCTGCTCTCCCTACAAATAAACTCTTTGAACAAAAAGGGGGGGAAAAAAAGAAAGAACATCAGCCATGAATTAAAAGACTACATATATGATCTCAAGTGATGGATGATTAGTGACAACTGTAATGTCAATTAAACAAAACAGCATGCAACATTACGAGAAGCACCACATAACAGTTAAAATGTAACAAAAGTTGGTTTATTTCTCAAGCTAAAATAAAATGGATACCTTGCTGTATCAACTTACACATTCTGAGTTGTTGGTAGCTTCACAAAATTTAATGTGGTAGCATATTACAAGGTCTCAGGTTTACTTAAGGTAAAGATGCAGCCTAATGATATTCTCGAAAGCAATCTCTGTTTGTTTATAAAATAGAACTCTACATATTGTCCACCCTAAACCCCACATGTTTAGTAGGTCTCCTTAAACACTAGATGGCATTTTCCTAGTGAGAACAGAAGGTCCTTAGTTCGAGTGTTACAAGACCATTTCACCCACATTCAATGTTCCACGTCTAAGCTGCCCTCTGACCTTTTAAAGTTGTGACAAGCTCAGAAATAAGGGGAAGTATTAGAAAACAAAAATAATAAAACATCATATTCTATCAGCTTAAACTTTAAGAGAAGTTGGTTGTTTCACAAACCATAGTGAAGATCATAGAGCTGATAATGAACTATATTATGACCCTATATTACGATATGGATTATAATGCTTAGTTGTTCATCACTCGTTTTGGTGATCTTTACGCCAGATGGTTACTATGGATTGTGATTATTTAAAGCTTTTCAGAAAGATGCATAGTCAGATAATCAATAGGGCGCATCTAACTTCTTTGCTGTTTCACCATCAGTTAATTAGTTTTTCACTGTTTGCTGTCCCTAAAGGTTACCAATTCTCAATTCTAAGTTTTCAATCACATATCATGGTCAAAACATTTTCTAAGAGTCAAAGTTTGATGGAAATCCATTGGCTCAATCAATAAACTGTCTATGGGATTGACATCATCACTAGGCATAACTATAGACTACTGTCCCCTACGAGTTGAATGGATTATAAGAGAAGACAACAAAAGCACAAAATGTAGTTCACAGAATACTAGATAAATCCAGAAGCATACCATGATGGCATCTAAAAAGCAACCCAGGTACAAATTACTTGACCCAAGACCAACAGGGACTCACTGACTAAATCAAAGATCACATAGTGTATAAAATGAAATGACAGTAAAAATTATCACAATATAAAGTTTTGTTACAAGAAAAGATAGGAAGGGTGGAAAAAACATAAGCAGGCTTCTTAGAGTAATCAAATCAACATATGCAAGACAGTCTCAAAATCGCATATTAGAACCCAACATTTAATTTTAAAGACCTAATGGACAGGAAACAATTAGCATTCCTCAGGTCAGGTTACATTAACAAGTCTCATTAAAGATTCAAAATTTTTCCAAGTTCCAAAGTTTCATGGTGCATAACTTGTAAAATTAACAAAACCCAAATCAAAAATCATGAAAAATTGGCAAAGGAATCAACTTAACATACATTGGATTGCAATGTTGCTGGGGACGAGATCACAGATTTGCAAACAGTCATGGCAGCATCCATTTTTGTAACAAGCTCAGAACCTGCGAAATCAATCAAGAAACTTATCGAAATATAGAATTTTCCGACAACCTTAGACATTAAGGAGAGCAAACAAATGGATCTCTGCTGAATGAACAAACAGAACATATTCCCCTTCAAAATTGTTGTACATGAATGGAGTTGATATTAGCAATATACTAATTTACAATGGAAGAGAGAGAAAGAAGTGAAAAGAAAAGAGGAACAGGGGGTTGAGATTTGGAAGGGAATTTGAAGGAGTGGTAACAATGAAACCAACAGTCGCTGCTGGCTACAAGCTCAAGGTTCTAAGATTCGCCAAAGTGCCCTCTTTGTTTTGCTTCCATACAATTCTCTTTTCCTACATTTCATGTGTTGGACCAATATTATATTGGCACATCATCACATACTGCAGTTCAATGGGTCAGGTCAGCTTAATCAAGGGTGGAAATTACAAGGAGGGGTTTGGGACTGGGACTATAGGTGACAGTCACGGGCAGAGGAAGAAAATAAGTAAGGGGGTGCAGACTAAAAGATGTATAATTGGGGTGGGGGAAGAGGGAAGGGAGGGGGAAGAGCCAATGCAGAAAGACTTGATGAAAGTATGACTTGATGAAAATACCTACAAAGAGGGAAGGCTAACAGGATTAGTAATGGATTAAAGGTATCAGACTCTGGCCAGCCTCCTGAACTTCATGAATTAGTAACCTTAAGAATGGTTTTTTCTTTTTATTATTTTGTGTGTGCTGTGTGAGGATACCATTAAGAGCCACTCACACCCTCAAAGCAGACTCAACCTAGTTAATAAGCCTGTAGAGCTATCTGTTTAGAGTGCACTAGAAGTGACCTAGCTACTGATTTCTTCACATTCATGTCCTTTTTCTTGTAAGGTTCAGGGAAAAAGAAACATGTGTCTCTTGCAGATCATCCATATCCCAATTCCATACATTTATTATCCTCACCAAAATAGATCAGAAAACCTCAGTGCCCATAATGTAATCCCGTTTCTCACGTTGCGCAGAAAAGAGAATTTTATTTGAAGTTAAACGGATAACAACTAGGACTGGCAGTGATAATCAACACAATGTCAGACTCTTACAGATATGCACAAAATAACAAATTTATTATAAGTAAATAAATAACCCTAATTTCAACTCCTAATTCATGAACACCGCAATCAGATTTTAAATTCCCAATTGACAAGGAAAACACTAATTTTATCAATCCGGTTTCCAACAACTGTTCGTATCCACACACAAAACACCCAAAATGGACAACCACAATTACAACAAAAATAAAAAATTTCGATTAAAATAAAACCCAAAATTTTACCTCATACAATGCAAGCGATGCGAGGAGAGCAGATTGAAAAGCAGAAATGAAGAACCGCTTTAGGTTATGGTTTCAGCAGTTTCAGGTACGTACCAGAACCAAGTCTACAATCTTCAGAAAGCACAGAGATTTGGGGTCTTCTTCAGTTTTTGGTTCATGGTGGAAGGTCTTAGCTTGAGTTAGATAGGCAGGTTAGGAGAGACAGGAGAGGAGAGACGGAGATGTCGCAATGCAGAGAGAGAGAGAGAGAGATGAACAGGGGTTGAGATTTGAAAAGAACTTTGGGAGGAGTATTCGATGAAACCGAGGGTGACGAAACCGAGCGTAGCTGCCGCGCTGCGAGAGTTCAATGTTGTTGGCTCCGCCCAAGTGCCCTCTTTGTTTTGCTTCCATACAATTCTCTTTTCTCTGGTCTCATATGTTGGACCAATAATATAACGACACGTGTTGAGCAGCTTAATCAAGGGTGGTGATCGAGAAGGGGTTCGGGACTGGGAGGCATTGGGATACTTCGTTGATTTGAAATAACTAGCGTAGGCCATAGAGTCGAGTTTTCCTTCCCCACACAAAGCACAAATCTTATGGTGATTCAAACAAGATTTCACTTCATGCAAATTCGTAATTTGAAAATCAAAAGAGAAAAAAAAAAAAAAAAGATTTGGCATGCCAGCACTAAATCACTGAGTATGATAATCATTTCATGATTGACGTTATTGTTATTATTATTATGCCACAAACATAATACATGCAAAATCTAAAAATTAATTTAATAAAAAAAAATTAAGAAAAGATAAATTTCAAACAATAAACTTGAAAGAAATAATATAATGTTGTAAATATCAAAGGTTTGTGGATGCCCATATTCATTTAAGAATAAATTTATTTTTCTTAATTATGTAAATTTATTTTTCCTTATTTACGTCATTTATGAGATAAGTATCAGCTCGTCGATACGAATTTGACTTGAACTCAATTCCCTAATCATTTGAAATTCAAAGTGAGAAGAGATTGAGTGATTTTCAAATGAAAACCAACTACAACTCCCCTCACAACCACCGGTTGTTTGAAATAATTGAAAAAAGAGATTATTCTCCCTTTATAGAATGTAATTAACGTAGAAAAACAAAAAGGAAAGAGAACACTTTAGGGTATTCTCAAAAACAAAAGATCTACAACATAAACAACAATCAAGCACTCTTGGATTGTGAAAAAATAAAATTGATCCGTTCGTAACAATTTTTCGGAGCCGTAGTGATTCAACCCTAAATTTTGGGACATTAAATTTATAATTTCGTTTTTACTTGCATCAAAATGCTATCAATGGTATCAGGGTATATTTAGGGTGTTTCCTATTTTTTTTTATGTAAATCATGTATACGGGTCACTAGAATAATGTTCATTCGAGTGCCATTTTTTTCTTAAAAATTGAAAATGGTAATTTCGAATGTAGACCACGAAATGTTTTGAAAATTGGAAGATAGAATACCCATGATGTTAGGAATTGATCTGCAAAGTTTCATGCATGGCCACAATATATTTTTTAAGAATAATGAAATCTTAGCCGAGAAATATATAGGTTATATCTTCTTAGATCATGTGTTTCATGAAAAAAAAATTACATGGTTCAATTTCTTGTTTAAAACCCTTTCTAACCATATAAGAACAAAAAAATGATTTAGAAATGAGGGAGAAATCACATCTGAAAAAACTGGTTGAAGTGCAAAAATTCTGGATTAAAGGAAGAAGATGAACGGTGCAGAAAATTCAATCTCACTCTCGGGTCGTGGGCTGTGAAGCCCAAATACCATGATCAAGACCTCTGATCTAAAAACTGAGGATACCATTAGATTCAGAAACCCCAAAAATGGAGGTAGCCAAAATCTGGTCGTCGGATTCACCCGACAAGGCGGCGCGTGGGAGGGTCACTCATGCGCCCACCACTTCGGGTGGCGCGTGAAGCGCCCTCCCTAACTGAAATTTTTTTTCAAATTTTTTAATCTTTTAGTTTTATTTTTTTTTGTAATTTTAAATTAATTTTTTTGGAATGAAAATTATTTTTATTTATTTTAAATTTGTAAAATATTTGAAAATTGCAGAAAAATCAATTAACAATTACGAAAAATTTTAGAAAATTTCTCACATGTTTGGAAAAATATTTTCTAATTTATGGTTATCTAAATTAAATTTTATAACACCTATTTGATTTTATACTCATTGATTTACATATGAAAAATTCGTTTTTTTCAACATAAATCATTTGAATATTGAGTATAAATAATTATGGATAGTATTTTAAAATTTTGTACCCAATCTAATGTTTATCTCATTTTAGGGATATGGTAAGAATCAGACGTACCATTGCGCCTCTTCAGGGGAGATGCAGAGACGAAAGGATCCCAGAACGTTTGGTAAATCTAAATATAATATCGCATTATAAGATGAAGGTAATGCACACGTTGTTGCAACATCTGTGGGTTATAAGTTGGAAACGCTATGAATTTTGGCGTTTGGGTCACTGGTTCGGAGGCGACAAAACCGAGATTAATATAATAAGGAATTCATTTCCTGATAATTTGGTTGGAATGACTAACAAAATAATAGAGGAGAACAAGTGGCTCTATCTCAAGGATTTCAAACTAAAATTGCTTAGAATGTAGAGAGCTAGGGAGATAGAGATTAAAATAAAAAATATGTTATCTCTAAAGATTAATAGCTTTATACCACAAGCTATTAGGAGATTCACTCCAAGAGATAGGCTTTTAGTTGGGATGATTAATATGGTTACTCGCATGTATATGAAAGATAAGAAAAAAAAAAGAAAAAAGAAAAGTGAATGTATATTTTTTTCTTTCTTTTTTTGCTTCTTTCTATGATGCATAGTTATGTACTATGATGATGTTGAAAAACAATGCCTTGAACATGTGATGTAATATTTCTCTCTTTGTAAATATATCAAGAATGTGCATATTTGTCTCTTTATGCAAACATGTGAAAAGATATGTTCTAAATTCACATGATTTTAGTGGGAAGTTTTTAGGTTGGTAGAATTTAAATAATTCTCTCCTAAGATTTAATAGAATTTTGTTATTTTGAAATTAAATTTATGATAATCAAACATTTAGATGATAGATGATGATTGGGAACTTAGTGATCTTTCGAGTCTATATCTTATGTTCGTTTATCATAAATTTTCTTGATTTTAGGTACAAAATTGTATGATTAAATGAACATGAATACTTACAATTACCTCTCTTTGAAAACCCAGACCATGGCATCGAAATAAATAATAGAATATTTAAATAAATGTGATAAATTTAATGGCGACAATTATGACATTTGGTGCCATAAGATATGGTATGTGCTGGAAGAGCAAGATGCCTTAGAGGGTATCAACCATATCATGCAGGACCCTAGAATTGGAAACACTGCTCAACAGAGAAGTGATCAAGAAGCTTACCAGGCGTAGAAGAAGAAAAATTCCATTGCACGTAGCATCCTGATTAGTTCTTTGGTTGATGATCTCATACATGAATGTGAGCAATTCCCTACTACTCATGACATATGGGTGTACCTCAGAGAGAAGTATGGAGGTACCAATGTGACCCGTCTAAGGCAGTTGATGATTAAATTTGACACATACAAAAAGAAAGCTGATGACATTATCAAACAACATTTGAGAACTATGTCAAACATGATAAGGGAATTGAAAATGACTGTTCACATTCTCTCTAATGAACAGTAGGTTCAGGCCTTAATCCGGTCCCTTACAGACCAGTGAGAGCATCTGAAAGTGAATCTATCTCACAATGATAATATCAAGACTTTCTCTGATACTGCTCGCCACGTAGAACTCGAGGATGAGCGGTTAGGTGCCGCGAGATCAATTTCTAATGCCTTTGTAGCTGAGTGTAGTTCCCAGAAAGTTTCGGGCTTTACGCAAAAGAGGAACAAAAACAAAGGTAAGAAAGGGAAAGATGATGACGGAGGGTCTAAGAAGAATAACTCCAACCGCAAAAACAAGCGTAAGCGGTTTTGGAAGAAAAATGACAAGAGTAAGATGAAATGCTACAATTGCAAAGTTCTTGGTCATTTTGCTCGAGAATGCCCCGAGCTGAAAAAGGTAGCACCTCATGACACTTTTGTGTCTATTGTAAATGTCTTTAGTACTGTTTTACTTTCTGAATCTTATCATGTGTGGATTATAGACTCAGGAGCAATAGACCATGTGACAAAAGATCAGGAAGCGTTCATGGATTTTTGTCGAGTTCCTCCTGGTACAAAATGGATATACGTGGGGAACAATACAAGAGTCGAGGTTAAAGGGATTGACACTTGTAAATTTGAGCTATGAAGTGGCCGAACCCTAATCTTGCACGATATTCTTTTTGCACCGGAGATTTAACGAAACTTAGTTTTTGTTATTGTTCTTCTTAGGCTAGGTTATGACTTGAACTTTTCTAGAAATGGGATTTGTATCTATTACAATGGTGTGTACTATGGATCTGGATATCTCTTTGATGACTTTCTAATCTTGGATTATGACAAACGAATGTTTAACTGTTATGTTGATCGTTATACATCGTTAAATGTTTATTCTTCTAGTGATGCTAATGTAAATGAGAAAGTATGTCATGCTAGACTTGGTCACATAGGGCAGGACATGATGAATCGACTTGTGAAAGCAGGACTATTGGGTTCGCTTACTAAAGTTGATTTACAGATTTGTGAACATTGTCTTGCCGAGAAGATGACTCGAAAACCATTTGGAAAGACCGTAAGGGCTAAGTTTCCATTGCAATTGGTTCACTTTGACATTTGTGGTTCAATGAATGTGAAGGCTAGACATGGAGCGTCATATTTCATTACTTTTATTGATGATTTCACGCGTTTTGGTCATATCTATTTGATTACTCACAAGTCTGAAGCACTTAAGTGCTTTAGACGTTATATGAATGAAGTAAAGAATCAAATGGATAGAACGATTAAAACCTTAAGGACAGATAGAGGGCGTGAATATCTATCGAATTAGTTCAAGGATCTATGTAATGAAAAAGGAATAATTAGACAATTAACAACTCCCCATACACCTCAACAAAATGGTGTTGTTGAAATGATGAATAAAACATTGTTGGATATTACGACATCTATAATGGCACAAGCTAACTTGTCAATTTCCTTTGGAGGAGATGCATTGTTGACTGCGACCTGTATCTTGAATTGAGTGCCTTCAAAATTAGTACCTACAATACCATATGAACTTTGGACTAGTAGAAAACCAAGTTTGACTGGTCTCAGACCTTGGGGGTCGGCAGCGTATATTTATGACCTTTCCAATAAGTTTGGAAAGTTTGGTCCTCGAGGGAAGAAACGTATTTTTATTAGATATTCTGATCAGTCAAAAGGTTATATATTTATCGGTGAGCGCGAAGATGGTACTATGACCGAAATTGAATCACGAAATGTAACATTTTTAGAAAATGATTTTCCTAGTAGAGGAGACATAGCACAAGGAGAACCTTTGTTTGAATTAAATAATTCAAACGATGGAGCTATGACTGATAGGTCATTGGAACCATAAGAAATTGAATCTCAAGCTGGTCCCAGTGGGAGGGACTCAAGTTCCAATGATCTACTCGAATCATCGATTCGGAAAAGTGCTAGGAAATATGTGTCGAAACATTATTACGAGATTGAAGGGCATGCCTTTATTATTTCTCCACAGGATATGGACGAGCCTAAAAACCTGAGCAAGGCTCTGTCTTGTCCTGCAAAGTAAGAGTGGATAAAAGCAATGGAGGAAGAAATGGATTCGATGAAATCCAACCATGTTTGGAAACTGGTTGATCTTCCACATAGGCACAAAGCTATTGGAAACAAGTAGGTTCTCAAGATTAAACGAAAGGCTGATAGATCAATTGAGAGGTATAAAGCTCGATTGGTGACAAAAGGTTATATCCAACAAGAGGGTATTGACAATGAGGAAACCTTTTCGCCAGTAGTGAGATTTGTCTTTATTCACCTATTGTTGGTTATAGTAGCCAATTTAGATTTAGAATCACACCAAATAGACGTAAATACTGTTTTCCTCAATGGGGAACTTGAGGAAGAAATCTACATGGAATAACCTATAGGTTTCATAGTCAAAGGCCAAGAAAACAAAGTTTGTAAATTGAAAAGATCAATTTATGGCCTCAAACAGTTTTCGAGGCAATAGTATGTGAGATTTCATAGAGCTGTAATCTCTAACGATTTCGTAATGCTAGACGAAGACTATTGCGTTTATATGAAGAAATCCAATAACAAATTTGTAATTCTATCTCTATATGTCGATGACATATTGTTGACCGAAAACAATATGAAGTATGTTATAAGCATCAAAGATTGGTTGTCATCAAATTTTAAGATGAAGGACATGGGTGAAGCAGATTACATACTGGGTGTTAAGATCCACAGGGATCATTCTAAGAGATTGTTAGCAATGTCTCAAGAATCTTATATTAAAAAGATTCTGAAATGATTTAGAATGGATAACTGCAAATCCATTGATACTTTCGTGGTTAAAGGTGAAAGTTTAAGCCTAGAAATGTGCCCTACATCTACCGAAGAGAAATAAGAGATGTCAAAAGTACCTTATTCCAGCGCTATTGGGAGTCTGATGTATGCTATAATGTGTACACGCCCTGACATCTGCTATGTCGTGGATTTGGTCAGCAGGTATCAATCCAATCCAGGAAAATGTCACTAGACAGCTGTAAAGAGGATTTTAAGATACCTGAAAGGAACTCTGAATTATTTCCTTTGTTATCAAGGAAATGACTTGTTATTAAGGGGATACACAGATGCTGATTGGGGTGGTGACTTAGATGAACGTAAGTCCACCTCAGGTTATATTTTCTTGCTAAATAATGGTGTCGTCTCTTGGAGAAGCAAAAAACAAACGTGTGTATCACTGTCTACAATGGAAGCAGAGTTTGTGGCTTGTGTTTATGCAATTCAGGAGTGTGTTTGGTTAAAAAGGTTTTTACAACATTTGGGGATCGTAAGCGACGCAGTAGGAGTTGTGACAATTTATTGTGATAGTCAATCAGCTATCGCTTACACGAAAGATCCCAAATATCATGGGAGAACCAAACACATTAATACGAAATTCAACTTTATTCGAGACATTGTTGAAAAGAGAGAGGTGACATTGAAGTATTTACCTACGCATTTAATGGTGGCTGATCTGTTCATGAAACCCATACCTAGAGATGTATTTATGAAACATGTAAAATCTCTTGGATTGCATAGAGTGTAATTGTATTTGTATATACAATGAACATGATGTAATGCTCATTATTATATGACATTTGAATTTGTTTGCATTTGCGAGTTCTTAAGTCTTGATTGAAAAGTATGTCGGACAAGTTTGGAAGATTGACTCTTTCACACGAGCAATCGCCTCTAATATCTGTGTGATATGTAGAGATTAGGCAATGTTAATTTTTGGATTAATTAACATAAATAAGTCACCTTAGTAGAAAACTAAGATGAGATTATCGTTTATATTTATCTTTTTTTATAGTCGAAATGGATTTCCCACAATCCATTACACTTGTCTAGAAGCCAGGTGTGGTTCTCTCTTGAAAGAGTGATTTTTTGGAAGATTTATAAGAAGAGAGAGAATCAAGTCAAGTGTCGAGACACACTTGGACTAAGACCTGTACGATGTATTAATTTTTTTTGAAATAAGACATACGCTTCTATTTGAATAGAAAATGCATCGTAGCATATGTTTTCATACCACGTGTGCATTTGTGACCCTATGGGTAATGAGTTTGATGAATCCCTCTATACTTTATTGTGTGAGACCCAGAGGTTTGTGCTTAACCTCATTAAATACCTTTAGGACTTTTACCTGTTTTTTGATACTTTATTTTAGTGATACTACTTTAGCGTGTCACCAAGAAACCATGATTGATTCGGTTTTGCAGTTCATGTCTAGGAAAGTAGCTAAGATAAAGTGGATAGATAATAGTATGGAAGGAAGACTGTCTTAAAGCTGACACATTATTTTATATTCACAAATTGGTCAGTTATATTTTAACTTAGTATTCTAAAACATAATTATGAATGTATAATTGAGATGAGTCAAATATACTCTTGTTTATATTAATAGAGGGATAAGAGGTACGTTGACTCTGTGTATAGCAAAAGAGGTCTGGGGTATAGTGAGAGTTGATATTCTCATTGTATTAGATTTTGAGCTGCTATATATTCTTAACCGGTGTATAGCTATGAGCTCGTGATGTACTCGCTGGTCACACGATCTATTTGTCTGTATGAAATTGATGGTATTGAAAGTGATTGAGCTAAATGCAAGTATAACCCTCATGTACGAGTGGGAGATGTAAGAGATGGGTACCGGGTCGCCCAAGCTGGTTTGACCCTAACCCAATTCTCTTATCATTTGAAATTCAAAGTGAGAAGGAATGAAGTGATTTTCAAGTGAAAACCAACTACAGCTCCCCTCACAACCACCCTTGATTGTTTGAATTTCAAATAATTGAAAAAAGAGGTTATTCTCCCTTTGTAGAATGTAACCGATGTAAAAAAACAAGAGGGAAACAGAACACTTTAGGGTATTCTCAAAAGCAAAAGATCTACAACATATACAACAAGCAAGGACTCTTGGATTGTGGAAAAGTAAAATTGATCCGTTCGTGATAATTTTTCAGATCAATACATCAAAAGGGTTAGTGATTCAACCATAGATTTTGGGATATTAAATTTATAATTTCGTTTTTTCTTGCATCAAAATGCTATCACGTCATATAATCAAAAGTTATATAATTCAAATATTAAACTCAAAGTCACATATTTTAAATGTTTTTTTTTTCATTTGTATCAAAGAAAACTTTTAAAATAGATGAATTTTAAATTTACATGAATTATATAACTTTTAGTTACATGACATAAATATAGAAAAATAAACTCATAATTTATAAAATTTTGAATAAATATAGATATTTGTAAACTTTTGATATTTACGACAAAATAGATTTGAGTCGACGGTTGTAAAAACGTTATTGAGTAATATTCTCATCATAGTGATAATTACAAATAATTTATATTTATTGCATTTCTAGGGATTGAGTTTATAAGGTCATCCAAGAAAATGAGTAAGAACATCATCACATTGAGGGAACTTCTTAAGAAAACTTGGGAGTATTACTAATTGAATCCACAAACAAGTTATCTCTCTTATACTGTGTATTGGAATTCACTTTAGAATTAATTATAAACCATTAAAAAGTGAGTAGTGAGTCATCCATAAGCTCTTGACCTGATCTAACTTAAATTTGAAATTTAAATGTAAGAGATAAAGAGGGAGGGAGCAGTTTTCTGCAAAACCAACTCCCAACTCGCTATTTGATTTGAATTTCAAATTATATTGTCTTTTGTTAAAAGTGGAGAACAAAAATATAGAAAAGAGATTATTAGAAGGTAGAGACATATTTTTTGGGAAATCATCTTAATACAATTTATACCACGATTGAAAGCTCTTGGATTGTATAAACTAAAAACCGATCTATCCATGACAGTTCTTTGGACCTGTGTATCAAAAAGGTTAGTAATTTAACATTAGATTTTGAAATTATATTTGTGATATTTTATTTTTGGGCATGAAAATTCATGCATGGTTGAATTAAAAATATCATCATTGGTATCAAAGTCATATTAGGTTGCTTCCTTTTTTTTTATGTGAGAAAATGATATGAATCATTATGCAATGCCATTTTTTTAATCAACCCAGAATGCATTTTTTATTTTATGACTTGTTAATTGTAACTTCTATCATATTTATCAAAATGGTCTAAAATTTTAACAGTAATATGCTTATATCATGAGAATTAATTCTGCAAAATATCATACTTATATATTTGTTATTTTAAGATATATTTGAGATCCTAATTGAAACTTAATATGCTCATATCTCTTGGAATATTGTATCTCCTTCATGATTAGATTCCTTATGAAAAATCTTTTCAATCATATAAAGAACGTGCAAAATGGATTAGAAATGAGAGACATATGGTTATTAGAAACTATGGTCGAATTGCAGAATTTTAGAGAAGATGTAGAAGATGAAGAACAATGAACATGAGACAATCCCACTCTCGACAGCCGTAAGTGGGACCCAAACCTTAATCTATAGGTGTATGATCTAAAAGATAAGAGCACCGTTGGACTGAATGACATCACAAATAGAGGGTTGCCAAAATCCGGTGGCCGGATTCCACTGACAAGATGGCACGTGTATGTCATGCATTAGCCTGGGAGAGTGGGCGCGTGGCTAACCTAGCCCCTCCTGACAGCACGTGGAGCACGTGAAAAATGAATGGAGCTTATTCATTTGGGTCATAGATTTAGGGGCACTAAAGCCAACATTAAAATAGTCAAACATTGTCTGCTTCATAAATGGACAACGTAGTTGACATGCTAATAAAAAAGAACAAAAAAACAACTCTTTTGACTTTGAACTACATCAATTAAAATGTGAAAGCTAGACAGATAGAAATTAAAATAAAGAAATCATTATCCTTAAGGATAAATAGCTCTGCCTCACGTGCCATTAGGAGATTCACTTCTACTGATAGGCTTTCAATAGAAATAACCAACATGATTACTCACATGAATATGGTTTAAAATAAGAAAGTATGACTGTATCTTTTTTTTCCTTTGAAATATAGTTATATACTATGATCATGTCTAACTATAGCTTGTGAACATGTTATATAAATTCTTCTCCTTATAATCATGTATTTAGAGTGTAAATATTTTTCTTTAACATTCTAATAGAAATGCATGCCTAAGTGATTGTGAGAAAATGTATTCTTGTATCACATGATTGAAAATACTTTGTGTATTTAATAGGAGGTTTTAGATTAGAAGAACCTAGATAATTTTCATCTAAAACTTATTGAATTTTATTACTTTGAGTTAAATTTATGATGATCAAATATTTGGATTTTAGATGATTATTAGAAATATAATAAATATAAATTATGTTCATTAAAGAAATACGAAACATTTCAGAAGAAATATTTCTCATAATTTAATATTTACTTTATTGAAAAATAAAAAAAAAATATTTACTTTTTTGAAATGTCTAACTATTCGACATATTGTGTAACACCGACTTTCGGTGATTGTATATCGTGTACTACTCCTCATGATTCTATATATATATAAGCATCATTTTGAGACATCTAAAATGAAAATATATTTATTTATTTATTTATTTTGAGATTTCGCCTCAAAATAGCTAAAATTGAAAATTTTATCGGTAAACCGAAAAACTTCTCAGAAAGCGCCGATAAGGTCTAAAAAAGTCAAAAATAGCTAAGAAAAAGCCTACACACTTAAAAAAAATATTTAAATGAAATTTCACATATTTAAGAAATTTTAAACAAAATTTCATAGGGACCAAAAATGCAAATTATTAAAAATTAGGGGTTTAAATGCAATTAAGGAAAGTTAAGAGATTAAGTTGTAAACCACTCAATGATAGACAATTGGAGCCAAATGATTGGTCAAGAGGGAAGCAAGGTTGGTTAGTGGCCACATAGAATTTTTCACATTCAAGAACGCCCATTGGATATAAATTTATGCATGAAAACTTATTTGGTAGAAATTTTTGCATGAAAACTAACACGAATAGCTTGTTCTAGCTTGTGACACCTCCTCCCCTTGACATGGATGTCCAAAGACACTTGGTGGAGTGTATAGAGGTTGCTTGAATCAACAATTGCATGGTTTAAGTGTTAGGACAAGTGGAAGGTCAAGATAATGCATGGAATGATCCAATAGTTAAGGATATTTTGCTAGATTTATAAAAGAACTTGTTTAAGAAGACTCTGTCCTATTTTCTTCATTCAAACTCACCTTGGATGAAATTGTGAGGGTTCTATATCCATTTTGAGTTCAACCATTGAGCCAAAGAGGTAAGAACATTTTTTAGAATTCTTGAATTTCAATTGGAAGTATAGATGTATTATATAGGAATTTATGTTTATTGCGATTTGATTTTTTTTCTAAGGTGATAAAAATTCAAAGATTCAAAGGAAGTTCTGACATATATTGTTAGAAAGAGATCTTACAAAGGAGGTAACATATTCTAACTTATGCTAAGATTAAATTATTTGATGAGTAGTTACTTTGGTATCCATACTAGCATGCTAAATGTTGATTTCTAGATTGAGTCTTTTATAGTTTTCTTAGGATATCTCATTCTGTAGAATTCAAAAATCTAAGATATTTATTTATCTATATACTAGATTTCCTAAGCTTTAAAATGGTATATCATGTGAGGCATTTCATGAAGAAATCGATTTTTGGTGATTTTTGGAAGTTTAGCATGTTTCACAAATTCTGTTTCATGTCCTATGTATGACCAGTAAATTGTATAAATTTTTGAGATATTTTTTGTTCATAATTTGGAGAAATGTTAAACCTGAAATTTTTAGCTCTCTGTCTTATCTTTAATTTGAGATAAAGATCACTTGAATCGGAGTTGTATGCAGAAAGTTATGATGATTTTACTAAAACTGTACAGAAATAGTTCTAAAACTGAAACCGAGATGAAAACTAAATTTTATAAAATTATACATTTAGAATCTGATGATGGTCAAAACTAGAACATTTTAGATCTATATCTTATCTTCAATTTAAGATAAGAATCACTTAAATTGGAGAAGTATACTGGGAGATATGAAATTTCTCCCAAAACTGTACAGAATTGGTTTTAGGAACTTAGCATGAAAAGTGATAAATTTTTGATAAATTCGTATATTCAGAATTTGAAGATGGTCTGAACATAAAAGTTGGAGATATATGTCTTAAATTTAAGAAAAAATTTAAATCATTTGAATCCGATCAAGATTTTTGATGATATCATGATTTTACTAAACCTGCACGTTATATGTTTGTAGAAATTTTTCTAAGTATGAAAATTGAAATTTAACCTCATGAAAGAGGACATTTTTATACGCATGTTGTAATCCAGCTATATAATACTGATTAATAAATGATATTATTTTACTTAGGATTAGGATTCAAGGGATGACTCGTTCTAGAAACGAAGATAGTTAGGGGGAGTGGCGTACCCTCCCCGGTAGAGGTGAGTGGGACGATCTAATTTTGACTTTAAATGAAAAATAATTTTGATCATAATTTTATAAATGAAATTTGAAATGTGATTTAGAAATGATTTAGTATTTGTGGCATATCTTGAAATATTGTTCGGTAAAAATTGCATCCTGATATTATAGTTACTTGATCGTGCCTTGTTTTTACAAGTAAAAATTTATGAATGATAATATATGGCACATGTGTATGATTATGAGATGGTGCATAGTGGCTATAACACACTCCCTACCATGGTATTGAGTGTTTACCCGACGGGATGACGTAGTGGGGTAACACGAGAGCAGGGTTTGAGTCCCCTGTCTCTAGGCAACGGATCCAATAGACGAGCACCCGTGAGGACCGTGTCAATACCAAGGGAAGGGAGGAAGATATATGTGTTTTATTCTTATGACATTGTGGTGACCCCTTGGTGAATTTTACCCTAGTTAGACCAAACTATGGGTAGAATAAGTTTTTGACACCCCATTGATGTATGATTTGATGATAAGGATGCATATTATTTTGAATTATGCGATATATTTGCAAATGGATGAAATGAAATATGAATTTAAAATGATGTGGATAATACTCACCCCTCGTATTAATATTTTCAACGTATACTGTACTTGACATACATTGAGGTATTATCCCACGAGTTTTACTGAGAGACGTTATCGGGTAAGTGATTATACACATTCTTGTTTACAATTGGACCATGCATATAAATATTATATGTAAATTGGAGGAAAATGTTTTAAAAAAAAATTATTAAAAACTCTCCTTTTTTTATCTTCCGCCGTATGATTTTGACTTAATGATATCGAGTAGGGTCATAATATTAGCCTTGCGTCACCTCGATGTGCGAGTAGGGCATACCCGTGCCTCGAGGAGTCGCGGCGGTCTGTTCGTGTGTTCGACCTGCGGATCGGGGCGTGACATATTGCTCTTCATGTTGCTTCTCATAATTTAATCTCCTAGATATTTCTCATAATTTATGGTGATCAAATATTTGGATTATAAATGATTATTTGAAACATAGTGAATTTAAGAATCTGTACTTTCTGTTGGTTTATCATAAATATTAATTTTAAATATAAAATTATGTGCTTTATATGAGTATTGATGCTTATGGCACCCCTCTTAAAAATCCAGACCATGACAATAAAATCATTATTGCGGATCTTAACAAGGGTGAGAAGTTCAATGACGACAACTATAACATTTGGTGTCATAAAATATGATATGTATTGGAAAAGCAAAATGCCTTAAAAGGTATCAATCATATCATGCAAGACCCTAGAGTTGAAAACACTATTCAGTAAAAATGAAATCAAGAAACTTACCAAGAATGGAAAAAGAAAGATTCTATTGCATCTGGCATCCTAGTCAGCTTTGTGGTTGATAATCTCATTCATGAATGCGAGTAATTACCTGTTGTTCATGACATTTGGATGTATCTCAGAGAGAACTATAGAGGTACCAATGTAACTCATTTAAGACAACTGACTATTAATTTTGATACATATAAAATGAAAGTTGATCACAATATTCAATAGCATCTGAGAATCATATCAAACATTATAAAGGAATTGAAATCGGCCAGTCATATCCTCTCTAATGAGCAACAAGTTCAAGGTTTAATCCGATCCCTTCCAAATCTGTAGGAGTACCTGAAAGTCAATCTGACTCACAACGATAGTATTAAGACTTTCTCTGATACTGTTACCCATGTGGAGCTCAAAGATGAGTGGCATAGTGCCGCAAAATAAATTTCTAGTACTTTTGTTACTGAATCTAGTTCCAAAAATGTTTCAGATTTTAAGCGAAAGAGGAACAGGAAGAAAGGCAATAAAAGGAACATGGTTAAAGAAGAGTCCAAGAAAAATAACCCCAAGTGCAAGTAGTTTGGAAAGAAGAAGAATAAGAACAAACTAAAGTACTATAATCGCCAAACTCTTGGTCATTTCGCTCAGAAATATCCTGAACTAAAAAATGTAGCATCTAATAATGTTTTTTTAAGTATAGTATATGTCATTAGTATTGTTTTACTTTTTGAATTTTATTTTGTGTGGATTATAAACTCAAGAGCAATAAATCATGTGACAAGAGATCGAGAAACATTTGTGAATTTTCATCGAGTTTCTTCTGGTACAAGATGGAGATATATAGGGAACAATATGAGGGTGGAGGTCAAAGGGATTAACACTTGTAAATTACAAAGTGGTCATACTTACATTTTACAGGATATTCTCTTTGCATCAGAAATTTTTTGAAATTTGATTTATGTTGTTGTTCTTCTAAAACTTAGTTATAGTTTGAACTTTTCTCATAATAGGCTCAATCTCTATTATGACGATATCTATTATAAATCTGTAGATCCCTTGTATGATTTTATAACATTAGAATGTGACAAACATATATTTAACCATCACATTAATCATTGTATTTTGTTAAATGTTTATTATTCTAGTAATGCGAATATTGATAACAAGATATACATGCTAGATTTAATCACATTAGATAAGATAGGAGGAATCAACTAATGAAAACAATACTATTGGGTTTGTTTACTAAAATTGATTTACAGACTTATGAGCATTCTATTACTAGAAAAATGATACAAAAACCATTTAGAAAGGTTATGATGGCTGAATTTCCATTGCAATCGATTCACTATAATATTTGTGGAACCAATAAATGTGAAGAGTAGCTATGGAGTATCATATTTCATTATATTTATCAATGATCTCACGCGGTTTGATCATGTCTATTTGATTTCTCACAATTCTAAAACACTTGAGTATTTCGGATGTTGTATAAATGAAGTGGAGAATCAAATGGATAGGACAATAAAAATTTTAAAAACATATTGAAGGCGTGAATATCTATCAGATCAATTTAAGAATTTATATAATGAAAAGAGGATAATTAGATAATTGACTATTTCTCATGCATTTTAATAGAATGGTATTGTTAAAAGAAGGAATAGAATGTTGCTAGATAGACGAAATCCATGATAGCGTAAGTTAACTTATCTATTTTCTCTTGGAGAGATGCATTGTTAACTGTGACTTACATTTTAAATTTGAGTACTTTCAAAATCAGTACCAATCATACCCTATGAACTTTGGACTAGTCGAAAGCCAAATCTAAGTAATCTCAACCTTGGGGGTCAGCTGCTCATATTCAAAACTTTTCTAATAAATTTAAAAAGTTTGGTCCCCATGGAAACAAATATATTTTTATTAGATATTTTAATCAATCCAAAGGTTATATTCACCGATAGATGTGATGATGGTACTGTTATTGAGATTGAATTACGAAATGTGGATTTCTAAAAAATGATTTTTCTAGCAGAGGTGATATAATGAAAAGTGAGATTTTGTTTGAATTAATTGATTCAAACAATAGTCTTGTATAGATTGGATCATTGGAACCACAAAAAAAAGAATCATTAGATGATCCTAGTGGGAGGGATTTAAGTTCTAATGATCTAACTCAATTATCACTTTGGAAAAATGTTAAGAAAACGGATCCAAATGTTATTATAAGATTGAAGAGCATACTTTTATTATTCCTCCAGAGGATAAGGATGAGTCAAAAAATGTGGATGAGACTTTATCTTGTTCTGTCAAGGATGAGTAGATAAAAGTAATGGAAGAAGAAATTGAGTCGATGGAATCAAACAATATTTGAAAATCAGTTGATCTTTCATTTGAGCGTAAAACTATTAGGAACAAGTAGGTTCTCAAGGTAGAATATAAAGTTGATGAACAATTGAGATGTTATATCCAACTAGAGGGTACTAATTCTGAAGAAAGCTTTTCATCAGTAATGAGATTTGTTTCTATTCATCTATTGTTAGTTATAGTAGTAATTTAAATTCAAAATTGCACCAAATGGACGTTAAGACTGTTTTTCTTAATGGAGAACTTGAAAAATAAATTTATATAAAACAACCAATAGGTTTCATAATTAAAGGCCAAGAAAATAAAATTTATAAATTAAATAAATCAATTTATGATCTAAAATAGTTTACAAGACATTGATATTTAAAATTTTACAAAACTGTAATCTCTTTTGATTACATGATGATAGACAAAAATCATTGTATTTATGTGAAAAATTCCAATAACAAATTTGTAATTCTATGTCTATGTCGATGATATTTTGTTGGCCGAAAATGAAAAGAGATAAAGAACATCCTAAAACAACAATAATATCTGACATAGAATTTGGCAAAATGACATAAAAACCCACAGTAAAAGATAACACCATTTCTAATATGGACACATAGGTTAGTGTAGCTGCAAATCTCATGAACTGTAGGAGAACATGATAGTTGTGCTTAATTAATAGAAAAAGTTGAGAAAAACTACAAATGTGGAGCAGCAAAAAGCTATAGCATTTGCAATCGTGAAGATCTTAAACGCCCTTCTTGATACTAGCACCGCTTCTCCTACTCCATTAGTTTCATTCTAGTTGAACCCTTCGGGCACTATGAAGCCTGTAGTGAAGGTGACCATAGTAATAAGTGTTACAATTATTAAGCGATTTTTCGATATAGTTTTAAGGCGATCAGATTTACTTTCATTTTTCTTTACCTCGTTGCCATTTTCATTAAAAAAACTACTATGTTTGGAGACATTTTTCTCACTTTCTTTTCACTTATAACGTATTTATTGTTGATCATGATTGCTACCATCACCTTGTTGTTATTACTCATCTTAGCTAGCATCACTCCTTTCTTGTTGTTATCCATGATTGCTAATGCTACCCTATTGTTATTTTGTTTCACTACTAATAACAAAATGAAGGCTCCTCCACCTCTGCCTTCTCTAACTTCTTCACAAGTCTTGCTTATAATATATTATATGAAAGACGATAAATAATATACAAATCAAACTCAGGACTAAGTATTATTAGTGCATCCCAAATCCTAAATGTCGAAATTGGGTACCGGGTCATCCATGTGGGTTTGACCCTATCAAAAATGATTTTGAATTCAAAATTGAAATTTGATAATGGGGAGAGTGGAGGGAGTGGTTTTCGGGAGAAAACCAACTCCAAACCCCCATCATTTCTTTTAAATTTCAAATATAAAAAAAAAAAAAGTGTGTAAAAATATAACTATCCTTTTTCTATGTGAAAAATATAGATAACAACATAGAGCATTTTCTTTAATTAACCTCCATTTTTAAGGGTATTGAAGATCTATATCATATATCACATTCAAATTTCTTGGATTTTAGATTTCGTAGGTTTTGAAGAAATCTACATGAAAAAATCAGTAGCTTTCATAGTTAAAGGCTAAAAAAATGAAGTTTGTAAATTAAATAGATTAATTTATAGTCTTAAACAGTTTTCAAGACAATGGTGTATCGAAAATTGCTTAAAATCATATGAAAAACATAGCATATAGATTTTACATGACCTCTCTCATATATATCTAAGAAGATAAAAAAGAGAGAAACAATAGCCCAAAACAACAATAAAATCCGACATATAAAAACTGCAATGAAAGACAACACCATTCTTAATATAGACACATAGGTTAGTGCAGTTGCAAATCTCATGAATCATAGGAAAAGATGATAGTTGTGCTTAATAGAATAGAAAAAGTAAAGGAAAGCTACAACTGTGGAGCAGTAAAAAGCCATAGCATCTGCAATGGTGAAGATCTTAAACGCCCTTCTTGATGCTAGCACCACTTCGCCTGCTCCATTAGTTTCATTTTGGTTGAACACTCCAGGTACTGTAAAGCCTGCTATTAAGTGATTTCTCGATACAGTTTTTAGGTGATTAGATTTGTTTTCATTTTTTTTTTTGCCTCATTGCCATTTTCATAAAAAAATCTGCCATGTTTGGAGAAATTTTCCTCACTTTCATTTCGCTTATAATGTATTTGTTGTTGATTATGAATGCTAGCTCACCTTATTGTCGTTGCACATTTTGGCTAGCATCACTCCCTTATTGTTGTTGTCCATGATTACTAATGTTACCCTGTTGTTGTTCTATTTCATCATAGATGACTAAATGAAGGCTCCTCTGCCCTTACCTTCTCTAACTTCTTCACAAGCTTTACCCGTAACATATTATATTGAAAGAAGATAAATACACAAATCAAAATTAAGACTAACCTTTATCAGTACATCCAAAATTCTAAATGTCAAAATGAGTTTGATCCCACCCAAAATGAGTTTGAAATTCAAAATTGAATCTTAATAATGGGGAGAATGGAGGGAGTGGTTTTCTGGAGAAAACCAATTCCAACCTCCATCATTCATTTTGAATTTCAAATATATAAAAGAAAAAAAATGTGTGTAAAAATATATCCGTCCTTTTTTTTTACATAAAAAATATAGGTAACAACACAAAAAATTTTTTCTTTAATGAACATCGATTTTTGAGGGTTTTAAAAATCTAGTTCATATATCACATTTAAAACTCTTGGAATGTAGGTTTTGTAGATTTTGAAAAAATCTATATGGAACAACTAGTAGATTTCATAATTAAAGGCCAGAAAACAAAATTTATAAATTGAATAAATCAATTTATAGCGTTAAATAGTTTTCGAGACAATGATATTTCAAAAACTACTTAAAATCATATAAAAAGCATAACATATAGATTTTACATGACCTCTCTTATATATATCTAAGAAGATAAGAAAGCGAGAAACAACATCCCAAGGCAACAACAATATCCGACATAGAATTTGACAAAATGATATAAAAGTTTACGGTAAAAGACAACAATATTCCTAATATAGATATATAAGTTAGTGCAGTTGCAGATCTCATAAATCGCAGGAGAAGATGATAATTGTACTCGATTGAATAGAAAAAGTGGAGGAAAATTGTAACCATATAGTAGTAAAAAGCAATAACATTTGCAACCGTGAATATTTTAAACGCCCTTCTTGATGCTAGCACTATTTTTCTTGCTCCATCAGTTCCATTTTGGTTGAACACTTCAACCACTGTGAAGCCTGCAATGAAGGTGACCGTAGTAATGAGTGTTGCAACTATTAAATGATTTTCTAATACAGTCATAAGGCTCTAGATTTCCTTTCATTTTCTTTTGCCGCGTTGCATTTTCATAAAAAAATTTGTCATGTTTAGAGATGTTTTCTTCATTTTCCTGTCACTTATAACGCATTTGGTGTTGATTATGAATACTAATATCACCTTGTTGTTGTTGCTTATCTGGGCTAGTATCACTCCCTTCTTGTTGTTATCCATGATTGCTAACGCTATCCTATTGTTGTTCTGTCTCAACATTAATGACTAAATAAAGGCTCCTTCGCCCCTTGCCTTCTCTAACTTCTTCACAAGACTTGTCCGTAACATATTATATTGAAAGAAGATAAATAATACATAAATCAAACTTTTTGACTAAATTTTATCAGTACATTCTAAATTTCAAGTGTTGGAATTGGGTACCGCGTCGCTAATATGGGTTTGACTCTATCCAAAATGATTTTGAAATTCAAAATTGAATCTTAATAATGGGGAGAGTCGAGGAAGTGGTTTTCTAGAGATAACCAACTCCAACCTCCCATCATTCCTTTTGAATTTCAAATATATAAAAAGAAAAAAAGAAAAAATTGGTATGTAAAAATATATCTATCCTTTTTTCTATGTAAAAAATATAGACAACAATACAAAAAAAATTTCTTTTATGAATATCTATTTTTGAAGGTTTTGAAGATCTAAATCATATATCACATTCAAAACTCTTGGATTGTAGGTTTCGTAGATTTTGTAGATTTTGAAGAAATTTTACATGGAATAAATAGTAGGTTTCGTAGTTAAAGACAAAAAAAAAACAAAGTTTGTATAATTAATTGATATAACAGTTAGTAATTAATTAATATAATAATTAGTAATTAGTTAGTTAGTATAGTTAAATGGTTAGTTATTATTTAAAATAGTTAAAAATATATATATAAATACAACAATGAAAGTATGAATAGAATTGATTTTTGAACATTCTCTCTCCCTATCTCTCCATCTCTTTCTCTTCCTCTCTCTCCCTCTCTTTCTCTTTCTCTCTCTTGAGCTGGTTTGTTACGATAGTCAAGTGGCAATCTTTCTGATCATTGTTTCGGGCACGATCCTTTCTTTTTTCTGCAAACGAGTTAACCTGATTACAAGATAATCCCAAAACTCATCAACCACAACCAAATAATGTTCACTTTTGTATGCAATGATTAGACCGAAATTTCATGAGAAACATTTTAGTTCCTTTTTTTTTTACATTAAAATTTGAACATCACATTATCAAATTGGAAGAGAGAGATTATAACCACTAATTTATCCCATTAGGTACGTTCTTTCCTCACTCATATGCCGGTTTTCTTTCCACGTTTCAAGTAACAAGGGGATCGATACATCAAGATTTTTGAAAAGACCTAATAGCGAAGAAATGATAACAGTGCTATTTAGCTTTATAATTGATTTTGCATTTAGAACTTATAATCTCACCCGATCTTATAGGAATTATAATGGTATTTACATTTAATTAGGGGCACACTATTTTTCTTTTTTTAAAAAAAAGAGCAATTGATAAAATTTTTATATTTGTTAACATATATAAAAATTAATAATCTTTTTAAAAAGATACTGGGAAGATAAAATAAAATAGCAATAGAATTTGACAATAATTATTACCTTACATTAAAATAATAAAAAAAAACCTATTATTTGCTACATTAAGAATCGTACGTTTCATGGTCACAATGAATGAGTAAATTACATATTCGGTCCTTAAAATTTGCTCTCTTTTCATAAATTAGTTTCTACAGTTTGGAATGTTATCTTGTGATTCTTAAATTTCAAAAAGTGTAGTGAGTTGATCTTTCCGTCAATGACGACGACAGCCTGTCCGTTAAATGGTGATGTGGCATCCAACGTGGCTATATAGATGCTGAGGTGTCAGTGTTAGTTCAGTTCATTTGACTCATCGTCCTGCCACGTCGGTATTTTTTGCTGATATGGCACAGCCATACTGACATTTCATTGACGTGGCACTGCCACATGGCAGGATCAAAATGCTGACATAACAGGACGATTAGTCAAATGAGTTGAGCTGGCATTAATACCTCAGCATTCGTACAGCCACGTTGGATGTTACGTCACCATTTAACGGATAGGCTGTCGTTGTTATTGACGAAAGGACTAAGTCGTTACACTTTTTAAAATTTGAGGATCACAACGTAGCATTTCAAACTATAGGGACTGATTTATGAAAAGAGGATAAATTTTAAGGACCAGATATGTAATTTACTCCCTAAATGTAAGTCCATGGTACAAGTGGTTGGGAGGTCATCCAATCCAACAGCACTTTTATATCTTAAAACTTAAAAAGAAAAAATATATACAATAAAAAGAAAAAATATATATTTTTTATAATTTTGAATGTATTTATGGTTATAGAGTCTGTAATTAATGAATTTTTATTTTTATTTTTATTTTTTATACAATAAAATATTAATACTTGGAAAAATAATTAGTGACTATAATTACAAAATTTATAGATTTGACCTTACTCAGCCTCTATTACTATATGCTTAAGGTCGACAAGTGTTTGTTTTCAGCTGGAGACCGGCAACAGCTGGTGCAGCTAATCTACAATTAAACTATACAAATTACACGATCATCAACCCCACTTTCCCTCTCCATCTCAACAATGGAGATCAAGCAAATGCTACGAGAATGCCACAGCGAAATAAATTACCTGATCACAATCCAACAAGAAAAAATCAGCTTCTTGGAGGCTGGGGCTTTTCACTTGATGATTATCTACCTCGTTTTCGAGGCCGTCATATTTTACGCCATATCCCACGCTTCCGCCATCTGTTACCTCGTCTCTGAAACCCTAATTCTCTACTCCATCTCTCAATCCTCAACTCTCTCGTCCCTCACTAGCAAGACCCTGATTCTATATCTCATCTCTCACTCCTCTCCTTTCAGATTCGAGAATCGCTGGTGGATCCCCTTCACGCTCTCTCTCTTCGCTTCCTCTCTCTTCTTTCCTGCCTTCTTTGATGCCGTTGTTCAGCTTTGCCGGAATCAGCGTCTTCTTGATTCGTATCGAAGCAAACAGTACAAAATCTACCGGAAAATCTGCCCAATCGGAGACGAAGGAGATCCGCCGGAATCTGAGCTGTTAGGGCTTCAAGTACGCGCAGGAATTACCATTTCGGCTTTGATTGTCTTCACGGGGATTATGCTTTACGCTTGCATTTCGAATCGGCACGACGGAGATGACAAGGTTGAGGTGAGTGTCAGTTAATCAAACATGGAATTTTGCTGCGGAATGAAGATTAAAATATGGGAGAAATTGTGACTTATATTTTTAGGGCTATTGATCAGTAGCTTATGCTTAATTATAATATGCTGATTGGAACTTTGAACCTTTTTTCTACACTGCCCTCCAGATTGAAGCAGAGGCAGGGGAATATAAATGCAGTAACATGAAAAAGTTATAAAATTTTATATTATTATAAGTTTCAATTATCAATGTCTGAAAGAAAAAGAATAAAAAGAAAAAGGGTTAGCGAGATAATTTTTTTAATTAAATTTAGTTTTACAATTGCAGGTTCTCTTGGAATTGATAATGGGCCATTGGAGTCTCAAAAGGTTCTCGAGGAAATAATAGCAATTCCAATACCTCAACCCCAAGCCACTGTCATAACACTTCACCTTGCTTGGTGAGTTGTCAGTACCCCACCGCCGGTATAGAATTCTATTTCGCGTAAGTCCGTACAACACTAGATTCACATTCACACACAAGCTTACAAGTACATCAGAAAGACATATTTGTATATTCCCCTGGATAGACATACTTAAGTAGATTTTTGTTCTATAAATATGAAAATATGAATTTTGTGCAATAATGTGCGATGCACTGGGATATGGGTGTGCTTTCAACATTTTCCATTTCAATTGAAGTTTAAAAGGTCCAGATTTGGTGAATATTATTGACATTTGAAATCATATTTTGATTAATTCAATTTAAAATTTGTAATGACTCGTTCTGGACGCTATCTTCATAATATAATCTTTTCTAATTCAAAAACTCGAAACCAAAATCTGGTTAAGGAACTTACTTCCACATCCCACCTATCCGTCTATAAAGTAGCTTTAATCATGTACTACTAATTATTTGCTTTGAGTTCGAGGGCTTTTCTGGCAGTTGGGAAGGATTTCTGGTTTTTGCTCTTGCAGCCTTGGATCAGGTCACTTTTGTTTTTGGCAAAATTTTATTAACCGATGCTAGATGGAGATTAATTCATGTAAGGGATCGAAAAAATTTACGTCTTTTGATTGGATGGAAATATCCCGACATAACCACGTAAATGTGCCCAAAATTCCTCTTATTTCTCTATGTTTCTCTCTTTCTCTCTCTTCTTCTCTCCACTAGTGAGGTGGATCTCTAGCTTTCTCTCCTTTTGTTTTTCTCTCCTTGTCTCCCCATTGATCAATTTTCTATCTTCTTCATCATCCTTTTGCGGATTGATTGTTTCTCTCTCTCTCTCTTCGTCGATGAAAAGAGAGACGGGGAGGGAGAAGAGCTTGTCTATCTATTGCTTGCAAGATGAAGTAAGAAAGAGATAGAGGTAGAGAAGGATCGAAGAGAGAGCAAAGAAGAGACCAACGCTTGGTTGGCTCAGTGAGAACAAGGCGTTGAGATCCCATGTCTGGGTTCGACTCAGTATATGAATAAAAAAAATCAAGTTAGGAGATCCCTCCAAATGAGAGCCTATTCACGGATCTATCTAAATTAGTTGGGACAAAATTCTGAATACTGAGTAGTGGTTTCAAGCTAAGGCACAAAAAAAAAAAAAAAAAAAAAAAAAAAAAAAGAGCAAAGGAGAGAGACTGTTGATTGATATGAGAGAGAGAGAGAGGGAGGAAAGATTGAGGAGGGAGAGATAGCGGAGAGAGCATGGTGGCCGTAGAGATGAAGAGACAATAGAAGAAAGAGAGCATGAGAGGAAGGGGTGAAATATCCTTGCCACCTCAAAGAACAATGAAAAATATTTCCTTGAAAGAAAAATCCAAATGGCATAAAAAAATATAAAGGAAAAATTCTTTCCGCACGCAGCACAGATTAATGTCCATCTAGCATCACAATAAAATTTCACCTTTACTTTTTAAGATTATGATGACCCAAAATAAATAATCCAAAATAGTCCTTGTATTAGCAAAAAATGAAATCGTAGGGAAGGGCCTTGGTTCTGCTCTAGGGCGTTGAAAACCAACTAGCAGCACAAAATGTTCCGTTGAAGTTGCGTAACAAACAACGAGCAAACAAAATTGTGGGCAAAATGGGATAAGCCAGGTTCAATCAGACTTGACAAGAGAAGACCCGATCGTCGGGGCACGCCATTATTAGTAGTAGTCAGTAGAATTAGTTAATAAAATTAATATAAATAATAATATCAACACATGTAATAAATATGAATTAGAATTGTAATAGAAACTCTCTTTCTCTCTCTTGTATTTTCTCTTTTTCTCTCTCTCTCTTTCTCTATTTCTCTCCCTAATTTCTCTTTTTCTCTCATTTTCTTGAATTGGTTCATAACAAATTGGTATTAGAGCCAACAACCATTGACAAGACAACTAAAAAATGGCAGAAAAAGCCTAGTTCAAAGAACAACTTAAGAAGTTAGATGCAAAAGTCGATGAATTGCAACTATACGTCGATAAAAGATTTGATGAACAAAATCAAAATTTTAAAATTTTTATTATTAAAATAGAAGAAAATTTTGACATTTTCTTGAAGATGATGGATAAAAACAAGCATGAAAAGCAAGGTATTAAAATATTTTCCCAATCTTTCATTTTACCTACTCCTCGTGAAGACATGTTGCAGGTTGAAGAAGGGTCACAAATGACCCAAAAAAAAGAATCTATTAATGATGATTTCTTGCTAAATCTTTTAAAAATTGAAATTTCAACATTCATCAAGAAAAATTCATTATTAGAAGTAGAATTTCAATTGTTCTCTAAAGATTAAATTTCCATTGATTATTGGGCAAAATCTTTTATTAAAAAGAAATTCAAAAAAAGTTTCTCTCAAACTTCCACATCTCTATTTTTCTCATGCTACTCTCCTCATTGTTCGTTTCCATTATCTTATCTTTTAACAGAAATACAAATCTTGGTTCAAAATTCATATATTCAAAATTTCAATTCTTTGTTTTCCATCGTTGAGGACAAAGATATCTTCAAAGGAGAAAAATTATAACAACTATTAACCATTGGATTAGTAGTTAATTATGGTTGATAAGAATAGTTAGTGATTAATTGTATTTATTAGATTAGCTAATGGTTTATAGATTGATTAATGGTAGTTAATAGATTTATTAATAGAATTGTTAGTAAAATTAGTATAAATAGTAATATCAATACATGTAATAGATATAGATTGGAATTATATTGGAAACTCTCATTCTCTCCCTTGTATTTTCTCTCTTTCTTATTTTCTTGAGTTGGTTCATAAAACATGCATAATCACCAACTGAACAACTTGAACCATACCCTTACCCTGTTAGCTGAACTTTCAATATATGCATATAAGACTAACAATTGGATCGAGCCGACTCGAGCTAAGTCCATTTTAAAGAATCAAGCTTGGCTCGTTTTAGGGTTGGGCCGAGTTTGGGCCTAAGTCCATTTTAATTTCGGGTTAAGTCAGGATATAAGTGGACTCGGCTATCATACGCTCGACCCGAGCCTATATAATTGTGACATAAATTCACACAATCTCAAAGCGTAAAGCCGAAGTCCAGCATTCAAGCAACTCCTGAGTCCAAACCCACAACCAAGTCCCAGAACAGGCCCAAAGTTCAACAACTCAAGCCTACTTTCAATTCATGACCAAGGTAAGAAGCGCAGCTTCTTTGAGCATCCCGAGAACAATCGAAGAGAAAAATGTGCATAGCCTTGGATGAGATGAGCTAAAGGATTTCGCAAATCTGAAGTGTTGATTGGTATGCCCACGTGGGGCAGTTACCAAATCCCTACCCCTCATTTCTCTCTCCTTAATTACCTTCCTTGATTAATGGTTGAGTTATTAGCTAATGGAGTTACATTTTCCATTATTGGTGTGTGACTTACCTTCCTATGTGAGAGAGCAAACGGAAGAGTGAATTTACGTTTGTTCTTCGAAAAAGAAAAAAAAGAAACAGCAGCCTTCTTCCTGTTAATGGTGAGAGACTTTTGCTCTATCCATTCAATTCATTTTTCTTTGAGAGAAAATTGAGAGGAGATATTTTTTCGAGTAGGAAAAATATTTCTAAGAGTGGAAAAATTAATTGTTGCGAAGAACGATTAATTTTTCGAGGGTTTCCGGATCCGTCTACGATTCATCGGGTTGAGGGTTGGATCGTTGTGGCATTGCGGTGATAGTCCGTTCATCGTGATTATCATCCCGACTACGAGAAGTTCAGATCGGGAGTTTGGGCTTCGAGCGATTTTCGAATCACCGATTGAGGTATATCGCGAACCCTAACCTTTTACGATTCCGAAAATTATTTTATTACTTCCGCTGCGTGTTGAGTCACCTAAAAATTCTAACATTGGTATCAGAGCCAGGTTAGAATTATTTAAATAATTTTCGGAATAAAAAATTTGGGTTTTGAAATATAGGGTATAAAAAATTGGGGTCCGGATTACGGATGAGTTTCGTGAATCCGGTTATACCACTGTGTCACCCAAAATTGTGTAGAACACGAATATATTTTTTTCGTAATTTTCTGAGCACGTTTAGGCCATGAAAATTCCGGTTGAAGCATTCTGCCGCGAATGGAGACCGAACTTTTGAACCCCAGATTTGACGAGTTTTAGGTCAAATCAATTAATAAAAATTGTAGATCTGTAATTGTCTAATTTAGATCTGCATTTTGATATATATATTGTTTAATTCTAACACCGGAATTTGAGATTTCGGTACCGGGTCGGAGAAAATACCCGAAAAATCGCGTTGCAAGCTCTCGGGCGAAGAAGACGAGTCAGGCGCGTGCAGAACACGCGCGAGGAGGCGCGTCTGCACAGGAGGACGCTGGCGCGTGTACCACACGCGCGCGGGCGCGTCGGCGCACGGCGCCCTGGCGCGTGACACACACGCGCGTAGGCGCGTGATAGGCCGGGCCTGACCGGGCCAGACCCGACCCGGTTCGGACCCGACCCAAACCGGCGGATCCGGACCGGGTTCCGGGTCCCGACCCGGACCCGCGTCCGGGTCCGGCCCGAGGAGCGGCGCGCGCGTGCGGGCGCGTCGCCCGCGCGCCCGCGCGTCGGGGCGCGTCTGGCCGACGCGTCCCCGGCGCGTGCGGGCGCGTGCGGGACGCGCAGCGCGTCCTGCACGCGCCCAGGCGCTCCCCGGCGCGTGGGGCGCGTGGGACGCGGCGCCGGGGGCCTGGCGGCGCGTGAACCCTCCCCGCGGCGCGCAGGTCGTCTGAAAATCGGATTTTTCTGATTTTTGAAGTTTTTTTTTTTGTGTGATAAAAGTGACTTATTGTGGGTTTTTATGTACCGAATCGCATTCCGAATGGTAAGATGCAATCCCGGATTGTGGTGTATGGTGTCCGTTGACTCATACGCTCGTCTTGGGACTGTATTCAAGTCATTTTGGTTTTGATGATTCGTAGGGTACATAAAATTTGTGATTTAAGCATCAATTTGTCACTAATGTCTCTTTTTCTGTGTAACAGAGACATGGCTGCAACGAAGAATGTCGTATTAGATCTCGTGAAGGGAGACAAGCTGAACGGTGACAATTATGAGATTTGGCACCGGAAAGTTCAGTTTGTCTTCGAGGAACAAGAACTCGGGGAGGTTCTTGACAACGAGATGGTGGACCCCGGGGAGGGTACCACAGCACAAGCACAAAAGGATCAGGAGGTATATCGTGCTTGGAGGAGGAAGGATGGCCTCGCAAGGGTGATCCTCCTTAGCAGCATGCACGATGAGCTGATCCCCATTTATGAGCGTATCCTACGCACGGTCGATTTGGCATGCTCTGAGAGAGCAATACGGCACCCCGTCAGCTCCTAAGTTGAGGATGCTGACCTACAAGTTCATCACCTACAAGAAGAGGCGTGATCATACTATGAAGCAGCATTTAATGCATATGTCGAGTATGATCGCCTCTTTGAGGAACATGGGGGAGCCGATGTCCGATGAGCTTCAGTGCGGGTGTGATCCGGTCCTTGCCCGACTCTGGGATGTGGTTAAGACCTATCTCACGCACACCGAGAGTATTCGTACTTTCATGGACGTGAGTAGGCATTGTGAGCTCGAGGAGGAGCGTCAGGAGGTGGCTAGGTTTTCTTCGCTCATGCTAACTTTGCGGAGTCGAGTAAGGGCTCTCGAGGTGTAAAGCGCAAGTGGCGCAAGCATGAGAAGAAAGCCAAGGGCCAAGGCAAGAGGAAACAATCTGCCAAGACCGACGACAAAGGGGCGGGAAAAGCAAGAAGAAGGAGCTCGATAAGAGCAAAGTCCAGGTGCTACGTGTGTGGCAAATCTGGGCATTTCGCACGCGAGTGTGGCGAGCGAAAGGTATATCCTTCTTCTTTACATGGTTTGAGTTACGTGTCATCTAGTGTGATGCTCGCTAACTCTTCTCCTTTGTGGATTGTAGACTCAGGAGCCACGGACCATGTAGCTCGGGACAGGAGCGCGTACGTGGAGTTCCGCCGTTTGAGTCCCCAAGCGAGGAGGCTGTACGTGGGGAATTGAGCATTTATTGAAGTTAAAGGGATTGGCACTTGCAAGTTAATGCTGCAAAGTGATCAAGTCTTGTACCTTCATGATGTATTATATGCTCCTGAAATAAGGCGGAACCTTGTATCTGTCCGTTGTTTGGATTTGCTAGGATATTCTGTGTTTTTGGGAAACTCTAGAGTTTCCATAACTTATGACAGTTCTTTAATATGTTCCGGTTTGGTCCATGAGGGACTTTATGTACTGGATATGATTTCATATTATGAAATTAATTCTTCATCTACTATTGCTTTTGCATCTGATAGTGTAGTGGATGATGTGAATGTATGGCATAGTAGACTTGGCCACATAGGGCAAGAGAGGATGACCCGGTTAGCTACGAGTGGTTTGTTGGGCCCGCTAACCAAGGTCCAGTTGCCCGTATGTGAGTTTTGCCTTGCGGGCAAAGCTACTAGAAAACCATTTGGGAAAGCAATGAGAGCTGGGACTCCATTGCAGTTGGTCCATTCCGATATTTGCGGACCCATGAATGTGAGAGCCCGAAACGGAGCCACGTATTTTATTACGTTCATAGACGACTACACGCGTTTCGGTTATGTCTATCTGATCTCGCACAAGTCTGAGGCACTAGAGTGCTTCAGGAGGTTTATTAGCGAGGTTGAGAATCAGCTAGACTTGAGGGTGAAAACTCTCAGAACCGATCGAGGGCGCGAGTATCTGTCCCCGAGCAGTTTAAAGAGCTCTGTTCCGATAGAGGTATCACTAGACAGTTGACTATTCCTGCTACTCCTCAGCAGAACGGAGTAGCCGAGAGAAGGAATAGGACTCGTTGGAGATGGTGAGGTCGATGATGGCGCAGGCCAACTTACCTATCTCCCATTGGGGGGATGCGTTGTTGACTGCAACCTACGTCCTTAACCGTGTTCCGACGAAGTCCGTAGTCAGCACCCCATACGAGCTTTGGACAGGAGACGAGCCGACCTTAGCCATTTAAGACCATGGGGTTGCGCCGCGTACGTTCACGATTCCTCGCATAAGTACGGCAAGTTAGGCCCACGAGGAAAGAAGTGTATCTTTATCAGATACTCTGAACACTCCAAAGGATACGTGTTCCTAGGAGAACATACGGACGGCACTGTCCCCGGAGATAGAGTCTCGTGATGCCACTTTTCTCGAGAGTGATTTCCCTAAGAGAGGAGAAATCGATCGAGATTTTACCTTCTATGAGATGGATGAGCCTAATGGCTCAAACGAACCCGGGCGGGACACAAGACCCGGTTACGGATCTTGGTCCTAGTGGGAGCGGTCCATCCGAGGGTGTAGGTTCTCTCACTCCTCGCAGGAGTAGTCGAGGACAAGTGCCTCGTCGCCGCTTCCCGATTGAGGATGAGATCCTCATTGTGACTCCCGAGGACGACGGAGAGCCGAGGACCGTGCAAGAGGCTCTCGAGAGTTCCGCAAAGGACCAATGGTTACGGGCCATGCACGAAGAATTAGAATCAATGAGAGTCAACAAAGTCCGGGAGCTAGTTGACTTACCTGAGGATAGAAAGGCCATTGGGAACAAGTGGGTTCTCAAGATTAAAAGAAAGGCCGACGGATCGATTGAGATGTACAAGGCCCGTTTGGTAGCCAAGGGTTACACATAGACTAAGGGCATTGACTACGATGAGACTTTCTCCCCAGTAGTCAAGTTTACTTCGATCCGTTTGCTTTTGGCGATTGTCGCTAGTTTGGATCTAGAGTTGCATCAGATGGACGTTAAAACCGCTTTCCTTAACGGGAGCCTGGATGAGGAGATCTACATGGAACAGCCCCCAGGGTTCGTTCTAGTAGGTCACGAGGATAAGGTCTGTCGACTTCGGAAGTCGATATACGGCCTAAAGCAATCATCCAGGCGGTGGTACCTAAGATTTCACGAGGAGGTGATATCTTACGGTTTTACGATGGTCAAGGAGGATCATTGTATCTATCTGATTCGTTCCGATAACTCATTTGTGATCCTGTCGTTGTACGTGGATGATATAATGTTGGCCGGGAACAACATTGAGCATTTAATGACCATCAAAGCATGGTTGTCATCCAGTTTCGACATGAAAGACATGGGTGAAGCTGAGTTCATCCTCGGAGTTCAGATCCAGAGGGATCGTTCGAGAAAGACGTTAGCTCTTTCACAAGAGACCTACGTTAAGAAAATTCTCGAACGTTTTGGGATGAGTGATTGTAATCCCATAGATACTCCGATCGCCAAAGGTGAGGGCCTGAGCCTGGAAATGTGTCCGAAAACTCAGGAAGAAGTAAGGGAAATGAGTAAAGTACCTTACTCCAGTGCAGTGGGAAGTTTAATGTACGCAATGTTGTGTACAAGACCGGACATTTGTTATGCAGTTGGTCTAGTGAGCAGATATCAGGCAAATCCTGGAAGGGATCACTGGAGAGCAGTGAAAAGGATTTTCCGATATCTAAAAGGAACTGCGAACTTCTCCTTGTGTTACGGGGGAGGTGATTTGCGCCTTGTGGGATATTCAGACGCCGACTGGGGAGGCGATTTGGATAAGCGCAAATCGACATGGCGTTGGGCTTTCTTGCTCAATGGCGGGGCCATCTCTTGGAGCAACAAGAAGCAAACCTGTGTTGCTCTATCTACGATGGAGGCTGAGTTCGTGGCATGCTCAGTTGCAGTTCAGGAGAGTGTTTGGCTCCGTAGACTACTGGACGACTTAGGGATTGTAGCGGATAGTGGGAGGCCAGTGATGATTTATTGTGATAATCAGGCCGCTATCGCCTACACACGAGATCCCAAGTTTCATGGTCGGACCAAACACATTGACACTAGATTTCATTATGTTAGAGACATCATCGAGAAGGGTGAAGTGACCGTCAAGTACATTTCGACACACAGCATGGTGGCTGATCCCTTCACCAAACCCATCACTAGAGACTCCTTTCTAGGGCATAGAGAGTCATTGGGTTTGGGAATTTACTGACATTTCTCATCTTGTACTTATTGATGACGTTGATGCTTATTGATTTTATATATATATGATTCTAGTGCATTATTCAGTCACTTTTGTGTTATATTTTCTTTAATGCACTTACCTTTATTGTCATATATATTATGTGATGTGATAATAGATGTGTCAGGCAGGCAAGGTCGACTCTCTCACACGAGTGACCACCTCCAGCTCTGAGTGAGTGGAGATGAGACGGATTCTAGCTGTAAGAGGTTTTGAGAGTAGCCCTGCTAGAACATAAGTCGCCCTGATGCGTGTTCAGGATGAGGTCATGTGCGACATGACCGACATGGAAGTACCCACATCCATGTTGCCTGTGAGTAGCCAGGTTTGAGATCTCAGATATCACTTGCGTTTTGTGATATTGTCTCTGAGGTACTCTCTTTGAGATCTCTGGGTAAAGTCTTATGTGTAGACTGAGTCCCTATACCCGCAGTGTTAGAGAAATCGACATATGCCCTTTGAGAGATGGGCGAATAACACTGTGGCACGTGTTTCATACCACGTGTGAAAAGACGACTTGGGATAGTGGGAGCTTTATTATTTGAGACAGTTATTTGATATTTATCCCCAAGCCCCACTGTGTGAGACCCGAGATCCATTGAGTGGGATCTCAAGTGCCCTTATTACTTTCTACGTATCTTGAGATTCGATTCGGTGTTTGCTACTTTAGTCGTTTACCGATGGCCCGGAATATAAATTGAGGTCTGAGGGACAGGTCTAGGAAAGCAGTTGAGTTGGGATCGATAGATTCGAGTTTGGGAAAAGGAAGACCAATTGACATTGTATCACGGTTTTGTATTCACCGACCGGTCTTTTATGTTCATCCATGTAGGGATTTGAACATACTAGTGAATACATAGTCGAGCGATATCTGGGGGATTACTTTCGATGAGGAAAGTAGCTCGATGGATACGATTAGTCTTGGATCCGGGGGCACTACCGCGAGTTTTCTTTTGATACTAACGGTGACTACTCGATTATCCTAACGGGTGTATCGAGAAGTCTTTGTTGCAGGTGTACTCGCTAGTCGCACGACGACCAACCCTATATGAAAACCCTGTAGGGTGATGTGATAGATCGCATGAGTTGTGATCTTTTGACGGAGATGAAGTGCCCTCGTGTGCAAGTGGGAGATGTTGATTGGTATGCCCACGTGGGGCAGTTACCAAATCCCTACCCCTCATTTCTCTCTCCTTAATTACCTTCCTTGATTAATGGTTGAGTTATTAGCTAATGGAGTTACATTTTCCATTATTGGTGTGTGACTTACCTTCCTATGTGAGAGAGCAAACGGAAGAGTGAATTTACGTTTGTTCTTCGAAAAAGAAAAAAAGAAACAGCAAACCTTCTTCCTGTTAATGGTGAGAGACTTTTGCTCTATCCATTCAATTCATTTTTCTTTGAGAGAAAATTGAGAGGAGATATTTTTTCGAGTAGGAAAAATATTTCTAAGAGTGGAAAAATTAATTGTTGCGAAGAACGATTAATTTTTCGAGGGTTTCCGGATCCGTCTACGATTCATCGGGTTGAGGGTTGGATCGTTGTGGCATTGCGGTGATAGTCCGTTCATCGTGATTATCATCCCGACTACGAGAAGTTCAGATCGGGAGTTTGCGGTTCTGACGATTTTCGAATCACCGATTGAGGTATATCGCGAACCCTAACCTTTTACGATTCCAAAAATTATTTTATTACTTCCGCTGCATGTTGAGTCACCTAAAAATTCTAACATGAAGAAAATGAAAATAGAGATCTTCAGCAGTCAAATCAAAGAGAAATTTGAAACTAGATTCAGGTTGGAAGTTATTCGAGCATAAAAGGGGGGAAAACAGAGCAGAATGGGAAGGGGCCGTTGACAACAGCTAATTTTCTAGTATCTTTTGCCATTAATTTTTTAATTTTTGTTCGATTTGTCTCAGTTCTACTAACTTCGATCTCTGTTCTTGTTCAATTGTTTCTGTATGTTTCAATTTCATCGTATCTAATTCCATCAAGAGTTCCTGAACTCTTCAATCACCCCTGTTTCGCCATTGATTGCATCGGCCTCCTATTTTAGAATCTTCATCATCTTCGATCACCAACTTCCATAGTCGCCATCTTCTGTTCTCATCGACAGTCACATCAGAGCTGTTCTCCTGCTAGTAAGTATAGTTTCCCTTTCTTTTATAGTTGTATAGTTTTTTTTTTCCCCTTTTTGCGAAGCTTTTTCTGGGTTTTGAAGTTTTGTGTTTTTATGTTAATGGATTTTTGTGGTTTGATCTGTTTATGGGGTTAAATTATTTTTTGAAGTGGTTTTGGGTGTCAAAGTTTTATGTTTTTAGACTAATTGGGTTGTGGGGTTTTAGTGGTTTTTGCTGATGTTGATTTTCTCAAAATTTGTTAATGCTTTTCCCTCCAATGTTGTATCTGCTCTTATGAAATGGGTTTGGTCGCTGAAGTCTTCTACCAAAACAGGTAAAAATTTGAAACACCAGCCACATTGGTTTTGTTGTTTTTGTTGCTTTGTGTGTTTACATGAGAGAGAATGAGAGAGATGAGTTATAGTTTAATTTACATTATCCTCTTTTTTCTCCATTTTTTAGATGTCACGAGTTTGAGCCTCCACGATTTATCAAAAGAGAGAATGAAATTTGGATTGATGGGATTCGTGTGAGGGGTTTGTTGGGCTGAGCTTAGTCTAAAATGGGTCTAAGATCTTTTTAAATTTTTGGACCAAGCTTGATTCTTGATTGTTCGAGCTTTCTCCGGTCAGACTGAGGCCAAGTTTGGGCTTTGCAAAGCCCCATTGTCACCCCTATATACACGTTTTGCGGTGCTTAAAATGGAATCCAGCACCACCTTTGCTACAACATATGCCAGGAAGAAAAGAAAAGGAAAAAAAGCCTCTGGGCAGTACTGAAATTCTTAATTTAGATTGAGATAGTTGTGTGCAACTACCCTGCCCAAGAACAATGCCCGATTAGTTCAGTAACCAAATATTAGTATTTTTTAAATAAGATCTCGATTTGAGTTTAAAGAACTAAATTTAGTCGAATTTATCGTAATTAACGAATAATGATATTGTATAAAAAAAGGTTCCATTCCCAGTTGCTTTTTTTTGTATGATCAAAGCTCTTGGCGGTTGTAATATATATATATAAAGGCTCTTGGCAGTCCTAAATTTAATTTAAATACATGTCATAAATTATTGCAACATGGCTCGGAATTTGCAATATTCTCTCTCAGATATTTTGCCAAACTGGTTGACTGAGTGACCCACCAAGCCAAACCTTAAGTATTCCTTTTCACTTTCGCCTCCCGCTTTCACGTCAAAATCCCTTGGGGCATTTTGCATCATCGCAAAATAATAATAATAATAATAATAATAAAATAAAAGATAATTATATATCCAGAACCGTGCCTAAAGTTAACAAATTAGTTTTTAAATTTCAAAATGAATTCTAGACTCTCAAAAATATAATGGATTGAGACAGGCCTATAATGGATTAGCCGAAAATCTTCCTCTGAACTTGAAAATCTCTCTTCCTTAAGGAGTCCTCCATTACTGTGGAGCTTCGAAACAGGCCACCATAAAGACTGTCTCTGCATTATGTTCCTTCGTGAATTCGCCATAGGTTTTGAATACCTCGTCAAGGATTGCGTTGATTTGTTTGTCGCTGAATTTGACTCTAGGGTTTACGGCGACAACCAGAGCTTCCATTTCCTCTCTGATGAGTCCCCCATCTTTGTTTGTGTCATATTGTTCGAATATTCTCTTCACCTTCTCTGATCTATTCCCTCTCGTCGTCATTTTTGGATATTTTTTCTAGGGTTTCCACTGTGTGAGAGAGAGAGAGGAGAGAGAAAATAGTTTTTGATTATGGAATTGGGTTTTCTGGGTCAAGGTTTCAGATTGGGCAAAGGGGTTTGGTATCTCTATCTATCTCTCTCTCGTTTCTTGTTTTTTAAATTTAATTTTTATTTTTGTTAGTCGTTTTTAGTTGTGTTACTGTCTCTGTGTATGTAGCCCCACCAATCAAAGTTTTTGTTTCTCAAATCAAACCCAGAAAACGAAATATAAAAATTCTGATTAAAAAAAGAACCCCCACTTGCTGAGGTGGCAATAACACAACCATATCAACAAATTAGTGACATGAAACTGCCACGTCATCACATTGATGACATGGCAATATTAGTTGCTTTTAGGATGATGATGTTTTGGCACTGTCACGTTAGCATTCATACAACTAGCTACACCGTCGTGTCACTGCACATTAACACTTAACAGACAGCTTCTCTTCGTCGGTAACGAAGGAGCAATATGTGACCTTTTGAAAGTCTGAGAATCCGATTGTAATATTTTGAAGTTTTAAGGACTATACCAAAAAAAATATGTTACGTCGAAAAGTGTTCACGCAATCTTATCCCTTTGCAATTTCATATAACTAGTAGAAAGGGGTAGGGAGCTGACCCACATTTTCTTCCTCCATTTTGTGGTTAATTCCTCTCGTGGTCCATCAAATGTCTTGTGCGGGTCGGTGTCAATTCCTCTGTCTCTGTCTCTGTCTCTCTTTTTCTTTTTCTTTTTTTTTTTTCCTTCAAAAATTCAACCATAGGACTTCTTTTTGTTTGCAACCGACCTTGAGCTGTGGTAGAGTTCCTCCCATTTACTTTTCTTGCTTCGCCATAAAGAGGCACATTGATCAGCACTTGGATTGGCGTCCGTGCCCTATTCTTCCCTCCAAGCAGCTCCTCGTTTCGCTTTTCCCAATCCATATCCATTCGTCATGATGAGAGCCAAAATGAGAGAATTAAACCAGAGCTACCAACGTATTAGGGCTTCAAACGACACGTTAGAGGATCGTGTTAATCATCACGAAACGACGTCGCAGAACATCACCATCGCCTATCTCATCATCCAATGCTGCTACACTTTCATTCGCTTCCCCACCACTCGATTCGGCAGTTGGTCAAGGTGGGTCCCATTCACTCTTTCTCTCTCCACCACTATCCTGTACTTCGTCCTCTTCGTCCGACGGCTCGAACACTACCTCCGAGATTCTCGAAAACTCGAACTCGGTCGACTGCAGGAGGTCGAGACCTACCGACATCTGCGGGAGCTTCAACTCTATCAACCTTTCCCGACATTTCTCGAAACCGTAGAGACAGAGTCGCCAGAGATTAAGCTGTTCAGGTGCAAACTCTTCATCGCCGTGATCGTCTCGCTTCTGCTTCTCTTCGCGGCAATTATGTTGTAAGTTTGCCTTTGGATCCCCTGCAGTGTCGATTCTGAGTTATATCCTTTCTCTGCCTCCATTGATAAATAGAGACTGGGGTTTGTTTTTCTTGGACTATCTGCAATTTCAACCTCGTTTGTCTTGGGTTTACCTAAAATCCCAAAATCTTACACAACCTCGGTTGGGAATTAGGCTCGATTTCGAAACCCAAGTGGTTCCAATTGTGAATTCGTCAGTATAAAGTTGGATTGCAAGTATTTGATTTTATCTACGGCGTAGATCTAGACTATAAGCTTCGGAGAAACAAAAGTATGCATATTTAATTTTGATTATGTTCTGTCTTAATTATTTAGGGTAAGTTAGTTTTTTGAGATAATATTGATTTGGGGAAAGGGACAGGACGTTGGTAGCTTTGATGATCCTGCTTGAACTAGTTTTCTCCTAACAAAATCAGAAAACATAATTAACATGTTTCACCATAGATAGGAGTATGGTTTTATTGTAACAAAATCAAAAAAAATAATTCTGGGATTTGAGGAATATATACATGTGAATTCCGATTACGGCTAATTTATGGGTTTACCATATGTCTTTTTCTTTCTATTTAATTCATTGAAAAAAGGAAAGAAAAGAAAAAGTCCTAGCTTCCCTAGTGATTTTTTCTGTTCACATTATTTATGTCATTGTTTGGTCAGTACCATTGGTATATTGATTAGGTGACGTGACCGTGCTTGATATGATCTGCCTAATGTTATATTGATGTCAGTTTGGTCAGTGAATATATATATATATATATATATATATATATATATATATATATATATATATATATATATATATATTTGGGGGCCTAGTTTACACAATGTTCATGTTGTCATTATTATTGTCTTATAAAAAAAATAATTATATCAATGAGCATTCGATATGAAATAAAATACAATAACATTAAATGATTCGTCTATCCAACACCATATAATTCTATAAAAATTTGATTGTTGTTGTTAATATAGTTTACACATTTTTTGTGGTGTTATTATGTTTGATTATTGTTGTTGTTGTAATTTACACATTTTCTATGGTGTTATTATGTCATGAATATCTGATTTTAGTCTTTGGAAAGCCTGATATATCCCAAAATCAATTAATATAGACTTAATTTGTCATGGTTGCAGTGAGGTGGGTGTTGTCTAACAATGTCTAGTTTGTTTATACTTCAATTTCCTTCCTGGCTTGAGAATTGTTGTCTGACCAATCAAGTGATTGTAGTGGTGTCATTTGTTTCTGTTCTTTGACCTTCGGGATGTCAACTTTTGAGAATGTTAATTTTATGACTGGTCAATAATTATTCATTGCTGACTAATGATAGATTGGTTAGACCCACACATTCTAAATTCTGTTCTTCTATTTGCTTGGGTTTTCTTTTCGTAACTGGACTTTAGGTGAATTTAATTGCAAAGTTTTTTTTTTTTTTTCCCTTGACCAAGAAACACTAATTGCTACTCATGCTTGTGGATGGAACTACTGCAAATGCAACTGCAGCAACTCTGAAAGCACTTGTTTTCCTTTTTGTGCCAAAGTGACAGGAATTCTACATGGTTATAGATCCACGCTATGGAACAAGTGGATAGAAGTATTCTGACATATGATGACTAATAGGATAATTTGTGATTCTAAGATTCATGAGTTGAAATAGCCAAAGGCAATTTTGTTATTAATAACATGGTATCTTTAAGAGGCAAAGCATGGCATCAAGGACAATCTTGAAGTAGATGCTGGATTGAATTGTGTACTTCTCTCTGTAGCGCGTGGCCCAATGTTCTTGCTATCAAAAAACTGGTGCTGAATAAATTTCTTTCACATTGCAGGTGCTCTACCGTTCAATCAATGGGTATTGGAGTTTCAAAGATGACCAAGCAACTCCATTAGCAATTCAGACACAAGCTTAGCTACCTCCTAAAGGCATAGTTATCAAATCAGGTATAGAACATATAGATTTCCTTTTATTCTTTGAATGTAACATATCGTGTATGATGAGGGTCTTTTTTTTTCCTTTACAAAATAAAAACTTATTTTATAGAATATGTATTCTTAAGAAATATCTTACTAACATCAAAATGTATAGGTGTGCTTTTAACCAATATTTAAATAAGTTGGGCAACAAATAACCCTGCTCTTTTCATTGCCGTCTCTTTTTTGTTTTTTAAGTTTCTTACAACAAACCATACTTCTACAAATGACTCAAAAAAAACAAGAGAAGATTTTTATTATTGTTAATACAGAGAATAAATGTTGTCATTGTCAATCTAAAACATTAAAAGTGGCAAAAGTTGTATTGAATATAGTATAAAGTTTGAAAACTACCATATAACATCTTGAAAAGATATTATGAAACTCAATAACCTTCTTTAAACTAAAAGGTTACAGTGAATTATATATCATGTACGGTAAATACGCGTCATATTGAAAGATAGAGTGTGTTTTAGGTAAAAGCTTTGTTTAAGATATGGATGTTAAAAACTCATGAAACACCTCCATTTAGACAGGTTCAGCAAGATGCATATCCAATATATATATATATATATATATATATATATATTTGACGACTATATTGAGAGGGGTATCATTTACAAATGCCTGCTTAAGTACTATCGTTTACGGTTTGGACTTGTATGAGCCATCATGCTATTTTGAGTCTGTCTATCTAATTTTTGTTTTGTTATGGCAGTTACAGCAGCCTTGTGACACATGATGGTAGAAACAATCCGGATGCTGAAAGATCACTTATTCAGATTCTGTTAGATGTATGTAGCAGCCTATTTACAGTTGGAATATGTTCTTACTACCTATATTGTCGGAAGTAGAACAGAGGGAAGTAGGTGGTAGGCAGCAAAGCTCGTATTTGTTTGGTTTCTCCACTTTGCTTTACTAGTTTGGTTTCTCCACCTTGCTGTACTATCTCTGGTCAATCTACCTTTTATCACTTGGAGGAAACTTGGTGTTTTGTTTTTCTGATTCTATTGAAGTTTGCTGGCCTTTGGCTCTGCAGCTTTGTACAGAGCCCCCTGTTTGAGAACTTGTCCTACTGCCTGTCCGCGCAGTGCTCAACAGGCAGGTTTTGAGCAAGGGCCGAATTTCTATGAGAGATACTGGGTACCATCATCTCCTTTGCAAAATTGTAAACGTCATCATATCCATTTGTATTTCTGGCTCATCCATTTATATTTCTGGCACTATATCCGTCATAAATTTGCTTTCTGGTGTAGAGGTTGTAGTTAAGGCGTCAGTTTGTGCTTATTTAGTTTTCTTTTCGTATGCCTGGACTTGCTTACTCATCTGAGGGGCAATATATCTGATAGAAATATAAAATAGAAATATATTAGAAAGTAAGCATAGAGGGGCAATCTTTTGTCGGAGACAAGCAAGCATCCCCGTCACATCCTCCTCAAAGTTTTCTTCCATCCACAGTTAAGAGTTCGAGGTCGCCTTGGTACTCTTGCAGTCATTGCAGATTTCCTGCTGAGCAAAATCTGCAATCTAGCATGCCATGACTGAACGAAATCAAATCAACCAAGTTTTAGGAGAGAGCGGTCAATGTGGAGATTTCCTTGGTAAATGGGGCTCTTTTTAACTAGACCGGAGCATTGCCTAAATCCATACCCCTGCAGATTTGGATCAACTTTTTGTAATTTGTCTCTTGGCGAGTATGCTTATTTATTTATTTGTGCTACAAAACAGGACCTCAGCCCGAGAAAATGGAACAAAGAACAACAAAGGAGGGCAACAGATCAAAGGCTAGGCCCAATACAAGAGGAAATCCAAAATGGATTTTACTGAGAATGACACGGGCAAGAAGGGCGGGGCTGTCCGTCAAGCCTAGAAGGCATTTTAGTTCTTGTTTCCGCCAACGAATCTCCTACCATGTTAGCCTCTGGAATTAACACATGGTCGATTCTGCACCTTGCACTCTCCTGGATCATGACACCGCATTCACTAATAATGTTATTCCTTTTGGTTAGAGCGATCAACCATAATGTTGAACAAGGGCGCTTCTGTTGGCTTCTAAAGGGTTTACTCGGTACACAAAGTATTCCTCGACTTAGTACGGAAGTATGAGGAGGGTGAACGTATATGTACGCAGTCGTTCTCTTACATTTTGCAAAGAGACTGTTTTCACGACTCCAATATTACCTCGAGGTTATCTAAAGAACAATTCCACGGTTGCGTCAAGACTAACCCTCCTTCTGTTGGTTTCTCTGGTCACTAATTTGATGGCCTTGTCAATCTAGCTTGATTGGATTCCCAAAACTTTGGCACAAATCTTGGAGGCTGTACCAAAATTAAACATGAAGCCTCTAATCGACCTGCTGTAGGCATCCTTTAGGAGCCCTCCAGCCCCGGCTGTCTGCCCTTGACTTTTAACACCGTCCACATTCATCTTGGGCCAGCCTTCTGACGGAGGAAACCATGAGATTACTCTCCACGTTTGGAGAACTAAAGTGAGTTTTCAGGGACAAAGTAGACTCCAAGACTCTTATTCTGAATCTCTCATTCAGTGAAGCAAATTTTCCAAAAACATTGTCACGGTTCTTACCGATGTGGCATTGTCGCAAATTTTAGTAGTAATAATAATAACTAGTTGCTTATGTTGCGAGTTGTCTTAAAGGGGAAATTTATAAGTTAAATAAAACAGTGACTTTAAAGAACTATACAAACTTATTGAATCAAATTAACAAAATATCCAATATCTAATGAAAACTTAGATCAATACAAAGGTGAAAGAAATTGAAACAAGAAAGTTTAAACGAAATACCTCTCAATCGTTTCTTGATAGATGTGAAATAAATTGACATAACTCTAACTATGATCGAATGGTATTCTTAAAATCGAAAATACGAATCGATGAAAGTAGGGTTGTGTTACTACCATAGGAGTAGAAGAAAGAGACTTTGAGCACTATAATTCTTTTTTCTATGCAAGGATAAGAGGTAGATTATGAGGAAAAGGAAAAACAGATTAGTGAGGAAAAGAGGAAAGTGTTAAATATAGAAATAAAAATATTTTTATATTATTTTAATGTATTGTGTATACTTAACAATATTAAAATTATAATAAATATTAGTTTATTGTCAAATAATTTCATTAATTATATTTCAAGAAAAATAGATAATTAAATTTTTATATTTTTTAAAAATAAAAAATATATATTTATTTTTTTATGTTGCATTATCTATAATGTTTATAAAAAATAAAAGAGACTGAATTTACTCCAACGTCAGTTGAATCTAATCGTCACATCATACTTGAAGGGCTCGTCTCACACTATTCGGTAGAATTGTATATTTTTTTTAAATATATGTGTGTGTGTATATATATATATATATATATATATATATATATATATATATATATATGTATAGACAAAAACAAAGTATCAAATCTTTATTTTATTTATAAGAAATTTGTCAAACAAATATAATTGCGTTCTTTTATTAATTTAAGATAAAAATGAAATGAAATCACGTTTGAATTCTCTACTTTAGCCTATGCTGGTAATATAATTGCTTAATAATGACATCTATTATGGATAAGAGGTATTTAATATATTAATCGCTTATCCCATGAGAAATGACAGTGGGTGTAGCCCCTTTAATCATCTGGAAAATAATTGATGATCAAAGTGGGGGCAGCAAAAAAGGGTCAACTGCAGAAAATGGTGTTAGTCTTGTTATGTGCAATAATCAAGCGCAAGCCCCATCGGCGGATTTCAACATTCTAATGAAACAAAAAAAAAAAAAAATCGCATAAGTGGACTTTTGTTCTCTTGGAAAAGAAATGAAGGATAATATAATTTTCAATACCCCAATGTGCCGTGGTCTTTTCAGTCACCTTGAAACTTCTTTGGTCACGAAGTCGGCAGGAAACTGCAAGGAAAAACTACCCCAAGAACGAGGTTGTATTCCTATCATAAATTGACTACTATATAAACAACTATAGTAGGGGTCCTCGTCCCTCAGGGACATCGCGACTTCAAAAACGCATTCCCCATTGTCGTCGTCCTCTCTATTTCCTTCTGTCAAAAGAAAGAAAAAAAGAAAAATGGTGATCGCAACAGTTGAAGAGCTTCATCGAACCTACCAAGAACTGATCCAAATCAACATGAGACAAGAGGAACGCGTTCATCGTCACGAGATGAAAGCGACACTCCTTTTCATCTCTTTCACAATTTCACAAGCCCTGATTTTCCTTCTAATTTCTCGATCCAGTGGGGTGGTAGGATCGTGTCGTTATAGGCTAATTCCATTCAGTATTTCTATGTTTTCAACTGTACTATGTTTGACGCTCTTCCCCAAGCAACTGCTCAAGTATTTCCGTGCTGTTTATAAATTGGAACTAAAACGGATTGACGAGGAAACAATCTACAGACAGATCCACCCAATTCCGGGTAACAACGAACGAAGAACTGAGAGTCGGGAATCGCTGCAGGTTAAGATGAGTTGGTGCTTGGCATATATAGGCCTAACGCTTCTGGTGGTGATAGCTATTGCAGCTGTCGTGCTGTTTGCTTGCCTTTCCCTCCCATGTGACTCAGCCCATTAGGTCTTAGCACAAATTTTATTTCACTTCATTATTATTTAAAGAAAAAAAAAAAAAAAAAAACCCTATTTCAAGCTACCATAGAAATCATCAACCACGGTTGTTTTGTCCATGATATTCCACCTACCATTCCCACACAACAACCCGTAATGGCATAAGCGTCAAGCATGGTCCCCTTATTTTTACATGATGACTTCTTGGTATAATTTAAGTTTAAATCTCCCCTATTTGAACGTAATTTCTCTTCTTGATGTGATTGTCGCCAAGAAGAGAAATTACATTTGAATGCTGAGAAATTACATGTAAATCATGCTATTATGCCATATCAATATGCGTTAGAAGAGAAATTACATTTGAACGACAAGAAACTGATCAATTACTTAAATCATGCCATGGATTTAAGGAGAATTTATTTAATAAAACGGGTTTATGTGGTCTTTTTTCATTGTTATCGAGTAAAAATTACATGAGTTAATTATTTTATTTTACATGAGTGAGAACTATATCTCACCAGATAATTTGTCGAAATCAACTGGCATGGACATGTCCACTCCTTTCCCTTTTTTGGGAAAAAAAAATTCATACTTTAATTTAACTCAATTTATTTCTATATTATCTTATTTTATTTATGATAATTTTAAAATTACAAAAATTATAAAATTTGTGAATAGTTTTAAATTTCCTTCGTAAAGAGAATTAACATAATTACTATCTCAATAATCGCAACTTTTCTAAATGAATTTTAGAACAAGTAAATTGTTGCCTAAAAAATTAGGTAAACAAAGTGGATTGCTTTCTTGGGCATGGGTAAGCTCTAGCCTTGGTCTGTTTTGTTTCCTTTTATTTTTTTTTATACATATTATCGATGTTTAAAATTATATTTTAATTAATTTAATTTAGGTTTTACGTTTTGTTGTGAGCTAACGTCTCCAAGCAGTTTTGCCTGTGGCATAACATTTTTGTGAAATATCTAAATTGTTTCTTTGAACGACTACATGAAAAGTGGCACATCAGCCTCGGAAAAAATTACAAGAACAGACTAGGCACCCAACTAATAAGAAATGCAATCATCAAGCCCTTCCCTCCCCACTTGTGCCTGCTGTTCCCGCGTTAACTAAGTTGGTAACCATTAGGTGGGTCCGGTAGAAAATTTCCTATAATTGTGCTTATAATTCTAGGAAGTTTCGGTACCAAACCAACGCCGAAGGAAGAAATGTATTTCTCTTGCTTTTGAAACTTCTTAAAATCAAATAGAACCTTCAAAATGGTTCACGCTTTGATTACTGATTTTTGAAATTAAAATTAAAATTTTTAAAGAATTATAAAATTGGAACGGTAAAATTGAAATAAAAAGCTGTTGGGATCGTAAAAAATTGTGAAAAAATCTCAAAAAAGTGCAAGACCACAAAATATGGGAATCGAACTGAAACTAAACCAGAAATGTTCTAAAATTGAGACCAAACCGAAACTTTATGATTATTTTTCTAGTCAAACTACAAACATTCGGTTTTCATTCGACCATAATTGGATTCTTATGTTTTTGACCAATGTTATCTTATAAATGTTTGCATATCTATGACACATTGATTATCACATATTCATGCCATTACCTAAAATAGACAAACATTTCAAATAAAGTATAACTTATATTCCCTTTCAAAACACGAGTCTCCATGTGAAAATCCCATTTGTCTAAAATATTATATTTTTGGTGCAATCTCTTATATCATAAAATTATTTTAACATGCATAAGTAAATATAATTTGAGAGTTTGGGTATTTGATCTTGTTTTAAGAGAATGAAATAAGTTACTTTTGATTGTGTAACCCTAAAACAATGAGCATTTAATTGAATAAAAAAAGTTATTTTAACATTAAAATTCATCAATATAATATCTGATCTACATTTACTTGAAAACCTATGCAACTACATAACTGCATCTTTTTTCATTGACACTACATTAGCCTCCCGTATGATTTAATTAATTAATTAATTAATTTTGTAATTTTCCCTTTAGTCAAACGCGGCTGCCATATTAAGTTAAGTTTTCTCGACATCCTTCCCTTCACCTGCTGCCCTATTTCCTGCGTCCCCTTTACGCAGTCAAAACTCCCAATTTCCAACCAGCTGCGGCTGGAAAAGTTTCATCCGAATGGCTGTTTTCACTTGGGCTCCACAAATCAATCAACCAGATCTCCTTGATCTTATCCCAGCACTTTTGGCTTAGCCAATTACAGCTGTAGGGGACCGCCAGCCTCAACCACCTAATATCATTATAATGAAGGATATTAAATATATTTTTAAATTTTTGTGGCAATACCTAAAAAGTGTGATGTGGAGTGGTTAGAATCCATGATGTACAGAAAATTGTTAATGTTAATATTTTTTATTTTTAAAACGTTTTAATAAGTTAAATTAATTTATATTTGCATAAAATTTTTTATATTTTTCTATGTGTATAAAATTTATTTAATTATTTATTTTATAATTAATAATTATATATTTGATTATATTAAATTTTATTATAAAATATGATTATTTTTTTATTTTCATAAAATAATTAATATTTATATAAAAATTTTATATTTTTTATATTTACGTATTTATCCATATTTTCATTTCTTATATTTTATAGAGTGTCGTTTTTCATTATTTATTTTTATTTCTCTGTTTTCATGCCACCAAGGATGAAGTAATAGATTTTTGTAGCAATTGCTAAATTCTGACAATATTATTGTTGAGCTTCGGGTAATTTCTCAAAATATTGGGATTTAGACTCCAATTTATTTAAATATTGTTGTTTTTATTGACTTGTCAAAATCTATGGAAATTGATTTCAAACTATCCAAGAACACTTTCTGATCGATTAAAAAAAAATTACACGAAATCAATTTTGTAAAAATCAATTTGAAGGAAAATAGACTTTAAAGTTGATTGATAAGCTTGATTGATAGTATGGGCATTTTCTACCCCTACCGATGCAATCAAATTCTCTGGATCTATATACTAAACTAAATAATATATTTATTATCATTTGTAAGTTTAAACTTTTCTTTTTCTTATGTAAATAATCTCTGGAAATACAAACACGTCAATTGAATAAAGTATATTTTTCTCTCTCCATATTATTTTGTATTTTTCTTAATGCTGAATATTTAATTTTGTAAACAAACGTTATGATTCTAAAAGTATTAGAAAAACTTATTTAGGTACTTGTGCACCCTTGCAAACCTATATATAACTAGAGTTAGTAATAAAAAACATTATAAACTTTAAACTATTTTATAGGAAAATTTGATGTTTATTTCCAAAATTTTATATTTTCTATGAAAATATTTGTAATTAGTTAAAAAATTAATATATATGTAAAATAAAATAAGCTCAACCAGACTCATGATCTTTCGTGGATGGGGGCCCGCATAATCTTATTGGACATTGTACAAGAAGATCGAGCCTTAACTCACGAGACCAATGCGACTTGGCTTGTCATCTCTTATCTCGTCATCCAATGACGAGACCAAGGCTGACGCCCACTTGTATGGGTCAGCAAAGAGCACCACTGCCGCAAAAATAACAATGTTTTCAAAGCCCAACTAATAAATAATCCATCAATTTGTCGCTTTATTAATTTATAGAGCTTCATTGATTTATCAATTGAATCGATTATTTTATAAATTAAAAATATAAATATGATATCATATATATATATATATATAATTTATATATTATATATTTTAAAATAAAATAAAATTTATATATTATATTAATCAAACCCATCGAATCGAATTATTTTATTAATTTTAATCGATTTTAAATAATTTTAATTTTATCTACTTTAATAATATAAATCCAATCAAATTATAAAATAATTTACGATCGAATCGATCAAACTAATCAAAGCGATCAAGTTTTAAAAACGCCGAAAAATAATTGATCACAAGTTATGAAACAAAATTTTTAAATAATTGTCTTCCAGGCCACCGCGTGAAGCATTTTCCTTTAGTTGAGTTCTTCCGGATCCGGTCCGGACCGGACCGGCAAACCGAACCACATTTCACATTTGCTAATTAATGTCTACGTTAGCGGCGCATTTTAACAAGGTCGCCTCCTATTGCTTCTCCGTTCATCCCCTTCCGGGCAGTCTCTCTTCTCTCTCTGGGGTCAATGCCGGACAAATCTCCTTGACACCTCCGGGTATTCCCATTACTCTCTCTCTCTCTCTCTCCAGAATTTTGTGCTTGCGCAACTTCATGTACGATTATTAAAACCCTAGATAGATTTTAAATGTCCTTTGAGATTCACAATCAAATTCGGACAGTTAGGGTTTTCTACTGAATTTCGTTTAGTAAATGTACTCATTTGATTTCTATGTCGTTATGATTGCGTATGGTTTAATTTCTTTGTTTTACTTGTTGGAATTCAATCAATTTAGTCTTGGCTCTCGTTTCCTTCCTTTTGCAACATAGAATTCCAACTCCAGATCTAGCCTCCCAATTGTATTTGAACATGGCTTAATGACTTATTTTTCCCTGCCCTGACTTATTATTTGATTTTATGAAAATTTTCCCAAAATCCAGAACTGTATTGGATCAGTTCTACCAACCCCAATAGCTACTGATCAGGTTGTTATGAATTTTCAACATAAAATGGCTGTATCTTGTTGTGCAGAGGACATTAGGATTAGTTCATGAACCAATATTCTTGTGTGAAAGTACTAGAGGTGTCCATCTCTGTTTTATTTGGCTGTATGAGATGGAGAACATGCAGTATGGTGATGAGCTGGTGCGAGAGTTTCTCGTCTTCAGAGGGTTTACAAAAACACTGCAGGCATTTGAAGCAGAATTGTCTACTGATGTTGGTAAAGGTTTTCAAGTGGAGAAGATACTAGATTTGATATTTTCTGTCTATATCCCCCAATTTCAAGCAGAAAAATTAGTTGGGCTGCTAAATTTTTTCAAGGAATGTTTCTCTTCACCAGCTGAGACTCTACTTTTTGCCACGCTATCAAAATTGGAGGTCTCTGTACTACGATACTACATTGTTCATGCCATAAAATCTGGAAGAAAGGACAAAGTTGTGGAGCTTTACGGAATATGTGGCAATGACTTGATTCAAAGAGGTCAAGACTGGGGACCATGGTTTGGTGGGTTAATTCCTTTATGAATACTTGATTTTGGCATTCTGATTTTTATTTATAATTTTGTTTTTGACATCTTTAAATCCTTTATGCAGGCATTCCATATTTGAGAAACCCAAGTTTGGATCCACAGTTTCGTGTCTACTTTTCAAAAGAGTGGTTTGACACATTGCATCTCTTTATGAACAATTTTTTATGCGAGATCTTTAATGGTTCCCATATCCTTTTACTTGGATTCTTCTTGGTCCTGGTTTGTGCCACTTCCAACTTGGTCTAAATAGTAATAATGTTTTAATATCTAGAGAATGGAGGCACCACCAAATCACATTTAAGATTATCATCAATTGAAAATGGTTTCTTAATTGATGTTAAGGTGGACAAGTGAAGTTCAAAAAAAAAAAGAGATAGACTTAAGATGGGCACTGAAGATTAGACTTAGAGGAATAACTCTAATTGTAGATAAGATGAAAGACAAAAGGTTAAGATGGTTTGGGCATATTCAAAGAAGGCCAGTTAATGCTCCTATTAAAAGAAGTGACAATAAAACTCTAGGAGAAGTGATAAAATATAATATAATCACTTATGACTTAACCAGACATGACTTCCAATAGAGCCAAATGGAGAAGACTGATTCATGTAGCTGACCCCAGTCAAGTTAGGATAAAGGCAGAGATGAGTTGAACTGAGTATCAAGTTAAAAATGGTCTATCATATAACACCTGCATTATTCTGTCTTATTATATATAGAAATCCTCTCCTCATTTTGCTGTTTTAGAAAAAAGTAGTAAGATACCTTAATTTTAGATGGGACAATTATTCCTTGTTCAAGCTGGATGATGGCAATATGTCGAACATCATGCTTCTAGATGTGCATAATTTGTACTATAATTGATGGATGGAATTACAAGTGATATTTATGTATCTAAGCAAAGTGCAAGGTGTGAACAAGAAAGTAGTAAATTCGATACATGTTTGAATGGTTCTAAATTTGTTAACAGAAATAGAGTTATGATAAATTTGAAGAGAATAAGAGTAGGAAAAATTGAGGGATTAATTATAAATGACACTTTTTGCTACCTAAAGTAATTGCGGAGGATGTGGTGGACAAGATGGGACATGGTGTTGAAAAGAAACATTCCTTGAAACAAGATAAGAGTACCTTCAAAATTACTGTTTAATCATAAAACTTGAACACGTCTTGAAGGAAAGTCATTATAAACCACAATAAGATTGAGAATGTTTTTAGGCTTGATTTGGTGGGTTATTGGAGGGCTACATTCACAGCATAAGTATTGCAGAGATGAAATTACTAAGGTGGATGAATGGTTTAAAAAAGAATGAAAGGATGTGAAATGTCAAGTGCATGGGTATACTGTCAAGACTGGTATCATCACTGATGTTATGTGAAAAGAAGGCAAGTAAATGAGTTGAGAAGAAGTGAGACTATGCGAATTGAAACTGTCCTATTAACTACTGGAAGATCTAAAAAAAAAGAGCATACCTAGTGCCGAAACTCCCACATTGTGGGGTCTGGGGAAGGGAATACCTAGGCAGCCTTCCTCTTGCTTTTTTTGCAAGGAGGCTGATTCGAACCCTGGACCTCCAGGACACAATGGAGAGAGCTAATAGGATAGATGACATCACCATACTACTGGAAGATCTAAGAAGACTGGAAATAATGGTAAGGGTAAAGGTTTGTATCATGTCACAAAATTATTTATTTGTGCTAAATTTGCACTTAGCAATGAACTTGTGTAACCATCGCCACTCAATTGAATTTGGCACAGCTTAAAAGCCTGAGGAAGTTGTAGTATGGTAATGTCAAATTTTGAGCTGAATTTAACAATCTTAAGAGTTGTTCCTTATCAAAATAGGTACTTGGCATGGAGAGGCACTGGAGATGTTTGTGAATGTGCTGTAACTAGCAATTTTGAGCAATATCATGATATTGCCTGTCATCTATCATTCTTCTGTTTTCTCCTGCATTTTTTTTTTTTGGAGTTTTCTAGGCATATTATTGGTAAAAATAAAATAGTAGGCCTCAATTTAATTCTGTTTATTTGTTTATGCAGTTTCAAGTAGTTGTTTAATAACTCATTATTTTCCCAAACCTTATCAAAATCTAGAAAGAATTGACAACTTTCCCTGATCCACATGTAATAGTTAAGTTTTTTTTTGTCATTATCCCTAATTAATGAGATCCTTGACTAATCCACGTATCCCGACCCTATTGAGGATCAGTTCTGAGAAGAATACTGTTAACCGTCTGAGAACAGACATTAAACAGCTTAATCTTAAGTTAGCACAGCTTCAGGCCATGTTGGAGGAAAAAGAGGCTGAACTGTGCAAGTTAAGGAGGTAAGATTTTCTCTATGCTGTATCTCTGTGTACCACGGCTCTTTTAAACTCCTTATCTTGATATGTAGTGTTTTGGTGTTCAGAAATGATGCATCTGTGATGGAAGCAAACACAAGTCAAGCCAACATCTCAACTTCCTCCATAACTAGGAAGCCATTAAGTTCCGCTTATGAAGATGGCATGGTTCCAGCAGGAGAATTTCTTGAAATTTCTGCTCCTACAACTCCTTATATCAGCGAAAGGGAGCTGGATCCCGATGTTAATGGTTCGAGATCTACCAAGGTCTTGTTGGAGTTGATGCCAGACATATCTGATAATGGTTTGAGTCCAAAGGAATTTGCTGTTGAAGGTGCAACTTGTGGTACTTTTCATATAATGTACAGTTATTCTTTTCATTACCCACATCACAAAATGGCATATTGAGGTTTATGATTTAACTCAAAGGTAAGAGGTGAAAAAGATATATAGAAGGAAGAAGAAGATAGTGAACTAAACAACTAAAGTTTAGGCAGCCTAAATTCTTGGCATCATATAACTTTTCTATAAGACTGATTTAGATTCTCTTCTATCATCTTATACAATTATGTTTGTGGTTTTATTCAAAGAAATCTGGGTTATCTACAATACTTACTGATGATGTTTTGGTGGGTTCCCATTCACATATGCTTTTATCATAATTCGCTGGATGAGAGAGAAACTTGTACTATGTTTCCAAAAGTTGTTAGGTTTAGGACTCTCTAGTTCCAACTCTCTCAATCCTCATTCATAAGGATGATGGACCTGCATTTTTGGATTTTGGAGTTTCATTTCCTATTGGTTCTCTCGTGTAAGTTTGTCATTATGTTGCCTACCAAAGTTCTACTTATATATGTAATGATGTGTCTTGGCAGATAACACCAGAGAAATGCAAATAGAGGAAGAATTTCCTGAAGTGAAGGTAGATTTTCAGGTACTTATTGATTGTTTTTCACCCATTTATAACATACTTCTGTTTTCAGCAATATGTTTCAACCATTGAGATCAATATGACTTCTGGTAACCACGGTATTTAGGAGACATTCTTAGGTCACACAAGTCCGATCAGTCGTAGCCGTTTTTCTGCCTCTGGAAACAACATAGCAAGTGCTTCTGTGGATGGTACAGTCAGGTAGACAATGTGAATGATTCGAATTATCTTGTTCACTGACACGTAAACATGTAATATATAATTGCCATATGCCACTTGATCTTGCTTACATGTTGAGATGACATACGATCTGCAAGTCTATGTATATAAGTCCTTCTTTACTTATACCCAAGTCTTCTTTACTTTGCTTTTGAAGCATCTTCCCATGTATTTCTATTTTTGGGATTGCCTTTCTGAGACAATGAGAAGAGCTAATTACACTATATTTGTGAAAGTAATGCGAGTTACATTTTATTTGTCTAAAATCTAATGGAAGTAATGCTATTAATTAGCATCATTTTTGCTTGCTATAAAGTGAATGAGACTATTGTGTATAAATCTGATGGAAGTAATGCTATTAATTTGCATCATTTTTGCTTGCTATAGAGTGAAATGAGACAATATTGCCAGACTCACAAATATCATGTTATAACTACCTGTCCATAATAGGGAAAAACATGAAGAGCACGCAGAAGCATTGATTTAACAATATTTCCATATTACACCATTGAGTCCCACACAATCAATAAAATATAACCTGAAAGCACATAAGTGTTTCATAGATCTTTATAACGAAGATAAAATAAATATCTACCTTAATATATTTGTAACAAACAATTATTTATATTATATAGAATATGCCTTTTTATATTAAGTTAATTGGGATATGTGTGTAAGAGAGAGGGAGAGAGAGGACTAATATTTGGGCATTAGAGAGCAGATACTAGTGACCTAGGTAGCATAGTCACTGACATTGGTTGTGAACCACCCTAGGTGACACACATCTCAGCATACAAAATTTCTAAACAGAAAAAAAAGGGTCACGACACTAATTGATATGCTTTTTTATGTATATAAGCATATAATTTAAAAAACATGAATAAGTTTTGCATATGAGTATCACATAATTGGTACATAGCGGCTCATATTAAAATGAGACCATTATTATGATATATTTTGTATGGCAGAACCTTTTAATTACATTAACCATGTAAAAGTGTTTGAGTAGTGTTTGGTGTGTAAAAGAACAGTGAAAGTTGAACAGAGTGTGAGTGTTGTGTGAGACTCGGTTTTGTGTATGGATACAACTACCATTTTTGAAGTGCGCATGCATGATAGGTAGGAGACAGCTGGAATAGTAATTCAAGTGGGTGAATGAAATTGAGTCTAATCACTTTTAAATGTAATTGTTTTGGTCTCTTTAGTGTTCTTGAAAATTGAGCATAACATATTTGATACATATTAATAAGAATACAAAACTCAAATTCAGCTAAAAAGGGCATACAAACACGAATTTGTGTGGTCATTGTGGACATGCTTTATTGTTTTGTTGTAGTTCTGTTCTCTCTCTCCCTCTCTCTCACTCTCTGTGTGTGTTATTAATTTGACACTTCTTTTCTTCCAGCCTTTTTTTTCTCATTTACCAGTTGAGTTGGCACTGATTGGCCAGCTTCTAATAACAATCATATATTGGTACTGACTGGACCATCCTTAGGCATTGTTATTGTTTTACCTTCTCAATGAGTTGTTGATTCTAATTCAAAAGCTTTTACAATATGCTGCATACTTTGGTGAAGGATATGGACTTACGATTCTTCAACTCCAACATCAAAAAATGCAACTATCTATTGTGGGGCAGAGATCATGTCACTTGACTGGGACTGTAAATCTGATCGCCTGGTATGATAATCTGCCAGCTGTTGTATGATTGTTTAAATTAGAGAATCTTGAAATTGGGTTTATGTTGTCCTGGAAAAAGCTTCTCATAGGCACTGCTGATGGAGGCATTAAAGCTTGGAATGTTGATGCAAAGAGAGTTGTTTGTGACCTCAGTACGAGTGAGGCATTTCCAAGGTTGTTATTTGAAGATTACTGACTACTCTTCTGGGGATATAAAAAAATGCTGATGTTTTGTCTTCCTCATTTCTTTCTTTTCATATGTATATTTTTGCTTTTGCAGTGTCTTGGATCTAAAGTGCAGCCCCGTGGAACCAATTTTTGTCTCTGCAGCATCATCCAGAAGGTATTATTTACTCTTATCTTACCCTTTTTCCTCAGTGTCAGAATTAGGAACATCATGTTTGAGTTACTGTATGTGAGTTGTTATATTTGTTTGTTTGAATGTGATTTCATTGAGTGTGTATAGACTACTTTCAATAAATGAGATGACATAAGGCAAAGAATTGGTAGGCAAGGCTTTTATATTCTTCTTGATTGTCCATTGACATTTCATTCTATAAAGGATGTTGCAACTCTTCTAGTTGTCTGCTTTGATTTGCCTTCCACCACCACCTTACTCTGACTTTTATAATTTTGCATCTATTTACCATTGTAATATCTTGTGTCAGTGTGGGATGTTTCTTTTTGTTGTCATTGGCTCTTAAGTATGGCCATCTATTTGAATTAATGTCAGGATTATCTTCTTATTTCTCTCTGTCCCATTAGGATGTGTGTTTACTATGCCTTTTCTTTCCAATGCTTTTTTGCTGAGATATACTTAATATTTACCATCTTTTTGTATATACATTGGATGGTATTCGTAGTATGAGTGTTTATTATGCTGCTTCTTGTTGGTAAGTAAGGATGCTACTATATCACATATTTTATGTCAGGATCCACTCTTAAGGATGCTGAGTCCATCTGCTTACTTTAGATGGTTTGGGATTGGGTTTACATGCAGGAGTGGCTCAAATTACATTGACAAATTGGGGTTTGCTTCACTAACTGTTTGGAACATGAAGGCATGGAAGGCTATGGTAGGTCCATCATTCTTCTGGACTCTGTTTTATCTATTTTTTCTAGGGAACTGGTCAAATTGAATCTTAATGACATTTTCACTTGAATGAAGACAGTTCTTCCCCTTGGTGAAGATCCACCTGCAATTACTTCATTGTGTTTTAATCACAATGGCAAGATTTTAGCTGCTGCTGCAACTGATGGAATGATACATATGTTTGGTATCCTTTTTGCATATTACACTTATGAGATTGAGCATAAGATGACTTATCTTTGCTGAGCTAGTTTTGACTTATGTTACATGTGAGATGGAAACCTCCTGGCAGTTCGTATTTAAACTGTCATACTGAAGAATATCAAAGGCTACTGCTGAAATATGTATGTTAATGATTGAATTTGAAGGTGGAATTGCTTTTGAAGGGCAAATCTGCTATATTTCAGCAAGACGAGTTAACCTCTAGTCCAAGCGCTTGTGCACCTGTACTATCTCAATCCATAAAAAACTCCTTAACAAACCCAGACATGTCTGCCGGTCTTCAAATTACCGGGTGGCCTGCCCATGATTCTGCAATAAGCTCAATCTTTTTTGGCCATGATGAAACAAGCATTTTCAGCTTCGGTTTAGATGGAAAGGCAAGATGTTTCTGCTTTTTAGCTTAAATTTTGTGGCCTGCAAATTAATGGTTGTGCTTATCTATTATTTTATAAATTCGCAGTCTGTACAATTTTAGAGATTCTTAGGGGTGTGTTTTGTGGCAGCAGATTTTGGAATGGAGTCTGCAGAATCAAGGTCAAGTCCTTTGGTCAAGAAACTGTGGCAGGTAGTTATATTGCGTGATCCCTTGGACTTGTGTAATGTTTATGGTGTTCCTGGGATGAAATTAAGAAATTTAAAATAATTAAGAGGAAATTAGTCAGTCACTAGTATTAACTCCTTATTTACCATAAGATTTTGGATAAGTTTCTATAAGCATCATAAGTAGCATCTTGATATCATATATTGTTTCTTGAGACAATGTTGTTAGTAATATGTTATGGGAATAAGATATCTCATGACATAAATATGGAGGATATTGGAAAAATGTTTTGGAGCAGGGCCTAATAGGTATTGCTGTAGCTGAGCTACCATAGCCACGAAGACTTTCTCCGTTGTCTCTCGTAATTCCTTCTATTTGTCTATGTTTCTCTTCCTCATTTATTCTTGTCATGCCACAATTTTCCTCTTCCTCATTTATTCATATCATGCCACTATATGATGCATTTTATTTGTTGCCTCAAAATTAGTCTAATTGTATTTGACCTTTAGGTCACCAAATATGCACTGACGATATGGGTTCATGCATTTATCCTATTTCTATAGATTCTGCAATCTGGAGAAGTCAAAATACTATAGAAATGAGATGGCATTAGATGCTACGGGAAGGAGGTTGCTGGTTACGTCTGGTTCAGTACGAGCACCCATATATCAGGTGAAACAGAAACACCCGCCTCTTTCTCTCTGTGTGTGAGTGTGTGTGTGTGTGTGTTTTGTGCACAGTAATGTATTCAAGAAGGGTTGAATATACTCATAGGTTAGTTTCCACGGGACACCTATGCATCGTGGATTTGCTATTTAATGATCTAGCAGATCATTTGAAGTCTCCAACTTCCTGGTAGCTTAGCAGATATCTGAAATGTTAAGAATACTTGGGGTCTAATGCAATTATAGATGTTGTTTTCGTGGATCAGGTTCAAGGATCAATGAGTGGGCTCAGAACTCTTCCACACAGTGCAGCTATAACAACTGTTGATTGGCACCCAACAATGCCCCTTTTTTTGACTGGCTCTGCTGATCACTCAATTCGGGTTTCATCAATTTCATAGATGATGGGTATTTCTTGTTTATATTCATTTTGCATGTGCGTGTGCGTGTGTGTGTGCTGGGCTCTTGTAAAGTGGTCCCAGGTATTCGGGCCTAAAGTTTCAATTGTCATGTCTCCCTTGGTGTTGAGGGAGTTTTAATGTTGTTGTACATCAATGAACGGTTTTGAGTTTTATAATATGTATCATTCTTTGATTTAGCGTCATTTGATTGTGTGCACGCAATTTCTGCTTCCAATTTTCTTCACGTGAACTTGATTTAGTTGTGGGTTGCTGCTCTGTTTGACATACCTGCATGCAACTATATTATATGATCGCTTCTAATATGATACTGTAATTTTAGGTTTGGAGTTAACATTTTATACATCCATTTCTTCCCATTGTAAGTTATATTTTAAATATTATTGCTGGAAATGGATTCTCTTGTCCTGGTGGTAACACTGCCCTGTTCATTTTCATAGGTTTGGAAATGTATGTTTGCTTGGTTATTTCTTCACATATTGAGACTGGAAGTGTTATCCATAATGGACCATCGAAACTTTGAGATTACCAATTAGTTTGTGAGATTAATTTGCTCGTGTGATTTGAGATTGAGATTTTAAGAAATAAATATTATTATTTTAGTGCTTCTCTTGTTCCTACTCTTGAAGGTTGGCATTCCAGTGCTTCCTAGAATCTAAAACATATATTCCAAGAATTAGCTTCTTTGCTTGAATTAAGATCGTGTACATTTAATCCCCACAATTACAATAGCCTTATGCACTGTTGTAATTCATATTTCTTGTTATGTTACAAAAATGTTCGCAGTTTCTTTGTTTTTTGGTTTGAATTTTTTCAGTTTCTTGTAGACATTAACATTTATATACTCATGTAATTTTAATAGCCATGCCCATGCCATGTTGTGTGTAACATCTTTGAATTTTATGGCACAAAGAATGATTTTATAATTGTATGGAAGTTGCTGGCCACTGGCTGCTAGTTGACGCGTTTGGATCTTGCCTTTAAGGCGTTCAAATTCATGCTACATAACATGAAGACTCTGCTTGCTGTTGGTCCGAAGCCCCCTTTACTTGTGGTTAGATGATAACGTGATACATTTCACGGTATTACAATAGAAACTTGTAGGTTTTTATTAGACATTTTGGTACTGACCATATTCCTTCCTTTTACCACCGTATATAGGTGGGAAGAGACATGGTACAGGCATATATTATTGGTGAAAATATATATATATATATATATATATATATTTTAGAATGCTAGAACAGGTGGTGACAGGCCAATTGTCTCATTAGCTGCATGCTCATAAGAACAGTTTTTAACACCTTACTATTTATCTACTTTCTTCTTCTATATGTACATGGGGACCAATTTGGTTATTATTTGTTTATTTTAATTTTTTTCTTGAAGGGTTTATGTCTCACCAAGGCTGTGGTGGTCTGTGTTTGTAGCTAACAATGTCATGGTTTCGTTCTCTTATCTGCCTCTTGCTTTCCCATTAGGTTCAAGACCCAGTACCACAGCCCTGAGGCCTTAATGAGAAGCATGCATTCCATCATTTGGAGCACAATTCATAGCTGACAGCTTTCTCTGCTTGACATTGCTTCAATTTTCAGTACAAGTTGCTATAGTCTCATTTATGTTGTTTTCCTCAATGGTGTGGGTACACTGCTTCTGGGACCACCAATTTGTCGCACCACCCTGGGACTTAAATTCCGCGTCACTAAGTTTTGGATTTTCTGTTTTCCGTTTTGTCTTTGTTAGGGAGATCTCAAGAAGAATCGTGAGAGAAACATCAGAGTGTCATCTTTTTTCAGATATTGTTCCACTCTATTATAAGCCACCAATGTTTGAGGAAAGAAAATTGCAAAACTAACATTTTGAGTTGATAAAAAGAACATATACAATATTTGGTTAGAGATTGACACAGGATTAGCACAAAGTAAATGATCCACAGGTAGCTACATACATATAGCTTTTGGGTAATTTTTGTTCCATGAACCTAATAAAGTACAAATTGTAGAGATTCTGGGCTTCAAACATCTAAAATGCTCTAGGATGTTGTGTTAATTCAGCACTGATATTTATTAAAATTACACACAGCAATAAAAGAAACAAAGGTGGGAGCCAAATCTACTATTGCTGTTACAATAAGGTAAAGGCCTACACAAACCCTTGAACCAAAGTAAAGCATATACCCTTGAGTGGCTGGTCCCGGTTCAGCAGAACCAAGTTCAGGCCATGGTGAGAGAGAGAGAGAGAGTACCCATTTCTTGAACCACGGACAGCAAGAAGCATTTAATAGTGGTTAGGCTACAGCCACCATATCATTCGAAGAAAATTCTGATATTGGTTGCAATGAAAAAATTACATCGGGGATTGAGGACCAAGTTCGGTCCATGGTCCAAGTCATGCTTTTAAGTGACACGAATGAGCGAGACTAACATAAACCGTGTTGCGAGTTGGGGATTGGGATTGCTTTATGGTGCGACAGGGTAAATATAAAATTGCCTGCAATTTGGACCTGATATTGGACTTGATATGATCATGTGATCTTGTTTTGATAAAATTTCAGGACCTGTTGATTCACATCAAGAAACCAACTTAAGTGCTGGTATACAATGATGATTAATTCCAAGGATCTCTGTTAAAACAATGGCCACAGAACGGGAAAACAACAGAGCAACAAAAATACAAGAGGGGAACACAGGACGAACACTGTTAACAGCTTTGAGGCCTGGGTCCACAAGAGGAGACCCGTGACTATTTCAGAAGTACGGGGATGGATAAGGTCTCTGCAAGCCTAAACTCCCCAAAACCCGAAGATACAACATAATGATTACCTCTCTTTAGCTAAGCATTTTTCTTGAACTCACATAACGACTAGCAACTTCCTGTCGTGTGGTAAACTACCATGCGTAGAAAGCCTGGTCACACTGGAGTGTAACAGTTCTGCTCAGGGACAAGAAGCGGAAAATGGGTACAGTTATAGGGGGCTACATGTAACACATACATACACGAGTAGAGTAGTCGAGGTCTTTAATACCTTTTTATTAAGTAGACTTTTAACACTGATTTGCCATTCAAATAGATTAAACAAAAGGCCTATCAAACATTAGGTATGTGGGAAATGCAACATGGCCTGCATCAGTGTAATAAACCTTGAAAAAGGAAAGATCAAACGATGAAGGTAGCCGGTTGATTCTTGTCTGTCGCCTTTCGTATTCAGAAAAATGCATCTTCATTAGGATCTCGTCTTTCATGTTGCTTAGGAACAGGAAATAGGCATGTCTTCAACACCCTTTTCCAAGTAAAGTGCCCAAGACCACCCAAAACCCTAAAACGAATCCAAGTGCCATACTGATGTCCAGTTTGGGAAGGGATTAGTCCCTTTACATTGTTTCTTGAGAGGTTCAAGGCGGGAATATTTCCACTTAATTTGTTGCTTGATAAGTCCATCCCCTTCACCAGTCCCAATGTATTTTGATACTTAAATTCTTCTCCTTCCAATGCAAAGAGTGCATAATCAACATATTTGCTGATGGAATAAAGACCAATCTGATAACCATAGGAATATTGACCTGTAATCGTTGAACTTAAGTTCTCAATTTTAGTCATTGCTGTGAGATTCAGGAAATATTTTGGTACAAAGCTTGAGATCCTGTTATGGGAGAAGCCCGAAAATCTGATTCATTGGACCTGGCTGAGAACAACCAAATTCAACAGCTTTTGCCCTATCCACCAAGGTATCTTTCCAGAAGACTTGTTCATCCCCAGATCATGTACTTTCAAATTTGTGCAATGCTGCAAAGACAGGTACCTTCCCAGTGAAACCGTTGTCTTGCAGATGCAAGCTTCGAAGCCAACAAATAGAGCTCTAAAGCTGGGAAATGTACCAGAAAAAAGTTATTAGCTTGCCAGTGGTAGAATGGCGAAGCGTTTGGTGCTTATTATGCAATGTTGTAGATCTGAGAATACATTGTTTGATAAATCTGGAAATTCTAGCGAGTCAGTGTTGATTTTAAAGGGTAAGACACGGACCCAGAGAATTCGTTCGAAAGATTTAGGTAAGTCAAGCTTGGAGGGAAGGTTGGTATGTGACCCTCAAAGGGGTTGGAACATAACTTTATGGTGGATGATTCAGGAAATATAAAAGAAGAATTTGGAATCTTGCCCTGGATTTGGTTATGAGAGAGATTCAAGTAAGTTAGGAGATAAACCCTTCCCAAACCACGTGGGTATAATTCTAAAATCCCAGAACCTGAGGTGTCGAGTTCTTCCCAAATGTGCTGATTCCGTAGCCAAATTGGAAAATATGGTCTTAGTTTGCAATGGCTCATTCGAAGGAGGGACAGCTGAAAAGGGGGAAGCCAGTTGGAGCCGGTCAAGGAATTGTAGGACAAGTCTAACTTAGATAACTAGGAAAGACTCGACATGCAGGCCTCTGAAATTGTTCCTTCCAAAGAATTTGACGAGGGAGTTAAGCTTCAAGTTCTGAAGTATGCCCTACACTTTTAGGTACAGGCAATGACCTATTTGATTGGCGAATAAGTCCAAAATTTGTAGCTTAGTTTTAGTGCAACCGGATGACAAATTCTTGATCAATTCTGACAATTGCCTGCTAAGGTTGTTGTGAAAAAAATGTAACGAGTTCAATTCAAAGAGGCTCATGTTTCCAAAGGATTTGGGAATCCCATCTTGGAGTTGGTTGTAAGATAGACCACAACTTGATGAGAACTCATGCTCCCATAAAAATCTGGAATTGGACCACTTACCTGGATAATAGAGGGTGAAAAGACAATGGGGCACAATCGTGCACACAAGAAGCATCGAGAGATCCACATACTCCAGATCGTGCAATACAAGCAGCGGTGGCAGAGTGAATTTACCTAATGAATCTGCAGAAGAAAGATCCAGCATGATAACATTACCGGTTTGGTTGCTACAGATGACACCAATCCATTTGCAGCAATCTCCGTTGTCATCTTCACTTCCCCCATGAAGTTAGAATACAGTGTTGATCAACGAGGCCTTGTTTAAATTCAAGAATTCTCTGCCTGTCTACACACCTTAATCTAAACCTACTTCTTATAATGCACTGTAAAGGCACATCTAGTAGTAGAATTAGTTGAAACCACCTTCTTTCCATGACTCCTAATGCCTGAATTATGGCTTCCATTCTAAGCGTTGGAGCAATTGGCTTCTTTATAAAGTGAATAAGAGAACTTGTGTTTGCAGGGAGACTACAAGTGCAGGTCAACGGGATAAAGTCCTTTCTGGCTGTGAAGCAAGCTGCAATTGCTATCATTTGCCTCGTGCTTAGAATCAAATGAAAATTAAATTTAATTTACTCTAATTAAATTTTTGTATATTTAATTCATTTTGAAGTGAAATTTTTTTACTTGAAATCTGAGAGCAAAATATAAAATTTATTGAATTACATTGTCTGAAAGAACCAAATAACCTTAGAGTCCAAAGTTGTTGTGTGACATCATCTATAGAAAAATCATTTAGGATTCACGAGATATTGTAGAATTCATTTCAAATTTGCTTCTGTTTGCTTGCTGATTTACAAATTCTCTTTTTCCTTATAAAGTCAGAATCAAAGTCCATAATTTTTTTTTTCTTTTTTGTTTCTATGACCGACATCCAGAATTATGTTTTGACAAATTCAATTCAACGTCCGCGAAAGCCCTGTTTAGGAGGTGACTCTACCAGCATAGTTTTTTTTATTTCTAAATTTTGAACTCAAGATTTAGTTAAAAGATCTAACATTTCATTTCACTAAAATGACTATCTATTTTTATTACATAATTTTTTATTGCATTCAAATACCAAAAGTTAGAATTAGAATTGAATTTTATAACTGTTTTGGAAGTCATTTGATTCCTAGCATGACCTTGTAAACCTCATCAAACTCATATCAAAACGTGGACTAGAACTTCTACGGAAATTTAGCATCGTGCAGCATGGTGAAAACGAAGTTGAAAGAACATAACCAAAAGGCTGATTTAAATATGATCTCAGAGCACCCATAATTAATGACTGGATTAGCTCCAGGTACGTGAGAAATTTATCTGATTCCACAAATCAACTCCGCATCAGAGAGAGTGTGTTTAAATAATCTTAGCAAGACAAGATCTTTAGACCACCAAGACAAGGAAAAACTCGAACAATGGCTAACGCGGTGCACCACAAGGCAGATTGCATTCTTACAAAGGTTGACAACTACAAAAAAACTATGCATAGAGCACGCCAAATATCTAAATGGATACAACTCGAACCATGACCGGGTGAGTGTTCCTGTTGCCATTTTAATTCAGAAATGCATATTGATGATTATCTTGTTTTTCATGTTGCTTAGAAACTGCAAAGAGGCATGTCTCCAAGACCTATTGACAGGAAGACTGTCAAAGACCCCCCAAAATGGGAAAACATATCCAATCCCCATACTGATGAAAATGTCAGTAATTTCTTGTCTTCATCAGTATACCCATGATAATTGCTGTCATCCCCATAACGATGACAAACTTTTGGCAGCGACCCACAAAGTTCTGGATTTTCCCTCAAATGCAAGAGCATCAAAGTCCTGAATTTGGGTGCTTGTTGGGATTTTACCGGACAAGAAGTTGTCTTGCAAGTCCAAGTGACTTAGAAAAGTCATTTTGGAGAATCTTGCTGGAGTTGCACCAGAGAGCTGGTTTTCTGACAAATCAAGATATTCTAAAAAATATTCTCACCCATGAAGGGAGGGATCCGTCCAGTCAGATTGTTTTGTGATAAGTTCAAGGCAATCAATACTTTAAGAACCATAATCTAGGAGGGGATGTTTCCACTTCATTTGCAGCTTGATAAATCAATGCCCTTCGATAGTCCCAGCGAATTCCTGCATTAAGGTTCTCCTTTCCATGCAAAAAGTGCATAATTATCATAGCTACTCCCAAATATTCCACCCAAGCTAAAATAGTAGAGACCACCTCTGCCAGTTGAATTTAGGTTCTCCACAGAAGCCATTGCAGTAAATTTGTGAAGATGTTGTGGTAATATAAACTGTATTATTTTTCTGAGAGAAATCTAAGATTCTGGAGTTTAGCCAGATTGCATAGGTTCGAAGTATGCTTCCAAGAAACCCATAGACAGTAGGATGAGGACAACCAGACTAAACAGCTTTTTGCCCTATGCATGCGGTTATCTTTCTGGAATATCTGCTCTTCCCCATAACAAGTACTCTCAGATCTGCACAATGCTGCAAGAAGGAAGGGAGATCTCCAGTGAGAAAGTTTATTTGCAAGTGCAAGCTTTGAACGTGACAACTAGGGGCCAGAAAGCTAGAAGATATACCGGGAAAGTTTTTGAGATTTGTTGAGCTCTGAGGAAATACTCCTGATGGTTCATTGTTCGAGAAATCAAGTAATGTCAATGACTCGCTTTTGATTGTACATAGGAAAGACATGGGACCAGATAATTTATTGTTGGAAACACAAAGTGCCCGAAAAAGGCTATGGCAGATGACCCTCCAAATTGTTGTAGCTTAGGTCTATAACATTCAAATATCTAAATGTGAAAGAACTTGGAAATTTTCCATGGATCTGGTTACGAAAGAGATCCATTAAACGTAAACTAGGAAATGCGTGCTCCCAAAAACAACTAGGTATATAATCAGAAATGTCAGAATCAGAGATATCAAAATATTTACAATTGTCTTGGGTTCAGCAAGTTTGGGAAATGTGGTCCTAGCTTGAAGTGGCTCATTTCAGGGCCGGAAAAGCTGGGAAATTCCAGTTGGAAGCAAAGTTGATGGTCAAATTGTAATTGAAAGACAGGTCCAGCCAATGTAAGTTGGAGAGACCCAACATGGGGGGCTTCAGACTTTGTTCCTTCAAAAAAATTATGAGAAAGATCTATTACTTCGAGTGTTGATAAGTACCCGATACATTTAAGAATGTTTCCAGTCAGCTGATTTTGTCTTAGATCTAAATCCGGTAGTAATGAAAAATTCTGTATGATCAGGAAAATGACCCTTGTTTTTGGTTCCCTCCTAAATTGCAAAACTAGCAACAGGGATTTGGTGCAACCTGATGACAAATTTTTAATGGTGCCTGATAATGGTTTGCTAAGATTAGTGTAAGACAACTCTAAATAAATTAAGGAACTGATGCTTCCATTGTATTTACAAATCCTGCCTTCTAGTTGACTGCCATACGAATCAAGATATTGAAGAGAAATCATGTTTCCAAAAATGTCTGGAATTGCATCACCCAATGGATAACGAACAAGTGCAACATGCTGCTGCTGCTGCTGCTTCTAAAATTGAACGGTCAACTCTGTACAGAAGAAGCATGAAATGAATTCCAGAAGAGATCAAGGACAGAAAGTGACTTGGAAGAATTTGACAGAGAAAAAATGAGATGGAGGAATGGTCGTGGACTAGAGTAAGCAACTGTGCCAGTGCAACTCTGGTGGCAAGGGGAGATAATTGAGAAATAATTTGGGCCAATCAAGGGCAGTGCTTAGGTTTATGGATCCCATGAATTGAGACAGACCAGAAAGTCAGGCAAGTTTCATTTATCTTAAACCTAAATTGTAGCTAAGATCAAGGTACTGCAAGCTGGAAAGGTTCCCAAGCTGGCTCAGAAATTTTCCCCAAATTTGTTCCAAGAGGACCAAAGGCTGCAGATAACACCATCAGGTATCAGAGAAAATTTACCCACTAGTCTTGCATCAGGATCCTGAGGGTTTTCGAAGAAGCAGCTTGAAGACATGAGCAGTTTGATTGTTGCAGACGACTCCACTCCATTGGCAGCAATCTCTCATCATCATCACCATCCCATGAGGATAGAGCATTGTATTCATCAATGAGACCATGTTTGAATTCAAGAAGAGCTTGTCTCTCCCTTTCTATGCATGCGACAGTTTCGTTCTTGAGCTCCTTAACGGCCAAAAATCTGTCCAACCCCAACCCCACATGTCATCATGCATTGCAAGTGCAAAGAAACTATTGGAGATAGCTAAAACCACCTTCTTTTCATGAATTTCAAATGCTTAACCATCCTTGAGCATGGAGATAAACATGAAAAAGGCAATGAGATGTCATGGATGGCCAGAATGTTTCTGAAAAAAGTGAGCACCAGCTGAACCAATTTCCAGTAATCCTTGGGAAATGCTTCATTGATAACCACACAAAATAAATAAACATGAAAAAGGCAACAAACATGAGCTTCATAAAATGTGTGAAATTTAAAGGAGAAGAAGAGACGAAAAAAAAAATGAATCAAAGCAATGAAGGAAAAATAGAAAAACAGATGAGAAGGAGCATGGAATTTAAAAAGCATGAACATAATAATAGTGAAAATGAAGATAGAACACTAATTGCAAGAGGAAATCCATACTATAATTCAAGGACCACAACATGAGGCAGAGGAAGAAAAAGGGTAAACAACAATACATTGACAAAAATAACACAATTACGATAAAGTGGAAAAGTGATATTTTGCAGCTGACTTAAAAGGATGGCAGTGGAAACAAGCTAATTTGATTAGATTAAATAGCCTCATTGTTCCATTTTGCTTTATTAAGAATAAGACCTTATCTTCATTCATTCTTATTTTTAATTATTTGACATATCATACTTTACATTGTGGATTCCACTCACAGCGAATTTGAGGGATATAGAGATGTATACAATTAAACCTCGTATAGCAGTGATCAGAAACTTCCAAGTAACCTGCAAAGTCTAATGTCATCTTTTAAATAAAACATGCCCCCAAAAAAAAGGGAAAACCAAAATAAACAAAGAATAAAACTGTCACTAAAGTTCATAATGAAATCTTACTGGTCCAAATTCTCAAGTGGGCTTTCAAGCAGGTAAACAATGACAGCAACAGTATCACTGCAAGTAATTAATCCCTTCAAGTCCCACAGGTGCTCCATCTGCTGAGGTATATCATTCGACCCGGGCTCAACAGGCATGGTCAAAAACCCCAAAACCCTCATTGCAAATTACAGACAGAAACTCAGAAACTATTACTGGACCAATTTAACCTAAATTTCTAAATAACATAGAAAATCAAAACCCACTTACATGCATTTAATACCAAGTTACCATCATTTTGACAATGGTCGATAATTGGGAGCAAATCCTTGCCCACAGTATTGCATTTACAGACCTGTTTGAAAACTTCTCGTGTTTGAGGATCGTCGCGCCTCAGAAATCGAAGCAAGTCCTTTAAATTATCTGAAAAATGAAATTTATTAACAACAAACGTAAAAATTAAAACCTATTAATCTTGAAAATATATGTTTAGATTAAACCTGAGCAGAATTCGTCCTTCTCATAACCGATTCGATTGCCATCGTCGTCCTTCTCGATGATTCCTAGACCGGAGCAGATGATGGATAATCCCTCAGTGTCCATCTTGATCGTTTTTTCGGATGAATTGAAAAATTAGGATTTCAACGGAATTTTCAAAATCAAAGGTTTAGGGGGAGATGATGTGTGAGTTGAGAGAGAGAGAGAGTGAGGATCGGTAAATCAAGACGGAGAATTCGATTCGCAGAGAGGTGATTTTCAGATGTTAATGGTTTGTGTTACATGATTAGAGTTATTTAAGGAAGTTCCGTTAGAAGAAAATTTTCCCGCGCTTTGCAGAGTATGACGTAAGCTTTTCTGTGGTGGCCGGGAGGGATCGAGTCAGGGTGTCCATTCGGTGGGTTAATCGTTTTTTAGATTATTTGATTTGGATTATTCGATTTTGATGGATATTTAATTTAATCAAAAATCGAATTGAATAAAATAAAATTTGAATCAATTTATCTAAATTAAATTTGAATTATTCGGTTTAGATTGTTCGAGTTTTATTTACCCGAATAATCATATAATATGAAAAATTCTTTTAATAATTACGTTAAACAGTTTAGATTTTAATCGGATTAGATATGAAATGTGATGTGAGAATATGTTATTCGGGTTTCGGGTGGACTCCGAATAAAAATCTTTATCTTTATACCCTAATTTTTAATCGATTAAAACCAGTCATCCGATCCGATTTTTATTTCCCGAACCAAATAATCCAAATTTAATTTGGATCGAGCGGGTGAATAGATTCATCCAAATAATAAACACCCCCAGATCGAGTGCGTCAATGAAATTTTCCTTTTTTCAAAAAAAAAAGAAAATATTATATTTGTTTAAGAAAAATTTGGTTATGAAATGAAAGGATTATTAATAATTTTGTTATATAGTTGATAGATGGCATATTATTATTTTTACTATTTAAAAACCTATAAAAGAGTTAATGTTTCAACAAGTATAAATTTATTTTAAACAAATATATAAAGTATTTTCTTAAATTTTATTTTCATTTTTTTGTGGATTATAAATTTCTTCATAGTTAAATTTTAAAACCAAAAAACATATATAGGAGAATGAAAGCTAATTTTTAGAAGACAAGCATAGAGTGATCATAGGCCAAAGAATTTCAATTATTCAAGAAGTACAAATTAAACTATAAATATGGTAATTTAAGATCCAAAACTTTATAATTGATGGAGGTGGATTATGACTCTATAGATACCACCTCATTCATGACTCGAATAGTAGCCGTTGATGGGTGGATACACCTGCAAAACCACCAGAGGATGCTCCGGTGGGGAAATTTCGATGCTCAATTCAGTAAAGAACGGTTTTCGTTTGAAAGAAAAATAGACTGAGAATTGAGAAAAAGTTGTTCCATGTCTTTTGTGTGCCCAGAGTGTTAGGCCTAGAGAACCTACCTGATGTCAAGGGTTTTGAGATTTCTTAAACTTGTGAAAAATCGTGCGCCGCTGAGTGACTACCACCGTACCTTCCTTCTCGAGCTTATCTGAGAAGTTCAGGGGTTAATATTCTAAATTGATCACGATCCTCATTTATCGGGAAAACTTCCATTTTCGGGAAGGATGCCTTCCTTATCTGGAAGATTCAAGATTTGTCGTTATGAAATAGGAGACTGAAGTTAAGGAAATTCTAACATTCCTTTAGAATCATTTGGAGTGCTGCGTACTAATCAATCGTTTGACCAATAAAGGGCCTTCGAGACTTGTCCGGTTAGAGAGCTGACATTTGCTTAACTGATTGAGGTGATTGTCTCTACTCGATAAGTCACAATCGGTTAACGAGACGACTGAGACCCCATCATTCGGTAGACCCGGATGACTAAAGCCTTTCAGTAGATTGATCGGAACGACTATAACCCTTCGGTAAGTTGTTGTGGTGGGCGTTAGATACTGATTGGCAGACACCTTTTGTAGGCCTTTAGAGAACTGACTCTTTTGGTTTGGATCTTGGGCCACGTCCCATCAGTTGCCTCTGACTCATGATTTTCTTAGAAAGAGGCGCTATGAGTCATGATTTTAAAACGGAAGTTTGAGGGCCTTTTAATACGGCCGCTGTCGCCTTGGTCCTCGTAAACCATTTCTCGCACATCCCATAAGGACTTTTCTCATTACATCTTTTCCATACTAATATCTTTTCTACCTTTTTACTCCCCCTGTTAAAGAGTCATTACCGGTGACAAAGATATCTGTTTCTCAAGTTTTTTCGAACATCGGTGACGTTACGAGCATCATGTCAGCACAAAAACTCCAAGAAGTGCAAACTGAAATGCTGTTGGGGGACGATTATTCTCTGTTGTCCGCTACAGAGGTTGATAGAGCTAATAGGGTACCAGAAAACTATGTGCCAATATATCTTCAATCGGTTAAGTACGGTTTGAAGGTTCTATACACGAGTCATTTTTCTAAGGTTCTACGTCAATGGAACATATTCCCGACTCTCTTGATTCCCAGTGCTTGGAGACTAGTAGTCACGGTGGCTTCCCTATTAGGGTTTTGTCATCTTCGTTTTGATTTTGACATCTTGTCTTTAATTTTTATTCTGATGAGGTATGGGAGTAATTGGCTGACCAAGGGGTGGTACAAGCTACAGACTCGGCCCGAGTCCTGTTAGAGGTTTTTCTATAGAGAGTTTGTCGATAAGAGATGGATACAAAAGTTCTTTTTTGTTGAGTTTTTGGATAGGGATCGCATGCCTTGGTTTCCCAAGGCTGACGGGGTACCCTCTGTGGGGCTGAAACCCCCGACTGCTTCGAAATGCGGCCGTTTTGTTTGGTCGATTAGCGGCTATTGCAAGTCCACCGGTCGAAGTATATGGGTCGAGTCCTTGTTGAACGACCAGATGTTATCCCTAGCTGGTTTACTGCTCGGGGAAAAGAGAAAAGTTGATCGGCCCCTTCTGTTGGGGAGAGCGAAAATTGAACTAGTCGATTCTTTGAGTCATCTTGATGACGTCTTGTTGGAGAATGCCACTATTGACAAACTGACTCGACATAACGTGAAAAGACCTCTTCGGGAGGATCTTGGGGCGTCTGTGGCCCTACTTAAGTCTTCTTCAAGGGTGACTGAGACCCTTCGCGGGTCGCCACCCTCTTTGGTGAAAAGGAGGGGGATTTCCTTGCCCCGTCTGCGCTGGGGGCTTCGTCCAAGTGCTCGGACTCGATAGCTGCTATACCAATAGAGGGAGTCGCCCCGGTTGAAGGTAATCCATCGGGTGAAGCAAGTGTTAATGCGGACAAGTTAAGAGGAGCCAGGGATCTTCCTTCAATCGATGCTGCAGCGAGAACGAATGTTTCTTGGGCTGCGAGAGACAAAATAACAGAACCTTCTTCCGCTGTTCCGGTCAGGCCTATGCGCAAGGGAAAACGCAAAGCTCTTGAGGGAGCGTCTTCTTTATCCTCTATCCCTGTTTCGTCTTTCGATGGCAAGAAAGGCTCAAAAGATCACGGAACCGTTGCTGTTTGTGCTGGAGACATACAGTATCACTACATAGATCTGGCAGAAGCAGAGCGTATTGCTGGGCAATTTGACTTCCATCGTTGTGAGCTTGATCTTTATAGAATGTTTTACGAACAGGTCGGCGGAGCTCTTGAGTCCTTAGATTTGATGGTAATATTCTCATTGTGTCTTTCGAGTTCTTTTTCCTTTTTTATAATTTGTTAACTTGGTTTTCTTCGCAAACCATGGCCCTTGCTTGATTCAAGGGACAGCAGGGGAAGCAGGTGATAAGCTATTTAGAGGGACAGCTCTTTGAGTTGATCCGTCTGCGAGAATCAGTCTCCCTTCAGGAAGGAGAGACATTGGCCACTGAAAACACTTCCAGTGCCCTACTCAGTCAGAAGGAAGTGAAGTTGAGATCCCTTTGATCGGAATTGGTCCAGGGCCAAGGGCCGTGCGAAAGGTTGAAGTCAAAGGCTCTGGTGCATAAGAAGTTGGCTCAGCTTCGTGAAAAATCTCTGCGAACGGCGGAACATAAGATAGCGAAGCTTGAGAAGTCCTGCGCAAGGGAAGCTATCCTCCACAAGGATTCCCAGCGTAGGCTAGCCGAGAGATTAAAGTGCGCCGAAAAGATAGTCCATAATATGGGTCTAAGCGATACTCTGCCCTTAATCGAAGAAGAGATTGATACTCAAAATCCGACTATATAATTTATACTCGAGATTCTGTACCAAGTAGCCTTCGTTTGTTTAATGAAAAATTCTTGTATTTTACTGATAGAAGTCATCTTCTTCGTTTCTTATTGTATTGTCTCAGTAGAATTAAGGGGATTTATATCTTTCGCCAGGCTCAGAACTCTTACACGGGATGACCATGCTCGTTGGTTCGAAAGGCTGCACCACTCGTCAGTGAAGCGCATGATCAACAGGGGCCGAGCAGCTGAGATCTTCCGTACGATAGGGAATCTTCAAATAGTTGGGTCGCGTTCACCCGTCCAAGGAGTTACATCCCCTATTGCGTATGAACGATAGATCCCGGGCGACCAAGCCCCTCCGAGCGATAGAAAATTTTTTTAAATAGTTTGGCTGCGTTCACCCGTCCGGAGAGTTACATTCCCTATTAACGACGCGTAATAACAATAGATCCCTGGCGACTGAGGTCCTCAGAGCGATAAAAAATTTTTTTAAATTGTTGGGTCGTGTCCACTGGTCCGGAGAGTTACATTTCCTATTGACTACGCGTACGAACGATAGATCTCGGGCGACTGAGACCCTCCGAGCGATAGAAAAATTTTTTAAATGATTGGACCGCGTCCACTCATCCGGGGAGTTACATTCCTTATTGACGATGCGTACGAACGATAGGTCCCTGGTGATTGAGCCCTTCTGAGCGATAGGAAATTTTTAAATGGTTGGGTTGCGTCCACCCGTCCGGAGAGTTATATCCCATATTAACGACGCGTACGAACGATAGGTCCCGGACGGCTGAGACCCTCCGAACGATAGGAAATTTTTAGATGGTTGGGCCGCGTCCACCCGTTTGGAGAGTTACATCTCCTATTGACGACGCGTATGAACGATAGATCCCGGGCGACTGAGACCTTCCGAGCGATAGGAAATTTTTAGATGGTTGGGCCGCGTCCACCTGTCCGGAGAGTTATATTCTCTATTGACGACGCGTACGAACGATAGATTCCGGGTGACTGAGACTCTCCGAGCGATAGGAAATTTTTAAATGGTTGGACCGCGTCCACCCGTCTGAGGAGTTACATCCCCTATTGACGATGCATACAAACGATAGATTTCGGGCGACTGAAACCCTCCGAGCGATAGAAAATTTTTAGATGGTTGATCCCTTATTGACGACGCGTACGAACGATAGATCCCAAGCGACTGAGACTCTCTGAGCGATAGAATCAGGACATGAAGATGCAAAAGCTCCGTTAACAAGTGGTTTCAAGAACTTGAGAAATATTCTTGCAGCTTAGAAAAACACCAGCAATAAAATCTTCATATGCTTGGTACTGGGCAAAGCCTCCAAGGTGTTTAGACCTGGTTTGCCCAAGATGACGTTGTAGAGCGAATGGAGGTCTACCACATTGAACATGACGGGAGCCGTCGCATAATTATAGGGTGTTTCCAAGAGTGATCAGGAGAGAGATAATACCCTCAGGATATATCCACTCACCCGAGAGCCCTTTAATTGGGCCCGCGTGGGGCTGGAGATCGGCAGGTGTGAATCCCATTCGTCCAAAAGCATCCTGATGTAGGAGATTACAACCGGCTCTTTGATCGACAAAGATCTTTTGAACCTCAAATTGTCCAATTTTGGCGGTTATCATAAAGGGATCATGTCGGTTCGGGTTGATCCCAATAAGATCTTCGTCAGTAAAACCGATGACGGGCCTCTTTTCACCTTGTTGCTTATTGGTGCTCGCTGCTAGGATTTCTTGTGGTGTAGGAGGAATTGCCTTCGGGCAATAGAAAATTGGTGTGATCAGGTGCTTGGTCTAATTTTCTGTTGACCCATTGCGGACCTAAAGAATCACCATATCCCTTCGGTCCATCGGAGGTCGAGCAGCTTGGCGTTCCTCCTCTTGGTTGTATTGTGGCGGTTCACACTGGTGACCGGCGGGAGGACCTTTTTCCCTTCCGGCGACGAACTCCCATAGTCTTCTTTCATGTACTAGGAATTCCAATTCGTCTTTTAATTTCTTGCAATTATCGGTCGTGTGATCGTAATCACGATAAAAGTGACAGTATTTCGTTCTGTCCTTGCTGGAATCATTCTCGGTTGATCATGGGGGCCATCAAATGTATGGCTTGTCTCTGATGAGGGCTAAGACCCGGCCAGGGGTTTCGCTCAGCGGGGTGTAGTTGTTGTATCTCCTCGGAGAAGGAGGTTTTGTCCGGTTTCTCCTGGGCGGAGACCTCCAGGGTGACTGGTTCCGTTCTTTACGGGTAGACCGATCTCTTCTATGATCAGATGCTTCGGCGTCCTTAGCAGCAATATACTTCTCAGCTCGAGTGTAAAATTCTTGGATGGTAGCATGGGGTTTCTTTGTGATAGACATCTTCATGTCTAAGGGCCGTAGGCCTGTTAATAGCTCAGCCAATGCGATTGAATGATTCAAAGAAGAGACTCTCATCATCTCCTCCTTGAACCTTTCCAAAAAATTTCTTAGGGATTCCTCTTTACCTTGGTGTAGTGATAACAAGGCAGTAGACTCCCTCTTGACTCTCCTGCTTATCACAAAATGTGACTCGAACTGTTCGCGGAACTGAGAAAAGGTCTTTATACTCAACGGTGGGATAGAATTGAACCAAGTGAATTTTCTGAGAGAGTAGTGAGAAAGTACTTACACATGGCTGCATCGGGAATGTCCCCGGAGATCATTACGGTTATAAAATGGGCCATATGATCTCGGGGGTTTGTTGTCCCATTGTATCTCTCCATGGGAGGTAGGAGCACGTTGTGAGGCATAGACTTTGAGGAGATCTTGGAGTCGAATGGTGAAGCGTAAGAATAAGAGGGGATTTAGTCTCCCTGAGGGTTGGTCCGCTTTAGTTCCTCGGCTACCAGTTGCTCGACCTGCTTTCGAAGATCATCAGGGACTGGTATGGAGTTTTCAGATGCTTCACCACGTGGGGGCGACGGTCGTCACTGGGGACATCTAGATCCCTCAACAGAGGATTGGACTTCAGGTCTGAGGGCGCGACTAAAGTCCTCCAGTTGTCTGCTCACATCCTGAAGTTTAGATTCCAGCCTTTCTATCTGGGGGCGATTGACTCGCTCTGGAATAGGGTCGGCCATGGGTTGGACAGGGAGTGTAGGTTGTAAGGCCCGTTCTTAATAAGGTGATCTCATGGGCGCTGCCTGATCGCGAGTGGCTGGATCAGGCGCCGCAAGGGGAGCGGCTTCAGAAAGTGTGGTCGTGCGCCCTTCGGCAAGAGGAGCGACTTTTGATGATGCTCTAGTTCTCGGAGGCATGATTATCAGAATAACCACAGGGAATTACTCTAGTCTGTTTCCCACGGACAGCGCCAATTTGATGGAGGTGGGTTATGACTCTACAGATACTAGTTCTTTCTTGACTCGAACAGTAGCCGTCGATGGGTGGATACACCTGCAAAACCGCCGGAGGGTGCTCCGACGGGGAGACTCTGAGCTCAATTTAGTAAAAAGCGGTTTTTGTTTGAAAGAAAAACAGACTGAGAATTGAGGAAAAGCTGTTTTCTGTGTGCCTAGAGTGTTAGGCCTAGAGGACCTACCTGACGTCGAGGGTTTTGAGATCTCTTACACATGTGAGAATCGTGCGCCGCTAAGTGACTTCCATCCTACCTTCCTTTTCGAGCTGATCCGAGAATCTCGAGAGTTAATGTTCCAAATTGATCACAATCCTCATTTATCGAGAAAACTTATATCTTCGGGAGAGATGCCTTCCTTATCTGGAAGATCCAAGATTTGCCGTTATGAAATAGGAAATTGAAGTTAAGAAAATTCTGACTTTTCTTTATAATCGTTTGGAGTGCTGCATACTAATCGATCTTGGAGTGCTGCATACTAATCGATCACTTGACCAATAAGGGGCCTTCGAGATTTGTCCGGTTAGAGGGCTGACATTTGCTTAACTGATCTAGGTGACTGTCTCTGGTCGATGAGTCACGATCAGTTAACGGGATGACTGAAGCCCTATCGTTCGGTAGATCCGGGCGACTAAGACCTTTCAGTAGATTGATCGGACGACTATGACCCTTAGATAGATTATTGTGGTTGACGTTAGATACTGATTGACAGATACCTTTCGTGAGTCTTTAGAGAATTGATTCTTTTAGTTTAGATCTTAGACCACATCCCATCAATAATAAAATTATTTAAGTCGCTTTTTAACATTTAAAAGTAAAGAAAAAAAATCCTCTTGCCAAAATATTATATTGTTTTCTACTTTATCAATCAGTGAATGGCCGGTCCTTTGACAATCGAGTCAAAATAATAAAATATTTTAAAAGTAAAGACAAAATGAGAATAAATATAGCGAATATTGTTGAAGGATTTAAAAAATGTATTCGAATTACTTTTAAAAAACTATATATTGTTTATGGGATTAAATAATAACAATTTATCTCATTGCAAAATATTTTCTTCGCGGTGAGTAGAATGCTGTCTTTTTCTATTAATTATCTCTCTGTTGATGACGGATAGCGGGACTTTTTCTAATGCCTTTTTCAAATTATTATGACTAAAGGCATTTTGTGTTTTGAAAAAGTTGAAAAATTTTGACATGTTTATGCCATATATCCCTATTATGGTCCCCTTCTTTTTTTTTTTTTTTTTTTTTTTGGGTGTTCTGGATTTAATCCATCATTCAGTTTCTAAAACTTTGCTCTGATTATTATGGATCGAGCCATTAAAGTCTCTCTAGGAGTAGAGCTCTCCCTAATATGATTTGCTCCATCCGAGACTCGAATTCAAATTCTTTAGATGAAACCTAATGATTTACTCACTAAACCAACACATGTTAAGTCCCTATTATGGTCCTCTACCCAACTTAGATGTTAAATTTTAAATTTACAACTACATTACCATATTCTTTCAAAATATTATATTAATAACAATATAACAAAAAGTATAAATTATCACTAAAATATGATAAATTAAATCATCCTAATAATAAGATTGTAATCTAATATTATTATCATAGTCATCCTCATTTAAGTGAAATACAAGAACACTATCCTGCTTTCTCTTAATTGTTCCATTAGTTCTAGCATTTCATTGTCGTGACTAAAGCAATGGAAAATGTTATCTTTAATTCAATTAAATTTAAAATTTTAATTTATTAAAAAACTTTTGGATCTAACCGATATTTTAGTAAATGAAACGGGTTATTTATGAAAATGATCTTTCTTAATTGTTTGGTTAGCTCTACTATTTCATTATCATGACTAAGACAATGGAAAAATTTATCTTTAATTTAATTAAAATTTTAATTTTAATTTATTACAAAAGTTTTGGATCTAGCATATAATTTAGTAAAATCTAATTTATTTATGAAATGGGTTATTTATGAAATGTCATTCCTCTACTTGTCAAAAATTCATCTCAACTTGTTTAGTTAATTAAATAATTTAAATATAAATGCATTTTAAAACTTGTTTATTAAATAAGATTTGAACATAAAATCTAATTTATTTACGAGTAATACATATTTAAAATTTGATTTATTGGTTTTGAAAACAAATTGAGTGTCCGTCCTACCAGATTTGAATCAGCAACCTAAGGATATCTGATAGAAATTTCTTACTATAGTCCTCTGCTCTACCAACTGAGCTAAGGTCAGACTACACAAATCAGAACGATACTTATTTACAATTTTTATTTACATGGATTGTCATTATTCAACCTATTAATTTATTGAAGGGAACAAATTACACGATGTCAACCAAAACACTTAAAAAATTACATAATCCTTCCCTCTGCTATTAATCTTATCATTTAGAGTCCAATCTATCAACCTTAGACTCTAGTCCCCATTATTTTGATGCTTTCATTGAGAAATGTTGCCCACCCCATCCATTTCATTGAAACAGTAACCATCATTTTGGTGTTTTTATTAAGAGTTCTCATTGAGACATTTCATTGAGAGTGGAAAACGACCCTTCGTTCTAACTGAAAACGACCATTTCATTGAAAGAGCCCAATGCCCACACGCTTTTCATTTAGAGTGGGAAACAACCCTTTGTTGTAAGGGAAAACAACCATTTCATTGAGAGAGAGGGGGGGGGGGGAAAAGCCCTTTACATTTTATTCACCATTATGGCTGAAAAGATCCTCACTCAATGTGAGAGACTTAAAACCCTTGAAACTCACATGGAGGCCGACCAATTAGCATGGAAAGAATCTGACCTGCGCTTGATGCAAATGGATTGATGTTTTGCCTGCATTGGGCAAAACTTAATTACCATCATCGAAATGATTAAAACCATGGCCAAAAGGAATCAGGCCATTGCTGGCCAAATGTACATAGTAGCACAGGAAGCCCAAAAAAGCATCATAGTTGTTGCAACACCTCTAAACATCATGTCAAGCCCACAGGTCCAAAGTAAGACCATATCCTACAGCCCAAAGTGATCAACTTCAATGCCGAGTCCATAGGCCCAAAAGGAGGCAAAGTTCATTAGTTGAAAAAAGCTAGTCCACTCCACAGTGTCGGTCCAAAAGAAGACCAAATTTGATGACCCAAAGGAGCATCCCAACATCCCAAAACCAAACCCACCAACCCCAAAGGGGTCCAAGACAGTAGGTCCAAGGGAACATTCCCACTCAAAGGCCTTCACCCAACAGCTCAAACCATTGAATGATTTTATTGATTTCACCTTTATTTAACCCAAGGACAATTTCGAAGTTGAAGAATGGGTATACCTTTATTACCCACTCACAAAGAAAAGAGAGCCCAAGCAAGCCATCATGAAACTCCAAGTCCAGTATTACAGTCCCTACTTTGTTGTGGCCAAGTACGATGATATGGCATACAAACTCCACCTTCTTTTTCTAACCCTCAAGTGAATTCGGTTTTTCATGAAAAATGGCTAAGGAAACATGTAATAAATCCTTCATGTGTAACCGCCACCATGCCAATCGATGAAATTAGAAACATAATCCTTGTCCTAGAGGACATTATCACCAATCGCGTAATATGCCAAGGAGAGCACAACTGCCATGAAGTAGGGTCAAATGTAAAGGCTTAAACCCATAAGATAGCACATGGGAGGATGTTTGGATGATTGTCCATTCTATCCAACTTTCGACCTTGAGGACAAGGTCCGTTTTCAAGGAAGGATGATTGTTGCAAACCCCAAGATGACCATCCACAAAAACCCAAAATCTAGTTAGGAAGCTCACAGTCCACAAGAAACTAACCAAGCTTAAGAAGTTACTTTAAGCATAAAAAGGCCCATTGCTCCAAGATCGAGCCTTCAAGTCCAAGAGGACCCTCGTCCCACCAAGCCATATGCCTGACCAAGGAAAAAACTCCACAACCCATAGTTTGACCCATCAAAGCACAAGCTCAATGGAAGGAAGCACCCTAAAAGGTCAAGAATCTCAGGAAGACAAAAGGTCTAGGAGTAAATAAAAATAAATAAATGTAATAATATGTAATAAAAAGAGAAATCTAAAAGTTAGACCTTGTAATAAATGTGATCAAAAACCGTTATTGATGGACGGTTAGGATGTAATGAGATTTTTGATCTCTTCTCCCACCTTAGCCTATAAATAAGCCTTCCATAAAGCATTATGAATCATCCTTTAAAGAGGTAAAATATAGGCTCTCTCTTACTTTGAAAGACATCTATCTTAAAAATTAAGGAAGCAAACCTTAAGTTACACACTATTTAAGTGATCCTTGCGGTGTAGACTAATAGACTCACGGTTTTTCTTCCACAAAGGCCGTGTTCAAACCCTTAATCCACACATTATACAAGAGATCCCTATGGTGGAGCGTAGTAGTTTCATAGTTTCACTCTAGAATCGTGTTTAACCTATTAACCCTAGACCAGGGTTCCCATCAAGGGATCGAGTGCGTCAACGAAATTTTCCATTATTTTAAAATGTATTATATTTGTTTAAGAAAAATTTGGTTATGAAGGGATTATTAAAATTTTGTTATATAGTTGATAGATGGCATATTATTATTTTTACTATTTAGAAACCTATAAAAGAGTTAATGTTTCAACAAGTATAAATTTTTAAAAAATATATAAACTATTTTCTTATTTTTTTCCTTTTTTTGTCGATAATAAATTTCTTGATAGTTAAATATTAAAACCAAAAAACTTATATATGAGAATGAAAGCTAATTTTTCCAAGACAAGCACAGAGTGACCATAGGCCAAATAATTTCAGTTATTCAAGAAGTACAAAATTACCTAGAAATATGGTAATTTAAGATCCAAAACTTCATAATAAAATTAGTTAAGTTGCTTTTTATTATTTAAAAATAAAGAAAAAAAATCCTCTCACCAATACATTATATTGTTTTCTACTTTATCAATTGCTAAATGGTTGGTCCTCCGACAATCGAATCAAAATAATAAAATATTTTAAAAGTAAAGACAAAATGAGAATAAATATATTGAATATTGTTCAAGGAATTAAAAAATATATTCGAATTATTTTAAAAAGAATATTGTTTATGGGATTAAATAATAACAATTTATCTTTGTGCATAATATTTTCTTCGGCGAGTACAATGCTTTGTTTTTCTAATTATTGTGACTAAAAGCTTTTGATATTTTGAAAAAGCACTAAAAACTTTGGAAAAATATCGGGGTATCCATACCATATATTCCTATTATAGTCCTGTACACTTACTTAAGCTTAACCGATAAATTTTTAATTCACAACTACATCTTGATATTCTCTCAACAAATTGCATTAATAATTATATAGCAGAAAGTATAAATAATCAATTAATATATGATTTTTTTTTTTTTATTACAAGCAGGTGATGAAAGCTTAATCTCTAAATGAAGATAAGCCTTGAATACCGCAAAGCAAATACCGATAAACCTCACTGGGGTAGAGACAAACTTATGCACCCATGGAGGAGCCATAGACCAATCCTAGCAAGGACATCAACACATTTATTCCCCTCTCTAGGAGTAAAGAGAATCCTATTAACTAATGTTTGCTGCATCAACTAATATATGATAAATTAAATCATCATAATAATAAAATTGTAATTTAATATTGTTACACTACAAAAAAAATGACAAATACCAGCGGCTGCCAAAACCGCTGATATTGATTGGTCTTTTTCGACGAAAAAAATAAGCCGCTGATATATATAGGTCAATACCAACAGTTCATCTAGCCGTTAGTAAAGTCCATCTGTGCCGGTAGTCAATTTTTTTTAATCGCTAGCATAGTTAATCTATACTAGTGACTTCATAAGCTGCTGGTAAAGGACTTACCTATGCCAATGGCTAATTGGTGCTAACCGTTAGCATAGTTTATCCAGCGGCTTCAAAAAGCCACTAGTAAGACCCTCTTGAGATTTCACTGTTATCACTCTTATCCCCATTTAAGTGAAATACACGAGCACTATCTTGCACTCTCTTAATTGTTCCTTCAGCTCTAGCATTTTATTATCGTGACTAAGGCAAGAAAAATTTATCTTTAATTTAATTAAAATTAAAATTTTAATTTATTAAAAAAGTTTTGGATCAAGCATATAATTTAGTAAATGAAATGGATTATTTATGAAAATGCTCTCTTAATTGTTCCGTTTGTCTAGCATTTCATTTTTGTGACTAAGGTAATGGAAAAATTTATCTTTAATTTAATTAAAATTAAATTTTAATTTATTAATTTTTTTTCTAGCATATAATTTAGTAAATGAGACGGGTTATTTATGAAAAGTCATCCCTCCACTTGTCAAAAAATTCATCTCAACTTGTTTAGTTAATCAAATAATTTAAATATAAATGCATTTTAAAACTTATTTATTAGATAAGATTTGAACATAAAATCTAATTTATTTATGAGTAATACTTATTTAAAATTTGATTTGGTTTTGAAATGAATTGGGTGTCCGACCTGCCGGATTCGAACCAGCAACCTAAGGATTTCTGACAGAAATTTCTTACTACAGTCCTCCGCTCTACCAACTGAGCTAAGGTCGGGCTATACAAATCATGATGATATGTGGATTGTCATTATTCAACCTATTGATTTAGTGAAGGGAACAAATTACACGATGTCAACCAAAACCCTTAAAAAATTACATAAATCCTTCTCTCTGCTATTGATCTTACCATTTAGCATGTAGTCTGAATCTACTTGAGCAAGAATCACATCTTCAAACTTGATTTTCAATTTAGGTTTTGGAGCAAGGTAAATGCGATAGGACAAAATGCAAAATATTAATCATTACACTAGTGAGAACCGGGAGTTTGAATTTGAAATTGAAAGTTTTTGAAAAATATCAATATTGAAAAAATGAAAATATAATCGGGAGTTTGAAATTGGTTTTTACAATGAATCAAATAAAGCAACAAAAGGCAATAAGGGTTAAATAGTAAAAGTAATTTCATTCTCAGTTTTAATTTTATCTGGAAAGAGTCTAAAACTTAATTTTAGTTCTTAAAATTCACCTTAGTTTTAAATATTCTTCAAAATGAAACATAAAACCTGATTTAGATATTTTCAAAATTAGGTGGGTGTAAAATGCTTGAAACTTAATTTTAATTATTTACTTACCTTAATCATAAATATTCTATGAAGTCTCAAAAAGTAATTTTGCTATTTCAGAATTACTCTTTCTCACTCTCATCGGGGTCCAATTTTATATATAAGTATATGAACTATACAAATAACGTAATTAAAATTTTAATTTCAATTTTAATTTTAGATAAGAGTTTTATCTCCTAAATATCAATTTCAAACAATGGGGAATTTTTCATATTTTCCTTTTCCCCTATTTGGTTTACATCAAATTTTAGACACAATATTAATTGGTTTGGGGACGAAACCAGAATGGGTTCCCCAAGGGGGACGAGAACACCAAACAAGTGGCCTAACATGGGCAGTTCTATCCTAAATTGACAGAGACAAGACAAAATTTTAAATGTCATGTCGTGCCACTCCATTTACCTAATACAACAAAATGTGCTGTAAAAACCAAATTGGTTCACTTTGTATATCCAGGAAGAAGTAATTTATTTAATTAAGCATGATGGAATTTTATAAAAATTTAAAATTATATTTTCAGACATACAGACATAATATAATGATTGTCTATTTTGTAATTTTTTATTTAAAATATATTTAAATTTTAATAATTATAATTTGTTTAGTTATTATTGGAGATTTGGAAAGAGAACCTATGTTTTAGTGCAAGAGTGCTTTATTAAATGAATTTTTAAGTATAATGTTTAAATGCATCCTTTATCTAGCAAAATAGTTGGGTATATTTTGGAGAATAGACCAGTTGTGGAGAAAAGAAACGACGTCGTTTAGACATTGAATTAACACCTTGTACCTTGTACGGCCCTGTGCTGCCTTTGTCAAAATCAATAATTCCAAAATGCCCCAAAAATTCCAACCGTTTTGATCAAAAAAATTTAAAGCGGACATCTCACAATCAAACAAACAACCAAAGGAAACCTACCTCTCTCTCTCTCTCTCTCTCGCTCTTCGTTTCGATACAAACGAAGCGGCTACACTTTCTTCCTCTCGACTTCCGCCCAATTCCGCGGCGATTTTGTCACGGTTCAATTTACATTCACGCTTGTTAAATCTCTTCTCTGCTTACAAGCACCTTTCACTTGTATTCTCTCTCTCTCTCAATCAATGGCTCAAGTAGTACTTTCTGGTTCAGTTCACAGGTGCTTTTCTAGCCCTAGTTCTGGATCTGCAACGTCCAAACTTGATAATCTCATTCCTTCAAGCTTTCCCTCTAAATTTTCTGTTCCTAAAGTGAAGAGAAGTGATGGAGTTCGCAGCACTTCAATTGTAGCAAAGAGATCTGCAAGAGCCGAGCCGGATGTTCTTCCAGTTTCTCCTGAAGATTTGCCTGAGGTCATCTATTGCTTTTAATTGTTGCTTGAATCTTTCTTTTTGGGCAAAATTTGGGTGTTTGATTGAATATGTTTTGCATCTGCTTTTGATTCGTCGATTGTGTGATCTTTTGGAGACAATTTTGCGGTTTTACTTCTAAGTGGTTGAGAGATTTTGTTATTTTAGCAATTTGATTTCATTTCTAGGGCTTTGGATTACTGTAGTGTCTCTATTCTTGAAATCACGTAGTAGTGTTCTGGTCTGAAAATTTATTGGGCAGTCTTCGGTTTATTACTATTGTTCCCTCATTCCCTCGACGATGTTTTTATTTCATTTTTATGCAAAATTTTAGCTTGAAACTTTAATTGATGGATTCATTGTACGATTAGTTTGTCGCCAAAATGAAAATCATGTGGGCAAGGTCTAAGGTTCACTTATTGGATACTAGGAAGGTTTGGAGCCCACATACTGGATTTGCCCGATGTATTTGGTTCCATTATTATGCGAAATTTTAATATGAAACTTAGTTGATGGATTCATTGCATGATTATTTTGTCGCAAAATGAAAATCATCAACAACAAATCTAGGCAAGGTCTAAGGTAAAATTATCAGGTACTAGGTCGGGTTTGAGCCCACATTGGATTTGTTCAATGTGTTTGCCTACTGTGGGTGGGTGTTGTGCATGTCCAATGGGTTTAATGCTGCATAACTGAATGATGGTTATGTGTGTGTGTGTGTGTGTGTGTCTGGAGTAGACAATAAATGAATTTGATAATCTGTTGAGAGTGGATTTATTGTCCCCAGGTCTCTCATACAATTATATTGTATAATTTCATGTACATGGATTACATATCAATGGCATTGTGCAATTATTTGGTCATTTTGTGCACATATGAAAGAACTTTGTGGGAGTTCATTGTTTTCTTGTTGCTTATTTGGATCAGACAGATGAGCAGCTTCAGCATTTGCAGGGGATTCAGCAGCTTAGCGACACAGCTGTCGCCATGTGGTCAAAGCCAACTGTTCGACGCAAGACAAAGATTGTCTGCACGATTGGTCCTTCTACCAACACCCGGGAGATGATATGGAAGCTGGCTGAGGCTGGAATGAATGTTGCGAGATTGAACATGTCTCATGGAGATCATGCATCCCATCAAAAAGTTATTGATTTGGTGAAAGAATATAATGCACACAACAAGGACAATGTCATTGCTATCATGCTCGACACAAAGGCATGTTATCTCCTTAGATCTGTTTCTAGCTCTTTCTTTATATTGCACTATCAGGTGGCATTTCTTGGGAGATTTCCCAGATTTTGGAGTCAATTTGGTGATCCTTGGCATTCTTTTTTGAGTAATTTTCATGTGGGGGTCCTGTAACAAAGTTAAAAGGAAACTTAAATTTCTAAAGTACCTGTTTGTGTACTGCAATATATTATACTTTTCAGCGTTCCATACTAACACTAGCCTGACTTCATGATATGATACTATAGTCTTGGGAAGTCTGATGATTACTTGCAGGGAATTCATATACTTGATTTTGTCTTCTTAACCCCATTTTGTAACTAATAAGTGTCCGCATACTGAATTTCTCAACCTTTTTTTATTTCTTTTTAAGTTTAGACTTTATTTATACTTTCTGTATGTTACTTTGTTTCATATTATATTTTCTTCTCAAAATCTCATGCTTTTATTTTATTTTATTTTATTTTTTTGTCTGTTTCAGGGACCTGAGGTTAGGAGTGGAGATTTGCCACAACCAATCATGTTGACCAGTGGCCAGGAATTCACTTTTACAATTCAAAGAGGTGTTGGCACTGCTGACTGTGTTAGTGTTAATTATGATGATTTTGTCAATGATGTTGAAGTGGGTGATATGCTCCTTGTTGATGGTAAGCAGAGTGAATCCTTCTGTTACCCATCGTTGCTCATGATAGAAATAGATTGGTTACTATCTTCATGTTGTTGTTAAATATCTGATTATCTGGACCATAAACATGATTAGAAAAACTCCCTGCCATTACTTGAATCACTTTCTTCTGTTTTTGCTACTAGGTGGAATGATGTCACTTATGGTGAAGTCCAAAACAGCTGATTCAGTTAAATGTGAAGTTGTTGATGGAGGAGAGCTCAAATCTAGACGGCATTTAAATGTTCGAGGAAAGAGTGCTACATTGCCATCTATAACAGGTTTCCTAGAACTCTCTCTCTCTCTCTCTCACCTTTTCTTTTTACTCTTGGATTCTCAAGGAAGAGATTTTTATGGATGCTTCTGATCATGATGACCATTCACATTCATTGCTGCAGATAAAGACTGGGATGATATCAAATTTGGAGTAGACAATCAAGTTGATTTCTATGCCGTTTCCTTTGTCAAAGATGCAAAAGTTGTCCATCAGTTGAAGAATTTTCTGCAAAGTAATTACTTCAGATATTCTTTTTTAACATTATTCAGCATAAGCAGTGAATGAGAGAACGAATTGCTTTTTTAATTGTAGCTGCCTTTCAAGTTTAAAGTTTCTTTATTGATAGCTGTTTTAAATTATTTTGGCAGGTTGTAATGCAGATATCCATGTAATTGTGAAAATTGAGAGTGCTGACTCTATACCGAATCTGCACTCAATTATTACTGCCTCTGATGGGGTGATTACCTAATCACTAAATTGAAGTTGCTGCTTTGTGTTTGATACTGCATGTTGACCTTGAATTTCCTCATTCAATGTCTGCTTTATATATTCTAATTTACTTTAATATATGATAATTTTCTCATTGCTCGTACAAGTAATTCATCTCTCTCTCTCTCTCTCTGCATTTCGACCTGTTGCTTCCTACCATGATGTAGAGAAACCAAGGAACACTTGTGGGAAATGCTTCTCGATTTGTAAAAAGTACCATCCATTTAGCTCTGACCATGATTTAGGCAGATACTAGAATTTTGTGGACCATGTAATTTTCCCTCTTACTCGTGAAATACCCAAAAGCTTAAGTTACTTGGGATTTTCCTGTTCAGGCGATGGTTGCCAGAGGAGATCTTGGTGCTGAGCTTCCTATTGAGGAGGTTCCTTTGTTGCAGGTACTTTTGATCTTAAATTACTGAATTGGTACTTAAGGATGATAAATTCAATATTCTCGATGCTTCATAATTGCCAATGATTTTTTTTTTTTTAATATCACAAATCATAATTGAACATATGTAGGAAGAAATAATCAGGATTTGTCGTAGCATGGGAAAGGCTGTTATTGTGGCAACAAATATGTTGGAAAGTATGATTGTTCATCCGACACCAACCAGAGCAGAAGTATCCGACATCGCCATTGCTGTTCGAGAGGGTGCTGATGCAGTTATGCTCTCTGGTGAAACTGCTCATGGAAAGTAAGCTCTTTCTCCGGTTTCTAGTCAAAGCCTGGTGTGTGTAGAAACAATCCAAGAAATTTCGCATTCTGAGCATGAAAGAGCATTGATACGACCTACTTTTTTTTAACCTTTTTGATAATATGATATGCTGTTCTTGTGAGGGGGATCAAGTGAGCACGTCACAAGAAATTATTTGTCTCAGACTTGGAATGAAAATAAGCAGCAGAAATTATGCTGGTAGATATACAAGTGTAAATACATATATGTTATTATATACGTTTGGATAGTCTAGGAAGATGCTCAATATGTCATGATAACCACTAAAAGGTGCAGATGGATTTGCATTTTTGTGGATACCCTGAGAAATAGCCTCTACTGACTGATTCACAATTTTGTCACAAGGTGGAAACTACATGTTGGTTGATGTTACATTAGTGGAGATCTTGAGAATCCTTTAGGAGCCTAAAAATGAATTATAGGCTTTTATCTACATGAAATTGATGAGTTTTAGCTATATACACACACACACACACATTCATATACATATATACATATCATATGTATATAAATATCTTGACATAATTGACCTTCACCATCTTGCAGATTTCCGCTAAAAGCTGTGAAAGTCATGCACACTGTCGCCTTGCGAACAGAAGCAACAATTGCCGGTGGGCAAACACCACCCAACCTTGGTCAAGCCTTCAAGGTTTTCTCACTTCCACGGAGCTCATATTTCATTGAAGTTTAATATGCACATGGAAGAAAAAACTATACACATTGATAGCATAGAATAGTCACTTGAAGCTTTTTGTTCTCTGTAGAATCATATGAGCGAAATGTTTGCTTTCCATGCAACTATGATGTCTAACACGCTTGGAACATCGATTGTGGTCTTCACAAGAACTGGCTTCATGGCCATCCTACTGAGCCATTATCGACCTTCTGGCACCATATTTGCCTTTACAAATGAGTAAGTATTGATATTTTAATTAGCTTATCCTTCGTGGTTACAAAGAGAATTCAAGCCGGATTGTCAGGACAGTGGCTGTCTTTATCGTGCTTATGTGACACACCTACTTTCTATTTTGAAAATTGATACACATGTTTGGCTCATAGAAAGATGGGCTGTCTTTATTTTGCTTATGCATGACACACCTCCTTGCTATTCTGAAAATCTATACACAGGTTTGGCTTTATAAAAAGATGAAACTTTTATCCACATCGCGTATACAGCATGTCCTCTAAATTATTGTGGAAAGTCCCTGAAGCGTGAGAAGTGAATTTTAGCTATATTGATTAGCCAATGCTTATGACTCTGCAGTTTGGAGACCGGAGTTCTGTTGCTTAAATTTTTTATAGTAAGAAGTGCTGTTACTTAATTGAAATTAGTATTATCTGGTAATCGCTGAGGTTGGTAGAAGTCAAGAAATTGACATATTCAAGAATGAAGACAAATTGCTTTAGTATCATCAAATATCTTTGGCCTTCATGTCGATCTTCTACATTATTTATTTTTCTTTTTTTTTTTGGGACAATATAAAATATTGCCATTTCTTCCTGTTGCTCATTGAGATTATCATTCAAAGTAAGCGTTCCAACATGATGTTGTTCTTGTTGCCTCCAAAATGACAGTTTCAAGCGTGGAAAAAAAGCTTAGCAACTGATGGATCTCAATTTTGGTATTGTAGGGAGAGAATACGACAGAGATTGGCATTGTACGAAGGAGTATGTCCTATATACATGCAGTTCTCAGATGATGCAGAAGAAACATTTGCAGTTGCATTATCATTGTTGAAGGCAAGTTTGTTCAATATTTACTCATACATTGTTTTGTGAGCAGGGGTGTGCATAAGGCAGTTTGGATTGGTTTTAAGAATAGTCCTGAGCCAAACTAAGCTTGATCGATTCCACAAAATTTAAAACTAAACCAAACTAATAACATTGACCAAACCAACAAAATCAAACCATATATGGAACTACGTTGGTTTAATTTGGTCCATGAGTTCTTTTATCTGAAATATTTAATGATAATATTTTATCATAATTTTTTAAATAATTAATAATTTTATAATTTCATCAATAATTATAAAATAAAAATTTAAAAACATTAAAAATTTAATTATTACAATGCCAAAATGCACAAAATATTCTAACAAAAAACACAAGGTAGTTGTAACTATAATTATTAATTATTGGGAGTAGCTCACGCATGAAACAAAATAAACATAGATACTTCAAATACAAATAGTCATGCTTTTTTTCATAAGGGCTTCATGAAGTTAAAAACTGAATTTTGGTAGGAGGAAGGAGTTGGCTAGAGCTAATTGTGGAGATACGGAAAATAAAAACATATTAGGTTAACTGAGAGTTGGTGGGTGATGGAAAATAAGTGCACTTGGTAATGTAAAAAGGTATGAAATGAAAGTAAAATCTTTATATTACTATTTATTGATTGGTTTGGTTCAATTTGTTGAGAGTTTAAAATTTTTCTAAAACAACATAAAAAGTTTAACAAATAATCTAAACCAAACCGCACTTGTGGTCTTTTGAAATCGATCTGAATCTATCAGTTTGGTTTTGCTTAATATGTTGATTCAGGTTGGTTTAGTTTCCGCACACTGCTACTTATGAGGCACTGATTGAGATGCCCGGAATTCTCATGAGTTGAATTATTACATATATTGCTCATTAATTGGACAATACTCTGGGATAGCAGTTAATATAAATTGGTTGTGGTTTAGGAGGTGACCCATGGAAATTGATAGACTTATGATTGTGGTTTTACAGTTTCCTGAGAATTGCTTACATCGACTTACGCACAGATAAATCATATGATGTCACCAATCTGCTGATGGTGCTATGCCAAGTAGAGGAAAGAAAATAACCATACTAAGTTATAGGTTACAATTTCTTTTTCTGATAATAGTGGCGATTTCAGCCAGTACCTTCACAGTGTGCACAGGTGAACTCACTTGGCATGCACAATGACCCACTAATCACGCAGTGGGCAAGCACATATGTATAGTTTTTAAAATAACAGCGAGGTCCTAATTAAAAGTCTGTTATTCTAAACAGTTGTGAATATGTATATCTTTGAAAATCACGATGATTTTGATATGCAGAAGCAAGGGATGGTGAAAGAAGGAGAAGAAGTAGCACTTGTTCAGAGTGGCAGACAGCCCATTTGGCGGTACAAATCCACTCACAATATCCAGGTCCGAAAGGTATGAGTGGGATGAGTACATGGTGACTTGCTCAGTCTACATCCTTCTGTGCGAACTTGGTGTTTGGCATTGCTCTGTTATGGCTCCTTGTATGCTTACATATTCACCTTCTCAATTTTTTAAGATCCATTGTCTGATGAGCTTTTTCTTTTGGTTCCTGTTTGCATTGCTTCATGATTTTGTAGAACAATTAGCTGATGCTCTAGGCATCTTAGTGGTTAAAGTGGCCTGTAAACGAATTGCACCAAGCAAGCAAAATTTATCTGCTACGATTGTCCCAGCAAACTATGGTTGTAAACCAATGGAATTTATATCTACTGGCTTCTGCCTATGTGGTTTTCTTCTTTGTCAAGGTTCCGAAACCTTTAAATGGTAGCAAAGTCTTTTACACCGAACATCATTGGCTGTCGCACAAGCCATTTCCTTTTCGACAGTGGCTGTTGCACAAGCCATTTCCTTTTCTGTAGTCTGATTCATCATAAGTTACACCTGAAGCGTCATGTTGGAAATGGTAGAAAGGTATTTGAGATGGTAATGCTAGGCGGTCGAAGTTTGATACTGAAATTTTAGTGATACATTATATCATTCCCATGCAAATGGCCTGTTAACATTTAGTTCCAAAATGCCAATGAAATTTCTATCTTCCGAATGGACTGGATTTGCTTCGGTTGAAGTGTCGTTATCTAGTTGTAAATGAGCCGGCTGTCCAAGGCACATCTCTATTTTTTTTTTTTTTTTTGGTTATCTTGACTAATATGATTTGAGCTAAATGTCGGGTTTTTTAAGAGATACTGTTTTTTCTATTCTTAAAATTCAAATACAAGAAGTTAAAAGATTCGAGTGTTAGTCACTGGACCAAAAAGGCATTGGCGGCACCACATCTCCGTGGACACTGCCACAACATAAAGAAAAGAGAAAAAACAATGCAGGCGGGCTCCATATGGTACGCGGCCCGTGGGTGGATCATCACATCCCAACTGGCCTTACTCTTTGGTTGTTTTTTTTTTTTTTTTTTTTTTTTTTTTTTTTTTTTTTTCTTTTAAATAACGAGATTTTTGAACTTAAAATTTTTATGGAGAAAGATGACGGTGCTAGTTGAATTGGCAACTGGCCTTACTCTAGCAGCCCAGCAAAACCTACAAGAAAACCCAGAGTGACGGGAACCTTGGTTATAGTTGCCATTGTACCAATAGTGACCTAGTTGCCAGAGTCTTTGCATCTGAGCAGACAAATGTCCATGCATCAAATATAATGCTGCAATCAATAGACTTAATCCGGAGTGACAGAGTCATCTGCTACACAAATTAAGCTTAGCTTATTCACAGTGATCATAAAGACATGTATTTACAATATCCCCCATTTTATGGTACAAGTATTTTACAGTATAACCAATAGTAACTACACCATGTGACTTGAACCTGTCCAACCATACCCCTTTGTGCTTCACTCAAAGGGTTTCAATCTAATAACTTTCTAACCATGTAAACCAATGAAATGTGGAAAACCATGGACTCTATCACTAATTACAAACAGAATATACAAAGAAGAGGGTGTCAACCTATGAAGGGGGCACTGAAACAGATTCACATGTTTCAAAGGAAAAGGATGCTGCCAAATACTTGATCATTACTGCTTTTTCTATATCATATGATGACGAAAATGTCACAACCACTTACAAGGTACTGGAACAGATTTGCCTGGTTCGGAAAGGCTTCCCATGCTAAGTGTTTGATTATTGCTGCTTGTTCCAAAATCAATGCTGCTTTTAAGCATTGCCATGAGGCTTCCTCCGTGTACTCTACCTTCAGGAAGTGAGTGTTGAAACGTTGAAGGACCGACTCCAACAGCCGAAAGACTACCCTCCAGTGCTACCTGCATGTTACTTGGTCGATGCCCATGTGTAGTTGGATCTAAAAGATTCCATTGTCCTGGGTTCCAACTGCTGCCAGCAACCCGGGCTGCACCAACAGGGATGTTCTTGATAGTCATGGCCTGTTTCATCTTGTTCGATGGGCAAGACATTGTAGGGAATATGCTGCCACCACCATGGATCTGCTTATCTTGCAGTGCAAGATGGGCAGCACATAGGCCGGTTTTACCACGGGCAAATTTATCACAAGGACCACCAACCTGGCTAGCAAACTCCGATCCGACTTGGCCCCAGGTACACCGCTTTCCTCCACCATGAGATTTGCAGAAATCAGTGCTTCCTTGTGCACTCTTTCCACAGCCCTCAAAATGGCATCTTTTCCCCCCACCATGACGCACACAGTGGGCTGTCCTACCCCTTGCACTTTTAGTGCACCCTGGTTCAGCACATCTCTTGCCTCCACCATGAGCCACACAAAATAAGGTTCCTCCATGGACGCTTTTTGGGCAGACACCACCACCTTGAAATGAGCACCTTTTTCCTCCACCATGCCCCTTGCAAAATGGTGTGCTTCCCTCTGCACCTTTTGTGCATCCTAGATATGTGCATCTTTTGCCCCCACCATGTGCTTTACAAAGCATTGTGCTCCCCTGAGCACCTTTGGTGCAACCAGGATACTGGCAACGACGGCCACCTCCATGTGCAATGCAGAGGCCAGAAAATCCTTCTGCACTTTTGGTGCAATTTGCCTTTTGGCACCTCTTGCCACCACCATGCCGAATGCAAAAGCCAGATTTCCCTCTGGCTGCTCTGATGCAACCCTCATGACTGCAGCGTCTACCTCCACCATGGGCAATACAGAAGTCTGTGTGGCCTTCAGCACTCTTCGTGCACCCAAGATGTTGACACCTTCGGCCTCCTCCATGGGCTTTGCAATATACTGTCCTGCCTTCAGCTCCTTTTTGACAGCCAGCCTTCTGACACCGGCGCCCTCCACCGTGGGCAATACAAAGGCCAGAAGCTCCCCTTGCCCCCTTTTTGCAACCTGGAAATTGACATGTTTTTACATTTGCAGCGCGTCGCTGTTGCTGGTTTACTACCGTGGAAGCACAAGCTACCAAATTTCTTGGCACAGCAGATACAGTGTTTTGATCAACTGAAGTTGGTAAAATAGGACCAGAAAGATGTTTAGAAGCAGATGCAGTGCCCTGTAAAAGATGCAATGGAGGCATGAGGGGTCTTTTCCATCGTAAAGATGTTGACCCTTCATCGACAATTTGAATTGCTGAGGATTGAATTGCCGCCTCACTGTCATTATGTGTAGGCACGCAACCAAAAGTAATGCTGGTGACATCAGATTCAGCAGGCCTGGTCAACAGACTCAATTCAAGGTCGAGCTTTGGCATGGCTTCTGCCTCCTGATGCTTAAGGACAGAAACAGAATCTTTTTCCATAACAGGGGCACACTTATTTCCAAGATGAAGATCAAAATCCACAACAAGATCTGCTGAAGACAAGTCATCAACACCTTTTGCTGAAGACACAGTGGCGCAAGCAGTTATTGTACCCCGTTCAGCATGTGATGTACACGAAGGGCCCAACCCAAGAACCAGGGAAGTGCCACTTTGCAGGGCAATGGGACCTGTAACCATGGTCCATTTCCTCTTGGCTCCCTTTACATTCCTAAAGTTAGAGGCAAAACACCCTGGAGAAACAAGCTGGAGGGCAGTCTCAGTGGAATATTCACTTCCAGCTTTACCAAATTGCCAAAGGCAGCTGGATGCATCTGAAGTAGATCCGACTGTGAAGTCTGACTTTTGAAGGGTTCTGTCCATGTGGACAAAAGATTTATGCAGCTCTTCCAAAACAATTAGTTGTGACAATCAGTCTCGTTTGCTTCCAGGGTATGAAAAAGGGAAAATAATTTACATTGGAGCCTGTTTGAAGAAAAACTGCCCACCACTGACAAATCCAGACGTATCACAGCGATCCATTGTAAGAAGGTACTGATGATAATTTGCCAATCAATGAAAACAATAAAATATAAGTCCACAAATATGCACAAACTCTAAAGAGGTATTCTGACTCAAGGTCCTTCTCCGGAGCAAAAAGACTTTTCTGTCAAGATTTAAATAAGAAAAAGGAAATCAAAATTTGAGCCAAAGAAATGAAGAAAAGAAGAGCAAAGAAGGAATGCAAATATTTACTGATTATCAATGACAAAAGCTTTTAACAAAACAGAGCTGAAAAATCCGGGGATCCGACAACTAGGAAGGAAAATAAATTGGGCACGCCATTGGACAAATATAGCAAAATGCTCCCCCCCTCCAACAAAAAAAAAGAAAGAAATAAATAACAAGAAGAGTCTGGATTAAGAAACAATGACCACATTGAACTCTTCTCGCCACAAATGTGCAGCATCTAATTTTCTAATCTCATCAATGTTAGTAGAAGAAAAGAGCTACAAGTACAATTAAAGTATGAAATAGAAGAGGAGAGTAGGTCATGCATAAACTTCTGGCCATTTGCTCTTTTTCTTTCTTCCCAGAAGACAAAAAAATGTTGTCCATGCACTTTGAAACTTAATCTTCAGACCCTCTCATTACATGAACTTACTCAAGACTAGTAAAGAAAGCAAGCAGGTCAGGTAGCATAAAGCTTCAAAAGACCATCACAAGGATGGCGTACTACTGCTAAACTAGATAAAACCTCTTTAAATGAGTTTAAATTGTCATCCAGAGGAAATAAGCGAGTAAACCTGTCAAGAAGCATGGGGCAACTCACTTCCTCAACCAGGTAACAGAAAGCAAGAAATGGGACATGAGGAGTAAGCTAAATATCAATTGACTGCTAAAATGGGATTATTTTGATCCGATCCCATACATCCTCCAAGGGATTTTCAACTACAAAATGACCCTAAAAGAAAATATTGGGAGGAGAAATAGTTTCAAAAATTATGCAAATGGGCATTTGGGGTTTAGTTGACAAGATTTGCAGAATGATGTGAGCAGTTTAACTGACCAACATCATTAGTTGAAATGTTTGTAATTTGGCTACAGAGACATAATATTAATAACTTCTGTGCAACAAAAAAACACAAAAGTCTGGGAAACTGACAGACATAGATTTCTCCACCCCAAAAACTTATTTTAATTCTTTGACTTTCATTGATTTGGACAAAAAAAGATGGAAGGAATAACAATGGGGCTTATTGACAACAACTACAACAAATAAAACGGGAGGCTTTCTATTAAAATTACATAAGTGGATAAGGTGGCTGAACAGATGAGGGAGCTAAAACAACAAAATGAACATTTCTGGCCGTGTTTTTCCAAGCAGATGGACTGCCATCAATTAATTAAAAAGGAATAGCTTACGTTACACAGTCAACAGCTTCTGAAAACTCCAAAAGATAAAAAAATTGACACCCAGTCAACCCTAGACAGATTTTTTTCCTGCTCATTTTGATCATCTCAATGGTCCAGCCACATTGTATTTACCTTTTAGGATTTACGTCAAATACTAGCAGACAAGAGTTGATTCCTTTGCAAACTTGAGAAACCAACAATGACCTGGATCTAAAGTTTCATCACCTTGCCCCTGAATTACAACTAAGTACCACAGATTGTAGCTTTCGGAGTTTTGATTCTGTCAATATATGATGTGTGTGTGTGTGTTTTGGTTCTGTCAATAGATACATACATACATACTCCTTTTAGCGCGCGCGCGCACACACACACACACACACAACACACACACACACACACACACACACACACACACATATATATATATATATATATATGAGATTCTAGCAAATATTCCATGTATAAGATATGAAAAAGAAAATAAAAGTAATTGCTGTGATTGAAACCCTCAATTGAAATTTACCTATGTTGTTACATTAGAACTACGAGTTGAAGCAAGCTAGGTTGAGTAGTGTACTAGCTCAAACTTGGCTCTTTAAAATAAGGGTGTCTGTTGCACCAGCACTTCTAAAGATAAGCCAAGTATGTTCAAGACATGCTCCTTTTATTTATTTATTTATTTATTTATTTTTTAGGCACTAGATGTTACAAGCTGCCCCACTCCACTGTGGTCTTATGTGTTAAGGAAATTATTGTCGAATCCCAATATTTTGATAATAACAAAACCCTACATATGTTACTAATCATTTTACCAAGTGTGTAGGTTTTTTAAATATTCATATTTCAAGTAATACAATCATCTATGGGGTAGAAGTTGAAGTTCTATAGAAGTTCTCATGAAAACTTGAAAATATCTATTGCATAGAGGATGTTGGCATAGAAACATGAGTAGAAGTAGTTGAAAATCAGAATTTAAGAGCAAATGTGAGCTGTTATGATTTTAATTCATTTTCAAGGCCTAACTCAGCAAATTAAGTGCAGATTGAGAACTGTACTTAATTCTAAAACATGTGTAAATGGGTTAATCATGATCAAACTGCTTGGAATATTCAAATTCAAGTTTTTACTCAAAATAAAATTCAAATTCAAACTTTGAAATAAGATTTCCAGAAGATATGGCTGATTTTTAGGAGTTATTCTCTCAAGTGCAACTTCTTTATCAACCAAAGTATTTCAAATTTGAAAGTTCCACACGTTAGAGTGATTGTTGGACTTTGAATTCAAACATTTATAGTGGTAAAAATCAGAAGATATGACGGAGAAAATCAAGCACAAAGATAACAACTTAACCAGATTTTTATAACAGTAAAAGTTGCTGGGAAGCTAACTTTGCAGTCTTATATTTTCAAGATGGTGACCAGTTTTACAAGAGCACTTCCTAGATTTTAAAGTTCAATATTCACAGAATACCCAACATATTTTAAGTGCTATTTCGATACTTTGGGAGTGAAATATTTGTTCTGAAAGTTATCTACTTAAACAACCTGGTAAAGTGACTATTATGTAGAGATTGTTTTTGTGTTTGTTTTGTATTGTATAGTCACACAAGTTTGAGGAGAGTGTGAGGAATATTTGATTAAAAGGGTAAACAAGTTAGGTGAGAGTTAAAAGTCAGTCTTGTTAGACTAAATCATCCTCAAGGTTGGAGATGCAGGTTGTCAATAAGTGGCTGTACTCAAAGTTATAATTCTCATAGAATAGTTGAAACTAGCCATCGTTAGACCCTGACTTGCTAAGCTGGAAGAGTGGACATAGCCACAAGATCGAACCACTATAAATTGGGCTTGATCTCTCTATTCCTACTTTTAATTTTTGCACTTACATTTGCATAATTTATATAATTCGATCATAAACTTAATTGAGATTTTAAGTAGAGTAAAATCTAGAATTTAAAGTTAACCAATTCAACCCCCTTTCTTGGTTATATAGAGTAAAATCAATAGAATAATGAATAGAAGCAGGAAATAGTGGTTCTATAGGTTTCTTACTTTCACTATACCGCCTGCTTTTTATCTATGTTTTGATGAATGTTTGCAATTTCTAAATTTGAATTTAAGCTTTCTTATTTTTTATGAAACAAAAAGAGAGAGATGGAAAAATAAAAAATAGTGAAAAATTGTGCAAATATTAAGGGGGATAATAAAATGTTCATATGTTTATTAATAGAGGGAGAGCATGATCTTGAGCATGAGAGCATGATTTTTTTAGTATTCATAAGCAAATTTTTTCAATTTTTCTTTATAATTTTGTTATAAAAAATGGAGAGATTGTTAAGAAAATTATTGTTGAACCCTAATATTTTGATGATAACAAAACCCTTAACATATGTTACTAATCATTTTACCAAATGTGCAGGTTTTTAAAATATTCATTTTTTTCAAGTAATACAATCTTATATGGGTAAAAGTTGAAGTTCTATAGAAGTTATCATGAAAACTTGAAAATAACTACTGCATAAAAAGATGTTGGCATAAAAGTATGGGTGGAAGCAGTTGAAAATCAGAATTTAAGGACAGATGTGAGCTACTGTGATTTTAATTAATTTTCAAGACTTAACTCAGCAAATTAAGTGCAAATTTAGAACTGTACTTAATCCTAAAACATATATAAATGGGTTAATCAAGATCAAACTGCTTAGAAGATTCAAATTCAAGTTTTTACTCAAGGTAAATTTCAAATTCAAAATTTGTAGTATGATTTCCAGGAGATATGACTGATTTTTAAGAGGTATTCTCTTATGTGCAGCTTCTTTATCAACCAAAAGATTTCAAATTTGAAAGTTCTATACTTTAGGGTGATTGTTGGATTTTAAACTCAAACATTTATAGTGGTAAAAATCAAAAGATATGATGGAGAAAATCAAACACAAAGATAACAACTTAACCAGATTTTTACAACAGTAAAAGTTACTGAGAAGCTAACTTTGCAGTCTTATATTTTCACGATGGTGATCAGTTTTGCAAGAGCACTTCCTGGAGTTTAAAGTTCAATATTCAAATAATACCCAGCATATTTTACAGTGTTATTTCAATACTTTGGTAGTGAGATATTTGTTATAAAAGTTGGCTACTTAAACAACCTTGGAAAGGGTCTATTATGCAAAGATTATTTTGCAGAGATTTTTTTTGTATTTGTTTTGTATTGTATAATCTCATGGTTTGGGGAAAGTGTGAGGAACACTTGATTGAGAGGATAGGATGGTTGGATATGAGTTAGAATTGAGTTTTGTTGGACTAAGTCATTCTCAAGATTGGAGATGCAGATTGTCAACAAGTGGATTTACTCAAACTTGTAACTCTCGTGGAATAGTGGAAACTAGCTATTATTAGACCCCAACTTGCTGAGCTCGAAGAGTAGACATAGGCACAGGGCTGGACCACTGTACCCCTAGTCTTTAATTTCTGCACTTACCTTTGTATAATTCATATAGTTTGGCCATAAGTTTAATTGAGATTTTAAATGAAATAAAATTTAGAACTTGAAATTAACCAATTCAACCCCCTTCTTAGTTACATAGGGGCCAACATCATGAATTCAACTTTATTCGCAATCCCATGCTTGATGAGAATGGGAGCTCTGCTGTAGGTCAGTTTGAGGCGGGGGGACAGAGAGACCAGAAGAATGATTCATTTGGATTGACAAGCCCCAAAACCAAGAATTAATGGAATGTCTGTCTATCCATGAACATCTATTTTTTTTTTTTTCTGAATACTTAGGGGAATCTCTCAATACATAAAAGTTTTTTACAGCATAACCGCCTAGCCAAAGCCACATATCGGGTGTGCCATATATGTAGGATCATTGTAACTTACACTAGTATAACTCATTTTATTTTATTGTGCCATGTCATCTCCCACATTCATGCTTCATGGATACACGTCAAGCTCGAACAAGCATTATTTGAGGAGCTAGAGTAGCTTGCTACACACACACACATGAGCCTGAGTACTACAATGCTCAGGCTCCCACCTAATGTTTAGGGCAAGCCTCAAATGAGCTTGTGAAGAGTCGAGCATGAGTTGATCCAAAACAACCATAACTCAGATTAATTTAAATCCTATTTGAAACTAAAACTATACGGAAGGGCCGGCAAGAGTGATGATTCTAGCAATAAATCTACACACTCAAAAACCACAATCAATACACAGTTCCCACTTAGTATATCTGGAAAACATCTTGAAAAAACTATCTTTCCTGGTTAAATATTATGTTGTGCTCTTGTTTTTATCACTCAATACTAATTTGAACAAATTAACATCAACATCGACACAAACAACTCATACAAATTAAAATAGAACTAAACAAAGTAGACAAATCCAGATGCTAAGCACAATCAGAAGGGATTCAATAACAAAATCATGAAATTTCAATTCTAGAAAACATCAAAATCATGCAGATTTTCTGATAACATGCAAATTCACCCATCAAAGAACACTAAATCAACGTGAACAATCAGCGTTTGCGAAAATGAATAGGATTAACACTACACAAAAGTGAAGCAAGAGTCAAACAATTCAGTAAACATAGTAATTCAAACGAAGCAGTTCCACTCAGCAAAAGAAAAAACAAATGAAAAAAGAAAGCAGTTCCAAGTTTCCATGTTTTTGGAAAATTAAATCGAACTTCATGAGGTTAAAATTTTACCTTGAAATTCGACAAATTTCAGAAGGCGAAACAAATAGACAACGAAGAGAGCAGGAGAGCTCGTCTGACAAAAGACAATTTTAGGGTTTTCTGCTGCAGGAGCTAGAGTAATAAACAAAGACTTCCTTAAGAGGGCGCACGTTAAGAAAATGCGGTGCACTTTAAGGGTTTATGCCTGGAATCTTATTCCTATGCGAACGTGTGGGCATAAAACGTTGCAGTCGACAGCTGTCAACATTAGACACTAAGATTATAAATTTATCCAAACTATATCTAAGCCATGGTATTAAGGATATATCGGTAATATAACATGTTCGGTGTCCCGTGATTGGATTAGAAGGTAGTTACGGGAAGTAGTGATCGTGGAGGAAGGAGACGCTTCTGAGAAAGTTCGCCGTTGGCACCACGTCGCGTCATGGATGACGCCATTATTTTCTCTCCACGTAGGCAGCTGCATGTCACTGTTGATGGTGCGCCAACTGTGAGATCCACGTGGGAATATCTGATTTGCTTTTGACGTCACATCAGTTACATTAGCCACGTCATATTTGCACGTTCTATCACACGTAATCGCTTGCCTACGAGCTCAAAATGGGGGAAAAAATAATACAACAAAAATTAAAAAATGTAGTTCTAATAAATCTAGAATTACAATTTACAAATAAGCAAACAATATTTGGAATTATATAACTATTGGAACTATATAAAATCACATACATATATATATATATATATATAATTTTTATGAAAATTTTAAAAATAAATAATTATCTAATTTTTTTCCTTAGTTATATCTGTTTTACTGTTTAAGTAAATATTGAATTTTCTACCGACCTTGGTTAGTGGTAGAGAGTTAAAGCTACTATTCGTGAAAAATAACAATTTGTATTTTAATTTTATAATATTTGATCTCATCAATAAAATAATAAAATCTAATAAATGTCAGTTCTAATTAAAAAATTAACAGCGACCTATAAAATTGTATGATAATCTACATTTTGAATTGCCGAGGAAACAACGTTAAGTCATTGACCAATGATCAATATTATATTATATCTCTATAAAAGGGGCTAATTTGGTCTAGTTACTACCAAACATGAATGACACAAAGATTGATTATCTCCCTCCTTGACCATGGTGACAACATCATATGATGGTCGTTGCCAGAGAAAAGAAAGCAAAAGAGATAAGCTTGTCGAGGATTGGCTAGTCACTGTCTAGTTTTTCTGGGAAAAAAGGGTGAGAAATGGTGCTGATGCTGATCTTGCAAGTTCCACCCATTCTAGCAAACACAAGGTGGGGTGGTTCGCACCTTTTGCAACCACTCACTCGCAAATGTACACACCCACACACACTCTCTCTCCCCTCTTTATTTCTTTTCTTTTTCTTTTTAAATTTAATTTCCTCTCTCTAACGGTGGATTGTACCTGTGGAAAGACAATTTCTCCCTTTGAGCCATTCTAATGAAATTTCATCATCTTGGTGGCATTTGGCACGACCCCACCCAAAAAGCTTTCCCTTTCATACGCCATCACGGTAGTGTTTGTGAGAGCTTGTAAAATTCAACACTCTTTCCGTGAAGCTCATAATAATGATGATGATGAGACGACTTAGTGTAAATGTGCTAGTTTAAGTCACTCACAAAACATTAAAAAAAGAAAAGAAAAAAAAAAGCTGAAGCTCCTTTGTTTACGGCATAACGATTGCTTACAGATTCAAAGATGGATTTTGAGCTCAAACAAATTGAGTTATTGAAGAATATGTAAGAGAGTGGAAGTAAATACAAAAAAATGATGTGTGCTGTTTCTAAGGAAAGAAGAGAATGAATGTTAGTCAAATCAAAAAAAAAAAAAAAAGAAAAAAAAAGAAAATGAATGTTAGATCCTAATTTACAGGTTCCTGATTTGGGTATTGGAATAATACTCGTGACCATATCTGGAGCCCAGCGGAAGTCTGGCGGGACAAAGTTCCTGCTCTTTAGCAATGGCAGGCTAGGCCCATCATGGTTTTGCGACGGCCCATTTTGACCTCTTTATCCCCTTTTTTTTTTTTTTTTTTTAACTTGATTATTGATATTTAAAAATCTGACTAATCTGATTCAAACAATTATAAAACTTAATTAAAAGTTGATTTTTTTAATATCTATTTTTTTATTCATAAGACTTGAATATAAAATTTTAATTAAAAAAAATTTAGTACCTTACCCTCAAATTGGTTGTTGCGTGTCAATTGTCCATGCAATAAAATTAGCCCCTCATACCTTTCTCATCCTTTTGGCTAAGATCAAGTATAAATTAGCCCCTCATCCCGCATTTATTTTTTCTTTTTCTTCTTTTATTTTCGGAAGGAAAAACCAAAAACAAGTTTCAGAGTCAGACCTTTCAAATCAACAATGTATGGTTAAAATATATTAAAGATAATACTTATTGGTGGATAATGGTTATCTCATGCCAGAATCCCTTTGATATCAAAGGTTTCCACCTCGCAATTAAAGAGTCACGACTACTTTTTTTTAGAAAATATTATTAAATGGTCTCATCAAAGATTAAAATTTACGGAATACCACCACAAACTGGTTCTTTCAATCGCATTTGCATTTGGCACAATTAAGAATCGGTGATACCTCCGTCACATGTTTTGAATATCACGTCTTACGTTAGATTTATAATTACAAGTATGATTCTAAAGAAAAAAAAGATAAATAGGTGAACAATTAATAACTATAAAATATCTTATATCATGTCTAATATAAATGTTCCCAAATCAATGAGTTTTAACTCAATTGATACCACTCTTTTTCCCCTTTATAATAGATTCGGTTTTTAGTTTTCTTGTGTACTAGAAAAAAATAAATATTGTTCCCAAAGAGGGAGGAGAGGAGTGTTTGTATCAGAGCTTTTGGGGCATAGAGAGAGAGAGAGAGAGAGAGAGAGGTAGGGAGGGAGAGAAAGAGCGAGAGGGGGAGAGGGGAAGAGAGAGAGAGGGAGAGAACGAAGGGAACAGCCCTATCGAAACAGCCCCCTCTTTCGATCCTATGATTCAGGGATTCGATTTCTATCGTAACAAAAATAAATAAATAAATAAATGTTACACTACCAGAAAAGACGGTTTTAGCGACGGAAATTAACGACAGATAGTTATCCGTTACTAATTAATAACAAAATTACGTCGGAACAGCGATGAAAAAATTAGCGACGGAAAATTCTGTCGGAGAAAATTCTGTCGCTAATCCATCGCTGAAACAAAAAAAAAATTCGGACCTATTAGCGACGGAAAAATTCCGTCACTAATTCTTCGTTGAAAAAAAAAATTCAAACCTATTAGAGACGGATTAGTGATGGAAAAAATCCGTCGTTAATAGATCCAAATTTTTTTTATTAAATATAATTTTTGGCTTTTATTAAATATAATTTTATATTTTTATTAAATATATTTTGTATTTTTTATTAAATATAATTTCTATTTTTATTAAATATAATTTTGTATTTTTATTAAATATAATTTTATTTTTATTAAATATGACTTTTTATTTTTATTAAATATAATTTTGTATTTTTATTAAATATAATTTTTTGTTTTTATTAAATATAATTTTATTTTTTTATTAAATATAACTTTTTGTTTTTATTAAATATAATTTTGTATTTTTATTAAATATAATTTTGTATTTTTATTGAATATAATTATGTGTTTTTATTAAATATAATTTTTATTTTTATTAAATATAATTTTATTTTTTTATTAAATATAATTTTTATTTTATTAAATATAATTTTATTTTTTTATTAAATATAATTTTGTATTTTTATTACATATAATTTTTTGTTTTTTAAATATAATTTTGTATTTTTATTAAATAAAATTTTATATTTTTATTAAATAATAATATTTTATTTTTATAAATATAATTTTGAATTTTATCAAATATAATTTTGTATTTTTATTAAATATAATTTTGTATTTTTATTACATATAATTTTTTGTTTTTTAAATATAATTTTATATTTTTATTAAATAAAATTTTATATTTTTATTAAATAAGAGTATTGTATTTTTAATATTGAGAGTTAACACATAAAGTATAGTCATAGAAAACAAATAAACTAATAATACAGGGTTGGATAGTGGTGGAGCAATTATCTTATTTGGGGCGTCGAGGGACATTTGGGTTTCTTATTAACTGATTGACGGATTAGGGCGGAAATTTTGTGCCAACGTTTAGATTTGGTCGGTAATTTGAAAATTCTAAAATAAAATTAGTGATGGAATTTTTCGTCGCTAATCCGTTGGTAATTAGCGACGGAAAAATTCCGTCGCTAAAATTAGTGAGGCGACTTTCAGTGAAGGAAAAATCCGTTGATAATTAGCAACGGAAAAATTTTAAATTAATGTCGAATTTCCGACTAAAAAATCCGTCGTTAAAATCGTGTTTTCTGATAATGTTATTCCCAATCACAGTGAGTTTATAGATTTGGAGGTAAAATCTTAAAATTACTGTCTTAGATCGGAGGATTCCGATAAAGTGGCACCCCAACTCGAAGAAGTTCCCACGTTCATGATGCCTTTTAAATTATTATAATACTGCTCAGTTATACTAATTAGATAGAGAATTAAAAAATTTTACAATACAATATACATAAAATATTAGATTTGACAAAATATTGAAAAAAAAAAAAACTATGCAAATTGGTATTGTATCGAATTGAATAAAATCAATGATTTAGTATTTAAATTTTAAAAATTGAAAATAAGTTAATCAATAATAACTTCTTATATTTTATTTTTCTCAATTATTTAACTCTTATCTATGATATTTCCCTTAAATAATGAAATATTATGTTACTTTTATGTTTTTTGGTATATATATATTTTTTTATCAGATTCGGTCCGATATTTAAAACACTGTGAGAACTTCAGAATGCCCTCATTGGGCTAAGAACCCTTGAAGTCAACTGAAATTCAAATTTCTGGGCCCATACTATTGCTACATGGGCTGCCGGCGCCAAAAATAATCATCACAATTATCTTTCGGTTTTCATGGGGTTATAATCATCACAATTATCACCTGTGATTTTTTATTTTATTTTTATTTTTTTATTTCAAGATATTTGAATTTCAAATTACAGAGTCAAAGGAAGAGAATTGTGACCACTAAATTATTCTCTTAGAGACTCACTTGCGATGTTTATAAAAACGTAGGCATAGCTGGACCATCTACCACCAGCTGGTACACATCTCAATCCCAAGATGGTTTTTATTTTTTATTTTTTTTATTTTTGATATATAAAAAAATTTAAATTCAAAATCTTTATAAAAGGAAAAAAGAATGATAACAATTGAATTATAGTTCATTGACATCTCAATCCCAAAGTGATGAAAACACACAGAACATCCATGATAAAAATGAGCCAAAAGTTTACCTTTTTTCTTTTTGTTTTTACTTAAAATAAGTTGTTCAACTAATAGACAATCGGTTTAATGAGATAAAACGCTAAATCTTTTAATTAACTTTTATATTCAAAATTTTAAAATAAAAAAAATTATGCCGGATGAGTTTAAAAAATGCATGCAAAATAAGCATTAGAATCATTTGAAAAAGAAAAATTTCGAGATATAAGTGAAAATTTAAGAATCTATTGTGGAACCTTAACCAAGGGGAGTACTTTAATATGTGGGTGTGTATATATATATTTATATGTATAAGCGCATACGTGTATTATAAATTGTACGCAAGAGAGAGAGAGAGAGAGAAAGAATCTAGTTGATTAATTCTAATATTATCTGGTTATCGATTTATGACCATTATCTCTAATTGCAGGTATTAGATACTTCAATTTGAGAATGCAGAATGTAATAGTTGCACTCATTGCTTGGCTAGATTACCAGTGAATGATTTTGTTTTGTATTGTTGCCCTCTTGCAACTGTGGCTCTTTTGTTGTACCATATTCTTGACTTTGTTCCTTTTTTTGTGTGTGTTTTGAATCTCCATTTCTAAGAGATGAAAAGTTAATATAGAATCATTTCCATTTCCACATATTTCAAGAAACAATATGGAATAAAGAGTTTCTTCACTCCCTTGTGATTGAACAAAGAGGATATGCAAATCAAATCCATTCATTAATTATTTGTAGCGAAAAGATCAATTCAACAAAGATACAAGGAAAGAATATGACCATTTCCTTTTCAAACACTGCTCTTGATGGCCGAACTATACCCACTAGTTTCATCCCAATACCTTGACCAAAGCATCACCCCTCCATATTTTGGCGACTCCTTTATGACCGGCAAAACTTGTGAAGTCAGCACGTCCGCCGGAATAAACCCACTTCCGGCAGCCTGCTCCGCCGCCGGCAATCCCATAAAGAACCTCGTAGCTCTCACAGATGTCGTCCACAAGTTCCATGAATTGAAAAGGTTTGTCGTATTCCCATTACTATATTCGCATGGAGGATTGTTATAGAACTGAACCCAAACATAATCAAAAAGTCCCGTATTGAGTGCAACTCCAAGATGACTATCCGGAAATGGGCACTGTGGTGCTGCGGTTAAGTACACTTTTGAGCCTTTATAATTATATCTGAATAAATACTTGGCCAGCACGTCATAGTATTTACTCGAGCCCAGCTCAATATCAAAATCAATACCATCCAACACGGCATCACCTAGAGGACGAGAACACGATTCTCCACCTAGGTAATTGTTCCATAAATATAGGGACACATTCTTGGCATCGGCTTTAGAAGAGAGAGAATAGCTGCCAACACCACCACCTAGAGAGAGCATGACCTTAATGCCACATTTTTGGCAATACTTAATTTGGTCACTCAAAATTTGGCACCCACCGGAGGTTGGGTCACAATGCCCTGCAAGATTGAGTACCGGCGTTTGGCCACTGCCAAATTGGATTAGGAATGCAAGATTGACATAGGCATATCGTCCCGTGGCACACGTGTCCTGGAGTGTCCCTTCGTCGCTGTTTTGGCCCCAGTAGATCGCGATGCCACCGGCATTTGAAGTCCGGAAGAGAGAGAGGGTTAGGAGAGAGAGGATTAGGGGCGTGACAAGATTTTTGACAGCCATTTTTGGTTGATTGTGTTTTGTATATGCTTGCTCTCCTTTTATAGAATTCTAGAGAGAGAATGTTTGACCAAGGAAATAATGATGGGGTTCTCCCATTTTGTATTTGTCAAACAAGGCCGTAGGCCCCTACCTGAACTTTTCAATACTTCACGGGACCAAATCAAACCAAACTTTTGGCTTATAGCTTTTGTTTTGGCTTGTTTGTCAGCTCAGCTCTTAACAAATTTTCCTTGTTCTTTTTTTCTCGGAGAAAAACAAGATAAAAGAATTTAAGAAAGTTTTTAAATGATCACTACCATTTGTTGTCGGCAAAAACCCGGAAAAAAAAAGTAATGGTGTGCCAGTTGGCCGCGCTTCATCTTTTGGCCGCAATACTTGGGAATGGGAATGTTAATGTGTATATACGTATATGTCACATTCTATCATTATTTATTATTATTATCAGAATATTTTTATATATATCAAATTATATTAATAAATATATATATATTAATGGTACTCCACTTAATAAATTTCTAAAATCATGCATGGTTATCAAATAAAAAAGACAACCACTGTCAAAATCAAATTTTTCTATATTTCTATAGGATTCTAATTTTTGTGAACTCTCACAAAGAAAAGAAATATTTTTAAATTCTAAATCTTTCTCAATCTTGAGAAAGTCTAAATTTTTTAAAAATCTTTGACTATAATTTTAATTATTTTCAAATATTTCAGAAAAAAGAAAATTAGAGTTTTTTACCCTCTTGGAAATGTTATAAATACAGAGCATATATAACTCCAAGAGAGGATCCAGTTTTTTACACACGAGGGAGAGACAATTCTATACATCAATCAGAGGGAGTTTTCATACCCAATTTTATATATCAGTCGAGGGGGATTCCATACCTAATTTTATATATCAGTTAGAGGAGGTTCCATACCCAATTCTATATGTTATTTAGAGAAGGTTTCATACCCATTTACATATACCGACAAAGGTAAGGTTTCATGTTTAATCTTATACGGTTAGAGGTATGATTCTATATCTGATTCTATACGATCAGAGGTATGCTTTCGTACTCTACTCTATACACGATCGAAGATATAACATCTACGGATATTATCAATTTTTATTTTATCACTTATACTGACTTGAGTGTTGGAGTCCCCTGTCGGGTCAGTTTCGGTGGGATTTTTGTAGGTTTTTCATCAGTGAAGAATCGACAAACACCACTGTTATCGGCACCTTGCTCGAGTCAGAAGAGCAGATATCTGTGGAATAAAAATCAAATCCAACAGATTGACGCCGTCTGTGGGAACGATTGACTGACCAGTCGAAGAAATTTCAAATCTTGCTTTACTTCTACTCAACAGCCTAAATTCATTCGACTATGTGACAATCAAGACGAGGCAATTAGGGGTACCCCTCGTTAGACAAGTCTCTCGCCCTCATTCTCTTGGTTTTGTGTGAATAATTTGTCGACTATTTGTCTCATGATATTCTATCGAATGAACGATCCTATGTCGCTCTGATCTATCGATAGAATTTATCTCCCTGAATGGGTCCATGCCGTCCCGATCTACCGGTTGGATCTTTCTCCCCGAGCGAGTCTATGCCGCCTCGATCTATTGATGAGATCTATCTCCCTAAATGGACTCATATCGTCATGATCTACCGATAGGATCTATCTCTCTGAACGGATCCATGCCATCCCGATTATCGATGAGATCTATTTCTCCGAATGAATCCATGTCATCCCGATCTACAGATGGGTTTTATCTTTCTGAACGGGCTCATATGCCCCGATCTACTGATGGGATCTATCTCCCTGAACGGATCCAAGCCGCCCTAATCTGCCAATGGGATCTATCTCCCCGAATGGACCCATGTCGCTTCGATCTATCGATTGGATCTATCTTCCCGTGCGAGCTCATGTCCCCCAATCTATCGATGGGATCTATCTCCCCGAATAGTTCTATGCCGCTCTCGATCGTCTGATCTATCGATCTCTCTACCGTTCGACCTATCGGCCTCTCAATCTCCTGTCGGTCTCTTAACCGTTCGGACTATCAATCTCTCAATCTCTTGTCTGTCTCTCGACCTTCGGATTATCCGATCATTCGACCTATCGGTTTCTCCACCATTCGGTTTGTTGGTCTCTCAATCTCTTGTTGGTCTCTCATCCGTTGGACTTGTCGGACTCTCAATCTGCTGTCGATCTCTCAACCGTTCGGACTGTCGGCATCTCAATCTCTTCTCCGTCTCTCAACTTTCGGATCATCCAATCATTCATCCTGTCAATCTCTCTATCGTTTGGCCTGTTGGCTTCTCAATCACTTGTTAGCCTCTCCACCGTTCGGCTTATTGGCCTCTCAATCTCCTGTCAGTCTCTCATCGTTCAAACTGTCAATCTCTCAATCTTTTATCTGTCTCTTGACCTTCAGATCATTCGATCATTCGACCTGTCGGTTTTTCCACCGTTCAGCCTGTTAGCCTATCAATCTGGTGTCAGTCTCTCAATCGTTCGGCCTATTAGCTTCTCAATCTTCCGTTGGTCTCTCAACCGTTTGGACTATTGGCCTCTCAATCTCTTGTTAGTCTCTCGACCTCTGGATCATTTGATCATTCGACCTATCGGTCTATCCACCGTTTGATCGGTCGGCCTCTCAATCTCATGTTGGTCTCTCACCTGTTTGGTCTGTCAGTTTCTCAATCTCTTGTCAGTTTCTTAACCGTTTGACCTGTCAGCCTCATAATCTCTTGTTAGTCTCTCGACCTCTAGATCATTTGATCACTTGACCTATTGTTTTTTTTTTTTTTTTTTTTTTTTTTTTTTTTTTTTTTATAATATTTTTTATTAAAAAATTTTTAAAAACCAACTGCAGCATTGCCCCAGTGTATTGTCTTGGCTATAACACCTAATATCCCATCGGCTACAACGCTTTCAACGACAAGCCAACACTCATGAATGCAAAGCCTGGCGCTATTCTCTCGCATTGGTCTCTAGCCTCTCGCATTCACTGAGAGTTATATCATCCTCCAAGTCAATCTTCAAATCTTCTACTTTTGCTTTTCTTAGCACAAACATTTTGTATTCTCGACCACTGCTTGCCTGAACTCCTGGTCACATGACCCCCTGGCCTCTCAACCCTTCAGCTTCTTAGTCTCCGAATCTCTCGGTACGTTATGATTCACTCGGTATGTGATTTCCATATTTAACAAACGAAGGCAATATTCGCATGAGAATCATTCAAATATTCAAATCTTTAGCAACTTTTGCGTCTTCTGACTTCTCAGAGACTTAACCTCTTGGTCTGTCAACTGATCTTTAACAGATCACTCGATTGGCTCTCGACAAAATTCTAATGGAACATGGCCCAAATGGCTTGAAAAACTTATTACCACTAGGTTAAGAGCCCACTAAGCCCGCAACCAACTGAGGGAGTCTCTCGATGATTCTGTCTCTTGGTCCTATGTGTTCTCCCGGTTGCCTGATCTCCAAATCATCGACTTGTTGAACACTCGATCTCCCAATCCCCAATCCACTGATTTTTTGACCTGTTGATCTCGTAATCTCTCAATCATTTGACCTGTCAAAGAATCTACGCATCTACTATTAGTAATCCCTCTCGCCTCTCTCTCGAGCAAAAGAAGTCCCTCATCAGGTAAGACTCCTAGGTTTTTCTTTTCAACAGTCTCTTTGTTTATTTCCTATCGATAGAGTTCTAACGAATCCTCCCGAATGGAGACTATCATTGGAATTAACTCCTCGAATGGGCTCATAATGCCCTGATCTATCATTATGATCTAACTCTCTAAACGAGCCTATGATGCCTTGATCGATTATTCGACTTGTTGGTCTGTTATTCTCTCGATCGTTCGATCTGTCGGTCTCTCAATCTCGATCACTCGACCTATCGATCTTGCGATAACTCGATCTCTCAATGACTCGATCTCTCACTCTACTAGCCTCCCGATCTCTTGATCTCTCAGTCTCCTAGGAGGTCTCTTACAATCCACTCTACTCCTAATACCACTTCTTCAAAATGTCATTAGGAGTGGGGGCAAATGGTGGTACCTTACTTAATATGTTTTCAAAATCATACATGGTTATCCGATAAGGAAGACAATTATCATCAATATCAAATCTTTTCGTATTTCTGTAATATCCTAATTCTCGTAAACTCTCACAAAGAAAAGGAATTTAAAAAAAAAAATTAAACCTTCCTCAATCTTGAGGACGTTTAAATCTTTTAGGAGTTTTTGACTATAATCCTAACCATTTTGAAAGATTTTAGATAAAAAGAAACTAAGGTTTTCTACACTCATGGAAAAGCTATAAATACAGAGTATAGGTAACCCTAAAAGAGAACTTAGTTTTTTACACACAAGAGAAAAGCAATTCTATACATCAGTTAAAGGGGGGCTCCATATCCAATTCTATACATTAGTTAGAGAGGGTTTCACACTCAATTCTATATATCAGTCAGAGGGGGTTCAATACCTAATTCTATATATCATTCGAAAGGGGGTTTCATATCTATTTACATACATCGACGAAGATAAGACTTTATACTCAATCTTATACGGTCAAAGGTATGACTCTATAGCCGATTCTATACGATCAGAGGTATACTTTCATATTCTACTTTATACACAATCGGAGATATGATATCTACGGCTACTATCAATCTTTATTTTATCACTTATATTGACTTGAGTGTTAGAGTCCCCCCGTCAGACCAATCTTGGTTGGGTTTTTACAGATTTCTCGTCTGTAAAGAATCAATGAATTCCACCGTCATTAGCTTCCCACTTGAGTCGGAAGAGCAGATATTTGTTGAGCAAAAATCGACTCTAACATATATATATATATATATATATATATATATTACAATATATTAACATTTTATTACTCTATGTGTGCAATATATTAAAACATCATATATTTGAAAAAATATATGATAATTTAATTTTAGGATTTTTTCTTTAAATTTACGTACCCTAATTTGTATAAATATTTATTTTATTCAATATTTTAAATACAAAAAAAATATAGAAAATTCTCTCTCCGCTTCTTTATTCATGGTATAAGAACTCCCTTTGTAGACAATGTTGCAAAAATACTTTTAGCTTTTTAGATTCTCTATTCAGATTCAGGGTCATCCATTAGATCGTCTAATAGCCATTTGGTATATACTAAACGATTTTATTTTTTGAGATGATCCTAACGGTGGTAATCAAATCTCAAAAAAGTCTCCCATGCGTCACCACAATATCTCTACAACAACCATTAGCATCCCTGCAACAACTTGCGCTCATGTCTCAGGAGTTAGGACGTCTTTTCCACTCTCTTGCCACCCATCTAATCATCCATTAGTCCGTTGGTATATACCAAATTGTATTACTTCTTAAGACGATCTCAATGGTAATAACTAGACCTCAAAAAAGTCTCCCATGCACTCTCATGTGTCGCCAAGATCCCTTCTCCGACATGTCAAATCCTACTATCGAGAGAGTGAAAACAATTAAAATGATGTCGTTTTTTATCTAATAAGAATAAAATGACACCGTTTTGATCCTTTATTGTAATCTCTCAACCTTTGTCATGTGTCATTCTCTAATTGGTCATATATCATTTGATCAGCACCATGCGTCCTACCACGCCATCGGTTTGTAACTCAAACTATGCCATGTCAATATTCAGATGTCGTCACATTAGCATCCACACATCGTTACGTTATTATACACGTGTCACCATGTTAGCATACACGTGTCACCACGTCAGTATACACGTGTCACCACATGCACATCATCTTTCTTTTGTCACATCATCCTCCATGTGGACTCCATGTTAGTACACTTTGCCGCATCAACCATCTCCCCAGCAACACCTAGTCTGATCTAGTTCAGGTATCTTAGTTCAACCATTGACAATGACTTTGACCACCCGATTCAGCTATTTTCACCTAATTTTCTCATCAAATAGACTGGTTTTTCAAGATTTTTGAGTATCATGAATACATTTTTGGGTCAAATTGACTTAATTCTGACACTAGAAACAAGTTCCCTTCATTTCTTGTGATTTTTAAATGTTGTCATTAAGCATTTTTTTTATATGTACACCATGGATATTTCCAAATTCTCCTAACACATTCTTTAACCAATCCATGTCATCTTTGATGACTTCAATTATGATTTATAAGTTGTGTAAATGTGCGGTTTTCTTAAACATAGGATTTTTTATGTATTGTTACCGAAAAAATATCCAAAACCACACATAAATAAAAAAAAAAAAAGATGAGGAAGATGCATTCATAGAGCGTCTCGTAACTTGAGATGGTATTAATCATTAGATTCTGATATGGTTTCAAAATAATTGTGTCAAAATTATCAAACTCGATTTTTGATCTTTTGATACTACTAAGGAGTTATGAGATTTCTTGAAAACTCACTATTTTTATCTCTGATGATGTCAATCAATTTCAGTTATATAGACGTTTTCATGGCTAGCAAAAATCTAATCAAACTATCCACAATTATTTATCTGAGTTGCAAGAACTTTGCGATTAATTTGGAGATTCTGTATTGCCCATACTGATGTAGCTACTATATATGCTAATCTTTGTGAGCCCCGACACATATAGAATTTGTTGATGACTCTCATAGATGAGTTTGAGACCATTCACAGCTCTTTTCTTCATCGTAGCTCTTTGTTCAATTTTCATATTATCATTAAGGAATTAATCACAAAAAAAAAAAAAATTCATCTCAATGCTCTTTGCTTTAAAAATTCTGACCATTTGCTGATGTTATCCTTCCCACTCAAATTGTGGCTCATTAGTTTTCTCTTTCTCAAAACTCAACTATGAAGTTTCAAAAAGTAATTTGCTTGCAAAGAGAATCGCCATCATAGATAGTTCTTTTTCAACAATTTCAACCATATTCTAGTACTCCTTTTCTTACCTTGCATGTCACGCCCGGTACGTCTTCCTCCCAATTTCATATTGCAGATATTTTTACCAAGTCGCTCTCAACTCGATAATTTTAAGATCTAATTTGTAAACTCAAGATGACAAATTGCTCACCACCTTGAGTTCGAAGGAGGATGTTAATATTGTCTATATATAACATCATTCTGTCACCATTTATTATCATTATCAACATATCTCCACATATTGTCAAGTTGTATTACTATATATATCATAATATATCAACTTTCTACTAGCATATGTTATAATATATTAATATATCATATATTTTGAAGAATATATGATTAACTTAATTTTAGAGTTTTTCGTTAAATGTAAATACCCTGACTTGCATGAATATTCTCATTTTTCAATGTATTAAACATGTAGAAATATAGGGAATTCTCTCCGCTTGTTTCTTCAGAGAAAGTAAATAAACCAAAAAGCAAAGGTCTCAATTCTTCAAGAAACCTAAAAAAAATTAAGTGACGAAGTAGTACAGTTACATATTTTTGGCATTATTACAGCCATATTTGAATTGATAATAGATAAAGATAAACCGAATCAATGTTGGTTGGCTCAGTTGGAAAAGAGTTGAGTTTCCTTAATCATGATCGTGAATTTGACTCCCCATAGATACTGAAAAAATCACCTTGGGAGACTTCCTCCGAAAAGGATCCGACAATAGATCGATCTGAATTAGTCGGAACGAAATTTCAGATATCTAATGAGAAAAAAAAAAAAGAGAAAGATAAACCGAACCAAAAAAAAAAAAAACCATGAGATAATTTCCTAAAGAATAATACCAAGAAATAATAGTTATTTTAGTAGGTTTAATATAATTTTCTTCATTATGATTACTCGGGGTATTCTTAGATTTTGCAATGCATAAATTTATCCAATGTGTTTTTTACATACCCGCAATTATTAGTTACTGGGCATAGCTCATTAGATTATTCTCGCATAGGTGACTAATATTTCTTATAATAAAATAATGTTATATAATAGTCTAGATAGCTTTCGAAATGGTACACACGAAAGAGATAGATACGAGACAAAATTATTTTTTTTTTTTGTGGAGGTTTGAAAATAAAATCAAGAATTATCTCTGTTGATTAAATTTCTGTATTTCCTTTTCTGGTGATGAATAATTTTATATATTTTTTTTCAACTTTATCCGCATATATTATTAATATTTTATGTCTCATCCGCTCTGTCTTATCTCCATTCTTTTGTTCCTCTCTCAATATATAAAAAGTAGTGTTTATAATTTTAAATCTGGCATTTTAGATGATATAAATATATGTGTGTGTGAAAGACGATCAAGAAGCAAAAGAAAGCTAGAAAACAGCCGGAAGGAACAGACCTCCAGCCAGGAGGCTCGGCTATCTCATGCATGTGGCATGCACCCCTTATTCTCTTGACCCCTTCTTCGTTGTCTTCTTTAAGCAAGCAATGATATCAGCAGTGGAGCCCAAGTAACTCCCCAATTTAAAATTATATCGGCAATGATGCTTAACATTTTTCATAGGGAAGTGCAAAATAAAATGTCATTTAATATATTGGGCCTGCAATCTTTGGAAGCTTGGAACGAGGACAAAGACCTAGACCAAGTCAAGAGCAAAAGCCAACTCACGAGCTCAATGAAGCTCAGCTCAGTTATTAGAATTATAGCCGTGTTGAGACGGGACTTTTAGAATAGAATAGAAGATCAAACTCTTAAGCTCAACTCAACAATGGTAAATAAATAAATAAATAATTGCCGTCGGAGATCTATTTTCGGTGTATTTTACTTTCTTTTTCTGTTTGGTGATTGGTCGCATCATTCATTTGACTTGATTTCTCTTACCCTATATTTCCACATTTCCCGCAGCTACTGCTATTATTAAGTCAGAGACCTAAGAATTCTTCACACTTCGTTTCTAGAATTATATGAACCCAACATTTCAAACATCTTTGGGTTGAAGTTCATTTTTGCTGCACGGTAAGCCATATAAGAAAATATCGACTTTTGGGTATTTCAATTTTTTACTTCTTTCAACAATGGGAGATGACAGAAACCAAAAGAAATGAAACAATAAATTATTATTCTTCCCGGCATGTATTTGGTAGACACGTTCGCTCATGACAAAGACAGATAGGTTTTATATTTTATATGGCTTTTTTTTTGTTTAAATTAATAAAATGGTATATTTTTAATAGAGTTGAACGAATTTAATAAAAATTGAATTAAGAACTTTTTAATACTATCTTGTATAACATTATTTTTTTTTCAAAAATTTAAATCAGTAGAAAGATTGTTATTATTTCTTTTTTGTATTTTTAGGTTAATATATAAAAAAATTGCGTAAAAATTTTGCTAGGAGGTACTATCCTTAGAAGTTTAGAATAAGTATTTGTATCAATTTGTTTAAAATTTGGGAAAAAAAAATTATTTGTATTCAATACTTACTTTTTTGCGTAAATTCTTAGAAATAAAATGCTGTTGATTATTTTAGAGGTTTTTCTATTGAGAAATTTCAGTTAACTATGAAAGAAATTTATTTTTTCCATTAAAAAACAAATTATGCCCTCGAAATTACTTTTTAAAATAGAACAAAATAAATGAGGAAAAGCGTTTTCAAATAGTTTTGAAGGTTGCCAAGATATCTGTTAAGTGACAGCTATAACTTAGAGCGACACAATAATTAATATTTCCATAAGATCATCATCATCGTCAATCATAAGCACATGTATTGAACATATTAATTAATTTCACGTTGGAAAAAAATTATTTTTTTTCACTTTTTCTAAATTTTTTTTTATATTTGTCTCTCAAATGATCAATTTCAATTATTAAAATTAAGATTCAGATTGTTATTATTATTGATTTGATATCATTCGAATATATTTACGACAAATTCATGTTTTTTATTATAAACGAATGCAAGTACCAATGACCTATTTAATCTACTTAAATCTAAACACTTCTTATACATTTTCTCACAAATTCAAAGAATCATTTCTAACACCAATAAAGTTTAGGGGAAGTATCAATCTGGGTTGATTTAATTGGATGTGGGGTTGAGTATCTTTAAATATGACTGAGGTTCGACTGTCGCTAGGAGCAGCGGGTCCTTATGTGTATGGAGCATTCCCCGTTAAGAGACCTGCCCTCCGAAAAGAGTCACTGCAACGATCAGTCCAGATTCGTCGGGATAAAGCCCTGGATATCGGGCGGTGTCCTTCTCACTCCCTCATTGTAATAGAATTGAGTTCGAATCACATTGAATGCACAAAAAAAAAATACCGGACGATGTCCTATGGTACCAAAAAAAAATTAATAATAATAAAAAATAAAGTTTAGGGGGAAGGGGCAACTGCCTCAGTGTACATTTTTTAGCTGCTCTTCAACAAATACTATTAAAATCTACGAAATAATGCTATAAGTCCTAAAAATATTAATAAATAAAATCTTTTAGAATATCATTTATTTTCTTAAAATTATAACCTTTTGCCACCTCCGCTCTTAAATATTTTATTTTGCCATGTTCTGTACACTTGCACTCCAAAACTAATTGAAAAAGTTATAGAACCCCAAATTGTTTCTCATTAATTTAATTTTAACCTAAGCACACAAATACCTCTAAACTTTTTCATTTGTGGATAACTCAAACCAGAAAACTTAGCACCAAGAAAAAAAAAAATCTATTTCTTACAAAATGAGTGTCACCCCTAAGACTTTGTTATCCTTCCCATCCAAAGAAGAAAAAGAAAAGAAATTCCGGCATGACTCATTTGCTAATTTAGAAATAATATAGAACTTGAAAGCAAACGGAGAAATTTCTAATGGGATGGCAGCTTATTAGGTTTTGGCTGTCCCATCAAAAAACTCATTGGCTATTGCATAATCTCATGACAAACCCCTCCTCTGTCTAATACAAATTATTAATTTCAATGTTCTTATGCAATAAAAATACAATAATTTGAGATTTTTAAATACAACAATTAAGAGTCCTAAAAGAATTACATTTATCTCTATTGAAGGTAAATTTTACTTCACAAATAATTGCTTTGCTCATTCGAGTGGGGAACCGGTACTAATAAGTCTTTTGGGTCTTCGTAGATGATGAGGTGGGAGAAACTCCGAAGTTCAAATTAAAAAGAGAAGTGATAGAGAAAGAGAACAGACCAAGTAAAATCTTAGAATAGCATTGTGTAGCCTCTACCTAGCAGGTTGTCTGTACTTAATATATATAGCATATGCATACATGATAAGCCTCTGTCGAAGGGTACAAAAATCCTAGTTTTCTTATAGAGAGATCATTGAACATTTTCTGAGATTACAGAGTCTGTATTCAAATTAGGCCTTTAGGAGATTTAGTATCCTATCGACTAAGAGTAGCTCAAGTTGTCACGAACATTCCCTATCTTATCGGGAGAGGTTAAGGAGATTTCGTTTCTTATTAGGAGAAATTATTTTCGGTATTAGGAGAGATTCAAATCTTGAGAGATCATGATCTTGATTTTTTAAGTAGGAGCGTTATTCACTAGGAGGCTATTTGGTAATAGCCGAGAGAGCGTTCGACGGAGAGGTGAGCAAGCGGCTTACCCGAGAAGGTTTAACCAAGAAAGTATATGACCGAGAGCGTGTTCGGTCATTTTGGGCATTTATCGAGGGACCTCCTTGGTGGTTTATGGATTTTTATGATTATGGCCCCAATGAGCTTAGTAGTCTCTAAGTTTTATGGTAATATACCGTTGGACCATGTATCATCATTTGTCTTTCACTGCTAAGGTTAGTTCGAAAAAGTGGCATTAGAAATAGTTTTGCAAGGTTAGGAATTGGGAAAATGGAATAGGCAAAAATGGAGCATTAAATATGAGACGTGTCATCTTGATTTTTATGAATATTCTTTGATACGCTTCTTTACATGCGGTTTGTGATTGGTTATAGCTATTGTGGCATTTACATTTTCGTCAGTTTGCTTTCTTGAGAGAGAAAAGATTTGACGACTTAGGGTTTGCAAGATTTGGGAGAAAACTAAAATAGCGAAAGGTTTTGGATCTTGTGCTCACCGTATCATCGGCGACATTAATAGTGTAATGTCAAGAGAAGAGTTGCGGGGGATGGTGAAAGAGATGACATTGGGCAACAAATATATTTTGTTGTGGCCCACGAAAGAAGAGAGGGTGAATGCACCGCTAGTGGAATGTGTCCCAATATATAAGGAGTATGTGAGGTATGACATTCGGGTGTTGTATACAAGTCCCCATGCTGGAGTTTTGAAAGGTTGGAATATCTTTCCGACTTTGATCCCTAGTGCTTGATGTTTGGTTATAGCAGTTATGAGCCTGTTAAACAACTGTTGTTTGAATTTTGATTTTTAGATACTGATTTTGATTTTTTCTTTGGGAAGATGTCCCATGGGAGCTTCAAAAAGGGTTGGTTTTGCCTCCAGACATGGCCAGAGTCAGGGTGGAGTTTTTTCTATAAGAATACCACTAATAAGGCATAGATGGAGAAGAATTTTTTTTTCTTTTTAAATGAGTTTGCGAATAAGGAGTTGATATCGGTGCTGCCGAAATCTAGGGTAGAGCCTTTTATGGGATTGAAGTTCCCAAAGCCTTCCCGTCATTCGAGATTTGTATATTCTGTGGGGCATTTTTGTTCTACGAGGGCTAGGTCCATTTGTGTGGAAACCCTCCTAGATAACCAAGTGTTGAAGTTGACTGGCCTATTGGTGGGAGAGAAGATGAATATCGAGAGGCCTCTTTTGGTAAAAAAGAGGGCAGTGAGGCTTCTAGATGCTGTTCCTTTTGTTGAGGAGGATGATTTAATGAAGGTAACTGGTCGGGTTGTCGAAATCCTCAAATTAATACTAATTCCCCATACAACAAACTGTAGCAATAGTAGTTACCAGGTCGAATTCCAATGGGACTAATTAACTTAATCTCCTAGTTGATGTTAAAAATAAAATTTGGGGTTTTTAAACAAATTGCTAAAATAAAAATTGCTAAATAAAATTTAATAACCTAAAATTTAGAAACAAACAATAATACAACAAACTAAAAATTAGGAAAGAAATTTAATCTACCAAGTACTGATCCAAGGGTTCATATATTCGATTGTTTTATTGATTATTGGTTAAAAATATTATTCATGTGATTCAAGCATTTAACCTTAGATCTATTAAGATAACTATAATAAATTTTGTATTTTCCTAATTTAATCGACCAAACCCAGCATCCAATCGAAACTTATCATTAACCGACTGGGTACGATAGCGTTCCATATCAATATAATGATAGCATTACGTTCTGTGAAAATAGTTAAACCAAAATATAAACAATTTGGATAGTTGCAATTATTCAATTTTGTTTCATTGATTCCCTAGGTCATATGAATACCGGTAAAAGACTCATAAACAAAAATAACCTAGTTGTTACTTGTACCATTCGTTCATGACAATTACGGATCACTGAATTCCTGGATAGCAATAGAAAAACTAATATTGAATTAAATTGTCAGATTAATCAATATTAGGTTTTCCTAAAATTAAATCAAGAATCAACGAATACTTGAATAAAAGACAAGAAATTAAATTAAGTACCTAGTCTCACAATGAAGAACAATCGATTAAAATTCTCCTTGAATCAGAATAAGAAAATTAGCCACTCATGGTGGTGAGTCTTGAATAAAAGAAAAGAAAAATAAAAAGAAAAATAAAAGGAAAAAAAGTTTAGGAGAGGAAAAAGAATATGGAGTATGTCCAGCAGCCGTCTTGCGTCCCTTTTATAATGAACAGTGACCTCTCTCTTTGGAAATAAAATGTATTCTCCCTATTGTATGCACACCAGCCAGCCCTTGTTTTCCTTTTTGCTAATTGTTTGAGAATGAACCTTTTTCCTTTTTTTTTTTTTAGGAATATTTTTTAAAAAATCTGAATAGCAAGCCCTTCCTGGAATGAATAAAAGCTGTCGTCCAACTTTCTTATGGAAAGAAGACTAATTTCATGCGGCCCTGCCTTCTTTCTTGAATAGCCACCGGCACCTTTTTTTTTTTTTCCTTTTTCTAAAAGAAAATCTCCCAACAAAATAAAAACTCTCTAAAAAGAAAAATAAAAATTAACTCCTAAAATCATTTTACCTAAAGTAAAATACCTACTAAAATTAATTAAAACTAAAAAGTCAAATTTCTTCTTTTCTTTATAGGCCCAATAAGATATTTTCTTTATTTAGCTCCAAATTGCCCTTTTAAGCCCATTTTGTCCAAATCTTCCAATTCCAATTACTTAAAAATAAAAATTATTAAAACAAATTATTAGAGCACTAGTCAATGCAAAATCAACACATAATAATAACAATAAATTCAATAATTTTGCACATTATCAGTAACCACCAATAGATTGATGAGAGCCAAATCTAGAAGAAGTGTCAAGGGGAGAGTGCATCGGAGCAAGGTGCCCCATTGACTGATGCTCTCCCTATTCGGGTATTGAGGAGGCAAAGGAGAAAAGTGCAGACATTAAGCCCTGGAAGCGTAGAAATGGAAGGGAATAGAGAATAGGGCCTGGTAAGCATGTCTGAGGCTCCTTAGCTGGAGGCGACGGAGCAAGTAGGGGCTGAAGGGGGTGAGTTGGGCATTACCCTTCCCCAGTCACCAGTATTGGCTCTCAAGGAAGGCATCAAGGAACAAGCTGTCAACAGAGGGCCTACGAGAGAGGACACAAAGGTAGAGACTCTTGGTGAATTTGGGTGTGCACCTCCCGAGCATATGGCTCAGGGGTCGGTAGCTAGGCCATCTTTCACTTTTTTTGAGGGCTTGTATATGTAGAGAGGCAAAAGAAGGGTGCCTAAAAGAGCTGTTCCTCTCCCTTCTGTTTTGGTCAGATCCTATGATGATAGGAAGAACTTAAAGGAGAGGGGTATTGTGGTGATTAGTGTCGGCAACAATTACTACAGTTATGTAGATATCACCGAGGTAAGGAAGTTCACCGACTGATTGGATTATCACTGCTCTGAACTGAAACTGAATGGACTGTCTATGGAGCAGGATAATGAGGCCCTAATATCTGTTGGGATTCAAGTATGATTTTACTTCAGGGGTATGTTTTATTTAAGGTTTTGGTCATAGTGGGCTAATTTGGTGTATTTTATGCAGACTATTGTATTAGCTGAGTTCTAAAGGTTGAATAGAGATCAAATGGTTGGACATCTAGAGCACATTGTGAGCTAGATGGATGAGGAGATCTCTCGATTGAGTGGTGCTCTAGCTTATAGGGAGAGGGAGATTGAAGAGGAAAGCATGGCTAATGCTGCCTTAAATAATAAAAATGAGGAAATATAATGTTTAAAGGCTGACTTGGAGTCTACATTCCAACAATGTGGTGTGGCCATCGGGAAGTGTGAGAAGCTAGGCGTCAAACTAAGGGAGAGCGAGGCGAGGCAAGAGGACTACGAAAAGGTGGCGCAGGAATAGGTGCAGTCACCCCTAGCTTTGGAGAAGAAAGTGACGCACCTATATAAGGAATTTGTGGAGGCACTTGACAGTCATAAGTGTAAACAACGTGAGCTTTCCAAAAAGCTATAGTGGGTGGAAGACGTTTTTCATCATACAAGGCTAGAGAAAAGCTTAACAAAAAGTGTTGGCAGTGCTAGTTCCAAGACCTCAAGTTCAAGCCCAGTTGGTGCTCTGAGTAGTGACCCTTCTCGTAAAACGGTAGATATGGACTCTCGTATTGCCACTATCCGAGCCAACATTGAATCTCTGCAGGAAAAGGCTCGTCTTCCTCTTCCACTTCCTTTATCTTGATCTCTTTGTGTGTATATATGTGTGTGTGTGTGTATTCTTTTCCTTTGATGTGTTCTATTCTTGTGTATTCCTCCTCAGTTTGTGAGCCTTGTCTCTTCTACTGTGTATATGATATTTGAATGCATGGATGAAGACTTTTAGTGGTCTCATTTTCTGATGCTTTCTTGTCCCAATTGCATTCTTATGCCTTGTCAGTTGCATGTTGAAATAGAGGGAATAGAGGGACTTGACATTGAGTTGTCTTTGAACGCATGATAACTGAGAAACGGTGTTGGAACCCTTTTGGGTGTGGAAACAGAGAGAAAAGGAGTTAACCTTGCTCGGATATTAGGATCTATAGAGCCAAAAGGCAAGAAGTTATATCTTGCTTGCATAAGGGATAAAGCTAAGAGTGTGAGTGCCAAGACTCGTGTGAGAGGTGTAAAGCCAAGAGAGTGGCTTACATCTACCCGCGGGTGCAATCACCTGTATGATGACATGTTTGAGGCATATAGCCGAGAGAGAGGGTAAGGAACCCTTATGTGATGCAGAGCCAAGAGAATGAGTGCAGAACTCATATGAAGCGTAGAGCCGAGAGAGTAGGTCGTGTCTGTCCGGTCAGATGCTAGGACTCGTATGATACCACATTTGACATATAGAGTCGAGAGAGATGGTGCGGAACTCTTATGTGTCACAGAGCCAAAAGAATTGGCCGCGTCTACCCGATCGGGTGCTAGGACCCGTATGATGACCCGTTTAAGGCATAGAGCTAAGAGAGAGTGTGTGTGGAACCCTTATATGGCACAAATCCAAAAAAGTGGGTGTGGAACCCGTATGATACGTACAGTCAAGAGAGTGGACTGCGTCTATCTGGTCAAGTACAAGGACTTGTATGATGATGCATTTGAGGCATAGTTGTCACCTGCAAATTGCTTTTGACTGTTGTGCCATTGACATGATCAGAGCATTATGAAGAGGTAATAAAATTTGTAAAATGGATATATTATTGCAATGATAATCATCAGGTAGAACTTTGAATCAAGATAACCAATTGACAATATTAGAACACTAACAGAGTAGTAGTAGGCGGTGGACAGAGATCAGTAAGCAGTGATGTTCGATGTACCTAGATCACAGTTGAGCACTCCAATACCGAGAGGTGTACTGAATTTGACCTTCATATGCTTGGTACTGGGTAGTGCTTTCAAAACATCTAGGTTACACCGACACAAGATGACATTAAAAGGAGATGATAGTTTGATCACATTAAAGGTGGTTGTAGTAGTTGCGTGATTGAGTGGCGTCCCCAAAGTTATCAGGAGTGAAATGGTGCTCTCGGGTTATAACCACTTACCCGAGAGTCCCTTCAAAGGCCCAGCATGAGGCCAGAGATGTGCATGGTTAAAACTCAAATGCCGAAAGACATATCAGTAGAGAAGATCGCAACCAACTCCTTGGTATCTCCTTAGTCGACAAAGATTCTCTTCACTGTGTCCTAGCCTACCTTGGCAGTGATGACCAACGGATCATGACAGCGATAACCAGTGGATCATGGTGGCTTGGATCGACTCCTACAAGAACATCATTGTTGAAACTAATCATTGGTCTCTTACTTTTTTGCCCTTTCTTGACGTGAGCAGTGAGGACCTCCTTAGAGGTAGACGCCTTGATCATTTGAAAGATTGGGGCGACTATTTGCTCCATCTGGCATTGCTATGTGATCGCATGATCTACTATATTCTAAGTCAAAGGAGTATCACCAAGAGAGAGGGGTGTCCGCCCTATATGTGAAGGAATACTTCGTTTGCTTGGTTTCGGGCTGCTCCTGTGACCGGTGGCTCGTTCGATTCATTTGTTCGGCCTACAACATGGTGTCACTGAGGGAGGTGGTCTTCTTGCTCTATCTTGATAAACCTTTGGAGTTTGTGCCAAGACCTCAAGTTCATCATTTAGCTTGTGACACTCGTCTATCAGGTGGTTGTAGTCTCTATGGAAGTAACAATATCAAGTCTTGTCCTTTGAATCATTACTCATAGGACGTAGGGGCCATTTAACATAAGGCTTGTTCCTAATTTGCATCAGGATCTGGTTGGGTGTGTCGTTCAAGGGAGTGTAGTTGTTAAACCTACAATAAGGCAGAGGTCATGGTCAACTCCTCTTGGGGAAGGGTCGCTGAGGGGAACAACTGCGCTTATTTCTTCTTGTTCTAGTTCGATGCTTATCGAATGCCTCAACTTCTTCGATAGCAATATATTTTTCTGCTCAAGCATAGAACTTTTGAATAGTGGTCGGAGGATTCTTTGTGATGCAAATCTTTACTCCTGAGAGCCGCAATCTAGTAAGTAACATTGCCAAAGCAATAGAATGGTTTAGGCCGGAGACCTTCATCGTCTTAATCTTGAACTTGTCGAGAAAATCTTTCAAGAGTTCGTCGTCTCTTTGTCATAGTGATAAGAGGGAGGTAGATTTCATCTTAGTACCCCAGTTGATCACAAAATGAGTTTCGAACTACTACTGGCGCTGTGAGAAGCTCCTAATGCTGAGCGGGGGTAGCAAGTTAAATCATGTCAGAGCATTGCATTTTAGGATTGTGGGGAAATGCTTACACATGGCTAGGTCTGATATATCTCTTGAGATCATAACTGTCACGAAGTGGATATATAGTCTCGAGGATCGGTAGTACCATCATACCTCTCTATAAGAGGAAGGAGTACATGTCGCGGCATCGGCTCAGTGAAAATTTTAGGATCGAAGGGTGAGAAACTAATGGCGTATTGGGTGGCATCATCTCTCCCTATGCTAACTTGTTTATTTAGATCATTTGGGTCATGTCGAGAGGTCATCGAATGTTCTCAGCGCCTTCGAAATTGAAGCTCGTACAAGCGCAAGTGCCTTGATCTTCGAGAGGAGGACAAAGCTTCATGTCTGAGTACACGGCTAAATTCTTCTAATTGCTTACTCATGCCTTGCATCTTTGATCCAAGTCTCTCTATTTGAGAGCAATTGACTCTGTTAGGAGAGGTTGGAGCAGTGGGTAAAGTCGACCGGTTTTGAAGTTCGGTAGCAAACAACTGGGGCTCTTCTTGGAGTGTGGCTTCATTTGGTGCTATAAGCGGATGATGAAAGTATCCAGTTGATTAACGGAAGTTGTTGGTGGAGAAAGGCCCACGGGGTTGGATGTTTGTCCTCCCACCATAGACATTGTTTTCAAAGCTTTTCATTATTCCTCTTGGGTGGCATAGTGACTGAAAAGGCAAGGAGGCGGGTTGTGAAATATGCTTAGTAGAAAGATCAATCTGTTTTCACGAATGATACCAATCTATTGGAGGTGGGTATTACTTAATAGATAATTACTCTATTGATTCAAGTGGAGAACCAGTGCTAATGAGTCTTTTGGGCCTTCGTAGTTAATGAGACCTGTAAATATCCACCAGGGGTGGTTTTGACGGAGAAAGTTCCGATATTCAAGTCAAAAGGAGAAGTGATAGAGAAAGAGAACGGATTGAGTAGAGCCTTAGAATAGGCCTATGTAACCTATGCGTGATGAGTGTAGAGTTATTGAACCTACCTGACAGGTTGCCTATACTTAGTTTATATAGCATGTGAATACATGATAAATCTTTGTTGGAGAGTTAGAAACTCTAGTTTCCTTATAGAAAGATCGCTGGGGATTTTTTAAGATTACAAAAATTGTAGTAAAAAATTTTTAAGAGATTTAAAATCTTATCGATTGAGGAAAGTTTAAGTTGTTATGGAGATTTTCTATCTTAACGGGAGAGATTACAAAATTTTCATTTCTTATCGGGAGAGATTACTCTCGAGATTAGGGGATATTCAAATCTTGAGTAATCATGATCTTGATTTATCAAGTAGGAGCATTATCTGTCGAAAGGCTATTTGGTAATAGTCGAGAGAGCGTTCGATAAAGAAGTGAGTAAGCAGCTTACCCAAGAGGGTTTAACTCAGAAAGTATCCAATCGAGAGAGTGTTCTGTCATTTTGGGTGTTTACCAAATGCCCCCTTGATGGTCAATGGACTTTTATGATTATGGCCTCAATGAATTTGATAATCTCTGAACTTTATGATAATGGACTATTGGATTATGTACCATCAATTTCCAAAACAATAAATTTTTGTAAAGACCTAGCTATCCTTTTTTATTATGTTGTTTTAGCCCATGAGCCATGAAGAAGCCCTATGGTTGGATTATAGCCGGTCTGGTGGTCGAATAATGATACTCCCATAATGTCTAGTCTATCAATCTGTCAATCTTGATGTAAAATAGGGGTGTTATAACACCCGCGTCAAGTTCGGGTATCACGATACTCGAGCTCGGCTCGAGTTTTGTTTAGATGAGTTCAAGCTCGGGCTTGAGCTCCTCAAGCTCAAAGTATCATCGGGTATCATTGGATAGTACTATCGGATAGTGTCATTACTTATTTTAAAATTTATTTTTAAAAAATATAATTATTTTAATTAATAAAAGTTAATTTTAAAAATAAAAATTATTTTAAAAAATAAATAATATTTTTAAAAATATAATTATCGGACTCGTCGAGTTTTCAGACTTGACGCTCAAGCTTTAACCAGATAGTATCACGGGTACCTATAACACTATCCGAGTGTCATAACAACCCACCGAAAAATATATTTGCCGCTTTTTTTAACAATGGAAAGAGTTCATCTAAGTTCTTCTTACTCTTTTTTTTTTTTTCTTTTAGGCAAAAGTAGAATACCAGCATAAATCTCAACGAAGTTGAAAAAATCTGAACAATTATTTAATAGATTTCAAAATTTTCTTGTTTTTTAGATTTACTTTCACTCTGAAAGCATGTGATTGTCACTTACATTCTACACATTTTGTGATTAGTTTATCCAAATTGGTTGATCGACTCAGTAAGATAATCAGCAATTCCACAACAGCCCGTCGAGAGCTGATCCAAGGAGACCTAATCTAGCACTCCTCTAGCAATTTGTCGGCAATCAGCATCTCCAACGTCACGTCCTTTTGAACCCTTGCAAGAAAGCTTGATGATTTCTGGACAAACTATTTTTTTCCATTCATTCCTGCGACCAAAAAGGCGGCAAGGGGAAATCTATTCTTACACGGCATGCATAACTCTTCCCCCTCTAATTAAGTTCACCAGTAGTCTTTGCACGAGCAAACCCCATTCTGAAAATGGTGAAAACGGTTGTTATCTCGGACAATGATTTCGCGTTCGGCAACCTTTGAGATAAGCTTGGCTGCAATATGGCAGTCCCCACAAATGCGGAGGTTCTTGGTAATTCTAATTGTTGTCCCAGGGTTAGTATTCAAAATTGCAAATGAAATTGCTAACTTTTCACTATGAACTGCTAGATGGCACTCCTTATCCTCCTCTTCCACATCGTGAAGTGCAGATTCTGTCCCAGGGGCATAACCAGCCTCTTTTATCTTTCCTAATAAAACATCCAAATTTTGGTAGATCTCCTTGGACTGAAGATGCGAACAATCACCAACAAGAAACGTATGGACTTTCCCATCAAGCTCCACATTGCTAACGCCAGGTGTTTTCTTCATTCTTTTGTTCCTCATAACCGATCTTACCATTGTCACATTTTTCCATCTGCCAGCCTTTGCATATATGTTAGACAACAAAACATAATAACCTGCCTCCTCCGGGACTAACCGAAAAAGATTATCAGCAGCAATAAGCCCAAGATCCATATTTGAGAAAACACGACAAGCACCCAATAAGGCCCCCCAAACCCTCTCATTGGGCTGCATAGGCATCTGCCTAATGAAATCATATGCTTCATCTACTCGCCCTGCACGTCCTAGCAGGTCAACCATACAAGAAAAGTGCTCAATCCTTTGAGTTATTTTATACTCCTCCATTAATTTGTAAAAGTACCACCCCTCATCCAAAAGTCCTGCATGGCTGCAAGCAGAAAGGACAGAAACAAATGCAATGGAATCAGGTATAAGCCCAGACTCTCTCATTTTTGAAAAGAGTGAAACAGCATCATGACCTTGCCCATTCATACCATAAGCAGATATCATTGAAGTCCATGAAACAACATCTCGGAACTCCATTTTGTCAAACACAGCCCTTGCTTCTTGCAAGGATCCACACTTGGCATACATATTAACCAGTGCATTCTCCACGGTCAAATTTGGCCGAAGCCTCTTCTTTTCAACAAAGTCATGAATCTGCCTTCCAAGCAGTAAAGCTGAAAGATCACCGCAGGCTGGAAGTACACTAGCAACAGTGACCCCATCAGGTTCCACCCCATGAACCTCCATCTGTAAAAACAAATCAACTGCTTCCGCAGGCATTGAATTATTCACATAAACTGCGATCATCACATTCCAAGAAACCAAACACTTTTTCACCAACTTCGAAAACATATCTTTAACAAACAAAACATTTTCATGGGAAGTATTTGTCACAGCTGGAGAGAGGCTAGCCATTGTACCCGCATCATGGCTTAGCCCCGACAACCCCATTTCCTTACAAACTTCCAATGCATCGTCAAACCTACCATTTTGAGCATACCCAGCAACCATTGAATTCCAAGAAACAACATCTCTCCGTGGCATTTCATCGAGAACCCGGCGGGCCTCCACTAGAAAATCACATTTTCCATACATGGCAATAAGCCCATTTCCAACAAACAAATTTAAATCATGCCCAACTTTGATCACTGCAGCATGAATTTGCAGTCCGACTTGCAGATTTTCAGAGCCAGAACATGCTTTTAAAACACAAGGGTGTGTATAATTATCAGGTCTGACTCCTTGGCAAAGCATCTTCATATAAAGCAAAAGAGACTTTTGGTACGAGTGATTGTTCACATAGCTTCTAATCATGACATTGAAGAATATAACACTCTTGTCAGGAATTTTATCGAATATGTTGCGAGCAATATCAGGTTTTTCACAAGCAGCATAAGCTCTCATGAGTTTGATTGCAAAGGATGGATCTGAAGAAAGGGTTTCCGTTAGTAAGATTTTGGAATGGATAATTTTCAATGATTTGATATCTGGGTATTGATCTAAGATTCTACCTAAAACCTCATCAGTAAGGGTTCTGTTTTGTTTGGGCAGTTGATGATGTTGGAGAGACGAAATAAGGTTTCGGAGCTGTTTGGTTGTTGAAAAATGGCGGGTCAAACGGATGGGATTTACAATGGCTGTCATAGGGCGGTTGTTTTGAAACTCAAGAACTTGAAACAGGGGAGTACTGGGGCCAGTTTTTCTTTTTTCTTTTTTCTTTTTCTTTTTGTGGGGATTGGAAATCTTTGAGCAAGTTTACAAAATTCGTATGTCTGATTTACTATAAGGTAAAATGTCAGGTTTTTTGTAACCGGACCACACTTCTTACTGCTTCCTAGGTCGTCTGTTTTAGGAACAGTAATGAAATTAGCAATATCTGAGGATGCAGAGAAACCCAAGGTCCAAGATAAAGACAAAAGAAAAAAAAGGAAGCACTTCTGAAAAAAAGGTTAAATTAATAAAAGAAAAATATGCAGTGTAATTTGTATTTTTATTTATTAAAAAATGAATTGTAAAATGTTAACATTGAAGAATTACAAACTCAATAACTCCTGAGTTAAGGAAATTAATACAAAAGATTATCACTTTTTGAACACAAGGTGGAACGGGACATTAGCTGAGAGTCATCAGTCCAAGAAAGAATGAGATTAGAAGCTAATTGTGCTGAACCAGATATAGGGCAACACGCTCCAGTAACATGATCTTTTAGGTTGGCAACAAGGCATTGACATTAGCACAAAAGCATCATTCCTTGTAATTTCGGCACTCTGTTCATGGAAGGCGGGGCAATAATGTTACTGCAGTTGCTTTAAGAGTTTAGTCCTGAAACAAAGCCTTAGAGACAGACCCAGAGGATGGAGTACCACGGTCCAGTTTCTCTTCATCAGCAGTGCCGCTGTGTAGCCTGCATGAACGTTTTGCCCCAGTCATGGGGGTTTCAAGTACTACATCATAGTTCGTCCTTCGCCGTGCATTCCTTTTGAATTGTTTCTGAGATTTGATCTTTACTCCGATTGGCTTTGGCTGCTTTGGTGCCCAAACTCTCTGCAAATCAGGCATCCAGCATGTAAAGGATGCAAATCTTCTAGCCCTCTCTCTCCTTGCTTGAGCTTCTATTATCCTTAGATCATGCTCGTCTATCCTATTGTCTTCTGTGCACAAGTCGTTGTTTCCCAAGGGTTGGGAAAATGCATCTTCTGCAGATGGTTCAGAACTTCTTAAATGCCCCTCCATCTGATTCCTTTCTGGTTTGTCACTCAAAAGGCTGGTTACCATCCTCACTATTAAGGAAGAGATTATAATTTTCTTCTTCCTCACCAAATGGCAACAAGTCCATTCTTGTGTAGATTTGATTGACCACATCTCCAAGATTGTCAGCGTACCAAAAATAATGTACTGAACCCGCTGAGACTATTTGCTTGTTATTCACCACTGTAACAGATGAGATTTCTGTGCAATGCAGGGTTAGACCTTAATGATGAATCTAGATGCAGTCTTCATATACTTTGCAGAAAAAGCAAAGAGAACATTAGGAGTACATAAAATTAAACAATAGATTTGCCACTTGAATCATGAAACACAGAGATTTTCTTTGCTTCTCTTCACATGTACAGGCAATTCTTTCATAAAAGACGTAAAACTAGAAAGGTGACTGTAACCTCAAGAAGTAGCTACGAGTAAAATTTGTGCTGTGATATACTCAAATTTGAACCAAGTAATGAAATTATCAAAAATTCAGGATGCTGGAATAAGTCTGATGAGTTCATAATCTAACCATTTTCACAGGGACGTAAGGGATATACCTGCCTTTTATGGTTCTCTCCATGTATTTATCAAGACTTGAATTACCAAAAAAATCTCCTAGATGGTACCGAATAGTCTCCAGAAATGAACATATTTGCTTAACAAATTTCTGTTTTATTGACCCTTCAATGTCCACTGCAACCTCCGAGCGCATTATCTCCATTCGAAATAAGATCTGCAATTCATAGCTTGTGTAGATTAAAGGAAACATGTACAGCAGTACTAAGTCATTGTTTTCAAGGCATTTCCAATAGTAGTTGTGTCTCATGGATGAAGAAATGAGATAAAAGGATACTCTCTGATGATATTCTCCGGCACATCTGGCTTTAGATCATGTGTTTGAGAATTTGCTTCAGCCTCTCTGTGCTTCCCTGCCAAATCCTTTGGTTCCTGTAGAAGAAGTTTCACAGGTTCAGCAGCAACTCTGAAGGCACCGCTGACTTTTGGGTCCGGTCTTTACATTCTGTCAAGGGATCCATTTCATGCTTTTGATGCAGCCAGTGTATGGATAGTATTACTAACCTCTCTGCAACAGCTCCCAGGTCCACTTCTTTCATCTTAACTCCAAATTGAATTTTGTTATAAATATTACCTAAAAATGCTTCCCTGCTTTCGGGACAAGAAGCAAGAGCAGAATCATCTATTCCAGAAATTTTAGGTAATGGAGGATCCTCTTCAGTTGGAATTGATGGAAGGGTTTACTCCACTGCAGATTGGCACAACACAGTTGGTGTTCCTTTTATTTCTTTTGGCTTGCTCTGAGGTGGCTTGGATGTCACAGGTACGTTCAGGGAGCAACAACCATGCTTCTTCATCTGCTTCATCCAGCATTTCAAAAACTTCAACTTCTTTGAGTTGTAACATTTCTTGGCAAAGTAGACCTCTTCCAGGTTCATATTACTATTTCCAAATGCTGCTTCACAAAATGAACTCCATAAAAGATTTTGACACCAATCCATAAATTTTCGATTATTTCTTCTTTGGCTACCCGTTAAGTTATCATGCTTTGTAGAACAAGAAACAGAAGGCGAATTGTTGGGATTGATAATGTCAACCCTATCCGACTTTGAATTAAGCTGTTGCAAACAAGTTAAACCACAACCCCCTAGCTCATCCTGAAAGTAAAGTCCATTATCCATCATAAGGAGGAAAGCTGAATTAACAGATAAAGGCTTTAGGACTCCCTTGCATGAACCTCTATTGTCATTTCTTAGAGAAACCAAACCCCAATAGCCTTCCCTGTAAAGGAAACTCCAGAAAATTTGCCAAATGGGTACACTTTTCCTCTCTGTAACCTCACACAACTCACTCTTTAACATTCTAAGAACCCTATCTGCAAACCAATCTTCATAAGCTTCCTTGCTTTCTTTCTTCAATAAACCCGAGAATCCACGTACAAGAATCCCTTCATGCAGTCCCTCCTTAACTTTCACATACTGATCATTCCTCTTAACTGCCTTAACATGCATTTTCACAATTCCATCCCCACACTTCTCCCCAAAGGTTTTGCCCACATCCCAGTCTCCAGACACGTTTTGGTGCACAAAACTACAAGGCTTATATTTTGAACTCATTGAAATCAGGATCACAACAATTGCACTCCAAAGGCTTCCCACTTACATCTATTATCTCAAGATTCAATTGCCCATGAATTTTTCCATGAAGACTTGAAGAACCAAGATAATTCAATTGGGTCCCAATGTTCGGATAAATCAGTCCAAAAGGAACAATTGCAGAACCTAAAACAATAGAGTTGGTTGAACAAAAACCCCAACCTAAACTCTTAACCGCATTCCTTAACTGCAATCTCAAAAAACCTTAAAAACTTAATCAATCCATCGTTCTCCTTGTTCTCTCCAACGCATTCCACATCAATCCAAGTACTATGAATGTCTTTACTAACAAAACAATCATTGACAAAACCGAAAAATTCTTGAAATTTTGAACAATACACGTTATCATTATTCACAAATTCATAATCCACATCTAAATTGAAGAACTCAACTAAAAATTGAGAAGATCTACGTACGGGAGAACACAAGAGAACCAAATTAGACCGGACAAACGAATCACAATGTGTGGAACCAAAGAGATCATCCCAAGCATAATCGTGCACATTTGAAAGCAGATAACTGGCAATGTGAGAGGCAATTGAAGTCCTAAATGGATTTGTAACCGTTTCAGTTTTTGGGAGAGAATTTAGGGTTTTGGAGAGAGAAATTAGGATTTCTGAAGGGCGTTCAAAGGAGAGAGAAGAGGGAGATTTTCCAAGAAGAGAGTGAAGCTTGGATGAAGAGAGGACAGGAGAGAGAGAAGAGAAGAAGAGCTTGAAAGCGAAGAGCGAGGTAGAGAGGGAAAAGAAGGTGAGGAGAGAGCGAAGAGAGGAGAGAAGAGAGAGAATGTAAGGATTAGGATTTTGGAGGTGGAGGAGTAGGTTGAGGTCTATCTAGAAAGAGAGTTTGGGAGCAATTTGATGTGTTGCGATGGAGACCACCTGAGAGAGAGAGAGAGAGAGCGGGGCAGGTTTTAACAGAGGGAAGTGGACGAAGCGGGAGGGTTTTTTCTCAAAATAGGGTATTTTTGGGGAAAAATTCCTCAAATAGGGTTGTTTCCTATTTTTATTTCCAAAATAGGGAAATCGAGATTCTCGATTTCTCTCTCTCTCTTTTTTTTTTTTTTTGGATCAAACTTTTGTATAAAAAAAAAAAAAAAAAATTTTGAAAAGCAAGACTGCGTGTCTCGCCTCCTCCTCCTCCTCCTCCCCTCTTTTTCATTTTTTTTAATTTAATTTAATTTAATAACTAATTTAAATTATAATTAAAAAATTAAATATTAATAAATATTATTAATACAAAAATAAAGATTAAATAATATTAACTAATAAATTAATTATTAAAAATTAAAAAAATTAAAAAAAATTATTAATTAAAAAAGAAAATATATAATTAAGAAAAAATATTATTATTAATTTTTAATTAAAAAAACATAATCTATAAATTTTCATTAATTAAAAATTAATCAATAATTAAAAAAATTAATACAAGATTAACGTGTAGTTAAAAACATATAATCAATAAAAAAATAAATATTAATCAATAAACATTAAACTTATCAACTCCATATCCTAAATTTAACTCATTTACAAGTAATGAAATTCACCCAAAAATCAGAAATCAACTGTAGAAAGGGTTTTGAAAGAGCTAAGTTTTTGCATCGAAAAAATGGGCCACTGAAAATTTTTATATTTTTGCATCAAAATTAACCTGAATTGTTACTGTCTGTATATAAATGTTTTTATATTTAAAAAATTTTAAATATATAAATATTAAATTATAATTATAATATTATTGTAACACCCCTACCTTAGGGTGCTACCAGCGTTTGCGACAGGGGGAACATGAATACCTTGAAGGTGTGCACCAAGTCTATTTTCTGATTTTCATATAGCTGATAGGGGTATTTGACGTGATTTTTAATCCAGATCTTATGGAATTTTGAGTCTACTTTCTAAAGATAAATTATTCAACGAAATATAATCTTTAAAATGGTTTAAGAATCACTGAAAGAGTTCAGATGAAAAAGTTATGAACGGTCAAAGTTGACAACTAGAAACAAAATTAAAAATCTAAATTATTCCGGTTTTTGAAAATAAGATTAAAAATCTGTTAGGACAATTTTTGAAACAATGACTCATTTTCTTAGTGTAAAAATTTGTCTCTTTCAAAACCCTTTCTACAATTGATTTTTGATTTTGGAGTGAATTTCATTATTTGCAAATGGATTAAATTTAGTGTATGGAGTTGATAGATTTGTTGTTTATTGGTTAATATTTATTTTTTATTAATTATATGTTTTTAACTATAGGTTAATTTTGTATTAATTTTTTTAATTATTGATTAATTTTTAATTAATAAAAATTTATAGATTATGTTTTTTTAATTAAAAAATTAATAATAATATTTTTGTTGTTAATTATATGTTTTTTTTAATTAATAATTTTTTAATTTTATTTAATTTTTAACAATTTTTTAATTATTGATTAACATTTTGATAATTTTTAAATAATTTTTAATATTGATTAATAATAATTTTAGTTAATTTTTAATATTTTTTCATTATTAATTTATTGATTAATATTATTTAATCTTTATTTTTTATTAATAATATTCATTAATATTTAATTTTTTTAATTATAATTTAAATTAATTATAAAATTAAATTAAATTAAATTAAAAAAAAAAAAAGGAGAAAGCAAGAGTGTGTATCTCGCTTCCTGGGAAGCGAGAGCCACTGTCTTGCTTTCAATTTTTTTTTTTATATATAAAAATTTGATCGAAAATAAAAAAAAAAGAAAAAAAATCGAGATTCCCTATTTTGGGGAATAAAAAAAAAAACAACCTATTTGAGGAAATTTTCCCCAAAAATACCCTATTTTGAGAGAAAATGGGAAGGTGGACGTATCGTACGGACACGGCCCTGTGGAAATGTTAGGTCTTGATGTTGCAGATCTGGACGAGGGAGAAAGAGAACATTTGCCCTTCCATCTCCCTTTTTTTTTTGTTTTTATGTGGAATATTTGGGCGGGATGGCACGGACTTGGCGGCAATGCAAGGGTTAGGAAATGTTCCGTGCCACTTTTTCTTCCCTTTACTGCCAGCGCACATTAGGAAATTCAATTGAAGGGGCAAACTCGGAAACTACGAAAAAATTCTCCAAAATTTCAAACCATCGGCGTGTATAAGAAAACGATCACAAAGTTTCTTATAAAACATGCACACCGATGTTCTTAGACAAAATGACTAAGCTGTTGTGGTCATTTTCACTCTCTTCTCTTTTTGATCTATTATCTCTTATTCCAATCAATAGATTTGACAATTGATCAATCTATTTTTTTTTCTTATTTCTCTTTCTTTCTATTATCAATCTATTCTCTTTCGTGTTTATTTCAATTTTAAGAGACAATAATTGAATGAAAGAGAAAAGAAAGAGACATCAAGATCTAGATCGTTTCTATTGCAAATAAAGATCAGAGACACAACATATTGAAAAGAGAGAGAAGAAGAGAAAGATAAAGAGAGTGGTCTTGTAAATAGAGAGAGATACAGTTCAACAATTAAAATATAAAATGATCAGTTAAAAGAGAAAAAAAAATGGGGAAAGATATTTAACAATCTATAGATTGAAAAGTGGAGGTGAGAGAGAAGAGATAAGAAGAGAAGATGAAGAACAAAGAGAAGAGAGAGAACGACGAAAAGAAGAGGGACGGGGACATAGTAAGCAACGCAGTGTGGTCATTTTGTCTGAGAATACCGTGAGCTCTGGGTCCGGTGGTTATGGTCGCTTGAGAGCTTAACTTTGGGCTAAGGTTCGAGCCATGGTACCCGCAACCAAAAAACAAAAAGAAAATTGTCTAAGAATAGTTCCGCCTTTTTATTGCAAAACCACAGCAATTTAATTTTTTACAGAAATTTGTCATGGTTTTCTACCCTACCCTTTAATATTTCTTTTTCTTTTTCTTGGAAGAGCCATTTTTTGTGCTAATAAATCACAATGAGGAAGTATACATACATACATACATACATGCATCCATATATATACATGTATATATATATATATATTTATTTATTAATTCTCCAGGGGAGAGAGAATATTCAAGAACATTTCAAGGACATTTGAAACTTGGCTTATATGATTTGACAAGCCTATGTCTGTTTTATGAAAAAAGGACATCTTGAAAAGGATTTTTCTTGGGTCATGGTGTTTGATTACCATAAACATTTTATTATAATTTATAATATATATATATATATATATATATATATATATATATGTCAACCAATGAGACAAAAATAAATTTTGTTAAGATATGACTTGTAAAAGTCTTTACCTCAAGGTTGCTACTTTTGAATATCCTACCAAGAATTCCTGTTGGTTGTGATTTTGGATAGAAGTTTCTACTTTCGTTTTATAAATCTAATAACATAATATTAAATTTTTTTAATTAAAATTTTGAATTTAAATCTTAAAAATAAAAAATTGATACTTAAAAAATCAATTACTAAAATAGATCCCACAACGTTCGAATCGAATTAATCCGATAATTAGATATCAGATAAGCGAAAACCAAGAAAAAAAAAATAGCAAGAGTGTTTGACTCGGGTCAAAAAGCTTTTATATTTTATACAAACATAATAACTTTTTTCAATGAAGTAAATTCAAATTTTAATAATAAATATAATTTATTTAATATTTATAGGAGGAAATTTTATCTCAATTATAAACCTTAGGTTCGTGTACTTCTCAAAGAAAAAAAAATATATATTTTTCAAAGGTATGTAATGTGCATCTAGAACTAATATCACGATGCGGAAGGTTTCTTTATAATATTAGTGATTCTAATTTTAATGTTTCCATTATTCTACATTTTAACATCATTCACTTTTCTTTTTATGATCCATTATTAAAATCTAGACAATAGGCATAAACCTTATGTATCCATGGACACCGAATAAAAATAAATTAATTTCATTTTAATTAGGAAATTTAATTTAATTTAATTTTGAAGGGTAAAATATGAAATTTAATTAAATTTTTATATGTGACAATTAAAAAAAAACCTAGATTTCAATTTTAAAACTACTACCTATTATCATTTATGGATAATAAGTGAGATCTATAAACTCTTGTGGAGCTTCTTTTTTTTTTTTTTGAAAAAAAAAAGAACTTTCTTTTTTTTTGTAAATAGGATTGAGTTCCATATTCTTTTAGTGCATCTAAATAACAAAAATTGAATTTAGATTTTAGTTTCATAATTTTTAAAAATTCATTTGGTTTAAGGTACAAATTTAATTAATTTGGTATAGCTCAAACTCTAAAAGTTAATTTTGGGTTGCTGTAAAAGCCTTCACAGAAAAAATTGGTTGATTGATTTTATGTTTTAAATATCTATCTTCGATCGAATAATATGAGATATCAAAATAAGAAGTAACTATGATCATATTAAATTTTGCATGGGCAATAATAGTTTAACGATTAATATATTTGATAACTTTTTTTAGAAAAAGTAAATTCAAATTTAGCCTGATTTTGATTTTTTCCATAGTTATGTAGGGAAGGTTATTCTCATTATATAATTCTAAATTTACATGCCTCTTGATTTCTTTTGGCATAACAAAACAAGATATTATTTAATTTTAATTTACGTGGGGCATCATATATCAAAAACGAAAGAAAAAAATTTATAAAATAAATACAAACACTAGTGTACGAATGCATATGTTTCATAAAGTAAGTTTTTCATGCAAACTCTAATAACGATTTTGATTTATTAGATAATTATATTAAAAAGAGTTATCCCATTACATATCTCTAAGCTACATACCTTTTATTCAAAAACTATTTTAGTTATTGCATTCATTTGGTAAGAGTATCTAAGATTCATAAAGTAAGTTTTTCATGAAAATTCCTCTATCTGATGTACTCAGGTCACAATAAGAGCTTTGATATATATATATTTTTTTATATCGAGATTTGAATATGAAATCATATAATTAGGAAGAGGGTAATATAATTATTAGACTATTTTTTTGAAAATAATTGACATAATTTAGTAATTAAGAATCTAATGACATTTTTAAAGAGATCGAAATCAAGTTTTAATAGTAATTTTTGTTTATTTAGTAGTTATATGGCATAAAGTTACTAGGTCGGTCCAAACTCAAATGCCTCTTCTTAAGAAAAAGAAAAACTTTTTCAATCATTTAAAAATAAAATTAACCATCTTCCAAGTATACAAATTTTCCATTTAGGGGGGGGGAGAGAAATTTAACAAGAAAATAGATCATATTGGGGAAAAAAAAGATTATGGTTAGGGGATGAAAGCATGGAATTAAAGTAAATGAAACTTAAAAGAAAATGAATAGTAAAGCATATAAAAAGAAAAATATTTGTATGGAATGTAAAATCATTGTGACATAAGAAATGTGTTCATATTTGATAATTTTTACATTAAATATGGATAATATACATACATATATATTACACAAGTTTTTTTGGATTATTTTCTTTAATATTGCATTTAGCATTGAAAATGATATTGATGTTATAATTTTTATTTCAATCACAAAAATATTGAAGATAACTTCCAAAAATGTGTTTTCTCAAGATTTTCTGAAAGTGCTTTCAAAAAACAATTTTCAATAAATGGATTTCAGTTTTGAATTTATTTAATTGATATATATTTTTTGTGTATTACCTTCCAATTCACGTACTTATTATTTATATCCAATTATTTTTAATTTAATTTACATTTAACATTACTCTTTGCAGTATTTATACTTTTTTATATAGAGATTATAAGAAAAAAAAATTATGTACATTTCTGTAAAAAATAAAATTTTTGAGAATAAGTAAAGTGAACTCAATTTCCAGAAATTTTCTTGATGGCACGTATTTCAAATCCCAGTCCAAAAGAGTTAATTTTTAAAGGGCCCACGAAAAAGGTGTCTGCCGATCAATATCTAACAACCATAACAACAATCTACTGAATAATCATAGTCGCCCCGATCGATCTACCGAAGGGCTTTAACCGCCCTGATCTGCTGAACGATAGGGTCTCAGTCACCCCGATTAACCGATCGTGACTCATCAAGCAGAGATGGCTACCTCGATCAGCCAAACAAATGTCAGTCTTCTAACTGGGCAAATCTCAAAAGACCCTTTATCAGTCAAGCAACCAAATGAGTGGCAGCACCCCTATCAATTAAAAAAAGAAGGTCAGAACTTTCTTGATTTCAGTTTCCTATTTCGTAACAGTAATTCCGAGATCTTTTAGATAAAGAAAGCATTCCTCCCGAAAAGCAAGGTTTCCCGATATATGAGGATCGTAATCAATTCGTACTACTGACTTCCGAGATTTCTGAGATCAGTTCGATAAGGAAAGTAGGGTGGAAGTCCCTCAGCGGCGCACAACTCTCCCAGGTATAAGAGATCTCAAACCCCTAGACATCAGGTACCTCTCTAAGTCTAATACAAGGGGCACATTGATCACAGGGAACCACTTTTTCTCAACTCTGAGTCTGTTTCTTTCAAATAAAAACCACTCTTTACTGATTTGAGCGTCAGAGTTTTCCTGTCGGAGCATCCTCCGGCGGTTTTTGTAGGTGTATCCACCATCGACGACAATTATTCGAGTCAATAAAGAGCTGATATATGAGGAGTTAAAATCCATCTCCATCGTTACTTTTTGAAAGCAACTTTTAAAAAATTGATTTCAGAAATATATTGCTGAAAGTTGTTTTTGTGATTATAATAGAAACATAAAATACTAATATCATTTTTAATTTCAAATCTAATATTTTTGAAAATAACCCGAAGTTATTCTCCGGTCACAAAATCAATAATTAAGGAATTTAGGGGGAAAAAGCATAAAATAAAATGAAATTCCCATCTTACCCTTCAACGAAGGGAACAAGAGGATAACGAGCAAAATCATCAGTTTTTGCCTCACCGATTTAAAGCTTTCTTCACTGCCTATACTTCACTCCCTCCTCCGGTCTCCAACATAAACCAATGTCCTCAATTTCAATCTCCACTATTTTCAGGGCGGACACAATTTCCTCTACATTTCTCTCAACCCCAACCTTCCCTCATCGTTTCTTCACATTTTGCCCTAGAAATTTCCCTAAATTCCCCCCATGTTCCCATCTTTCCACAAGAAAAACCCTATTTCTTTCCAAATCATCCGAGACGGAGCTGTCATCTACAGAAGACGAGTGGCTGGAGAGGCTTCCGGACAAGAAGAAGCCTCTGTACTCTCACAGCTTGCCCTGCGTGGAAGCGTGGTTGAAGAATTTGGGGTTTTATCAGAGCAAAGATGATAGGGCGGTTTGGTTCATTGAGAAGCCTGATTGGCATGCTCAGCTCTCGCTTGATGTCACTGATCTATACGTAAGGTCTGTTCTTCATCTGTTCCTTCCTTGAATTTTTTCGATGCTTTCATTTGAACTGGCTTCAAATTTGGGAATTTATGTTGGGGTTTGAATCGATTATGTTTGTTATTGGAGGCCTATGTTGAAGTGAAATGTGTTGGATAGTAGAAGTGGTATAAGATTAGCCAAATAGGGTTTTATTCATCAGCTGGACTTGCTTTAAGGTTGGTGTCAGAGTGGGCAGTGTAGTGAAAATGTTGAAATTGACATTGTTTTAACATTGGCCAGAAAACTCTCTTTGAATGTGGTTCAATTGGGTGGGGTTGATTTTTTTGGTACTATGGTAAGTTAGTATATGAAGCACGAAAATAGACACGAAACATGAGCCGGACACATTGATATGTGGAGTTGTAAAATGTTTTATACTACTTATTTTAAGTTACAATGTGCTGTATCATGTTGTGTTCAAGGACATATGGACCAGCGCGACCCATTTCTAGAAACGTCAATGCAACATAAGTAGTAGATAGATGAACTAGAGTTTTTTGGCTTTAGACTTCATGGTCCTTTGTTCTTATAGTGGTTACAAAGTCTAAATTGGCCAGGCTAGTTGCTTAAGTGGGTGCAGGACATGGCTTCACCTTAAATCATGGTGTTGGTGGGATGAATCGCCAATAATCATCAAATTTGGAAACAAATTCACATCGGCATCATATAATTCTTTAGCTTAGGTACCATATGAACAGGCTCGACAAAACCCTCGTATAGCTTCTTCGATTTCTCAATAAAGAGAAATATGACCAACAATCATCAGATTTGGAAACTAGTGTTCAAAGTTCATATCATTCAAAAGCCATGTGGTCATCTTGGCCATTGTGCTATTGCTACTACATGGTGAAGTTAAATGTACTAAAATTGCATGGTGATACGTTTCAAATTCCTTGTGCTCGAAGATTATATAATTAACCCTTAGACACAACATAACCATTGCAATATGGCTTCTATTGACCTTATCTTTTTAGTGATTGGAAATTTCCAAATTAACACTAGGGTTTGCTTAGGATGGTATTTTGCTTGGTGTTTACCAGTATCCTATTTGTGTTTCCATTTCTGGAGTCTCTCTTTTTTCTGAGCTCTGCATGAATTTGTTTGCAGATAATTTTTTTTTTCCTTTTTTTCCTCTCTCTCTTTTTTTTTTTTTTTTTTTTTTTTTTGTTGTAGTTCCAGTGTTGTGCATTTGTATGCATGCATGCATTTGTATTCCTGAGACACTGATTTTTGCATATCCTGCTCGATGTGGTCATAAGACCTTTAACTCCTTACAGCAGCCAGTGCTGGCTCCTTGAGTTGGATGTTGCATGCGGATGACAGGGACCTGATGTTAAATGAGATTTGTTTAGCAAGGCTGAGTAAATTTTGTTTACCTTTTGAGGTGATAAAAAAGGATGGACAGGAAAAGATGATTCCGAGTAGATACATACATTTGGCATATGCTTTTTATGGCAATGAAATGGTATGATAGTGGTAGCCATAGTTGAAATTTAATTGATTTGGGTAAAGTTGCTCTATAGGCTGGAAGATTATTGTTGGTAGCTTAAAGACTAAAAAGATGCTGGTTGAGAGTGGAAATATACTTGAGGCCAGAAATATAACAACACACTTGGCCAAGTAGACCTGGGAATGGGGAGGCTGGGTCTTTTATGGTGTGTTTTTTTTTTTTTTTTTGGGTCTGGGTTGGGCTTCTATTGGGAAATAAATCCCATATGATTTCTTTTTGATCTTATTTTAAAGAATAACAAATTCCATAATGGAGTTGAACAGGCTAAAAAGAAACATGTTATTAAAATACCATGTTTCTATTAGGTTGATGCTCTTGCTGAAATTATTCCACCCCATACACCCTCCTCTTCACCCACAAAACAGAAGTCCCAGCCAAGCAATCTTATTTTTCTGCTTAATGCTTTTTGTTGATTTAACAGTGATGCAATTTCTATATCTGGCTTTAATTTCTCCAAAGATATGTTTAACCTTGCTTGGCAGCAAGGATCAGTTATTGTCCAAGTATAGATGTTCGTAAGGGAACATGGATTTATTTAAAAGATGACGAAGTTGTAAAATCCTCGAGTATGACCTGCCTTGGTTTAATGGATTATCTATGTTCTTTAAGAAAGACATGTTGTGGCCTTAAGGCTGTACTTAGTTAACTGTATAGATTTATGTGATATGCAGGTATTTGAAGAGCGGACCAGGCAAACTAGAAAAGGACATTGAGAGGAGATTCAGTTATGCACTGAGCCGGGAGGATATTGAGAATGCCATACTTGGAGGTCCCTAAGGCCACCCCACATTCTCTCAGCTTTCACTCAGCCTAGAAGGGAAAAATTCTGGGGAGTCCTGCCTGGCCCCATTTTAACTTCTTGCACAACAACCTCAACAGGGAGCTACCATGTCAACATGTGCTCTTCCTATGAAGTCCTTTATCAATATTTTGTTTTCGCCTCTTACTTACTGGACATTGCGTCCATTGTTTACATTCTTGATGATTAAATATGAATGAAGTATGAACCACTCAAAAGTGTACAGATTTGCATTCTTACATGCATGAAAGGAGAGATACTTTCACCAGATTACGAGCAATTTGGTTCCTCTACTGGCATTATTCTGGGTGCGGAATGCGGAAAAGACCTTATCATATATCTGTAAAATCTTCTGAATTGAACCTCTTAAGATTCTCTTAAATTCTGGTTACTAGCAACTCTACGCCGCTGTATAAAAAATGAAAGCAGGAATTTACAGATTGGCAACACCAATAGCTAGACGGATGACAGAAATCAGGATGTTCTAATTCCTTGAGATCTTCATACTTGTCTCTGCCTTCGAAGGTTTCATCCCGATAACAGTTTTCTTTTCATCATTGTCAAAATCAGTCCAAGAAACTCTGCACAAGAATCATCCTTGGCTTCAATGCAATTCGACTGACTGAGAATGAGACCAATATTCCTTCACAAGCTGCCCAAACAATGAACCTTCTCTGTTCATCAGTGTCATCGGCTCATCATACTCCACTAGTTTTCCTGAAATTTGAGCAACTCGATTCCATTTAAATTTGTACTTCAAATACTGAAAAATTAGACGAGACCCTTTTCTGAAACTAAAACTTACCATCACTAATGGCAAGGACCTTTGTACAATCCATCACGGTCGGTATTCTATGAGCAACAGTTATCACCGTACAGTCTGAAAATTCTGTCCGTATTGTCTTCTGAAGAATCATATCAGTGGCATTATCGATTGATGCAGTAGCTTCATCTAGCACCAAAATCCGGCTTCTCCTCAACAGTGCACGGCCCAGACAGAACAACTGTCGCTGCCCCATACTCCAATTTGACCCGTCTTCAACAACTGACATGAAACAAAATCGTTTCAGAGAATTACATTCGAACAATCTACGCCTTGAAACTTGCATAATTGAATATAGTTCAATTGTCTTACCCAAGGAGTCTAAACCCCCTTCTTTCTCCTGAACTGCCTCTCGAAGTTGACATTTTCCAAGAACCTTTGACCATGCACGCAAAAATCCATTAAGAGCAATACTGGATAGACATACATGTGAGTGTTTGTTGTATAAATGGATAAGTTATTAGACATAATATTTACCTTCCATATATCCTGGTCACTGTGTTGTGCTAAGGGGTCCAAATTGTATCTCACGCTCCCATTAAAGAGAGTAGGATCTTGAGGTATAATCCCAAAGCGTGACCTTAGATCATGAAGGCCAATTGCAGTTATGTCGACACCATCCACCATGATCTTCCCTCCAGCTGGTTCCACCAGACGAAATAGAGCACCTATCAGGGTAGTCTTTCCACTGCCAGTCCGGCCAACAATGCCAATCTTGTGTCCTCCTTCAAACGTGCAAGTGATGCCCCGAAGAACAAGTGGTGCCTCAGGCCTATACCTAATCTGTTATAAAAATTTTCAGTATGGCGACTTTCATTTCTTGCATGAACTTTGGTAGGCTAATTATTTTTACAGCCAGTGTAGTGAAAAGTTACCTGTAAATCTTGAATCTCCACTTTACCCACTGCAGGCCAATTGGCTGGGGGACGATTCTCTTCTATCACTTCTAGTGCTTCGCTTGGTATGTGCATGTATTGGTTCAGTCTTTCTACAGAAATTATGTAGTTGGCTAGAGTACATTGGTTTTGAATGGACATAACAAGGGATATGTTCAATGAAAGTCCATAAGAAAGAGCCATTCCAGTAAATCCTGCAATAGAAAAATGAGATCATGAATAATCTCATTCAAAGAAAAACAAAATCAAAAGTGAAATAGGCAGCAATCAAATTCTTTTTCTGCATTTATCAGGTTAGTTTAGAGCACAACAAGGTCCATCCGAGGATTACTAATTAAAAACAAAAGAAAATTGCATACATACCAGAAGTAAAAGTTCCAGCAGGAAGCAAAACCATGCAGAGAGCAGATGAGGCAAGGACAGTTGCACTCATGGTTTCCAACCGTTGAATCAACCACTCAGTTGCTGAAAAGCTGTGAAAGAACGGGCCTGCATTAGTGTCAATCAGGCTAAGATTCTTTGAAAAGAATCGTTCTTCCTCTTCAAAAGCTCTAATTGTCATTGCACCAGCTACAGACTCCGCAAGATGGTTTGCAACCAGAGACTTGGTTGTCCCATTGATCCGCATCAACTCTTTTGCAGTGGCAAAGTAATATCTCTGTTGGCAAGACATGACCGCGTTAGTGGGTCATTGAAAAACAACACCAATCAGAAAATGGGTTATTTATTGTGCTAAAGAATCCACAGGTTGATTGCCATATTTTTACCTGCAATCTTATTGCCACATAGATCATGGGTATTGAGACAAACAGCACTTGCCATGTAACAAAAGCCAGCACCCCAAGATTTGAGTACGCATTTGTAGTTGAACCAACAGTAAAGATGAAGCTGAATGGGAGATCGAGATCAACAATGCTCAGATCAGCTGATACCTGCCACATTGCATGAGAGTCTAGTAAATTAAGTTCTGAAAAGCCAACCAAAAAAAAAAAAAAAAATTGTTTCAGAGATTCTTACCCGACTTAATATTCTTCCCAGTGGTGTAGAGTCATAGAAGGTCATTGGTGCTCGGAATAGGGAGTTCAATAGCTGTGAAAATAAGGACTTGGATGATTGCAAACCAAGGACTACTGAAAAAAGAGACCTACCAAGAAGGACCACTGCCGAAATGCACCCAAGCAATAAGTAAACAATGATCAATCTCAATGTGCTAACATGCGGATTATCTACATTTGCAGCCATCCATGAATTCTGTGATATCTGAAGGGACACAAACAGAAGGTGACAAGAAGCAGCCAGGGCAAAGTAGAGGAAGCCTTTGTTTTGACCCAAATACTGTTTGTAAGGCTTAAAACCCATGTCTCCTACTTCTCTCTCTTCTTGCTTGATCAATTGATCGCCAGAAGATGCTTTAGATTTCCTCTCAGCATGTGTTTTCTTGATCTCTCTATTTGAGGTACTAGATCTCTTGGAAGTATTGACCTGTGCAAGCCTTTCAGAGCCAGCAGTCTCTTTGTGTGCATTGACGAGGTCTTGAAATTCTTTACTTGAGGCCAATAACCGATGATAAGGAGCTGCTTGCAGGATTTCCCCGTCTACCATAAGCTGTTGACAAAATCAATATTTATGTAAGTAGAAATCTATTTTGACAATAATATCTAAAGAAAATACATAGTTTTAAGATAAACTAACCAGAACAGAATCAAATGCAGGAAGGAAATCAACTTGATGGGTAACAAGTAAGACTGTCTTCCCAGAAAGAGCTTCCATAACATATTCCTGCCATGGAAAAATTAGATTATAGCATGACACTTGTAGTGTAAAATATGAATTCAGACATGGAAATACATGAAGAGGGGATTAAGTACTGACATTGAAAAGGCTTGTAGCAGTATGTGCATCAACAGCACTGAATGGATCATCCAGGAGATATATGTCAGCATCCTGATATAGTGCACGGGCAAGTTGAATACGCTGCTTTTGACCGCCACTCAGATTAACTCCTCTTTCACCAATTTCAGTTTGATCACCATAGGGAAGCAACTCAAGGTCCTTCACTAATGAACAACGCTCCAGGTTTTCTTGGTATCTTTGATTATCCAATGCAGAGCCAAAAAGAATATTATCTTGTATTGTTCCTGTCTGAATCCATGCTGCTTGAGAAACGTATGCAATCCTTCCATGAACTTGAACCTGTGAACAGAGAAGCAATCAGACCACTGAAAGTGCAGAGGGAGTAGGATCATCTTCATAAATTACTGTGTGTGCGCGCGCTCCTATGGACAATATATAGTACTAGAAAGCACTGCACAGTAGAGTGGATGATATATATAATGGCAGTAAGAACTTACAGTTCCATGAACATTTGGAACCTCTCCGAGAATTGCCGCAAGAAGGGTTGATTTTCCTGAGCCCACTTCACCACAAATAGCCATCTTCTCACCCGATCTAACCTCTAAATTTATGTTGCTTAGCGTGGGCTTTGATGGATTCTCTTCCCAGGAAAGGTTGGCTGACTCAATAAGAATAGTAGATGCTGCACTTCCACTACCGTTCTTCTGTCGGACATTTGAGGTTTGCAGCTCAGGAGCTTCAAGAAATTTCACAATTCGTGCAAATGCAACTTTTGCTTGAATGACTACCCCAATAACATCAGGAATAGACCTCACTGGTTCCTGAACAAGCCTTAATGTAGCTACAAAAGTGAAGACATTACTTGCATGCAGAGGAACTTTGAGAAAATAGCATGCCCAAAATGTAGCTGCAGAAACCAACAGAGGAGATGACCAGAAGAGAAAGCTGTTGTATGCTCTTCGCAACTGCACCGCATTCAACCATTTGTATTCTTCACTCCTCAACTTCTCTATAACATTCTTGAAATGGGTCTCCCATGCATACAGTTTCAGCACCTTCATGTTTACAAGTGCCTCAGAACTGGCCTTCAGCCTTTCATCTTGTGCCTTCATTAGCCTTGTTTGAAATTTATGCTGTAATTTTGCAAGTGGAGTATTGCAAAGCACAGTGAGAACTACAACCACCAAGGATGCAATTGTTGCCAGCCCCACTGCTCGGAAGAGAATGCATAAAGCAATGCAGAGTTGTAGGCTTGTCGTCCATGTCTGATGAAACCAGAAAGGAAATTCCCCGATTCTATACGCATCAACAGACACATAGTTCATTATTTCTCCTGCAGAGTGTGTTATCCTTGCAGCATTTGATAGTCTGAGTTGCTTCTTATAAATGGCTGCAGTGAGCAATGACCTTATCTTTAGACCAATAAGCCTACTCCTGAAATACCATTGTCTTTGTGACAAGGACTCTAAGCTCTTCAAAAAGAAAAGTGAAATAGCCAAAACATAACCTTCATACTTAAACCCTGCTTTTCCTTCAGCAACTTCAACAAAGGCATTAAGCATCAAAGGACCAGCAGATAGAGTAAGTATTTTCAGCAAGGCAAAGAAACCGGATACCAGTATTTCTCTCCAGTGGCAACGTATTATAGCCCTCAAAATTGATGGTTGGGATGAAGGATCAGTTTGCTTTTGTTTATTTATCTGCTCCACAAATTCCAAATAACATGCTTCAGCACAATCCACCTCACGCAACTTGGGTATATCTTCATCATCTAGAGTTTTCTCTTTACCTTTTCTCATCAATGGATTGAGCCACCAAAATGACATTTTACTGAAAAAGCCAGCTTTTGCAAATAGGGAAACAGCTCCATCTGTACCAGCTTTGGAACTGCCATTTTCCTCGGTATTCAAGGGAGCATAAAGCATAGAATTTTCATCCTCTTTGTCACGCTTGCCCCCCTTATAAGTGCACAGCAACAACAAGCATGCTCCTGGGAACGACAGAGCATCTAGAACTATCTTGAGTGTCATATATTTGTAAACAATGGGAAAAACAAAGGACATAAAACATAGGACTCCTGAAACCAATAAGGTCAGTACAGACAAAAGCCTCAAACGGGTGTGTTGATGTTGTCCCCCACGAAGGCTCGCATTCAAACCAACTAGCAGCCATGTTACACCTTGAATTAGGACCATTAACCACCAGTGTAGGGGTAACACAGTTTGGTTATTCCTCAACAGTTCTTCTGTTGTCCAAATGCCCAAGAATATGTATGCGGCTCCTAGACACCCATTGAAAATGGTTGAAAATATCTTCAGAAGTGAAAATTCTTGAAAGCGAGAATTGGTTGTTTTGGATGATGCTCTTTGAATCATATCATACAAGAGTGTGATTAAGAGGACAACATCAAAACCAATGATCAACGCATTGTTGATACATGAAGAAGGGTGAATAACAGATAGAAAACCAGAACTGCAAGGATCATCACTCCTTTCAGAACAATCAGATGCCCCACAAAACACTGACCATAAATCTGCCATCTTAGTGATCCTCAAACTCTGCATTACACAAAAAAGAGATAAAGTAAAGTACACCCCATGTACGGATAAGGGGAGGGTAGGCGTACATTACACAGCCTTCCCTTTGAATTTTTTACAAAATTGCTAAATCTGTGACCTCAAGGTCATAAGAACAACTTAACACTCTGCATTACATAACTATTAAAGACGTCTAAGCAAAAAATTAGTACTAAATTTTTATGACCCATGAAAAAGTCAACGGAAAGATCCAGATACCCCCCAAAAAAAGTGATGTTTTTAAAACTAACACAAAATCAAAATAAGTTCTTCATGAAAAATTAAATAAATGCAGAGTTAAGTAAAAATGAATCACAATGTAGCTAGATTCAATCATAAGAATAAAATGTTAAGGGTGTACCTTAATAATGATTCTAGTAGTGGCACTTAGTCCCTTTTTCTCCAACATGGCAAAACCAGCAATTGCAAAACTTTAGGGCGGATGATACAAGTTTTGGCAACTTCAAAATGGCACAACTGCCCTCCCCAAAAATCAAATCAACTATTCCTCCACATTAAAAACCCTGCAAAGAGAGAGAGAGAGAAAAAAAAGATATTTTGCTCTCTAGCTTAAGTGAATTACCCAGAGAGATTATAAAAAACGCAATGAAGTATTCCACAACCCCAAAATTAAATTTACAAGAAGGAAATGAATATTGTAGTGTTTGCTAAAGATTGGTTCAAGAAAATATTAGAAAATTATTTCTGACAGAGACCCAGAAAAGAAAACTCAAAAAAAAAAAAAAAATTGACTTTGCATCTCAAAGAAAAATCAACGTTGCATATGCAAAAAAAAGAAAGGTGAGGAAGAAGCATTTTGGGGGAAGCAGGAGCATAAACATTTTGTGTACCAGAAAAAAGAACCAACGGTGATTAACAAACTAAATACAACGGCAAACGATACAACGAACTACAAGTGCATGAAAATATGCTGATTGTGATCATTACATTACAAAATAATAAACCGAGAGAGAGACCTACCAAACATCCCATTGCTAGCCCCGAAACGTCAATAAACTCAGACATCAAAAGCAGGAATTTTCTTTTCCAAGATCAAAATTTTCCACAGCAGACTCAACGTTGAGAGAGAGAGAGTAAAATATCAGTACGCACAAGAGAGAAATCGGGATTGTGTTCTGGGTCTTTCTCCCTCTCTTATTATTGTGAACACAAAAGAATCGGTGACAACAACTCACAGAAATGTGAATTAAAAAGACTTAATAATTTAATTAGTTCTCCAATTGATTTTATATAAATATATGTATTTATATACATGCATACGTATACCTGAGGGGATCAAAGTTTGGTGATGAAAATAAATGATGAGGTGAGGTGGTGGAGGAGTGACAATATATAAATAAAGAAGAGAGGCAAGAGCGTCATGGCTCACGCTTTCGCAGATTCATGGCGAAATGGACGTGTCCGTCCGGCTTTGGTTAAGTTCTCCTTGCCACTTCTTATGTTATCTCCCTCTTCCCCTCCACCACTAGTTTGGTCACTTGTTTGTTTCCCTCCTACTTAGCAATATTTCTTTTATATTTTCTTTTTATTTAATTATTAAATAAATTGTCATTATTAAAATTTAAATTTATTTTATTAAAAAGAGGCATTTAATATATAACAGTTAAATTATACTTATATGTTTTTGTTTAGCATATTTGTATGTCCAAATTCTATAATATTAAGTTTTTCTATTATAATAAAAATTTTATTTATTATAAAATATTAATATAAATTCGAAGATACTAATTGAACTAGACTATCTCTGCAACCTTGGAAAAGTTTAAATAATTCAAGTATCTTGGTGTAAAAATTTCATTTATTTAATTTAAAATAGCACCAATTTACATAGAAAATTAAATTGATTATAAACATACCTTTCTTTGCGTAAAATATCGTTTATTGTTTTTATTTACCTTTTTGAATATTGATAAAGGCCACTTTTCTAACAATATCACTTTTTATAAAAGCAAAAAAAAAAAAAAAAGAAAATAGGAGCTATTTGAGTTCTTGTTCCTCTCTCACTCACTATTTACATATGAACCAAGTTGCCATTTGTGACTAAAACTCATTGTCCTTTTTTTTAAAAAAAAAAAAAAAAGAAAAAATTTGTCGTATATGCTGTTTCATGAAAATAGGAGCAATTTGAGTACCTGTTAATTTTTTTTTATTTTTTTTTTTATTTTTTTTATTTTTTTTATTTTTTAATTCTACCACCATCGAATTTCAAGGCTCCAGATTTTCAGGCATTTGGAGAGGAGTATATTTTTCCTTAGCATTGTTTTTAATCCGTAATTAATCCTCACGTGGAAATTAAAGAAAGGTATTCTTGCCCTTTGAATGAGTCTTGCCCACCATCCATTAACATTTTACGAGTCTCACATTGGACAAAAAAAAAAATTTATAAAAATTTACTTAAATTCAATAGACTTTCTTATCTAACAAGATTGATCTTCTGAATTGAGTTCTCATATTGAATTTGAATCTATCACGTGAGTTTATGACAAATTAATATCAAAGCATCCGATCCAACATGAAAAATGATTACCTGAAAGAGAGATATCTAATATTTCAAAAGGGAAAAAGGGGCTACCTGATGCTCTAAAAAAGTTCAAAGCGAGAGTTGTCCATATACTTTCGATTCTCAAGGGGTGGATAATATTACGAAATCTATATTGGATTCATAAAAAATTATAGAAACCTATTTAAATCCAATAAGTTCTCTCACCTAACAAATTGATCTTTTAAATTAAATTATTTTATTAGATTTGAGTCCATGAGTTTATGATATACCATTGGACCAAACCACGTGCCCAAAAGTTTTGTTTTTATGAACCGAAAAGCTAAACTTTGTAAAAATAAATTAAAAATATCAAAATGATTGTGGTATGATCTTGGAAATAGAAATTTAAAATTATCATGATGAAATATGATCCAAACACTGATCAGTATGGCATTCGGGTGCTCGATACCTGATAAAGCATTTGTGGTCCTGGAAGACCTAGTCCCTTCAAACCACATATCGACTTGGGCAGCGCAACTAATGAGCGGATACATTCGATGAGATCAAACGCTTATCGTCTCTATTCAACTGATGACTAACGAATATTAAAGGAATCAGATACTTCTGTTTCCAATTGGTAGTGCATAAATTGAATCTTACTCTGATTGAACTTCATATTTCAGCACAAAATGTATCTTCCGGATAAGAAAGGAAAACTTAAGGATCTAATCGAAAAGAGAAAGAATCTCACTATATAATTCAACTTCCTAAGTGACAATAACATCAAATCTTTGGTGATCAGGATCACTGGATCACTTCATAAAGAAGCTAGAGTTATAACGCTCCACGATAGCACGACTCTGAGAGGGATGCTGTATAAAAGCTTCCGAGGTATCAAGCCAAATAAATCCTCTAACTCAACACAGGACACACAAAGATCATAAGAAGATCCGTCCTCTTTCTTTTCAGTATGTTTATTCTTTCGAAAATCATTTTTTCTAACTTGAATTCGGATCTTTCCCCACCGGAGCACCCTCCGACGGTCTTTTACAGATTTCAAGTCTCTTAATCGAGCACCTGTTCGAGTCACAAGGAGATGGATCTATGGAGTCAAAATCCGCCTCCAATAGATCGGTTTGTTTATAATTCTTATTTTTAAAGTTAGAATTAAAACAAAAATTAAAATTCATAAAGAATTATATTACTGAATTCAAAAATCAAATCATAAAAAAAAATTGTAAAAATATGTCAAAACCATAAAAGAAAATCATGAATCGACCACAAAAAATAAAAACAAAATTAGAATCAAATTGAAACCAAATCAAAATTAAAATCTTTCCATTAAAATTAACAGCGGATCAAACCTATGAATTTTAATTTTGATTTCAATTCTTTTTCCAATGATATTGATTTAGTTGGGGTGAAATTCTTGCGTCTGCGTAGACCTAAGCAACAGGCATGATGAAATTGGACACATTTTTATATATATATAAAATTTAAGCAAAGTTGATCGCACCACCTTATTTGGAAAAGCTAAACCAAAATGAAAAAAAAGAAAAAAAACCATTTTTTTAGGTATGTCTATCATCAACCGCCATCTGAATTATTTAACTGTTCCGTTTCGATTATTGTGAAACTCATTTCAGGGATTGACTCTTTCAGCTTCTGTTTTCTCATTCTTAACATTTGAATTCAAATTTTTAATTAAGAGATTTAGGAGTCGATTACTACACCCACACAGATTGTTCATTGACGCAGAATTCTGGGGGTCATTTGGGATGGCTATTTTACATTTAATATAGGCAATAAAAAAATACACAAAAAAAATGTATAAGTCCAATTTCCATTACAATAAGCAGTTGGAGTTCCCTATGTAAGTTATTAGGAGTTAATAGCATGGGAACATGATCTGTCCCTAACTCTACTATATAAAGACCTTCTTGTAATCATTGTAAAGGAGAGAGTAAGCTAATAATAATATTTGATTTCTTTTCAAGAGAGTATTCTCTTATACTTCTCAATGTAGGGTGGATTCCTCACGTAAAGAAGTAACCTAACCCTGTATTCTTGGGTGAATTCCCTTGGTGGTGAGCTAGTTAACCCTTCCCATAAATTATCTAGTGTCAATTGGTCTTTTGAGTTTTCCCAATCTCTGTATCTTAGGGGTGACTCCCGTTGAGTAGTGAGATTATCTGTCAGTCCTGTATATCCAAAGTAGTGAAATTTACGTTATTTTTAGAGTGGTGACTATTATTTTCTATCAAAATCTTCATCTTCCAAATTTTATATAACTTTCATTTCGCCCCTAAATACTTTCCATATATCAATTTGGTATCAGAGCGCTAGATGACTTGCTGTCATCGCCGTCAAAATGTTGAAATCGATGTAACCCGAGAGCGAAATCTTCATGATGTCAAGATCGATGAATCAAGAAGAAAAATTCGGCAATTGCAACAACAACTTCAGGCAATGCAACATAATTCAAAAGTTGAAGAGATTGATATTATTGATAATGAATACCTTCCTAAGTTGGATGTGTATGGAGATGAAGATCTAACTCGTAGTAAGGATGAATTAAATTTCATTCGACTTGCTATATTTGACGATTCTTTTAAAGATTTCATCATAAATGTAAATAGAGATCATGTGTCAACATTTTTTGTGGTGAAGGAATTGTTGCCTATCAACCTGTCCTTCAAGTATTGTGAAAACCCATAACAACAAGAATGTATTATTCAAGAAAAATTTTTGACTATTGATAATGGAAGTTGCATCAATGTCATTGTTGAATCCTTGGTGGAGGAGTTACCACTGAAAACTATAGCTCATCCTCATCCATATTTGGTGTCGTGGATAAATCAAGTGAATAACACTATTGTTACAAGACAAGTGTTTGCTGCATTTTCTCTATCAAAAGATTATGGAGATTCTATTTGGTGTTATGTGGTTCCAATGGATTTTTGTCACATTCTATTCGGGAGACCTTGTCAATATGATTGGAGAGTGATCCATGACGGATACAAGAATAATTATTCTTTTCTCAAGGATGGAGTAAAAATAGTTTTGGGACCACAAGATGGAGGACCCTCTCAAACCTTCTCCAAGCAAAGGAAACATTCGACAATGGGAACTTTAATTAGTTCAGGTTGAGTTCGCTTACAATTGTTCTCAAAGTTAAACTATCTAGAGATGTCCTTTTGAAGTGATATATGGGATCAATCCTATTAATCCATTGGACTTAGCTCCACTCCCAATCACTCATTCCTATAGTGGAGATACTGAAGAAAAGACGAAACACATTAAGCAACTTCATGAACAAGTTCGTGAGAAAATTAATAAACAGAATGAGAGGCATAAGAAACAAGCGGAAAAATTAGGTTGTTGCATTCAAGGGAAAAAATCTTGTATGGATTTATCTTAGAAAAGAGAGGTTTCCTCCTGGATGTTTTGGGGAAACGAAGAGTCTGACTTAGGACAAGTCTCTTCCAACCGGAGGAGAATGATGCAGAATTCTAGGGGTCATATGATATGGCTATTTTACATTCAATATAGGTAATAAAAAAACACAAAAAAAAATGTGAAAGTCCAATTTCCAATACAATAAGCAGTTGGAGTTCCCTAAGAAAGTTATTGGGAGTTAATAACGTGGGAACATGATTAGTTCCTAACTCTACTATAGAAAGACCTTCTTGTAATCATTGTAAAGGAGAGAATAAATTAATAATAAATTTGATTTATTTCCCAAAGAGCACTCTCTTATACTTCTCAACGTAAGGTGGATTCCTCACGTAAAGAAGTAGCCTAGCCCTATATCGTTGAGTGGATTCTTTTGGTGGTGAGCTAGTTAACTGTTCCCATAAATTATTCGGCGTCAATTGGCCTTTTGAGTTTTCCAAATCTCAGTATCTCAGGGGTGACTCCCGTTGAATAGTGAAATTATCTATTAGTCATGTATCTCTAAAGTAGTGAAACTTATGCTATTTTTAGAGTAATTGACTATTATTTTTTATCAAAATCTTTATCTTCCAAATTTTCTATAACTTTCATTTCGTTCCTAAATACGGTCCTGGTATCATTGATAAATGAAAAAACTATTTCTGCCTATCCAGATCTACCCTTATAGTTTTTAATTAATAAAGTTTGTTGTTACTCAAAATCTTGCTTTTCTGCCCATTACTTTTTCAACAGCCACAATGTCACAACTGATGTGCCCAACTAAGAGAAGTCAGCTACGATAGGCAAGCCAGGCAGGTCGTATTTGGTATCTTTTTATTTCACATGTTTAGTCATATTAATCTTTCCAAATATATATATATATATATATATTGAATTTTATAATTCTAATAGTTTTTGCATACTTATACTCCCCATTTTGTAATTCTAATAGTTTTTTTTTTCTAACTTTCCTTTTATTGAATTTTATATTTTAATACAAAAATCAAAATATACTTATTTCATTATTATCTTATCTAATAATTATGTCCACCATTTTCACAAACATGTTAGAGAGAGAAAATTGAAAATTAATTTATTTAGATAAAAATTTAATGTGATTTGATTTTTAGAGAGAGAGAAAAAATTTAAATTTTTGTTTTCTTAGTGAGAGAAAAAACTTATTAGTTCTCTATAAAGTTTAAGTTGACTCACGGATAGAGTAATTAGTTCGTTGATAATTAGTTTGGAGTGTAAATGGACAATAATAAAATAAAATAAAAATAATTATTTTTATATTAAAATAAAAAATTAAATGAGAATAAAATTGGAGAAAGTTATTAAAATTGGAAAATAGAAATGAGAATAAGCATTGATTTTACTTTACTTGATGGTCGTATGGATGAACGTTATTCTCTATTGTGTAAGTCTAAACTCATTGAGTTAAAACAAAAAATTAATGTCTTTATATATTTAAAAAATGATTGTACTTTTTTAAAATAAAAATTATTAGAAAAAACAGTGATGACAAAGAGTTTAATCAAAAATAATAATTATTATGAAATAATTATACTTTTTAACTATCTCAAACTTAATAATTATAAAATAGTGACCATGAAGTTAATATAAATATATATATATATATATATATATATATATATATATATATTAATTCTAGTTCATCGTAAAAAATTATACTTTTCAATTTAACAAAATATTACATTCATGGAAGTTCATAGAGTTTCTAAAAATAGAAGACATCATATGCAACATCTTTTTTTTTAAAAAAAAAAGGAAACTTATGAATTTAAAATTATATAATAAAAGATAATTTTTAAATTTTTATTATATTTTTAAAATTTAATTAAAATATTAGTTAAATATAAGACTATTAAATATAAAAGAATGAATTTTGATATAATGATAGAATTATCCTTTTAATAATCTCAAAATTATAAATTTGAGATGTAAAAATAATATTTTTATAAAATATAAAGATAAAATTATATATATATATATATATATATATAGAATCATCTTTTCAATCCCCACGTTGGATTGAAGAGTATTTTATGTGCCGTTCAAACCCGTTACATCACTATAATACAAAGTATCTCTGTTCATGTACAACCACAACTTTACTCTATCCTCGTATTAAATCCCATAAAAAATAAATAATTACTCGATTTGTTTTAGAGTGGGGGCCACATTAATTATTACATGAAAAAATAAGAGGACACACCCACTTTGACTTACCGATAGAGGTTGGCTCGGTCGGACACCTTCGATGTTTGCAATTTATCATTTCGTCACTGCTTATGTCATTTGAAAACCCATAAAGTTTTATAGAGTCCACCTGATTTTTTCCGATCACCTTTTGCAAAACCTCACCTTGCGCATTTTTTTTTAATTTTTTTAATAAATTTTTTATTTAATCATAACCGAATTACTTGCTGATCCCACTCAAATATTAAAGAACCCAATTAATAAAATTATGATCAATGTGTTAAAAAAAATGTGTCACAATTAATGAAAACTATGAGTTGATTGAAAAAATCATAAAAAAACATGTAAGACATTCATCAAAAGACAAAAAAGATAGGTAAATCGAGCAAATAGAGAAATCAACAATAACAAATGAATCCACTAAGGAGATAAGTAACGAACCCGATACTTTTAAGATAAAAATTTTGATTCCATTACCTTTTTTTGACAGGTTGACATAACCAAAAAAAGAGGAGGAAGAGAAAGAAATTTTCGAAATTTCACGAAAAGAAGAATTCAACATTCCTCTCTTGGAAGCAATAAAGTAAGTGCCAAAACCATTCATGAAAACAATCAAAACAAAAATTGATACGGATTTGAGTACTTTAACTCTTGAATTTGATAATAAAGTTGTCACACTTAATATTTTTTATGTCATGAAATATATAAATGATTTTAAGTCTATTTTTCATAATAGTATGGTAGATTTTACTATTCATAATAATTTTATGTAAAATGAATTCGATTTTGTATTTAAGAAAAACTTGACAGATAAGATTACACAATTTGACAAATTTCTTGACGACAAACTCCCACATTGAAAATAATTCATGGTAGACCATAAAGTCTTTCATTTCAATTCAAAATTGAAATTCATATCAAGTAAGTTGAAATCTAAATGAACCGGAAAGGTTTTTGAACGAGGTTGAAATGAGGAGATAATGTCGAGCCAAAGACGCTAAACAAAGACATTTGCTTGGAGACAACCCAATATATTCTTTTTTGATTTTTTTTTTCATATTTTTGTTGGTTTTATTTAGGTTTGATTTTGATTTTTTTTTAGGTGAATAAAGATTAGAAAATTTTATAACCAGAAGTGCTCTGTCATTAAAACGTGCCCACGCCTTAACAAACATTCATTTCTATCTAATTTTGCCAATATTTATAAGTGACCAGAATTGCATATGAGTTAGAGTGTGTCTGCACCCTAAGAAGGGATCTATTGCTACTACTATAATTTTTTCTTCAAAATTTATTAGATTTGACTCTTCATTCACCACTCTACACTAGGGAAATCTTGTTCTTATTTTATCTTTTTATTTTTGCTTTTATTTTAGATGAATTTATTTATTTTTACTTAATATTTCTCTTTTATTTAGCATACATTGGGAACAATGTATAATTTAGGTGTGAAAAAAATATTTCATATTTATGTTTTTGATAGTATGTTTATTTTTCTATAATAGGTTAAGTTTTTTTTTCCTACAATAAGTTAAATTTTGTTTCATTTTAGTTAATTAAAAGAAAAGAAAAAAAATTTGAATTTTTTAGATTGATATGTGTTATTTGGTTGGTTAGAAATTTATGAAAAATAATTCGTATCAATAATTTTTATACTTATAATAACTATTTATGTCTTTAATAGTTTTTTTGAATGATAAATATGCAAAATTTGATACAAACCTCATTTAAAAGTGAGATTTTGAGTATAAAACAAGCAAATTTATTTTTTATACTAGAAATTATTTTTCTTGATAAGTGATTATCACACTTGGATTATATATTTTAGAACTTATTTTGTTATGTATTTTGAGATCACATATACGGTTTCATACATTAAAGTGAAAAAGGTAATTAGTTTCTGCCCCTTTGGGTTGCGTAAAAAATCCCTACCTTAATTTTTATTCCCCTTAATGAATCAAGTTGAGTTTGAGAATTTTTTTTTTCTTCATAACCTCTCATTATAAAACCCTTATTTTTTGTTTGCGTTTCAACCGTTGTAGCAAAAATATATGTAGTTGATTGTATGATTTTAGTATAATTTTATCTTATGAGAATGGTATTGATTAGAGTCTTGATTTTGATATTTGTTTTGAAATGAGAAATGAATTGATTTGGTCATTCTGAAAAGAAAAAAAAGAGTTTGAGTTATGTTCAACTTTCGTATTGATATACTCTTAAAAAAAGAAGAAGAAGAAGAAATGAGGTGGTAGCGAAAAAAAATGAAAAAAAAAAAAGAAAAAAGAAAAAAAGAAGAAAAAGGTGATGCACCTTTTTATTTCAGTTATGGATCGTAGAGAAAAAATCTGACATTTTTATATGCATTTAACTGTTGGCTAGTTGAACACATGTGAGTAGTAAGATCATTTATTTTTGCTGTGCTATTTGTGTGGGACAAAAGCATTCATTGTAGAAAAATTGTGTAGTTAATTACATATATTCTTTGGTATATTTTAACCCTTAAAAATACATTTTATCCTACCATTCTCCCTGACTCCATTATAACCAAATGAAAAACCTTTTGATTAGTGTATAGAATTCAAATTTATAAATAGTAGATATTTGATACATTAGCAAACACATGGTAATGTTAATTCTAATGTGTTAATTTGAATATTATTTATATTTTCTTCACACTATTTTGAGTGAATTTGAGTGAACCTTTAGAGAGAAATGTTGAATTTTGTAGTTTTGATTTCATAGGGGGCTGTTTGGATTATAATGGTTATTTTAATACGAAATACTGTGAAATACTTATTATCTTGATTATTTTTCTTATTTGACTTTTATGACATATGTTGGTTTGGTAGTTCGAAAGGAAAAAATAGGCTGATTAGAGTAGTTTTAGTTTTATTTGAGTTAGGAATACTTGAGAACAAGTATCATCTAGGTATAGAGGAATTTGATAAGATATAAATTGGTATAATAATTATGATTTATTTTGTTTTATTTTTTAATGAATATTATACTAATTATTGTATTTTGTAATGATTAATATGTTAGGAATGATTGACAAAACTTATGAAGAAAAAGGAAGGAAAAGCGAGGACAAAATTGGAAGTTTTGAAAATTTTCAAAATCATTAATTTATTCCTAATATAACAACAATTTGTATTTTAATCCCAAAATTTGAGGTCGACTGTTTAAAAGATAAATATAAGATGATTAAAAAAAACACACAGTTCAAATACATTTTATAATAAGAAAAGTGGTGATTTAAGTTACTTTAATTCATCTATGCCATTCATTTCTATCTGAAATCATTTTTTCAGTTAACCCCTTAACTATCATATCCTTGCTAATACATTACATTTAGATTTTTAATTACCTATCTTATCGTTTTACTAAATCTTCTATATTTAAACTCTCGATTCTCCTAACTGGTATATCTTTGGGTTTTTATTATACATGTCTAAATCACCTCAAATGATATTCTTGTATTTTATCCACAATTGAGTTCACTCCTAATTTATTGCATATCTCTTCATTTCTAATTTTATCTTTCTTAGTTTTACCATATATCCACATTAATATTCTCATATCAGTTACAGCCATTTTTTGCCCTTATTTTTATTTAATAGCCCAACATTTGGTGTCATATAGTAATACAGTTCTTACTATCATTCTATAAAATTTCTCTTTCAGATAAAATGTCATATTGATTTATTCATAATATTTAGAGATAAATTTTAGAAATTCAAGTTTTAAAATCTTTTATCTTTTAGGAAGTTTTTTCTTTTTTGAAAATAGAGTTACCATATATATATATATATATATATATATATATATATATATATATATATATATATATATATAGGAGTATTATATTGTGTAAAGAAAAAAGAGAGAGGGGGAGGGCAGCTGCCCCATGTTCCAGCAATAGGGCATGTCTAGCATCAGCCACAATTTAGTGTTCCTACGGAGCTTTATCTTCTAGCAGCCATTCACGTCCTTAGGAACATTATTTTCTAGCAACTATTTACTGCTTCCAACACATGTTCTTTTAATTTCTAATAGTAATTTGTTTATTTTTTAAGTTTCTCGTTTATGTTTTTTTTTTTTTTAATTTTATTTTTTAGTTAAAGGGTATTGAAATCTTGATGAATGAAAATTATGAAATTTAAATGAGATTATTGATTCAATATTTTATAAATATTTATTTAATCTTCATACTCTAATGTTCATGATTATTTTAGATTTATTAAATAGAGATATATATTTGATAATTCTAGAATAGTCTACAACTATTTAAAAATAGCTAAATTTATTTGATTTTAATAATGTGGTGATTGATATAGTTTTAACCACGCAAGTTATTTAACTAATACCAAGAGATTATTTATTTTTAAATCATATATATTTTTTTCAGATACTTACTTTTTCTATTTTTTTGACCTTTTATTCTTTCTTGAGTTCTTTATTTTTTTAATATAAATTTTTTTCCTCTTATTTTTTGAATCCATAGGTGATCATTTATTTATTTCTATTCTTTTTACTTCATTTATTATTTTTTTAATCTCATTTGTTGGTTTTTTTAAAAATTTTAGTGATTAATTTTTTTTTTATTATTGATATAAATTTATTTTTTATTAATTTAAATAATAATTTAATTTAAATATTCGGTAAATATTTTATACAGCAATGGACGTTCCCCGTGTTTGTGCATGGCAATAACTAGTTTACGATATAAAGAGGCAATATGATTCCAAAAGCTGGCATGGAGAAAACGACTCAAAAGTGTCATAATCAAGCCAACTCCATCCAAAGTAGGCTAAGGCATAGGCAAGACCATGATATGGATGGGTACCCACAAGATGCCAAAACAAAACCATGTAGCAAAATTGGATACGCACATTGGCCTTTCAAGCTACATCCACCCTCCCAACCAACTGTCCGACCTAACATATTTCCTCGAAAGTCTACAACATATGATTGCAAAACTTTCTTATTGGCTTGTTTCGAAACGTGACATGATTGATGAGTCCTCATGCAAATTAAGTATTTTTTCTTCTTTTGAAAATTTGTAATTATTATCATCATAGTGTTAGACTAAATGTTTTATAAGAAAATTTTAATTTCATATTACAAAATTATGAGGAATAACGTTTTTGTATAAAACAAAATACTTATCGTCAGATTTGATGAAAAATATCAAACGTAAATTATATATCAGTCTTCTTCACCAAGGTTAAGATAAATCTATTATTTAAATTATAATAATTATCCTATTAATATACTTTTTTTTAAGTTCCCAATCAATTTGGTAATGAAGTCAATCGGTCTACAAAAATATTTTTTAATAATTGTTTATGCAATCAATGGCAACTTTGTTGCCGGGGTTTAATCATCCTTACATTAATAGTAATCTGATCAACTCAACACGTATGAGAAGCCCAAAGATTTTTTTTTTTTCTAATAACATGTGGTTCAAATCCTAGATCATAAAATTGAGAGAAGAAAATTATGATCATTAGACTATATTTTTGAAGACAATACAAAGAAATTAAAAAAGGCATCTATAAGGATTTATCCCTCCGTATTGGGACTATACTATTACATATGAGTATCTAACATCCTTAGCAAACAATTACTTTACATGGCGGGTTGGATTTGAATAAATATTTTAAGTTGGTTTAATTAATAATTACTACTTGTCAATAATTTATAATTTTACTATTATTATTTTTTAGAAATCTCAAATTCGAATCTTATATATATATATATAAATTCACGTGGATGATGAATTTTTCCATGATTAGATGGTGAATTTCTACATGTGATTGGCCTGTCTGAGTAACATTAAATTGTTTTAAAATATTTTTATTTTATTTATGATATTTTTAACGTAAATAATTAATTTTAAAGAGTATAGAGTTTTATAACTAGAAATTAAAAATTCCCATATAACAAAATTAAAATTATTATTACATGCACAATTATTTATATATTAAAATTTTTGTCTAATTTTAGTTTAAAGTAAGCCATAATCTCAAACTTTGAAGGCTCTTACAACTATCCGTCAAAGTTTAATTGGAAACGACCAAATCACCGTCTAAACTTTTAAAATTATTTTCATCTATCGCCCTCCCCCATTGATTAAAATTATTAAGAAAATATTATAAAATTAAAATTAATTCATTTTAATTAGAAAAATAATAATTAAAATAATCAATAATTTTAATACTTATATGAGGGATGTTTTTAGATTTATATACGATTTGGTGTAATATATTTTATTTATACAAGATTTTTTTAAATTATTATATATAAGGGTCATAAATTATAGTCATGCGTAACTTACACTCTCCCGAGCTATAAAAGAAGTACTTATTATTTGACAAATAATTAATTAAAAAGTTCATCCTTTAGAATTTAATCTAATATGGAATTAATATATTTTTATGCAAAAAGCTTTTGATTTCAGACACATATTACATTTGAGATTGAATAAAATAATTTATAACTACTTAAATAACAAAGGAGAGTTCTCTTTCTATCTCAATTTTTTTTTTTTTTTTTTATACTATGACTTGAACCCGAAATCACCGGGTTCCCATGAGGACCTCTTCCCCCCCCCCAAAAAAAAGTGGAAAAAAAATTGAGTCAGATAAAAACAATTTTAAAAGTTTTCTAATTGTAATTAAACCTTAAAGAGATATTTATAAGCAGCCTTAAAATTTGAAGGAAATTTTTAAGGTTTTGGCTTTAGCATTATTCATTGAGAATCAAATAACAGCCCGACATTTGAATCGATTCGATGTTCCTCCGACAGCTTGGATCAGAATAGTTCAAATTATATATCTAGTCTTCCAAATTTGTAGCAAACCAACCCCAAGACTCAAAGTTAGTAAAATTCTCGATTTGCAACACGACTCCAAATTTAATATTCTTGAGCTTCAGTCAATGTTTTAGTTGTTTAAGTGATCATTGATAGAGATGATCAACTAGAAGTGGTTCACAAATGTGAAGAAGTGTTACGAGGAGACAACCTTTTTTTTTTTTACTACCACCTATGTCTAAAACTATATTTTGACTAATTTGATTCGAGTATGTGCGGAACCCCTATTTAGAGAATAAGTTTGCTATTGTAATTTTTTCTATTTTTAAATTTCAAATTCGACATTTAATTAAAAGATTTATTATTTCATCTCACTAAACTAATTATTCGTTAATAGAGGAACCAACTCTTTGTTAATCCGCCATGCCGCCTCATCACTGGTTTGTGTTAAATGGCTCTTAATCAAATATAGCAAAGCCGAGCCCTTTTTATTTAATGGAGATGGGTTTGCTCTACAGATACTTGCTTTGTTAACCTGAGTGTGGAATCAGTGTGAGGAGTTTTCGAGATTTTCGTGAGTGATAAGACCTGCAAAAACTTTTGGAGGGTGTTCCGGTAGAGAAAGCTCAAACACTCAAGTAAGAAAGAGCAATTTTGAATGAATAAGAAATAAACTGAAAAGAGATGTGAGATAACCACATATTGTCTTTGTATGAGAAGTGTAGAGTTCCTAAGAATATATCTGGATGATTTCTTGTATTGAATATATATAACATGTATGCATGGTAAGTTTCATATGTGTTTAGGGACGTAGAAACCCTACTTTTCTTATAGAGCTTGTTAAAAATATTTCGAAATTATAAAGACTATAGTAAAAGATCTCTAAAAGAATTAGAGTCCGGTCATTTAAGAAAATTCAAGTTGTTGCAGAGATTTTCTGCCTTGTCGGGAGTGATTATCAATATCTATTTCCTTGTTGAAAGAGTTTTTCTAGAATCATGGAGGATTTATATCCGATTAAGGAAGGTTTAAATTTGTTAGAAATTTACTTTCTTAACAAATGACTTCAAATTGTGCTTATCGCATAATGGAATGAATCACACTTGTATTAATGGAGTATATTTGCCTAGGAAAGGGATAACTGAGAGGCCTAAGTACCGAGAGTTGGAATGATCGAGAGGTCAAGAGTGACTGGCTTCTCGAGAGGATAAAATTGAGAGGGTCCAAAGGAGTATTCAGCCGAGAGGGCACTCAACCGAGAAACTACGAGCATTTTTTATTGCTGATGGGTGACATGGTCTGATGGGATTTGGTAGTTCAGATCTTGTAGTAATGGGGCGTTGGACCGTGTACCATCATTATCTATAATCACTTTTAGCAATAGTATAAACTGTGTGAACTACTAAAAACCTTCCGAAGGATATCTCATGTCATTAATGCCATTAATGCCATTTAAGTTGATTTTGAAGGTCAGCTTGCTTGGAAGAGAGGTAGATAGGTAGATAGGTAAAGGTAAAGGGATTGCTGGGAAGGTGCCGACTCCAAATCAAATTTGATAGGTGGTGCTTTGGTGGGGGCAGACTTCTGCATGTGAAATAAGTGTTTCATGGACACATTAGAATCGAATGCCTTGTCCATTACGCCATTCTGCAACCTGTTCTGTAGTTGTCTCACGAAAAGCACAAGGTACACACCAATTGTAGAATAACATTAGTTCATAAACCAAGCTCCGCTAGATTGGAGAGTGGAGAGAGCACTTCCGAGACTGATAAGCAATGAACATGTGGGAACAGGGTTCTGATGAAGATGGAAAAACGCAATGACAATGTGATCCCATGAAAATTGTCCCAAAAGGGCAACCCAAGGGAGAGGTGGGGGGTTTGAATTGGGTTTAAAAAATAAAGTTACGCATGTGAAGACAAATGACCTAAGAACCTTCACGGAGAGAGAGGATTCGCAGTCAAAAAAATAATAGTAAAGTATTTATGCAATATAATCCGATCAAGATGCAGCAGTAAAGTAACAAATTAAAATTAAAGATAAATCATTTGCAAGAGTAGAAGGTAGAGTAAGAGATTAAATAGAGAATTTATCGTGATTCCCTTGGGGATGACTTGGATTTCTTTTGTGTTTCTTTAAAATTTTTCCTTTTAACTGGGCCTGTAGTTGTTCAAGAACACATCTTTTTCTATTTTACAACTGATAATGGAGGAGAATACTAATACATATTTAACTCATCTATCTTCTCTGGTTTTTTTTTTTTTTTTTTTTTTTTAATTTTTAATTTTTAATTTTTTTAAACGATAATATTGAAATAAGGCTCTAAGGTACTAAGGAAAGTACAAAATAGTGACTCAATTTTCCTCCTAATTTTCCATTGTTTTCTTGCCTAGTCCGCATTTCATCTAAACTTGGATAGAACTCACCATTGCTGGACTTTGGTATAACTCCGATTTCTTTCCTTCTCAAATTAATTTAACATATCGGGTTTCAAGCTGAGTTATGTTCATCTGATGGGTTATCTTTATCCGAGTGAGGACTCCTCCTTCCTTATCATTCCTGCAAACCAAATTATTTTGAACCTTGGCACTGGAGGTTTTCTTGAATCTTCGATGTTAATTACAATATAATATGATGTTTCATTATGGTCAAAATCAAAATTATAGAAAGTCAACAAATTGAATTCGATCAAACAATACACTTTTTACCGGCACACCCGATGAGGATACTTTCACAGAAATCCAAATAATGTTGAGACAGGGTGAACAGTAAGCTATCCTTTCATTCAATCAAATATGAATCTACAAACAATACTATTTACTGGAACTGTTCAAAAGATGAGCCAATGCTTTGTCTGTGTCATTGTCAGACATCATCAAGGCCTCCGCAACGTTGTTAGATGAGAAACCCATCTCCCTCAGCAGGTGGTAGCCATTGGCAAACTCTGTAACCTGTTTAGACACAAAAGAAACAATTAATCAGTAGTTCGCAAGATGAATGGCATTGACCAATCTTGTACTTTAGACCACTGACTCAGATGAATCCTACATATAAGCTCCTGCCTCAAAGATGATTTAGAGAGTTTTGAGTGACTCTCATTGCTCAGAATGAAGAACTGACACTATAACAGACATTAAACAATTGAACCTATAGCATAATGTCATCAATACATTTTTTTTTTTTTTAAATACCACTAGCATAAGGTTCTAGTAAAAAAAACTAGATTACATTATGAAGCCCCTCCCAATCAATTGCTTCTTCTGGTATGAGTTATTAATTCACAGGTCCTTTGGTTCTTCACAAAATATTTTATTGAGGAGTCGAGCTTTTGATGTTGCTGCTTTTGGGATAAGCATTCCAACAGATGATTCTTATTTTCTAATAATTCTTAGAGCAGTCTTCAGCCAAACGTAGTCTATGGGCATCTGATTTATTAGACTTGGTTGGATTCTAGTTTTAAGATGCTCCATTGGGCTAGTGCTGTCAAGCCTTTTATTTTGCTGCTTGGACCTGCACGGGCATCAACCTATCTTTATCACTAAATTTTCACTGCCAACAATAAAAACACAAAGTGAGAAATGGCTAGTTACAGCTAAATTCTACAGGCCAATCCAATATCTCACACAGAGAAACCAATCAACATAGAATAGTGAGACCCATGCTCCATTTGTAACCTATTGATGATGGATACAAAATGTAGGAACTTCACCGGAAGAGGACAGAAGAAATACCTTAATAGGATTATCTCCATAATTTGCAACTGCAAGAGGTACGGCTTCTCGACTAAGCCCTGATGCAATGTACTTGCTCACAACAGGATCTGCCATAAGGCCCTGAGGTAAAATTCAAAGGGCACATCTTAAATCTCAATAGCACATATATAAGCCAAGCCTCAACAAAAAAATTCATGCTTGATCTATCTTCAGTTAAATTTAGTCACACATGAAAATGTATTTTAAACATATAAAAGAAGGACACAAATGCACCTCATACATATATGGGAAAACAAAGAAAGGACCATTTCTTTTGGACTGCTTCTGTCTTCATTTATTTTGTTGGGCCGGGAGGGGGTGCAGGAATTGGGCAGCAATTTAAACTAGTATTTATGTTGCTAAACTTTGTGTGAATAACTGAAGATGAACTTACTGATGTTGTGGGAATGTCATTTTAAATAGAGAAAAGATAGTTTGTACAGACTACGTTCCATCAATGTAAGACTTTTATCCATAAGCTATGCTGTCTGTAGCTTATTAAATAAATATTTACAATGAAGAGGAACAGATCATCAGATCTGAAGGACTAATGATAAGTAACAGTGAGAAAGATGTAGGACATGCACACGCACATTCGCCATGTAATTCAACCTCCAAGAAATGAGAAAGGAGTGAATTGCGTCATTTCAGGACAAGCCATTTAATGCTGAAACTCATTTAATGAGAAAGGAGTGGTGGTATTTATAGTCTCTCAAGATGTCTTGACCGTTGAAGCTCATTTAATGCTGAAACTAGCCGTTTGGAGATGGTTGAGAGACATTAAATGCTTGAATAGCTTTTCTGGAAAGTAGCCGTTACTCATGTGATAGTCGACTATACTTCTCTGTTAGTCGAATACAATTTAAATTTTGCCTGTGTTCCTCCATGAGTTAGTTGATTGCTTCTTTTCTTCAAGTCGACTTCATCTTGACTTTACTCTGTTATTAGATCAAGTAGCGATACTCCAACCTTCAAGCATTGGTACTCGTCATTGTGTTCCCTTTTGACTCCTTGATTAGTCGACTGCCTCTATCCATGACAGTCGACTACATCTATGCACTTGGTCAGTTCTTGGACTTCTCTAAAGCAGAGGATCGGTACTCGCATATCCAAGAATCAATACTCATATTTCGAGATTTGGTATAGTTAACTTCTTCACTTTGAGATAGTCGACCGGCACTTGATCTTGCTTTGATGTATATGCATCGTGCTAGTGCAGGTGACTCAGTGCATGTGGCATGATGCTATGGGCATAAGTCATGTTTCTGTAGCATTATGATCTAGGGTTGCTTTGCTCTAAGTTATGTGACGTGTTCAGTTCTGGGAGCAGCAAGAGTCGACTTCCGCTTCTTTTAGTAGTCGACTTTCTCATGTTCAAAACATGAGAGTATTGATCCTTATTCATTCAAGGATAAGTACTTCACCTCCAAAGTTAGAATTTTTCTAAATCAATAAGTGGTGAGTCGACTATGGTAAAACCATTAGTCAACTAGGCCATTTGCTTAATACGAATATATGTGCAGTGATGTGCAGTGGCCTTGTGCAATGGCTTGGTGGCGTGCGACTTGTGGCATGCTAATGCTTGTGTAATGCTCCTGCGATGCTAGTGCCATGCTCGTGCTAGGCTAATGTTATGCTTGTGCAATCTTGGTTTTAAGCCTATGTCATGCCAATGCAATGCATGTGTCATGCCTAGTGCAGCATATGTGCCATGCTAATGCAATGCTAATGTCATGCATGTGCAATGTGCTCATGGCTTAGTCCTTTCTGGATGTGTGAGTCGACTGCTATTCTTATGCAATTCAACTAGCCTGAACGTCTTATGCACTGATCTAAGTTTTGCATGTGTTTTGGCATTCATTGTATGTGCCACAACCCATGTCTCATATGCAATGGCATATGCCCGGTGAGCTAATACATATATGTGGACTAACTTGTAAGTGCAAGTTGACCGTGATCTTTGGGTGGTTGACTATGATGTGTCCTATTTTCATTTTGACTGTTGTTACTCAACCGTTAACATTTAAAATTTGATTATCATAGCTGGGGTGACAGTGATAGTCAACTAGGTGAATAAGGTAGTCGACTAAGCTTCTGCTGTGAGTATTCTGTATGATTTGTATCAAGCTTAAACCATTTCTATCTCCACAGAATTTAATCTTACATTAGTCTAACACAATCATCTCATTACCATACACCTTAATCTCATCTTTTGCTCATCATCAAAACTCATTCTGCCAACATTTTTTGATATACAGATTTACATAAAAGGAAGTGAAGACTTTTCCGAGTAAAAAGTATGTAGAAATAGAAAGAAAGAAAAAAAAAAGGAGAAAAAAAAAAAAAGCAGCAACAAACAAACAGTGGATGAAGGACCCACAGAACAGAGATGATCATGACAAAATAAATACTTCATATTGGCTTCTGATTATTGGAATATCTGGTGACAAACTTCACTGGATGACCAAGAATATATTTGGTTAGCTACCTCAACTCAAGTATTTGGGACAATTGTTACCTCCTACACTGCCAATGGACAAAAGGACAAAAAAAGCTCAAGAATTTGGGGGCACATCTCTTATAATGAGCCACATTAAACTTCATTTGCAAATTTATAGGAACGTGTATCACTGCTCTTTATTATTTGAGAAAGAAATGGTTTTAACTGCAGGTCTTTGCAACCACTCAATATGGAATTATTTTAAAAGGAGTTTTCATAACTCATAATTGATTTCAGCAGCTACAGAGGTGCCACATGCAACCTTAACAATTTTATCTTAATAGTGAACAAAGAAAGATACACAAAAAGAAAACCTAGCCTAAGTAGTCCAGCTCTAGGACAAATTAGAAAGAAAGGAGTCTAGAAAATCTTTTACTTAAAAAAAATGAAAAAACATCTTTAAAAGCCTATCACTCTCCCAAACAACAGGAGAAAGACTTTCCAAGTTTTAAAAGGCTACCAGTTATCACCCTCCATAGTCCACATAAGAATCATAGCAAGAAAATCTCTTTGTCTTGCACAGCAATGCATAACTAACCATGCCCATGACTCACTTGTAGCTAATCCTTTTACTACATGAGAACTTCCAATGACCATAGAAGGGCATTCCATTTCCAACAAAAATCTGTATTACACTGGAAAGTTTCACAATCTTGGTATTTCCTTTGTCATAATGTCATAAAGCGTCTATTTAAAAGAAAAAGAAAAAGAACAAAAAAAAAAGAACCCTCCCTTAACTCTGCTAATTATCCTAAGGTTAATACTTTCACCCAAATCTGACCTGTTCCCCCGAGACTGTAAATAAAAAATAAAAATAAAAACCACAGCAGCAAAACAATGGTAAGAAATTGCAAATACCTAGGAAGGATATAAACCTTCCAAACTACATTCCAGATTCCATTAGAGGTTGATTTTTCCTCTTCTTCTATCTATGCTAACAGCCTGGTAATAAGATCTGACTAAATCAACACAAGTTGAATGCACGTTGTAGGCCCAGCGGACTTTGTTTTTATTCTAACAGAAGTAAGAAATGCTGGAGGCATTGTAGGCTTGCAAGTCTATTTGACTAGAAATGCTAAGAATGCACATGCTCACACATGAAAAATCTGTAAGAGTGAAGTAAAAGCTCAAATGACAGTCAAACTTTACAAGTTCAAAACATCTAATTAGAAGCAGCAATAAAATCATCGTCATAAACAGAAAATTCCACATCTCTAGAAAAGAAGAAAATACAGAAGAACAGGTAATGGCATACCGATGAAGAAGCTGGAACAGAAGGTTTAGGAGGAAGATTTTCCAGTGAAAGCTTGCTCCAATTCTGAGCTTCCTTCTCCGCTTCCGCAAGTATCTTTCTCTCAAAATCAAAGTCAAACTGGAAAGTACTTCGAGGAATATCTCCTATGTGCGGTGACAAGGGGGGCTGCAGAAGGCAATTGGGTATCAGGTTATGGGAGCATAAGGAGCATCACACAAACTTGAACAGTTTCAAACCTGGGACGCTAGGAGCACAATTTTGTGCAATTTTTGTTCAGATTGTACAGTGAATATTTTGTGGTTTTTTTTTGGAATATAAAATGATTTTCTATTGTTCATTGGAAGAATGATGCACAAAGATAATCAACCTGAAATTTTTTTTTTCATTGAGAGGGGGACAGTATAATCACTTTGTCAAGAGAAAAGAGAAACTCGTACATATAGCCTAAAACAGCACGAAATATACTCTTAATGCCCTGAAACAGGAGACAACTGCCTATTTAGTTGACAGGAACTAATGGTACACAACATCAAAGAGAACCTCAAAAAATACGATAAGCATGCCCATAAGAACAGACAATGGAAGGCCAAGAAAAGATTTGAGGAGCTCCAAAAACGGATCCACCATGGTCCATGTAAGAAGCAATGGAGGCAAACAAGGCACTAAGGTTCAATTCTTTTTTCATTTTTTTCCTATCAAGTTCTTGCTGGAACTTGATAGCGAGGAAAGCCAACCCACATAGGATTTTCTTGATTGAAGGCTCTCAACTTACATAAACTTTATAGACTACGTAAAGGAAAAATATAATGGGAAAACTACAAAAATCCATATCACACAAAGTAAACTCTCTAATTTCCAAGGATGACTGCGATTATTTGACATGATATGATTACAAACATCCATATCACAGAACAAAGAAATGCATCGAAATTCATGTACAGTCAATCACTGTTTTTCTACGACCTGCTCAAGAAACAGCTTAGGCAATCTGTTGATAATAATATGACAAGACTCTAAGACAAGTTCCAAAGCATAGTTATTGGATTTTAAAAGAGAAGATAAAACTATGACAATTTAATATACATAATCAAGCAGCAAAGATCACCAAGAATGAAATACAACAGGTGTAGGAATCGAGAACATACCGGTGGAGTAATTCGGTATTCAGGTTTAATCGTAACCCTAATTCCCAATCCAGCTGGAAAAAAAAAATGATAGAAATAAGTAAGAATATCGTTATAATTGGTGAGAAAATGAAATTAAAAACCCAAGGAGAGAAAGAAGAGGGGGATCGTACAGGAAGAAGAAGAGGAAGGATGAGAGGTGTGATGGTAGGACGGCGATGTACGGAGGGCAGGAGAGACACCGTGTTGGCCCACTCTAGGGTATATGGAGGAGTAGGAGGAGGACGAAGGCGGTGCCGATGTGGCTGATGTTCTGTACATCGGAATCTGTGAATCGTACGCTGATCCTGCTCTGTTTCTATAGTCGTAGTCCATCTACGGCGATATGCGAGAGAGAGAGAGAGAGAGAGAGATGGAGAGAAGGCGTGAAACTGAAGGCAAACGACTTGAAATGCACCGAGTCAAGGAAATCAGTATAGGAGAGAAAAAGAGATCAATTTAAGGCCACCATGTGGTGCAGCGGCTATCACGATAGTCTTACACGGTTTGTTTGATTCTGAGCACCGACATTTTTACTTCGGAATGTAAGAAAAAACATTGAGAATACACCCCGATGGGAAAAATTACCTTTGTTAGGGTTTAGGGTAATCCGCGTGGTGTAGTTTCTTTTTCTTTTAATTTTCTCAAACTATGTGCATTTTTTACCTTAAAAAACCAATTTAACACCATCAAAACAACATTTTTATTTCTGCTCGTAAGAAATAACATTGTATTCACTTTAAAGTCTATATGGTTAAAATGTGTATGATTATGCCAAAACTGAAGAAGCGACTCTAGGTGGAAAGGGGAAATATACAATTCATATCATTTGTTATTAATCTTTCCAAATATTCACATTACGCCTGTCATGCAAGACTAATTTCAATATTTTAAAAATAATCCGTAACAAAGCTGATGGTACCTAATTTAAATAATTTTTAATTTTCTTATAATCATCCGGTGAGAAATGAGATCTCCTTGACAAAAGAAACTTTCCTTAAAAGTTTAATTCTCTTAAACTCTTGATAAGAAAGGAAATTTTCTTAAAATTCTAAACATTTCTAAATTCCAAGAAAGTCTAAATTTTTTGGAAGTCTTTTACCACAAACACCTGTCATTTCGAAAAATCTCAAATAAAAAGAAAATTAGAATTTTTTACACCCCTAAGAATGTTATAAATACAGAGTATAGTAACTCAGATGGATTCAATTTTTACATACGAGAGAGAGACTATTCTATACATCATTTAGAGGGGGATTTCATACCCATTTACATACACCGACGAAGGTAGGGTTTCATGCTCAATCTTATACGGTCAGAGGTATGACTTTATAGCCGATTCTATACGATTAGAGGTATGCTTTCGCACTCTATTCTATACACAATCGAAGGTATGATATATATCACACAGATTACATTACAAACAATGTATGATATGTCTTCATACATAGCACTCACCGTACAATACTCATGCATGCTACGTATACGCACGAGGGTTTCGACATCCACTCAAACTATGCACAACATGCATAGAAGTCACCAGCGTCAAATCTACGATTACTATCAGTCTTTATTTTATCACTCATACTGACATGAGTATCGGAATCCCCCCGCCAGGTCAGCCCCGATGAGTTTTTGCAGGTTTCTCATCCGTGAAGAATCGACGAACATCAATGTCATCCTCTTCCCGCTCGAGTCGGAAAAGTAGGTTTCTATGGAGCAAAAATTGACTCCAACAGACTGGAGTCGTTTGTGGAAATAACTGACTGACCAATCATAAAAATTTCAAGTCTTATTTCACTTCTTCTCGACAACCTTAGTTCATTTGACTATGCGACAATTAGGTCGAGGTAGTCGGGGTTACTAGGCAATTCTCTCTCCCTCATTCTCTCGCCCTCGTGTGGATAATTTATCGACTATCTGTCTTATGGTACATTATCAAATGAATGAGATTGTGTCGTCCTGATCTACCGATAGGATGTGTTTCCTCAAATGGGCCCATGTCGCCTAATCTACCAATAAAATTTAACTCCCCGAATAGGCTTATGCCACCCTGATCTACCAATGGGATCTATCTCCTCGAACGGGTCCATGTTGTCCCAATCTACTGATGAGATATATCTCCCTGAATGAGCCTATGTCGCCCTAATCTACGGATGAGATCTATCTCCCCGTATGGGGCCATGTCGCCCTGATCTATCGATGGAATCTATCTTCCCGAACGGGTCCATGTCGTCCCGATCTACTGATGGGATTTATCTCCCCGAATGTACCTATGCCACCCTCGATTGTTTGACCTCTTGTTGGTCTCCCAACCCCTCGATCGTTCGACCTGTCAATCTCTCCACCATTCGACCATCGGTCTCTCGATCTCTTGACAATCTCAACCTCCAGATTATTCGAATCGTTCGACTTGTCGATCTCTCCTTCATTCGGCCTCAACCTCTCTTCCATTAGGCTTGTCGGCCTCTCAATTTCTTATTGGTCTCTCCTCCGTTTGGCTTGTCGGCCTCTCAATCTCTTATCAGTCTCTCCACCGTTCGACCTGTTAGTCTCTCAATCTCTTGACAATCTCTCGACCTCCCGATCATTCGATCATTCAACCTATCAGTCTTTCCTCCATTCGGCTTGTTGGTTTCTCAATTTCTTGTTGGTCTCTCTTCCGTTCGGCCTGTTGGCCTCTCAATCTCTTGTTGGTATTTCCTTCGTTTAGCTTGTCAGTCTCTCCTCCATTCGGCCTCTCAATCTTTCCTCCGTTCGGTCTGTTGGCCTCTTAATCTCTTGTCGGTCTTTTCTCCGTTCAGCCTGTTATCCTCTCAATATGTTGTTAGTCTCTTCACCGTTTGGTCTGTTGGCCTCTCAATCTCTTATCGGTCTCTCCACCATTAGACCTCTTGATCTCTTAGTCTCTCGACCTCCCAATCATTTGAATTGTTTGACTTGTCGGTCTCTTGACCTCTCGATCATTCGACCTATCAGTCTCTCGACCACACGGTCTCCTGACCCCTCAGTCTTTCGGCTTCTTGGTAAGAAATCAAAATTTTCCTTAACCAATTCTAATAATTTGTCACCAATATCTTGATTTTTCGAATTACTCTACTTCTAATATCATTTTTTCAAAATTCCATTAAGAGTGGAGGGCAAATGATGGTACCTAGTTTAAACAGTTTCCAATTCTCTTATAATCATCCGATAAGGAATGAGATCCCCTTAACATAAGAAACTTTCCTTATTCCTGTAAGAGTTTAATTCTCTTGGATTCTTGATAAGGAATGAAATCTTCCTAAAATGCTAAACCTTCCTAGATCCCAAAAAAGTCTAAATTTTTTTAAAATATTTTACCACAAGCACCTATCATTTTGAAAAATTTCAAATAAAAAGGAAACTATGGTTTTCTACACCATTGGAAATGCTATAAATACAGAGTATAGACAATTCTCAGAGGAACTCAATTTTTACCCAAGAGAGAGAGAGACAATTCTATACATCATTTAGATGAGGGTTTCATACCCATTTACATACACCGATAAGAGTAGGGTTTCATGTTCGATCTTATACGGTCAAAGGTATGACTCTATAGTCGATTCTATACGATCAAAGGTATGCTTTCGTACTCTATTTTATACACGATCGAAGGTATGATATATATCACACAAATTACATTACATGATATTACATATATAATATACGATATGTTTTCGTACGTAGCACTCACCGTACAATGCTCATACATGCTACACACACACGAGGGGGCTTTGACATCTACTCGAATGATGCACAATATGTACAGAGGCCACCAGGGTCAAATCTATGGCTACTATTAGTCTTTATTTTATCACTCAAACTGATTTGAATGTTGAAGTCCCCCCGCCAGGCCAGCCCCGATGGGGTTTTTGTAGGTTTCTCATCCACGAAAAACCGATGAACACCACCGCATCGGCTCCCCACTTGAGTCAGAAGAGCAGTTATTTGTGGAGCAAAATTTGATTCCAATAAGAGCAATGACCTGTAATGGCCAAGTTTAGCCTACATGATGAGAAGTGGAATAATTATCTTCCTTGGGGTTAGGGGTAATCAAGGATAGTCTCTTCTGCTTTTAATTTTCTTTAAATATGTGTATTTTTCATTGTAAGAAACCAATTTAAAGCCATTATCAGGGTTGCTATGGTGTAGTGATTATTATGTCAGTCTTATACACTAAAGGTTCACAGTTTACACTATTTAAGAGTGTGTTATTATGGCAAGATTGAAGAGGTGGCCCCAGGTGTAAAGGGAAAAAAGTACAATTCCTCACATTTGTTATATATCTTTCGAAATATTCATATTACCCCTATCATGTAGTATGAAAGACTAACATCTATGTTTTAAGAATAAGTTGCAATAGAGCAATGCTCTGTAATGGTCGAGTTTAGCTTACATGGCGAGAATGCAGTATGAGTGGAATAATTACCTTCCTTGGGGTTAGGGGTAATCAACATTTTGTCAAAGCATAAGTTGCAGGAGAGCAATGCCTAATAATAACCAAGTTTAGCCTACATAGTGAGAATGCAGTATGAGTAGAATAATTACCTTCCTAGGGGTTAGGGGTAATCGGCATTTTATTGAAAAATAGTCTCTTTTGCTTTTAATTTTCTTTAAATATGTGCATTTTTTATCATAACAAACCAATTTAAAGCCATTATCAAGGTTGCTGCGGTGTAGTGATTATTGCTAGTCTTTCACACTAAAGGTCCCTAGTTCGATCCTTGGCAACAATATTGTTATTTTTGATTGTAAGAAATAACATTGTATTTATTTTACAGTGTACACTATTTAAATATGTGTTATTATGGCAAGATTTAAAAGGTGGCTCCAGGTGCAAACTATTTAAACTGTTTACTAGCTTCTATATCTTTAGGATAAGTTGCACTAGAGCACCATCCTATAATGGTACATGGCGATAATTCAGTATGAATGGAATAATTACCTTCCTTGGGGTTAGGGGTAATCGTTATTATGTCAAAGGATAAGCTGCATCAGAGCAATGTCCTGTAATGACTGAATTTAGCCTATATGGTGAGAATGCAGTTTGAGTGGAATAATTACCTTCCTTGGGGTTAGGAATAGTCAGCATTTTGATGAAGGATAGTTTCTTCTACTTTTAATTTTCTTCAAATATGTGCATTTTTTTATTGTAAGAAACCAATTTAAAACCATTATCAAGGTTGCTGTGGTATAGTGGTTATCACATTTGTCTTACACGTTCCCAGTTCGATCCTGGGCAGTAACATTTTTATAGTTTACACTGTTTAAATAACATTGTATTTACTTTACAGTGTATGTTGTTTAAATATATGTTATTATGGCAAGATCGAAGAGGCCGCTCCAAGTGTAAACTATTTAAACTGTTTACTAGCTTCTATGTCCTTAGGATAAGTTACACCAGAGCAATGCCCGATAAAGGTACATCGTGATAATTCAATATGAATGAAATAATTACCTTCCTTGGGGTCAAGGGAAAATCGACATTTTGTAGAAGGATAAGCTGCATTAGAGTGATGTCCTGTAATGACCGGGTTTAGCCTATATGGCGAGAATGTAGTATGAGTGGAATAATTACCTTGGGTAATCAAAATTTTGACGAAGGATAGTTTCTTTTGCTTTTAATTTTCTTTAGACATGTGCATTTTTTATTGTAAAAAACCAATTTAAAACCATAATCAAGGTTGTTGTGGTGTAGTGGTTATCACATTAGTCTTACAGACTAAAGGTCCCCAATTCAATCCTGGGCAGCAACATTTTTATAGTTTACACTGTTTAAATAACATTAAATTTACTTTACGGTGTACATCGTTTAAATAAGTGTTATTATGGCAAGATTGAAGAGGCGGCTTGAATGGAATAATTACCGTCCTAGGGGTTTGGGGTAATTGGCATTTTGTTGAAGGATAAGCTCTATCAGAGCAATGCCCTATAATGGCTGAGTTTAGCCTCTACGGCGAGAATGCAGTATGACTGGAATAATTACCTTCCTAGGTTAGGGGTAATCAGCATGTTGACTAAGGATAGTTTCTCCTGCTTTTAATTTTCTTCAAATATGTGCGTTTTTTATTATAAGAAACCAATTTAAAACTATTACCAAAGTTGTTGTGGTGTAGTGGTTATCACGTTAGTCTTACACACTAAAGGTCCCCAGTTCGATCCTGGGCAGCAACATTTTTATAGTTTACACTATTTAAATAACATTGTATTTGCTTTAAAGTGTATGCTGTTTAAATATATGTTATTATGGCAAGTTTGAAGAGGTGACTCCAGATGTAAATCATTTAAACAATTTACTAGCTTTTATGCCTTTAGGATAAGTTGCACGAGAGCAATGCCCTATAATAGTACATGGCGATAATTCAATATGAATGGAATAATTACTTTCCTTAGGGTTAGGGGAAATCGACATTTTGTCAAAGGATAAGTTGCATGAGAGCAATGTTTTGAAATGATAGAGTTTAGCCTACATCGCAAGAATGCAATATAAGTGGAATAATTACCTTGGGTAATCAGCATTTTGACGAAGGATAGTTTCTTCTACTTTTAATTTTCTTTAAATATGTGCATTTTTTATTGTAAGAAACCAATTTAAAACCATTATCAAGGTTGTTGTGGTGTAGTGGTTATCACATTAGTCTTACACACTAAAGGTCCCTAGTTCAATCCTGGGCAACAACATTTTTATAGTTTACATTGTTTAAATAACATTGTATTTACTTTACAATGTACACTGTTTAAATATGTGTTATTATGGCAAGATTTAAGAGGCAGCTCCAGGTGTAAACTGTATGCCCTATAATGGTACATGGTGATAATTCAGTATGAACGGAATAATTACGTTCCTTGGGGTTAGGGTACTCGGCATTTTGTTGAAGGATAAGCTGCATCAGAGTAATGTCCTGTAATGACCGAGTTTAGCCTACATAGTGAGAATGCAGTATAAGTGGAATAATTACCTTCCTTGGGGTTAAGGGTAATCAGCATTTTGACGAAGGATAGTTTATTCTGCTTTTTAATTTTCTTTAAATACGTACATTTTTTATTGTAAGAAACCAATTTAAAACCATTATCAAGGTTGTTATGGTGTAGTGGTTATCGCATTAGTCTTACATACTAAAGGTCCCCAGTTCGATAGTAGACAACAATATTTTTATAGTTTACACTATTTAAATGTGTGTTAAGTATGAGTGAAGCAATTACCTTCCTTCGGGTAATCGGCTTTTAATTTTCTTAAAATATGTGCATTTTTATTGTAAGAAACCAATTTGAAGCCATCATCAATGTTGCTATGCTGTAATGATTATCACATTAGTCTCACACACTAAGGGTCCCCAGTTCGATCCTGGGTAGGTCATGTAGATAGTTTCTTTTGCTTTTAATTTTCCTTTAATATGCATATTCTTTATTGTAAGAAACCAATTTAAAGCCATCATTAAGGTTGTTGTGGTGTAGTGGTTATCACGTTAGTCTTATACGCTAGTTTTTAGGATAAAGGATAAGTTGCAGCAAAGCAATGCCCTGTAATGGCCGAGTTTAGCCTACATGGTGGTAATGCAGTATGAGTTAGGGGTAATCAACATGGCGATAATGCAATATGAGAGTTCGATCATACGTTTTCAGGATAAGCTATAGTAAAGCAATGCCTTGTAATGGTTAAGTTTGGCTGAAAGATAGCTTCTTTTGCTTTTAATTTTCTTTAAATATATCCATTTTTTATTGTAAGAGACCAATTTAAAGTCATCATCAACGTTGCTATGGTGTTGTGGTTATCACATTAGTCTTACATGCCAAAGATCTCCAATTCAATCCTGGGTAGCAACATTTTTAAAGATTGAAGAGGCGGCTCCAGGTGTAAAGGGGAAAATACAATTTATCCCATTTGTTATACATCTTTCCAAATATTCACATTATGCCTCTTATGCAGTATGAAAGGCTAGCATTTCAGGATACGCTGCAATAAAGCAATGCCTTGTAATGACTAAGTTTAGCCTATATTGCAAGGATGCAGTATGAGTGGAATAATTATCTTCATTCAAGTTAAGAGTAATTGGCATTTTGTTGAAGGATAGTTTCTTTTGCTTTTTAATTTTCTTTAAATATGTGCATTTTATTGAAAGAAACTCATTTAAAGCCATCATCAAGGTTGTTGTGGTGTAGCGGTTATGACCTTAGTCCTATACACTAAAGGTCCCCAATTCGATCTTGGGCAACAACAACAATTCATCCCAAGTTTCTAATTTTAGGATAAGTTGCAGTAGAGTAATGCCGTGTAATGGCTGAGTTTAGCCTACGTTATGATAATGCGGTATGAATGGAATAATTACCTTCCTTGGGGTTATGAGTAATCTTCATTTTGTCGAAGAATGGTTGCTTTTGCTTTTAATTGTCTTTAAATATGTGTTTCTGATTGTAAGAAACCAATTTAAAACCATCATTAAGGTTGTTATGACGTAGTGGTTATCACATTAGTCTTACACACTAAGGTGGGAAAAATACTATACATCATGTTGGTCCCAAAGAAACCAAGAAGGAGGGTTGAATTGGTTTGGCTTCACTTAAGATTTTACTCCACTAAAATCAGTTCTAAAACATATGGCCAATTAACATGCAAAACATAAATGTAAATGCACAAATGAAAAGAAAGGATAGAGAGATTAAGCCCGGTTTATAGTGGTTCGGCCTTGTGCCTAGTCCACTCTTCCAGCTCAGCAAGCCAGGGTCCAGCGATAACTAGTTTCCACTATGCACAAAGAGAGTTACAACTACATGTACATGGATTCAATGTTGACAATCTGTACCTTCAATCTTGAAGATGTCTTAGTCCAACACTCATCAAAGTCTAACTCTCTCACACCTAGCCTATCAACCCTTGAGAATGTTCCTTACACTCTCCTTAGACTTGTGAGACTATACAAATAAGAATTCAGAATAATACAGAAATGTATAAATTCAGTCAACAGCAGAAAAATGCAGCAGAAGATATGATTAAGTAGTTGTATTTGGATTCTGATTTCTTTCGGGTCAAATCTTGAATGAAGTCTACAAAAATCTCTCAATAAAGTCTGAATTTATCTCTTCAAAAATCACACGAGATCTACTTCAAAAGATTGCACTTTCGAATTGATATTAGCTGCTCAAAAATGTTTCAGAATTAGCTCCTTTTTCTCTTTTTCAGATCCTAAAAATCAGCATTCTGTTTTGATGTTTCAAAACCTTCTTTTACTGCAGTAACTTTTAAAGTTTCAAATCCATCAATACTCTTGTAGTAAGGAGAAATCAAACTTCAAAAATCTTGGAAGTTAGAGAAGGTATATAAGAATATAAAGTTCCTGAAAACCTACCAGAACTTCAGAAACTGCTTGAATTCAAATTCTGAATTTGATTTTACCTCCAGTAAAAGTTTGATCTGAGCTTGAATTTGAATCACCCATTAGAATAGGCTTCATGGTTAAGTACAGCTCCCAATCTATACTTAACATGCTGAGTTAGGACTTGAAAGAATAACAAAATCATAGCAAAAATCGCAGCAGTTAAAAATCTATCTGAAACTTTATTGCTTATACCCCAAACATACTGCTTCTACCCAGATTTGCTTCTACCTTACTTCTGTGACAGTGTTCTCTAACCAGTTGTACAGATTTATATATATAACCTTGCATTACATATTCTAATTATCTGCACACTTAATAAATTATTAGAAACACATATAAAATTTTGTTATCATCAAAATATATTAGGGTTGGACAACAATTTCCTTAACATATCACATTTGTTATACGTCTTTCCAAATATTCACATTACGCTTATCATGTAATATGAAAGATTAAATTCTATGTTTTCAGGATAAACTATAGCAAAGCAATGCCCTGTAATGGCTGAGTTTAGCCTACATGTCAAGGATGCAGTATGAGTTGAATAATAAACTTCATTGGGTTAGCGGTAATTGGCATTTTGTCAAATGATAGTTTCTTTTGCTTTTAATTTTCTTTAAATATGTGCATTATTTACTTTAAGGAACCAATTTAAAGCCACCGTCAAGGTTATTTTGGTGTCGTGGTTATCACGTTCATTTTACACACTAAAGATCCCCAATTCGATCTTGGGCAGCAACAACCATTCATCCCATTTGTTATACATCTTCCCAAATATTCACATTGCAGCAGAGCAATGCCTTGTAATAGCTGAGTTTTGCCTACATGGCGAGAATGTAGTATGAGTTGAATAATAACCTTTCTTGGGGGAATTGGCATTTTGTCGAACGATAGTCTCTTTTGCTTTTAATTTTGTCCTGTAATGGCCGAGTTTAGCCTACAAGGTGAGGATGTAGTATGAGTGGAATAATTATCTGGATTTGGCTTAGGGGTAATCAGCATTTTGTCAAAGGATAGTTTCTTTTGCTTGTAATTTTCTTTAAAAATGTGAATTTTTTATCATAAGACTCCAATTTAAAGCTATCGTCAAGGTTGTTGTGGTGTAGTGATTATTACGTTAGTCTTACACACTAGAGGTTCCCAGTACGATGCAGTATGAAAGACTAGCTTCTATGTTTAGCCTATATGGCAAGAATACAAAATGAGTGGTTTTTTATTGTAAGAAACTAATTTAAGTGTATCACTAATGTTGGTATGGTATACTGGTTACTACATTAGTCTTACAAACTAAAGGTCCTTAGTTCTAGGAAGCAACATTTTAATTTTTGATTGTAAGAAATAACATTGTATTAGGCAGCTCCAAGTTTAAACTAGTTTAACTATTTGATTGCAAGAAATAACATTGTATTAGACATCTTCGGTTTAAACTAGGTTTAAACTGTTTAGAGCAATGTCTTGTAATGGTTGAGTTTAGCCTACATGGTGATAATATAGTATGAATAGAATAATTACTTCTTTAGCCTACATGGCGATAATGTAGTATGAATGGAATAATTACTTCCTTAGGCCTAGAGGCAATCAACATTTTGTCAAAAGATGTTGAAGGATAAGCTACAATAGAACAATGTCCAATAATGGTCGAGTTTAGCCTATAAGGTGATATCTTCCCTAGAGTTAGGTGTAATTGGCATTTTGTCAAAAGATAGTTCCTTCTGCTTTTAATTTTCTTTAAATATGTGCATTTTTTGATTGTGGGAAACCAAATTAAAGTCATCGTCAATATTGTTGAGGTATAATGGTTATCACATTAGTCTTACACACTAAAGGCCCCCACTTCGATCCTCGACAGCAACATATAACATTGTATTTACTTTACTAAGCAAAGCAATGCCCTCTAATGGCTGTGTTTAGCCTATATGGCTAGAATGCAGTATGACTGAAATAATTACCTTCTTGGTAATCATTAAATTGTGCATTTTTTATTATAAGAAACCAATTCAAAACCATCATCAATCAATGTTGCTGTGGTGTAGTGGTTATAATGTTAGTCTTACACACTAAAGGTTCCTAGTTCGATCCTGGGCAGCAACATTTTATTTTTGATTGTAAGAAATAAAATTGTATTTACCGTACAGTTTACAGTGTGTTAATGTGGTAGCTTCAGGTGTAAAGGGAGTAAATGGGAAAATATAATTCATCCCATTTGTTATATGTCTTTCCAAATATTCACATTATGCCTCTCACTGCAGCAAAGCAATGCAATGTAGTATGAGTGGAATAATTACCTTCATTGGGGATAAGGGTAACTAGCATTTTGTCCAAAGATAGTTTCTTTTGCTTTTAATTTTCCTTAAATATGTGCATTTTTTTTTTTTTTTGTAAGAAACCAATTTAAAGCCATCGTCAAGGTTGATGTGGTGTAGTAGTTATCAAGTTAGTCTTATACACTAAAAGTCCCCAGTTTGATCTTCGACAGCAGCAATAATACATCCCATTTTTTATCCATCTTTCCACATATTCATATTATGTCTGTAATATAGAATGAAAGACTAACTTCTTTTTTTTTAATGAGAAGCTGTAACAAAGCAATGCCCTATAATGGCCGAGTTTAACCTACATGGCGGGGATGCTGTATGAGTGGAATAATTACATGTCTTCTGCTTTTAATTTTGCCTTGTAATGGCCAACAAAGCAATGCCCTGTAATGGCCAACTTTAACCTACATGGCGGGGATGCTGTATGAGTGGAATAATTATATGTCTTCTGCTTTTAATTTTGCGTTGTAATGGCCGAGTTTAGCTTACATAGCAAGGATGCAGTATGAGTCGAATAATTACCTTCATTGGAGTTAGGGGTAATCGACATTTTGTTGAAGGATAGTTTCTTTTGCTTTTAATTTTCTTTAAATATGTGCATTTCATTTTTTGTAAGAAACTAATTTAAAAGTCATCATCAAGGTTGCTATGGTGTAGTGGTTATCACGTTAGTCTTACACATTAAAGGTCCCCAATTCAATCCTCAGTAGCAACAACAATTCATCACATTTGTTATACATCTTTCCAAGTATTCAGATTAGGAGAATATAGTGGAATAATTACCTTCCTTGGTATCATTGGCGTTTTGTCGAATGCTTTTAATTTTCTTTAAATATGTGCATTTTTGATAGTAGGAAACCTATTTAAGGCATCATCATTGTTGCTATGGGGTAGTAGTTATCATGTTAGTCTTACACGCTAAAGGGCCCTTAGTGCCATCCTGGGTAGCAACTTTTTATTTTTGACTGAAAGAAATAACATTGCATTCGCTTTAGAGTTTAAACTATTTAAATGTGTTATTATGGCAAGATTAAAGGGGCGGCTTCAAGTTTAAACTGTTTACTAGCTTCTATGTTTTCAAGATAAGTTGCAGCAGAGCAATGCCCTATAATGGCGGAGTTTAGCCTATATGGCAATAATGCAGTATGAATGGAATAATTACCTTCCTTGGGGTTAGGGTTAATCGGCATTTTGTCAAAGGATAAGCTACAGCAGAGCAATGTCCTATAATGGCCGCATTTAGCCTACAAGACGAGAATGTTGTATGACTAGAATAATTACCTTCCTTGGGGTTAGAGGTAATCAACATTTTGTGAAAGGATAGTTTCTTGTGATTTTAATTTTATTTCAATATGTGCATTTTTTGATTGTAAGAAACCAATTTAAAGTTATCATCAAGATTGTTGTTGTGGTGTAGTAGTTATTAGGTTAGTCTTACACACTAAAAGTCCCCAGTTCAATCCTGGGCAACAACATTTTTTTCTTTTTAATTAATTCACATTATGCCTGTCATGCAACATAAAAGACTACGTTCTATATTTTTAGGATAAGCTGTAGCAAAACAATGCTCTCTAATGGTCGAGTTTAGTCTATATGGCGAGAATGCAGTATGAGTGAAATAATTAACTTTCTTGGGGTTAGGGGTAATTGGCATTTTGTCGAAGAATAAGATACAGTAGAACAATAACCTGTAAACAATGCTCTCTAATGGCCGAGTTTAGTCTATATGGCGAGAATGCAGTATGAGTGAAATAATTAACTTTCTTGGGATTAGGGTAATCGGTATTTGGTTGAAGGATAAGATGCAATAGAACAATAACCTGTAATGGCCATGTTTAGCATAGATGGCCAGAATGTAGTATGAGTGGAATAATTATCTTCCTTGGGGTTAGGGGTAATGGGCATTTTGTTAAAGGATAGTTTCTTCTGATTTTAATTTTCTTTAGATATTTGTGTTTTTGATTATAGGAAACCAATTTAAAGCCATCATCAACATTGTTGTGGTGTAGTGATTATCACGAGTCTTACACACTAAAGGTGCCCTTTTCGATCCTGGGCAGCAATATTTTTATTTTTGATTGTAAGAAATAACACTATATTAAATTTATAGTTCACACGTTTTAAATATGTGTTATTATGGCAAGATTGATGAGGCAGCTCCTGGTGTAAAGGGAAAAAAATACATTTTATCTCATTTATAATATATCTTTCTAAATATTCACATTACACTTGTTATGTAGAATGAAAGGCTAGCTTTTATGTTTTCAGGATAAGCTCTAGCAGGGCAATACCCTATAATGACTAAGTTTAGTCTACCTGGCGAGGATGTAGTATGAGTGGAATAATTACCTTCATTGGGGTTAAGAGCAATCGGCACTTTGTAAGATAGTTTCGTTTCCTTTTAATTTTCTTTAAATATATGCATTTGTTGTTGTAAGAAACCAATTTAAAGCCTTCATCAAGTTTGTCGTGGTGTAATTGTTATCACGTTAGTCTTACATACTAAAAGTTCCCAGTTTGGTCCCGAGCAGCAACAACAATTCATCCATTACACCTATCATCTAGTATGAAAGACTAGCTTCTATGTTTTTACGATAAGTTGTAATAGAGCAACGTAAAGTTATCATCGAGATTTTCGTGGTGTAGCGGTAATCATGTTAATCTTACACACTAAAGGGTCCCACTTCGATCATGGCAACAACATTTTTATTTTTGATTATAAGAAATAATATTATATTTACTTTACAGTTTACACTGTTTAAATATGTGTTATAATGGTAAGATTGAAGAGAAATGAGAACAAAATATGGCATCATGCGATGAGACTAATATAGGAGATATGAGAGGAAAAAAATAAACTATTCATAGAAAATAAAAAAAAAAAAAAGATAATAATACATTAATTCAATTAGTTCGCACTCTCTTACACCATTGATTGTTATCTAAAGTTATCCACTTAACTAAACTCTTGACTAAACTATTGACACTCATATGTTTATGGATAACTTGCATCCATGTTTTTTAACGGTTTATCCCATCACTAAATCTCTTATATTATTGTCTCGTGTTTTCTAATTGGTGTGTTTTTAAGTCTTCGGTACATATATTTAAACCACCTTAGACAATATTTTCTCATTTTATTCACAATTAAACTCACTTTCAATTTAAAACGTATCTCTTCATGCTGATTTTATCTTTTCTATTTTTACCACACATAAGTTTGAGTATCCCAAATTTCAGGTACAACCATTTTATGCACTTGTTGTTGTTTAATGATTCAAAACTCGGTATCATACAATAATGCATTTCTTACTGTGTTTTATAAAACCTACCCTTCAATTGCAATAGCATTGTACGATCACAAAAAACATCAAATGCACTTCTCCATTTCATCCAACTTGTTTGGATCATATGATTCACATCTCCATCCATGTTACCATAAAATAATACATCTTACTGCAATTCTATAAAATCTCTCCTTTAATTGCAATGGCATCATACGATCACAATAAATTCCAGATACACTTTTCTATTTCATCGAACTCGCTTAGATTCTATAATTCACATCTCTATCTATATCATCATCATTTTGAATGATAGACTTAAAATATCTAAAACATTCACTCTTTAGTATATTTTGTTCCCTTAACTTAATCGTTTCTCCATTATCCTGATGACCACTGTCAAACATACATCTTATATACTTAATTTTTTATCGATTTAATCTAAATTCTCTGAATTTTAATGTGTCCTTCCATAACTCTAATTTAGTGTTAATACTCTCTTTAATTTCATCGACTAGTACTATATCATTAGCAAAAAGCATACACTATGATACTTCATTTTAAATACTTTTCATTATTTTATCTATCACTATTGCAAATAGAATAAACTCAATGCTGAATCTTAGTGAATCCTAATGTTAATTGGAAATATCATTTAAGGCGCTACAGATTCTTACATTGGTAAAAATTCTCTCATTTATTATATCAATATATCTCGAGGAAATCCACTCTTTTATCAATACCCACCACAGTATATCTCTAAAAACTCTATCATATGTTTAATCTAGGTCAATGAATATCATATATAACTATCTCTTCTATATTTTAAATGTCTCCATAAATGTCTAAACAAATGAATGGTTTCGATAGTGAATCATCTTAGTATAGACCCAAATTGATTCTGATACACATTTATCTCTAATATCAATTCATACTCTATCACTCTCTCCCATAACTTTATAGTATGATAAAAAAGTTTAATTCTTCTGTAATTGAAATAATCTTGTATGTCACCTTTATTATTATATAGTGGTATAATTATACTCTCTCTACGCTTGGGGTATTTTCTTGGTTTGCTAAATTTTACTAAAAATATCCATTAATATTTCTATTATCACTTCATCCAAACACTTTCATACCTCAATAGGGATGTTATCAGGTCTAATAGTCTCATTATTTTTTATTTTCTTTAAGGTCTCTCTTACTTCATGAGGGTGAATCTTGCATTTGAAATTCATGTTAATCTCCTCTACAAGTATCATAATATCATCAATATTTTTTGTACTCTCAATGTTAAATAGGTTATTAAAATAATATCTTCAACACTATGTTATATCCTCACTATTTACAAGCACACTATTGGTTTCACTCTTGATACACCTAACACCATTTAAATCTTTTTCATTCATATCTCTTAGTTTGATAATTCTATAAAGCTCATTTCTTCATTCTTAATTTCTAGTTTCTTATATAATTCGTTATATGCCTTATTCTTTTATTCGTAAATAATCTTTTTCATATCTTTTTTTGCAATCTAATTCTTTTCCAATGCGTCGCCACCTCTATTAGTTTTAAAGTTTCTATAACACTCTCTTTTAATTTGTATAGCAACTTGGATTTCTTATTCCACCACCATGACTCCTTACCTATTCACACCTGACCCCTCTTTATGCCAAGAACTTTCTTACCTAATTTCTTGGTATTACTAAACATTTTTACTCAAATGGTTTCTGAAGTATCATTAGTAGACCAAATAGTTTCTTAAATTAATTTGTCTCTAAAGGTGTCACATTTTTCTCTTTCAGATTTAATCACTTAATTCTTAGTTTCATAAATTGACAATTATTCTTTTGCCTTTTAAGCACACACACATCTAAAACCTAAAATCTATACTAAGTTGTTACACTTTCATTGGGTATAACTTTGCAATCCCTAGAAGTCATTCTATTGCCCATCTTGATGAGAAAGAAATCTATTTGGTTAGCATTTGACCCACTCTTATATTTGATTATATGTAACTCTTTTTTCTTCAAGAAACTATTTATGAGTATCAAATCAAATACTTGGCAAACTCTAATTAATAACTTCTCCCCACTAAATGTGGTTTGTATAAATTTATCTAGATCTTCCTATACACCTATTTGAGATGTATAAACACTAACAATATTAATTATATTTTCTCCGGTAACTACTTGATAAGCAAGATTTTATTTTCCTTCCTTCTGATCTCCACTACATTCTCTCGTAAATCCTAATGGATAATTATTCCATACCCATCTTAGTTTTATGCTTATCGGTATATCAAAACTACTTCTCGAGCCTTCTCCCCCATCCATTTATTTTCTCAGAAACTCATAATATTAATCATTCATCTAGTCATTAATTCTCTTATATCTCCTAACCTACCAGTTAGGGATCCTACGTTTCAAGTGGCCATGTGAATCTTATCATTGTGTCTTAGCTTCTTTATCCGCACCCATCCATATAAATGCAGGAACTCTTGCTTACTTGTCACCACATCTAGGCAATGATATGGCACGTCGCTTTCGGGTGATGCCCTAGTAACCCTTGCCAACTTTTCACTATATCTGGAATCTGATGCAGCGCGTAGCAGAAAAGGGAATGCCCTCGTGAATTTTCTATTTTGGCCTCTCTTAACAAAATTTTTTCACTGGCTGTCAACGTAACACAACCTTCCTTCTTTACCTAGATTTGGAACCGACCGTATTAAAAAATACTTACATTTTGTGATCAAACACAGATAGAGTTCTCATTTAATGTGTATAAACATTGAACTAAAAGCTTTTTTTTCATCCCTTTGAGACATCCAATAAAATTGGAACAATACAGAGAATATTAGCATGGCCCATGTGCAAGGATGATATGCACAAATCGAGAAATAATCCAAATTTATCCCCCAAGAGTACAACTTAGTGATCACAATCTCCTCCCCTAATCTAGTGATTCCGGGTTCAAATCATAGTATAACCAAAAAGATAGAAGCTTTTCTTTTTCATGCCCGTAATTTTTTTATGAATTACAATGAAAGCCAAACTTCTTTTCCACAACTAAGCACAAGTAGTCTTTTTGTCAAGGCGATCACACGCAATGAAGTGATTGACTTCTTTTTCTATAAGTTTCCCACTTGGAAACCAATAGTTGAACGACTATGTATTTTTATTTTTCAAAATTTGTACAAGAAGGCACAAAGATGTGTACTCAACGATAATCTCAAAGACTACAATGACGATACAAAGCAGGAGGCAAAACAAATGACAATACCTATTCAGAGGAGTCTTATTCCTGAGTATTCTAATGTGGCAATGATGTGGTACTAGCTAATTTGAATAAGAACTCAAGCCATCCAGTCAAATGCGCTAAACATGTTTTCCATCATCAACTAGAATTCTTTCCTTGCCCCTTTTCCCATTTTGTTGATTTCAAACCCTCAACTACTGCAAAATGAATTAACTTCAGAAATCTGATCCAGGAGTTGGTGGATGCAGCACAAAGCATGAAGCAAGCATTTTTGCTTCTAGAGTTATAGAAGAGAAGTTCCCTAATGAAGGCATCTCCGTTGTTATTGGCCCTCAAAAAATTTCTTTTTTTTTTGGTACACAATGATAAAGAGAGCACAACAGCAAGCAGAGAAAAAAGCAACAGAAACAACACCCAGTAGACCAACAAGAGCCATTGAGGGACACTACAGCTTCTTGAAAAATTCCCTACCTCCACATCTCTCTACCCCCATTTTGTCCTCCTGGATAAGCTAGAGAATTGAAGGAGGAGTGTCATTTAGCTTAAACATTCCAGCCCATTAACCTGCCCCAAGGAAGCTTTCATATTTTCTTCCCAATTTCAAATAAGATTTTCTCATTGAAGAACTCAATTAGAAGCTGGGGAAGTCTTACCCAAACAGCTGTGGTCACGATCGTGTCTGTTGTAGGATAAAAACATGGCTTCCACTTCCTAATAGTAAGGTAGTGTTCATGAATCAACTATGGCCCTTCAGTAAGCACATGTAGGTAGTCCTGTCTTGATGAGAATTTGGCAAAGAAATATCCTTTACCCAAACCTAGGAGTTCAAGGCTTCCCTCCAATTTCCACGTAATTGTGACTTTTGATGGCATAAGCTGGTATCCGATGTGTTTCCCTAATAGTTTGATAATTAGAGATTGTTTCCATGGCTTCCATAAGGATCGCAGCTCCTCATCAGTTACTCTGACTGAAGGGATTTTCTCTGTTTATGCATCATCTTCCACCATCTCCTCTTCCACTGCTCAAAGTCTGTCTCCTCATACTCCTTAAACATTTCACTTACACCTGCTCTGCCCAACTTTCTTTGAATGAAAGTTTTGGGGAACTTCTGTCATTCCCAAATTCATTTGTTTTCACTTTCTTATTGCATTTGGGTATGTGATCCCCCTCTTTCGACAAGATAACAATTGATTCTTCCTTCTCTTGAAAGCCTTCTAATAAAATTGAATTATCGAATAATTGTGGCAGAGTTGGTGAAAATGCTCTGTTCTGGGAGTACCTACGTTGATTCAACAGTCATTCAAATGTCCCTCAAAAAATTTCGATTCACAGAAGAATTGGAAAGAATTTCTTGTTAATCTTTTGCAAGAGAAAAATAATGTTAAGGAGTTTCTTTATTGTAACTTTAGCAGCATGTTGCCCTTTTTCCTTCTATTAAATACTCTATCTTTTTGGCCTGCCTGGCTTTGTGCCTTTTTTTTTTCCCTCTTCTTTGGCTGTCTTTGATCTTAGTTATCCTCCTTTGCTCTCTCTTAGAGCAGTTTTCAAGGCAAAATTTGTGCCTTTTGTGCCTATTCCAATTTACTACTTTCAATTTGTTTGATGAAATGCATTTTCCTTTTTTTTTTAATACAATAAGATATAACTAAACGGAATCAAATTAGGAAAAGGAGGATAAAAGTAGGAAGGCTCGACCGTTAGAACTGTCCCGAGGGAAGTTGAAATGCATTTTCTATGATTGTTGTAATTGAAATTTTAAAGCTTTATTATGATAAAATAATTATTAGATCAGAAAAATATATCGTTATGAATACATATAGTATTTTAACGCCAATCATGATTGTATAATACTTTGGTAATTTGACGTGTACCATGAGTGTACTTGTAATCATGTTTCATAGGATTTGAGAAATATTAACCTCAATGCTGCTCCTGGTTGGCCATAAGCAGTTAATAATCCCCATTCCTTCTTCATCGTGCTCTTGCAAAATTGCTGACTCTCACTCATACCCTTTCCTCCTGTTTTTCTACCAAAACACTGGGGAGGAAAATAACTAGTCTTATGGGAATGCTTTGCTTGAAGCTCTTTGGTGCAGTGAAAGAGGCCCACAAAAGATATATAATCATTTTAAGGATTTTACGGAAACCATAGTATAAATTGCTAAAATATGAAAACATCTCTTAAATCAAGTATAATGTGACTTTTCACTTCTACTCTTCTTTTTTTTTTTTTTCAAACACTCGAATTTCGATATCCAAAAATCTAATTAATCTGATTCAAGTAGACGTGAGGTCCAATTTAAAGATTGACTTTGACATTAATTTTTTCATATGAAAAACTTGAATTTGAGAGTTTATTAAGAGAATTTAGTATTCTGTCACTAAATTCACAAACTCTTCTCTCCCTACACAACAAAGGAGTTCCTTTTTCTTCTCCGCACAACATTTTTCCCTTCCTTTTTCTTTTAAATACTTTCTTTTGTTTGCTTGTATAGAGCTTGGTGCTTTTTTTTTTCCCTTCATATATGCCCATCTTTTCCTATCATCGTATTAACTTGGAGAGTATTTTATGCACAAGACAAGTCCTTTTTCTTCATGTGTAACATTTTTTCCTTTCTATAATAGCTAGAATTGAAATTTTTTTGTTATATTGAAAACATTACAAAGTATTATGTAATGAATTATTAACAGCGTCTATGTCCTACCTTTTGGAAATTTATCGTGTCCCGTGTCAACGTCTGGTTCAGCACTCAGTGTTCATGTCAACGTCCATGCTTCATTGGCTTTGAGAAATATTAACCTCGGAGCGGCCTTTGGTAGGCCACAAGTAAGTTAGTAATCTCCCATCCTGGATTAACTTGTGCTTGTCACTCCCACTTAAGTTTCAATTCCTTGTTTAATTCTTCCAAATAACAACATTCTCAAATCCTCTTCCATATACAATTGGTTGTTCAACCATAGCAACACCCTCATTCTTGTTGATCTCAGCTGAAATCAACCGAAAGGTGCGACTCTAGATACTATTGCAAACAACTGCAGCTCATTTGATTCTGGGAGGAACCAACTCAGTTATATTATCTCAACATCTTAGGGCAATGCCAAGCACCGTTCCAGATTTAGCATTTCTGTCCAATGGCTGACCTTTCACTTTTCATTTGACTTCAAATCACTGTGTACCAGTTTTTTCCTGCAAACTCAATGCATGCAGATCTATCCAACAATTAGCTTTCCGGGCCTCTTCAAACTTTTCATCTGGTTAAATCTCTGCATTTGGGGTTGCTTGACATCTCAAACATCTTACATCCGTAACAGGATTAATTATTTTAATATTTAGTTTGAGACTAGAATACAAAGAAACTGTAATTATACGTGCACAAACTTTTTTAAATATAACTTCTACTTACATTGTGATTCATGAACTAAGCTTAAGAATGCTCCATCCTTCATTGAAATTTTGAATACCTAGTACCATTTTAGACCTTAATTTGGTTGCCTTGTGCAAATCACCAAGATAAGCAGATCCTGCACTACTAATGATGATACACCAAAGTTTATTTAACCCCTTACCTTGGTTTCCCAAATCACTAAAATATCAGCAGAGGTCATTATTGAGGCCTTTCTTCGGCTTTCTTGTGCAAATTACTGCAACAAGTGGATTCTGTACCAGCATAACATTGAATGTGTTTACCAGGTAAGACATCTAGCTGACACTCAGTTTTACACTCAAACTTATGCTTTAGAAATTCCTGCATGTCTAAAATCACCGCAACGCTTGCTAGTTGCAGTTAAAACTAAGAACAGAAGTCTCACCTAGACCCTCTACTGCCATCCCTATTGTTATGTTTGAATTTTTGCCTCAACTCTTCTTCATATTCGTACAGACCATGCACTCACATTCTTACTGTCAAATTTATTTATGCACGATCATCAAATTCATCAACTTCAATCTCTTTCTACACCATCATTTCATATCATTTCTACAAACGTCCATTGGGAACATTTATATCATACTATATTTCATAAGGAGTAGGCACCATTGCAAATATGCATGACGTGTTTTCGGAAACTCAGGTTAACATGATTCAGAGGCTCAAAATTAAAACAGAAGCAGTTTGGTCTGTCATATTTATTTGTTTAGGAAATTTTCTTTAATGATCATTGTTCTTACCAACTATTTTTTTTCCTTATGTTTAAATTAATAAAAAAAATTTTCTTACTAATTTTTCTATGGCATCATCGATGATAAGAAAGGAAACAGACTGAAATCACCAAGAGCCTACCAGAGCAACAAAAAACAGATATAAACCTAGAGGTTTATCTGGAACTATATGTGAGGGGGGCAACTTATCTACCATCAAATTAGTCATATAACATATAATGCATCAATAACATAAATGCAAGAAAAGAAAAACTCACGTGCTTACACAAACTAGAAGAGATAATGTGAAAAATTAAATTAAAAAAAAAATTAAAAAATTAAAAAGGTTAAAATCCTGATTTCATGTAGATAAAAGTACATGTTAGACATTCACTTCTCAAGTTTGGTTACTATCCATTCATTAGAGCACAGAAAATAGGCAATTGAGAGGTCAAATCAAACATTATTTGTAAATTTGCAAACACTAGATGCAGGAAACAACCATGTAAGGCTAATAGCGTGCATATTTAAACCAAATCAAAGCAGATGCAGGTACACTCGACATTGACTCTATAACACTGCATACTGTATGGCAGAAACCAGTAACAAATGGAGACAACCGCACCATTAGAGAACAATCTCAGGAACATGATTCAAAGAAAGCTGAAAAAAAAATTAAAAAAAAAAAAACACCAGGTTTTTACATATTCACATTGCACATCTAGCATAGAGCTCCTCCGAATAGGAAACACTCAATACATGCATTTTGTCGGGGTTATTTCAGATGAAAGAAATCTGAAATTAATTATTGGTTGCAGAATGATATGCTCTTCTTGCAAAGAATCTATTTATACACAGAAAGGGAAGACAATAATGAAGTCAAGCCACAAGTTCACATTTCAAAAGTCATGTTTCAGGAGAAACTACCTACAATGCTACATATATTCTACCCTACACCTGAAAGGCCTTCTGAGAAAATTGAAATAAACACACATGAAATATACAAGGGGAGAAACTGTACCATCATAAGTTAAATATTGGGTCATTTGCACAGAATGCAACATTGAACTGTCTTATGTTCAAGTCATTTCCATCCAAAGTAGAACCACCAAAGCGATCAAGCCATGGTGTTGGGCTAGGATGTTCAGTCTCCTCCACCCACTCTGATGTCATGTCGATATCATCAAATTGAATAGGATCAGTCTCTAAAGACTTTGTTTTCATCTGCCTTGCCAGTTTGAGATTGTAATTTATGTACACAAGATCATTCAATGTTTCCTTTTCAATCTTATTGCGCTTTTCAGAGTGAATTTGCTGAAACGTGCTCCAATGCCTCTCAAATGAAGAACCGCTGCAAACTTGACTGAGTATTCTTATTGCAACTTGTTGCAAGTCAGGAGCAGAATCACCATATTGTTCCCACCAAAGCCCTACAGTGCAGTTGTAAAGCCTTAAAAGAGCATTCAGAAAAGCAAGTGCACAAACCAGGACATATCCGCAATGACCCTAGAAAAATAAGAAACCCTCCAACCCCCCCCCCCCCAACATGGAAAACATCGGATCACTATTGTGGCATCATAATTTAAAGGTTTGTGCAGTCAATTAAGTGGAAGGAAGAGTATCATATTCTTTCGCCTACAAAAATATTGACACTTTTATGAGTAAAATATGTAGGATGAATTGATGGTTTCAACGCCTTGACACCACATCATATGCAAGGATGTATGCACAGCTAAGCTTGGGCACATATGAAAAATGCCTCAATAGTGCATAATGTATTTTTTTTTTTCCCGACCAAATACTTATCCAACATGTAAAACGTACAAGATGGACACACACACAGATATATATATCTTGCCTAGTTCTGTAAAAAACTAAATGTTGCAAGTGAGAAACTTATAGTAAGTCAGAAATAAAACTCAAAATAAGACTCTTATCAACACAAAATGAAAGCATAATTAATGTATCCAAATAAGAGCAAGTGAAGATGAATGCAACACTGCATTTTTTTTTTTAATTTGTCTTCAACACGTTGCTTGATAATTAGAGGTCCAGCACAAGACATGATTCCAGTATTTTTTAACATACACATGCCATTTTAAGCTCTTTATTTCTAATGTGGGCATCAATCGAGTCCCATGTTCCATGTCATGTGTCTCATGTGTGTGCTTCACAGGCCAGGTCTAATCATTTCATAAAATACATTACCGCAAACTCAACAAGCATCAAGTGACTCTTATGACTCAATTCTGAAATCTAAAGGCTTATATATACAAATTTTACTGCATATAAATGAAAGGTATGTATCAAATTCATCTCATAAACAGGTAAATCATACATACCAGGTGAGACTGCATCACGTGCCTCCCTTGCTAGATTACAGCCAAAAAGCCCACTTGCCCGAGTGAACAAGTAAATTTGGTTGGTGATATCACGCCTCACTTCAGGTGTTGGAAGGAGTTTATCCAGAACTTTCAGAAAATCTTCTTTAACCATTCCAAGAAACTTAATATCTGGATTGTACTGAATACTTGGATTCAAAAAAGCTGCTGCAGCATGTAGAGGTGAATGAAGGTAATTCTGCCATTTTCTGTCCACTATATCCAGAAACATCTTGCACTTAATCTCATCCATAATGTAGTATGTCCTTATGGATTCCTTTGCCCTAGTCATAAACTCATAAATATAACCAATGGCAGGTTTACCTCCAGAGACCTCCCTAAGAACCTTCACAAAAGGCTCAGAGATTGCCACAATCTCTTCCACAGTTCTCCAGAAATCATTGTCCTCAAGGATGGCTATACAAGATATAGTCTGTGGTCTATTTGTGTATGAAGAGTTGGTCGAGTACTCAGGACTGTTGAACATATTTTTCAGCCGAGGCCTTTGTTTCAACATTGACTGCAAAGACAGGAAGTTAGTGACAGACTTGGTGACACCAGTCTTTATGAGTTCCTGACCCCCAGTGAACCTTTTCATCAGATCAAGCAAAGATGCATGGTTATAAATAAACTTGGAAATATTTTGTGCTTGCAAGATACATCTGTTCACCCAATCTATTTTACAGAATTCCTCCAAGATAAGATTCAGACACTGAGAAGCACATGGAGACACAAAAATAGTTCCATAGCTCTGCAGGATATGGGCAGCTATACCTGGGTAGTTTAGAGCATTGTCCATAATTATTTGCACAACATTTTCTGGACCAAAATCTTGAATCACAGAAACAAATAAATCAGCAAGGCATTTGCTGTTCTTGAAGTATGAAGAGACATCTACGGATTTGTGAAAAAAGGTCCTCGAGGGTGAGGAAACTAAAAAGTTAATCAACGCTCTTGATTTGTTGTCTGTCCATGTGTCTGCAATGATTGTACAACCAGTAGTAGACCACTCTTTCTCAATGTCTTTGGATTGGAGGCTCATTTCAGACTTAATCCTCTCCAACCATGAAGTCTTCAGAGTTTCTGCAGATGGACCTCTAAATCCAGGACCACACTTTCCTATGGCATCAATCATTTGTTGATAGGATGAAGAACGAGCTACACTAAAGTCCAGCTTATTTTCGAAAAAGAACAGAGCTATGTTTCTCTCTGCGTTTTCATGATCATTAGCAGGAAAAGGCACCACTTGGGTAATAGATGGGAAAACTTTGGAAATTGGAGAAGAAGGTTCCATGGGAATGAGAGGTTTACTTGAAGGAACATTTCCAGAAGATTTAGTTTCCGCTATCCTTTGCTTCTTGGAGCTAGAAGTTTCTTTCCCTTCCTCTTTTGTTGCTATTATGGCCCTCACCCTATCTGTAACATCGTCCCTTACTTTGCTACATGGGTTTACGCCTTTGCTTGGAAGTCTAGAAAGATGATGCTTCAATCTACTAATGCCACCATTCAAAACTCTTTGACAAAATTTGCATCTGACCTTGTTTCCATCTAACTTCTCAGCATATTCCCAACAAACATCTTTTTCTCGTACCACTGAAGAAAAGGAAAACAGGAACACCCATTCATACATATTCAAGAAGATTAATGCTTCAAATCATTTGTTGGTACAAGTCAAAATCATGGCGGCAAACAGATGAATATTATGTCCACTAAAGTCTCAGTGAAAGAACATACATGCATGGAAGATGGTACCAACAAATATCAAAGAATTATTTGCTCTCAAAAATGTTTCCAAATTCGTAGCTAACCATAGTTCCAACAAGGAAATATATACCCAATATAAGAGAGGTACAGCAAAATTGTCCTAGTGTGGCAAGACCTTGGAAAACACAATAGGGCTTTATAAACAAGCTTAGAAGAATTAAAAAGCACATGCATATTTTCTAATATTAAAAGCATACTGGCATATGGTCTGGGACTTACTGGTAATGAAGGAATCAGTTCTCTCTTCCTCAATGGAGACCTAAACAACATGCAAGCAAAAATGAAAAAAACTAAGCCATATACAAAAAAACATTTTAAACATTAGGCACATTTGAAAAAGATCAAAATACACATCATAACATTGATCATTTACTAACAAGTTATTATGCGCTCATTTTGGAATATACAAAAGAAAATGTTTCCAGCAAGAAGTGAATTTTTTAGCACACTTCTCTAACTTCTCAGAAGTTGCTATAATACAATTGGAATATGCTGAATTGCATCCATGAAGTTAAAGCAATTTTAAGAAGGGCATAAAGAAAGTCGAGCAAAGAGAGAGAAAATCAATGTATATCACCAACTGAAAGCGACCATGGTTTTTCCTTAACTAGGTGGATTTAGTGAAGGAGAAAACAGGATTTAGTGAAGGAGAAAACAGAAGTACAAAGAAATAAGGACCAACAAATCATAACATTGAAAACAATAACAAAGAACTGATTCAGCAGGGGATACAACTAACAATTGACATCCCCATCAGGATTAAAAGGAATCTAATTACTCCATCAAAGACACTTCCAAGTAATCATCTACAAGTAGATTTTCTGCAAAAATCACGCCATCACCCAGAAGGGATTGGTTTTGCTCCATTTGACCACCATCCCACCCCGCTATCTGGTTGCCAATATGGCACATCATGATTGTGTGACAATAAGAATGGGTTGCCAATTGACAAATGTTAGGATCATAAATTCACCAGTTCAGGTCCCAAATTTCAAAAGAGCAGCAGCCCTTTAACTGCGCGGTAACGCAAGATTTCAAGCCAAACTTTTGATGAGAATAATGTAATTGAACATGGGCTGAGAAAGTTCAGCATAATCCAATTTCAACTTCAAGCTCAAAAGGCTAGGGCCATAAACACACACAAATTTGCTGGAAAATTCACAAACCGAACTCATGGAAGTTCCGCTTTTATTTTTTAGTTGCTTCCTTTCATTTTTGGGTGGAAGGCACTTTATAGTTTACAAGATTATGCAATTCTAGCTTTGCAGTTCATTAATCAAACCACGAAAATATTCTGTAAAATAAACTAAAATAAGGGCATCCTTAAAATTGTGATGTCCTCTCTCTCTCTCTCTCTCTCTCTCTCTCTCTCTGCATCATAAATTCAACAACCGGCTCCCTGCCTGGTAATTGTTCCACTTTTTTGCCCTCTTTAAAACCCTAAAATTCCATGGCAAAACATTTCGCGAGATTCTCAGGTTAGCGAATTTTTCAGTAGCCAAAAGCCACGAAAATTGAATTCCCCAAAACTCAAAACCTTAAGATTTAACAAACATAGAACAACATATGACTCAAAAGTCTCCGAAATTTAAGAGAAATATAAAAAAAAAAAATTCAAAAACACAAAAACCATAAATAATGTGAAGAGTGAAAATAGCGAGAAATGCGAAGAGTTTTAAGGAGATGAAATTCATTCGGTTCGATACTTACAGAGAAGAGAGAGAGAGGAGAGAGGGTGAGAGAGAGAGAGAGATAACTGCAAGACGAAGACTCAGCGACCTGGTCGATTTCTCTTTCTCGCGAGATTTTGGAGGCTTTTTAGGGTTTCCTCAGTGTGTTGTGGTGGGTTTTTCGTTTTTGTACCATGTTTTTTGTTTTTCGTTTTTTCATATGTTTTTTCATGTTCGCATAGCAACCGATATCTCGTCGACATCGACAACGACTTTTTGCGTATATTTATGATATAAGAGTCCGCAGATTTGGAATTGCGGAGCCAAAAAGGGCAACGTCGTTTTTGCTGCTCTTGGTAAGGAGACGACACGTTTGGGCTTGTGAAGAACGATGTCGTTTTAATTGCAATAATTAGGAGCCAAGTCAAGACCAGCCCATTTATGATCAACACCCTAGCCAAGACCAGCCTCGGCCCACATTTCTAAATCATTTGAGCCGATAGGACTTGGGTCAGATACCCTGACTTACGCTATAGTGCCCGGGCCCACATTGAGATCGGATTCCAATAGGTAGAATACTCAAATAGAAAATTTGCGTCATTAACATTAAGAGCTGACAGGAAGGGGGGAAGTGTTAAGAGGAGTAACCGTGCAACGTGGTTACCCTTTTTTTTTTTTTAATATTATTATGAGTAATCTGCTTAATATAGAATATACTGGTCATTGCCCTGCGCATTCACGCTGGTACCAACAAAATATAAATTGTATTTGTTCATTCTATAAATATTTACTAAATTTATAATTATCTTAATATTTAAATTAAATTATTATTTAAAATAGTGAAAAATATAACGAATATCAGCAACAGAAAAAGAATAAAAAATGATTTAACTATTGGAATTATAAAAAAGACAGGTAAAAAAAGTAATAAATAGAGTAAAAAGATAACAAAAATAAAGAGGCGACTATTATAGGGCTCAAAAAAATAAAACGGAAAAAATCTATGTTAAAAAAAAAAACGAAGGGCTCAGGAGGAAAAAAAAAAGGTAAAAAAAAGGTAAGGACCTAAATGAAAAAAAAAATAAAACTACGGTTTAAAATAATGGGACGACCATCTGTGAGGGAAAAAAAAAACCTATGTTAAAAAAAGACGAAAGACTAAAGCAAAAAGAAAAAATGTCAAAAAAGACCTAAATGCATAAGTGGGGAAAAAAAAAACAAAAGAGGGAAAAACTTGTGTTCCAAAGGGATGAAAGACTTAAATGGAAAAAAAAAAAAAAAGTAAAAAAATTGGAAGGACATGCATAAAAAAAAATGTGGTCTCATAAAGACCAAAAAACCAAGTGAAAAAAAGAGTAAAAAAAAAAAAAAACGCAAAAACTTGAATAAAACAAAAAAATAAAGTATGGTACCAAACAAAAGAAAATTTAAGCAAAAAAAAGGGGTCGAAACAAAAAAGTACAAGGTTTTGAATTAAAAAAAAAATAAAGTGGGGTTCAAAAAAAAATAAAGCATGATCTTGAAAAGACGAAGGACCCAAGCCAAAAAAAAAAAAAAAAAAAAAAAAAAAAGATCAAAACGAAAAAGTGTAAGGACTTAAATAAAAAAACTGCAATATCCCAAAAATATGGAACAACCAAGTAAAGACATCCTAAAAAAAGGAACGAAGAAAAAAAAAGTGCCCAAAAAAAAGGATGCGAACAAAAAAATAAAAAGTTATGGTAAAAATATAGGGGATGACCACTTACAACTTGTTTGGATGGTAAAATTTGGAGAGAAAAGAAAAAATTAGGAGAGAAAGTTATAATTTTCTTTCATTTAGGAGTTTAAATACGAAAGAAAATGAAAGATTTAGATGGATTTGAAATCTCTCCAAACTTAAAATTTTTTTCTCCCAAAAGTGAAAAAAACAATTGAGAGGAGAGAAAATATTAAAATTAAAATATTTTTATATTCTAAAAATACCCTTTAAAAGCTAAAAAAAAAACTTTTTTATTCCCAATGAGTATCATTTCTTTTATTTTCTTTCATAAAACTCTCAAACAAGATGGAGAAAAAAATATAATTTTCTCTTTTTTTCTCACATAACTAATCTTTTCTTTTTTTTCTAAAACTCCCAAATCCACCGTTAAAGATGAAAAAAGTGATAAAAAAAAGTGCAAGTACTTGAACGAAATCCCAAAAAAAGTGTAGACTAAAAAAGATGAAGGATCCAAATAAAAAAAAAGAGTCAAAATGAAAAAGTGCAAAGATTTGGATAGAAAAAATATATATATCATAAGATCCAAAAAATATGAAACAACCAATTACAAACATCCCAAAAAATGACGCAAATGAAGAAAAAAAAACTACATGTAAAAAAAAAAGAAGCTACAGTAAAAAAATAGTGGATGACCACTTGAGACGTGAGAATTTTCACGTGAACAAAAAAGCGCTTTATATCTATAATAATCGGAATGAATGCGATTTAAAAATAAATGAACGATTATCCGTATGATCAAAAAATAAAAGAGGAAAAATTTATATCCGAAAAAGATAAATGATTTAAATGGAAAAAAAAAAAAAAGAGGTAACAAAAAGTGTAAAGACCTGAATGCAAAAAAAAAAAAAAAAGTATGGTCCGAAAAAGGCAAAGGATCTAAGTAGAAAAAAATAAAAAAAAAAAAGTGCAAAGATTTAAATAAGAAAAATGTTGTCACCGGTAAAAAAAAAAAAGTACAAGAACCTGTATTTAAAAAAAAAAAAAAGAAGTATGAAAAAAGAAAAAAAATGTGCAATGAACCGAATGAAAAAATAAATAAATAAATAAAGTGTGATCCCAAAAAGATGAAGGGCCTAAGCTAAAAAAAAGGGTCAAAAAACCGTGCAAGGACTTGAAGGAAAAGAATAACCTGGTTATATGTCAAAAATAAGTGCAAGAACTTGAATTTTTAAAAAAAAAAAGAGTAATCCCCAAAATAAGAAGGATCCAAATTAAAAAAAAAAAAGTTTTAAAAAAGGTTCAAGAACGTGAACGGAAAAAAAAAAAAAAAAAAACCATAGTGGTGTCAAAAAAATATCGGACAACCATTGAGAGATGTCTAAAAAGAAATGAACAGTAAGTGTTGAAAAAAAGTGTGATCACAGATAAAAAAAAAAAAGGTGCAAGAATATGAAAGGAAAAAAAATAGTATGAAAAAAAAGGTGAAATATTGTAAGTATCTGATTGAAAAAAAAATATGGTTCCCAAAAAACTAAAGATCTAACAGGAAAAAGGGTAAAAAAAAGTGCGGCATAGGTTAAAAAAAAAGTAAGGATCTGAATGAAAAAAATCAAGTGTGATCCAAAAAAAACGAAAGACCTAAAGAAAAAATAGAAAAGAAAAAGGGTTCCAAAAAAAGGTGCAAGGATGTGATTGGAAAAAAAAATCATAGTAGGCTCAAAAGATCGAAGGATTAAAACAAAAAAAAAAGGGTAAAAAAAATGTGCAAGGATATGATTGGAAAAAAATAGTGGGGTCAAAAAGACGAAAGACTAAAATGAAAAAAAAAATAGTAAAAAAGATGCAAGAACGTGATTAAAATTAAAAAAAAAAAACCATGGGTAAAAAAGATGAAAAACTAAAACAGGAAGAGAAAAGGTACAAGGACGTGATTGGAAAAAAATATATAGTGGGTTCAAAAAGACGAAGGATTAAAATAAAGAAAAAAAGTGTAAAAAATAAGGTACAAGGACGCAATTGAAAAAAAAAAACAGAGCAGGGTAAAAAAAAAGTAGCAGGCGACCATGAGGGATGTTCGAAAAGAAAGGACTAGTGGCGGGTGAACAGTAGTACCTTCGGCGCTTTATATATAGGGTTATATTCCACTACACTATGATATTAAGGAATTTTAAATCCCACCAGACCATCCGTCAAACGAATAAAAGTGTTAAATTTTTTAAATAAATCTTAAATTTAAAATTTGGGAATGAAAAATATTATATTGGAAGTTTTTTTCTTTAAATTTCATCCGACAATATTTTAATCAGATTAAAAAAAATATGATTCTAAATATCGATTAATTATTAAAAAAAAAAACTTTAAACTCCCTCACATGTGAGCAACTCTACTTGTATAAAACAATTTGGCACATTGATTCGGTGAGATTGATAGAGAAATAACTATTGATGGAGAAATAACTATTGATAGAGAAATAGCTGGGGTGGTTTTCCTTTCTATATTAAAAAGTAATACTTGGTGCCTGGCTTGACAACTATTCTTCTTAACTTGTTTCATTGCAATTCGCAAGTAATTAATCACTCTCTAAAGCATTATTTTTTTAACCTAATATATATATATATATATATATATGGCCTTCGGAACCTTAATATTATAATATATTTGAATAGGATTTTCGTAAGAGAAGAGTGCCACCAGAATGGCCACGCTTGTTACTCTGGTTGCCATAAAGTGGACTACCTGGGAATTGAATGAATTTTGAGATGTCTATTATTATTATTAGTAGTAGTATTATTATTAAACCAGATATTGCATCCAATTGCATGTTCATGAATGGGTCATGGGTTACTTAAGATTTGCGGGGGGCATTCTATAATTCCTGAATGAATAAATAATAAATAAAGCAAAAATTAAAACCCCCATGGAAAATAATTTGGTTATTTTGTGTTAGTGTAAACCATACAATCAATCTAGTGCAGACAATTTAAACTAAAGTCTAATCTTTGATGTATGGAGAGAGAGAGAGAACTTCAAATTAATATGGCCTATGGAGAAAAATGGCATTTCATTTCCATGCATGAAACCAAAATGTTAGCTAGGGCAACTGGGATTAGAAATATTTGGCATGATGCTACCTTATTTATAAAATATGATTATATGAGGGTCACTTTGAACTTTGACCAATAAAAAGGCTCATTTGTTATATAAAATATTTCGATATATATACGTAATTTTATTTTTATATTTTTATAAAAAATTTATTTCTATATTTTAAATCCCTAATCACAATATTATTGATGTGCCAAAATTTCTCCTAAAACTTTGACCAATAAATTTTGATAATCTTACTTGTTATGATAAAAAAGGAATTTAATTACAACACTCAATTCGATACAATTCGACAGTTTTCCCTGACCAAAAAGTAGACATGAACCCCAGAGAACACCAAACCTAACCTAACATAAAACTCAGGTTTTTCAACTTAAAAATAATTTTTAAAAAGAGTCGACCGCATATTTTTGAATAAATAGTTATTACGGGCTCGGTCTAAATGACAACTCTTTGAATAAAATTAATCAAATAATTTTAATATCAATTGATTGAAAAAAATTATACTTTATTTAAATTGTTTAATGTTAAAACTCACAACTTGCGACATGTGAAATCTCCAGATAAATCGAAGGGGATCGGTTTGGGGGTGGTGGGTGCCCGGAAAAGTTTGATACCAATAAAGAGTTAATTATATGTCTGATCCTTAAATTTTACCATATTTTCACAAATAAGTCCCTACAATTAAAAATATTACATTGTGATCCTCAAATTTTCAAAATAGTAACCTATTGGTCCTTCCGTTACTGATGATGACAAAGTAGTTGTTAAGCACTGACGTGATAATCTGCGTGGTGTACGGATACTGACATGTCATTGCCATATCAGCGTCAGCACCAAAGGCATCTCATGCGTACCACGTCAGCATCTTGCTAACGTGGCAGTGCCACACTGTTTAATTGCTGACGTGGCACTGCCACGTCAACACAAGGAGGGGATTGTGTCTTAAATTAAACAAAAAAAAAAAAAAAAAACTCTTTTCTCTTGCATTAATCCATCAAAGCCCCTAAAGTCATCTACTGGTTTTTGGTTTCTTGGAATTTTCCAACCTCACTTCACGCTTACAAGATTCTGCAGCAGGAGACTAGAATAACCAGAATTATGCTCATAACTTGAAGAGATCGATCCTCTGATGTGCTCCATTTTTCTTCGCTTCTCCACAAGATCACTTCGAATGAGCTCGAGATGTTGTCGTGTGTTTAAGTACTTGGGTATAAAGTAAGCTATGGGCAATGAAGTTAGTGATGGAGACAGCCAATGAGAGAGAGCATGGGATCCACCAATCATTGCATTGGAGCTTCTGAGCTTGTGAGACTACTGTGAGATAATGGGCATTGTCGAGTGCAAAGACAGGTATTTGAGTATTATGTCTCTCTCTCTCTCTCTCTCTCTCTGAGGATATCGACCGTTGATTGCGAAGACTTGGGTGTTTGTACAATAATTTTATACAATCTTTTTTAGGAATTTGACCCTCACTGAGAAATCTGAAAGCGCAAATAAAGTTCATTCCCAACAACTCCATTTCCATGATTGCTTATCAGAGAAAGAGAGAGAGTAGAAGAAGAAGAAGGGGGATGATTTTCCAAGATCCCTTGCTCCCCGGGCCTTTTCTTCTCCACCCAGATATGATCAAAACCATAGGCACAAACAAAGACTTAAGTCTTGGCTGGTCACCCCACCCACGGGCCTTGGGGTTAGTCTTCTTTCTTTAGTGGATCTATGCGTGAGAGCTGGGCTAGGCTGGGCTGGACTAGAAATTTGTTGAGCTCGATGAGAATTAATCCAAACCAAACATCATAGTCCTGGCCGTGGAATGTGTGTGTGTGTGTCATGGAAATGGAGTTGTAGGGAAAATCGTTGAATTTGCTTTTAATTTTTCTTCAATTTTCTCCTTCGTAGAATTCTCGGTCTTCATTGATTTCATAACCTTCCATCTTTAATTTCATCAATTCATCACCATTGCTATCCATCACCTTCATCCACTATTTTCAAGCATGCATCATCCACTTTCAATTTCATCACCAGCGTTCGCTTCGTCTTTAAACTTTAGGAAGTCTTCATCTTTACTGAGAGTTCTAATTTGTCTGCACAGTCACTGTTGAATCTTCAATTCTGCCATCACCACCTTCTATTTCGTTCGATTCCACTGCCTCGATTCAGTTTTGTTGCCAGTCGCCATCAACGGAGGAGAAGCCAATTTAATCCTCAATCCTCACCACTTTCGATTTCTAGTCTACGCGCCTGAATCGCCAACATCACTTTTGACTGCTAGTTTTCATCTCAATCTTCATCAATTCCGGTTACCATTAGTTCCACCGCCGGCCATCCACGTCTTCATTGCCCTTTGACATCGTGTTCTTCGCTACCGCTTTTTGCTTTCAATCGCCCACCATTTGTTCGAGAGAGAAAATTAGGGGGAGGGGAGGAGATAGAGAGGATTTTTCTTTTTTTGGGTGTGAGAGTGGGAGAGAGAGAGGAGAAGAGAGAGAAAGGGGAGGGGAGGAGAGAGAGAATGTGTGTGGTTTTTTTTTCATGTGTGTGTGTGTGTGAGTGAGAGAGAGAGAGAGAGAGAGGGAGGGAAGGAGGAGAGAGGGAGAATCTATGTGTGTTTTTTTCTTTTTTTAAGATAAAGATGCACGATAGAAAAATCGAAAAGTCCTTACCACGTCAGCAATTAAACAATGTGGCACTACCATGTCAGCAAGATGCTGACATGGGACACATGAGTTGCCTTTGGTGCTGACGTGGCAATGACACGTCAATATTCGTACGTTACGTAAATTATCATGTCAACACTTAACAGTCACTTTATCACCGTCAGTAATTGAAGGATTCATATGTTATGATTTTGAAAGTTTAAAAACCACAAGATAATATTTTTAATTATGATGAATTATTTGTGAAAACATGGTAAAATTTAAGGAGCGGAAATGTAATTAACTCTACCAAATAAATTACACAGAAATCCTGTCCCTCACGCGCCATGCTAGCGACTGGGCCCAGCAAATTCACTGCACTGCATTGCATTCCTGCATTTGCATGAGAAAATAAACAATTATTTCCAATTTGTTTGACGCTTCACTGTAACACTTTCGATTTCCTTCTGTTGTTGATGTAGGAGCTCTTTCAACTCTCAACCCTTAATAATGGCGGAAATTAAGGAAAATTGTTCCCTACTCTTCAACCACTCCTCTTCCTGCTCTCCCTTTTTTATCACTCTCTCTTCGCATACTCCCTCTTCTTCTCCCTCATTCTTTATTACTCTCTCTCTCCCCCACGCTTTTGCTTCCTTCAATCATTATCATTCTCTCTCTCCCTCTCTCTCTCTCTCTCTCTCTCTCTCTCTCTCTAGGAACCTGGGTGCCTCCTTCGCAAGCATAACCCATTTCATCATCAGTCCCACACATTCCTTCTTTTGCTTCACCATTCAAAGCACACCTCCCTCCTCTCCCCTTATTTTTCAGTAGCAGAATGTCGGTTCTTTAGTGCAAAGAAGAAAAATGAAGGTTTCAATTTCAGTTTTGTTAACTTTCTTGTTTGGATATGGATTGTTGGCTTTTTCAGTTCAGGGCTTTCCAGTTTCAGACGCAATTGAAGAAGACAAGCAAGCTTTATTTGATTTCATTGGTAACGTTTCTCTCTCTAAATACATCAACTGGAATGTGAATACTAGTGTGTGCTTTTCATGGACTGGTGTGATTTGCAGTGGTGACCATTCTAGGGTTATTGCAGTCCAGTTGCCTAGAATCGGAATTCGCGGTCCGATTCCTGAAAACACTCTCAGTCGTTTATCTGCACTTCAAGTGCTTAGTCTTAGTCTTAATGGGATTTCAGGGGAATTCCCTTCTGATTTTGGTAGACTGAAGAATTTGACTGCTATTTATTTGCAATTCAACAACTTTTCTGGTTCCCTACCTGAGGAGTTTACTGTTTGGAAGAATTTGACTATTGTTGATTTGTCTAATAATGGATTCAGCGGGAGTATTCCTCCTTCAATTGGTAATTTAACCCACTTGACTGCTTTGAATCTTGCTAACAATTCCCTTTCCGGTCTGATTCCTGATCTTAGAAACCCTAGTTTGCAACTGTTGAATTTTGCTAATAATAATTTAAGTGGGGTTGTGCCAGAGTCTCTTAGAAGGTTTCCAAATACAGCATTTTTGGGCAATAATGTCTCTTTTGAGAATGCAACTTCGCCAGATCAACCGGATCTTCCACCTGAAGCACAACCAGTGAAAAAGAGTGGTAAACTTGCTGAATCTGCTGTATTGGCGATAGTAATTGGAAGTGTGGTTGTGGGGTTTGTGCTGTGTGCGGTGTTGATGATTGCTTGTTTTGCAAAGAGAGACAAGAATAACAAGTCAGTTGAGATGTCTACTAAGAAAGCGGAAAGATCTGTGAAGAAACCAGTTTCAGGGAGCCCAGATGAGGATAATAGGCTTGTTTTCTTTGAAGGTGGTAATTTTGCATTTGATTTAGAGGATTTATTGAGGGCGTCAGCTGAGGTGCTTGGTAAGGGAATGTTTGGAACAACTTATAAGGCAGCCTTGGAAGATGGAATCACAGTGGTGGTAAAGAGGTTAAAGGAAGTGAGCATCGGGAGGCGGGAGTTTGAGCAGCAGATGGAGATTGTTGGAAGGATTAAGAATGAATATGTTGCTGAATTGAGGGCTTATTACTATTCCAAGGATGAAAAGCTCATGGTTTATGATTACTTTAGCCAAGGCAGCGTGTCATCATTGTTACATGGTAATGGTCAAACTTTCCTTAACCTCCGTTTTGGTTATTGCATTATCTCTTGAATGTTCAGTTTCTTTGCAAATTGCTGTTAAATTAGGAACACATAATTGTTTTGACTAGTCCTTGGTTGAGAGAGGTCTCTAGAATTAAACTTTCAATAGTATGTTGTTTGGTAATCTCCTTCTAATTGACTTAAGGTTGCTTGTTCCAATTTAATGCCGTTATTGGTTCTTTGAGTCCAGAGTATAGATAGGCATTGGTAATGGAACCGATCAATTTCTTCTATGTCAGGACAAGATGAATTTTTTCTGCTCTTGCTGAGCTAGTATGATTATGTTGGTATCTTTTCGAAGTCAATTCTCACAATGAAAATGTTTGTTGGGCAAAGTTCAGATTTAGAATGCAGCAGAACCATTTGAAGGTTCATTGATAGAGTTAACCTGCCAAGGTCTTTAGATATAATTCCATCTTCTCTTTATTTGGATCAGGAATAAAACCTGAATCATAATACTCCTCAAGGTGAAAAGAGTTTGCAAACCAAATACGCAGCAGTTAAATGTGCAAAGAGCCTATCTACTTTTCAACAGTTTGTTGATATATAAGCTCACTATGATGAAAGATTTCCTATGGAGGAGGAAGCTGTACTATAGCTGAACCTTCTACACATAATGTTGTCTCTCTCTCTCTCTCTCTCTCTCTCACTGAGGTAGTCTTTAATTTAAAAGGGTTAGGTAAAGCCTACAACTTCCACTAAACCATTACATGTTTTATCCATGTCAACCCAATTTTCGGAAGTTCTTATTTATATTTAGAGATACCACTGCCCACAGTTTATAGTTGTTGCTTTGCTTATTTTAATACATGATTATCATGGTGTCTATATTCTTGTTATTGTTTTCGAAATTGTATGCCATAACAGATGCATTTAGTAGATCTGTATGGTCCTGATACTTCAGATTTTGTTTATATATAATCCGTTGGATGACATCAGTGTCGAAGCTTTCTTATCTTCTTTAGTGAGCAATGGTATAACAGTTTTACAATTATGTTAATGGTAAATCTGCATAAATTTTGAACCGTGCTCATTGAGTGCCTCATATATTTCATTTAGCAGTTAAAAATGTAATAATATCCCTGTGCACATTCAATGCAGGGAAAAGAGGCGAGGATCGCATTCCTTTAGATTGGGAAACTCGACTTAAAATTGCAGTTGGTGCAGCCAGAGGCATTGCTCATATACACTCAGAAAGTGGTGAAAAGCTCGTCCATGGAAACATAAAGGCCTCAAATATTTTCCTCAACCCCAAAGGATATGGCTGTGTCTCTGACCTCGGTTTAGCAACCCTAGTGAGTCCAATTGCCCCACCAGTCATGCGTGCTGCAGGATACCAAGCCCCAGAAGTAACAGACACCCGAAAAGCATCCCACCCATCTGATGTTTACAGTTTTGGAGTTCTATTACTTGAGCTTCTCACTGGAAAGTCACCAACACATGCCACGGGAGGTGAAGAGGTTGTGCACTTGATCAGATGGGTCCATTCAGTGGTTCGTGAGGAATGGACTGCTGAAGTATTTGATGTTGAGCTTTTGAGATATCCAAATATTGAAGAACAGATGGTTGAGATGTTACAAATAGGGATGGCTTGTGTGGCGAGAATGCCCGAGCAGAGACCTAAAATGCCAGATGTAGTTAAAAGAGTTGAAGGAATTCGACGGGACAGCAGTGGGACTGGGAATAGACTATCCTCCGAGAGTTCAACTTCCGCCCCAACTCCTGCAGGGGCTGATATAGCGGGACCTTCAGCCGTCCATTGAGATATTTGCTCTTGTGATTTGTTATTCATTGAAATTTCTCTCACTGAGTTTGGATGGAGTGATTTGGGAAGAAAAGAAGAAGAATGTAATTGTTCTTCCTTTGTTTGGGAGTTTTATTTGGATGGAAAAGAAGTGATTTGGGATGACTTTAAATCTAAAAAATTCTTTCCAAAAGTGGAAAGAAAAATGAGAACAAATTTATATTAAAAAAGATGATAAAAAAATATTTAATTTTAAATAAATTCACATCATTTTCTTTTATTTTTAAAACTCCTAAATAAAATGAAAAAAAAAAATTTCATCACCTCCTTTCTTTTCTTTCCTATCTTTTCTTTTTTTTTTTCTTTTCTTTTTAAACTCTCATCTAGGGTGTTTTGGGGAGAAAAGAAGGAAAAAAAGAAGAAAAAAGTTATAATTTTTTTTTATCTTGTTTAAGAGTTTTATAAAATAAAAGAAATTAAATTAAATTAAATTTATTGAAAATAAAAAATTTTACTTTCAATTTTTAAAGGATATTTTTAAAATATAAAAATATTTAACTCTAATATTTTTTCTTCCCTTCATTTTTTTTACTCGAAAGAGAAAAATTTTAAATTTAAAAAGATCTTAAATCTATTCAAATCTCTCAATTTTTCTCATACCTAAACTTAATAAAAAAAAAATCATAATTTTCTTTCCTAATTTTTTTTATTTTATCTTCGATCCTCACATCCAAAAGAGGCGTTGGAGCAGGCAAAAGGCTCCGGTTAATCCTCCCACCTCCCCCCCCCCCCAGAAAAAAAAACTTCTGTAGTTACCAACCTGCTGTAGCTTAGGTCAAAATTTGTTTGGTATAGAGTTGTTGAGGACTTTGATTTTGTTAACATTTGTAGGTTTCAGCATGTGCAATTAAAGGGGATCGATGTCCTCTCTCTCTCTCTCTCTCTCTCTCTCTCTCTCTCTCTCCCAAAATGTCTGACATGATGCATACTAAATCAACATTTTTAGTCCAGGCTGGACCACAAGAAAACAATCTTCCCTACGTTATTAGTTCAACACGAACAAGGTTTTGGAATAGGTGATGTTTATCTTTTATACATATATAATTGGCGGGGGGGGGGTGTGCATGTATTAATACACACAATGTTATACGTCCATATATAAGAGCGGTCAGGTAATTTCTTTCATGTTTCTTTTATTTTTTTCCCCTTTTTTCCATTTTCAAAAATAATAAATGAATAGACTTCCCATGGTTATAATCAACGTAAATCCATCATTTTATATGATTTTGATGGGCGGAAAGTGCATAAACAAGGGGCAGATACACGACAGCAAAACAAATCTTGGAGAAACAATAAAAGCAAGCCATGAATGATCATACAAGCTCAACCAATACAAAAACAAGTTGAAGATCTCGATTTTTTTATAGTTCATTCTTGCAAAATTCACTTAAAATATTCAACAAGACAGATGCCGTTTTATGAATTTTTACACAAGAAGCCAATCTCTTTGGATGCGGAGCTCAGGCATCTCATTACCGAAAGAATTGATCACATTCACAAAAGGGAAAAAGAATCAACAGCCCCGTATCAATATCACCAACCACTGTGGAACGAAAGCAGCAACAAACTGCAATTCACTTTCTCGTGATTCTTGTTTTAACACCTCCTGAAACAACGGAGAGTTAAAAGCTTTAAAGGCACTGAGAAATTAATGCCCAGACAGACGGGCTGAAAGCTTCGACTGCCTATGCATGGCAAGCAATGTTGCATATAAAAAATCAAAGTTCTTCGGAGTGAAAAGAATACAAACCTTCAACTTGCTCGAACTGAATCTCTTTCACCAGCTCTGCAGATGCATTATACTCAAAACTACACAAGGATGAAGTGACATGCACTCAGTCCCAAGAAATTTATGGAACATTTTTAATTACAGAGGTCAAAGAAATAAGAGCCCACACAATGCTAATGCGCTCATAAGAGAGACGTCAAACATTGATATAGACACTTTAACAAAATAGGCAACCAAAGCCTTTTGCTGGATATAACAGTGGCCCTGAGGCATACATGACAACCTATACAGCTTTAGAAATAATACTTGATATCCAACAACCACTATGAAGACACATTGAAACCCCTGTTCCTCTCTTTCTCATGGTAGTAACTCCTTTCATTATTAAAAAAAAAAAAAAAAAAAAAAGTAAGCACGATGACCATTTAAAAAAATAGTCTGTACACCTACCTAACAAGCACATGAATGCACATTGAAACCCCGTTTTCTCTCTCTCTCTCTCTCTCTAATAGTCGTGACTCCTTTCATACAGGGAAAAAAAATGATGACTACTAGAAAAAATCAGACAGAACGGCCGCCTAACAAGCACATGAAAGCATGTAGCAACAATCACTATCTAGAGACATCAACAACAGAAGAAACAACACTACATAGACACAATATCTTGCAAATAACACATCTGATATTCTAGAGAAGTTTGATGACAGAGACGTTGAATAAACATTATACTCACCATCTCTGAAATAGCACAGAGCAAGACAGGCTGCATATAAAAGTGACAAAAAGTTTTGATTAATGAGCCAAGAAGCTTTTACAAGGAACGTGTGTCAGGTTGAACACAACTTTATTACTCATCATTGCATGAGTTGGAAAAATGCTAATTTTAATGTACACTATTAGAATATCATTTTCAACACAAGCACACAATGAGATGGAAACTACTTTTCCAAATAATAATTTGCATGATGAGTGATGGAGTAGGTTTCACCGACCTATTGGCAAAGAGCACATCAATTTCGTAGTCAGGTGCGTTCTTGGTTGTTTCAACAAACACAGTAACAATTTCAGTCTTTCTGGTAGTAGCCAGTAACAAGTCATACTCTGTTGGAATAATAATTGCTAAAAATTATCACTTAATTCACTCAAGCAAAGCTTCTCAACAGCTGCAAGAGATATTCTCCGCTTCAGTGAATCAGTTTCCGGATCAACAATGTAAAAGGCAAATTCAGTAATCACAAGAATACGACTCTTTATTTTTCCAGTACTAGTGAACTTTAAAACCCTGTCTGCGAACAGAACCTGTTTGTCACCTGCCAAATGGAAGGAATACATTAGACATAGTAGCACAAGATTGGGGAAAGAGGTCAGCAAACCACCCCACATGCGCACACGATTTCACAAATCACATTATATCTTGCAGGCTCATCATCCTAACAGATCAACTTAAATGCTGATTTTACAATCCTAAGTGAATATCAATTGATTTTACCAAACGAAGTGATTGGTTATCACTGAAGGAAAAAAAGAAGAATTGTTTCATGTATACATATGAAGTTTGTAAAGAAGACACATTACCAAATACATTGGTTAAGGTCTGGTTTTTTAGACAAGGCATGCCGACAATGCTGTCTTCTATCTAATGTACATGACCTCATTTCTGCAAGCATACTTATAGAGGGAACTTGATCTATACTTTTCCTTCGATTTAGTAACTTGTGTGACAGCATCCACTTATGGAGATAATTATCCATATAAACAGCCTGCAAATGTTCTTGAATATCTCGAGCATTTGGTTTTGTTGGTATCAAGAGTGGAAGAATGGCCTAAGCTCTTAAGTCCACAATAGACCTACCGCAACTAGGCCAAGCAATTCTTAGTTACTTATTTGTTCGTCTTCCCAAATTACCAGATCTGAGCTTGTTTCATGTAATCTAGCCTGGCCCCACATCACCTTTCTAACGTGGTATTCATGCATATGTAAGCAGCCTGGAAGAAAAACCTTTAATGATCTCAACCCACAGACCCAACAGGATTTCTTAGCTCTACAATAGCTTCAAGCGTACACTCCAATTAATATATATATATATATTTAATATATATTTATTGGATAAGAAAAAAGGAGTGCATTAGATAGGAAATAGAATATACATAATGTTCAAAGGATGAGCATAACAGAATATACATAAAGCCGAAAGAAGCAGATACCAAGGACAAAAACTAATGGAAGACTGATTTCCAACCACTCTTCAAATCTCCCACACTACAATCCGTAAAGACTCGTAAAGCATGGACCCAGAGACTAGCATAAAAAATGAACAAAATAAAAAACAATATTATCCCAAAGGAGTAATTGTCCTATATTCTGACTTCGAAAATTCGATCCCTCAAAATACATCCAAAAAAATAATTAGCTACAACAGCACATCTCTGAAGCAAAGAAGTGTCTTTCCAAACACTCCAAAACCTCTAAACTTTGTCAAAAGGATATGAGAGACACTTGTAGGACAAACCCACTGATTATCCCAAATAGTAAAGAGCCAGTTCCACATCTCCCAAGCTACAGAACCATGCAAGAACAAGTGATCGCTAGTTTCAGAACCTTTTGCAGCACATAACAGAAATCTCCGGTGACAATGTTAAAAAGGTCTCCACATGTTAAGCGCCATAGAACAGTTAAAAGTCAGGAAGTTATGCCTTCCAACTGAACTTGGTTAGGGAAATTGGGATATGAGAAAGGCAAATAACATGATTAAAAAAAAAAAGAAAAAGAAAGGATTTACACAAAGTCCCACTATTATTATCCATAAATGGTTATGAAATTAATAGTGGTCCTTTATCTCATAAACCATTTTAAAACCCCATCTTGGTGTACAGAAATCAAAATGAAACGCAATATTTTCCAAAAGATTCTAGAATTACTGAAGATTAAGAAAAAGCCATGACAAGTGTGAACCGCCTGCTGATGTGCCAAGACAGTTTTAACCGCCTGTCATTCTTTGTTTGAATGAAGCCATCCACTTTGCCCACAAGTGTCATGCGCCAACATTTTGGTGAGGATAGTGAACTACCAAGGCCAACTGCCATCCCTGGCATAACAGTCAACCGTCAACATGGTTTATAGCCACAGCCAGCATGCTTCGGTCATATGATCTGCCCACCATCCAACCAGATCCAAGTTCATCACCACCCATAACCGACTCCGCTTGCCCCATTTTGTTTGCCACAACCATGGTCGTGCCAAGTTGCCACCTGCCCCTTGGCCTTGGTTGCACTGATTTGTGACGCCAGCGTATACCAAGTGCTAAGGGTGTTACATAGGTGCCCACTGGGTCAAAGACAACACTTCTTAATAAACTCTTGAAAGATAATTACCGAGAGTATCTTCCAACAGTTAGAGATATAGGAGTTTAGTGTATTGTAGCTTAGCGAAAGGGAAGAGGAACAAAATTTTTCCCCCAAGATGCCAAACATTCACAACAAAGTGAATTTACGGTTTGGACTTTTGATTGAGTTGGCAATGTGATAAAAGGTGTATCTAGTGCCGAAACTCCCACATTGTGGGCTCTGAGGAAGGGAATATCTAGGCAACTTTCCCCTTGCTTTTTTTTGCGAGGCTAATTTGAATCCTGAACCTCTAAAACACAATGGTTTAAGACACAATGGAGAGACTCCATCATTACACCAGGCCCACCCTTCCACTGTGATACTAAGGCTATTTTCCATTTCTACAAGAAGCCTAGTCAAATGGACAACCATACCAAGCATGAAGTTTGATAGTATTAGCAAGGACCCCGTTAAATCCAAATGATCATTCCATTGAAAAGTGTCATCTTCTCAGCTAATAGAAAGGGGGTTAAAGTTATCCCCAAAACTTATTAAGAGCTTAATGAGACTAGCAATTTTGTTTGAAGTTTGAATTGTAATCTCTTGATTTCATATTAATAGAAGGAGCTGCATATTTTAGAGACTTTAGACCCATAATTCTAGTTCATAGTAGTGCATACAAGTTGATCTCCAAAGAGCTGGGAAACAATATTAAATAAGTTTAGCATTAGCATTGTGTTGTGCTGCATCAACAAAAATACCTTTATGTTAAAGAGATAGATGCCGTTTCCCTTTTTACCCAACATGAAGTGGCTAATTACAAATTGATAAAGATCAATCAGGATTAATAAGCTTTACACGGAAAACCCCTATGATCATGTTTGAAGGACTTTCTTGCTGTATATTCTTGAGATGGAGTATTTGGGAGTCAACGGATGAAGTTGCATTTCTAAGGCCTCATCCCCATCCTTCAGATTAGCAGTAAGAGGGGATCTTTTTCTTCCTCCAGGGGCTTCAGCCTATTCTCCACTATTAGTGATATCAGTGATCCATAAACCATAGACACAAACACGAGACAACTCAACTCTAAATATTGTCTTACATTCATATTTATAATAAAATTTTTCATCGACCATCATGACACAAAAATAGAAAATAAGCGATCTAGTTAGTCCATTATATGACTAGGTAATATTTTACTCTTCGATGAGAGACTCCTACAAATATCTTTCAGAAAACGAGGATTTCCCTTGTGTTAGAAATAACATTGTTAAATATTTCAAGAATGCTCAAAAAGTGTCATAGAAGTGTTCAAGGAGCATCCAAGAATGTGAATAATAGAGCCTCTAAAAAGCGTTCGATGCTAAAAAGAGAGATAAATTGAACCTGTCAGGAAAGTGTCATTTCCAACTCCAAATCAGACACAACTAAGGTTCCCATTTTTAAGTGTCCATGCTTCATACTTGATCACTGAGTTGCTGGCCAAGGCAATTCAAAAGTAATTGAATTAGTTTTTCCATAAAGATTTTAGGAAGGATAGCATCCATGGAGTGAGAAAATTAATATTCCATATTCTTTTCACAAATGATAGTATTCTATTGGCACAGAGGTCACTCGGCTGCTTGAGTTGAGTTGCTCTAGTCACAACCGACTGGAAAACCCATGAACACAAACCTAAACCATTCTGGTTTACTATAAAGACCGTAGTTGCATAAAATCCAGTCAAAAGCAGTAAACCCTGAGGATTTTATGCAACCTCATGCCAGCCCAACTGGGTCGGAGAATTAAACCCAAGTGACTTTCAGAAACTCAAAGAAGAATTCGATTTTTTCCCTCTTTTGTTCTGCTCTTTGTGCTTTTGTTTCTTTCTCTTTTCTGCTGCCTTTTGATTAGTTACAAATGGAAGCACTAGGACAGAAAAAATGAATATCACATTTTCTTCTTCAATGCTCCTAAATCTAGAGGCCTTCTTCTCCATTACCCAGAGAAGCTCCAGATCTAATAGCAATTTGATCGTTGCTTGAATAACTCATATTAAGGTTTTTTTTTTTTTTGGAATAGAGGTGCGAACCTTTGTGCAACGGTTGAGTTATTCATTTGTGACCTTGAGGTCAGAGGTTCGAGGTATAAAAACAGTTTTTTTGCAAAAAAATACAAGAGAAAGACTGTATATATACACGCTCACCTTCTCCTACCCCCGCAAGTCGGGGAACACTTTATGCACGAGGTGAACATTTTGTTTTCTATTTTTTTTCTATTTTTTTTTAATCTAACTATTTAACAAATTATTTATATTTAATTATTAAAGAGTCATTATTAAGATTATTTAGAAGTCATAAATTTTTGTCTAAATAATAATTTCTATTTTTAGCCTAATTCTCTATTTAAAAACTTGTAATCTTATTATGAGTAATGAAAATTAAGATTTTGAATTTATACTTGAGTTCTCTCAATCCCTAGAAGGTGTGATGCTTTCTTGCCTGTGGGTGTGATGCCTAAAGATCTACTAGTGCCATGCTAGTAAATGTATCTTCTTTCTTCTCATCTATGGTTTTTCTTGTTTAAATTTAATTGCTGTTTTTTGCAAACCTACGAATTTTTTCAAGAAAAACAGCTTACTTAGATTAAAATTCATGCAGTAAATCCTAATTTCCTACACCTAAATCTAAACATTAATTTTCACCCCTAATTCCACTACAAATCCTTAGTAGATAGTTTTCTACCTAGGCTATCCTACGTCGCACTTAATATATAATATCTCTGTTTTATTAATAAACAATCTAGAATTTATTTCCTTTTTTGCCATAAAAAACCTTTTAATTTATTTTTTGGGCCATGATTGTATTTTTTTGTTTTTTAAAAAAATCATATTTAGTTTCTTAGTTATTGTGATGTTTTTTCTTTTCATATTATTCTATTTTTCCCTCTATCTTTAAATTATTTTTAATTTTATTAATTGACCATGTTCTGAATGATGGTATTCATTGACCTAGAAAAAGTATATGATAGGGTTCCTAAAGACGTATTGTGGAAGACGCTAATAAAGATAGGAATCTCTTCAAAATAAATTAGTCTTATTAGGGATATATATGAAGGAGTTGTGACCAATATAAGAACTTGTGGGGTCTCAACGATAACTTCCCTATTAACATTGGGTTCCATCAAGATTCGGCATTAAATCTCATATAATTTGCAATAATGATAGATAAAATCATAAAAAAATATTCAAAATGAAATACCATGATATATACTTTTCGCAAATGATGTAGTGTTGGTTGATGAAACTAGAGAAGATATTGGTAATAAATTAGAGTTATGGAGAATCACATTAGAATTCAGAAAATTTAGATTGAGCAGCTCTAAAACTGAGTATATGAGATGTAGGTTTAGTCGCAACCATCAGGATGATGAAAAAACGATTAGGGTAGAAGGAAGAGAAATACCAAAAAGTGAATGATTTAGATATCTTAATTCCATCATTCAAAAGATGGCAATATAGTTTGGGATGTGAACAATAGAATTCAAGCGGGTTAGATGAAATAGAGAAAAACATCCGGAGTTCTCTGCAATTGCGCAATACCATTACATTTAAAAGGAAAATTATATAAAACCACAATAAGAACTGTGTTATTGTATGATACCGAGTGTTAAGCCATTAAACAACAACAAAAGTATAAAATGACTGTAACTGAAATAAAAATATTTAGGTGAATATATAACAAAACTAGAAAAGATAGAATTAGAAATGAAGAGATACGTAATAAGTTGTGAGTTAGTTCAATTATAGATAAGATGCGAGAATACCATCTAAGATAGTTTGGACATGTGCAATGAAAACCCAAGATCACACCTATTAGGAGGATCGAGAACTTAAATATAGGAGATCTAATAAAATGTAGAAATAGATCGCTGAAAACTTAGATACAAGTTATCCGTAAAGACATGATAGTTATGAATTTAGTTAAAAAAATGATCTTAAATAGGAATAAGTGATATAGGAGAATCCGCATAAATTAAATCAACATTTTTCTTTTTCGGTATTTGTTTCTCAAATAGCCGATCTCAAATTTTGGGATAGAAGACCTAAGTGGTTATTGTTGCTGCTCCAACTAATGACCCAGAGTTTAACATGCTGACCTGAAGACCCAGTCTCTTGATCCTCTTGGTTGGATCAGTTACAGGTCGGGGTTCAAGAACTATGTGCTCTTGGTTAATCTAAGACATAAAAGGAAAGAATCCAAGGAAACTTTCAAGCAAGTGTTCTGGAATGTGAGGTGGGAACGTACCTTCCCTATATCTTTTTTCTCTCCCTGGGGCTAACTTCAACAACTACTTTGGAAGTCCTTGAAGAGTTCTGAGAGAAGTTGGCCAAATGGAAAAGAGCTTACTTGCTACAGCCAAGAATCTTAAGTTTATTAAAAAGTACACTGTCCTGTCTAGTACTCAATTTCTTGTCCTTGTCCTTTATCCCTATTTATATAGAAATGAGCTGGAGCAAATCATCAGAAGGTTTCTTTGGGGCTCTATGGTAAGAAGTGTACTGAACTTCATCATGAGGATTGGGCTGGAAATTAAATCCTCATTCAACTTTAAAAAAACTTTTATTTGGAAGTGATTTTTGGAAACTTATGCATGCTGAGAATTATCGGTGGAGGTCGGGCAACTTGGGCACAATTTGTCAGGGCATAGTGCTTACAGTGTGGATCTTGGAATACAATTGGGATTGAGTGGACAGATTGTTGGGTATGTGAGCTTCATCATGAGGATTGGGCTGGAAATTAAATCCTTATTCAACTTTAACAAAACTTTGCTTTAGAAGTGGATTTGGAAATTTATGCATGCCGAGGATTATATGTGGAGGTTGGGCAACTTTGGAGCAATTTGCCAGGGCACAATGCTTCTGGTGTGGACCTTGGAATACAGATTGGGAATGGGAGGAACAAGCGTTGGATTTGTGAGCTTCTAGAGAATATGATTCAACATGGAGCTTCCATGACTTTTTCCTTTCGGATATGATCCATGCTGTGCTCCAAGAAAGTTAGATATTCTACTTGATCCGTTCCTATTTGCTCGAGACAGGAGATCATTATGATATTTTCCTATTCCCTTGAGTTGAAAGGAGAGTATGGAACGTGTCCACTATAAGAAATGAAAAAGATTAAGACTAGAGAACTAGCATTACCTGGTAAACTACTTATGTAATTTATAAGATGGAGGCAGACAGCAGGAGGGAAGAAGGGACAACTGCAAAGGTGTGGAGCCTTTTCTACTTTGAGGCAATGGACTTTGGTGATAGAAGAGGTTCAAGATGGTTATACTTCTTGGAAGGCTTTGTGACAGGCAATAAGCCCAATCCAGAGTTGCCTTTTTCAACATGTGTGCAATAAGATTTTCATTGAAAACAATCTACAAAAAGAAGGGATCACCTAGTTAGTGCTAAACTCTGCAAATACAAGAGTGAATCAGTCAGTTAACCCCTATAACATTGTTCTTGGAGATTCAAGGCTGCCAATTTGAAAACCCTAACCAGTGAGAAGGGACAAAAACACGAATTCTATTCAATTTCAGTCTCAAGAACTATAATTCTGATGCAAAGGAAAGATAATCTCAATGCTAATTCTAAGTAGGATTAAGGATGAGGATGGAGAAACTCAATCGGACTTAGAATCAAGTAGAAATTTCTATTAATGAGTATAGGAAAGTTCAATTTTAGCAAGATACACTAATGGAAGTTCTGTAATAAGATTGCAGAAAGGGGAAGAAGAGAATGAGATCAAAGTTACAAGAAAGACACACATACAATTACTTCAGTCACACCCTAAATCAGTTCCTCCCTCTGCACTCATCTTAACTAACTTGCCAGCTCAATAACAACTTGCCACGTCATCAAATTCTAGATTCAATAACACTCCATGACGTCTCAGCTCCTTAACATTTTCTTCATGCACCAATCCCTTCCCCTTCAAAAGATCCTTGTCCTCAAGGATCAAAAGTAGGATACTTAGGTCATGCCAATTAACCCTTGTAGCCTCTTCAGGAAAACCTTTGCTCCATTGGACCAAGACTTGTATAACAGCAGTATTCCCTCGCTTACCCTTCTGTCCAAGATAGCAATAGGTTCCGGCAGAAGTTAACCTTGATCATTGATGTCCCTAGGCAATTGAGGTGCCACTAGTTAGTTTCCAATCTTTTTTTTTGAGCAGGCACACATGAAAGGTTGGATAAATCTTAGCATCACTAGGTAGCTGCAATTAATATGCAACTTTACCCATCCGAGCTTGAATTGGAAAAGGGCCAAGGTGTCTTGGACATGTTTTTGACAGTGATTAGCTTTCAAGGTGTTGTCCATATGGCTGGAGCTTTACATATACCCAGTCTCCAACTAAGAATTCTCTATCAATTCTTTTTTGGTCTACCAACTGCTTCATCCAATTCTCAACATTGCTGAGGTGATGTTTAAGGTTATAAATGAGGCACTCCCTTGCCGTTAAACTCTTATCAATAGCTTCAACATTATAAAAACCAGGAAGATAGGAGTGATGTGATGTGGGACAGCTTTCCAATAATTATTTGGATATGCGAGATTGGCTCAAGAAAAGAAAAAGAGATTTGTTAATTTAAATAGTTTCTAATTTTTATAATTTTTCAATTTTTAAAGTTTCTTAATTTCCTTACTTTTCTGATTTTTCTAGTTTCCTAATTTTACTAATTTCTTAATTTCTTTAATTTCTTAATTTTTAGAGTTTCTTAATTTTTAAGAATTGCAATCCATATAAATACTTGTAGTGTTTCATTATTTTGGCATACTTCAATAATAATATTTCTTTTAAAGTATTAATTCTCTTTTGAGTGTTCTAAGATTTTGTCGCTTTCCAAACTCTATTGTCTTTCTTCTATCTCTCTCATGTTAGGTGGTATCAGAGCCAAAACTTTCCCTTACAATGGCCAACCAAGACAGTGAAGGTAGTACTTTTTCAGACGTGTTTAGAGAATTGCGAGTCGTAACGACTGCAATTCAAAGTCTGTCTGTTAGAATGGAGTAAAGAGAAACAGAATTACAGACATTACGAGTAAATCGGGACAATTTAGGAGGTGAAGGTGACGTCAGGAGAATCACTGAGAGACCTCACTTCAATCTTATATTACCACAACAAACTCTTAGGGTTTAAACCAACGAGAATGATTCTTCAGACGAGGAGATTGCTAAGTTTTTTGGTCATAATCCTAATTCTAGGGCAATTCATCAATATCGACAATAAGAGTTTCAATTGAAAGTGGATATCTTTTCATTCAATGGGAATCTAAATATTGAAGATTTCCTAGATTGGGTAACAGAAATTGAGAGGTTTTTCGACTCTCGCAGAGATTCCAAAGAATAAATAAGTAATACTGGTGGCATATCGATTAAAAGGTAGAGGTTCTTCGTGGTGGATACAAACTCAGATCCAACGAAGGCGTTTGGGAAAGTAGCCAATAAGGTTTTGGCCAAAGATGAAGAAAATGTTAATAACCAAATTTCTTCCTCCAGATTATAATCAATTTTTGTATCATCAATAACAGACATCGATGCAGGTTCAAAAATCTGACTGAATATACCGCAAATTTCTTATGATTATCAGCACAAAATAATTTGACGGAAACTGAAGGTCAACAGGTGACGAGATATATTCATGGGTTGAAACCTATAATCCGTGATAAAATTGATTGTCAAATCATTTTAACCCTCAGTAAAACTCAGAATATAACCCAAAAAGCAGAGTCAATGGAGTTTAGGGAATATTACAGAAATGATGGTACCCGTAAACCCTTTGGTGAGGCATCTAGGGCAAACCCGAGAGTCAGTACATAGTCCAGTTCTGAACCTACAAAGAAAGATGCGGTAGAGATGAAGCACGTGAAAGATCCAACCAACAACAATCCTTACTTGAAGACAACAGGAGATAAGTGTTATAGGTGTGGGCAAGTTAGGCATAAGTCTAACAATTACCCTCAATGCCATCAAGTTCATCTAGCCCGCTATGGTAGGGAGGATGACGAAAGGATTGTTGATGAGGAAGAAGGGATCTGTGAGCAAGATGCAGAAGGCGAAAATGTGCAAGCTCTGGTGGTTAGAAAGGAGCTGCTGATCTCTAAGTGAGATGATACACAACGGAATTGACTCTTTCAAACCAGTAGGAATGGCCTTGTTGCATGTACAGATTCAAACTCATTGCGTGACATGGAGGGCATTGGCTCACCAAAACCATTGCAGTCTGCAAATGCCATTGCTTCATCAGAGGCTGAGACAAAGAAGAAAGTGATGGTGTTTGGAACAGATTGGCCAAGAACAAGATTTTTAAAAAATTTGAAAAATCCGTCATATGAGGTTCTGGCACTATCACCTCGTAACTACTTTGCATTCACCCACTTGTTACTAAGTGTTACATGTGGTATAGTGGAAGTCCACAGCATCGTAGAACCAATTCATAACATAGTTAGAAAGAATGTGGATATTTCTGATTCAGAAACTGAATGTTTCAAGATTAATCCAGCAAACAGGAAAGTTTACTGTCATTTTAATTCAAACAAGCACATTGGTGGGATACAAAAATTTGAGATTGACTATGATTATTTGGTTATAGTAGTTATTTTGATATTTGTCATACTCAGCATATGTTTTTGGACAAGAAAACCAAAAGAGATAGATGAGGATATGGATACAAACATCGAAGGTGTCACTCGATGGCAAGTTTTTCAGGTAGGGGGATTGATGTGGAACAGGTTTCTAATAATTATTCGGATATGCGAGATTGGCTCAAGAAAAAGGAAAGGAATTCGTTAATTTTGTTAATTTCTAATTTTTATAATTTCCTAATTTTTAAAGTTTTTTAATTTTTCTAATTTCTAATTTTCTAATTTTTCTAGTTTCTTAATTTCTTTAGTTTCTTAATTTTTATAGTTTCCTAATTTTTAAGGATTGCATTCCCTATAAATATTTATAGTGTTTCATTATTTTGGCATACTTCAATAATAATATTTTTTTTTAACTATTAATTCTCTTTTGAGTGTTTTAAGGTTTTATCTTTTTACAAACCCTATTATTTTCCTTCTATCTCTCCCCTGTGATGATGAATAGGAGGTTCATGCCCATATAACACTTGGAAAGGAGTTGTTTTTGTATCTGTGTGATAGTTAATATTGTACCAGAATTTTGCCAAGGGCAGTCATTTCACCCACTCCTTAAGTTTATCACTAACGAGACCTGGGATCAGTTTGTTAAAAAGAACTTCACTTCCCACCTAAGTCATCAACCAATTAGGGCTCACCAAATGTACAGACTTTTGGCCCAACCTAGGCCCAAAAATAGGGCTCAAAATGCCCAGCATGAAGGGCCCAAGACAGTTCCCAAAGCCCAGCATGAAGGGCCCAAGAAAGCACCCCAACAGCTAGCTCAAACAAGCTACTGGGTGGGGCCCTCCAACAGCTAGATTTCTAGCCGTTGGAGACTTGCCTCTCTGCTCTCTCTCCCCTGTGTTAGTTCCCCATTTATTTTCTGTAAATAGGCTCTTGTGTCCCTCATCCTCATCCAAACTATGATTCAATGATCCCAACTACTCATGTATTCTCTCATTATTAGCAATAAAATTCTGAATTAGTTTTCAATCCTTCTTACTGTTCATATTTAAATTTTTAACACAATCCAGGCTGGGCCAGTTCCAAGACAAGCCTTGGAACCACGGGCCAGTTCGGCGACGGTTCTAAGGCCTTCCCGGCTTGGAACCAGCCCGGTGAACCAGGCCCGTTGAGCCGGGCCAGTTCCCCGTTTGTTCTTTTTCTAAAAAAAAGGGTTTGACTAAGTTTCCATATCTCATACCGAGAAAGCAGAGAAAAGGAAAAAAAAAGGAATTTATAGATAGATTTTATTCTCATTCTTCTCCTCTATTTCTCCTTTGGCACACCCACCTCGATTCACGAACTTTGTCCATAGATTTTTGTTTAAACCTTTAAAAACCCCGTCACCAATTTCATTTTGACCTTTCCTACTCCTAAGCCCAAGGCAAGAAACAAACGCATGCATATCCATTTCATTATTCTTTTCACTTATCTCTTTTCTATTGTATATGGTTTTTTGTCTTTGATTTACTCTCTTATAGTTTTGTTTTGATTGCTTTCATGTATGAGAAGATCTTATATGGGTCACTGTTCTTTCATCCTTTCCTGTTTTCACGCCCTTGGATTCCGGTACTAGTTTTGCTTTGTAATTTACTTTATGGGAATCTATTTTTCTCCATATCTTGGTTTAACTGTTGATTTGGGGTGGGTTTAATATTTATTGTGTTTGGTTTGTGAGCTTTGAGTGCTCAACTGAAATTTCTCACTTTTGGGGGTTTTGAGTGCTCAACTGAAATTTTCAAGTTTCTAGGGTTTTGTTAGGACCTAGTTTAGGAGCTGTATTTTTTGGGGCTTTTAAGTGGAGGGACTTGATTTCTGAGTTCCAATCTTGTTTAGTTTCTCCAGGTTATATTTTCTGGTTGCTGTCATCATGGATTCCCCTCAATCTGTGGTTTCACCATTCAAGGCATCCACAGTTATGGCTGAACAAGAAGTTCAAAGGTCCGATCATTTCTCTCGGAGTGCTAGTTCTTTGACTAAGGGAATGGAGGTTCGAAGGCTAATTTGGTTCCATAGCCATTGGAATGAATCGGCCAGGCTGATTCCACTATTCATTAGAACCGGCCAGCCAATTCCGGGCCTGGGCCGGTCCCACGCCGAAGTTATTCCCGGTTTCAAATTTGGTTGAACCGGACTAACCCGATTACTGGGGCCGGGCCGGGCCGGGCCAATTCCTAGTTATTATAGCCCAGGCTGGTTTCCGATCCGGGCTATGGCAGGTTGGCTGGGCCAGTTTCTGGGCCAGAACCGGCCCATGCCCATCTCTATCATTGGCCATGCATCTTAAGTACTACTCTAAGCATCTATTCACCATCTCAGATTGGCCATCAAATTGGGATGATAAGCTGAGAAAAATTGCAAATTCACCTGCTGCAATATGAACAATTCTTTCCCGAACTAACTAAGAAACACATTGTCCCTATCATTTACAATGGTTTTAGGCATTCCATGGATCTTAAACACTAAATCCATAAAAGTTTGTGCCACCATCACAGTTGAGTAAGGGCGGTACAAAGGGATAAAGCGTGCATATTTACTTAGTCTATCTACCACAACAAGGATCACAGATTTTCCAAAAGAATTGGGAAGTCTTTCTATAAAATCCATGGTTATATCACTCCCTACCAAAGTAGGAATACGTAGGGCTTGTAGAAGTACAAGGTAAGCATTATTATCCGTTTTTGATCGTTGGTAGACTTCACATTCTGCAATGACCCTAGCAACTTCCAAGTACATGTAGTTCCAATAAAAGGACTATTTGAGTTTCTTGTAGGAAACTTCTACTCGTGAATGGCCACCAATGGCATTAGAGTGCCATAATTGAATTAATTTTAGACGCAATTGAGGTACATTGCCCACCACAACCTTGCCCTTTCTGCATAAGATTCCCTTTACCCAAGAATAATGTTTAACAGTTTTTCCATCTTGTAGTTGTGAAGCAATTGTTGGAGTTTATCATTAGTTTGTCAACTTTGTTGGATTTTAGACATAAGGATTGCGCTAATAGTTGTCATAGTTTTGATTTCTGATACCTCAAGCTCCATAGGTCTCCTAGATAGTGCATCTACCGCCACATTTTCAACTCCTTTCTTTTATATTACTGAGAAATCATAACCCAAGAGCTTAACCAACCATTTTTGCTGAGCTGGTGTCGAGATTTTTTGCTCTAGGATGCACTTCAAACTTTGATAATCTGTCATGATCACAAAGTGAGTCCCACATTGTGGGCTCTGGGGAAGAGAATATCTAAACAGTCTTTCCCTTGCTTTTTTTTACAAGGAAACTAATTCGATTCCCAAACCTTCAGAACACAATGGAGAGGCTAATTCTCCCATAGGATCATCATATATTATGTCCCCAAATCTAATAGCGAAGTTCCTCACATATTCTTCCCCGATTAAGTAATTCACGAGTAAATTGAGATTTCATGAATACCAGATCCCACTGAAGGGCTCTTCCTTCCATATGCATAGCTACCAACTTCACCTTCGATTCTGGAGGTGTTTCATCAACTTCAAAGAATTGTTCACACTTGTACAACCAACCACGAAAATCTTCTCCATGAAAACTGGGAAATTCAAGCCTGGATAGCTTAGTAGCAGCTAAATATCCAAATCCACCAACTCCTGGTCGATTCTGTCCCTGTCCTGATTGGCGTGGAAAATTATTGATACTTTGCAAGTGGTTTTCTAAAACCAGAGATCTAAGAGCACCCATTTCTCTGTCGAGATCCTCCTTCTACTCCTTAAGCAAAGCTCTCATTGTTTCTTCCAACGAATAGATCTTGAGTTTCCTTTGCCATCGTGGTGATCCTAACCTAACCTAGCGCAGATACCAATTGATGCAAAGGAAAGATGATCTCAATGCTTATGCTAAGTAGGATTAAGGATGAGGATAGAGAAACTCAATCGGACTTAGAATCAAGTAGGAATTTTCATTAATGAGTATAGGAAAGTTCAATGTTAGCAAGATACACTAATGGAAGTTCTGTAATAAGACTGCTGATAGGGGAAGAAGAGAATGAGATCAAAGTTACAAGAAAGACACACATACATTGACTTCAGTCGCACCCTAAATCAGTTCCTCCCTCTGCACTCATCCTAACTAACTTGCCAGCTCAATAACAACATGCCAGGTCATCAGATTCTAGATCCAGCAACACTCCATGACGTCTCAGCTCCTTAACATTTTCTTCATGCATCAAATTCATGGACAAGTCAACATCTAATAACATGTCTTAAAAAAAAATCAAATCAATTTATGCAAAAATCTAATCGGATCAAGAAAGATTAAAACCCTACCTTGCTTTTCCAAGATCTTAATAAGATAAGGCTGAGAAGGCACATCGAGATAATCGCCCTTGTAATCTCGATGAAGAGAGGCTTTTCTTCGGACCTTGACTTCCATGAATGGCTCTTGATCTTCAACTACGTTGTTCTCCGACGGCTTCAATCTCAATCCACCGCCTAGGAATTCGTCGTCGTCTACCTAGTCGTCGCACTAGACGGGTTCAGATTCATCCAATTGTTCGTTTATGCGAACGCTACGCTGCGTTTTGAATCTGGTCATCATTGAATTGAATCAACAGAAGAAGATTCGATTCGATGGTTAGGTTTCCCTTTTTGAATTTTCTTTTCTATTGGTTGTTTTCTTTTGATTTTGTCAGAGCAGGTGGAGAGAGAGTAGGCGAGACGGTGACTGGCCAGCGCCGTTTGACGGTCGGGTCGGGAGAGGGTTGAAAACAACGTCGCCCGTGGCGGACTTATTTGACGCTGTTTACTGCACATTATTCTTGGTTCATTTTTTGCCACAGGCTCTGGTTGAAAACGGTTGAACTTAGGTTGAAACGGTTTGATAAAATTTTGATATTAGATTTATTAACTTTAACTTTCTCTGAAAAAAAAATTACTTTCAAATCTCATAATTCTTATAAAATAAAAATATTATAAATAAAATAGAAATAAAATAAATCATCTGTGATTTTTTAAAATCTATTTGTGTGATAGATATAATTTTTATAATGTTAACCCGAACGAATGTAAAAAAGAAATTATCATTCTTTTAACCTTGTTGATTGACACAGGTGATGCGATCTGATTCCCTATATAATTAATTTGATCTTTAAACATCTTCTAGAAAAATGGGTTTAAATCCAATCTAAATTAGAAAATGTTGATTTTTTTAAAGTTATCTTTTTCAAAAAATAATTATACTTATAAGATATTATGATTTTGATAGAAAATTATTCTATGATTAGGAATATTATTAATAAAATATGATATAATAAAATATTTTGTTGGTCGACCTAGCTAAAAAACTAGCAACAGAAATGAGAGGCGACGAGAGACTTCACCAAGAAACACAAGGTGCAATCAAAACTAGTAACAATATTTGAATTCTTACAGGAGATTACCGTTGACCATAAACTAATACCATAGGGCCTGAAGATGGAGGCCAAAAAAAAAAAAAATCACAACACACAAAGGCACCACACTAATTCAAGGGAAAAAAAGAATATATATTCTTAAAAAGAATCTGCCTAAAGAGACCTTAATCTGGAGTCATGAGGCTGAAGCCTTGAGTCTCAAGCACAGAACACCCGAAAAGGATCCCTTTCTTGCATGTTTGAGGCACCTCTCTTACCTCTTCAACTCTCTGATTTCCTCTCTTTTCGTTAACACTTGTTAATCTATTCTTAGATTCATTGGCTCAGATACAATGACGACCATTAACCACTTCTTTATCTCTTTACTCTTTAATGTGGCAGTGTCTTAATGAGAGGGACAAAAAAGAAACAAGAATTCAATAGTGAATATAATTACTCTCTCTTAGCTAATGTATGCCTCAAGATACCACACAATGGTCTTACTAGAAATTTGCTACACATCGAGTATCTTTTCTTGTTAATAAGAAGTTTTGTAGTTTTAGAATTACACAATATAAAAGCAGTCTTAGGGTTATATAATATAAGAGTAGCTCTTTTCATACAATCACAGAAATAAATTAAAATTATTAGAACTCAATTCTACTTTATAAATAAAACTAGTTTGATACATATTTGTTAAATCATATATACTTCTAATATGTGTGTATACAAATAGATGTAATGCCTAAATCTTAAGAACAACACCAAAAGATAGAACTAAATGTGATCAGACACATACAATTTTTGTTGTTAATTCATAATGCAACCCTATTAGTATTATTATGTTTTTTTTTGGGGGGGGGGGGAGTGGGGGAGGGGCGGCTGCTGTAAGAGCACGAGGTATAATAAGGTTTACAAAATCTAATTTTTCACGTACATAATTACTAAATATTAACAAAAATATCCATTTAATGTTTGATTTAATTTTATCCTATTGTTTTTACTAATTTCGTTTTCCTGATCCCTAGAAATTAAAATTAAAAACATCCCATATAAAGTGAAAATTTCACATTACCATTTTATATATTTTTTAGTTCTTATTATTTATTATAATAGATTGTGTGGATGCAAGGATATTTAGATACTTCGATATTATATTATTAGGTGAAAGAGAGAAGTAAAAACTTTATATTTTAATATAATTGAGTGTATAAAGTATAGTCACGCTTAACATATATAAAATATATTTAGTTAGGTAGAATATTAATAATGCAACGTTGGTGCATTATTATTATTATTTAAAAAAAAAAAAAAGCGGTAAAAACTGGGGCATCGAGAAAAGAGAGTTTGTGGGGGAGGTATTTTGGCTTTACGGACAGGAAACGCCAAAACAAGGGAGGGCCCACCCACACAAAAAGAATAACCAATCAACCTGCGTCAATCTGAAGCAGCCCCTCTCTCTCTCTCATTCATCCTAGCCATATAGATACACACAACGCACACTGATTATTGTCGCCGTAGTTTTTCTTTCCCTAATATAAAAGTCATCGCCTTCCCTTGATTGAAAAATCCCATTTTTCTTTTGCTATTTCTCCTTCATTTCGTTTCTTCATCTTCATCTTCATCTTCATCTTCTTCGGCTTATAATCTTCCTCAAATAATCCCAGGGCTTCAGAGGTATTGGATCCGATTCTCAATTTCGTGATTTCTTTTTTTCCCCCCCTCCTTTGAGGTCGTTCTGAGTCGTAAAATTTTGGAAATCCTTTTGGTTAGGTTTCGGAGATGGCTTCGAAGCGGATCTTGAAGGAGCTCAAGGACCTCCAGAAGGATCCTCCTACCTCTTGCAGCGCCGGTATCCTCTCTCTCTCTCTCTCTCTCTCTCTCTAATTCAGGTGTTCGTTTGGCAAATTAGTTTCCGATCTATAAATTTAGGCGCTTTATGTTGTTTCATTTGCAATGCTGGTCAGCAAAGAATCTATCTTTTTTCAATAGAATGGCTTGTTAAGGTCATTGATTGTTTGTGAGAACAATAGAAACCCCCAGCCCCTCCCCCCAAAAAAGAATTCAATGTTATTAATAATATTTATGTAAAAAAAGGTTATAAAAGAGACTTGCAGTTTGGAGGCTAGATGATTATGCTGATGATTTGTTTTAGATCGAAAAGGCTTGTATTCTGGTTGTAATTTGTGGTTATTGTCTTTGTAAAATTTTTACAGATACACGTCCTGTAACATAATAAATGGAATATTTTTTACATAAAAAATTGTGGTGGATAAATGTTGGTTACGTGATGTTATGATTTCATACATTTTTTAGCCCAGGTATTCCTATGTTAAAATCAAAAGCTCACAAATCTAATTGAAATTGCATGATAGACATCGTTGAAATAATTATCACTATTTACTACGTGTATGCTAATGGGCTTTAAACACTTTGGCATTCGTCTTTCAATTTAGCTGGATTGAATACTTTAATTCTTCGAATTGTTGTCTTTAAAGATTCTTGCATCTTTAGTTCCTATAGCAAATCCCAGTTTTTATTTGCTCTTTACTGCTGCCAATACAAAACTCACTTAAGGAGGTTCTATTATGAGCTACCAAAGACCTGTCTGTGTGATGATACCAATCCCCTCCTCCAGCCCCCACCCCATGCAGGGGCCCAGATTAGGTTTGTGTCCCCAACCCTGAAAAACTACCAAGCAAAACTAAGAAATTTCTCTTATACTCTCCCCTCAGTAGGAATTTTTCACTTGATTTAGGTATGTATTTGCTCACAGGATGGTGATTGCTTTTTAATAAAATTCTTTATTTTGAGTCCTTAGTATGAACTAAAACTCTTCTTAATTATACACCTTAAGCTTATAGATAGATCATCTGTAAATTCTCAATTCTAAATCTATATTGCATTATCTATTCATGATAGGCAGCAATAGTTATCACTACGTTATGCCACCTAGGTTCTTTATAGCCATCTTCTGACATCGAAAATGTGGTATTGGGATGGGAATTGACACCTATGATACTGGTACGCCTTTTATGTATTCTTGATCCATTGAAGTTGTTGATATGAAATCCTAGTTGCACTAAGGGGTTACCATGATTCTTTGGCATCTCTTCCTTTTGTACATGACATTCTTTTGCGATTCACACTCCGGTTGTCCATATAAAAGTTGATTGTTCTATATCTATAAGCAGCGTCTCTTTCATTCTACATAATTATCTTGAGCTGATGTTTAATGAAACTAGATTTTGCTTGCTGTGCCATGTTTTAATGTAAATCACATTTTGGCTCATGAGTCTGGATTGTGTTGCAGGACCTGTTGCTGAAGATATGTTTCATTGGCAAGCAACAATTATGGGCCCCCCAGATAGCCCTTATTCAGGGGGTGTTTTCCTAGTAACCATTCATTTTCCCCCAGACTATCCATTTAAACCACCCAAGGTATTCACTTTTCTGCTTGGTCTGTGACTTTTGGTGTTTTATCCCTTCTTGGTGGTTATGTGGAAAGGGGTCTGCATGACACTGAAGTTTGATTTAATGGTACTGCTTTGTGATAAATATGTATGCTGTAACCAGAGCCAACTAGTTATTCATTTTCAGGTTTGGTAAGTCATTAGGTAGAGAATCCGCACAAATTAAACCAACACTCCTTCTTTCCCCCCTTCCTTAATCTTTCCCATATTTATCTCTCAAATGCCCAGTCCCAATTGTTGGGATTAAGGCTCATGTTGTTGTTGTTGTTGTTGTTGTTGTTGTTTGGTAAGTCATTAGGTCACTCTTCATTGTGCATTAGGAAGCAACAGAAACACAGTATTTTAAAAACTGTGGGAAGCAAAATGCAGTGTCTAAATTTAAGCTCTCTCCTTTTAATGTTAATTTGTGGTTCATTATGCAACTCTGTTCAATTTGGACCCAATAATAGTACCATGATTTTTGGGTTTTAGTTTGTAATTTGTTTTCCTCATCCACCCATATGTTTCTTGGGTTCTTGTTGAATAATTTGAGATCATCATTTTTTTATACCCAACCTTATGTTCTTTCTAGTGTTCGTTTAGTTTATCTGATTTTGTCAAATTAATTTAATACCTCTCCTTAGTTACATGGTTGTTCCTCTTTCAGTGTGCATAACCTTCAAGTTGTTTAGGCTTATCCTAATCTTGGGCCTTCTTCGGCGTTTTATTTTTGTTTTCAACCATTCCTTTTTTTTTCCTTTCTGTGAGAACCACCTGTAGACGCCTGGGTAGGCCACCCACCCAATGGAATTGCGCTGTTGGGTCATGTGACCCAATTTGGGAAGCATTCTAGACTTTTAAATCACCCAGATTAAATAACACATTTTATAGAAAATCATACTATATTTTTGTTGCTTTTATGTTGTGGTATTAATTAGCAATAAGAAATAAGACTTTCTTTTGAGTTTGAAAAGGACTCTAGTCTTTTCTTTTGAGTTTGAAAAAGACTCTTCAAGAATCTCTAGATAATTAAGAGTCCTATTTAATCCTATTTCCTTTTCCCCAAAAGGACTGAAAATTAAACCTTTCTAGTTTACAACTGGTCTTTTTCTAGGGAGTACAAAATACAAAGAGATTTGCTAACATTAATAGTATTAAATCTGAGAAATACAAGTAGGGCTTCTACTAACAAATTTCTTTTCTTTGCGTGAATAAGAAAGGCCACATTCAATATTGACACAATATCCTTGGTCACCGCATATATGAGCGGCCCAAACTATAACTTCTAATTGTACCATGATCTGGCAACTATGGAATGACATGCAAAAAAAATGGTGCCAAACACCACTCCTGATATGTTCCCTCTTTTGTGCAATTAAATTGGGTATTAATATATCAACCAAGCAACCAATCAACCAAACAAACCAACCACACAAATCAAAACACCAAATTTTTACATGGAAAACCCATCAATGTGAAGGTAAAAACCTCAAAGATCTAGTTCTTCCGAGATTACAGATGTTTCTCTAGCACCCCAGAGGATATCAATACATCAATTCCTCAAGATACAATCTTGGTTTGCCAAATATTAATATTTCATCCCCCAAAAATAAAGTGTGGATAACAATAAAGTTCTACCAAATTAAAGTGGTTGGGTCAACATAATTTAGTTGACAAATTGTTCACAAACATTTCTCCAAACAGTGCACTTGTCTTGTATTTACTATGTCCATTGTTTTGTAAGCACTTCACTTTGTTCACCTTGGTTCCATTCTCTGGGGTTATTATTGCACAAATTTTCCAGCTTATGGATCAAAGCTTTGAAGTTAGTTGATTTCAAATATTTCTTGTGTACAAACTTACCAATGTTTCATTTTTCAGTGCTAATGTAAAATCTGCAAGTCAGTTGCATACTTTATTTTGTCTGTAAGAATTTGATAAATTTTCTGAATGGTATACTTTGTATAATAGTTTTGAAATCGATGATTAGTTTTATCATTTGCTTATTTCTGATTATCATAAATATTTCATCTTTGGAAAAAGATTTTTGTGATACTTTTTTGGACAATTGTGGAATTCATTTAGCTTTGGGATTCTGTGGAATTTATTGTTTACAATTTTATTAATTTGGATTTGGAGGATTGGTGAGCGAAGTGTTGACTGGTGACTAACTGGATTTATGGTGGCTCTACATCTGGGATATCCTAGAGGAGGATAGAATGAGCCTTCCCAACAATGGATTTGAGATGTTATTGGATTCTTTAGTTTGAGAAATCCTTAATTATGGCCTTCTTTAAATATAGAAAATCGCTGCTTTTGCACTTATGCCACATGCCTCTAGAAATAAGAAAAAGAGAAAAGGGGATTCTATGGCCCATTCTGTGGGGTACTGGGTATGGATTATTAGATAATGAATGGATGTGCCATTTTCTATTTAAGGCATTTCAGTTCATTGCATAGTGTTTTGTTTCCATTTATTCAGTTCATTTGCATAAAGAGAAGCCCTACGCACCGAAGGTGGATAAAACCTTTTCTATAAATCTGATGTAGTTGCAGGTGATATGACATTGTACTGCCCCATATTATTATTCTCACTGGGTTACCCTTTGGAAGGCCCATTAATGATCAAATGAAGGTTCACGTTCAGATTTCAAACTCCGTAATATTCCTAGAATTTTGCTGCTTTGTATTTTGATAGGCATCACTTTGTGACTAAATGTGGACGTTCTCTCTCTGATTGTCTAAATGTTGAAGTGATGTAATCTTGCAGGTAGCATTCAGGACAAAGGTTTTCCATCCAAATATTAACAGTAATGGAAGTATTTGCCTTGACATCTTGAAGGAGCAATGGAGCCCTGCCTTAACTATTTCTAAGGTTCATATTCTGCTAACTTGAGACTACAAATCCTTTAGCATGTTTTCCTGGTAGATACTCTGCATTAATTGTCATGCTACCCTGATGATTTCTTTAGTTATTTTTTATTTATTTGTTTGTTTTTTTATTTTTATACAGAGTAATTTAGGTCTCAGGCGTGATTTTGTTAGTCACCAGGAAATATTACTCTTCACTTCAATGTCATAGCTGCATAAATATCATCTCTAAGCAGGTGTGCCCATTTCGTGTTATTTTCAGGTACTTCTTTCCATCTGCTCTCTTCTGACAGACCCAAATCCTGATGATCCTTTGGTACCAGAAATCGCTCACATGTACAAGACAGACAGGAACAAGTACGAGACAAATGCCCGAAGCTGGACCCAGAAATATGCCATGGGCTAAGCACCTGTGGTATAAGAATCAGGGGGTCATTCGTTTCTAAAAATTTTAGATTTATGTTCTGTGTATGGAGTTTGATCTGCCTCTTGTAATCCTATGATGGACATAAAGGGGTTGGGAACATGCCCTCATTTAAATGGAGGCAAATGGGGAAATCAAAATGTTTGCTCGCATGTTGTTTGTATGTGTTTGTTGGAATTAGTGTTAAAACTCCCGTGACTTGGTTTCTTTCCCCTGAATCCCTTCTGAGGACAATATACACCTCTGGTTGTCCTTGTGCTGTCTGTATAAACAAAATTGGAATATTGTGATTTCTTGGAAGAAATTGTAACAAGCAGTCTAGCTGTGAAACTAAATCCCTGTTTTAACACAATTTTACTTGGTCCAAATATTTGACCCTATATGAAGATTCTAGAGAAAGAATTCGGTTTCTTCTGATAACAATAGTATGGAAACCATCCTATCTTGCTACCAAGTAGTCCATAACGTTTTGAAGAGCTTAATGTTGTACTAACGATCTATGGATTTAGTGACAATGAACTAAACTTCTTTAATCAACATTTCAAATTCGAATATTGAGAATGGAAAAACTGACGGTGGAAGAGTCAGTCCCTTGATTGGGTCCAACAATTGTTTGAATCGAATTAGTTAAGGTTTCAGATACCGGTCAAATACATACAAAAAAAAGGCGCCTAATGATGTATTGTATATCATGGTGATGGAATGTTTTCTTGCCAAACCCTTTCTATTAATGCACTTGTCTTTCATCATGATATTTGTTGCCCGGGAAGTCCTATGACAGTGTCTGTGCCTTGCCTCATGGTTACCATATGACAATGGTTTTTCCTCTGTGGATACCATATACTTGTTGCTTCACCCTCGTGTGACCAGGATTTAGGTCTATAGTCAATGGGATGTCATTTTTTTCCCCATCTTCTTGTTCCATGGTTTCTTTGTGCTTTGTCTGGATTTTGGGCTCTTGCAGTTCAAATCTTCTGTTTTATGCCTTTATCATTTAGTTCGATACCCTGGGTGTATTGGATTTATAGGTTGATAGTATGGATAATTATTAGTGGTTGCTATGTTGGCTATTGAATTTCCAGTTGTAGTTTGCATTGGTTTTAATTAATGGTTATGCTTAAGATTCATTATATTTAGAGAGAGAGAGAGAGATTGTAGCAGCTTCAGCACCCCTATCACAGAAGATTTTGAAGGAAGAAGTGGAAAGACTCCGAATTGGTCCCCAGTGAGATTAAATCCAAGTGGAATCTTTTAGAGAGAGAGAGAGAGAGAGAGATCTTGTAGAATGACCAGAGACCGGCAGACGAGGCAGTTTCTCGAGTCAACTGATGTCCTAAACTGCTTACCTGCTTTGCTTGCTCAAATTAATATTCTTTTCTATAACATGGTTGTCACAAAACTGATGTGATATCATGTTTTTCATGGAGAATTTAGAATCTATTAATGAGTAATAATTTAACTTACACTGTGTCCCTCCTCCCCTTTTAAAGGTTTTGAGTTTGAATCTTCTTATATACAAAAAAAATGAAGGATTTAGAATAAGGTGATTCGAATTCTCTCAATCCTGAATATATTTGTTGTAATCTTAACATTACAATTTTCTGGGCCCTAAGTGAGCAAAAGTATGCAGTAATGAGGATTATGCAACTTCCATAGATTAAGATTGGACCTGGTAAATATATCTTATTGGGGTAATGAGGATTATGCAACTTTCATTTTTGGTTGGAGTTGGCTTTACTGAACGTATTGCTGTAATAGAAAACAAAGAAAAGGGGGAAAAAAATCATTTGTTGGGGTAACTTTACCGCTTTCAACTGTCAACTGCCATGGCAACTTTTCCTCTGTTTTCTTATTCTCCATAGGAAACCAGACATTTTAACTCAATTGGTACATTCCTCCTTCCCGTTATAATATGCTCAAATTCGAGTCCCAGTACGAAAAAAAAAAAAAAAAAAAAAAAAAAAAATGGAGGAAGAAACTATACCGAGCGAGTAAGCGTACAAGGCCTATAATTCGAATTACATGACCTAGACAGGAGTGAGTTACTTTTATATTTTAGTATTTAGGGCATCAATGAAGATTATCTTTTGGACTCTTCAAGAGTCACTGACATACCTAAGCTATCAAAAGAGGCTTTGTAATGCTACGAGTTGTGCTTCAGTATTCAAATTAATCAAAGGCCTCTGTCATGTTTGTCTACCCTAGTTTAAAAGTTTAAACTGTTTTTTGCTTATAGCCCATGTGATTTGCTTTGGGTACCCTTTGCTTGGCTTTTTATGCACGAGGGTAACATTGGAAACAGAAACACAGAGAGAGAGAGAGAGAGAGAGAGAGAGAGAGAGAGAGAGAGAGACTTGTAACATTTGTATTGTGTACTTTCTGGCCCATGACAGTAATAAAACAAAGATGGTAAAACTGCTTTTTCGATCCCACCGATTTCAAAATTCTAAATTTTAGATCAATTAAGTCTATTGCGTTAACATAGTTTTAAGGATAAATATGGATCTCTACCTATCCTCATATTAAACTAAAAAATATTTTATATATCGAATAACTCCTTAAATTTTATTTCTAAATAGAATTTTTTTATCAAAAGGTGTATTTATAGTAGAAAAGAGTGACCATACTCACTCTCCCCTAAAATCTTTTTGACTTTTAACTCATTTCTCTTGTACCAAATCAGAAGAATTTAAGACTTAAATTTAGGGGTAAAGTGTTTTAAAATTTTTTATTTGTTTAATATAAGAAAACTCAAATAAGAAGTATAAAAAATCATGAAAACTATCAAAAGTCCTAGATCAAGAAAAAGACATATGACCCATGTCGTATATGTCTATTATATAATTATTACACGTGTCACGCTTAAATCTTAATAAGTTTTTTTTTTGAAATTTTAAATTTTTTTTAAAAAAAAATAAAAAATACATAAAATAAATTTTTAAAAAAAAGAAAGGGGGGGGAGAGAGGGAAAAAAAAGGATTTTTAAAAATATATAATTTCATTATTAAAAAAAAAAAAAAAAAAAAAAAAAAAAAAAAAAAAAAAAAAAAAAAAAAAAAAAATATATAAATTTGTGTTATGAAAAATGGAATAAAAAAAAAAAAAAAAAAAAATAATAAAAAATATTCACTAGAAAGGTATGCAATGATCTTATTTTTTTTTTTTTGGTAAAGATATTTATTAAATCTGCTACAATTATTGTCTCAAAAACTCACATAATTAATGTTGAGAAATAAGATAAGATCAAATGATTAGCTGTTAAGATAAAAATCAAATTATTTTCTAAGATTATATTAGAATCATTTTAAAATCGAAATTTGTTTGTGAGGCTTTTCTATCAAGCCATTATTAATAAAATACTAAAATATTTTTAAATTTAAGTAATATTAGATTTATCAAAATATATTTTAAATAAACATATTTGCCGAAATAATTAATAAACATATTATATAAAATTTTGTTTATTTAATTTTGAGTTATTTAATTTTTAGGGCATCATTAGTCAATATTTCTATTTGTGTATCATATGGGCTTTTCCATATGGGTGTATAGGGGCAAACCTCGAAAACAGGATCAGAAATGTAGTGCAAGCAGAAACTGTGTTTTTTTCGACGATGTTTCTTCGGTTAACGTATGTTACCTTTTCTGGTATAAATTATTTACCTTCAAGTTAAATTATTTACATTTTTGAAATTAATACCATTGTTTGGTTGTAAAGACATTTTAGACAAATTTGATAAAATTACTTTATTTTCTTCAACTCATTTAATATAAAAAAATAATAAAGAACAATTAATGCGTGTGTGTGTGTGGAGAAAGAGAGAGTGTGTACCAACGCATCATTGGTTTAGTAGGAAGAATACTATCGCCCCATATCAAGTGTTGGGGTTTGAAACATGATGATGGTAAAAACGACGTTGAAATAATTCTCTCTTAGTTGGGACCCGACAACAGTTCGGTCGAAATTAGTCGGAGTGAAGATCCGGACACTCGACGATTGATCAAGTCCAGAGAGAGAGTGTTTGTGAGAAAGATACTAATGGACAATTGGCCTAATAGGGAGGACACTAAATTGTTTAATTAAAACTCGGGTTGGAATTTTAAAAATGAAAAGTATTATGATAAAAAATCTTTCCCTATAGAGAATCCGACAATAGTTTAAGTTAGATTACTTAGAATACAATTTTGAATACTAATTGATCAAATTAAAAAAAAAAAAGATATGGAGTAAAAGAGAACTGTTAATTTATCCTATTTTATTTCTTTCATATTTTTGTAATATGAATTTAGCATATTTACTTGTATTTATTTATTTTAAATTCATAGCAATTTATTTGGATAATTAAAAAAATCTTAAAACAATATTAAGAAAATTTAAAAAATGAAAAGTTTGGACTGTGAAAAAGACTTAAAAACTCAAAAGTGAGTCTCACTTAATTAATTATATAGAAATTTCTCAATACTAACATCTTACACTTTTAAAATATTTTTTAAATATTTTAACATATTAAATTAATCATATTATATAACAAAAACCATGCATCCCTCACAATTTGAATACGGAGACACCATCTCCAACTAATTTTCCTCAATTTTAGGTACCAACATTTCCCATTTTATTACTAATCCCCATGTATGAATTTTAAATTCCAAATGTTGAAAACCCTACACCCCACAAAAAGACTCAACCCTATAACATAAGATATGTTCTGGAAAGTATTTGCAAAGTCAGACAGATATATTGTCCCATTTGGAAATCTCACTTTACTTTAACATGCCTCCAGTTATCTTTATTTAATTTTTATAATTTTTTAATTAAAACAAAATATTAAAAATATAGAGTTGTAAAATAAAAGGAGTTATTATTGTTTTTATAAATTAAATTCCAATTAAACTAAATCCCGAATTAATAGCGGAGCCAAGTTGTAGAGTGTGGGGGCAATTGCCCCCACTAAAATAAAATATTTTATATATTAAATAAAAAATTACCTCTAAAATATATATATATATATATATACCTTCACATTTAAAAAAAAAAAAAATTGTCCCAAATGAAAAAAAATTTATATTTATAACTTAAAAATATATGTCATTTCATTTTATAAAATTATTTTATCTACGTCGGGTCGGTGGAGGAAGGCGCGAACGGCGCCGGTAACCGGCCGGGTGAAGTCAGGTGGGACCTACTATTTTTCAGACCACCTTCAACCCAATGTCCTCTTGACTCGGGACAAAATCCCACGCGGTCCGCTTTATGTACCTTATCCTTGGCCCGTTAACTACTCCAACCCTTTTCTACATAATAATACTATAAATAATGCGATCATTTTTATTTTTATTTTTTTTAATTTTTCATATATAAGAGATTTTATTAAGATAGAAATAAACTATTAAAAATTTAAATCTAATACATTCATAAAGATATGATAGTTATGAATTTAATTAAGAAAATTATTTTAAATAGGAATGAATGATATAGAAGAATTCATACAAACTAAGTTAATTTTTTTTTCGATTTCGATATTTGTCTCTCATATGATCGATTCTAAATTTTAGAATATAGAATATCTAGTTGTTGTTTTTAATTTTTCATATATTGTAAAAATTTTGAAAAAAATTAAGAAAAATGTTATATGGGCAAATGATTCACGGGCTAATAAGAACAAATTCAATGTGTACTACGTTTTTATTTTATTTTATTTTTTGCTTATTCTGAAATATTTTTAATTAAATCAAAATTATTTACATTTAAAATTTTTAATTTTTTACTAATATAAATTTATTCTATTTGATATAAGAATTATTTAATCCATATAGCATTACTTTAAAAAATGAATTAAAATGCAAAATGTGAATAAAAACAACATTTTTATTTTCTATCATGTAATTTAATTTTTCTCAAAAGATAGAATTTATGGAGAAAGCGAGGACGTTTTTATATGGTGAATTTTAAATATGTTTGAGTAAAGGGACAAGAGTGAAATAATCAAATGTGGGAAAACCGAAAAAAGAAAAAGAAAATAAAAAATGGGGAGCCGAATATGGTGCTGTAAGCCATTATCAAAATCCAAAATGGCAAAACTCTAACTTTTAGAAACTTAATTGCGATTAAATTATCAATATAATAATAGTTGTATTATTCTTTTTTAAAAAATTAATTTTTATTTACAAAACTCTATATTCATTAAAAAATTATTTGTAATACAAATTTTCTAAGTAGAATAAAAAATAAAAATAAATTAAACAGAATTAAATCAAATTGATTTTACACAACAGGATCAGAGTGAGTGAACAAGTTCCTTGGTTTGTTTTTATTTTAAAACAATTTCGGAGAGTTGATCCAACGTTGGCAATATCGTACTTTTTGACTAAATTTTTGTTTTCCCCCTTAAATACCAATTTCACACTCTCATTCTTTTTCAAAATATATGGAAATTCCTTAGGGAGACAATATTAACTAAACTCTGTTTTTATTTTTTTTAATTAAAGAATGGAAAAGTACTTATTTTCGAGCTTTTAGGGAAAAAAATTAGTCTATTGTGGTTAAACTCTAGCTAAAGTGTTTACCACAAACATTAAGGATAACTAATCTATTTTTCACCATTACTCGGATGAATTTGTGACGCTGTATTTTCCTCATCATTATTAATTAAATACATGATATAAAATAAAATATAATAATATAAAAAATCTATAAAACCAACCTCGTTTAGTAAAAAAAAAATAGATAATTGTTATTATTGTATTATTAACTCATTGTGTTCTCGGGACCAAAAAGAGACTTATATGGGTTTTTGAATGACTTAAAATTACTTAATTAAAATTTTAAATGAATTTGGGATATTATATACATATATATAATATTTAGTTAATGTACCCTTTGCTTAGTTTAAAAGTTAAGAATCATGCACACACCCACCTTTACACTGCAAAAGGGTAGGCTTTTTGAATGCCAGATAGACATTTTTGACCACAAGCAACCAAAAAAGTGACACGAGCCCAAAGTATTGGTTTCGAAACTGTATTGTGAAATTCAAAAAAAAAAAAAACATATAATAATTATTAAGTTTGAGTTGATAATATAAAATACAAAACATCATGTTGTCTAATAGTCCTAAAGTTGAAATATAATGTTTTTGAGAAAACACGTGTGGAATTCTGCTTCACTTATTACTTGGGTTAATCTAGTTTTGTGTGGGCACATGAATGTCTGCAACTGCATTAAATTTCTTTAAATCAATTGATCAGATATTCTATCATTTTAATCAGAGATCTTAAATTCGAATCATAAAAAAAAAAAAAATTAAGAAAATCAACTATTAAAATATGATTTATAATATTCAAATTAGATTAATCAGATAAAATATGATTCAACAAAAATTAAAAGAAAAAAAAGAGAATGTCTGCGACTAGAAGTCATGAGAGTTGAAGGGGGACCAACATCTCTTGCTTCAAGATGACGCTTCTGCCTTTGTTTATCCACATGATTTTTACAATTTCTAAAATTCCAATTTTATTAACAAGGCTTCATAATTAAAATTACTAATATTAGTTGTATTAAATAATTTCTAGACTAAAATAAAATAAATTTTTTGTGGCAACCCATATTAATATTCATTGATCAATTCTTAATTAAATTATGACATATTTTAATCCTTTCAAACACATATTTAGTTGAAATTTAGTTAAAATTTGTTGATATGAACCAAAAACAAAAATTTGATGTATCTGATCCATAATCTTTTTTTTTTTTTATCTATTTTCATTACTTAAAAAAAATAACTAAATTGAACCACTGAGACATAATATAGAGTAGCGACGTTTGAGATTACCATTTCTTGTATGAAATATTATGAATTAAAGTTTTTTCAATATATGAAATTACAAGTTTAGATTTTCTTATTTCTAATTAAAAGTATTTACTAATTAATCTAATTGATATTATTGAATGGTAATTATAATTCACACCATTTATTTTATAATAAGGAAAAACTTTTATAATGATGTTAAGATAATATCTATATCTGTCACCTCTTTTCATTTACCAAAAAAAAAAAAAAAAGTGAGAAAATGATGATATCACACAACTCTATCATGTAAGAGAAAGCATATCATGAAATCTTTTAACATCGTGCATTAATGCAAATTGTATATGATGACAAAAATCGATAAAATTCCATTAATAGAAACCCGAATCGGCCGATTGTTAAAGACATCATGTATTCATTTGCCTCAAGCTAGCTTGTGGCGATGTTGATGAGCCAAATTTGGAAAGAGGATAATCAACCTGCAACAACATAAAGTAGAAGTTGTTTGGCATGAACCCTCTTAGGGTGAGAAGTTACTTTGGTTTGGGTATTTAATCCTGTGGTCTTACAACTTAGATTTCTCTTGTAAACCCCCAGCCCCCCCCCCCCCCAAAAGAAAATTATATATCAATATCATTATTATTTTATCATTGTTTTTTTATAGTTCTATTATAAAAAATTTATTTTAATCATATAAAGAAAACAATTATATAGATGAGCATACGTTTTCAAGGGAACAAACTAATGACAACAGTCCCCTCCTCCGATTCTGTGATCAGAATTCGATTCTTATTATAATAAAAAAAATATATAGATGAGTATACGATATAAAATATAATATAATGAGATAGAATGATTCATATACCTGATTTCATTTAATAGGAAAAAAATTTGATTATTGTTGTATTATATAATTTTTAGATCAAGGACAATTAATTAATTATATAGTTTAGGGTCACAATCTTTTAATTTTGTTCTTATCAAAATTCGAGCTAGAACCCACTAATATTTTCACAGAGACCAACACCATGATCAGGTAGGCTTCCAAATTTGTGAATGGTGGCCCATCTTTTCAGGAGAGATCTTGTTCTTTCTTGGGGATTAAAATTAAGAGAAACCTTCACTATAAGCTTGTTTGAATTTTAGTTGGATTTATTTCTTGATTAATAGATGGAAATAGTTCATATATAATAAGAATTTTAGATTTTTAAAATTAATAAGAATTAGGCATCTTCCTTTACCTAACTTTATAAGCAACTTATCACAAATTTTATTCCGAACACAATAATCTGTATGATCTATACAAACAGATATCATTTAGTAGTTTATACAATTAATAGTTTTTGTAAGAGAGCAAGTTTTGATATTAATAATTGTTTTAATTTATTTAATGATTGTATGAAAAAAAATTACTATTATTATATAATTCTAAATCTACAAACCTTCTATTAAATTAAAATATATATATTTATATAATTTTATTTTAAGAGTTATCTACTAATTAAAAAATGTTATATATTGTGCCCGTATAGGATAGCAACATATAGTAGATAGGGAGGGAAAACAGGGCGAAATAGAACTTTAGATTGGAGATTGGACAAAGAAATCCCACATTTCATTCATTATAATTCTTATAATGAAGCTTCTATCCATAACAAGAAGGATTTAGCATATTGTAATCTATATGCCTAAAGGGTAATAGATAAATGGAAGTGGATATACTGTAGGAGGTAGCTAAGATGCAAGTGTTCATGGACCAAAAGAAGTTCATGCACTGAAACCCTCTCTGGTCAAATCATAAAGGGCATGATTAGCTGGTGAATCACTCAAATCAAAGGCTTGGTCTGGGGGGTTGATGTTGGGGCAAACGACAAGCAGAGCAGAGAGCAATATCTAGAGAATCAAAAGAAAGAAAACATCTTCTTGGGCTTGTTGCTCGTTGACTTCTTCCCTAGTGTGTTCCTTTTAGTAATACCACCAAAATTTGAGTAATACAGAATGAAACGATGAGTAGAATTTGATTTATATTATATATTTTTTAAGTAAGACCACCTGGTGATTTGTCCAATTTGATGTACTTCCTTACTTGTCTTTTGCTTATGGCCTTAAATAGATCACTTGGCTCAACAGGAGGGTCACTGTCCCTCATGCCTAAGTCGACAACAATCTCTCTCTCTCTCTGTTAAAACTTTATTCCAAAGATTTGCAAGCGTAATTATCTTTTATTACCTATATATTTTAACATTGTGTGCTAGTGAGATATACTAAGGTTGACTAAAACTATCCTGTGCACATCTCTCTTTCTCTATATATATATACATACATATACAAAGAAAAGGGATTTGGAATTTATGGCGTTTAAATATGCATTTTATTCATAGCAAAAAGGTGAATGTTATGGAAATTATGACCCTAGAAGGTCAGGGCCAGTGCCGGTTCATGAACTACGAAATCAGAACCCCACCATCAAAACTCACACGTCCGTTTTTCTAGAAACTAGTAGGAAATACCTAAGTCATGAGGAGAGGTGGGGGGCAATTATGGGGGACTTTGCCGTGTAATTGGAGGGAGAAGGAAAATATGAATGTAATTTTTTTTTTTAACACGAGATTTAAATTTTTGATCATAGAATGAGAGAGAGAATCGTGACTACTAGGTTGTTTATTTGAAAATATATGAATATGAAATATTAAAAAAATTGAACATGAATAAATTTAAGTTCTCTTATGTGAGTTGAAATCTACATCTTCCATGTTTCAATTTCCATTGATCTGAGAACAACTTCAAATTCTATTCTTCTTCCCTCTACCCTAATTCTAATCTTTCCGTGTGCAGATTAATACAGAAAAATAAAATTTTAATGTTTAGAAAAAGATATGGAGATTAAAAATTTCCACAATGAAATTTTTCTCCTCACATATACAAACTCTAGAATTTAGAGTCTATATATAACCCTCTAAAATTTTTAAAATTCATAAAAGAACTTTGAAAACTTTTAAAAATCACAAAACAACTTAAATCAAAAGCTACACCAATGCGGTTCTCACTATGCAAATTTCTTTTTCTTTTAATTATTTTTCTTCTCTATTATTCTGTTAATTACCTGGACGTATTTTTATTGCGTAATTAAGGATCTGCAAAATATATAAATAAATGTATTATCAACTACTCGATTATTTAGTATTTAATAACTTGATTCTTTTATCCATAATAGAGGATATCTAGATACTCAATTTATCTTATATTAGTCGATGGAACTTAACAAATTTTAAAAACATTCAATGTGACATAAAATTATTTCAAATTCAATTTCTGAATAGTCGATTAAGACAATTTAAGAGGACAATTTATGAAACAATCAACATAAATTCTCTATTATATATACATATTCTAACTAATCAGCACTATATATTTGGCATATGAAACTCTTGACTCATAAGAAAAAAAAAATCACTCATAATATATCAAAATATTCAACTCTAAGTTCATCCACATATGTTTAAAATTAAGAGTGCATAAATTATGTACAGATATAGAGTGTTAATTTCCTTTCATAATTAGAAAATTATTCTATAGGTTATGTTTGTCATAACTACATGCGCCAACTATTATTGGGTTTCAACCCTATCCGAATCTACATCTTATCCGATAATCAACATAACTGTCTCCAACAATTAGAAAGTTCACAAGTTATGGTTCAAATTATTAACTATTTATTTTTAGTGGATATAATTATGATTTATATTTTCTATATATATTGTTTATCTCATCGCATATATAAGTCACATATATTCAATCATTGAATTATATATATATATATAATATAATATAATATAAAGTTGCTTACCTATTTGAATAGTTAAATCAAATATTATTCTAATACATAAGAGTCAATGTATAGTATTTGAAGTAAATAAAATAATAAAATTAGTTAATAATTAGAATTTAATCCCATTAGTTGAGTGGGATGACAAGATGGCACAATGACATTGCGTAGCAGGTATTGAACTGGGAAAACTAACGACTAGTGGGTTTAAGTTAGATGTTACTTTGTTGTTGATTTGGTTTTTGAACATTAATGTTTGAGATGGTTAAACAATCAATAAATACATGTAACACAAGCAGGCAGGAATCTCTCCCTCCCTCCCTTTCTCATCTCTTTTCTCAAATCTCTCATTCTTCTCACAACCCTGCACAACATTTAGTTTCCTCAGTCAATTGTCTAGAATCAATAGTCGAATGATCAGCTTCTGCAGCCGATTGTCCAAGATCATTAGTCAATTGCCATCATCTTTAGTCGACTCACCAAGCTCCCCAATCGACTATCCAAGCTTCCTAGTCGACTGGGTTATGATAAATTGGTATCAAAGTCATTGATTCTTGGCCAGATAATAAAGAATGGCCAAAAGTACTTGATTTAAAACAATCAAAGAACAACACAAAAAATCAGGAAATCAGAATTCAGGAACTGATAGTAAAAATCAAAGAAAATTTGAAGAACAACGAAAGGACATGAAACAGAAGTTGGATGAGCAATCCCAGAGATTTGAGACTCTTATAGCGAGTATGGAGACCAGAATGAGTAATTTGGTCAGAATAACAACTAAAGATCTTATTGAAGATCAACATCAAAAAAGAGTTTCCAAGTCATCTATCTTGCTTACACAATGAACTCCATAACCAAAATTGAAAATGGCTCTAAATGGCCCAAGAAAGACTTGATCAACCATGGGTTCATGCCAAATCCACCAAGGATCGAGCTTCCCATGGTTATCGATAAACATCCTAGAATATGGCTAAGAAAATATAGCAAATTTTTTGCTATAAATTAGATACCACCTCACATATGGATAGATACTATCAAAATGTATCTTGAAGGTAAGGTAGAAATTAGGTTCCAAGGACTAAAATTGATAAAGAAAGACATGAATTGGGAAGATTTTTCCAAACTTTATATTAACGATTTAACGAAAAAGGAGCCCATGATGTAATTGAAGAGTTCAATGAACTACACCAGATGAATCAATGACAGAATATCAAGAAAAATTTGATAAACTCTAGTCCTTTATGCTCCAACAAAATCCCACATTAACAGAAGCATAATTCATCTCCAGTTTTATCAGTGGAGTTAAAGATGTGATCAAACCAATACTGAGAATATTAAAACACACAACTTTATTGTAAGTCTTTGAGATAGCAACACTTCAAGAACAGTCATTGGAGCTGGCTAAACAAAGGAAAACTGACCTAAATAGGAGTTGGGACCTGGTAGAAACAAAAACTAGGATTAGGAATTTGGGAGAAGTAATGACCACTTCCAGGAATACTACATATAAAGGAATAGGAATACCAAGTAGAGCTAAATCTAAAGATAAAACACCCATGATTTTATCTTAAGAAATGCAGTTCAGAAGAGTTAATAATCTCTATTTCAAATGTAGAGATAAATACATGCCAGGACATCAATGCAAACTCAAACATCTCAATACATTGATGGCAGCAAAAGGAGAGGAAGGATTAGATTATGAGGAATAATCAGTCTGACATCCAATGGTTAATCTAAGAGATCAATCGTAATTCGAAAGAGTCTGTCTGAGAAGATAGGAGTTTCATTGAAGCTTTTTTTTCCTACCTTTTATCCTTGAGGACAAGGATATTTTGAATGGAGAAATATGTAACAGCTACTGAATTTTGAAAGCTAACGACTGGTGAGTTTGAAAATTAGTTTATGTAGTTACTTTATGTTGTTGATTTGATTGTTAGAATCAATTAACTAAAATAGTTGAATCTGTCAGAGATGGTTAAACAATCTATAAATACCTATAACAGAAGCAGACAGAGAATATAATGGAATGCAATTGATCTTGTTCTCTCTCTCTCTCTCTCTCTCTCTCTCTCTAAGTTCTATCTCTTTAGCTGTTTCTCTCTCAATCTCCTTCTCTCTCCCCCCTTTCCCTCGTCTCTCTTTCTGATCTCTCTCTCTCTCTTCCTCTATCTTCCCCTCTTTATCTTTCTTATCTCTTCTCTCAAATCTCTCCTTTTTCTCACGGCCCTGCACAGCACTCAACTTCCTCAGTTGACTGTGTAGAATCAATAGTCGATTGATCAGCTTCTGCAATCGACTGTCGAAGATCATAAGTCGACTGGGTTGGGACACATGGACACAAAGAGAGGTAGCACGCCAATTTATGAAGGAAATCTAGGACCACGATTTAATCCATCCTGTCTTCAAGGAAAGGTTGGGTTTTGGTTTTAACATCAAAGGGTAAAACTAAAACGGGTTCAAATCTAGAATCAAGGGCCACGATTAAATTTAAGGATTTAAGAGTTAAAAAACGTATTTTAAAATAAAAAATTTTGAATTACAAAAAATTCTCAAATAATTTTTTAAATTTGATAATGAAAATGATAAATTTTCATAACTTTAAAATAATATTGTTAAATTGATAAAATTAAATATTTTTAATGTTTCAAAAATTGAATGGATATATATATATATATTTAGAAAAATTCCAAAAGAGAATTTACACTTATAACATTTTAGAGGACGTTTGATTCAGTTCTGGGAATCGGAATCGGAATCATATGCTCTAGAATTGGAATGGATAGAATCATTCTGATTCATCTATTTGGTTCAGTATACTAGAATGAGTATCATTACCATATCTGGTATTTGGTTAGTTTTTTTTTGAAATAATAATTAATAATTTTTTAATTTTACTTTTACTCTAATATATAATAAAAACTATAAATAATTTAAAATAAACTATTTTAAAATATTATGTGAAATTAATTTCACTTGAAAAAAATAAAAATTATATGAATTTATCAAGCAAATTTTTTATGCTTTTTAAAAATAAAAAAAGGAAACAACTTATTAATGAAAATTTTATATTTTTCACTTGTTTAGTTTTTTTATATATATGAGTAATGAATAATTTTATAATGAAAATTGTATGAATAATGAATAATTGGTGATTTTATAATGAAAACTAAACATTATATGAGTTCATCAAGTAAATTTTATATTTTTTTCAAAAATAAAAATAAAATAACTTAATAATAAAAATTTTATTTTTTTTTCATTCGTTTAGTTTGTTTTAATATATGTATGAGTAATGAATTATTTTATAATGAAAAAATAAATATTATATAAATTTATCAAATAAATTTTATATTTTTTTCATTTGCTTAATTTATATATATTTATATATGAGTAATGGATAATTTTATAAAAATATTATATGATTAATGAGTAATGGAAAATTTTATAATAAAAAATAAATATTATATGAGTTTATCAAATTAAACTTTATATCCTTTTCAAAAATTAAAAAAAATTAATTTAATAATGAAAATATTATATATATTTTACTTATTTAGTTATATATATATGTGTGTGTAATGAATAATTTTATAAAAAATGAAAATAAAAAAATAAAGTGTGAGAGTGGATAGTAGTGAGTAATTTTGGATAAGTATGAGAGTAAATGCTTATTTTGGAATCACATGTGAGTTTTTAACAAAATTTATCACTTTACTAGGATTTTGTGGATTTTTAAATTTTTAAATATGATTTCAAAATATTCATTATCATAATATTAATTCAAATATTATTTTTTAATTTTATTTCGATTTTTCATTTTTTGTAACTTTTTATCAATCGCTTCCTTAGTTGGGTGGTGCTATTGCTGTACGAACAAGTGGAAGTTTGATATTATTTGTTCATAATTCTTTTAAGGATATGTACGGTTTGGATTAGTATAATAAAAAAGGGACAATCACAAAAATCACCTCATATTTTCTTTCTTTTCACATTTTATATATAATTTTTGTGTAATTTAACAACTAAATAATTTAATTTTATAATGAATTACAGTTATTATACTCAAATACTTTAATTTTAGTTAACTATTTGAATAATGCATCTGCCAAGTGCTAGAATCGCATAATAACAGTAATTTTAATATGCTATCAGTAATTGAAAAAAAGATAGGTAAAATTTAAACAAAAAAATGATTTATATATATATATATATATCACTAATGAAAAAAAAATGAAAAACAAATAAATACCGTTTTCGATTGACACCTCGTACGTGGCTAAGTTCGGCTAGCAAAAATCTATGAATGACGTTTTCGATTAAAACAGCACGGAATGTTTCAAGCCGTAGAAACCTAACTAACAAGCCGATGATAAATAAACTAAAATGAAGCAAGCCACAAATCGGCTGCCGAAAATTTTCCCGTATAGCCGAAAAAACGGTATTTGGGTACATAATATAGCGTGGGAAGAACCCCACCTGTGATTGCGATGGGTCAACAACCAATCATGGGACGACATCTAGAGACAATCTCGCAGCTGGATGGACCAACCCAGATGTGTGGTAGCTTTAAAAGATCAATTTCTAATTTCTTTTTTTTTTTTTTTTTTGCCATACATGAAATTGTCTCTTTTTTTCTTGAGAAAATTATGGTACTTTGGCTGATACCACGAGGTGGTATTTTAGTCGACAGGCAATAATTTAATTAGTATGTTTCTTTTCCTTTGAAGATTTCTTATTCGAGTTTATCTATATATCAAAAAAAAATATAAGTTTCAAGTAATTAATTCACATTATTACATTCATATCATTATTTGATATTTATCATCTTTAAATTGTTTTTAATTATATCTTGAATTACTTTTTTTGAATTTGAAATTTATCAAATTATTTTAAACTCTAGATAAAAGTTTACGACTCAAATAATGGTTGGTTTGATTTGGAAAACACAACTAGTTCCTCTCATTTTTTATTTTGATCTTCCACGTTTATTGGGAGTACTAACGGGCAAATTAATGTAATTTTCTATTTTTAAATTAATGTAAATAGTAAAACAGTCTTGGGACACAAGAAACAAATGAGACGGCATGTTTGTTTGATACAATGTTTTGGAATGTTTGGATGTTGCTTGGGACCCAAGTTATGCAACAAGCTCTTGCAGACCTTAATAAATCCCATTATTTTTTTTTAAGTCAAAGTCCTCAATTTTCCAAACAATGTCTTGACTACACATAAGTATTTTTTTTTAATCCAAAAAATCCGATTTAAAATTGGATTAAATTTTTAAGAAACAAAACTCTTCCGATACTTGTTTTTTAAAGGTATTAGTGATATGAACCAACTAGTCATTAGTGACACCACATAAATATACATATGTAGCAAAAAAGATTAAAATCAAATTAGTAGTAGCTCATAAATTTCGGGGAGTTCATATATTTAATCATTTTAGCTTACATGAAATTTATTATTTAATTTGGTAAAAATATGACATAGTGATCAAAAAGACTTTTCTTTATTTTTCTTTTTTTTTTGGGGTAATTTCACTTCTCCTTAAGCATGGCATATGCATAATTTATTTTTGCACAAAATAAAATTATATTTAAGTTTTTAATCATGACATTGCATATGGTCACCACATATTTTGCTTTTCAAAACATTTGAAACTTTTATATTATCACCAATTTTCAAGTATTGGGTGTGTAAGATTTCCACGTATCTATGAGTCATGCATTTAATTTTAATTTATTAATTTAAAATTTAATTCTTTTCTCCAACCTTGTTCTCCACGTAAATTGACTCAATCCCGTCGTTGACCATTTTTTGATCATTTTATTTACCCTATTGATAAAGGAATTAGAGTTGGTAAATCAATGAAAATAAGTAAAAATTATGAATTTCTTTTATTGGCTGCATTTAACAGTCGCAATGCCCGAGGAAGACCGACGATTCAATGGCACCTAATCCTGGTTCCTATTTTTTGAATTAATTGAGTGCATTTCAACAATTTTAATAACTTATTTTTGTGTGCATAGAACCTGTGATTTTAATATATTGAAATAAAATTTTGATAGGGAAATAAAATATTTAATTTGAAATAGAGGAGGGAAGATTTAATATCCAAAAAAGGAAGAAAATAATTTTTATGAGTTGTACACTGCAAAGAAAGTTATTATATTTGGAGAAAATGCAATCTTTGATATGTGTGTGGTTTTGATTTGGTGTTATGGTGTACAGAATAATTATTACACCATTTCCTTTGCCCAAACACGAAGAAACAAAGAGTCAAGGTACAAATGGAAGTAATGATTTTCCACTTTTTACCCCCCAAATCAATTAAAAAAAAATCCCAAAATTAAAAAAAAAAATTCAAAAATATGACAACTAACGAAAAGTGATCATGATGATCACTACAATCCAATTGGATGCTGCACCTGCACACACACATGAGGCGGACGCGGCAGGGAATCATGAGTGACGTGTGTTGCTTGGATGGTAAAAATTGAAAAAATGTTTTTATGGGTTTAAGGGAAAAAAAATGATTTTTACCGGAACAAAATGGTCAAGACAATTAGGTGGTGATATAGCTGGTAGATTAGACATTCTCAATCCCATTCTCGTACAAGAGCGTGTAAACACTTCATTACGTGAATTAAACCGGCTCCGTCAATTAACTCATAAAAAAGAGAGTGGAATACACGCGCTACGAAATTAAGTTTAAATATGTAGTCGTCGATTGTAGGAACTAGGAAAGCAGAACTAGCCCAGAGACGTACAACACCGAATTATAAATGGCGGCGAAACCTAGGTTGCCCGCCACGTTAGGCCTAGTTGTAAAAAAGTAAATTTTTTAAAAAATAATAATAAAAAAAAGATAAACAAATTAAAACTGCTGTTACATATACGTTTAAATCCAAAATCCAATTGCAATTTTACATTTTTTGATTGTACTTAAATGGTATTTTATTTTGTTATTTAATAGACCTACCAGATATTCTGATAATGAACAGTGTATCATGATCACCAAACTTTTTTATTTTTGACAAAGAACCATGTACGGGCAGCTGTACTTATTTGCAAAAATACAAATTTCTCAGTAATTTATGTAAATTATTCAAATTTTTTCAAGGTTGGTAAAAAAATTAAAATTTTGGTTGAAACCCAACTAATGCCAGAAGTGTGAAAACACCAAATGGCGTGACCCAGTTACCCTCTAAAGCATTAGGAATTATCATTGATGAGAAGAGTGTAGGTGGAACCGATAAGCGTTAAATGGGAAGCCAAAAAGGGTAATTGAGTGTAGCTTGAGTGTGGTCAGAGGACTGACGTGGACAAATTCACTAATATTTGACCGACTTAACCGACAATTCTGGGTCACACGTGACCGGACACACGGACTTGGAGAAACACCCATCTGCTGACTCAGCACCGTCGATTGGATCCTACTGTTCAGTGGGACCCTATTTTCCACGTGTCAAAATACACTAAAATCATACAGATGCGGCGGCCCGATGAGATTTACTGGTGTACGCCGGTATCTTCGGACCCAACCAACCAGTCACAACACGGGGAAAAAAAGAAAATAATAGACATAAAAGGAGAGAGATATTTTCTTTTCTTTTTTTTTTAAATAAGAAATAGAAGCGATAAATAAATAAATAAAATAAGTAAATGAAACATTGAAGATTGCGCTCTCCAATTTCGGCTGTTGGGATCCTATAAAACACCAATTTCAGTGTTCTGGTCTTCCCCGCAACCAAAAACTCCACACTCCAGTCCCTCTCTCTCTCTCTCTCTAGAACCTGTGTCTGTCTATAGCTTAAACCTCTGTTCGGCCGGAGATCAACCGGAAAAGAGAGAAACAAGGTTGAAAAAGGAAAGAGAAAGGGTCATTTCTTTCTAAGAAAATAGAGAGTTTTTGATTTCGTACCCCGGTATCAAAATCCACAGAGTTATTCCCTTGCCTTTTTTGTTTCCTTCCATCTTTCTTAAAACCGGTTACTTTCTTCTAATTTTTCCATCCATTTTACATAAGACTACTCTCTCTTTCATGGGTTTTGAAGACGAATTTTTTTTTTTTTTTTTTTTTTTGGGTAGGAATTTAACTTTCGATATCTTTTGTAGCAGATTTTTCTCTGCATTTCAAGCTTCTCTTTGACGGTTCTTTACCTTTTGCCCAACAAAACTCTTTATTCGCTTCTGTTTTTTTATCTCCTTTACCTTTCAATGCTAATAAAGTGTAGAGTCTGAAGCAGTTTGATATAATCGATAAGAGATGGAAAACGATTATTTCTCTCCGATCAAATACACCGAGCACAAAAGCTTTACTAAGAAGTACAAAAAATTCTCTCACAAGCCCAAGGAGGCCATCTCCGCCCGCGACCCAACACCGAGACTTGTCCGGATCTCCGTAATTGATTCCGACGCCACCGACTCATCGAGCGACGAAGAAGACCTATTCCTCACTAGAAGGCGCGTGAAAAGGTTTGTCAACGAAGTCAACATCGAAATCAGAACACCAACAACTATGAACAACAAAAAGAGAAACCAGTCTCACATCTCCGGAGAAATTCGTCGTCCGGCGGTTAATTCTCCGGCTCCAGACAACGGCAGAAAATTCAGAGGAGTGAGACAACGGCCTTGGGGAAAATGGGCTGCCGAGATTCGAGATCCAGCGCGACGTGTACGGCTCTGGTTAGGCACTTACAACACAGCAGAAGAAGCCGCCATGGTTTACGATAACGCTGCTATCAAGCTTCGCGGACCGGACGCTTTAACCAACTTTTTAACTCCGCCGCCTCGACCGGAAATCAATGTATCAACAACGGAATGTGAATCTTCCGAGGAATCTCAGTGTCACAATCTCTCTTCTCCGACTTCGGTTCTTCGTTTTAGGACTCAATCTAACGAAGAAGAAGAACCGAACCGAGTTGTTCAGGCGGAAGTGGTGGAGAGTAAACCGGAGGTTGTTGAACCGGTTGGATCTGGGTCATCCGGGTCAGTGGAAGAGGAGTTTGAAGGAGAAACTGAAACAAACTTGTGCGAGATATCGGGAGGATATTTTTTGCCTTTAGATATGCCGTTTTTGGAGGATATGTTCAATTTTGAAGCGCCGCCTCCACTGGATTTTGACGATAATTTGGCGATTCCGGATCCGATGGACTTGGATTTGGATTTGGATTTCGACTTCGGATTTTTTAATAATACTTCAGGCAATATTAAGAATGAATTCGATGTGGACGAATATTTCCAAGACAATGGCGGCGATTTATGTCCGTCGGATCCGCTTGTTGCACTTTGAAGTTTTGAATAGAGGAAAACATGTTTTTTGGTGTGATGATGAAAGGGTACGAGGGCTTTTTTTGGCCGTTGCTTGTCGATTTTCTCGGCAAATTTTGTTACAATGGCAAAATTGAAAAAAAAAAAAAGAAAAAGAAAAAAAAAAGGATTATCATGGGCTAATTATTATTATTATTTTTTTTTTTTAAATTTGAAATTATTTATTCGGTCAAGGAGAAGGTTGGAGAGTTTTATGAATAATAGTGTAAGCCTTTTTGTTTTGTTGTGTTAATTAATTTATTTAGGAGAACATTAATATTGCGAAATTTGTATTTTATGGGAGTGATTGGTTGGCAATCGATTTGGAACACGTGTGGCCGCAAATTCCGGTTACAGAGTCGTTCGAGTGAGACGATAAGTCGTGAGTCAAACAAAATGAGTTGAGTGAGTGTGAAACGAGTCATGTGAATTTTTTTATTAGTTGCGTTGAAAGCTTTTAGGCCTTCCTACACGCATGCGCCCGCACCGCGACTTTATTTTTATTTTATTTTATTTTGTTTTTATTTTTCTCTTCACCTTTTTGGTTCCACTCCACACGCAATTTGCAACACCAAAAAGAACTTTACAATTTTTGCATTATAAAAATTGCTTATTATTTTTATAATAAATACATACATGGCATACAACAAGTCTTTGCATTTTCTACAAAATTTTTTTATACATAATTCGTAAATTACCATATTTTTCTGCTTTATAATTAATTATGAGGTATAAATGTAGAGAAGAAAATGCATTGAAACTAGTTGATGGGACCAAATGGTTCTACTAAAAAAGGATGGCAATTACTAAATTGGGTCCCAACTTTTATAGTGGTTTTTATAGGATTGGTTCACATAATTTTAAAATATTATGGGGGTGGGATGAAAACAGGTGGAAATTTCATGCGGAGGTGCAACAGAGACAAGTTGTTAAGTGGTAAGTGGAAAGGAGAGGCAAGTTGTTAAGTGGAAAGGAAATGATTGAATCCAGGAGATAGTTTAGTGGTCACAATCCTATTTTTCAATATGATAATCCCGTTGGTTGACTTTGAGTGAATGAAAAATGAGATAAGATTATGAAGTCCGCGGATATACATTAAAGGTTCAAATTCGAAATTTCTAACCGGTTATAAAGACAAATGACACTTTTTATCTTGGGTTCACCGAAGAATAATTTTGTAAGTTGAGAAATATTTATGTGGGGGAGGTTAAATTTATTAATTCTTGAGATTGTTGAAATTTAATTTGGAGTGTTATATCATTTTTCTTTCATTGTTGCAGTTAGGCACATGTCAAATTTCAGGGGATATTATTGAAGTTCAATTTTTTCCACAATGGGATTCCTGGAAAATGAACTGGCATCGTTACCCTCAAGAGTAGTCCCAATCCCAATTGATTGTGACCAAATCCTGTGAGTGTACCGGGAGAGAGGGAGAGAGAGAGAGAGAGAGAGATTGAAAAAGAGGCCAATGGCATGAGAGGTCATCTTCATCTTCCTCGTTTGCAGTATCACGTGTGTTTTCTCAAATAAATAAAGAAATTATTTCATTTTTCAAAAACATATTTTAAAATCTCCGTATTATGACTCACATAAGTCTTAATGTTATGGAAAAAAGTAGTATTTATGTTTCAAAGGTTTAAGATGACATCGAAAGCAATCGATTGTTTCTCTAAAAATTCTGATTGCATAAATATAAAAAGAAAGAAAAGAAAAAGAGGACCTACTAATGTTGCTTAATAAAACTTAAATTAATTTTGAAGCAGCCCCACCCCACTGATGTTGACAATACACAGATGGAATGGCAATTTTCACTTCCCAAATATTTGCTTGTTTCCATTTTTTTTTTTTTTTTTTTTTTTGATTTTGTAAAACAAACAGACCATAAATAGAGAAGTAGGAGAGGAGAAATCAAATTTAACAACCAAAAGCCACGATGGATTCTCCATTTTCAACCTCAAAATATGAGTTCATGCGGGTTGTACTTGGTTTTTTTTTTTTTTTTTTTTTTTTAAGTATTTCCTTAATTAAAATATTGTTATGTTTGTCAATTTATGTTAACAATTCAATTTATTCAATATTTGTGAACATGATTTGCAACTTTAGTTATGGTATAGGGATTTTAATTTATTATGTTGGGAATTTTATTTCCTTATATATATATATATATATATATATATATATATGTGGGTATGTGCACATGTATTAAACAATTGAGATATTGTCATTACAATAACATTTGAATAGTAAAGAGTTTATATTCTAGTATGTTTTCCAAAATCTAATGTTTGAACTTTCGTAGATATGTTTATTTTTATAATTTTTGTAATTTTTATGTAAATTAAGAAAAAAAACAATTGAGATGTTAATTATGTGATGAATTATTTTGAGGGGGTCCGGGACGTTTGTTGGCATTGGAAATGATACATGTGCGAGGGGCAGACATGCACTATCACTAGTTATAGCTTAATTCTTACTCAAAACAACATGGGGAAAATGTCTTCATAATTATGTCTACAAATATCAGACCCCCTCTCGTATCACTGTAATAATACAAGTCCCAAATGTCAATCACATAGAGAGAGAGAGAGAGAGAGAGAGAGAGAAGAGAGAGAGGAGAGAAGAGAGAGATAAAAAGTGAAGTTTTCTCCTCCTCATATCATCTCGCAAATCTTCTGTTTGAAAGAGACTTTTCTTCAATTAATCATGTTTGAGAGATACTCATAATATTTAATTAAGCTATTGTAATTATCCAATAATTCTCTAAGGCTTGAATTAATTGATTTTACAAAAATTGTAAAATTCAAAGTATGAGGTACAAATAATATCTACAAATTCCATAAATAATATATATGCCAAAATTTTTATAGAATAACTTTTCTAATCAACATAAAATTTTAATAGTTTTTTTTTTAATGAAAAATTGCTTCGTATTCTATATATTTGGATTGGAACAAAATATAGTAAATATGAAAACAAAAACCACTATGCACCAATGCTCACTAAGACGAGGATTTTAATCAAATTCCGATAATCTAAAAGTCGATTTTTAAACACATTTTCATTTAAAAAATAAAATGAACGACTGAATTCATATTTATTGGGTTTTGAAAGAAGCCTAAGCACAAATCAATTAATGTCTAAATTATAAAATCGAGTAATTTAATTTATTCAACAAAAATCGTAAAATTAAATATATTTTCAAAATCAAAATGATTTATGTACAGGAAAGAAATTTAATCAATTTGTCTGAACTCGAAAGGATGCACACATGCATTAATACAATATTCAAAGGGTACAATTATGTGTACCCTTCTAGCAACAAAGAAAAATACAATTATTATGCATATTGCTAACCTTTGAAATTGGAATGGTTTGGATTTTCTTTAACTTTTAGCGTTTTTTTTTTTTTTGGAAAATACAAATATAAATTAACTAAAAAGTTTTGTTTTGATTTTTCACATTTGGACCCTATATAAGGGGTGTGCCGGTTGGTAGAAATATGGGAAATTCTGAATTGGGTCACAATTGGTTATGGTCACTTAGGGTTCTAATTTCGTGGGACCATCTTGACTATGACCATTTAGGATCACAAACATGAATTTAATCCCTCTCCCTCTCTCTCTCTCTCTCTCTCTCTCTCTATTTTGCAGCCGATGTTGATTTCATCTTTTGGCTTTTCTTTTTCTCGTGCCTAAATAGTTTTTAGAGATGATTTGATTTAAGTTGATTTGGTTGACAAAATGTGGTAGGAGTGTTAGTTTTTCCAACTATTATTTAGTGGAAAAAAATTAGAGTAATTTTTTTTGAAAATATTTTCATATTTTTATAGAAAATCTTTTCATATTTTTATAGTTGAAATCTTTTTGGTCAACGTGAAATAGTTTTCTTAAAACTAAAGCAAAAACCAAATTTTGGTTTAAAAAATTAGATCTTTTTCCCCAATACTGATCGAGTCCTGCAATGGAAAAAAAAAAGAAATCATCATAAAAAAGTTAAAGATCAAATGAACAATACCATAATGACATATTAACCAAAGCACTGAAAATATTTTCAAAAAAATTCCAAAAGAAAAGATTTTTCGAAAAAGCGATTTGCTTATCACAATGATTTTCGAAAAAACAAAAAAGTCCTAAATTATCCACAACGGAGACAAAGCAAATGCATGCATGTTTCAAGACTTGTCATCAAGAATGTGAGGATTTGGGTGTCTTGTAACAGTACAAATATCACTTTCACATATTCTGAAAATTTGGAGTTGGATGTTGCTAGATGAATGTACCAAGCCCTGTTTTTGCTTCACGCATAGGGGAAAAGAGACACAGAAAAAAGATCAAATACAATAAAAATTGAGTACAATTATTTTCTTCGAAATCATAATTAGATTGCACGGAAATAGTACAAAAACTTGTGAGAGCTGGTGATGAGTATGCATTGTCCTGTGTTGTGTTGTGTTTAAGAGAGTACAGCAATGGGGAAATGATACATTTAGTTCTACCAAATCATAATAATTTCATGAAATGTGAACCTCTTGTCTTGTGTTTTGTAATCACATAGTTTGCCCATAAATGTGCCTGAGCGGATCGTCCGATAGTTCAATCACAACAGTTTTTTCTCCAATTTCATAATTTGAAATTTAATTTTTATTATAACAAAAAAAAAAGTTTACCCATAAATATTACATTATTACTATTTTAGTTAAGCTATAATAATAGAACATTTGATGAGTTACGGTTCAAATTGAATATTTTATACTAAATATGGACCTTATAAAAATACCTATACCCAGATTATTTGTAATCTCATCCACCCTTTTACTTGGGAAAACCAAGACTACCAATTACCCTATAAACTTTTATGTCTAATTTCAAATTATTCTCATTAACTTTTATTATAATTAATTCTCTTGAAAACTTTTAAAATAAGTTAAGATTTTATATATATTACTTAAAAGTCATCTGTAAGAGTTGATGGCGTCTTTGTGTTTCTCTTCTCTCTTTAGCAAAAGAAATATAATATTTTAGAGAATAAAAAAAAAAAGAAAGAGAGGGAAAAGGGAAAACGGATGAAAATTCTATTAAAATTTTATTTGAAAAAGTTAAAATTAATAAATAATTATTATGAGAGGACATAGAAAACAGTTTATTGAAAATACTAATCATTGAGAATTTCACAATATTTTTCGAAAGAAAGAAGAAAGAAGAAAGAAGAGAAAGAAAGGGAGTTACGTACAGAATTTGAAGTTTGGAGGCTAGATTTATGTGTGGTGCAAAAATTGATAGAGATTGATTGAAAAATATTTCAAAAACCTGGTAGGTAATTGATTGATGTAAAAATTTTAAAAATTATTTTGAAATGGATCTAATTAAGGGTTATTTATAAATTTAGAGAAAAAAGGGAAGAACAATTTCAACCACAATAAAAATATAAGATCAAATGCTATTAGGAAAAGGGTTTTGTGCATGAAAGCTGGACTTCTATTTAGCATATGGGCAGCTGAGATTTCAATTATTAATTCAAATTTGTCTTTACTTAACCTAATCTATGATCATGATTTGATTAATTAAACATACATAACTAAATGGATTCTGATTCTATTCATCTCAAAATAAAGGAAAACAGCACCTTGATAAAAGATACAAGAACATGGTTTAATGAATATCATGTCTAGTGTGGAAGCAAAATAATAAGAATATATAAAATTTTAATATTTTACTGTTTTATTTGAATTATTATATTAAATTAGATTTTTATAAAAAATTCATCATCATAAATATAAAAATATAATAATACAAATATCTATCATTTGTATTAGTCTCATTGTCACAAATCCATTGTCTTCTAATTGTCTCTACCATGCATTAGTCTTTGTCACACTAAGTGTAATATCTTTCAAATTTATCAAATTCATGATACATATGCAATTTCTCCACTCCACTTTCTTTCATGAAAGTATCAATAGAATGTGGTTCCCAAGAGAACAGTTTAGTGATCACAATATCTCCTTCAATTTTGTGATCTGGGGTTCAAATCTAGTGTAACAAAAAAAAAATCAATACGATGTGATTTGCTTAGAAAGTGACTTGTTTTTATCTTTTAAGAAACAATGGTAAAAGATTTTCTCTTAATTAAATTTCAGATCATCTATTTACACTTTTATTTCGTTGCAATATGTACGTTTCAAAATTTTCTAGTTCGCCATAGTTTTTAGGGTTAGATTGAGCTTGGGTTCTCTCTTCTCTCGCTCTTTTTTTATTTATTATTTAGATGCAGTGTCATAAAAATTAGATTTTTTTTTGGTAAAAAAATGTAATATTTCAAAATAGAAAAATGAATGACAAATTTCTTGTATTGAAAAAAATAAAAGAATACCACACAAAAACACTGAGCCAAAATCAATATTGTTTGCATAATTACTAAAAAACAAAAATTCTATATTAAACATTTGGTTTGTCCTCTATTCTTTTAGAAAATAATTAGTAATCTCATCCACCCTTTTACTCAGGAAAAACCAAGATCAGAAATTACCCCCTAAACTTTATGTCTAATTTCAAATAATTCTCATTAAGTTTTATTATAATCAATTCTCTCTGGCAGAAAAAAAAAATATTTTAGGGAATAAAAAAGAAAGAAAGAAAAAAAGAGGAAGATTCATTTCTTGACCAATGTAAAATTCGAATGAAAATTTTATTTGAAATAATTAAAATTGTTGAATAATTATTATTAGAGGACATAAAATTAGTTTATTGAAAATATTAGTCATTAAGAATTTCACAATATTTTGCTAAAGAAAGAAGAAAGAGAAAGAAAGTAAATCTTGTATAGAATTTGAAATTTCGAGATTAGATTTATCTGTGATTGATTGCAGTAGAATTTAAAAATTATTTAGAAATAGATCTAATCAAGGGGTATTTATAAATTTAGAGAAAAAAAAAAAGGCAAGAACAATTTCAACCACAATAAATCACATTTTTCATACATTCTTAAGAATTGTGTGCGCAGGGAATAGAAAAATGACAGCACCCACACCCAGTGCCCTTCATTGTCTCAACCATTTGCATAAGTCTTTGTCACACTAAGGAAGTGTAATATCCATCAATTTTATCACACATCTGCAATTTCTCCGCTCCACTTTCTATCATGAAAATACTCGACGTATTTTTTTAATCATAAATTTTAGATTCAAATTATAAGAATAGAAAAATAAGATTTAAAACAATCAACTTCATACTAGACTTTACAGTGATTAGACCAGATTAATCGAGCAAAACTCAAATATTACTCGGTGATACAAAAATTCACTTACATTAAAAAAAATATATATCAATACATTGTGATTTGTTTGGAAAGTGACTTGTAAAAGATTTTCTCTCAGATGAACTTTTTGCTCTTTTATACAGTTGTAATATATACGTCTCAAAATTTTCTAATTCGCCATAGTTTTTAGGGTTAAATTGACTCTGTCTTCTCTCATTCTTATTCTTTTTAGTATTTAGATGCTGTTTCAAGAAAATCAGAATTTCTATAAAAAAATTTCAAAATAGAAAATGGATGACAAACTTCTTGAATCAAAAAAAAAAAAAAAAAAAAAAAAAAACCAAACAAATGACACAGACAAAATCAATACTGTTTGCATAATTTCTAGAAGACAAAAAATACTATATTAAACGTTTGATTTGTCGTCTATTCTTCTAGAACATAAGATCCTTTTTTCTAATCTTTTTCTTTCTTTTTTTTTTTTTTGGCCATTATTTACACTATTTAGAATTTTAATGGTCATAAGAATCTGCATAATAGTGATTATTAGCCAACAAAAATTTAAGGTCAAATGCCATAAGGAAAAAAGGTTTTGTCTTTGTGCAAGAAAGCTGGACTTGAATTTAGCATATAGGCTGCTGAGATTTCAATTATTAATTCAAAGTTGTCTTTATTTAACCTAATCTATGATCATGATTTGATTAATCAAACACACATAATTAAATGGGGTTTAAATTTATTCTTCTCAAAATAAAGGTAAATAACACCTTGACAGAAGAAACATGAACATGGTTTAATGAATACCATATTGAATAAGGAAGCAATATATGAAAGTCTAATATTCTAATGTTTCATTTCAATTATTACAACAAGTTGGGTTCATATATAAAACTCATTACCTCAAATATAAAAATATAATAATATAAATATAAAAATATAAAAATAAAAAAAATCAAATATGTATCAAAATTAAATTAATTATTGATTTAAGTTTAATACATAATATATTTTATTATTCTCTTTTAAACTCAATGTGATATAATGAAAATCACTTAATTTTTTGAAAGAGAATATAGATTGAGAACTTAAAATCCAATGGGTGTTTTCATGGCTTTGGAGAGCAGCTTTCTCTAGAACTCTAGCGACGGCTTTGGTTTTGGTTCTTGGTTTTGGCTCTGGCTTAGGGTTTACTTAAATCCAATAAACTCTTTCACGTAACAGATCGATCTTTTGGACTAAGTTCACCTATTGAGTTTGAATCCATCATGTGAGTCCATAACAAATTGGTATCAGATCCTCCAATCCAACATGAAAAAAAGCTACCTAGAAGAGGGTTACTTGATACTTGATAAGGTCCGAAGTGAGAGCTATCCAAAAAGAAAAATGACTATATGGTGCCACAAAGAGTCCAAATGAGAGCTGTTCAAAAGAAAAAATGACTACCTGGTACTCTAAAAAAATCCAGAGTATCCCCAAGGGGATAGCCTAGTAACAACAGCCCCTCTACCCCGACACCGTAATTCGGGGTTCGTTTCTTATTATAACAAAAAAAAAAAAATACAGAGTGAGAATTGTCCGTGGACGTCCAACTTTTCAAGGGGTGGACAATGTTATGAATTCTGTATTGGATCCACAAAAAATCTTAGAAATTTACTTAAATCCAATAGACTCTCTCACCCAAAAAAATTTATTTAGAAATATGAAATATTGAAGAAATATTACAATAGAAGAGTATATGACTAATACCATAATAGAAGATATCTGAGTATAGTTTAATGAATACCATGTTGAATATGGAAGCAATACAAGAATATATGAAAGTCTAATATTCTATTGTTTCATTTGAATTATTATAATAAGTTGAATTTATATGAAAAACTTATTGTCATAAATATATAAATATAAAAATAAATAAAATCAAATATGTATCAAAATTAAATCAATTATTGATTTTAATATTGATACATAATATATTTTAACACACCTAATTGAAAAAGTAGTATTAGAAAATGATCGATCATCTAGGTTTTTGTTTGTTTAAAAGAATTTAATCTTGAAAGAAATTAGATGTTTGCTTTCATATAGTTGCAAAAAAGTTGGGAAAAAATTTTCCAAAGGGGGTAGACAAAGGAGAGATAAGAACAAACTAGAAGAGTTGTTTATAAAAAAATAACAAATATATTTCCTTTCATTTTCTAAACAATGAAGAATAAAATCTTTTTTTTTTTTGAAAAAAATTTCACCCATCTAATAGTAAATGGAAAATTAAGGATTTTTTTTTTCCAAATCTGAGGTTCCATACCAATTTTTTTTTTTTAAATTTCTGACAAAAAACAAATATTAATTATCCAAAAATGTCAAGAGAAAAGGGTTTTTTTTTTTTCCTGCCTTAGTTTAACTAATTAATAATAAAACATATTAAAAGCAATTTATGAGGATAATATATTTTTGGGAATCGTAGGGCTGGTCAGTTGACAAGGTTCACACATTGGGGATGGATAGGGGTGGAAAATAATTTATTAAGTAAATTTGTTCATCAACTCTTTTCACAGACTCGCAATTTCATAATGCTGGGAAAGCACAGTTAGACATAAGGATTATAGCGAAATCATATCAACATGATTGTAGCAACTAGCAAGTGTGTCTGTATGTCTGTGTCTGTGGGAGTTATATTTCCTAGTTTCAGACCTTCAATGCCCGACTCCATCCCCCCCCCCCCCCCAGTTTCCTCAATGTTCCCTCTCACAATTAATTTAATTTAAATATTTATAAAAACTTTATTCAGAAATAACTCTCTTAACATAATATTTTTTCACTTAAAATTTCGAACTCATGCTTCTTTCTCTCTCCCTCATTCATTATTATTCAAGAATAGCTTGGTCAAAGTGTCATATATGGAAGTTGAGGGTGGAGAGAGAATTACAACCAGAGGCTACTTTAATCTACATAAATTTAATTTTGTAACAGCAACTCTCCCAGTTATTTAATTAAGTCCCTGCCAAGTAGGTATTATGGTGTTTGTGTTATATCATATGATTTTTTTATTATTTTTAAAAATAGAACTTTTCTATTTCTTTTTATTATTAATATCATACTATACAAAATGCCATTTTACTTTCATTTTTGTTACTGTGGTATATTTAGGAACCTTTGTTTTTGACTTTTGGTAGTCCGGATATCGATTCTAGACAGCTGGGCTCCTATGAGCTGTAGGCAGACAATTGTTATCAATTTTTGAACAATTAAAATTAAATTACCATTTTTTTTTAACAAGAAAAGCCAAGAAAAAGACACACAATCTTTTCACATGGAAACAAACACCATACCGCAACTCATCGCAGGGTAACAAAACTTCATACTGTCTCTCCTGTATTCTATGCTCTGCATTCTCTTTACAGGTATTAATGTTGAAAGGGCTGACCGACCCCCCTGAAGGGCACACACTTCCTTATCTTGTCCCCATTTGACCAAATTACCCTCCCTCCCTCTCTCTCTCTCTCTAGAATTTTAAGAAAAGAGAGTGGATTTTAAGAAATTTGTGTGAATATTTTATGCATGGCCAACAATGCAAGCATCTCTTGTCTCTTTCTCTCTCCTCTGCCATTACTGAACTGTGAGGTTAAATAACGGTAAGAGAGTGAGAGTGGTTGTTGTTGGTGAAGCTAAGAAGGTTGAGACTTAAGAGAGGGGGGAAGTTTTTGCAGCTTTTTCTCTCTCATCATATATCATAAGAAAATCAGAGGCAAGTTGCAATGTGTGTGGGTCTGCAGCACAATTCTCACTGCATTGTGGGAATTTAATGAACAAGGACAACGCATTCCTACTACGCCCATAGTTTTTTGCCCACTCTTCCCATGATTTTCAACTTGGTTTTTTCCTTAAAGTTGAGAGTTGCTGGTCCCTCCCTCCTTAACTTGCCTCACAAGATTTACACAAGTATAAGATTTTTGGTCCCCCCCCCCCAATTTGGTATCAAAATCTTGTTTCCTATGTCCCGCAATATCACTCATGTGAATGTCTGTGTTTGCGTTAGTGCCCATCTTTTTTTTTTTCCAAACAAAAATTAAACTCAACCATTTCATAAAATTTGATGGAACTCAAATTCGAGACCCCTATGAAAAGTGAATAGTATCAGATGAGTTATAATTCATTAACATCAGCTTTCGATATTTAGAATGCCTTGATACATAACTTTTTCCTTCTCTTTTTTTGGTTTTTAAGAGAATTTCTAGGCTTTTCTTATAAAATTAACATTAGAAAATTTATTGTAGTTTTCTTCTAATGTTTCCTCTCGAAATCAAACTCGAAATTTCGATAAGAATGATATGGCATTTTCTAAAATTACTCAATTTTGATAATATTGTAAGGACTAACAAGGAAAAAAGAAAATTTAGTAAATCTATTTTTATTCAATTTGACATGTGACTCTTAACAATATGATATAACATCATTTAGAAAAACAAAAACTCAGTTAAAAAAAGGGTTTCTTTTTCTTTTCTTTTTTTCAATTTGAGATGTCCGAAAATAGAAAAATAAGGTCAAAAGAGCAGTAACCGTCCCCTCTTGATGGGCCCAGCCCAAAATCAGAACCTCAACAAGTGTCAACCATCTTGTCCATGACCCCAAGAAATCATGCATAATCAATCGCCTATAATCATGAACACCTTCGCTGGCCAAATCTAATTTAGATTTTTTTTTTGACTTAATCCAACGGTGGACCTTCACTCTCCTCGTGCAGGAGCAGGAACCCCTTTAAGGTGCCATCAAAAGCCCAACTCAGGTGTGGGAACTTAAACCAGCCCCATTTTTGGGGGGCATCTAAGACCACCCAATGCCCACTCTAGAGCTTTACTTTTGAGTTTCAAATATCACGTGACGGGGGTATGGCACTTTGTTTCCTGTTGGGGTTGAAGCAAACAATAAATATGTGGAAAAGGGGTTTTTAAGAAAAATATTAGATTTTATTTCCATTGAAAATTCTGAAAATATATAATTTTTATATATTTAAAAACTATTTCTTATCAATTTTGTTATTTTCCGATATTCATGTCTTTTTGCTTATTATTTTAAATGATTTGACACCAATATCATTCATGAGAAACGTGTCATCTGTGAAGTCATGACCATATTTGTACGAGTCATGCGGATTAGTCATTAGTGGGCTTGGCGGAGCCCGTGGCCCACTCTAGTCCTCCATTCACCTGCCGACAACCACCTGACACGATGGAAAAATCAAATGAGAACTCTCTCTCTCTCTCTCTCTCTCTCTCTCTCTCTCTCTCTCCCCCCCCCCCCCCCCCCCCCCCCCCACTTGTGTGTGTTTTTTTTTGTGTCTTCTCCCCCCCCCCCCCCCCCCCCCCCCCCCCCCCCCCCCCCCCCTCTCAACTGTTGAATGTGTTTCCATGTGGGTGAGGCTTTCCTAGTGAGGAGGCCCAATCGCGGCGGCTGTGTGTTTGAATGGGTTTGTCGGTTTGGGCCAATCACGTGAGGTGGTGGGCCTGGTTAAAGATTCAATAATTTGTCTCACGTATGCACGTAAACGCTCATTTTAGCCATTAGTGGTGTCGGTGCATGAAAGCAAAAGTTTGATTAGAAATAAATATTTTAATTGGTCTCACACAACAACCTTTGTTGTTTTTCTCTCAAACTGTTAGATATTTTAAATGTACATTCAAATAATTTTTAAAAAAATTAAATAGATCGGGTATAGAATTACCTCAACGTGTAGAATCTCCCAAAAATCAATCGAACTATTCATCCCTCGATCGGATCTCACGGTCGGGATGGTGATCACGATGTTAATCGAACCACCACCGTAATACCACGACGCTCAATCCTCAGTCCGACACGTTGTTGTGACGGGAAAAATTCCATACGTAAAATTTTTCTCAAACCATCATTTTATTCTCTCCCTAGAGAATAATATTCTCTCTCAAGAATGCTCTCATAGAAGCCATCAATGGTGAACAACTAACCCAGGAGAGAATGAGAGGTTAGTCTCCTATCACAAATGTGATGCACAAAACGTGAAGAGAATAATGAGAGTGGAATTGTGATAATTTTGAGAACTCCTCAAAATTACCATAATGTCCATTTTGGACAAATCCAATTAATACAAACATTGGCTAAGAAAACTTCTAACATAGTTGACATTCTTAGCCGAAAACAAGATTTGCATGTTGGAAAACACAAAGATCTCATTAGACCCTTTTTCTTTTTTGGGGGGAGGGGGGGGGGAGGAAATGAATAATGAAGAAGGGAATGTTTTGTTTTTGCCTCCTATGACCTTAGCAAAAAGTTGTGAATCTTGCTTTCTTTTTCTTTAATTGAGTAGGATGAGAAGAGTCCTTAGTTGGAGTCAAATAATCTGTTTGTGCTTGTTAACGTATTGAAAACACTAATCATGGTTTAGGACGCCACTATGATAAGCTTATTCATCTATTTCAAAGACTTTGCAGAGGTATCTTGCCAAAATTTGTGGTTAAAAGAACAGGACTACTAAAAAAAATTAGTAAAACTCACATTAAATAGATAGTCTCAAATGTATTACGTTTATTATTTATTTATTTATTTATTACAAATAAAGAGTAAAAATGAGTTACTAGCGTTTCATACTCTCTTTTTCGGATTACCATGAAAAGATTAAATATCTAATTTAAATTATAATTACTGTGATTAAAACAAAGTTGTCATTATGGTCACATTACATATTTATAATTACATTTCAAAACCAAATTCAAGATCTTTACTTTTATCATTAAAAAAGATCTATCTTTCAACTTATAGAAGGAGGATTTTTTTCAATTTGTATCAAAAATTCGTATTGAAATTGTTGCCACTGGGTTTAGGGCTGTGAGATTCTTTGTAAAAGTCGAATTATTTGTATTAAATTTGTATTTTTCATATAGATTAGAAAATCATTTGGAATAAAACGTCAAAGATTTTTGTAACAACTAAATAATATCGTGCAAATTTTTTGGTCATCTCCAATAAATTACTTGTCTACAATGGAAAAAAATGACTAAAACTTTTGTTATGTCCAAAAAAAAAAAGTGATACACTTGGCTGACTGCATAATTTCTCTTCAAGAAACAAAGATTTTATGTTTTCTTTTTTCTTTTTTGTGGAAAAAAATTATAAGCGGATAAAAAGAGTTTGGTTCAATTTTAATTTTTGTTTTTTTTTTCTTGCTCTTGATTTTCAATTTTAATTTTTGTTTCAGAACACGTATTCGGCAAATTGAGGCGCTGGTCTGAAAGATATGGCCACCCACATCCCGGCCGTTATGCCCTGGCCCCTGGCCCTGGCCCTGCCCATGATTTTTCAAAACGCCATGGGGACCCAAACCAGAAAGCAACACCACGTGTCTGACAGTATCAACCTTCAAATTTTTTTAATGTAAAAATGAACGTGAAGGGAATTTTGTTTGTTATATTAAATTTATTTATTAAATTTAATGTAATTATAAAATATTAAAGATGTATATATATATTTTTATCACAAATATCTTGGCTATTTCCCCATTTTTCTTTGACAGAAAAAGAGAGCTCTTGATGGGGTATGACCCCAGAGACACCGGATTCCCCTCAAACTTAGGTTACTCCTATCGTGAGCCATTTCTTTTCTCCAATTTTACACTAAGTTTCGTTGAAGTGTAAAATAGAAGAAAAAAAAAATAAATATGGAATAAAATAAGAGACTACTCTCATTTGATTCACAGTGAAAAGGGGATTGGAAGTAAGGGGTGAAAAGCACTCCTCCACGTCAAAAAAAATTTTATTTCACTTTTGAATTGTAATAAAAATTTATGGACAAAATTATTATCTTTTTTTTTTTTTCAATTTTTCATGATTTAGGAAGAATAATATCCATTTTCTTTCTTCTCTCTCTCAACTTTTTTACTTCAACCAAACAATGAAAAGTAACATCATTTCATTCCCTTCCGCTCCTATCAAATAAAATAAAAAAATATATATTTATTTTTATCAGATGAAGTAAATCTACACTTATCTTCCCTCTCCCCTTTTGTGAATCAAACTCACCTTAGTATTTACGCGGGGAGGGAGAGGGAGATTTTAACCTCCAACTTGGTTAAAATTTAAAACTATTAGACTAGTTGGGCCAAAACTTTATATTTTTCTCTCTTCTTATAATTTTTTTTTTCTTTTTCAATCAGAAAGGGTGGTGTAGAGATTAATATTCCTTCCTCCTCTAAGCATTGTTGAAATTTGTAATCTTCACTTAAGTTTAACCTAAACCGTTCTGTAGCAGAAGCACCAGGAAAGTTCTTAAGAAAGAGGTAGAGCTCGTCTGTCCTCGCTTAAGAATCACTTTCCTTGGACAAGTATTTGTCACTAGACAGAACTTTCCTAAACATGCCATGTCATCGCAAACTATTGAATAGGACTTACAAAAGTTTAGAGTACAAATTTAAATATGGACAAAGAGAGATAAAAATGTAATCGAATAGAAAAGAGAGAGAAAAATATTTATTGAGAGAACAATAATGAAGAATGGAGAGAATTTCTTCTATTGAAAATAAAAGAGAAAGAGTATCTTAAATATTACAAAGTTAGAGAAAGAGATTTTAGAAGAGAGATTGTCTTCCAAATTGTGTTTACAAGATTAGAGAGAGCCCCTATTTATAAAAAGTGAGGGAAGAGAAAAAGAAATAAAAAAGGAGTAAAAAATAATAAAAAAGAAAAAAGAAAAAGAGAGGGGGAGTGGACAATGTCCACTCCCCAACGGCTATATAGCCGTTGGGTTTTCTAGGCCCATTTGGGCCACAATTCTTGGGCCCAAATGGGTTTATTTGTTTTCAACACTCCCCCTCAAGTTTGGCGAATATATGTCGATGGAGCCTAACTTATTGAGGATATTGTTCATATGACTAGTTGTAGTTCATTTAGTGAAGATATCAGCAAGCTGATCACTGCTTTTTACGTGAGGAGTGATTATAATCTTGTCTTTAACCTTTTACCGTACAAAATGACAATCCACCTCAATATGTTTGGTCTGCTCATGAAACACTGGATTTGATACAATGTGAATAGCCGATTGGTTATCACAAAGAAGCTGAATTGACGTTGAGACCTTGAATCCTAAGTCTTCAACTAGAGCTTTAAGCTACATAATCTCACTCGTTGATGTTGCCATAGCTCTATATTCCGCTTCTGCACTAGATTTTGACACTACTGATTGTTTCTTACTTCTCCAAGACACTAGATTACCTCCCACAAACATGCAAACCTTGTTGTAGACATTCTATCATGAGAATCTTCGGCAGAGTCCGCATCACTATCCAATGATTTTGGAACTTTGATTACACTTCATCCATATTCCACGTCCAGGTGAACCCTTTAGATACCTCAAGATCATTTTTGCTGCTTTCCAATGTCCTATTTTTGGATTATGCATATGTTGGCTGATTCGGCTAACTGCATATGTTATATCTGGCCTGGTGATCGTCAAATAAATGAGTTTTCCAACAAATTTTTGGTATCTCAAAATATCGACAAATTGTTGATCGTTATCCATTTATTCTTCATAGGTTGAGATTGGGCTACAAGCATGTTTAGCTCCCAATTTACCTGTTTCCTACAAAAAGATCAAATGTGTACTTTCTTTGGGATAAAACAAGCCCCTTAGAAGAGTAAGCAAGTTCTATATCTAGAAAGCATCTTAATTTCCCTAAATCTTTAATTTCAAATTTAAACTTAAGAAAATTTTTAATTTGATTTATTTGTTTTACGTCATTCCCAGTTATGATTATGTCATCGACATAGATAAGTACAATAGTGACATTTTCATTAAAAAATTTTGTAAATAAAGAGGAGTTACTATTGCACTTAGAGAAATCATAACTAAGAAGAGCAGAACTAAGTTTAGCATACCAGCCTCGGGGAGATTGTTTCAAACCGTAGATGACCTTCTTGAGCTTGCATACTTGTCCATTTTTGCCTTCAAGCCCTTGAGGAAGTCGCATGTAAACTTTCTCCTCTAATTCTCCTTGCAAGAGTGCATTTTTCACGTCTATTTGAAACATTGGCCAACTCCAATTCGTCGCGAGAGACAATAGGACTCGGACTGTGGTCATTTTGGCGATTGAAGCAAAAGTTTCGGTGTAGTCCTCTCCATATGTCTGGGTGAAGCCTTTAACTACAAGTCTTGCTTTGAGACGGTCGATTGTTCTATCACTCTTATGCTTGACCTTGTAAACCCACTTGCACCCTACCGCTTTCTTTCCTTTAGAAAGAGTGGTAATCTCCTGAGTTTAATTCCTGATAAGAGTATTCAGTTCTTCCTCCATAACCTTCTTCCATCCTTGATGAGCATTAACTTCTTCATAACTCAAAGGTTCCTGTACTTGGTCAATGTCATTCAAGAACTCTTGATGACTAGAGGAAACATTGTTAGTTGTATAAAAATCAGAAATAGGATGAGATGTAATCTTGAAATTATAGTAAATTTTCTTATTTAACCATTCTGAATGACATCTTAACCTAGTGGATCTTCTAAGTGGAGGAGATGGTGAGGATGATTCCATTAGAATTTCCTCATTAGTTTGCAAGTTTGGCTCCTCATTTTCTAATAAATTTTCTTATTCTCCCCCTTTGTTCCATATTTTGTTTTATAATTATTTCTTGGAAAAAATTATTTTCAATTCTTGGTAATTTTCAAAAAAATGTTTGTAAGTCTCTTTTAATAAAATCTTTATCTTTATTATGTTGTTTAAAATAAAATTTATCTTCCAAAAATACTACATCTTTAGATGTACAGACTTGACTAGTTTCGGGTTCATAGGATAAATATCCCTTTTGAAATGATGCGTAGCCTATAAAAATACAACGTTTTCACTTTCTTTCTAACTTATCTCTCATTTGAGAAGGAATAAGAGCATAACACGTACAACTAAATATTTTAAAATGAGATAAGGATGGTTTTTCTTTTTTAAGTATCTCTAAAAGAGATTCTCCCTTGAGAATCTTTGTGGAAAGTCGATTAATTATATGTGCAGCTGTACTAATTGCATCACTCCAAAATATTTTAGCCATATTTACAAAACACATCATGGTTCTTGCTATTTCTAGTAAATGCATATTCTTTCTTTCAGCTACTCCATTTTGTTGTGGAGTATAAAGGTAAGATTTTTGATGAATAATTCTCTTATTTTCTAAATATACTTTGAATTCATTACTCATGTATTTACCTCCATTATCAGTTCTTAGTGTTTTAATATAAGCATCATATTGTTTCAAGATAAAGTTATTAAAGTTTTGAAATGTTTCGAAAGCTTGTGTCTTAGTATGAAGCATGTATACCCATGTGTATCTAGATTTGTTATCTATAAAAGATATAAAGTATTTGAAACCTCTTCTAGATTCAGCAGGAGATGTTCATATATCTAAATGCACAAGATCAAAGATATTTTTATAAATAGTTTCCGAAATTGGATAAAATACTTGGATTTATTTCCCAAAGATACATGCTTCACAATGATCATTTTTACAAATTTTTGTTGAAAAAATCATTTTCAAGACTTGATCATTTGGATGACCTAATCTAGCATGCCATAGTTGATTATCTCATTCATATGCTACAAGAACTCGATTGCCTTGATTCAAAAAATATAAATTGTTTCTTCTAGATCCACTACCAATCACTTGATTCGATTTGAGATCCTGAAAAATAACAGTATCAGGATCAAAAGTAGCCTTATAATTTTGGTCCATAGTTATCTTACTAATTGACATAAGATTGGAGGTGAATTTAGGAACATATAAGGTATTTGATTTTTTTTTTTCCAAAAAATTCAACTTCCCCAAGTTTTTTAACTTTCAAATTTTATTCATTAGCTACTTTTACTATCTTATGATTTATAAGGGGTTTTAAATATTTTATCTTTTCTTTATCCTTAACCATGTGATAATCACATCCTGAATCTATTAACCAATTTTTAGAATAATGAGTGGAGTTTGAAAAGTTACCAGAATTATTGGCAACTTGTTTTAATAGCTTGGTGATGCCTTCAAGAGCTGTTTCAAATGCTACATTTTGCACCACTTTTGGTGTTCCTTGCTCTTTCCTTTTAAGATGCTCTGGTTTGAGATCAGGATGAATAAACCAACATTTCTTCTTAGTATGGTTTAATTTCTTGCAATGTGAGCATCCTTTCTTGTAAGGAGGCTGATAGGCTTTATTGGCAATGGATTGTTCTGGAGCAGAAATAGGAATTTGCTACTCAACTTTAAATCCATGGACTTCAACTTTTGATTGTGAAGCCTCCTCAAGCCACATGCTAGCATCAGCTTTCTGAATTAAGAATCGAATTTCTTGATATGAAGGGAAGTCTTTCATCCGAAGAATTTCTTGGCGGACATTTGAGAAGCGTTCGCCAAGAGATACGAGAATGCCGAATGACTTATCTTCATCCTTTCGTTTCATCAATATTTTCGAGTCACATGTGTGAGGTCTCAGCATCTCCAATTCATTCCATAGATCTTCATATTCTCCAAATAGTTGGGATAGAATTTTTTCTTCCTTCTGAATATTGGCAATCTTTCTCTTGATTTCACAAATTCTTCCCACATTAGATTCTTATACATATAGATTATACATTTGATCCCAAAAAACTTTAGAGTTTGGGCAAGATGACACCATATTTTTGTGAGTTTGATCTATGGTACTAGAGAAGAGAATGAAAACTTGATCATCTCTTTCTTTCCATTCTTCATATGCAGGGTTGGTAACATTAAGAGATTCACTCATTATAAATTTCAAAAGTTTTAGAGCATTGAGTGACCTTTTGATGTGCCCTACCCATTGAAAATAATTTTTGGAGGTTAGGATTGTGGAAGAAAAAAGGTGGGTTTGAAATGAAGTAAATGAGAGTAGAGGATTTGCCATTTGAGGAATAATAGAACTCTGCTCTGATACCATGTTGAAATTTGTAATCCTCACTTAAGTTTAATCCAAACCGTTCTATAGCAGAAGCATTAGGAAAGTTTCTAGGAAAGAGGTGGAGCTCGTCTGTCATCGCTTAAGAATCTCTTTCCTTGGACAAATATTTGTCACTAAATAGAACTTTCCTAGATATGCCATGCCATCGCGTGAATGAACCTTGCAAAAGTTTAGAACACAAATTTAAATATGGACAAAGAAAGATAAGAATGTAATCGAATAGAAAAGAGAGAAAGAAAAAATATTTATTGAGAGGACAGTATTGAAGAATGGAGAGAATTTCTTCTATTGAGAATAAAAGAGAAAAAGTATCTCAAATATTACAAAGTTAGAAAAAGAGATAAGAGAGAGATTTTGAAAGAGATTATCTTCCAAATTGTGTTTACAAGATTAGAGAGAGCCTCTATTTATAGAAAATGAGGGGAGAGAAAAAGAAATAAAAAAGGAATAAAAAATTATAAAAAAGAAAAAAGAAAAAGAGAGGGGGGAGTGGAAAATGTCCACTCCCCAACGGTTATTTTCTGGGCCATTTGGGCCACAATTCTTGGACCCAAACGGGTCTATTTGTTTTCAACAAGCATCACCCTCAGAGTTTTTCCTTACAATAAGATACCGGATTGAAACAATAATTATTGTATTCTAATGAACTATGTTAACACTCTTTCCAAAAGTTAAGTTAGTGGAGAGAAATATTATCAATTTATTTTTTTAATTTTATTTTTTTATACCTTAACACTCTACTAATTTGTTCGATTATTCATTCAATTACATAGGTGGGTAGAAGCTTGACTTAATTTGAATTCAAAATCTTCTTAAGTTGAAATGAAATGATTATGATTCATGTTTTGAGCTATTAATGTAGCACGTCTTACAGCATGATCCGCTTCTAATCCATGACTAACCATCTGTTAATCCCATTCTTGGCCTATTATATAGATTACATCGACTGCCTTCACATAATTTCAGAATTGCACCTATGATCCTCTCAATTATATCAAAAACTTTTGTAATAAAAAGATCACGAGAGTACAACTAAGGAACCTTACGTACTGCACCATAATGCTGCCCCCGGCAAAGTCACATGAAATAGGACGCAGTCATGGACATGGAAATACAAATGTAGGTTGGCCTAGCATAATGCCAATTTGCTGGGCATATGAAGACTCATATCTTGACAATGTTCAAGAGAGCCTGCTCGGTGCACGATAATTTTCTTGACAAAGTTGTAGTAGCAGCAACTTGGTATTTTCATATGGTATCGTCGCTATCATGTTATGAAGATACACGGGAATTCATCCGAGAGTGCGGATGTCAATTCCATCCATTGTGCGTGGCCCACTTTGATCCGACCAATCATCAACAATGTGGATGCCAAGCTTTTTCAGCTTGGTTTCTATATCCATTTTCCATTATCAACTAGGTGAGGATAGGATACAACTTTGTTTCCAGTCATGTAACAAGCTTTTGCAACTCCTTTTCACTCCCACTCCCGGCTTATTTTCTGCTTTGGCACCTGAGATTCAGAATTTTGCTAACATTTTGATCAGAAAACAGAATTAGACCGAAGCCAAGAAGCACGGGTTTTTGAAGTCGTCTACATGACTGCTGGAAGGAGTAAAAGTCTCAAGTTTCATAAATTAATGCCAGAGGACAGAAAAACTGCAAACAATGAAAAGCAGCAGCATAGTTTAGGCGCGGTGGGAAGTTCCTATATAAATCCAAAAATAGACTTCACAAAAATAGAAAAAGGACTCCAAACCATACTAACAAGCCCCAGCAAATATCACCGTAGAAAACTCTCTAAAATCGATTGAATTGCTGGCTGATTTTTTTTTTTAATTTTTTTTTTTTTGGGTGGTGGGGTAGGGGGGAGGGAGGGAACTGACATGTTCCTTCAGATATCAAAGACGTGAATCTTTTGGGCACATTCTACCAATAAGACTATATACAAATCAATTTTGGCTCACAACAAATGGGCAGAAAACAAAGAAAAGAAAAAAGACCGAGAGACAACAGAAACACCCAGCGAATGAAACAGAATCACGCCAACTTTTCAGACATACAAGGAAAGTGGTACAAAACTGTAAGGCGGAGAAGCTATTCAAGTTAGCCCCGGGCAGACAACACATCCAAGGAGGTCAAACGGCTATTGGAAGAACCCTCTAGCCGAGGAGACCTTTTCACACTTCTGTTGTCCCTATCTGAAACTTGGTGTAGATGGAGCAGCGCAATCATGGAAAAAGCAAATAAAGCAGCATTGCCAAACACCCCACCAATATGATCCAAGCCGAGTGAGCTTTTGGCGAAACTAAAAGTTGATAATAGAGCCTTGATCAGAGCATTTGGCTTCTTCCTTTTATCAGATGCACATTTCTCACCAGATAGAGTTGTGGAACTAATGAGGATATGAGGTGAAACAAAGAATGGTGCACTGTCTACATCTCCAAAAAAAGCTTGGGCCTCTTCAATAACCTTGTACTTCTTACCCTGATGTTCAGCCAGTCTCATGGCAAGAACAATCCTGCTCTGCTCCAACCAAGCAATTGCAGCATCTCGCTCAGCCTGCTGCTGTGCCTGTACTGTCTGATCACAAGACCATCATAAATATCAGAAACGATGAAAAAAAAAAATTAAATAGAACTCAAGATTACATTTGATTGCACGGACTGAAGATACACCTCCAAATCTTGGGCACAAAATTCATAAAAAATCCACAAATGCATATATAGGCAAGAGAAGAATTTAAACATGTTGAGACAATTGTCCTTACTTCCACAACTGCACTTATATATGGTTTTTCTTGTTGCTGAACATGCATCTTTATGGATATGGGCAACACTGCTCCAGACAATACTTGGTCTTCAAGCTTTTAAAATAAGGACACAAGACTATCATGAAATATGCCAACTTAATTGAAGGTTTCTATCACCCTTCTACAACATGTTCCTCTCTTTCCAAATCTCAGTATTCTCAGTTCTGTTGGATAATCAAGTTTCCAGCAGATCCTAAAGTCAGAAGGGGTGAACCAACAAGGAACCAAGTGCTGACCAGTGTGCTTTTCAAACCAACCATTTCTCCACCCTTGCCACTTTCTCTTGCAATAAGGGGCATTCCCCGTTCAAGTATTTAAAATCATATATCCTTGTCTAAGTCATGAAGTGAAAAATACAACTTTTGTCCAATTCTTGGGCACAAGATTCATATATGCATCAACAAATGCATACACAGGCAGGAGAAGACCCTAAACATGTTGAGAACACCATTTTATTTTGATTCTGTTCATCTTACCATTCTGATGCCATGTTGCCAAACAAGTACCGAGTCCTTTACTCTTTTACGTTATAAAAAAAGAATATTAGTGGTCCTTCAGTAAAGGCAATTGTCCTTAATCCCCCAAACACTCATTATATGGTTTTTCTCATTCCTGAACATGCATCGTTGTGGGAATGGGCAACACTGATCTTGAGTATACTTCTTTAAGTCTTCAAGCTTTTAGAAGAGGACATGTGGCTATCATGAAATATGCCAACTTAATCGAGGGTTCCTATCACCATTCTACAAAACGTTCCTCTCTTTCCAAATTTCAGTTCTGTCAATTCTGTTCGATAATCAAATTTCCAGCAAAACCTAAAGTCAAAAGGGGTGAAGCAACTTGGTACAAACCAAATTTACCTCAGTGCTTTTCAAGCCAAGCCTTCCTCCTTGTTTGCCACTCTCTAGCAATAAGGGGCTTTCCTTGTTCAAGTATTTGAATATATACATCCTTGTCCAAGTCAAGAATTAATAAGTTCTTTGTATGTTTTATTTATGTAATCTAAACTACTCATACTTAGGGGCAAAGTATAACATGAATTTGGAGTTGTAATTTCAGGGGGCCGGGCTTATAATTTTTAGGGGGTAAACAACATTTGGGGTTATAATTTTTGAAATCACATATATAACTCCCCCCCTTAAATTTCACAGGGAAATCCCCTCCCTTCACCCTTGCTTATAGTATACGGTCAATATGCCAAACTTCCCCCATTTTCTATTAAAGGGAAAAAGTAAATAAAGTAATGTTCATCCATAAGTTAGTAATAATTTGTAAGCTTGCTCCAAGATTCGGTAAGATTGATATCAATGAGAATGAGAAATATCTACATGTAATGTCTGCAGAATCTATCTTTCCTCCAATTTTCACAGGGAAAAATTATTTTCAATATCACTTTCAATGAATAAATACCAGTCAGTATTTTTTCTCGTGTAGAACTTCAACCATCATCCAGAATCAGGTGAAGTGGATGCCAACAAAATGAGGTTTAGAACTTTGATACTGTGAAATGGTGATGTAGTTGAGAAACACTTCAAAGACAGGAAGCTTGGTTCCAAAGAGATATTTGCACCACAATGTATGAAACAGTGGGACATTCACTGAAACCCAACATGATAAACATGAAATGAAAGCCTCCTAAAGCTAGCCAAGAATACATCTACCTTAGGATGAGTACATAATTCTTATGCACAAGACACTCAACCCTAATTTTACCATCTACATAAGCTAGTAATCTATGATGCATGGACATGGAACACGACATGGACAAGTTATTTTCAGAAGTGACCGTGCTAAATAGCCGGTAATTCCTTCCAAATATTCTAGCATAGCTACCATTGAAAGCACACAATATAAGAACCTATTACACCTCTTTCACCTGCATTTATGACAACATAGTCCTAAAATTGAAACACACATGCATGAAATAACAATATAAGCGCAAATATTACAAAATCTAGATAAACAGTCCCATAAAATGAAATATAAACCCTAATTCACCAAAAAAAAAAAAAAAAAAAAGAACAGGGGGGAGAGAGAGAGAGCAAACCCTAAACAATCAACAACTTACGTGAAAGAACTCGAGCTGGTCTTCGAGGTTCTCGAGGGCCGTCCGAATGGAATTGAGACTCTTGGCTTCGGAAATCGCGGAATCACCATCAGCATCAGCCAATCTAAAATCTTTGACAAACACGAATCCATTTCGATTGACATCGTTATTGTTGCTGTTGTTGTTATTGGAGGGTTTTTTGAAGTCGAAATTAGGTTTGCTGTGGTGGAGAGCGGTTTTAAGGAAGTGAGAGCGAGAAATGGAGTGAATAGCGTCGCTGAGCTTATCGTGGAGGTCCCAGATCTTTTCCAGTACTGCTTCGATTTCTTCAATCTCCATTTGCACACAGGTTATTTCATCAGCTAAGCTTTCTGATACGTAGAGAACAACACGTATAATATGAGCTCGGTAACTTTGTAACTCCAATTTAAAACTTACCCACTTTTAATATTCACACTTATATCATTCTCTACATACTACCTACTATCAGAAAGTAATCAATAAAAAATTTATAAATATCTCATTGTCTATTCTAATATTCTGGATTATTCTTTTGTAATCCGTCTATAATTTCCTTTCTTTCTTTGCTTTTGTTTCGATTTCTCTAATATTTAGAATCCGAAACTCTCTTAGAACTAGATTCTATAATAAAAGCATTAGCTCTGGATCTTACAGCACAAAACTGTTCATCCTCAAGCTTGACGTGGAGAGTAATATTTGAGAAAATTTTCACACTATAATTGTGAATCAAACTGACTTTCAAGGGCTCCAACTCAATAGAAAAGAGTTGGATCAAAATTTGAACTTTTTGTTTATTTATTGAAGAGGATATGACCAGTTGACTCCCACTCTCTAACATTGCTAGACATGACCCTAAAAATACCGTTTAATACTGTGATCACTTTGCCTTTTATAGATATCAAACTTCATGGCCAACTGTCTAAAATAAGTCATCGGTATCTCTATATCTCTTTGAGATACACTCTAATGTCATGAGTAGTCAAAGTATTATCATACTCAGGTATCATGTGTTCAATCTGAAAGCTAACTAAGATATCTTGGGTAGTGAAATTTATCATTTTTCACACCTGATTAGCATCCAGTTCTCTCCTTTACAGGGCAGTATTGCCCACTTTAGAATCTTACATGATATGCTTGATACTTTCCAAAACATCTTATTCTTTCAGCACATTTCTATTTAACTCCTTAATAATGGACTTTGATACTATGATATGGGTTTTTTAAGAAGGCAAACATATATACCAATGCTCATATTGTACACATAATTTTGTACTTCAAAAATTAGCATCATAACATGTCAATATTAGGTACAAAATCGAAAATTCACTATATTCTCAATCATCATCTATGACCCTAATGCATTACTATCACGAATTTAATTTGAAATTACAAAATTCTATAAATTTTAGGTGAGGATTATTTAAATTCTGTCAACCTAAAACCTCAAACTTAAATACACTAAGTATTTAAAATAACATTTCAATTTTGGATGAAAATTATTAAATTTTACCAATCTAAAATTTCATTCAAAAGAGAGAAAGAGACCCTATAAGTCCTTTTACATACATGATCATCAATAATGAACATAACTGACACATGAGGAACTATTTATATTTTGAGAAAGTCTTTTCTTCACTTGGATCTCTAGATTCTTGATTTTTCATATTTCTATTAATATTAACCTTATAACATCAAGAATCATGTGTTCATTCTCGATAAGTAACTTGTCAACCACGTTAACCCAAGAGGGAGGCAGAGAATTTCTCAATATATACACGTTATCCCCCAAAGGAATGACCAAACTGAATAAATTCCAAACGTTTCTGCTACATGATCTCCAAATGATCTAGCAAAGAATGAGATGGGTCCATCTTGTACATCAACATTTGACCCAATTTTATGAAATGTTTTGAACTTCTTAAATCTCTTTCCCTTCTCCAGAGGCTCGAAAGTTCTATAAAAATACGTCAGATTATTACCATTTCTTTGAAAATGGGAATAAAATTAGGTTAGACACATAGTCAACTATAATATTATAATAAATTTTGAAATTATTTATTTTAAATAATATACTCAGCTTTCAAACGATTTTATGTTGAAAAAATGAATTTTGCATACATAAAAAAAGAGTATAAAATTGAAACGAGTGTAAAAAATTTACATTCAAGTAGCCAAAATTAATAAAATAATTTTCTAGTTACACCAAAATTTTTTCAGAATTTCTAGGACAGAAAATTGATTTTTCTGTAATTTTCTAATATTTATTGATTATAAATCAATAAATAATAATTTTCAACTCTGAAAAATATATTAAAATTTACTAAAAAGTAAAAATATTTTTTCAGAATATACAAAATTTTTCAGAATTTTCTAGATTGAAAAACTATTTTTCATTATTTTCTAACTGTTTATTGATTTAATAATCAATAAAAAATATTTTTCATTTCCGAAAAATAAATTATAAATCACAAAAAAATCACAATAAATACAAAATTTATTTGATAAAAATTAGGACCAAAATAAGCCCTTCACGTGCCTCCACACATAAAAGGACCTAACTGTCACAAAATAAACTCTGAAAACCTTTCACTCGCCCCCGGTGGTGCGTGGTCCGGTGGATCCATGTCATCAAATTTTAGCTACCCTCTATTTTTTATGTATCTGAGTTCAATGGTGGTTTCGAATTTTCGATCGGGCATCTCTAGCCTAGGGAGTGGATTTCACTTGTCATGACTGAGAGTGAGATTTGCATTTATGGCACTGTTCATCTTCTTTAAATTTTCAGATTTCGAACGAATTTTTTACAAGTCATATCACTCTCAATTGTTAACCATTTTTTGTGATCTTTATATGGTTGAAAATCATTTTTCATGAATAATCTAACCATATAAATTTTATATCATGAATCTAGTATTTTGAAAATTATGAGTACATTAAATTTTGGTTACGATTTGTAATATCTTTTAATATACTCATCCGTTGCATACGAAATTTTGAAGATCAGATCTACATCTCATAAGCATGTTATAATATAAAATTGAGAGCATTTCAATAAAACAATTTCAAGATGTCGTTAATGAACCTCTAAAATCATGCATGGTATTTTTTATTATTTTTTTAAATACCCAAATTAGGTACAAAACAACCCTTATACGCTCTGATACCAATGAAGATTTTTGTAGAAATCAACAAAAAATATTTTTATGCGATTCCGAATCAAAATTTGAGTTGGATCACTTACTTTTTTTACGGATGAGTATTTTAGGTCGAGAAGATGTCACGGATTTGGATCAATTTTTACTTTTCACAATTCAAATATGTAACACAAAAAAATTCGGTGTTAGAATTTTTAATAAATTCTTCAATATGTTTCCAAAATAATTTGGGAATGTATTGGTCACGTGGTACAGGAAGAAGATTTATGATTCTCATTTGATGTGTTGGGTTAATATACGGAGTCATTTGGGTCATTATATCAAGTCCCTAAAATAGGTTTTAGATGTTGAGACTTTGTATATCGATATGTCCTAGAGATGGGTTGATATATCAGTATCTGAAAATAAACTTCCTGAGAGGTTGGTTTGATATATCGATATGTCCTAAAGGAGTATATCGATATACTGAACTCTGAAACACATTTTCTGAGAGGTTGATTTGATATATCGATATATCCCAATGGAGTATATCGAAATATGTAAACTCCCTCTCAGTCTGTGAAAAAAATGGTTGGGTGTATCGATATACCTCAAAACCATGTATCGATACGCGTTAGTGAAAATAAGAAATGACCAAAATACCCTTCAATTTCAACTATAACCTTAAACCTATGAGGGGTAAAATGGTAATTTTACTTTTCAAAACAATAAAACATGATTGTGGTCTTTTTCATTCTCGCCATTTACATTCCACTTTCAAAACTCATACTCTCCTTCCTCTCTCTACACTCATTTCTCTCTTCCTCCCACCACATTTGATTTTTCTCCTACCAAATCAAATACTCTCTACATTAAATGCACTAAATGGGCTTCCAAAACTTCAATAAAACTCAAGTAATAGAGGATTGAAGGAGATTAGTGCTCTACGAAGAAGAAATTTGGGTTTTTGAAACCCAACCCTCAAAACTCAATCTAATCCCAAAATCAAGGTAATCTCTCATCTCTAAACTTGGGTTTAGTTTCTTTAATATTAGATTTAATTTTATTGTTGAGATTTGATGGAAATTTCACAGGAGAATCAAAACCCTAGATTGGTGAATAGTGAAAATTGGGGGAAATTGGAATAAAAAATTATATGTAGATGTAAATGAGGTACAATTGATGAAATTAAAATATACATTCATGAATTGGAGAAATTATGAGAAATTAGGGTTATGTTAATTTTGGAAAAATTGGAAAAAATTGTTTGAAAATAGGAAAATCAAGGAGAATTACGCATAGGTATTTTTATAATAATGCAAACGATGACAAATTGATAAAATTGGAACAAGAACAAGAAAATATTCGAAATTAGGGTCTAAATAAAAATTAGAAAAAATTGATAAACCCTTAAATTTGAAAAGAAATGACCCAAAAATTTGTTATTATTGGTTTAGAACAATCTTTTAGAGTTTGAAAGGAGATTTTCTTTGGAATTGAAAATGTGTAGGGAGTGAATACCTTCACGGTGTGAGTGGATGCATGTTTATGAGTTTAAATGAGAAAATAATTTGTATCGATTTTATAAATGTTTTTAAAAATGGTTTTAAATTGTTTTATGGTTATGGAATGTCTCGAAATGGATTTGGATTGAAATGTGTATCCATGAGTTTGAATTGAAAATAATGTGTCATATTTGTCAATTTATGTTGAATATGATTAAATTGAACTCATGATTTGAGAAATTGCCTAGATAATTGATGACACATTGATTATACGTTGAGATGATTGTGAAATGGTGCTTGTACATGTTAATCTAATGGTTATAGTCATTCCCTCCACGGGACGACGTGATCGGACATTTATTTGACTGAGGAGGTAACTGCGCTCAAGAGGTGCCTTTGAAGTCCCCTTTTCGGAATAGCCTGATTGCACCACAAGGGAGGTCCGAGGTCAATACCAAGGTTTGAGATATTTTGTGATATGTAATGAGCATGAAAACCCTTGGCAGTTTCACCAATGGTCAAGGTAGACCATTGTCGAGAATTATGATGTTTGAGGCAACCCCATGGTTTGGAAAACTTACATATAGGAATGGATGCACATTATTTCAAGTTGTGAATTATTGAACCTCACTTGATTTGTTATGAATTCTTGATTTTACCTATACTAAAGTGACATAGCTTTGAGATGTTTGTTTGGCACATCCACAATCATCACTCATTTATTATCATAACTTATATTATACTCACTGGGTATAGTTTTATACCCACTTTCCCTTTCTATTTTTATAGAGAAAATTTAATTAATACACGAGTCATTTAGAGCCCGATTTTAGGGAAGATCATTGTCGGAGACTTCATTTGGTATAGACCTTGCTTTATTTTTGTGGTACTGTTAGTTTGGACCCAAGGAGGGCATTTTGTGTAAAACTTATTTGAAAATTTATTTAATTCTGTATTTTGAATCTGGATGGACTTGTTTATATTTAAATCATATTGAGGACCCTTATTTAATCTTTTATGAATTTTATTTTGAGAAAAGTTGATTTCATTATTGGTTCCTACCCCATGATTGGGATGTTTGCTTTATGATTTGATGGCATAAGTGGTCGGGAGGGCTTTTGGTTTGTTGGAAATTCTGAATGCCTTGTGGTAATGACTAGGTAAGCCTCATGCATGCACTTTGAGATATGAGTGATGGGGATGATCCTTTTGAATGTTGTGGAATTATTTTTAAAACAGATTAAATAGGTTGAAAGCCTTGCAATGTCTCGGTACATGGGGAGGTTCTGCCTGTATGTCGAGATAATGCGGTAATTGTCTCGTGCTTGACTCGAGAACCGGGGCGTGACAAAATGTCTCGGTGTGAAAATGATCAACGTTTCAAGCCCCCTTTTTTATATCTCTAACATGAAAAAATTTTTTCTTTATCACTCTCTCACTTCTATATCAAAGGACAATGACTTCTTCTCCTTTTTACCATCTTGAAGTCACGTCATTGTCATGCTTTTTTTTAGAAAGGATAAGTGTATTTATTCAAAGAATGAGAGAGGGGGTTGAGGGAGTCGAGGGAGTGGTTATTCAAATAACCACCAATCATTTCAAATTAATAATGAAGGGGGCGGGTCTACCTTTATGGGCGGACCCGCCCCATTTTCCAACATGTCCTACAGTGACCTCGGTGTTAGATGGATATAATGTCTGCATTTTTGCATATGGGCAAACTGGAATTGGGAAAACACTTACTATGGAAGGAACTCCTGAAAATAGAGGAGTGAACTACAGAACTTTAGGGGAGCTATTTCGGATTTCAAAGGAATGGAACAGCATTATGAAATATGAACTATTTGTTAGCATGCTGGAGGTATATAATGAAAGGATAAGGGATCTTCTGGTGGACAATTCCAATGAAACTGCGAATAAGTAAGTCATTATGAGCTTAGACATATGTTCTATGTATTTCAGTTTGGAATGTGATCTATTGCTAGGCTCTGATCTATTTACTAGTTATTACTAACTTTAGGTTGCTCAATCTGCTGTTTTTCTTTGTAGTATAGGAACACAACCTAGGAACGTTTATTGCTAGTGAGGAGTTTCACATAAGAAATGGCTAGGTGCTAATTGTCCTTTGGGTATCTGTTAACTTCACATTAGGATACTGGCTGGTTTATATAAGAAATGGCAAAGTTATGAGTAATTTGTCACATTTATACTAGCCTTACATATATTCTAGATAAAATAAAGAAGCTATTCATCTGTATTGTCAATAGCCATATTGAGATCTTTTCAGAGGTTGTGAAATTTACGAGCAAATACCTCTCTTTTTACTGGTTCGTACCCAAATCCCAAAATCAACCAAACTTTTGGTGTCTAACTGACTTGAGATAAGTTTCCTTCTAGTCTTCCATTGAGTTTATAGTTATATGATATAGACTCACTGAACAACTGTTTTCTGTCAAACAAACCACAGGAGCATAGATATTGCTGATAGTTTCCATTCTTCTCGTGTATAGATATTTTCGGCAGTTCTTGGCAACCATCTCATCCCATCCCCCCAACAAAAAAAGGACCACTAATGGGAAGCAAACATAAAGTACTGCTTCAATTCAGTGACAAACAAGATGCTTTATAAAATTTATGCTTTATGAGTATTATAACAACAAAAGCCTAACTCTTCTGTCCGAAAATTTGAGGTCGGCCATATGAGAGATAAATAATAAAATCGTAAAAAAAGAGAGAGATTTAGTTTGTGCGGATTCTCCTACGCCACTCATTCCTATCTAAAATCATTTGTTCAACTAAATCCATCATTATCATATCTTTACGAATGCATCGCATCCAAGTTTTCAATGGTTTACCTCTACGTTTTATTAATTCTCCTATATTTAAATTCTCTACCTTTCTAACATGTGCGTCCATGAGCCTTCTCTGCACATGTCCAAACTATCTTAGATGGTATTCTCGCATCTTGTCTATAATTGAACTGACTCTCAGTTTATTACATATCTCATTGTTTCTAATTCTATCATTTCTAGTTTTGCCACACATCCACCTAATTATTCTCATTTCAGTTACAGTCATTTTTTGCTCTTGTTGCTGTTTAATGGCCCAATATTCAGTGTCATATAATAGAGCAGGTCTTACTGTGGTCCTATAGAATTTTCCCTTTAAATGTAATGGTTTCGTGCGATTGCAGAGCACTCCGAATACCTTTCTCCATTTCATCTAACCCGCTTGAATTCTATTATTGACATTTCCATCTATATTGCCATCATTTTGGATGATGAAATCAAGATATCTAAACCTTTCGCTTTTTAGGACTTCTCTTCCTTCCAATCTAATCATTTCTTAAATATCCTGATGGTTGTCACTAAAATTACACCTCATATACTTAGTTTTGGATCTACTCAATCTAAATCTTTTAGATTCTAACATATCCCTCCATAACTCTAATTTAGTACTGATACCCTCTCTAATTTCATCAACCAAAATTATATCATCTGCGAAGAACATACACCATGGTATTTCATCTTGAATATTTTTTTGTGATTTCATCTAACACTATTGCAAATAGTATGAGACTCAATGTCGAACCTTGATATAACCCAATGTTAATAAGAAAGCTATCACTCAACCCCCCGCAAGTCCTTAAATTGGTCACAACTCCTTCATACATATCTTTAATAACATTAATATATTTCAAAAAGATCCCTTTCCTCATGAGCGTCCATCACAGCACGTCTCTGGGAACTCTATCATATGCTTTCTCAAGGTCAATGAATACCATATGTAGATCTCTTTTTACACTCTAAATGTCTCTATCAACTGTCTTAGTAAGTGAATTGCTTCAGTGGTGGATCGTCCGGGTATAAATTCAAATTGATTCTGAGACACACTTATCTCTCATTTCAATCTATACTCTATCACTCTCTCCCATAGTTTCATCGTATGACTCATGAGTTTAATTTCGTTATAATTGACTCAATCTTGAATGTCCCATTTATTCTTATAAAGTGGAACAATTGTACTCTCTCTCCATGGGTGGAGTATTTTTCTTATTTGTCAAATTTTGTTAAAAAGAGCCGCTAACATTGTTATTCCGAATTCTCTCAAATATTTTCAAACTTCAATAGGAATGTAATCAGATCCTATGCCTTTATTATTTCTCATTCTCTTTATAGCCTCCTTTATTTCATGAGAACGAATCTTACATTTAAAATCTCTATTAATCTCTTCTATAGATATCTTTAAGTTTTTTTTATTTGTTGTAGTCTCAACATTAAATAAGTTATTAAAATATTCCTTCCATCTCTTTCTTATATCCTCATTTCTTACAAGTGTACTATTTATTGCACTCTTAATACATCTAATCTCATTTAGATCACGTCCCTTCCTCTCCCTTAGTTTGACAATTTTATAGATCTCTCTCTTCCCGTCTCGAGTCTCTAGTCTCTTGTACAATTCTTTATACACTTTACTCTTTGATTCATGGATAATTTTTTTTACGTCTTTTTTTACCTTTTTGTATTTTTCATAGGTATCGCTGCTACTATCATTTTTAAGATTCATATAACACTATCTTTTAATTCGGATCGTAGTTTCTATTTTTTCGTTTCACCACCATGACTCTTTGCCTCTTAGACCCCCGCCCTTAGATACTCTAAGAACATCTCTACCTATACTTTTAATATTATTAGACATATCATTCCACATTATTTCTGCGTTGTCATTAACAGATCAATTTGTTATTCCAATTACTTTATCCCTAAAAATCGTCACATTTTTTCCTTTTAGTTTCCATCACTTAATTCTTGGTTCCATATATGGTTGACATTGTTTTTGTCGTTTAGACACTTGTACGTCTAAAACTAAGAGTCTATGCTGAGTCGTTACACTCTTTCCCGGTATGACCTTACAATCCTTACAAATCGTTCTATCACCTCTTTTAGTGAGAAAGAAATCTATTTGACTAGCATTTGACCCACTTCTATAAGTAACTATGTGTGACTCTTTCTTCTTAAAAAACATGTTTATTAATACCAAATCAAACGCTACTGCAAACTTTAGAATTGTATTTCTCGCCTCATTCCTACCGTCGAATCCAAAATTTTCGTGTACGGTTTCGAATCCCTCGTTTTTCTCTCCTACATGTCCATTTAGATCTCTTCTAATAAATAATTTCTCGCTACTTAGTATGGTTTGTATAAATTCATCTAGATCATCCAAAAATTATTTCTTACTAATTGCACTATATCTATTTGGGACGTATACACGCTAACTATATTAATTACGTTTTCTCCATTTACTAACCTGACAAGTATCATGCTATCTCCCTTTTATCTTATCTCTACTACCTCTCCTAATAGATCTCTATGTACAATTATTTCTACCATATTTTTAGTTCTATTTCTACCTGTATACCAAATTTTATAACCATAAGACTCTATTATTCTAGTCTCTCTCCCACCCATTTGGTTTCTTGAAGACACATGATCTTAATTTTTCTTCTATTCATTACTTCACTTATTTCTCCTAACTTTTTGGTGAAAGATCTTATGTTTCAAGTAGCTAAGCGAATCCTATCCTCATGGACTATTTTATTTGTCAACACCCTCACATCCTTTGGTAACTTGTCACTATACCCGGGATCCGATGTAGCGTGTCGTTGAGGAGGAAACGCCATATACATTTTCTTATATTTGTCTCCTATTTGTAATTTGATAAAAGTTTTTTACGCTGGTTGTCAGCTTACCGTAACCCTACTCCTTTATCAGAACTTGAGACCAATCGTGGTGGAGTTCTTCAAATAATAAAAAAAATATACTATATATATATCTACAGTAATAATAAAGTACTAAACTTTATATTACGATTATACCGTTATGAGTTTGAAAAATTTTATATTTTAATAGTTTTAAATTCATAATAATATATTTATAGTAATAATAATAATATTGATACTAGCGTTAGTGATAGTACTATTGAACATACAATTACTAAATAAATAATGTAAACAAATAATAAATATTAATAAATAAATAAATAACTAACGATGACAATAATAAACAATAACAATATTAATACTACATAAGCAACAATAATAATATAATAATGTTAATAACTATAATAATGATACGAAAAATAATATTAAATTACCGATAACAATAATAATAATAATAATAATAATAATAATATAGTGATTAGATTAGTAATATTACTGTTAATATTAATAACAATTATTATAATTATAATAATGTTAATACGAGTAATGGGTGTTAGGGAGACAGGCAGATGTAAATTAATAACAATAATAATATTAATAATAATAATTACAAGGGGGGAACGGTGGGGATGGGGGAAGAAGGCTGAGCACGAACAACGGAGGAGGATTGAGGGACGGTGATGGAGGGGAATGTGACAGAGGCAGTGACGGTGGCGAAGAGCAATGATGGAGAACAGGGGAGGAAGCCAGGCAGACAACCGCCAGGGAGAGACAACCAGGGAGTCGGAAAAAAAGAGGAAGGTAGAGAGAGAGAGAGAGAGATCTGGGTTAGCCCTAGACAGACCTGGGTTCTTCCCGCAGGTTTGTGGCTTCGGAGGACAGATCTGGGTGGGGGTGTACACTCAGGGGTAGATCTGGGTCGTCTAGGGTTTGGAGGGAGGAGATAAAGATCGAAAGAGCTTACGAGTGGAGAAGGTCAGTCGAGAGAGGTTACGAAGCCACAGCAAAGAGAAAGAAATTGGGTGGATGGGTTTTCGAAGTTGAGAGAGAAGCAGAGGATTCGCGAGAGAGGTAGAGAGGAGGGGGAAGAGGAGGAAAGGGTGAGAGTACTTACCTCGTCGAGCAGCGTGAGGTGAGCTGCTCGAACCACCGGGGCGAGAGGCTTGGGTGGAGCAAGCGTTCGGTGGTGGAGATCTTCTAGCTTAACCTTGGCTTTTGCTAAATTTTATATTTCTCATTGTCTGTAAGTGGGTTGAGACCTTTTCTCTTTGATTGCCACTCGCTAGGTATCTTCATCTACTTGTAGCCAGTTCTAGTTACCAAGCCGTAGATTTTAGTGAATTTTCCAAATGAGCTTTATTGCATGTGGCAGCATGCAGTATCTCACTACTGTTTCTGAAACAATAGCTTCATAAGTCTCCTATCTAAGCCAATAATGGAAGCGATATAGTTATAGTCCCCCACTCCCCCTGTCTTGCCACAATGGCACTCAGCATGCAGTGGCATCTTTTGGCAATGCTTCTGAGTATGTGTCTAAAGAAGACAATGCTTTTTCCAGGTGTCTGACTTTTCTATGTTTTGTGGCTGAAGGTTGGAAATCAAGCAAGCAGCAGAAGGTACCCAAGAAGTTCCTGGACTCGTCGAGGCCCGTGTTTATGGAACAGAAGAAGTGTGGGCATTACTTGAGAGTGGGAGTCGAGCAAGGTCTGTTGGAGCAACAAGCGCTAATGAGATTAGCAGTCGCTCTCACTGGTAAATTCAATTCTGTTGACCATGTTTCCTTTGCTCATCATCTGAGAGTTAATTTTCTTTTTCAATAATTTAACTTACATAAATATCACTTTCTGCAAAACATGCATTTCATTCTATCTGTCACATATAATGACTGAAAATTTTCTTGATGCGTGACATCTTGACCGGGCAGTAACTGCTCCTTGGAATGCAGTTTGCTGCGTGTGACAGTTAAGGGTAAAAATGTTGTGAATGGGCAGAAGACACGAAGCCACCTTTGGCTAGTGGATTTGGCAGGTAGCGAACGTGTTGGTAGGATTGATGTTGAAGGTGAAAGTTTGAAAGAATCCCAGTTCATAAACAAATCCCTTTCAGCTCTTGGTGACGTTATCTCGGCTTTGGCAACTAAAACAGCCCATGTTCCTTACAGGTACCTCTTTTTCTATTTTAAAAAGAAACAACAATAGCAACAACAATTAAGTCTTTATCCCACCAAGTGGAGTCAATTATATGGATACTTCTATGCCATTTCAAAAAAAAAAAAAAAAATAAAAAAAATTCTATTATTTATATATCTCATCTCTTTTCTATTTTCTTTGAATATAGGAACTCAAAGCTCATCCATATGCTTCAGAGTTCTCTGGGTGAGTTTAGTTTGCTTTGGAAAACAATGTTTAGAACTACAAATTTCTTGAAATTGCTGGTGGCTTCTTCTTCTTCTTCTCTTATATGTTAGGTCTGATTTCCTTTTCCCCGTAAATTCCATTTGGAAGCATGGGGCAGCCTACTACTATTCAGATTACATAATTTTTCTATTTTAGACCTGGCTGAGACCTGTATGTGGAATTTAATTTTTGTTTGCACGATAAAAGAGACTGACATGGAATTGAAATAAATGTAGGAGGGGATTGCAAGACCTTGATGTTCGTGCAAATCAGCCCATGTGTTGGCGACTTGGGGGAGACTCTATGCTTTCTTAACTTTGCCAGCCGTGTGCGTGGAATTGAACATGGCCCTACTCGCAAGCAAGCAGACTACTCTAAACTTCTAAAGTACAAACAAATGGTAATACAACTTGTGCATATTGTTATTTCTATTTTGAGACCTTAATTTAGAGGTCTTCAGAAGTTTATGCAACTCTCATCTTTACATGCTTTCAGGCTGAAAAGTTGATGCATGATGAGAAGGAAACTAAGAAATTGCGGGACAGTCTGCAGTCCTTCCAGTTAAGGCTTGCAGCAAGAGAACATATGTGCAGAAATCTCCAGGAGAAGGTAATTATACTGGATTATTTGAAGCTTCTATATCAGTACGCAACAGCTAAGCATTTTTCAAGCAAATTTGTGATAAACATATCAAGGATCCTTTAAGACACAAATATAAACATGTAATGTCCACCTGCAGTATAGCTTTCTAAACTAGAAACCTAAATTGCAGCATTGAACCCTTAGCCCCCAAAGCACTAGATTTGTAAATTCTCATTCCTTTTCCTCGCAGTTGAATGAACACATTGTTGATTTTTCAACAGGTTCGGAACCTTGAAAATCAATTAGCGGAAGAAAAGAAAACCAGGATGAAGCAAGAGGCTAGGGCTGCAGCTGCTGCTTCCGCTACATCTCAGAAACAGATGCAGAGAGCCATGGTGGAGAAAAAACCTCCATTGGTTCCTTCAAGGACAAGGCAGCCGCTGTGAAGAATTAGCAATTTCTTGTCCCCACCATCTCCAGTTCCACTGCAGAAAGGTAGAGTAGCTGGTTCTCCTCTTCCAGCTTTATCAGATGACAAGGAAAATGCAGCATCCAGAGCTTCAGCAGCAGTTGCTATGGCTAACGACCTTTTGAAGCCACGACGAGCTTCCATGGCTGTAAAGCCTGCAACAACAACAGCAGCAACAACATCAATAGTGCAGGTTTTTAAGCCTAAGAGATGGGTCTCAATTGCTACCCTCTTCCCTGAGCCAAGCTCTTCCTATTCCATACCACAAGTCGGTGCTTCTGCTGCTCGATATAGAAATGATGGTCTGATGGTCGGCAGTCACTTCTAAGGGACCCACGTAAGGCAAGGAGAACCTCAAGGATATTTTCTCCTATGCTAGAGAGGAAAACAGTTGCTGCTTCATCAGTGGAAGCAACACTAATTGGCATGAGGAGCAGTAGCAAGTTTATTGGAAGTCCACCTTCACAGGCACCAGGTTCATGGAGGCCAAAGCACCCAACAGTCATAGCATTGCAACGAAAATCGCTAGTGTGGAGCCCTCTTAAGATGAAAAGCATGAAGAACTTCCACAATTCGTTATTGCCCTCTCGATGCTCAGATGGAAAGGAAACCTGACATGTCCTGTCCTGCTTGTAATGACCCCCCCTCAAGGGGCTTACACTCATTTTTTCGATCCTTAGGTTCATATGCCCCTCGACCTCCCATTTGATTGACAGTGTATGCTGCTTGCTTACAAAGAAGACACCAGCATTAATGCTTGTTACAAAGAGTTTGCTTTCTTCAAATTTTACTAATCAAAACTGTATTGTACAATTTGCATTAATAATCATGTGGTTGATCATTTTCCTTTACCCATGGAAATTGTGTACTCCGCCTTTTCTCTATTTTGCTTTAAATTGAATGATAGATACACATAATATATGTACACTTCACAAAAATTCATGCATGTATGTGTATTAAGGGTGTGTTCAAATTAAGTCGATCCTGGGTATCTATGTATTCATACTTGAACTTAAATTTTTCTAACCAGACTCAAATTCGAATTTAAACTTGACCAATAATAATAGGATTTGAACTTGATTCTATTATATAATAAAACCGTTCGAATTCAATTCGAAAACTTTATTTTTTTATATTATATAATATATTTTATTTTATTTTATATATTATAATTATATATAGATATATATAATATATTATTGAGTTATTTAATAAGTTTTCGAATCTAAAATTTTATTGTTCGAACTTGATTTGATTGCATAAAGAAACCACTCGAACTTGATTCGAGTTCAATCAAAATCGAGTCGAGTCGAACTATTGACCAAACAGCTTACGAACGATTCGAATTTGACTCAATTAACATAATAGCCCTAATGTGCATACACACAAACTATTTGAGCAAAAATTCATTAATTTCTAATAATTTTAAAATAATTTGATTTCATATCTTTCTCTTAATTGGTTCTATGGTATATAAAATTTTAAAATAAAATATAGAAAACTAATGTGTTCTTTGTTTCTTCGTGGAAAAATTCATTTGTTTCTTCATGGAAGTTTTCTTTTATCTATGTTTTGGTTCTAAAAATTGAAAAATTAGGAAACACAAACTGCAAGCTATTGAGTCAACAAAACCTACGGCCCTGATTCCTTTACAGCATGTGGAGTGTACAGATTGAGTTGACGTTCCAGATCAGCTAGAAGGCAATCAACCGGCAACACAAAAAACCTCAGAATGAGTCGGCCAGATGGATGGGTCTGATCTAGCAAGCAATAAGTCCTACACTTTTTGAAACCCACAATAATAAAATGGAAGTAGCCGTTGCAGTCAATTCATACGTTTTTATTTTCGAAGATTGAATTGATCGTTTAGAGGAAAGAGAGCGTCAGTTACACAAAAGTTGATGTTGAAATCCCCACCCACATTTGACCTCCCCACTTCTTTTTTTTTTTTTTTTAAACCATTGGTATCCCTGGTGCTGCTTGGAACTCACGACTTGGTTAAGAAAGTAAGTGTGGGAATAACAATAATATCCATCAGACAAGAAATCAAATCATTTAAACAAAGTTACCTCTTGTCGGATACTGTAGCGGAATTTGGATCACGATTGAATCACGTGCTTCGGTTGAGTGTGGAATCACAAGTTGAAAACTACACACTTGCCACAACCCAAATCCTGTAATGATTTTCTTGCACAGAGCTATCTCACAAGATCATTTCCGGTTGCAAAATATAGGGACTTGTATACTCTGTTTTTTTTCTCTTTCTCTCTACCCTAACAGCCTTTATCATTCTTGTTTTGCACACTCAAAAACATGCATTAAGGCTTCTTTTTATAGCCATCTGAGGCGGTGAGGAAAGCTTCTTCTGAAAGCTTTTGTCCAAGGCGGTAAACAAAACTTCCTTTTGAAGGTTTTTGTTCAAGGTGGTAGAGAAAGAAACGTGATCAATTTAAAGGCTCCTTGCCCTTGTTGGTGGAGAAGTGGGCTGGATCTGAGTCGATCCATCATGGGTGCCCATCTTTGTGCTCCAATATCTCTCACTCGCACATGGTGGGACGACCCCATCTAAGTCTTCTTGAGATTCAAAACTATGAAATCATCGTTTTCAAACAAGAAAATGGTCGTGCGACTTATGAGCACACCACATGTACTTGGGAGCTCTAACTATGCACCAGTTAGGGATAACACAGCGGCTACAACCTAAAAGAAATCATACAAAAAATCTTCATGTTTTGTTGGGCCCCAAACTCATTTTGTTACACTATCAAAATATACCTAATCTCTTAAAGGTCATACTTGATCTCAACATTTCATCATATATTCACAATTATATCTTTAACTCCTAAAAATGAAACATAATTGGTCAATCAGTGAATACATATGAAGGGTGTAATCAAAATAGTCTTCCTTTCTACCCACATGTTACTCAATGACAAACAAACTATTTTCTCAGCATGTTCCGGAAGATCGAATCAATCATGATCATAAGAAACATGCCAAAGTAGCAAACATCTGTTCATCATTTTATAACATTGTCGAAAGTCATATAGGGCACCATTGAAGGAACTCATATAGTGAGGAGACAAAGATTTTCATAAAATATTCAGAACTCACTCACTTTCTTTCTTTCATTCGTCTTTAGCACATATGGTATGAAACACATGCTATGATGGTAAACTCTCTGTACCCCTCGTACAATAGCATATGTCTTTTCCTTTAATATTAATAAAACCACCATACGGATCTTAATTCAAATGCTATCACCCAAACGCTTAGCCCGAGATCTTAATGGCTCGCTATTCAAAGCGTCTCATTAAAATCTCGCATCCGACTTTTAACTAAACTTTCATGATTGTGGGTTATCATATTTGGTCTGTCAATTAGGCCTCATCTTGACTCATATCAAAGCGACTTTTCTAATATTATACCCATCTTGACTTCACTAGCACTATTCAATAGCTCACAAGGTAAGAATGTAAATAAGTCTCATCTCAACATGCAGTCATAGCGCTCAAGGCGATCACTTGTATGCAAGAATTGACCTAATGCTTGGCGACATATTCATTAGTGCTAATAACAAATCAGATATAAAAAACAACCATCACATGTTTCTTATATAAACATGGAATATTTATATCATTGTCTCAATATTTATAACATCTCATTATAATCTACGCAATCCCAGAGTCTTAGCATGATATAAGAAAACATCTCTAGGGATTGACTTAGTAAGAGGATCTGCAACCATCTTATACGTAGAAATATGTTGTCAAATCATTTCCTTTTGTACTATAATATCTCTAATAAAATGATATTTGGTGTCAATATGTTTTGTCCTGCCATGATATTTCGGATCCTTCGCATAGTTTATTGTTGCTCGACTATCACAGTTGATCCTTACAGGCATTGAGGCATTGGAAACTATTTGCAGATTCTCCAAAAAATCTTCTAAGCCATATAGCCTCCTTGACAGCTATTGTACATGTAACAAATTCAGTCTCCATAGTGGATAATACTATATAAGTCTATTTCTTACTATTCCAAAATATGAAGCTGTTATTTAGCAAGAACATATACCCAGACGCAGATTTTTTCTCATCAAGGTCACCATTCCAATCTGCATCAGTATAACCTACCAAATATAGATTACTACTCTGATAGTAAATAGCATAATTGGTGATACCTTTCAAATATCTCAATATCCTCTTTACCGCTCGCTAGTAAGTTGGTTCAGGATTTGACTGATCTCTGCTTACCAATCCAACTGTATAACAAAAGTCAAGACGAGTACACATTATTGCATACATTAAACTTCCTATAACACTGGCATATGAAACTCTTTCCATACATTTCAAATCTTGTGGAGTCTTAGGACACATATCCTTATCACAATTGGTGTATTAATAGGTTTGCAATCTAGTATATGAAATCGTTTCAGAATTTTTAAAATATAAGGTTCCTGCAATAAAGTAAGAAATTTTTCTGAATGATTTCTTTGGACTTTCACACCAAGAATGTAAGTTGTTTCACCTATATCATTCATTTCAAAATTTGAAATAATCACTCTTTAATTGAAATAATAACATCAAAGTTATTTCCAACCAATAAGATATTATCTACATAAAGTGATAATATTACAAGATTATTTTTTAACTGCTTTATATAAACACAATACTCTTCCTCAATCATTGTAAACCCATATGTTCTTATGGCTCGATGAAATTTTAAATACCATTGTCTGAGTAATTGTTTAAAACCATAAATCGATTTTCGGAGTTTGTAAATTTTGCGCTCCTGGTTTTTAATAATGAAACCTACAGGTTACTCTATGTAGATTTCCTCATCCAATTCTCTACTGTGAAAAATAATTTTCAAATCCATTTTGTGTAATTCAAGATCCAAATAGGCAACAATAGTAAAGATAAGATGTATTGAAGCAAACCTTATAATAGGCGAAAAAGTCTCTTCATAATCTATAATTTCCTCTTAGGTATAGCTCTTAGCAATCAAACGTGTCTTGAATCTTTCAACAGATCTATTTGCCTTACGTTTAATTTTGAGAACCCATTTGTTCTCAATAGTTTTGTGCTCTGGTGGTAAATCAACTAAGTCCCAAACTTGATTTGATTTCATAGACTCTATTTTCTCTTTCATTGCCTTTACCTATTCTACCTTGTTCATTGATGAAATAGTCTCTTTAAATGTTCTAAGCTTATTTTCATCAAGTGGAGCTATCATAAAACATTCTCCTTCAATCTCAAATAGACGACGGGAAATACTTTTATGAGTACTTCTCCGCAATTGAATTTTCCCTAAAATTGGTTCATTCAATGGAATGTCGCTTCCATGATATTCAAGAAAATGAATCATCTCATCATTTCTCATTATTAAACCATTTGGAACATCAATATTATCAAGATCTCGCATTTCATATAAACTAAGATCCTTATCAATTTCACCCTTTGATGAAAATTCATTTTCCAAGAATGTGGTATATCACAATTTTATTTCAGTTATACTTTCGTTCTTGTGTTCCCCAATAAACACATATCCCTTTGAATGTTTAAAGTATTTGGTGAAAATACATTTCTTTCCTCTAGGACCCAATTTCCTATATTTATGATTCGGATCATGAATACATGCTGTTGACCCTAGGGTCGCAAACCACTTAGATCAGCTTTTCGACCTATCCAAAGTTCATAGGGAGTAAAGTAACTAATTTAGATGGCACACGGTTAAGTATGTAGGCAACAGTCAACAAAGCATCTCCTCAATAGGAGATTGACAAATTCGCTTGCGTCATCATTGACGTAATCATATCTAACAAAATTCTATTCATTCTTTCTGCAACACCATTTTGTTGCGGAGTATCAGGAATAGTGAGCTGTCTAATTATTCATTTTTCATCACATAGATCTCTAAATTGATTTGACAAATATTCACTTCCACGACCTGTTCTTATCATTTTAATCATTTTGTTTAATTGATTCTCAACCAATCTCAAATATAATTTAAATTAATCTAATACTTCCGATTTATGGGAGATCAAATAAATATGACCAAAACGACTAAAATTATCGATGAAAGTGATGAAATAGGATGCTTCATGCCTTGCTCTCACATTTATTGGACCATATATATCAGAACGGATCAACTGTAATGGGAAGTCTACTCTGGTTTTTTTACCAAATGACTTTCTTTTTGCTTTTCCTACCAGACAATGTTCACATATTATTAAGTTCACTTTTAAGACACTGTCTAAAAGTCCTTGTTTGACTAGCCTTTGTATTTTTTCTTTCCCAATATGACCCAATCTATCATGTCACACATTTGCATCCATATAACGACCATTAGTTGATACAGTCAAAGAAAAGCAACTAGAAAAGCAACTATCATGATTTTCATTATAATGTATTACATCTAGTACAAGAAAATCATCCACTAGGTGTGTGAAACCAACATACTCAGTGCCAAGATAAATATATAGAATATCACTATGAAAGTTTATATTAAAACCCAAACGCATAGAACAGTAACTGACACAAGGTTAAGTCGAGTATCCGGTGCATACAAAATATCATGTAGGAACAAGGTGCGACCACCTTTAAAAAATAATTTACAAGTGCCTATACCTTTTACAACAATCTTGGTATTATTTCCTACATATATCCATTTCGAACCATCCGGGATTTGATGATATTCGACAAACGATCCTTTGTCTCTAACTATATGATCCGTTGCTCCTGAGTTAAGAGTCCAAGAAGAATTCGATTCAACGAGTATAATAGTGCTAGAAACACAAACATCATGTGAAAAAAGGTTTGAGCAATACCTTTCTTGGCTTAGTGCATTCACGAGCATAGTGACCTAACTTGCTACAATTATAGTATGTTTGATTGCTCTTATCCTTTTTCTTTCCACCGCGCTTCCTTCTCTTACGGTGTTCGGTTTGGGTTTTCTTTTTTTTTTCCCTTAAAATTTGGCATCACCAAACTCAGGTTCTTTCATAGTATGATGTAGAGTTTCTAAACATTCTTGCTCTTTAAGAATGTACTGAACTCTTCGATATCAAATATCAAAATTGTTACCGTTCAATTTCTCAACCCTACTCAATTCAGCCACTATATTCTTTGTCGCAATAGTCATTTCTCTCTTTCTAAGACATATAGACATTAGCACAAAATATTTATTAGTATCAAAATATATTAGCCATAATATATCATTGAAATAATATTTATCAGACATAGATAGTACAAGATCGAAAGTTCGCATAGCTCCCAATCATCTCTTAAAAAACTAAAATATCTAAATAAATTTATTTCAATATATATGCACTAAATTATAGGAGTTGGTAGTCTTAACTCAACCATCCCATCCTCCCACTGGGATAAAGATCTCCCAAATATGATATAAAACATGCATAAATCTCATATTCAAGCATGTACTATAATCATGCATTACACATGCAGTAATGGTCATTAATTATTCATATACCATAAATTCAAAAAGAGTTCATAAAGAGACTACATGACTTTTCCAACATAACCAAGTTCTGTGGTCCGGTGGTCATCACCACTCAATTTCTCATTGCATGACTGAGTTCAAATCTTCATACAAGATTCTCTTTTTTCACATAAATATGAAATAAGTCATGCATTAATATGACCATTGGACACAGCCACGTGTTGTGGTCCAACGACTAAGGCTCTCAATTCTCATGCATGATATTCTCAGATTATACCTAAGGCAATTTGTGTTAGTATTTTTTGATGATATTCTTGTATATAGTAAAGACTGGCAGGAACACTTACAACATTTAAAAGTAGTTCTTGATCTTCTAAGGCAACACCAACTCAAGATCAAGCAGAGTAAATGTTCCTTTGCAGTAGTACAAATCCAATATTTAGGACATATAATTGACCAGTTTGGAGTTAGAGCAGAACCTGAAAAACTAAAGACCATAGAGGAATGACCCCAACCTAAATCAATCAAAGAATTAAGGGGTTTTTTGGGACTGACCGGCTATTATCAGAAATTTATCAGACACTATGGCATTATAGCAAAACCACTCACTAACATGATGAAGAAACAGGGGTTTAAGTGGACTGAGGAATCAATGACAGCCTACAATCGATTGAAGGATACTTTGTGCAAAGTTCAACTGCTGGCTCTTCCTAATTTCAAAAAAGAGTTTGTCATAGAGACTGATGCATTTAACATTGGAGTAGGGGCTGTATTATTACAAGACAATAGACCTGTGGCTTTTTTCAGCTGGGCTCTAGCTCCAAAGCATAAGGCTTTACCTGTCTATAAACAAGAATTGTTAGTAGTTGTGTTAGCTGTACAAAAATGGAGGCACTATTTGGTTAGAGTCCATTTTGTGATAAGAACAGATCATCAAAGCTTAAGAACATTTTAGAAAAAAAAATCTCAATACCTACACAGCAGAAATGGTTGATTAAGCTAATGGGTTATAATTTTTCAATATTATATAAGAGAGGAGCTAACAATGTAGTAGTTGATGCCCTATCTAGAAGACCTGAGGAATCAGAATTGATCAACAGTTCTGAAGAAAAGGAGTTAGTCGAAATCAAAGCCATATCAGTAATTAGCACCACTTTCATGTCTGAAATCCAACAAAGTTGGCAAAATGATAGTAAGATTCAAGTAATAATTTCACAGCTACAAGAAGGCTACTCTTGAAACAATGGAGTTTTGACTTGGAAAGGAAAATTGATGGTGGGCAATGTAAAGGATCTACGTTCCAAACTCATTCAGTGGTGGCACACCAGTGCAATTGGGGGACATTCTGGGGTAGAAGTCTCCTATAAGAAGCTGAAGCAATCATTTTATTGGAAACATATGCACCTGGAAGTGGCCAAAATTATTGCAGAATGTGATGTCTGCCAAAGGTCTAAAGCTGATAATAGTGCTTATCCTGGATTATTACAGCCTCTTCCTATTCTTACCTCAGTATGGACTGACATAACAATGGATTTTATAGAAGGCCTTCTCAATTCATATGGAAAATCTGTTATTTTGGTAGTGGTGAATAGATTAAGCAAATATGCTCATTTTGTTTCACTATCACATCCTTATTCTGCAGTAACAGTAGCTCAAGCATTCATGGATTCAATCTTCAAGCTTCATGGATGCCAAAAACTATTGTGAGTGACAGTGATAAGGTATTCCTCAGCTAGTTCTGGAAAGAATTGTTTAAATTGCAGCGGTAAGTTTACAGTTCTCTTCAGCTTATCATCCCCAAACTAATGGATAGTCTGAGGTTGTCAACAGGTGTTTGGAGCAATACTTAAGGTGTATGGTTAGTGATAAACCAAGGGAATGGGTCAAATGGCTACCTTTGGCTGAGTTCTGGTACAACACCAACTATCACACTGCCACTAAAATGACTCACTTTCAAGTGTTGTGTGGACAAAACCCTCCCATTCTTCATTCCTATCTTCCTGGGTTTTCTGATATAGAAGCAATGGACTGAAGTTTAACTGCTAGGAAATGTCTCATTCATACCCTTAAACACCATCTCACCCATGCTCAGAATAGAATGAAGCAGCTGGCAGATAAGAGAAGAACTGACAGGGAATTTGCAGTGGGGGACTGGGTTTATGTTAAGCTACAACCTTATCGCCAACATTCCCTGAGGACTCATCACTGCCAGAAGTTGTCTCCACGGTATTTTGGTCCTTTTCTAGTTTAAGCTAGAATAGGAAAAGTGGCTTACAGATTAGAGCTTCCTAATGATGCAAAGATTCATTCAACCTTTCATGTATCCCTGCTCAAAAAGAAGATTAGAGATACACCAGTTATCCCACAACTGCCTAAGGAAATCAACGATCAAGGCCAGATGATATTGAAACCAGTGGCAATATTGGATAGAAGAATAATAAAGAAGTAATGTTGCTGTTACACAGGTACTGGTGCAGTGGAGTAATAGTTTTCCAGAAGATGCTAATTGGGTCAATTGGTATGATCTTAAGCTAAAATACCCTTAATTTAATCCTTGAGGACAAGGATTTCCTTGAGGGAAAAGGGTATTAATACATTAGAAATAAGGAAATGGAGCAAAAGGGAGTTGAGCTGAATAATAAGGAGCGAATGCTGTTAGTTAGTTGAGGGGTTAACAAATGACACAGGTAGCTGAGCTGTTGAAGGAAAAGTTGAAGTAGTAGAAGCTGAAGTGGCAGTCAAGTTGAAAGACAAAGAAGCTGAGCTGGTTGTAGAGTTAGTTGAGTTGTTAGTTGTAGTTGTTAAAGTTAGTTAGGACAGTTAGAGAATAAAGAATAGAGAATGAGAGAAACGAAGGAGATTATGATTGTTCAATATATTCCCATCATCTTCTCTTCTCTTTCTGTAATCTGTAATTCTTCTTGCATTCAATAAATTCTGCATTCCTCAATGGTATTGTTCTTGGTTCAAGGTTCGATTGGTTTCTTAATTTCACCCAATCCCACTTGAGCTATAAGTGAGTTCTCCTTCTTTCTGCATCATTTGCATTTGCGGATTAACATATTTAGGGTGATTTCATTAAGGGTTTGAGGGAACATAGTTTTTAATTAGCTTCTCTATCTCTCTCTCTCTTCCCCCCCCCAATTGATGGGTGTTTTGGGATTGTGGTGTTTGTGAAGGTGGATAAATGTATGGCTAGATTGCAAGAACTTCAATACACAGTGGTTGGAGGGAACAAGGTTATTTCTGGTGTGACTTTGAGTCCGCGCAGTACCAAAGGGTATCTCAAAACTAGTCTCAGATGCAAGCAAGAATATATCAGGTCACTTTTTCATTTCCAGATTTCACTCCCATTTTTTATTCTTGATGATTTTGGATTATCAGACTACATTTTGGGTGTTTTCTTTCATATTTTGAAACAGGGTTCTCCCTTTTCTATTAGATTACCTTTTCAAAATTGCAAATTCATTTCTATATTTCTCTTTTTATGTTGATTTTTGATGATTTTGGATCTATCAGACTAGGTTTTCAATGTAATTTCCATCATGGGTTTTACTTGGGCTTTTGAAATGTTGGTTTTTTCATATTTCTTTTTACCCAATTCATGGATATATTTGTGTTAGAAATGTTGGGAAAATAACTTGATATAATAAACATACTAAATATCGTATTAAATCATCAAAATTATAAATTTAATAAATTAGAATTAAAAACTTAGATTAGATCGGAAATATATCCGATTCTATAGTCCGAAATTGAATAGAATAAAATATCGATTCGATCTTTGTCTAGACAGAGTCCCGGGTCGGTCTTCCAGATCAAAAATATTCTCACAGAATCTCTCTATATGATGGAGGTATTAGGGAGAAGAGTGATACTTTGACCCGGAAACCATAACCCTATTTATAGCTGTAGAGATGACTTTTACTTCTAAATTCATAACAAAATTTGCCAATTTAATTTATTCCAATTACCTTACCGAATTCACATGAATTTAGGTAACTTTCCCGCTATCCTCAAGTCACCATTCGACATTCCCTATTTAACTCATCACAAAATAGTAAATGTCCATTGGTATCTACACATTAATTTATTTTCATATCTTTTGAGATATTTAAACCCAAATTATCTTTACCAGATCAATTTTATATGAGTTTAACTAATGAACTTGATAGTATATAATTACATAATTATTTGAATATATAAACCCAATATTAGATTAATGATCCAACAAGGAATTGTCAGATTACTATTTTATTGATGAAATTACCATCATGATCATGAGTTCAAGTTTTTTTTTTTTTTTTAAAAAAAACAATTTTATTTTTCCATCAAGGAGTTTTGTTTGTTTTTCAACATTGACTTTTCCCCTCCTCTATGCTCAATCCAGTTATGAGGATTGTTATTCCCATTTCTCTGTTTTTGCAGAATCAAAACTGCCAAATCTCCTGCAAGAAAGCTGCAAGCAAGCACAGGTCTCTCTCTCTCTCTCTCTCTCTCTCTCTCAATTGTCAATTGAAATCGGGACTATGGCTATTTTCCTGTTCGTAATATGCAGGGGAATGGAGAAAAATGTCATTACCAGCAATGGTTGTAGGAGAAACAGTGGGAGAAATCCTACAAGCAAGCCAATTTGCAAGAGAAATTGTAGCAGCAGTCACTGCCACGAACACAAAAACCCAAGGCCGAAGACCCGAAGACCCCAACGAGCCATAACAGGAAACAAAGGCCAAAAGATCCAGAAAATACTGAGCTCAGAACCAGAAGAAACAGAGAAAAACAGAGCAAATTGCAATCAATTCGCTCCGAATCTGATCCCCCATCACTTCAATGCGCCCGTTCTCGCTTCGCATTCAAGGTCATTTCGCCTCCGAGAAAGAGAGAGAATGTAAAAGAAAGTGTCAAATACTTTGCAAATAGAGTTTCACCAAAGCACAAGCCATGGGCTAAGAAAACAGAACTCTTTCCAAATCCTCTGTTTCACTCTTCACCTTGGACCCAACAGTGCAAGTTTTGCAAGACAAAACCTCCTGTAATCACAAAAAGTTGACAACCCACAACACCGCATAAGTTCTTGATCAAAACCCCACCTTCAAAATCATGGATTGTGTCTATACATCAAGGAGATATATCTCATTCTGACGATACATTTCGATGTGCTTTCTCATGTTGGACCATGGGCTCGGGAGATTTGGAATCCTATGATAATGGGAATTTGAACCATACTCCATCAACAATATTAAAACTTTATTTTTAATTTTATTTATGCCCACATGGGTTTTTCCAATGATTTGAAAAGATTTGGCCCAAAATTTGCAACAATATGAATACAAGAAGGTTTATTCAAATTGATTCTGTTTCAACAATATGAAAAGCCAACTTTGATTTTTGAAATAAACTTTATAACAGCATCAAAATTTCATGATCCTATTTTCTCAAAAGTCACCATTTATAAAAATGGGACAATTTTTTTAATAATAAATAATTAACATAGGACAAATAAAGGGAAAAAAGGTAACATATGATAAATAAACTCACGTATTTATATGCCGAGTTAAACCTCTAAAACAAAACCTGTAATTTTATGAACTTAAACAAACAAAATTGCTAAATAATTTAGAAAGTAATGAAAAAATATATTCATAATGCTTGCAATATGAAAAAAAAAAATATTTTTGCAAAAAATTAATTACAAGGATATTAAAATCCATAATCCAATTTCATTTATGAGACAAAAAAAATAATAAATTTGTTATCACAATACTGCATTATTCAAAACACACACACTCTCTCTCTTAATAATGGGAAAATTAAGAAAGGGGAATAAAAATTAAAAAATGCAACAACAATTAGGTAGCTGCAATTAAAAAGAAATAGATAAAGGGGGATAAGAATTATGATTAATCAGAGGCGGTTGTGAAAATTTTTAAAATAGTATAGAAATAATTTTATAAAAATAGTTTTGAATATGGAAGTTCTGTGCATATGGGAAGTATTGCATTAGTAGGCAAGTGAGAAGACTTTATAATTTTCTTAAAATAAATAATATTATAAATAGTTTTGTATTAGGTATCATTAGATAAGTGATAACACGTATAATTTTTTGAAAATAAATAGCATTAAAAATAATTTTAGAGATATTTTTGAGATTTGTAATTATATTTTTATAATTGTTAATGATATTTTTAAAAAATTTATTGATATTTTCTAAAAATGCTTATATTGGAGACCAAACACACATTTTATATAAATTATAATTAGCATTTTAGAGAACAAAAGAAAAAGGGTAAACCAACTATATATTCCATAATAGTCTTCAAACATTTAGAGAGAAACCTAAATCCTAAAGCTGAAGCAATGCAGTATTGAGATATGAGAGAGCCAAATGAAATTTTTCCTATTCTTTCAAAAATGCTTGGAACCAAGTGAAATGCTGGGCGACGCACACGTGCAAGGTCAGAGATGTGCGCGAGGGATGCATGCCCCGAGTCTGCGGTGCTTTTGATTTTGAGTGACCACGGGTGGGATCAGGGTATATATTTGATTTGAGTTGATATCGAGTATCTTTATATCCAAACTTGATATACTTGATGAGTAGTATATAAAAAAAGTTTGAATTTGACTCGATTATATAATAAAATATTCGAACTCAACTCGAACTCGATTCAAAAATTCGATTATTATATAATATATTAATATATTTTATTTTATTTTATTTTTTATATTATAATTATATATAAATATATATTAATATATAATCGATCTTCTCATCGAGTTTTCCAATCTAAAATTATACTACTCGAACTCGACTCGATCTATGATAAATTTGAGTTGAATTCGATCAAACTCGAGTTGAGTCAAGCCGTTAACCGAGCGACTTGCAAACGGTTCAAACTCAGCTCAATCCATGTAACAGCCCTACATGCAACTCGCCAAGTGCATCAACCGCCAAATGCCCTCTCCTCTCTGGGCAATTTTTTTCGTTGTTATACCAATAAATATTTTAAACTGTATTCTAATTAATTTATTCTGAGTAACTGTTAGACATTTTTTAAAAAAAAACTCTCACAATATAATTATTTTATTTTTAAAATTTAAATTTAAATTTTAATTAAAAAAATTTACATATCTTTTATTAAATCAATTATCCGTTAATCGCCTCTCCCAAACGTAGTAAAACCCTCTACATGCTGCCAACCCCGACCCTCAAAATTCCCTTCCCAACAAACACAGAAACCAACACTCACTAATTTCTACATCACAAAATCAAAATCCCAACAAATTTTATAAAATCAAACAATATAAATAACAAAACGTTATTATTAAAAAGTTATTAGTTTTTAAAAATATTATATCTATATATAAAAATTCTGTCAATAGAATGACATGAAAGAAATAATAATACAAAAATCATGCTTAAAATTCAAAGCACTCAAATGACTCAAATATATCTAAAAGTTTTAAAATTTTGTGTTTTTAATTAATTTTTATCATCGTGTTAATTTCCAGAGTTTAGTGATAAAAATTAGATACATAATAATAAAATATTGTATAAATTTAGATAAAAATTAGATACATAATAATAAAATATTGTATAAATTTAGCTTAAATATTTATCCTATAAATAGATTTCAACTCAGGTTTTTATTAACCTCTTTATATTTAAAACAAAATTGAATAATTTTGAGTTTCAATACAAAATAATCAGCCAAATATCCCTCACATCACACCACCATAACTCTCTCCCCCGCTCTCTCTCACCCATAAAGATGACATGGACATGGTTTAGACCGGTTTCAAAACAGACTCGGGAATCGCGAGTTGGGCCGGGCCAATGACGGCTCCAAGGCATTTTCAAGCTAGGCCAGGCCAAGCCAGGCCGATTTCCAAAAATTTACTTGGAATTGGACCAACCCGCTGAACCGAGCTAGTCCGAATCGATGATTTTCAAAGTAAAAGTTTTCAAAAAAAAAGAAATCGGCCATGCCGGTTCAAAGAATGGGTACTGGATCGACCTGATACTGTAGCGAACATTTCCCATTTTGGATTACCGTTCACCCAATTACCGGTTTGGATTAGAAACGCGTGATCGATTTTCGAACCGGAATCAGCCCGATCCCATCTCTACTCTCGACTTCTGAGCCGAAAAATAAGAAAAAAGTGGAATGGAAAGGGGCCCCTTTTCTTTTTCTAGACTGCGACCAAGAGATGAGACCAAGCGAAACGAACCCCTAATTGTACGTGTGCATGTGACTGCGAGTGTGTCTCTGTTTGCGCCTCAGGTCTGCGTTTCCTCTTCCCCAAGAAATATGGAAACTATGCCCAAATTTCCATCTTTTGATTAAAGACTAATTTTTTCTCATTCAATTCTTCCCTTAATTTTGACTTTTACCAAGTTATTGTTATGTATAATTGGAACATAGGCCCATTTGAGCAACTCGATCTATAATCGAGTTTTTCGTGAGGGGAAGAGATGGTGGAAAAATTCACAGAGAAGCAGAACAACGCTACATAGATTATGGGTTCGGAGGAATCAGAATCGTGTTCTACTGTTACGAGTCCAATTTCGGATTTGATGTTTACAGAGGCGACAATCGGAACCTCCCAGGCTCAAATCAATAGGTTTCACAATAATAATGAAGAGAAGAACGTAACGAAGAGTCGTTCAGATGGGCAGATGGGTTTCCCCGAACGAGCTTTTTCTGCCGCTGGTGCTGCTTTTCTCTCTGCCATTCTTGTTAACCCTCTAGACGTCGCCAAGGTCTCTCTCTGTCCTTTGTGCTTAATTTGTTTCTTTCATGCTAGCGTTTGGTTTATTGAGAAATATATGTTTTCATTTTCTGGGTTTAGAATTAGTGTTCTGAGGATGCACAGGGATTGAAATTTTGCAATTTTTTGAATACCTTGTTCTGGTCTCCTGCTACCATTGATTCTGCAGTAGAGATTTGTATTCTGAAATTCACGTGTTTTATACTGTTGAGGAGAAAATTCGGTTGATGTTAAATTCGTGTGTGTGTTGTGTGTGTTCATAATATAATTCGTATATATAATATATAATTCTTGTGTTTAAATTCGTATATCTATATATATAATATATAATATATATACCTTTTGCTTTAGTCTTTCATTGGCAATCATTTGTTATTATATTATGAATATACTTTTCTGGCATCAAATCGCTTCAACATGTCTATTGAGGAATTTTTTTTTTTTTGGCCCTTTTTACCAGACAAGATTGCAAGCACAGGCAGCTGGAATTCATTCCCATCCACTTGGTCATGTAACAGGGCGCATGGCTTATTTTGGCCCAAACATGGTACGTCTATAAGCTACATGTCCTTTGAATGTGTAATACTTTCTCTTTGCAAGTGAGAATGAGGTGGACTCTCAAAGATTTTGTTAATCCCTAATTTAAGGGCTTTCCACTCAGAAGTCAATATGGCATTCTTTGTGTTCTTATTGTGATAATCTAATAAAACTTCTGCTTCTTTCTCCAATTGGAGAAGTAAGATTTGTCATCATATACAACTGGCCGTTCTTACCCAAGTTGGACATTTATGCTACCTTATGTTGTTTTCATGAAACGCTTCAACCTATAACCTCATCTTTAGATTAACACTGTATTTGATGGTAGTCATCATTTAGTGTGTGCCTTTTGTTTCTTAACACTTTTTGTAGAAAATGGTGTTTTTCTTGGTTTTCTTTTTTTTTTTTTTTTCATAATTGAGGTGTACATTCATGTTCAGCTCAACTGTACTTTTTTCTGATATTTTTTGGGGAAATTAACAGATACTTTCTTCTTTTTCTTTTTTATTTTAATCCTCTTCTTTCTTAAAGTTTTTTTTTTTTTTTTTTGAATTAAAATATGTGATTTCCATTCAATATGTTTTTTCAGATGTTTGCGGATTTGAGGTGTTCACCATCATGCACCCGTGGTGGTTTTCTTGGTACTGTAACAATATGTCCCCCCGATTGTTTTCACTACAAAGGAACACTTGACGTCTTATACAAAATCATCAGACAGGTTTGCAAATCTTTGACCAAATATAGTCTAAATATTTCAATTTGTCTCACATTGCGACCACCTGTTTGTAATTGACAATGATAAATTAATTTATTTTGCTAACCTAATCTTGTGAAGGAGCTAATTTCTCCTACTTGATGTTTTATGTGCATGGTTGCTTGCCGAAACATTGGTGTCATTGATGTTAACTGACAAACATGATTACAATTTTAGAGTTTCCCAAAAGTGGGCCATATCCAATATCAAGTTTTTAAATTAAGATCCTCTTGCAGGAAGGTTTTGGGAGGCTATGGAGAGGTACTAATGCAAGTCTGGCACTGGCTATGCCTACAGTAAGTTCCGTAGGCACATGGTCCTACCAAAACTGCTCTTTACTTATTTATTTTTTTAAACATGCTGGCAGCAGCTATTTTAGATCATGCATTGATGGTCAGTAATTTGTTTATCAGGTGGGGATCTATCTACCGTGCTATGACGTATTCCGCAACTGGCTTGAGGAATTCTTATCACAAAATGCCCCAAGCCTAACTCCTTATGCCCCTTTAGTTGCAGGAGCATGTGCGAGATCATTGGCTTGCAGTTCTTGCTATCCTATTGAGCTTGCTAAAACACGTATGCAGGTACTTGGTATAATTAGAGCTATTGTGTTTCACTTTTGTTAATTCCTGAAAAGATGACCCATAAAACCTTTGTTAGTAACACTGGTTTTATCATATAAGCCACGAATGGCTTGATAAAACTCTCAACTGGATTTGGGGCCTCTGCTTGTGGCCAGACATTTGATATATATCTTGTCCTAGTATTGTCTCGTGAAAACGACCTCATATCCATTTCCTAGTTTCTTTCTCTATTCCCATACAAACTTGTTTTCCATGCAATTTTAAAACAAACAGTGAGCTAGTTTATTCTTTTTAAATGTTCAATTATTTGGACTTATATTGCATGTGGTTTTTTTTTTTTTTTTTTTTTTTGATATAGATCATTATATGTTTTGCTAACAGGCATTCAAGGTGACCCAAAGTGGGAAACCTCCTGGAGTGTGGAAGACTCTACTTGGAGTGGTCTCTAATGTCAATGGCTCAAATAATCCCCAAGCTTGTAATCTCTCTCTCTCTCTCTCTCTCTCTCTCTCTCTCTCTCTGTGGTGTGTGTGCTTTTTTTGGTGGGGGGGAGGCGTCTTATGCAGTTGAAGAGGTTATGTATAAATTATTCCTAATTTTTTTCATCAGTCAGTCTTGCTTGGCAATGAAAAAGGTGAATTTTGAACTACACTGCACACCTTGCTTCCTGAGCATTTTTGTTAACACTATTAGTCACCTATGATAATGAATGCGCGATATGGTCTGTGAACCTGTTATCTCTCACATTCTGCACAATTATGACAATAATCTGTGGGGGTGAAGACAGAAAATCCCTTGAGTTCATATTTGCACTGTTAATTAGAATACCTTATTTCATTTGTATAAGCCAGGTCTAGTTACTGATTGTTGCTGTTTGAATTTAATCTTTTGATGGGTTTTTGTTCCTGTTTTCCTGGTTATTCATTTAGTACACCACACAGATTAAGTGCTACTTTGTGATGTGCTTGTCTACAACTGAAGTATTATTCCAAAATCAGGATAAATTTCTGCAGAATTGGTTAAATAGAAGGGAGAAGCATTGGTATCATTATTGAGTGTTGGCCTGCTGGTACTTAACAGTGATGCTGGTTTTTCTTACTTTCCCCTATATGTGAAATGAGTTTATGTTCTGCCTGGAACTGAAATATAAGTTCATTTGATTTCAATTGAATCCTTTTGTTCAGTTCATTTTTAAATGGTCTTTTTTAATTGGAGTTGAAGAGTAGAGTATGAAATTCATATGAATTATGTTGCATGACGCAACCATCATTACCTTGCAGTTCAATTCTAAAATTGTTGCCTAGTAGCATTTTTAAATAGATTATGTAGGACACATAAAACTTTTGTGGAGTTCATTTTGATACTCTTTATTTTTCCATTGATTTACAAATTCTCACTTTTTATGGAGTTAGAATTGAAATTCCTAGTTTTTACTGCATTCAAACGACAAAAATTTAATTTCACAATTTGTAATGAATTCATTTGTTTCCAAGCACAAAAAATTAAAATTAAAATTGAACATTAGAATTTTTATGTACTCATTTGGTTCCAAGCATATTCTTAGTTAATTTTTCAATATTAGATGTAATCGTGTGACTTAAGAGAATAATGTTACAGAGACTAAATAGATGCAGGACAAAAATGAGCCAAATCTTACATCGCAATCTATATCAACAATTTTCAAAATTTTTGTACTGGGTTTGAAAAATGTTTTGACCAATTTTTTATGATTTAGTCCATTTGGTCTTTAACTCATTGGGTGTCTCTAATGTTTGTTGACCTAAAAAGTCTTTCTTCTTTAAAATATGCACTTTAGCTTTACTGGCCCTTAGTGGAATGAGTCTTTTAGCTCCTTTTGGCTGAGTCAACCCAAAGATAGCTGGTGCCTTTTGTTTAGACTACCTAGTTTGTCCCTGTTTAATTTTGGACAAAACCTTATGAAGGAGGTTTTAAAATGTGAGGTGCAGAAACTACTTAAATTTGTTTATGGTGACTTAGGATAGTCAAACAAAAGTTTCTCTTGAGCTTTTTTTCCATGTTAAATACAAAAGAGCCATTGTCATATCTTAGAGCTCCACCACAAAGTCATATACTATGATTATTTGACCTGCCTTTTAATATCCACTTTGGGTGCTTGAGGGACTTTGTTTATGGAAAGTTGTCAATGGTGTTAATTATTGTGATGCAGCATTCAGTTTGCCACTGCCCTGTTCCTTTCTTATAATTGCATTTTCATTGTCATTAACCTGCAATTTCTGGAAGTAGTGCAAAATTACCGCCTCTTATGGATGGGGATGGGAGCACAGCTTGCTCGAGATGTTCCTTTCTCTGCAATATGTTGGACGACTCTTGAGCCAGTAAGGCATTTCTTTTGAAACAAAAACTATATTGTGAAGTTGTATCTTATTGAATCTGTTTTGACTATTATCCTTTTTCATTCTCTGTAGATGAGGAGAAAACTTCTAAGTCTTGTTGATGAGAAAGCCGACATTGCCAGTGTTATTGGGGCAAACTTCTCTGCTGGTTTTGTTTCTGGAAGCCTTGCTGCTGCAGCTACGTGTCCTCTTGATGTTGCAAAAACTAGGAGGCAGATAGAGGTTATTTCTTTACTCCTAATTATTCTTTTTTAATTGGTAAAGTGTCAGCACCATCTCTTACATGCCTATCCATGAATTCATATATAGACATATCTTTTAATGAATACATATGCAATAGTACCTGTGCAATTCTGCATGATTAGCTTGATTCTGCCATTTCATGATATATATGACCCGTACACATCCAGAGATGGTGTTGTAAGAACTGCTGGGGATGGTCATATATGGTCTTTAGCGTTTAATGAAAAACTTTTGAGGGATGTGAGGGCCTTGATGGCTGAAAGTATTCTGGCGCTATTGCAAGCATTATTGTTAGAAATGCCCGAATCTTTATTTTGGATATTTAAGCTACATTCTGTAAGCATGTTATCTGCCTTAACACGAAAATAATGTTGGGCCTCACAATGCACGAACCGGATTTGTTGGGTAAGCCGGATACCAGTTGGTCAAGCACAAAAAAAAAAAAAAAAAAATTGAAAATAATGTTGGGTGGGTGATATAGTTGAATTGCGGTATCTGCAATAATGTAGTTGATTTGACTTCTAAATCCTATTCCTTGTCCTTTTTTGCAGAAGGATGCTATCAGGCAAACGAGGATGACCACATGGAAAACAATAATTGAAATTTGGAGGTAAATCTATTTTATATGTCTTCAACTTGCTCATGTAATATCATTATCTCTGTTACGTTATGTGCTTGTAATATCCTTCTTGCTGATTGGAAAGTATGCCCTTGGATAAGTGTACATAGCTAAGTCTTTTATTGTACTGAGTTATGATTAGTGTGATTTTTTTTTCCTGCAACAGAGATGGAGGTATGAAGGGGCTATTTACAGGCATTGGTCCTCGTGTTGGCCGTGCTGGGCCTTCGGTTGGAATTGTGGTTTCATTTTACGAAGTGGTTAAGTATGTTCTAAATAGCAGATATGCGACCTCATGATAAGCAGTGCCAAAGGTTGTTTAAATGGTTTTGGTCTCCGAATTTCATTGCGGAAGGCAACTTTTCCCCAAATTGCAAGTGAGAAACATGCATAGCTGACAGACAAGTTTTGACCATGGTAGTTTAGGAAGCTAGTGCAAGATTTTCCTTTTCATTCTGGTTTCTAGGTTACGGAAAATTAAAATTTCCATGCCAAGGAAAAAAATTTTGTTAAGGTTTGGCTCTGTGTGAGCATGGTGGTTTCCAAGACATCTGTCTCAGTTTTCTAATTTAATGAGAAAATTTTAGGTTTCTGAACCCACCCCTTTCAGGATCCATGCTTCATGATATGAAGATCTAATCCAGTGGTATCAAACCCTTTGAGGGTCTTTTGTGTCCCCTCAATCGAATCTTGGTGAAGACCAAGAGGCTTAGGATTCTCTAATAAAGGTTTCAATCATGTGCTACCAATTTGAGATGGTGGCCCAATTGTCATGTTATTGGGAGTAAACCTGAGTAGGGTCACTAGACCAACTAGTGAGTGGCAACCTCTCCAATATTCATGACAAAGATGGTTCTAAAATGGATGGAAATTCTCTAGCTTTGTGATTTCCCTACAATGGCAGATTGTGAAGTTACCCTCGTAGCCATTACAATAAGTCAGTCCACAAAATCGGATCATAATCGCAATCAACATGAGCACTGGGTGGGACCTTGGCACATTATACGAAATGAAGGCACATTATCCAAAACATGTGCCGCATGCAATTACCAATTTATCTGCATCGCAGACCACCGGGCGGGACCTTGGCGCTGGCAGCTCTACCTGGGGCACGAGTTTGAGCTCAACTATAAAGTGCTGCTAACGCCAAGACGTAGCTTATCACCTTTTATTAGTTCAAAACTATAAAATACTACTAAATTTTATGTTTGATTTTAAATATTTTTCTAAACTTCAATTATCGTCGAGTAATTTCTAAATTTTTAAAATATTTTCTCCCACTCTCCAAAATTTATTTGAGAGAAATTGTGTGTGAGAGAGAGAGAGACCGTGAGAGAGAGAAAAGGCACTAACAGGGGCAATAAAATGGTGTAGAAAAATTTGATGGAGATCATGGCTCAAAGAGGATTGTTTTGATGCCATGTCTCAAGTTTTTGGAAGTGTTTGGGATGAAGATAAGTGCAGAAGCTTTTGGTGAAGTGAAACACAAAAGTTTTGATAGAGATCTTGAAGAAGTTGAAAAAACAAGAAGGTAGAATCTTTTTGAACGAATAACCTCGAAATACTTTGACCATTTATCAAAGAATGTTTACAGATCAATCATGAGACAATGCTCAAAGAAGTTTTTGCATGGAAGAGACTATCCTCAACTCCATATCTCTCTCAATCTTGGACCCTATTTATGGAGCAAATAAGGCTTACTATATTTCAGATTTCTGGATAGAATGTTCTTGCTTGCTTGGGCTCCTGCTTGGGCCGTAAATGGGACTTTATTGAGGCTGCTAATTAAGCTTTGGATCCCCATTATATGGGCTTTAATTACCCCAAAGGCCGGACCATATGATGCTTCAAAGTGGATTTGAAGTTAGCTTGAATTGGGCCTTGTTCTGTGAGGATTCCCGACAGCATATTGGGCCAGTCTTCTAGGCTTGACTTGGTTCAGCTATGCACCCTTCTTGAATCTTGATTAAGGCTTTTTTTTTAATGGTTTTGAAGTCCCCTTTTACTGGGTCGGGTTCGATCATACCAGTATTAATACATCGGATCCCATCAGAACTCCGCAGTTAAGCATGCTTGGGCGAGAGTAGTATTGAGATGGGTGATCCTCTGGGAAGTTCTTGTATTGCATCCCTCTTTTTAAAAAGTCTCCAAGGAGACAATCTAATAATTATAATCCTCCTCCCTCAATTTGGTGATTCCAGAATCATGTATAACCAAAAAATGAGGTCCCCTTTTAGTGGGTCCAAGATAGGCTGCATCCGGCCTCCATGGGCCAAAGCCCATGTGCTGTTTTCTGGCTTCTAAACTGCGCAGTCCGGTCCTTCTTAGGCCGGTTGCCTGATCAGTTTGAGCCATTTTTCTTCTAATTTTTATTAGACTTTGAGTATGGTTTTTTCATGTCTTTATTGGCATCCAAGATGGACCTCCATTGGACCTCTTATTCTTGGGTTCGGCGAGCATTCCTTGTGTTTTTGCTCCATACTTTCTTTTTTTGGTATATAGGGGGACTCGAATCCAAGCTTATTACATTGCTCCATACTTTCAACAAATGAAAAGATTGGGGTTTTTATTGGTTGAGGCCTAAAGAGAGATCGATCAAGAGACAGAGAGAATGAGCGGACAAACTTTTGCCTTTGCTGCTATTGGTTAATCGATAGAAAGAGAGAGAGAGAGAGAGAGATTAATTGACCAATTTTTGGGGAACGTATGCCATCTGCTCACTTTCCTCACCCCACCTCATTTTTCCCCCCAAATTGGCCTCTACCAAATTGCTCTCTCTCTCTCTCTCTCTCTCTCGACTCTAAACAAAAAGCATCAAGAAGAAAACATGAATAAATGTGGGGGAGTAGACGAAGAAATGACACAGTCCACTTACGGGGACGGATGAATAAAAGTGTATATAAAGTTCGGGAGTTTTTGTAATTTTTCCTATTTATAGAAAAATTTCAAGGACAATCTGATACATGTCCACTAGGAAATGCAATTTTAGAAGGAATAACAACCTAATAAGCACTATGATGTTAGCTAATGCATTTTATGCATGTACTTATATACAGAGCAAGCCCAAGTGTATTTACCCGCAGCACCGTGTCCGTATCTGGATGCAAATTTTGGCACGACAATTGGGACTGGACCGTTTCATCTTATTTGGGTTTAGTCTTGTAACGGTCCTCTCTTCTTTTTTTTGTAGTGCAAGAAAATATAATCAAACGAAATCAAACAGAAAAAAAAAATGATAAAATTGGGGAGACTCTATCAATTGAGATGTCCTGAAAAACATAATGGCCCTCTCTGTTAATAGGTCACTGATGATGCCTCTAATCTTTTGACAGCTTGGAGTCAATGGATCATAGCCAAGGCAAGTCAGGTCTTCTTGGGTCTGCCTGCCACAACCTGCTGGCGGGTTTATTCTCACAGATGAGCTCACTACTCGGGTATCTTTCGAAAATTATGATTTCAGCCAAGTATGGAGGAATCATGCTTTGGAGTTAGCTTTATGACAATGAAGAAAATTCTGCCATCAAGTGGGGCATAAAAATGAAACCGCTTTTATACGAAGTAATCCGAGTTTCCTCTTAAGTAAACGTGTTATGGACTGAATTTGTTAGCTTTCCCACCTTTTATCTGCCAAAATAGCCTCAATGAATAGCAAAAGATGGCAACAGGCATACAACATCATCTACAAATTATACTCATTGAAGAAGTGAAGAAGACTTATTGCTCCCCTCATTGTTCAGATGTTGACTAGTAGCGGAGAAAATGTGGAACTATTCAACTTTGGGACAAGAAAGTGATGTTAAAAACATAATCACTGATGTTGGTTGGCTCAACTAGAAGGGTATTGAATTCCCCAGCTAGAAGGGTATTGAGTTCCCTGGTTGTGAGTTCGACTTCCAATGATCCCCAAATGAGGGCCCTCAGATACTAAACGGTGGTCTAGCCAAAAAAATAAATAAATAAATAAAAAATAAAAATTCTTGTTGCTTAGAACTTAGCACATGATCAGCACGTTGTATAACTATCAAATCCATTTTGCCTGGGATGTCAAGCAAGCTCAGGCAGATCCCTCGTTGACCCATCCTTGGGTCCTGGTCTAATTTAATTAATCACCAAAGCACAGTTTTAATTTAATGGCTATTCCAGCATTCATGCTTTGATGGCCAATTTCATGTGCAATGCAACAGAAATGGTTTAATAAGGCCCCACATGCACATACAGAATGCAGAGAGAGAGAGCGAGAGAGAGAGAGAGAGAGAGCGCACGATTTCTGTAGTCAGGAAGCAAAAGAGGCCAGGAACAAGAAATTCATGGTAAAATAATCATACCAACTGAGATTATCATCAGATTGTTAACATCACAGAATACTAGCTCAGTGTCCCAATGAAAATCTCTAAACTTTTGGTCCCTATTCTTTTCCCAATCACCCTTTGAAGGAAAACCCACCAAATCTCTAATCAACCTGGAAGCAGATACCATTGGCTGTGTAACTGAAATCAGACATGGATTAGAAGAAGCTGTATGAAGATGAGGCATCAAGTGGGTGGATGAGGTATGTGAGCACCAATGCTACTAGCATTAGCACATATGCTATGCCTTGATCAATTGATATTCCTACAAAACGGAGCACAAAATGTAAGATCGACACAAGTAAACGCAAAGATAAAGTCCATGAAATTTGACGTAATCTGATGGGAATTTCTCCAAACAAATGTGCGAACCTTTACCCAAATGACCTGTTAATTTTCAAGATCAATTGCAGCCAACAGAGAAAAAAAAAAAGGAAAAAAAAAAAAAAAGAACTTTGTTTTGAACGAGTATAAGAGAATGAAATTGGAAAGTTCTGACCCCCCTCCCCCTCCAATTTGTAATGATGAAATTATTATTGTACTCCTTGGAGTATTGGCTCAGTTGCGCACGCGCTCTCTCTCTCTCTAGTGCTACACACAGGTCCTTGTGCCAAAGTAAATTCCGGGTCTGTCAAGAGAAAATTTTCACTTGAGACGTCGAGGGCATGAAGAAAGATTAAAGCAACAATGAACCCAAAACAAAATAACTTTGAAATGTTAGTTTGCCCTAACCAAGACAAAGAAGGAGAAGATCAGGAGCAAAATTCATGTAGTGTAAAAAAAAAAAAAATCCCACCCTTGCCTCAAAGAGCTGTCTCGTCTATAGCCAATTTTGGTCTCATTTTTTTTCATCCCTCTGAAATCCTCATTCGAAGAAAAAGATTTGGCAGCCCCATTGATTAAAAGGCAATTTGAGACCAGATTTGGCATCATCATCATCACTTGAAATCCCACCGATATTTACTTCATCGCCAAAAACTAAAAACCTCTTGTAAGTTTGTCCCTTTAAAGATTTCCATCAAGGCATCCATTATCATCCAACCAACCCAAAAAAAAGAATAATACCTATTTGACTTGAAAAAATGCCATGAGCTCAAATGTTTTGCAACAAATAATTCAAGGAACATGAAAATTGAAAAAATTTATTTAATTTATATCGTTATAAACAATTTTTTCTTTTTGGAGACCCTCATCGCAGATAAAAAGAACAATTCTTCCAGATATGCAGTCATACAATGCAGAAGATCCACAGAGAGAGAGAGAGAGAGAGAGAGAGCCTCCTAATTTAACCCAATTAACCAGGATGTAAGTAACAATGTGACGATCCCAAGAATACAAACATGGGAATTTTAAGCATAGCTAACCAAATTTCAACAGAACCCCATGAAAATCAAACCACTCTTCGACCTACATTTATCAGTAACAAGATAAAAAATTATCGAGAGAGAGAGAGAGTACCGTCACTGGAGGGAGCAGGAGCGGGAGCCATAGACTGAGCGTGGGCAGAAGGCAAGGCAGTGACGAAAATAAGCGCTATTACCGCCATTAACGCTTTCCTTGGTACCGCCATTTCTCTCCACTTTCTGTGTCTCTTTTCCTGATAAAGGATCTAATTTTTCACAAACGGAACCCTCTGTCTCTCAAATAGCTGGAGCAGGCTCCACAGAGAGAGAGAGAGAGAGAGAGAGAGTGGAAACCCTAAGCGGAGAATTTAGAAGGCGATTAATGTGGTTTTCCCTTTCAATTCGAGATGGTGATTTCCATTGCTCCATAATGTATTGTAATTCTTTCTCTCTCAAAATGAGAAATGTGGGGTCCACCAGCATGTTGGGAACCCTCATGCCCCCTGTGAATTTGTTTTCTTTTACGGTGACCCGGTATTTAAAGTTTTATTTTAATTAATTATGATCCAACTATTATCAAAATTTTTATAAAAAAAAAAAATTTTATATTCTTATTACGTTTGAACTCGATTATAATTAAATGAATAAAATTTCCTTTTAACTATACCATAAAAAATTGATCCCCATGTGATCCTTTCCCCTTTATTCCCCCAATATATATATATATATATATATATATGTATATATATATTTTTTTTTCATCTAATAAAATACTTTAAAAAAATTCTGTCTTGTATTTTTTGATTTTATGGATTTTGGAAAGAGGTCGCCCCTTGTTCTGCCGTGCCTGTTAATCAAATTATTATTAAATATTTAATTTGCAAATAAATTTTCATAATTTACTGAATTAGCCATTAAACTCCATCATCCTTCCCGTCCCTTTCAACAAACACAACCACACGGGCCCAGCCATAAATAATTTCTTTCCCTTTTTTTTTTTTAGAAAAAAAGACAAAAATATACAAATTAGAGTAAAGAATAAAATAGAGTTTTTCAATGATAAATTAGAATAAGAAGGAAACCCATCTTCAAAATTTCTAAAATTATTAAATATCTAAATCAGGATTGATTCATTGAAATTTTAGAAATACATATTTCGTTATTCTTTCCCTTTTCTTTAATTCTTCAATAATTCAATTAATAGTAATATTATTCACATTCATTATTAGCATAAATCATCATTTAAAGACAATTCAAACGATAGAATCTCTCTATTTTTATTATTTTTTTTCCGATTCAATTATTTCCTGATTTAATATGAGAGTAAAGAAGGATATGAGTGTATATATATATAACTTTTCCCTTATATTTTATAAAAAATACTATTTTTACATTTCAAATTCCTAACTTTGAAATCATTAATATACAAATATCCACTAATTTAAAATTGAAAGCAACAATACTAATAATGACTAAGAATATCACACGTGTACCACATAGGACAAGCATACCAACAATTCTTTTTTTTTTCTTTTTTATGACTGATATCCAAAATTCATACTCTGATTAATTTAATTTGAATATTTATAAGACTCTATTAGGAATAATTTTCTTAATATAATCTTTTTTATTTTAAATTTTAAACTTTGAACTTAATTAAAAGATTTAACATCTTATCTCACTAGATCAACTATTCATTTTTGCATACCAACAATTTTATATACATTATTCCGAGTAATAACTCATGTGAACCCATATATATATATATATATATATATATATATATATATATATATATATATATATTTACTTCCATCTATTTATATTGAGATGATATGTATAACACAAGAGTAACAATTTGAAAAATACTGAATTAAAAAGTGATTTTAAATATATAATTTAACTCTTGTAAACTTCCATAAAGAAATGTTGTGGTTGGATTATGGAATATCATTTACTTTGCAAATGTTTTTTATATAAAGAAGAAGAGAGAGGAGAGAGAAAATCATTCAAAAAAATACAGTAAACTCTTTCCTATTTTTTATTATTTATTTTTGCCTCATTTTATCCTACTCAAAATAGGGTAATAATATTTATCCCACTCTGAAAAGCAAATGCCACCCCAACTTAAAACTTAGGAAGTAAAAAAATATTGTTTGAATTCTTAAAAATGTAGTAAAATTTTTGAGCAAGTAATATTCTACTCTCTTTTTTCTTCTATTGTTTATAGTGTAACAATTTAACTTCATTATTATGTATTGATGTTTTGCTTGGAAAGAAATTTCTTCTGAAAAAAATGAAATTGGAACTCTGATCCACGCAAGAACTGTGAGTGAATTAACTAATGGGTTGTATGGTAAATGTGCAAAGTGCAAACGAAGTGGCATTTGAAAATTTCAAGATTTATAGCCCCACCACAAATAAATGAAAAATCAAAATAAATATATAACCCCACCACAAATAAATGAAAAATTAGAAGAAAACGTCGCCTGAGAGATTCGAGGGAAACCCCATGTACTTAGCAGGCACACGCCTTAACGACTCGGCCAAAGCGACAGGTGTTGAGGTTTGCCCAAAGTAAACTATTTCTTTGTTAGAAAACTCAATTATTTGGCCTTATTTAACTATATAATATTTTTTTTAAAAAAAAATTAAATACTTATTCATATTCATAACTATGGAAGAATCAAGGGGAAATTATGAAGAAGAAGAGGAGAAAAGAACGAAGATTTTTGAGGTATGTATATTCAGCAATCCACAAAAATTAGAGGAGAACTGATCATTTACAAGGGAGGAGGACAATTTGTGTGCTAATAAGGTGAACTAACGTCTTTATATCTCTATCTCTATGGAGAATTCTTACATTCTCTGCGTTTAAATTTTTCACAACCAAATTTTGATTTATCTCATATTGTTTGAAATTCTATTGAGTTGTGTTATGGGGTGAAAGGTTTTTTTTCTGGGGTTGGGGGGGGGGGGGGAGGGTACATAGGGTTTCAAGAGGGTCATGGGGGACAATGGCATAGGCAGGTGCGGGCACATGCACACCTGCTGGGGTGCCGCATGCACGTGCTGGCATGTACTGCATGGGCGCCCATCATGCGCCGGCGTGCATGCCTGCTGGGTGTGCCGCTGCACTGCGTGCGGAACGTGAAAAATGGAGTTTTATTCTCCTTGAAGAAGGAAAGCGACCTTCTTTTCTTCAAGTCCTTTAAGCACTATTCAGCTGCCTGTTACTTAATGAAAGCATCCACAATGATTCTATTTTTTTGAGAGAAAATTATAATCATTGTTGATTTTAGTATTTCATCACAAAATAGCCATGGAAGATCAGCAGGGCAAATCACCTCTTAAATAGAAAACAATTCATGTGATGGGCACGAGCGTACCACGAGAGACCAGAAGCCAACAAACTACAAGAGATTATAGATGACACTCGGGTCGAGTTGAGTAGTATTGATACCCGAACTCAGTTCGAATGTTGATTAGTTGAGTTCGACCTCGGAGTTGAGCTTGAGTTCGAAATGTTATCAGGTAGTGTCATGAGTTTATATAGAAATTTTGTTTTAATTTTTTCGAGCTCGACAGAGCATGGGTCCGAGCTCACGCTCGATACCGAGCCACCTGAGCCTGAGCTCGAGCTTAGGCTCTGCTTGACTGAACTCAAATTGAGTTTTGATCGGGTAATGTCATCGGAGTGTCATAACAACTACCAGTATGCCTCACAAAAAAAAAAAAAAAAAAAAAATAACAGCTAAACAAGAAACAATCCTTCTAGGCCACAGAAAAGGCCCCATAGCATAGTTCCTCTTTTGATCAACACTTCCAATCGCTGGGAGACCATACTCTTGAGAGAAGACAATCTAGCTTCCACTCGGGCGTCGACTCATAATCAGACTTGGTGTACCTTCGATAGTGCAGTGGCATTTGAAAATACCCACATCTCTCCCTTGCATGATTGCCATTTGGTGCAGGCCCAGAAACCGATTCCATCTCTCTCTCTCTCTCTCTGTACTGTAGGCAAGACTACAGAAGGGTGAAAATTCTAAATCCCTGAGGGATGTCAATTTAAATCTGAGACTGCTTCTAACCCTGGAATTTCTCGCTAACCCCTCTAGGTACAAGTTCTAGAAACGTCTCTTAGACCTTGATAAAGAGGACAGCTCACCAATTTACATAAATCTCTCCAATTGGTTCAATGAACTCATCATGGTATAACAGGACCCCATCAGCCTATTGACCCCCCAAACCTAATTACCTAAGTATTCATAATATGGAAGCCAAAATTTTCTTGCCTTGTGATTTGAACTCATAAAGTTAGACAGCATATTCTAAATTCTGTGGGAGAAAACCCCTAATCAAAGCAGGCCCCATCTGCTGGCGACAGTTGTTGTAAGGTGACCAACTGTTACATTTATGAGCCCCATCTTCAGCTACGTGCGTCAAGTCCATCAGGTAATAAATATCTAGGGATCATGTTGTGAAATTCTACCATAGATCAAAGCATAGCAACTACAGTGACAAAATCTGGGACCCGCACATACCATAAAGATATATTCCACAAAGTCCCATCCATTCTATTAGTCAAAAAGATCAATGTAGCAAATGAAATGTTTCTTTTATCTCTGTTGTTTCTACCATCTCACGGACAACAAGAGAGACTGAGAAGGGTTGTACCCACCAAAACTAGAGAGGATCATTAGGTGAGGCAAGACTTGAGGCCACAGTTCTGAAATCTCATTCCTACATTGTAAGATCCAATACATTGTCGTTCTTTCATTTGTCTCTCTCTTCATGATTTTGGTTTCTTCATGGATATCACCCGCTATTGCTGGGTTCATGATCCTTTCTAGATATCTACAGTACATAGTTCTGTTCAATACTGTGATCCCTTAACAATAAGAGCAAATTGGTAAAGGATAAAGATGGCTAGTTATGCTAGGCTGCTTGATGCACAAAGAAAATATATATTTCAACCAAATCAATCACATAGAGTTCATGATAATAATATGTGCTAGTGTTCCTAGAATATCCAGAAGTTGAATCCATCATATGATTTTCTCAACAAATAATAACCAAATAAACAAACAAAAAGGATTGGAATGGGCACAACAACGCTATTAGCATGGCATCAAATAGTCCCAAGCAATACAACCAGAAGATATCACCTGAACGTAAGGTCAGAGCATTTGCAAACGTGCAAAACAAAATGGTGCCGCCACTATGAATAGCTGCACATGCGTGGACCAAAATGCTGTATCTGAGAATCACAAAATAGACCAGATTCCAAATTTAAAAAATTACCAATCGCACATTTGAAAACAAAAAATCCGTACACAAAAAGATAATCATTATCAGATGATGATTTCCATTAAGCTTTGCAAAACAAGATACTGTTCACGCGTCGGATATATTCAGTATTTGCAAAAAAGTTTCACATATCAAAGAGGCAGAGAGAACAGACACTAAAACCATATAAGCAAGGCTACTGTACAGGACTACTAACAGGGGTGAAAAGGATGTAAATGCGCTGCAGGGCATGATAAGCAGCTAAAATACCAAACTCTGCACGGTTCATTTGCCAAGCCAAAAGGTACTGTCAAGAGGGACAAAAGAAGGGATCTTCTTGGCTCTTGTAAATTTCAAATAATTGCTTGGAGTAATGAGTTGCTAATTTTCTGCATAGCTCGGGCCCCTTCGGATCAAAGTGCTGCAGTTCCTTCATGGATTTCTTAATGTCTCCTGTTGGATCTCCATCAGTAAGAAACTCGGCCAAAGTACTTCCCCTACAAAACAAGAGTAAAAATTATTTGGAAGGGTATCAAATAGTACACCAACAGCTCCCCCCAACCCCCGAATAAAGGAAACCAACTATAAACCCTACAAAAGTTGGCACAATTGCAAATGCAAATTGGCAAGATCTTTTTCTTTTTTTTTTTAATTTAAATGAGACAAGCTTAATACAACTAGATGTTTTTCCCCATTTGATTTATAATGTGGGAGGCCAAAACCTAGAGGCACCACTTCTATCTCCACATGGGAGAGAACTGTAAATATTATTATACAAGCACAGGACATTCAATTTCACCCATAGCAGAAATCTCTAGCAGAATGTCTCCCGATCAGCAGCTTTTTTCTGGAAAGCCTTAAAAATGCAAGAAAATCCAACCTGAACTAGTACAAAAATCCGATTTGGCAGGTGCAGCATCAGTTTTATAGGGGAAAAGCAACACTGAAAGGCACCAAGAGGGTACCATTCTTATAATACATTACTTCACTGGTGGATGCGGGTGCGCAAATGGCTATACCTTCAGGGGGATGATTTATCACACACATTCTCTTCATAAAGTTCATGCCACCACATCCTGTAAGTTCTTCCCTTTAATACATGTTACAGAGCAGAATGTCTTCATATAATTGCACCTCTATCTTACTCTTATTCTTATTCTTTTTCTTCTTTGTGGTGATGGGATAATGTCATGGTTCCAGAAGGTTTCCAACAGCTAAAACATCGATAGTCAACTCAGCACATCTAAACTCTCATTCAGAGTGAATCAAAAAGGATTTTACTTCCCCCTTCTCCACCCAAGAGAAGAAATACAAACCATCTGCAATCATGAAACAAAGATGAAATATTCCTATTTGCTCTATTCTGGCAAACTTCATAGACTGCCTTCAACCCACTTGGCCTTCATTTCCCTCACAAACTTGCCGGGGAGGAAAAAAAAATCCCAGTACTTCAGTATTTTCTCAATAAATGGGAATGAAATGGCCATTAGGTCAATAACTCTTTTGTCTATGTCGATTAGATGCCAAAGCTACCAAACATCATGCACAGGCAGATTAAAAACCACCACAAAAAAATGATAGCCCACTGGATACTCGTGTGATACTGAGAAGATGTATCTTTTATTAAGTGATATTACCAGCAGAAGTGAAAGCACTTAGAATGTGATCTGTTAAAGTGCAACAGAAAGCACCTGGGATATATATGTAAAAATTTTATGCCCCAAATCACAGAAAAGTACTTAGACAATTGCAACCATGTAAAGGAAGATGCATTGAACAGAAAGAATTTATGTTGCAGCATGGTCATTAAAGATCAAGCTTGTACATTGAAGAATATCATCATAAAACTGTATATAGGTAAGGAAATTATGCCTAAATCTCGAGAGCGTACTGAATGTGTTCTTTTTCATACCTGTGTGCATCAAGCTTGCTAAAACCCCGCCTGTTCTGAAACAATGTCCCCTTAACTGATTGTTCTTCTTGGGTTTGCCGACGGTAAAGAGCACAGACAGCCCTCATACATAGTTCAGGGTCCTTTTCAAAGGCAGAGAGCATGTCGGCTTCAAATTCCCACCCTGATATCTGATTTTTGCTCCTGCGAATCCTAGATATAACTTTTTTGTAAGTCATAATACTATCCAACGCATCTTCTGACTCACTCGAAGTATCACGGCACTCAGAATCACCTACTGGCTCACTAGAAGCATCATCACTCTCAGAACTGTTGGAGCTGCCAACAATAAACCCACTCAAGCTGCTCTCACCATCTGAATCAACCTCTTCCTCTGGGTCATGGTCAGTTGGAATAGAAGCACTTGCATCCATTTTACTTGATGAATTTTGTTTAGATCCACCATTTTGCTTACATTGTCCCAACTTCACGAGACGACGCCTTGAAGGAGTTGCAGCAGTTAATACATCATAATCACACTTCTTCTTCTTGAAATGATTATGTTTCTTCAGCAGTTTACCAATTGGAATGTTGTCATCCTCTTCAGTTTCAGTATCACTGGCTACAACGTTAAGAGCTCGCTTTCTTCTGGGAGTTGCAATAGTAGGAATAGGGGCATCCTCCCAGAAGCCTTCCACATATTCCGAATCAGCCTGCACTAAAGGATTCTTAATTGAACAGTCACCAAATGTCACATCTTTTGAAATACTAGCATCTCCATTTAATGCTTGATTATCATCAATAAAATTCATATTTCCCCCCTTGCTATTACTCATAGGAATCTGTACCTGAATACCCTCTGGTTCATCATCACTATCATCAATCTCTATAATACTAACAGACGCACATTTAGGAGCAGCTGGTGTAGCCGGAGCCATCCTTCTGTTACGGCAACTATCTTCTTCAAATTTCAATTTCTTTTTCACATGCTTTCCACAATTCACTCCTTTTGTCAGATGCAAACCTACATTCTCTTTGTCAACAAAACTAGAGACACGTGGTGTGCAAAGAGGTGTACCTCCTACAAAATCAGAGAATGAGAAATAGAATTCTGATTGTTATTGGTTGGGATGCATATTCTTAACGAAACGGTAATAATATAAATTCCACAAACTTGGGTCGGATGCTATCTTAAAACTATATAGCTCGAGGTTGCTTTGTCTAATATAGTACCAAGAACCTACATTTTAAAATGTCTTTCATTAGATATAGGTTAAAATCCTTAAGGTCATACTAATAATTTTTTTTTCTATTTTTGGATTTCCAAATCACTAACTTTTCTCCTAGAACATTTTAAACAATTTGAGAACAAGTAATTGTCAAAATTTGAGAATAATCAGCTTGAACATTTAAACAAGGGCCAAAAAGTGCCAAGAATGATGAGTGCAGAATGAACAGAACAAGTTCTCTTCATCAAGAAGAGATGAGGGCTTCCAGCTCAGACAACAAGTAATGTACCTGCAAACTGAATTTCTTTAATTACTACAACTGGAGAATCATAAGCAATACCTTCCGATGCAAGAACTCTTTCATCACATCCAGCCATCCCAACTTTGTGTTCACCACCATCAAGGCCTCTTCCTAGAACAGATCCATTCGTAGCTTCGCTCCTCTTTTCTATGCCAACTTTTACAGGAGAATCTACATCCTTTCGCCTCCTCTCTTTCGGGACAAAAGCGTCCTGTTCCAACCGTATAATCCGCCCCTCCAAATCTTTATACTTCTTTTCCCACTCTGCAGCCTTACATTCCGCAATCCTTCTCTCGCACTCCAAAACCTTGTTCTCAACCATCAACTGAAGAACCTTATCCTCCTCAAAATCCTCCCACTTTCCATCAACGCCATCTCTACCATCTCTCTTCTTTTCTTTAACTTCTTCCCTACCAACCCTCTCTTCAAGCTCACAGTTTAGCATCTTAAGCTTGTCCAATTCATCCACAATCGATTTCTTTTCAGCTTCCAATGCCTTCACTTTACCCTCCAATGCTTCACACTCACCCTTCTTCTTCTTTATCTCATAATTCAACATCAAACACCTCTCTTCTGCATTCTTGCACCTACTACAGTTATCTAAGTCCTTTTCTTTACACTTTTCTGGCTCTACATTCACACCCACCGTCTCTTCTTGTACTTCTACTTTCATTGTTTAACACTTGAAAACCTGCTTTCAAGAAATTACATAAAACCCATTACAAAATTAAACCAATAATAAGTAAAAGTATGATATTATGATCCAGAAACAAAAAAGGGCATTATATAACCAATTCATGAATACAGTCTGAGTAATTGTATAGAGAGAGAGAGAGAGGGGGGGGGAAGCTTACAATTGCACGCGGCAAAATAGCAAGAGGAGATTTGGGTGTCCTCTAGGGCAAATAAATTTTGTGATGATTCAATGAAGGGATTCTGATGCTAAGAACTCCGGAGAGAGAAATTAAGAGCTATAGTAGAGTGGAAGAGACAAGTTCGATCGAAAGGTCCCTGTCTGCCGCGTGTATGAGTAAACATGGATCGTTGGTGCGTGCTGAAACTTGTAGAGCACGAGTCAGCGAGGGACACTCAGATACATCTGTCGCACGGGGCATTTATTGAGACGACCAATCCCATAGTGCCACGTCTCCGGAACGGAATGGCAGTCGCAGTGATATTATTGGTAAAATAATTACTTTATTTTTATAAAAGTTTTAAATTTTATATAAATTTTACATTTTTCATAAAAATTTTTCATTTTGATCAAAAGATGATAATATATGAAAACGCAACGGAGACAAACTAAAAATAATACCACTTTTTGATTTTACAAATATATCAATAAAAAAGAATACCAATTTTTGTTTTATAAATATATTTTTTTAAAAGTTATTTTTAAAGTAATTATTGTTATTCTGTAAATAATGATACTAAATAGATCAAATAGAATAAATAATCCACATAAAAATATTTTAATTAATTTTTCTCAAATTTTATTCATGAATCAAAAAGTAAAGTATATAACAAATTATATAAAAAACTAAAAACTAAATATGGAGAAAAAATTTACAGAATTGTCACGAAAGGAAAAGATAAATGTATTAAAAGTGAAACCAATAATATATGTGTAAGAAATGAGAATATAAGAAAACATTTGAGAAATTATTTTGATAATCTCTTTAATTAAAATGGTACAAGATATATTGACAAAATCGTGATATTTGTAGAAAAGATCAATAGAGATTTTAAATGTAAGATTTGTCATCATAAAATAAATGGGACATTAAAGAAAATGAATAATAATAAAGTCATAAAATTCGATGACATTTCTATCAAGGTGTGAAAGTATTTGGATGAAATTAGGATAATAATATTAACAAATCTTTTCAAAATCTAATAAACCAAGAAAATGTTCCAAATATGAAAGGAGAGTACACTTATATCACTATATAATAATAAATGAAATATAAAAAATTGTTCCAATTATAAGAGAATTAAACTCATAAGTCATACTAGGAAAAGAGTGATGAAACATAAATTAAGATCGGAAATAAATGTATTTCAAAATCAATTGAATTTTTAGCCTAACGATCTACTATTGAAATAATTCACTTGTTAATACGTTTGATAGAAATATTTAGAATACAGAATATATATTTACGTATGGTATTCATTGATATAAAAAAAACATATGATAGAGTTTTTAGAGATGTATTGTGGTTGATATTGATGAAGAAGAAGATCTCCTTAAAATATATTAATCTCATTAAGGATATTATGAGGAAGTTGTTAACTATTTAAAAACTTGCAGGATTTAAATGATAGTTTCTCAATTAATATTGAGTTTCACCAAAATTCGACATCAAGTTTCGTTCTTTTTGTAATAGTGATAGATGAAATCACAAATAATATTTAAGATAAAATACCATAGTGTGTACTTTTTATAAATAATATATTGTTGATTGATAAAACTAGAGAATGTATTAGTGTTAAATTGAAATTATAGAGAGAGACATAGAATTTAGAGAATTTAAATTGAATTAGTAAAAAGCTGAATATATGAGATATACATTGAGTGACAATCATTAAAATGATAAAAAAATAATTAACTTGGGAGGACAGGATATATCAAAAAGTGAGCGCTTTAGATATTTTGGATTTATCATTTAAAACGATAGCAGTAGAGATAAGGATGTAAAAAATAGGATCCAAGTGGGTTGTATGAAATGAAGAATGGATTTTAGAGGTGTTTGCGATCGCGCGATGCTGTTATATTTGAAAAGAAAGTTTTGTAGAACTACAGTAGGATCTGTTCTATTATATGATACTGAGTGTTAGGTTATTAAACAACCATAAGAGTATAAAATGACTGTATTTGAAATGAGAATACTCGTGTGGATGCGTGATAAAACAAGAAAAGAAAAAATTATAAATAAAGAATTATGTATTAAGTTGAGAGTAAATTCAATTATGAATAAAATGCGTTTCGCCTGAAGTGGTTTGAATATATGCAATGAATACCCAAAGATGCACCAATTAAGAGGACTGAAATCTTAAATATAAGAGATTTAATGAAACGTTTAGATAAATCGTTGAAAATTTAAATGCAAATTATTCGTAAAAATATAATAATTAAAAATTTAGTTGAGAATATGATTTTAAATAGAAATGAGTGATATAGGAGAATTTGAACAAATTAAATCATCTCTTTTATCATTATAAATGCTTTTTTTAAGTATTATTTTCTCTATTTTTGTTTTAAAATTTTAACGATATATATATTTTCATCTCTCTTATATTTGTTTCTCAATTAATCGATTTCAAAATTTAAGATTAAATTTTAGGTTGTTGTTATAATTTTTCTCAACTTTAAATTTTAATCTCTTTGTTTTTAACACCAAAGAAGTCTTAAAGTCTTTCTTTCCTCTTCACAGAGTTTGAGTTGCGGAGACCATCGAGAAATAACCGACAAATGTGTTTCTACTCTCAGGGTGAGTTCACCTGTATTGAAACAGAGTATTCTCCATATCATATCTATGCCTTTTTCAGTTTGGACCTGTTTGGTTGGATTTAGTAGAGACCTGAAAGTGCATGGCTTTAGTCATGGTTGCCTGGTATCGGGTCATCAATGGTTGGCAAAGCGAATGCTGTGCTTTTATATTCAAATTGAAAAACTTATTTATTACAGGTGCAAAGAGAGTAAAACAATAATAAGAACTCGATTTTGAATTTTAAAAATAAAAAAATAAATATTAAAAGAGTTAATTCGTAAATTAAATCTCACAATTGTTCAAATCCGATTAATCGAATTTTTGAATATTCGTGATCAAATAAAAAAATAGAGTAAAACAATCATAGAAATGCAAAGAACTCGATTTTGAATTTTGAAAATAGAAAAATAAATATTAAAAGAGTTAACTCATAAATTAAATCTCATAATTGTTCAAACCAGATTAATCGAGTTTTCAAATATTCATGATTAAATAAAAAAAAATAGAGTAAAACAATCATAGGAGTTTGCATTCTTGCTTTTAATGTTAACCAAGTTGAAGTTATGTATGATACAATTTTAATCTCCATTAGTTGAAAATTTAATTTCATTTTGAATTAAATATTTGAATTTATTAAATTTTAATATATATGATAAATGAGTTTAATTTTTATTGAATAAATCGAGAAACCAAAAAATAATAATAATAATAAACCTTTACGGACCAAACAAAAAAAATAACACAGGCCCAAAAAGACAAAAATTATTCCACAATGAAAACAAAAAGGGATCCAATAATAATGATAATAATAAGAAAAAGATACAAAAGAGTAAACCATTTTCAAACTCTTTTAAATCTTTAAAAAGGAAAACATTTTCTTCGGTGGTGAATAGAAAGTGATATAAAAATAAACATGAATTAGATAAAAGGAATTATATATAGAAAGAGAAGAAAAAGAAAAAGTAAGAATCGAAAAACTTGAGTTTAAAAATTATTTCTTTTTATTGTTTAAAAAATCATTCTAAGTGTACTTACATAAATTTTCATATAAGCATTTAATCTAAAAATTATGTAGTTGATATAATATTACTCTTATGTAAAAAGAGTTGGGAACTAATTCGATAAATTAGTAATAGTAAATCTGGAGTTAGAATAATTAATTATTAGATTTTTTTTCTTTTTTTTTTTTCTTTTTTTCTTTTATTTTATATATACCATCGGTATCCGAGTTATATTTGGATTAAACTGGTTCGAAATTTACAGTGACCCAATTTGAGAGCTACCCTCTCAGCATAGTTTTTTTCATTCTAAAATTTGAACTCTAAATCTTGATTAAAGGATTTAATATCATACCCACAAGACTAATTATCCATTGATTTTCTCTTTTTCTTTTGCTTGGATATTAAAGTTACCAATTTTGATTTTTTATAACTTTTAAAATTAGGAAAATACACTTAATCCGATTTAATGTTTTAACACCAAACTTTTTATAATTTCAAAACTATCACTTTTTGAGAACTATTACGTGAGTTTAGTGATAGAGATGACAATTTATATCCAACCTGGTGAATACCCGCCCCTACCCTACCCGGTGGAGGTGGGTAAGAGGCGACTATGGAGCGGGTGAGAGTTTGAAATTTTTAAACCTACGGAGGATCGGGTAAGGTACGAGTATGAGTTTTGTATCCACTGTATACCCTACCCGACCCTCCACACACACACACGTCTTCTTTTAGTTTTATTATTAATTTGAAATAAAATAATCTTAATATAATTATTGCATTTATTTTGATATAATTAAAATTGATTTTGAAGTTTTATTATTTGTATTTTGATTAAATGATACTATTAAACTAGAATACTAATAAAAGTAAAGGTCAAATAAATCTAAGTGAATAACAAATCGACTTACGAATGTAATAAATTGACTTGTTGTGTAGGTGGATAAATCCACAAGTAGGGACGAGTAGGGGGGTAGAAGATAGGGTATAAAACGTCTTACCCATTATGGGTGGAGGGTCGGAGGTGGATTTTGAGTTTTAAGGTGGAAGAGCGGGTAGGGTTTGATGGAAATCAGCTTCTACCCGTCTCATTGTCATCTCTATTTAGTGATAGAATATTAAACTTTTTAAATTTAGTGTGCAAATTTTAAATTAAACCCCTTAATATTCAAATGAGAATTAACCCGATATCTGTAACCATTAAAAAAATTCTATGCAAGGTTTTCTATTTATTCTAAGACGTGCAACTCAATGCGGGCTGGGTTTTTTTTTTTTGGTTCAAAACATTGTTTTCTCTCAAAAATCAAAACTTCTCATTATCTCTCTCTAAACCCATTATCCATTTATAACTTTCAATTTCCTTTACCTTCAACATCAAAGGAACCCAGACTGGGAAGGAAAAACCATAGTACCTCCCTCAACAACTCGAATAATCATTCGAAAATGGGTTTAGTTTCTTCTTTTTCTCGAGCACCAGATATGTTTGTGCAACAATTTCTCATTAATCAAAAAGCCAAATTGCAGTAGGGCATTTTTTTTTAATATAGCCAAGCGAATCTCCAGATTTTTCTATGATTGTCACCAAAATCGAGTCGGTATAGATCAAGCCGATCTTTGGAATTTTAGGGTTTTAAGCAAAATTAAAGTCAAAGTGGACTAAAATTTGACCTATAATTTTAAGGTTTTAACTTCTGATAGACATCTATAATTGCAAAAAAAATAATAATAATAAATAAATAAATTCATTTTGAAGACCAATTTTGCATAGTTGTCAGAAAATACATAGATTTCGGTGACTCCTTTCATGGGCAACAAGGGAGTGTCGGAAAGGTTAAATTGAGGTCGAAATCATGTTTGAGAGAAGTTAAAACATCAGATTTGAAGCGAAACACAAAAGAATTACTTTTCTTTGTTAGCAAGGAAGCTCGAAGCTCTGCAGCTATGGCGGAATCCGGCGGAGCTGTGATATGTGGTGGAGAAGTAATGATATGTGATAAAGAAATTGAAGGTAGAAGAAGAAGAGTGAGAAGAGAAAATTCAGCTATTAGATTCAAATCTTTTTCTTCATACTTTCCCATTCCCCTTTTGTCATTTATATTTAAACTAACAATTTTTTTCCACTCGTAACTAACTTCTCTCACTTTCTCTTCCTTGCCTTTGCCCCACCTATTCTAACAACCCAACAGAATCTTACCTATTATAACAACCCAATAGAAATAACAAAATTACCAATAACTCTCATATATCATAGCTTTCATATATCAACTCCCCTCGACTAGAACTATTCCTTCTTCTCAAGGTTTATGTTTGGAAATTTCTTCTGAACATCGTAATAGAACTCCGAGGATTTGAGTTACAGCTCGGTTTCCTCTTTGAACGATTCTCCTGTCCAGAATGCGAATTGGTATAGCTGCCAAAGCATCCATCGATTGAGGTAGCTACGGCTGCACTGTTACATTGGCTCCAATTTTCTTCATAAGTTTGGAAACATGAAATGTTGGGTGTATCTGACTTCCTAGCGGCAACTGCAACTTGTAGGCCACTGATCCTATACTCTGCAGTATTTGGAAAGGGCCATAGTACAAAGATTGCAACTTGTTGGTCCTTCTAAACATGCTTCCCCACTTGTTAGGTTGCAGTTTGACATACACCCTCTCCCCGCCTTGGAACTCCTTTTGTTCTTCATTTGTCCACTAGGCTCTTCATTTGATCCTATGCCTTCTGCAAATTTTCCCAAAGCAATCTGATCATCCCTTCCCTTTCTCTCTACTTCTGATCAACTGCAAGTAGAACTTCATTTTCAGGAACATACGAAATATGCAACGGTGATTTATATCCATACAAAATCTCAAAAGGAGAGTAATTTGTAAAGCTATGACAATTAGTATTATACCATAATTCAGCCAAAGGTAACCACTACACCCACTTGTTCAGATAATCTCCTATCATACACCTCAAATAAGTTTCCAAGCATCTGTTTACCACCTCTGTTTGGTCGTCACTTTGAGGATGGTATGTTACAGAGTAATGTAGGTTAATACCTTGTTTTTTACAAAATTCTTATCAGAACCCGCTGGGAAAGATAGTATCCCTATCACTTATTATCGCCTTCGGCCACCCATGGAGTTTATAGACATTTTCAAAGTATGCTTGTGCTACTCCTATTATTGTGAAAAGGTGCTACAGCGCAATGAAATGCACATATTTACTTAAGCGATCCACCACCACATAGATCACGTCATTCCCCATAGATTTGGGAAGTCTTTCAGTAAAGTCCATCGTCACTTCCTCCTATACTCTTTCAGGAATTGGTAATGGCTGTAAAAGTCTAGGGGATGCAGTCCGATCATATTTGCATCTTTGGCAAATTTCACATTCTTGAATGATTCTCCGAATGTCCTTCTTTAACCCCTTCTAATGGAACATGCTTGCAATCTTTTTGGTAGTAGCTCCTACACCCAAGTGTCCCCCCATAGGAGAGCTATGTATGTTTTCAATGATTTTCTTTCGTAACTCTTCCACTTGACCAACCACCAGTTTCCCTTTCCTTTTAAGTAAGCCTTGCAATTAGTTGTATTTCTTATCACCTTCCTTGTTATCCTTAATTTGTTCTATCAATTGTTGTAGCTTCTCATTCTTATCCCAGCTTTTCTTAATTTCTTCAAGAAGGGTGGGATGGATAACTGTCAAAGCCAATGCTAACAATTCAATTCCCTGCACCCTTGACAAAGCATCAGCAACAACATTTTCCTTCCCTTGCTTATGACAAATTTCATAATCAAAGGCCAACAACTTAGTCAGCCACTTAAGTTGGCTTGCACTATGTACCTTATGTGTGAGAAGATATTTGAGGCTTTGGTGGTCTGTATGAATGATGAAATGCCTCCCTAACAGGTAATGCCTCCATTTTGTTACTGCAAACACCAAAGCCATCAACTCCTTGTCAAATACTGACAGTCCATGATGCTTTTCTTCTAATAGTCCCTTACTTAAATAGGTGATAGGATGAGCATTCTGCATGAGCACAGCACCAGTTCTATGACAGCTAGCATCAGTCTCGACAATGAACATTTGTTGAAAATTAGGAAGAGCTAGTACTGGAGCTGTAACAAGTGCTTCTTTCACCTGATCAATGGCAACTCGCGCTTGTGCACTCCAAGTAAATTGCTCCTTCATGACTAGATCATTTAGTGGCGTGCTAATCTGTCCAAACCCATGAACAAACCGCCTGTAATATCCTACCAACCCTAAGAAACTTAGAAGCTGTTTGACATCCCTCGACACCGACCAATCTTTTATTACTTTAACTTTCTGAAGATTTGTGGATATCCCTTGGTCATTAATGATGTGGCCAAGATACTCCACTTCAGGTTGAGCAAAGCAGCATTTACTCCCTTCACAAACAGACAATGCTTCCTTAACAGCTTCAAAGTTACTTCCAGGTGTTGCAAATGCTCCTTCAAGCTACGACTAAAAATTAGTTTGTCATCAAAGAACACCAAGATAAATTTACGAAGATGTTCCCTAAAGACATCATTCATCAATTGCTGAAATGTAGCAGGAGCATTGAATAACACAAAGGGCATTACCACAGACTCATTATGACTATCATGAGTTTTGAATGCTTTTTATACATATCCTTTGGGTACATTTGAATTTGATGATGACCAGAGCATAAGTCAATCTTCGAGAAAATAATAGTACCATGTAATTCATCTAATAATTCTTCTATAAGTGGGATAGGGTACTTATCTTTTATGGTATTACTGTTCAAGGCTTTATAGTCCACACACATCCTCCAGCTACCATCTTTCTTCTTCATGAGCACCACTAGTGATGAGTATGACTAGCGTTTGGCCGAATCATACCTATACTCAACATTTCTTTGATTAATTTCTCCAGGGCATCCTTTTGTAAGTTAGAGTATCGAAAGGGTCTCAAATTTACTAGTGCCGAGTTTGGTTTCAGGGGAATTTTGTGATCACAGTACTTGTACAGAGGTAGTAAAGTTGGTTCTATAAATATATCCTTTTAGGTGGCCAAAAGTTGCTGAACCTCCCCAGGAATTCTTTCTTTTGGTTTAAGGCTTCCTTCCTCCACCATTGTTGGCTGATTGTTATGTACCTTCAACACAAATTGTTGGGGAAAATCTCTTTTGCTTATTATCTTACTGAAAGTAGGTGCTTCAATGGATTTTAGGGCTGCCTTAGTGGCTCCTTTAAGCTCACACTCCTTCCATTTATTGTAAATTTCATCACCAACTCCTGAAAATTCCAAGTAATGTCTCCCAAGCTAGCAAGCCACTGTACACCAAGAACCATTTCACAGCCACCGAGAGGAATTAAGTATACATCCGCCTTGAATTTATTCCCCTGCATTACCCAAATGACTTCTTTACACATTGCACTACATACGAGTCTCTCTTTATTAGCCATAATCACATAGACTGGTTTGATTTTTAAGATTAAACATCTCATTCTTCTAGCTGTGTTTTTATCCAAAAAATTATGGGAACTACCGAGTCGATCAATATATGCACTACTCCCTTCTTTAACTGACTTGCAATCCTCATTGTGCTGTAATTCTGGCCTATCTCCGTTCCAATAAGAGCACTCAGTGAGAGACAGGGAGCTTCTTGGCTTACTTCGAGCACACAATCCTCATCTTCTTCCGACCTTCCTCCTCCTTGCCCAGTATTGCCTCCACTGTTATCTTGTGTAACTGCTTATTTTTATATTTATGCCCAAAAGAATACTTCTCATCACACCAGAAACAAAGTCCCTTCGCTCTCTTCTCATCCATTTCCGTGTTAGTTATTCTTCTGACTACCTTACCCTTCCCTTTGTTTCCTTCTACTTCTGGTACTCTTTAGGAGTAGGTAATACTCTAGATATTGCCGCAGAATTAGGATTGCTAAAGTGCTGAGCATACTTGACAACTCTAGAATTTACTTATAATATTGTCATCCCACTATATGGGTACTTCAGGTTAAGTTCTTGCTGCCTAGCTAAGGCGTATGTTCTTGTAAAGATTTAGGTCTAATAAGCCTCACCATGTTGCCAATTTCTGGCTTAATCTTGGCAAGAAAATAGTTGATTGCATAGTCCTCTGTCAGATTCAGCTTGCTTAACAATAAATCAAATGACTCCAGAAACTCATCCAAGCTCCCTGACTGAGTTAGATTCACAAACTTAGTCATCGGGTCATCGTACACATTAGTGCCAAAATGTATCTGGAGAGCCCTTACATATTCTTCCCAGTATTGCGTCTCCCTGGTTACTCGATCTTCATATACATCTGGTGTCATTGTAGAGCCTTTCCTTCCATATGAATCACTACAATTTTCACATTCATATCCCAAGGTGTCAAATCTAGTTCAAAGAAATTATCACATTTATAAAGCCATCCCTTAATATTGTCACCATTGAATTTAGGAAATTCAACCTTTGTTTGTCTAGTTGGAACTATATAGTTGTTGGTTGTACCTTTACCAACATCAACTGTTGGGTTTTGGCCTGTAGAAATTCCTCCTTGCTCAAATTCATCCTTATGGAATTCTTCATCAATAACCTTCTTCTGCTTCGTAGCTGTCATAAATCTCTTAATTTTTGTAAATTCAGATTCATGCCTGTCTGTCACTGCCTTCAATTATTCAACCAATTCTAGAATCAATTGCTTTATCTCCTTTTGTTCCTACTGTAGTCGAGTGGTGATCCTAGTCGCCATGGTCGCAGAAAGGTCTGCTCTGATACCAATGATATGTAGTAGAGAAGTAATGATATGTGATAGAGAAATAGAAGGTAGAAGAAGAAGAGTGAGAAGAGAAAATTCAGCTATTAGATTAAAATCTTTTTCTTCTTGCTTTCCTATTCCCCTTGTTGCCAATTATATTTATACTAACAATTTCTCTCCACTCGTAGCTAGCTTCTCTCACTCCCTCTTCCTTGCCTTTGCCCCACTTATTCTAACAACCCAACAGAATCTTACCTATTATAACAACTCAATAGAAATAACAAAATTACCAATAACTCCCACATATCATAGCTTTCAAATATCAAGCTGATGGTTTTAACTGTAGAAAAGTGAAATCTATGATAAAAGAACGATGGTGATGATATTGTTGATGACAAACGAAAAGGAACCAAAGGTTTTTAGAAGATTTAGATATGGTTGATGACCTACTCATCCCTTGCGCGAAGAACTGTAGTGTTATCTTTCTTCAAATTCTTCCTTGTTTTTCTCACACTCTATTTATTTGGAAGAGGCACCCTTTTCTCTCTCTCTCTCTCTCTATCTCTCTATCTCTCTCTCTTCCCCCTTTTCCGGTGGTGGTTTGAATTTGAAAAGGGTGACGATAATGGCGGATTCCAGGCGATGGTGATGAAATGGGTGGCGTGAGATAAATTAAATGATGAAGATGACCAACGGTGTGGAAAAAGAAGGGGAATGGTTATATGTACATATTTATATATATATATATATTTCCTCATGGCATTAAACCATTCCCGTGCTTGAATTGTAATGTCAAAATACTAACGAAACAAATCACAGGGGGTCAAATTTGTAACAGAGGGAGCAAAGTGCTATAGTGGCAGTTTTGAATTTAGAGGAAATTTAGTGTCAAAATCTTAAACTACGGGGAGTTAAGTGTAATTTTACCTAAAAAGTATTTGCATCCTCTCTTTTTCTTCCGATAATAGTTTACTGTTATAAATACAGAATAATTTGGTAAATATCCATTAAAATATATAACTTTACCACTATCTCCTGATAACTCACCAATTTGTAGAACACATGTTAGAAACTTATGAGAGAAGCTTTAGGGATAGCTTAAGGGAGAAGTCATATGAAACTTAAGGAAGAAGCTACTCCTAAAGTACATTGAACCTGAACACATATCACTTTTCTTGCCAAATGTCAGACACGTGTCAACTAACGGCGCAACAAGGTGCTGACTTATTAACTCCAGTGACACATATCATTATTTAGTCCAAAGCCCCTGATAACTCATCAGAAGCACCTGCTAACTGTCAACATCTCATCACTCCTAGTGCTGACTCATCACTTCTTTCTGTAACTATAAATACCTCCCTCATTACCTCATTTGTATATCCATCTTCTGAAGGAATGAAATAAGAAGTTTCTTTCTCTCTATATCATATTCAAATATCTCTCTGATATAGATCTTTATTTTTGTATCAACTTCATTTATAGCACGTTATCAGTACGAGACTTTGCCAAAAGCACAAAGCTAAATCTGTCTTTGTAGTAGAAAAAAAAAAGGTTTCACTATTCAAGAATTCTGAGATATGGATATTATTGACAGCTTACAATGTATGAGAAACGAAAAAAATATATGTATAATTGATAGCATTACAACTCATATGATACTTAGAAACAAAAATTATTTTTCCAACTTAAAGTTGTGAGAAACAAATGTCAATACCATAAGTGATACTACAAAATTGATTGAGGACTCTGACAGAGTAAACATATATCTCCATGAATGAATTAATTAGTTATACATAATGCACTATACTATACTAAATCTCGTAGAAATTTGTTTAGTTTTAGAAATATCCGTCAAAATGGATATCACATTGAGACAATGAATGACAACAATATTGAGTATTTATACATTACAATTGTTGTTTCTAAAAGAAACGTATAACATAGAAAATACCATCTCTTTCCTCTGGTTTATACTATACTAAAATTATTACAGTCGAAATGCACCATTTAGTAAACTAGAAGTTTAATAATCATAAAGTTTTTATTATCTTGCATGATCGACTAAGACATCTTGGATCGATTATGATGAGAAGAATAATTGAAAATTCTCATGGTCACATATTGAAAAATCAAAAGGCTTTAAAATCAAATGAATTCACATGTGCTGATTGTTCTCAAGAAAAATTTATTACGAAACTTTCACCAGTCAAAATAGAAATTGAAACTCCTGGATTTCTAAAAAAAAATCATGGTCATATATATGGACCAATTCACCTATCATATGGACCATTTAGATATTTTATGGTATTAATTGATGCATCCACAAGATGGTTACATGTTTGTCTACTATCAATTCGCAATCTGGTGTTTGTGAGACTTCTTACTCAAATCATTAAGTTAAGAGCACAATTTTCTGATTATCTGATTAAGACAATTCAGGTAGACAATGTTGGTGAATACTAGTCTTATACTTTTGATGACTATTGCATGTTTATTGGTATTAATGTTAAATATCCTGTAATTCATGTTCATATACAACATGGTTTAGCTGAATCGTTTATCAAAAGATTGCAATTGATTGCTAGACCATTATTGATAAGAACTAAACTCCTAACATCAACTTGGGAACATGTTATTTTATATGCAACAATACTTATACTTTTAAGACCAACACACTACCATGAGTATTCTCCTCTACAATTAACTTTTGGTTATGAGCTTAATATTTCTCATTTAAAAATTTTCGGATGTGCGGTTTATGTCCATGTAGCGACACCACAACGAACTAAAATGAGGCCCCCAGAAAAGATTGAGAATATACATTGGGTATGAGTTATCCTCTATTATTCGATATCTTGAACATTTGACAAGTGATATTTTTACTGAAAGATTTGCAAAGTGTTATTTTGATGAAACAAATTTCCCAACATTAGGGGGAGGACAAGGACAATTGAAAAGGGAAATTATATAGAATGTATTACCATTGATATCTTTTGATTCTCGTACAAAAGATTGTGAACTTGAAATTCAAAAAATAATCAATTTACAGAAGATTGCAAATCAATTACGTGACATGTTCACTGACTCTTAAGAGAATCACGAAGTCACATTTTTCTGTAGAAAATGCACCAATTAAACTTGATATTCCAGCTGGACAGTCCCTAAGTATTATAGAAAATGAGTCTAATACATGTTTAAAGCATAGAAGATTTCTTGGCGCCAAAAATAAAAATCCTTGAAAGAAAAGATGATCTATTGATCATGATTATTTAAAGGAATCGAATAATAAGAAATCTCATGAGATTATTGATGATAAAACTCATATTTCCGCAGAGTTTGACATAGCTCCTGAAGAGCACAATTTTCAAACTCTTGAAGAGTATATAAAGGAAACTTCCATAAACTTCACTACCACAAGATATGTTGGGATAAAATTGAAACAGTTATGGATGACATTTTTGCATATAATGTTACACTTAAAATTATGAAAAAAATCAAGAATCTTGAATCAAAATCTATTAAGGAATGCTATAAAAGAGATGATTTGCCGAAATAGAAAGAAACATTCCAATTTGAATTGGATTCATTGGCTAAACATAAAGTTTTTGGACCTGTAGTCCAAACACCTGAAAATATAAAACCCGTTGGATATAAATGGGTATTTATGCGTAAACGAAATAAAAAAATGAAATTGTGCGATATAAGACACGTCTTGTAGGATAAAGGTTTTCACAAAGAGATGATGAAACGTATTCCCCTGTAATGGATGTGATTACATTATGTTTTCTTGTGACCTTAGTAGTATATGAGAAACTCGAAATGCGTTTAATGGATATAGTCACTGTTTACCTATATGAGATATTAGAAAATGATGTCTATATGAAAATCTCTGAAAGATTTAAAATGCCTAAAATTTGTGATCAAAATTCTCGAGAAATTTACTCCATTAAATTGCAAAGATCACTATATGGATTAAAGCAATCAGAACGAATGTGGTATAACCGTTTAAGTGATTGTTTACTAAAAAAGGTTATATAAATGATCCAATATGTCCTTGTGTTTTTCTTAAAAAATTTGAAATATACTTTGTAATCATTGCTGTATATGTTGATGATATGAATCTTATTGGAACCCCTGAAGAGATTTCCAAAACCGTTGAATATTTGAAAAAAGAATTTGAGATCAAGGATTTTGGGGAAATGAAATTTTGTCATGGCTTACAGATCGAACACCTGGAAGATGGAATATTCATTCACCAATCAAATTATACGTTTAAAGTTTTAAAATGTTTCTATATAGATATAGCATATTCATTAAGTACTCCAATGGTTGTTCGATCACTTGATGTTGAAAAGAACTCTTTCAGACCACAAGAAAAGGATAGAGAAATTTTTAGTCCTGAAGTACTATATCTTAATGTCATTGGAGCATTTATGTATCTTACTAATTGTACAAGACTTGATATATCATTTGTTGTAAATGTTTTAGCAAGATTCAGTTCTTCCCCAACACAGCGACATTGGAATGAGGTTAAGCATATTTTTCGATATCTACAAGAAACGATTGATTTTGGCTTATTTTATTCAACTAATTTCAAATCAGTATTGATGAGATATATTGATACTGGATTTTTGTTTGATCCTCACAAAACACGATCTCAGACTGGATACTTATTTACATATTGTGGTACTATTATTTCTTGACGATCCACAAAGCAATCTATGGTCACCACCTCCTCAAACCATGCTGAGATCATAACAATTTATGAAGTAAGCCGAGAATGTGTTTGTCTAAGATCAATGACTCAATATATTTTGAAGAACTGTGAACTATCATCCAATAAAAATATTCCTACGACATTGTTTGAGGACAATACTACATGCATTACTCAACTTAAGAGAGGATATCAACGAAGATAGAATTAAACATATTTCACCAAAATTTTTCTTCATACATAACCTTAAGAAGAATGGTGAAATTGATGTGTAATAAGTTCGATCAAGCAAAAATTTAGCAGATTTATTTGCTAAGACACTACCGACTGCTACATTTGAAAAATTGGTGAAAGGAATTGGAATGTATCGGTTTAAAGATTTCAAGAGATATTCTCGATAGGGGGAGTAAATACACTTAGAATAGTGTATTCTTTTTCCTTCACTAAGATTTTTTTTCCTATTGGGTTTTTTCCTAATAAAATTTTAACGAGACATATTCTTTGTGCGATGGACATCAAAAGGGAAGTGTTATGAATACAGAATAATTGGTGGATGTCCATTAAAGTATACAAGTTTATCACTATTTTCTGATGACTCACCAGTTTGTAGAACACGTATTAGAAACTTATAAGAGAAGGTTTAGAGATAGCTTAAGGGAGAAATCATGTGAAACTTAAGGAAGAAACTACTCCTAAAGTACATTGAATCTGGACACGTCACTTTCCTTGTCAAGTGTCAGACATGTGTCAACCAACGATGCAAAAAGGTGCTGATTCATTAACTCCAGTGATACGTGTCATTACCTGGTCCAAAGCCCTTGTTGACTTATCAAAAACACCTGCTAAGTGTCAATACCTCATCACTCCTAGTGTCGACTCATCATTTCTTTCTATAACTATAAATACCTCATCCATTACTTTATTAGTATTTCCATTTTCTGAAAAAATGAAATAAAAAGTTTCTTTTTCTCTATATCCTATTTAAATATCTCTATGATATAAATCTGTGTTTTTATGTCAATTTCATTTATAACATTTACAAAATTTTGAGCGAGAGAAAAAAATGGAGGTATAATCCACCAACCCGAAACCGACCGAGCCGCCGGATTTGTTTGCAGGAGCATGTAGTCGGTTCGAATTTGCGAAACCGACACGATGCCGCAATCGTTGTCCGTCTAACGAGCAACACAAGCTCCTGAGGGCGAAGAGATTCAAAAATGCGTACTCTCAACATTCTTCGTCGATACACAAATCTCTCTCACAGACGAACCCTAATTAACTTTACCTCCGCAATGTTTCTTCGCAATTTCTCATCCACAATTTATTCAGAAGATCCACAACTGAAAGAATCATCGACTATCTCGACAATCTGAAGAACTACGAGAAATCGGGAGTACCTCGATCTTCGAAGAATGAGAAGATTGATGCAGTCTCTCGGTAACCCTCAGTCTAAACTCAAGGTCTCCTTCACATTCCTCTCTCTTTCTCTCTCTCGGTTGATTAATAGATATGCAAATAAATTGCTCAACAGCAATTGTAGGTTGTTCATATTGCTGGGACAAAAGGAAAAGGCTCAAAAGCTGCTTTCATCTCCAACATTTTACGGGCACAGGGCTATTCTGTTGGGTGTTATACAAGGTATATATAGAATGTGTTTAACATAAAACTGCTTGCAACATGTTACATTTTACAGTGCTAATCTTGTAAAATTGTTCAAGATGTGCAAAAAAAAAAGGTGATATATTTGAAAAGGTATTTCTTTTTTCGCTTGTTTGTTTGGATTTTTCTTTTCCCTTCCCCCCTCAGTCAGTATGAGAAAAATTTGAAGTGGGCTTAGGGTTATTATCGTGCTTGCGATGCGGACAACAATGATAGCCTCATTTATAACAAAGGTGAAATAAGAAAAAGTTTTAAGAAGATGAATTTGAGAATGGAAGAAATGTCAATTTTTAATATGTACTGGGAAGTTTTTGAGTTTATCATCTAATATACAATTTCAATTTTATCCTTCTAAATATTCTTCAGTCACCATTGAAGGATATTTACGCTCAAAATACTTGTTATGGGTCTCGAACATCAAACAGTGGGTTTTCTTTGTTGATAGTAGATGTTATGGTTATTTATTGACTAAGTCAAAGGTGGACACTGTAAGATAGGATGACATCTTTATGAATTTATAGTTGTGTAGCGTCAAAAACAAAAAAAGAAAATTTTCTCTCCCATGAAAAGAAGTGTTTTCTTTATCCACATGAAGCATTTTATGTAGTTCGTAGGTCTAAACTCTAGGCATTGATTAGTTTGCAATCCTTAGAATTCTGGTGTGGCTCATATTTCTGGTGTTCACTATTACGAGTGCCCCACACCCCTTTCTCTCTCTCTCTCTCATGTAGTGTTGATTTGAACATGGTTTCAACAATGATACTTATTCCATGATTTCTGGTTTCTCAAACTTTGTAGATATTTATATTGTGCAGTCCTCGTATTCAGACTATCAGAGAGCGAATATCGCTGGGAAGAGTAGGTAATCCATTATCAGTTGAGACATTGAATATTCTTTTCCAAAGTATCAGGGAGACTCTTGACCAGTCAATTGAAATGGAAAACGGTTGTCTCAGTCATTTTGAGGTATCAATACAAAGATCCATGATAAGCAGAGCACTGCTCTTGGTTTTAGCCTTTCTCATGCTTTCTACTAAATAAACTTACAGATTTTCACTGCCATGGCGTTCACCTTATTTGCTCAAGAGAAAGAGGACATTGCAGTTATTGGGTTTAGCACTCCTTTAACTCTACAATTTGCTTTCTGTCCAGATGATATCTCATTCTCTGTCTATTTGAATTTGTGTCCAAGGTCCAGTCGTTCTACAAATGTGGTAGCCTGGCCTTGGAGGAGCCCACGATGCAGCAAATATCATTTGCAGCTCTGAACTTGCTGTGTCAGTCATAACAACTATTGGTGAAGAACATTTGGCCGCGTTTGGGGGTTTCTTGGAGAGTAGCATTGGCAAAGTCTGGTATCATCAAACATGGGTGCCCAGTTAGGTCGCTTTCCCTACATAGTTCTTGTTATTCATGTAAGCTGGATTTTGATTGAATAATCGCATGTAACTTGATTGCATTGACCATAGCGTTCAACCTTTTTAAACTATTAACCTAAGCTTCTCTTAGTATATATTTGATAATGATAATGTTCTTGTATTCTCTTAATGATCTCTTAGTATAACTTGATGTCACCATTTTATTGACCTTTTTGGACTATAATAATAATAAAAGGGCTCGCCCGGTACACAAATTACTTTTTGGCTTAGTGCAGGGGTAGGGGGAGGGTGGACGTATATGTACACAGATTTCCCCTTGCATTTTGCAAAGAGATTGTTTTCACGTCTCGAACTCGTGACCTCGAGGTCACCAAAGGAGCAACTCCATCATTGTGTCAAAATTCGCCCTTCTGGACTATAATAATAATGAGAAAGGAAAAAGAAAAAAAAGGTACATGGTCTACTCATTACTAGCTTTTTTACTCCACTTGTTCTTTGTCTTGAATTATCGTCCTAATGTTAAGTCAGCGCATTTAATTGTAACAAGCGTTTGGGAAGGTTAAATATTGCTGAGGACAGGACCAGATAAGAAAATTACATGCTTGGTACGATACATTGATTTACTCTACTCAAGTCCTAGGTTCAGTTTTTGGATTATCTTTGATCATCTACTGGACATCCTGTTGTGTCTTAGGTTGGGTGCATGTCTGAGTGATGGATTTGTCACTGTGGCACTTTCTATATATCTATATATTGAAAATATTTTTTACACAAAGTATTCCCATGCTGTAACATGTTAATACTAACATGACTGACAAAATTGATGACATGCATAACATGGTTTACCATGTTCTGTAGTTTGTGTTGTTTATGTAAATCCTTTTGATTTGGGTTCCACTTATAAGGCTTACTTGAGTATTATATCTAATTGTCAATATATTACTATTTTCAGTTGGTTTTGGATGGGCCTTTCCTTCCAAGTTGAACACATTCTCTTGAGAAAGCCTCTTTTATGTGTTCACCTGTTGTATTGGCATTTGATCCTGGAGTCAGAACTACCATTAATTGAATGAGGGAATTAGGTGGTCAACATTATCAATCTTGTGACATCACCATCCAGCTTCAGGATGATTTTCACTTGGAATACACAAAAACCCTATTAAATATCATGCAATTATCATTCTTCAGAAAGGCAAATTTTTATTCTTTATTAGTCACTAGCTTCACTTAAAGGTTTGATTTTCTTCATGACAAAACCATTCTAATTCATGCAGTTCATAGAGTTACTTGATGTGATATTACATCTGCTTGGTGCGCAGCAACTTCAAAATGCTGTTACTGCAAAGCACTCTGCCCTTGTGATCAAGGTATTTATGGGCTTGTCTACCTTTTCTGGGCCTTGAATCTAAACTTTCTTCACAGTGAAACAAACTTTTGTTATTTCCACACTCTAACCTCCAGTCATTTGCACCCACATTCAACTTGATTGGGGGGGGGGGGGAGCAAATTTCCCAATGGATTTTGTCTTTGGGCTATAGTATTCATTGCTTTTAGTCAATGCCTTTTCTAGGTTTTGGTAAGTGATGGCTCTAGAAAGGAATTCAGCCCCCGAGTCTTGGATGACTCCCTGACATAGGCTACTCCTCATAAGAAACATGTATAGTACGCTATGCATCAGTTGCTTTTACTTGTGGTAATCCTTCCCAACTAGTTTTTTTTGCTGATACACAATTGTATGCTTGTTGGGTGAGGCATTATTATAAGAGCAGTGCTATAATTGCATCTGTCCAAGTTATAAGGAGAGGAAGTAGTTGAGATTGCAAGAACATTGTGCATTGAAGGTGCCCATGTTCTGTTCATGCTGTCACCATATCAACATTTAGGTTGTTGCTGGAGATAAATAGTCTACTGTCATTTGTGGCATAGGATGAACGGATAAATGTGGAAAGAGAACTAGTTCACCAATCACTTGGATGAATGATTTGACTTTTTCCCCCATATAGTTTAAGTATTAATCTCCTTTTCTGGTCAATCTTAGGATGAATGATCTCAGATGGTGCTATTCGTGCCAGATTGGAGCAGACATATTTGCTTGGAAGAAGTCAGTTTCTAACATTGAAAGAAACTGAAGCATTAGGACTCCCTGGTGCAACGATATTGCTTGATGGAGGTCCCTCTTTTCACCCACACTGTATTATATTTGTAATTGTGATAGAATAAATGAGGTTATGTTACAAAAGAGGAAACCATCTAAAGCTTTCTTTGGTTGCTTATGTCATGTGTTACGAAAATTTTGAAATTAGAGATCACATGTTCTTGCATTGTTCTATTGCATGGGAGATATGGAATCTCCTGTTTGCTTTGTGTGATAATGAGTGGATCTATCCTAGGAGCCTTATTGAGTTGTTTCTCACAAAATTTGGAGGTTTTGGTAGGCAGAAGGATGCTCATACGATTTGGAAATGTGCTTTTTGCAGGATATTCCTTGTTGTATTTGGAGGAAGCGGAGTGGTAGAATTTTTGTAAATAAAACTATCGGTCCTTTTCTTCTTTGGATAAGGTTGTGTTTTCTGCTTCTCTATAGGCTCATGCCTCTAGGGTTTAATAAGGATTATATTTTAAAGGAGTTGAAGGAGAATCGGAGAGCAGTCCTTTACCATTCTACATATTGCTCTTTTTTCACTTACTTGTGAGGATTTCTCATCTTATGTATTATTATATATATATTTTTTATTATCTTTAACATTTCTATGAAGAAGAAGAAGAAGAAGAAGAAGAAGAAGAAGAAGAAGAAGAAAAAAGGCTATGCATGTGTCATATAGTGCATCTCTGTTTACACATGATGTACCACCCTTTCTTGTTCTCTGCTATGTGCGGTCTGTTCTTCTCCATCTCAAGATGTTCAGATAGCATTGAAAATTTTGAGGGACATCAGTTGATAACATAGTGTCTTGATTTAATATTAGCAACGGATGTCTTGTATCTCATATTTCAATTATGTGATTTAAGTGGCCGCTAATACACCCTTTTAATTTTTGAACAATATAAATCTGATTACTTTTCTTTAAACATTTCCAGCCCACACCAAAGATTCTGCTAAAACTTTGGCAGACACAGTTCGGATGACATCACTTTGGCCAGACTAGTCCTTGTGATAGCAATGGCAAGTGACAAGGATCATTTAACCTTTGCAAGGGAACTTATTTCAGGTTAATATCCATATTCTGTATTCTGTCCGCCTTATTTAATAATCTAAAAGTCTTTGAAATCAGAAAGTGGAAACCTGGACAATCATTGGAGAGGACAATTCTTTTACTGGCTGCTTAAGCATCATGTCTTAGAGACATTGCACGGCATTCTTTGTGATCATATCTATCTGTAGCAATGGGAAGTGTGTGCAAAGAAGTGGTGTGCCATGTCAATTGAAAAACCAGCTTTAAGTTCACTTTTGGTGAAGCAGAATCTAGGAGTGCAACTTGGGTGCGTGACCTGTTGGTCTAATCAAAAGGCAAAAGCTCTTCATTGGTTAACAATTATTTAACTCACGGTTCGGCCTGTGTTGAAATAGCACAAACTGATGATCATTTTGGAGTCTAATTTGCTTAAACTTTAATGCATACTGGGGGAATCATGTGGATCCTTTTGGGTTAGCTTTCCTCTTTTGATGCTTGTCACTGGGCTGAGCTTCTCTTTCATTTTACTTGATTGAGAAATAAATTAATTTTAATAATGATAGTAGTACTGTTATATGTATTTGGGAAGCCAACTTAAGATGTTCTGTTTTTTGGTTTGCATTGTGGCAGAGGAAAAAGGGAGAACGAATGCTGTTCTGGATGCTTATGTGGATTTCAGAAATTTAATTGAGAGTTGACCTTAATTTCTCTCCCAGGTATAAAAATGGAGGCTGTGTTTCTAACAGAAGTCAATATTGCTGGAGACAAGTCTCGAATAACCTCAGCATCAAATTTAAGATATTGTCGGATCCAAGCTTCCAAGGAACTGGGAGTTGAAGTTCTTGATGATCGAATGGGGGAATATGAAAAGATCTGTGAGGACAAATCTGATTCTGCTGTAGGAAAATTGGAGTCTAAAATGCTAGTGGTTGCTGGGAGTTTGTTACAGGATTCAATGAGGACTGGAAATCAGATTCTTAATTTGAAGAAAGGGAATAACTTAGGTATAATTGTTGTTGGTCAATGGATCACTTCATATTGTTTCATCTTTGCAGAGCTGTCACCACGATTAATGCTGCCTCTTGTAATGATCTGTTATTGTGCTGACCCAGCTATTTCGGCAAGTTGTTGCAGTAACTTTTCTCCATGAGTTGTTTATCTGTTCAACTTTTGACCTCCCCGTTGTTTTCATTTTAGCTCATGTAATTCTACAGAATGTGGTGTATATCTATTCACATGTCGACTTCCCACTTGTTATTTGATTTATGCCTAATTTGGTTTAGTGGTGAGTGCATAAGAAGGCTAATGGTCAACAATGGAGAGTATTTATGATTATTTTCTGATTTGGTGAGGTTGTTAACTATGATTGCAGTAATTGGAGTTGGTGTGTTTGAATGGTCATTCACAACTAAGTGGGACTCTGGAAGTTTGAGCAGGCAGATACGTAACTTTTTGGATCGATGATGATTTTTTTCCTTTTAACTATTTGTTTGTATTTTTTTATCCGTATGTGGTCTGGGATTATTAGGATAAGAAATGAAAATAGGGTGAATGACGCTTCCATTGCAATATAGACTGGTTGATGTTATTAGTATAAGAAATGAAAATTTCTACTCATATTATGTCTAGAGCCAATTGCTGATGGAACATTTTTTTGAGTTGGTCCAGCGTTGCGAAATGAAAATAGGGTGAATGACACTTACTTCCATTGCAATATAGACTGGTTGATGTTATTAGTATAAGAAACGAAAATTTCTACTCATATTATGTCTAGAACCCATTGCTGCTGGGTTATACTTGATTTTTGCCGAGTTAAACCACCAAGTTGAAGACGAAGATTTATGGCCCTTATTTTAGAATGTCCTGTTTCCCAGCTGTATAAGACCCCTCTTCATTGAGTTTGTCATGTTGAGCGACTTATTTCTAGGTGGAAACGTTTGGTTATTTCTCTGGGACAAGTGCTAGAATATAGAGAGGTTTCTCCCATGGCATTATTTTGGAGTTCCTACAGGAGATTTTAGTGTTTTAGTCATGAAGCGTGAAATCACCAAATCATTATACTGGCCGAGTGAAATTTCTCAGAAACCTAAACTCTTAGACCCTTCTCATTGAATGATTGAGCTCCTGGGGCCCTCAAGTGAGAGTTTTTTGAATGATGCCTTGGCCGCCCATGCACGCACGATCCCCAACCAATAACAAGGAAGACGAAATGGAGTAGGGTCTTCCAAATGATAAGTAAATTTCAAATTGCAAGTTCCTCATTAAGGCTGTCACCTACGAAAGCACTGACCAACTGTTACACCATTTAGAAATATGTTGTGGTTTTTCAGTCACTTTTGTTTATCGTCATGAGTTTTTACCATGCATTGTTGATGGCTTCGATGCAACAATAGCCTTAAAGATGTTTCTTAGATCTTAATTAATTCTTTGCTGCCCATGATTTTCAGGCACTTGTCTTTATTGTGGATGTTGATAGTTTAAGTTTATTTAATAAGATAAATAATTATAATACTAAGTGTGCCTTGTCTTTACCTTTCCTTTAGGAGAATGATCTGAGACCTTCAAATGACTCAACTCCATAAAAATTCTGAGACAACTGCAAACTCAATTGATTCTTTTTAAGCCAGTTTTGAAGATAAAGATATTTTTCAATCATATCGATAAGAGGTAGAAGCACCTTCGCACTAAAAATAGCATAGACAAGTCAAAGTGTTTTACCGTAAAAAACCGATCTCTCTCTCTCTCTCTTAAGTTGGTATTCAAAATCATATTCTAATTAATTCAATTCAAGCATTTGTAGGGACTTTATTTATGGAACTGCTCTTTTATTATAGTTTCTTTTTTTATTTTTAAATTTAAATCTAAAATTTGATTCAAAAATCTAATATTTTATCTCACTAGCTAGACCGTTCGGAAGTAAAACGTGTCTTGTTTGGATCTAAAGTTGTCAAAATTTCATATAGTATTTCTCTGAGTTTAATTCCCCCAAGACCTTCTGGCCAATTGGTATTGTTACCCCCATCCCATCGTGCCCATTGGACTTCAAAGTCTGTCCCACATTTAACTCCTCAAAACAGGACAGAAAAAAGGGAAATGTTCTCCTAGATTTTCGCTTGCTTGGTTAATTAACACATTGAAATTTCCTTACAAAAAAGTTATTGTTATTTTTTTGTCTTATTTTTGTCACAAAATTGCTCCCACCTAGGAGAACAACGTATGGGAAAAAAAAAAACCTTTGGGACGTTGCTTTCCCTTATTTTCCTCCAATGTTGGAATACATTTTTGAACATGAATATTTTAAAAAATTTTAATGGAACAAACATTGGAAAATAGTGGGCTTGGAGCGTCTGAGGCGTTGTACAGCGAAGAGGAGGATTTTTTGTTTGATACCTTTAGCTATTTTAAGGTCACTACAGAAGGGGAGGAATTCTAGAAAATTTTCAGGGTGCATAGAGAACTTCTCTTTTGTTTATTTTTGGTGTAGAGCCTTTCACTTTTGGTCCTTTTCTAACTCCTTTGGAACTGATGTCTTTTGTGGATTCGTTTCTCTCTTATTTAGGTTGTAGCATGCTGCATTTCCTTGGGGACTTCGAACGAATTATCCCTTTTTATCGGGGAAAAAAAAATGAAATTCTCAGTTCTCTGGATTTTATATTCTATTTCCTTTCCACGTTTCTCAGCGAACAAATAAAGCCATAGACGAGTTTAGTTTAGGCCATCAAATTCACAATATTTGGTTAAATGATGCATGGACATTGACACAGAGACACGGACACAGGTGCAGACATGGTGCTGCAACCCTTGGGCCATCCTATGACAAGCTTCAATTTTGTTGTTGTCCCTTGGCGTTCTCTCAATGAAAAGGGGTGTTAGGTGGGGAGGTTATGGTGGAAGGGTTGGAATTCTCCTTAGCACAGGGCACACATGTCCAGTGCACTAGGTTGGTTCGCTAGAGAAGTCAGTGGATAAGACTAGAGTGGAGAAGGGTGGAGTGATTTGAACTTGACTTTGATGGGTTGTTCAAAGACAAGAGCCTAATTTCACGTGAGGGTAATGTAACATAAGGGATTTATGGTCACTTTAAGCCCTAAGATAGATTCTCACAATAGAGAAGAAGAAACTGGTTTTGTATCATTAAATTGTTTGCTTACAATGGGAGAGGACTACCCTATTTATAGGAAAGGGTAGAGAGACCAAAGGGCTCCTCACATTAATATTCCACTAAAACACTCCTAATTAGGTAATTATTTGCACTACTAAAGCACCATAATAATTAACATTAATAGGCATTTATTCTCTGCCTTTATTACATTTATTAAGCACTAGAAAGGTAAGAGGAATAGTCTCTTTGGCACTCAATGTATAGGTGTCTCATGGCCTTTCATCTCTTGGGTGTTGCATGGTGCGCTGCATTATGGGCCGGCTCCTAGTGGCTCGTGTAGTGGCACTAGTTCGCTACATGGTGGCTCTTGCAATGGTTCAGGGGCACTACATGGTGCCTCGTGTGTTGCAATGGTGCTACTCCGTGTGCTACCGTGTAGTGGCTCGTGTGCTAGTGCACCTTCATCGAGCGATGGCTCATGCTAGAGCATTATGGCCTACACCTATTCGTATGATGTTGTCTCTTGACAAGGGCTGCTTGGCTTTTTCTAGTGATGTGGCATTACTTTGCATGTGTTGTGCTCGGGCTCTTGTGTAGGCTGCTCCTGCATTGGTGTATGCACATGCGCGGGCTGCTCATGTGCTGGTGTCTCCTCCCATGGTGTCCTTTCAAGTGGTGGCCTTCTGGCTCATAGTTTGAAATGTGCACTTGCTAGCTTTAGCTCCTTAATGACAATTGCTTGAGGATTGCTTGATGTGGCATGAAGGGTTGAAACCTTTGGCTCAAGGTTCGTGTCTTTTGGTGTGCAGGCGCCATGTGCCATTGCTTAGGCACTGTTTGTCTTCATTGGAGTAGTCTAATGCACTCTCGTGCACTGCTTTAGGCGTTCGCTTTTCCATGTGCAAGAATGGTGCCTCTTCGTTGGCGGTCTTTGGCTTGCCTTGGGGAGGAGCACATTTGTCCGTGCGAACCTCCATGATTTCTTCTTGTGCATGCCTTCCAACTAAATGTCATGCGCGATCTCGAGGATCGCGTATTGCTTTGCGAAGGGTTATATCATTCACCCCCTGAAGATGGACCTTGTCTCCAAGGTTGATACTTATTACAGTCTCGAACTCTTGTTTACTTGAAAGGGCATTGACAACTTGGTTGTTACTTCTTGGACGGTATACTACTTTCATTTCATATTCTTGTAGCTTTGTGACCCATTGTTGCTGTTAAGGGGTCGTAACCTTCTGTTTAAGAAGTGCCTTAAGAGGTTGTTGATCCATGACTTTCTTGAACTTGCGGCCAATGAGATAAGGTCTCTAAATTTGAATGGTTTCTATGATGGCTAGCATTTCTCGAGTATATACGGACCCTACTCTCTTTTGAACTCCAAGAGCCTTGCTAAGATAGGTCAATGGTTTCCCTTTCTAGATTAAGACGGCTCTTACGCCGATTGCGCTTGCATCGGTGTGAACTTCAAATTTTTGATTGAGGTCGGGCGTTGCTAGGATTGAGGTAGTGGTCATTACCTTCTTTAATTCTTCAAATACTTGTTCACTTTGCTTACTCCATGTAAAGGCATCTTTCTTTAGCATGTTGGTGATTGGTGTGGCGATGTTACCATAGTTCTTAACGAACTTTCAGTAGTACCCTATCAATCCTAGGAAGCCTTGGAGTTGAGTGATGTTTGTTGGCCTCAACCACAAGTTTGCATTGCATTGATCTTGTTGGGGTCCTTTTGTATTCCTCCGGCTGAAATCATGTGCCCCAAATATTCCACTTGTTCTTTTTCCCCATGAACACTTTGAGGACTTGATATGGAATTGAAGTGTGGCAAGGATCTTGTGTACTTCCTCAAGTGTTGTAAGTGCTCCTTCCTATCCTTTGAATAAACAAGGATGTCATCAAAAAAGACCAATACGTACTTTCTTAAAACAGGTCTAAATATTTCATTCATATATGCTTGAAAAGTATTTGGTGCGTTGCACAATCTAAAAGGCATAAACAAATATTCGTAGTGCCCATTGTGTGTGCGGAAGGCTATATTGGGGATATCTTCATGCTTCATTCGGATTTGATGATAACCTGATCATAGGTCTATTTTGGTGAAGAACTTGGCACCTTTAAGTTTATCCAACATGTCATCAATTGTTGGGATTGGAAAGTGGGTCCTTCATGGTGGCATGATTGAGAGCCCTATAATCATTACAAAACCTCCAAATGTCATCCTTTTTCTTGACTAAGAGGACAGAACTTGAGAAGGACTAGTGCTATTCTGAATGAGGCCATTCTGGAGCATTTCCTTTACTTGCTTTTCTATCTCTTCCTTTTAGAAGTGAGCATAGCGATAGGGTGGAACCTTGACCGCCTTTGTAGGGTCCTTGAGGACAATTGGGAGATCAAAACTTCTTGTCGTAGGAAGAGATATTGGTTCTTCTACTACGACCTTATATTTGGATAGCAATGCCTTAATATCTTCGGGAATAATTGCTTCCTCTTTGGTTGAGTCTTCTCGACTGAGGGATCTGACATGGACAGCATGTGCATCACCTCCCTTTCGGATTTGTTTTTCTATGTTGGAGAGTTCGACTCCTTTTATTTTTGTGGGGGGTGTTGATCTATTCTTCTTGATGCATGAACCTTATCTCCAATTTTTTATAATCCGTAACAATCCTTCCAAACTCCTAGGACAATATCCATACTGATTAAAGAAAATGAATCAAGATCGGTGCCAAATTTTTATCCTTGGATATTAATTGTGACTCCTCAATGGATTTCCAAACATTGTAACTTTTCATCATTGACAACCTTTACTTTGAAAGGTTATATTTTCTCAATGAGTAGCTGGAGGTGTTCCACAACCTTTTGGTTGATGTAGTTTAGAGAAAAACCATTATCAATCAAGAGAATGACTTCTTGGCTTCTAATAGATGCTTTGGTTTGCATGGCCTTAGGACCTTCTATGCCGGTCATTGCATAGATTGAGATGTGAGGGTCTTCCTCAAAAGACATCTCTTCATTTGGCTCCTCTTCACTAGGCATCATTTCATCATGTGCCTCTTCATTTTTAGAGGATTCAATCATGAAAATTTGGGGTTTGTTGTACTTCTGATCCGGTGTGAATTTTTCATCACAATTGAAACATAAACCTTTTAACCTTCTAGCTTCCATTTTAGCATATGTGAACTGTTTTATATCTTGAGGCTTATTGCTCGTCATACCTTGTTGATAAGTCTTAGAAGTAGTATATTTTGTAGGGGTTCTTGAATTTATTTATGACCTTTAGAGACTTTTTGTGTCTTGATCGTCTTTGATACAAACAATCTTCCAAGCACGCATAAGGGTCTTTGGTCTTTGAAACTTAACTTTGAAGGCCAATTATTGCCTCAATCCACTTATAAAGGTTCCAACTAGGGCTGGTTCAAGCCAATCTACCCTTGTAGAGATCTTTTCAAACTCTTTTTGATATTCCTTTAGTGAGGAAGTTTGTCTCAAATGGGTGACAGTCTCATTATAATCAACATATGCGGTTTCACCATACCTTTTGGTTATTTCCTTGCATAGTTTCGACCAAGAGAGAGTCTTTCCCTTAGATCGATATTTTTCTCGAATCCATTGGTACCAAAGTTGTGTCTCTCCGTTGAAGTAGAAGCTAGCAACTCGTACCCTTTCGTATCTATCTGAGTGATAGTATGAAAAGTATGTTTTAACCCTTGTAATCCAAGTGCTCAGATCTCCTTGATCAAATATTAGGAAAACAAGTTTGGGTTGTCTTGGTTGTTGTGGTTGAAAAGTCATGTTTTGGCACATGAAAAGCACCTCTACATCACTTCTTTCAAAAGACAATTCTTGATGAACACTCCCTACATAAGACTATACATTTGCTGGTTGTGGATCTCTCATTTAAGGGATGTTTGCTTCATTAGGGTTAGCCTCATGACTTGTGGCTCTTTGGTTTTTTGTAGGGGCTTGCAATTCGCAGATCATGTTTGTGATCATATTGAATTATTGTTCAATTTGTGCCAACCATTGGGCTATTTTGGCTTGGCTCTTTTGGCTAGCCTCCATGAATGCTTCAAGGGCTTTAATTCTTTCCCTTTAAGCCATAGGATGAAAGGTTATGTTGAGGATGTGAAGGGACTGAATATGTTTCTCACGAAGAGAAGGTGGTATGGATACTCTCTCAATGAAACGGTATGGACACTTTCAATGAAAGCACCAAATAATATTGTAACTCTTGTTATGGATCCATATTATGGATTTAAACCCAATAGGAGAACTCAGCCCAAAAGATCGATCTGTTAGGTAAGAGAACCTATTGGACTTAAGTATTATTCTATGATTTCTTATGGATTCAATGTAAGACTTGTAACATTGTCCACACTTTGAAAAATCGGATGTCCATAGATAATTCTCATTTTGGACAGCTTTCACTTCAAACTCTTCATAGCACCAGGTAGCCCTTTTCCTTTTTGGACGGCTCTCACTTTGGACCTTATCAAGCATCAGGTAACCCTCTTCTAGGTAGCCATTTTCCATGTTAGACAACTTTCAATGAAAAGGGGTGATTGGTGGGAAGGTTATGGTGGAAGGGTTATTGGAGTTATCCTTAGCACACGACACACATGTTCAATGTACAAAGTTGACTTACTAGAGAAGTGAGTAGATAAGATTAAAGTGAAGAAGGGTGGAGTGATTTGAACCTGACTTTGATGGGTTGTTCAAAGACAAGAGCCTAATATTATGCAAGGGTAATATAACCTAAGGGGTTTATGGCTATCTTAAACCCTAATATAGATTCTCACAGTGGATATGAAGAAACTGGTTTTGTATTATCAAATTGTTTGATTACAATAGGAGAGGACTATCCTATTTATGGAGAGGGCAGGGAGACTAAAGGGCTCCTTACATTAATATTCCACTAAAACACTCCTAATTAGGTAATTACTTGCACTACTAAAACACCCTAATAATTAACATTAATAGGCATTCATTATCTGCTTTTATAACATTTATTAAGCACTAGAAAGGTAACAGGAATAGTCTCTTTGGCACTCAATGCATAGGTGTCTCATGGCCTTTCGTCTCTTGGGTGGTGCATGGTGCATTGCATTATGTGTTAGCTCCTGGTGGCTCGTGTAGTGGCATTGGTTTGCTGCATAGTGGCTTGTGTAGTGGCTCAGGGGCACTGCATGGTGCCTCATGAGCTGGCATGGTGTTGCTTCATGCACCATTGTGCACTGGCTCATGTGCTGGTGCTCCTTCATCGAGCGATGGCTCCTGTTGGTGCATTATGGCTTACACTTTTTTGTATGATGGTGTCTCTTGACAAGGGTTGCTCAGCATCTTCTCGTGCTATGGCATTACTCCGCATATCCTATGCTCGGGCTCTTGTGTAGGTTACTCCTGCATTGGTGTATGTGCATGCACGGGCTACTCATGTGTTGGTGTCTCTTCGCATGGTGTCCTTTCGAGTGCTAGCCTTCTTGCTTGCAGTTTGACATGTGCACTTGCTGGCTTTGGTTTCTTAGTGACAAATGCTTGAGGATTGCTTAATGTGGTATAAAAGGTTGCGACCTTTGACTCAAGGTTCGCGTCCTTTGATGCGCGATTATTTGGGTGCCATGTGCTATTACCTGGGCGCTGCTTGTCTTCATTCAAGTGGTTTAGTCATGGCACCCAAGCAATGGTGTCTCTTTATTGGTAGCCTTTGGCTTGCCTTGGGGAGGAGCACATTTATTTATGCGAACCTCTATGATTTCTTACTATGCGTGCCTTGTGGCTAAATGCCGTGTGTGATCTCGTGCATTGCATATTGCTTTGTGAAGGGTTGCGTCACACGGTCGGAGTCATGGAACATGCAAAATTTCAAAAATAGGACAAGCTTGTCATAAAATAAGGGCTTATCTAGTGCACAAATTGATCATTGACTTAATGTGGAGGTAGGGGAGGGTGGGTGTATATATATATATATATATATATATATATATATATATATATATATATATATATATATATATATATATATATATAGCATTTCCCTTGAATTTTGCAAAAGTCTGTTTTCACATATTAAATCCATAACTTCACATCTTAAACCCATGACTTCAAGGACACTAAAGGAGTAATTTCACCATTGCGCCAAAATTCACCTACACAGGCATATCATAAAATAAGAATATATATTTTTAACATTAGTAGCTTATTAAATTTTGTCTATGTGTATTACATGGTTAACATATGAGAGATCTATGGGTTAACTTCATTACAAAACGTTCCATTTTACTTTCGAACAAAACTCATATAAGTATATTAAGCCATACAAGTCATGTGTTTTTAACAATAGTGACCATGTCAAGTGTTTTTAAGAGGATTTGAAAAGTGTTCTGAAAATATTCAAAAAGTGTTTAATATTTCGATGAATAAATAAAAACATCAGAACCACCACCAGCGTCCATTATCTAACACAAACATCACTTCCGTTTTAAAGTGTTCATACTTCATAATCTCAAATTGTTGAGAGCCAACTAATCCAACAAATACTATATTTTAGAAAACCATCCTTGCAAATCGCCGCTAGAAATCTTATTTGAGATTTTTCTCAAAATCTATCATTTTTTATTGCGAACGGTATCTAATAACCAATTTTATTATTTCTAACTATTTTAATTCGAGTTAACTGTTGACCCATTAAAGGGAAAAGTTTTCGTGACATCCATTTTTTTTTTATTTTTAAAATTTAAATCTAAAATTTTGGTTACAAAAATTTAATGTGTGCAAGGCATTGTACCAAGACCTTGTGTCAAAATCTATCCATGCGTTCAAGAATCCAAGCATACTATAGGCGGTCTCTTTTCACACTTGAGGTTACGTATCTTTACCACATTTATAACATGTGTCCGGAGGTCATGGGGTGCAATAATCCAACCACTGTAGACCCATTTTCTTAAATCCACACACAAGCTGGGGAGACGTCTCTGGGTGAGTGGGGTAGGGTGGAGAAAGAAGTGCCACCATCTTCTATAAGACAAAAATGTAAGAGCAAAAGGTAGACGAAGATAGTTCTCTTCTTATGTGGAATGCAGTTGTTGGAGAGACTAATACGGTGTCCTTGCCATGTCCAGTGATGTAAAGTGGGGACGCTTTTCCTGGATCAGTCTAGGTTTAGTCTCTTTTTTTTTTTTTTCTTTTTTTTTTGGTCTCGTGGACTTAATCCACTACTCTGTTTTTGAAATTTCGTTTCGACTAATTCGGATCGAGTCGGGTTAAAGTTTCTCGAGGGGGTAGAGCTCTTCCCAATACATTTGCTCCATCTGAGTCTCAAACTCGAGATCTCTTGAATAAGATCTAATGACTTACCCACTAGACTAACATTGTTTTATCTTGTATTTGTTTTTGTTTACTTTATTAATTTAAAAGAGAGATGGTTCACAAGTACATTCGATTACTTACAGAGGTACTATTTTGATAAGCACATCTAGAAGTATTTGCTTTTATAGTTATTTTAGTATCTTATAATAATGTAGTATTTCAAAATGTCTCTGATCATAGATCAAGGACCAACTATCACAAGAAATACTCACATTTTTAATATAACATTATAGTATAATGTTTTGAATTTATTATAGTTAAAGGAAGCTGCATTTACAGCCAGACCGCAACATTTATAGGGCAGGATGGGGACATGACACTAAAATTGAGATGTAGAGATCTATATGTAATCAAGTTGGAAGGCCCATTATGGAATCCAGAAATGATTCCTTTGGATTTCCTGGCCTCGAAAACTCCCGATATTTCAGTCATAATTGGACATTTACGTCGCATGCATAGCTATGGAGAGGAGGGTGAGAAGTGCAGTTATGCTGGACTCATACAATTCGTGGTGCCATTTAATGATGTTTCAGATTTGAGTAATGAATGAAGCTTTAAGAGGACCCGCCTGTTGATGTTTATCTTTGTTTTAGGAATTTGTCTCATACTCCTATGAAAATAGCAACCCCATGTTGTATACTCTTCATGATATCTCAATGAAACTATTGGGACAAAACTTAATTGATTAGTGTTATTCATTGCTTTCTTCATGGCTGGAATTTGAATGAACTTTAGAGACCTAGTTTCTGGAGGGCAATTAGTGTTGTTCATTTGTCATTCACTCCCCATGCATGGTTATCTTTTAAGAACTGACTTCGAGTACGCCTTGGTGTAATGGTGCTCGAGTCATCTATCAGTTTGAAGCATTATTTCTTCTTCTTGAGGAATCAATACTCTCTTTGTTTGTGTGTGTTTGAACCAGACTTCATGGCGTCTTCTTAAATTCAAGATGAAGTGTCTTCTCTACAAAGAGTAATCGATTTTCAAAGTGCATTGTGCCCAAATGATGTAGGTTTGGGAGTTGTAGAAAGGTTAGGTTGCACGAAAATAAAAGTAGATAAATAGAAACAGATACGAAATGATATGATATGGACAAATGACACTTTATAAATATACAAGAAATGAAAACGTGAGTAAACATGTAAATATAATGATTTTTATATAAATGTTAATTATTTTATTAAAATTATAGTAAAAATATAAAAATATAAAATATAAAATTATAAATCAAATAATATAAAAAATTAAATTATAAATAAATAAATAATTTATTAAATATGAAAATATAAAAATATAAAAATTGTAAACATTTTTATATAAATATTAATTAATTTAGTGTATTAAAATATTTTGAAAATGAGAAAACATTAATGTTAAAAAATTTTGTAGCTATTTATTTGTCATGTTAGCAAATCGTTTCCTATATTCCCCAAGTTTGGAGCTTGACCGAAAATAGTAGGGCCTTTGCAAACCCACTTTACATTTATGTAACAAGCATTAGAATTTAGACCTAGGATTCTGCAATTTTAAAATTTTTTGAAGGCTAAAAAGTTTTTCAATGATATGTCGACACCCCACACTCTAAGATGTTTCGAACTTTAAATTTTCTTTCTGCAGCGACATAGTCGATCCTAAAGAACTTATATATGTTGTCTATCAGGCCACGTTACTTTGTATGCGTTTCACCAAGTTGGTAGCTCATAGCATGACGGCACAATTTCAGTGATGAGGTTAAAGTTCTATGATCAGGTTACGGCTCATTGCCCCAAGTTTGTTTGTAGTTACATCCTAGGAGTAAGATAATTAAGACATTAGCAGATATATATCTGGGGTTACAAGGGCCATTGCCCCTCTTAAAATTTTGAATTACCGTGGGTCTTTTGTGTGATATTTGCCCCTTCTCATTTTCCTGATTTTCCACATGTAAATTTATTATTTTATGCTATGGTTCTAAAGAGTTTCTTTTAAGTTTCTAGCACGTTTGACTAAAAGCATTATAATTTGTTTAGGTAAATTATATGTTTCATGCATAGACAAACCACAATCATGCATGCCATAAACTTCAAGAAAAAGGGATATCAACGACAGAAATATCTATCACTGATACTTAAATTTCTGTCGCTAAAAATATTAGCGACGAAAATTTAACGACGGAAATTTCCATCGCTGAAAGTCACATTGATAATTTAGCAATTAAAATTTTTCGTCGTTAAGAAAATCCGTCGCTAATTAACTACGAAAATATTTCCGTCGCTAACCCGACCCGCCTACCTTCGTACACACCTGTCCCGACCCTGGCCCACCTGCCCGCCTGCCCATCTGCCCACTTTTAATTTACTGTAAAAATATTCACACCCAAATTTGAATCTGGGTGTGAAAGAGAGATATTGAGAGTTTTAACCACCATGTCACAATCATATTTGTGTTATTAGTTTATTTTTTTTTCTATTTCTAAACTTTCTTTCTAACTCTCAATATTAAAAATATAATATCCTAATTTAAAAAAATATAAAATTTTATTTAATAAAAATATTAAATTATATTTAAAAAATGTAAAATTATATTTAATAAAAACAAAAATATTATATTTAATAAAAATACAAAATAATATTTAATAAAAACAAAAAATTATATTTAATAAAAACACAAAATAATATTTAATAAAAATACAAAATTATATTTAATAAAAACACAAAATTATATTTAATAAAAATACAAAATTATATTTAATAAAAACAAAAAAATTATATTTAATAAAAACAAAAAAATTATATTTAATAAAAACACAAAATAATATTTAATAAAAACAAAAAATTATATTTAATAAAAACACAAAATTATATTTAATAAAAACACAAAATTATATTTAATGAAAACAAAAAATTATATTTAATAAAAACACAAAATTATATTTAATAAATACACAAAATTATATTTAATAAAAACAAAAAATCATATTTAATAAAAATACAAATTTATATTTAATAAAAATACAAAGTTATATTTAATAAAAACAAAAAATTATATTTAATAAAAATACAAAATTATTTAATAAAAACAAAAAAATAATATTTAATAAAAATAAAAAATTATTTAATAAAAACAAAAAAATTATATTTAATGAAAAAAATAATATTTAATAAAAACAAAATATTATTTTTATATTTAATAAAAAGATAAAATTATATTTAATAAAAAGACAAAATTATATTTAATAAAAATAAAAATTATATTTAACCAAAACAAAAAATATTTTTCAAGTTTTAACGAAGAATTAGCGACGGAAAAATTAGCGACGGATTTTTCCGTCGCTAAATCGATCGCTAATCTATTTAAAAAAGTTTTAACAACGGAACGCTAATTTTAGTGTCGGATTTAACGATAGAAAAATTAGCGATTGATTTTTCCGTCGCGAAATCTGTCGTTGAATTTTCTATCACTAATCCGTCGCTAATAGCGATGGATTTTTTTTTCGTTGATAATTTTCATCGCTGAAGGGCTATTTTCTTGTAGTGATGTCACTGCATGCATCTATATGATGTAAATATTCTTAGACCTGCTATTGGTTTTTGTTGATGAATAATTACAAGGAGCGCAGAAGAGGACCTTGAATATTGTGGGGTTCTATTTCAACTTAAAACCTGAATGTTGCAGTATAGGATTTGAATTTGAATTCCTAGATGATCGTGAGAGGGGGAGGAAGGTGGCAGCGGAGCAGGGTTGTTGAGGAGGGTAAATGTGAAAGGTAATGGGTGATAACAAAAAGGCGGATTCGTTTGGCAGAGAGTTATTGTGATGAGTCCAAAAATGGTAAAACCCCGCACTCCCATGCACACAGCCCATTAATTCCTTTCGTTTAAACATTGCCATGCTGTTTCTTAGCGAAGAGTCCTTTTCAGTATTCCCCTATTGGCTTTTTTCAAAATTTCAATTCTTTTTTTGTTTCTTTTGTGTTCATCGCAGGCACGCAGATGCCGTGTCCCAACATTGAAAGCTCCTCTCTTGAAGCATCGAAATCAAAATTGGACATGAGTACTTGTGCCTCCTCACCAACTTGGTGTTCCTTTCTGTTCTCATTTATTTCACGCGCACACACATTGTCATCTTTACATATGGTTAATACAATGCAAACCAAAATCATGCATCCCGAGAAAGGTTTCATGCAATTGACTCACCTCAAAACATCATTGTATAAATGTCTATGACAAATGTGTGTCATTACTGTCTGATACAGGTGATGTTGAGTTTTTAACTGTTAACTGTCTATCTATTTGGTGACCTGCCGTGAAAATTACTGAGCAAAAAATGACGGGTAATTTCCTATGTCTGAGCTTTTCTTTTTAGAACTGCAAGTTTGAGCCTTGGCTTTTGAATCTTGAGGTTGATGATATGTTCAGTTGTTGAACTGTATTTAATAGGAATTTATGTTGAAGGTCATAATTATTTTGAAATTGCACATTTAAGTGGTGAGACATGCCTCAATTATATATCGTGTCAGAAGCCTAGATAGCTGGCGAATCATAGGGAACAATAATTAATACCAAGAAAAATCTAACCCTTCACTAGAGACGAGTGTTAATATCATTGGTATCTTTGGTTTATTTATGAAATAAAAACTTATTTCTCTATTTATTTATAGATAATGGTGAAAAATTTTAATTATTATCTTTCAAAAAAAAAAAAAGAAGGAGAAATAGCCCATTTACACCAAACCGCAGATACCCAGAAAACTATGTATTTAATCTTAGTGTTAAGAAGGCTTGACATTTTTTGATTTTAGAGATTAACAAGAGGTTTTATGACCAAAGAGATGGCGGAGAATCTCTCTTTATTTGTGTTGATTATGTATGCTGACATCATATTTTCAAAATTTGAATTAGGATTAATGAGATAACTATCACTAACCCAATAACCAACCTGATAACTCCCTTTCTCTCTCTCTCTAATTGCACTTCACTTCATTGTGAATAATTGTGAAAGGATATAGTGCAATTGAGGGACACAGCCAAATGCTTGAGAGAGAGAAATTTCTCTGGTTATTAGATTCATTGGACTTAAGATTGAAGAATTATGAATTCGTGATAGTGGTTCGATTAATCTCGTGATCATCATTTTGATCGTGCAATCTGTTCAAGAGATTTATGATTCACTGATTGAATGATTTTTGAAGACCCTACACAAAGAGATATTTATCCGAATAACAATTCATTTATTTTTTTTCAAAAATTATCTTGCTTCCATTGTGCATGAAATAAATTTCAACATTAGTATCAGATTCATGTTAGATTTATTAAAAATTTTCAAAATTTTTAGATATGAAAAATATATGATATAAAATTTAGGGTTCAGCTCACGAGTGAGTTTCGTGAATCCGATCATACCATGATATTACCCATCACTTGTAGATCATAAATATATTTTTTATTGAATTTTTTGAGTGCATTTAGGGTATGAAATGTTGGGTTGAAGTTTTCGATCTAAACAGTGACCAAACTCTTAGATCTTAGATTCGTCAATATTTAGGACGAACCGATTTATAAAATTAGTATAAATATGTTCTACATGTGTTGATCTATATTTTGTATATATTAATTGTGATATTGTGTTGTCGGAAAATAGTTTTCAAAAATGGCCACGATGGTCAAGATTTGGAAATTTAATTCATCGTGATTAAAGCATAAATTTTCTAATAAATCGTGTTAAGAATACTTTTGAAAATTAAATTAAATTTTTCGATCGAAAAATACGTCAAAAATAGATTGGAAATGAGATTTTTGGCAATCAAGGCATAACGACTCAGTTGCAGACTGTCAGGCGAAGAAGGAGAGCCTAGACCTGATTGGCGCATGCATTACACGCGCCAACAGGAGCATGTTGACAGATGGAGGTTGGCACATGCCCTTCACGCTCCATAACAATATTAAAAAAAAAAAGTGAAACTGACGCTGTGCTGATTCAAACTCAAGAGCCAATGGAGCACTCCAAAGCCTTGATACACTACAAGAAAACAGACTTTCAGAGACGAAAATTAACGACGGAAAAAAATCCGTCACTATTAGCGACGGATTTAGCGACAAAAAAATCCGTCGCTAAAACCATTAACGACGGAAGAATCCGTTGCTAATTTTTTCGTCGTTAAATCTGACACTAAAAAATTTTTGTTTTTATTAAATATAATTTTTTATTTTTATTAAATATAAAGTTTTTATTAAATATAATTTTGTGTTTTTATTAAATATAATTTTTTGTTTTCATCAAATATAATTTTTTTATTAAATATAATATTTTGTTTTTATTAAATATTATTGTTTTTATTAAATATAATATTTTGTTTTTATTAAATATAATTTTTTTGTGTTTTTATCAAATATATATATTTTTTATTAAATATAATATTTTGTTTTTATTAAATATAATATTTTGTTTTTATCAAATATAATTTTTTTATTAAATATAATAATTTTTTTATTAAATATAATTTTTTTTTTTGTTTTTATTAAATATTTTGTTTTTATTAAATATAATTTTGTTTTTTTATTAAATATAATATTTAGTTTTTATTAAATATAATTTTTTGTGTTTTTATTAAATATAATATTTTTTTTATTAAATATTATTGTTTTTATTAATATAATATTTTGTTTATATTAAATATAATTTTTTGTTTTTATCAAATATAATTTTTTTATTAAATATAATAATTTTTTTATTAAACATATTTTTTTGTGTTTTTATTAAATATAACATTTTATTTTTATTAAATATTATTTTTTTATTAAATATAATATTTTGTTTTTATTAAATATAATTTTTTGTGTTTTTATTAAATATAATATTTTGTTTTTATTAAATATAATATTTTGTGTTTTTATTACATGTAATTTTTTGTGTTTTTATTAAATATAATTTTGTATTTTTATTAAATATAATTTTGTATTTTTATTAAATAAAATTTTATATTTTTTGAAATTAGGGTATTGTATTTTTAATATTGAGAGTTAGAAATAAAGTATAGAAATAGAAAAAAAAATAAACTAATAACACAAAAATGATAATGGTATGGTGATTAAGGCTCTCAATATCTCTCTCTCAACTTAGATTCGAATGTGGACAGGTGCATTTTTGAGCATTTTACAAACAATTTAAAGGCAGGTGGGCGTTAGCTGCTAAATATTTCCGTCACTAATAATTCATCGCTAATCCGTCGGTAATTAATAATAATTACAAAAATAAAAATAAATTTCCAACGGATTAGCGACGGATTTTTTTAGCGGCGGAAATTTTCTATCGCTAAATTAGCGATGTGACTTTAAGTGATTGAAATTTGGGTATCAGCGATGGATTTTTCCGTCACTGATACCCGTTTTTCTAGTAGTGATAGTTGGATTGTGTAGTACCACGGTCTCAAGGGCTCATCAACTTTTATATGTAAATGAACCTTGGTGTGTGCAAGCACCCATCAACATGTGGAGAGCTCCGCTTCAGCGCTTTGGCCTCTGGCAGCACGTTAGGCTATTTTGGATAGATTTTTTTTTCACTTTTTTTAGGGTTCCACGTCAATAATTATGACTTTTTTGTGGATTTTTGCGTGCTGAATTCAAATTTGAATAGTAAAATGTGATCTCGGGTTGTGGTGTATGGTATCCGTTGACTTGTATACTCGCTTTGGAGTCTATACTATAATCATTTTAGATTTGTTGATTCGAATGGTGTATAAAATTGTGAAAATAAGTATCAAAAGTCATTATTATCTCTTAGACTATTTCAAAGATTATCATATTGGATTTTTGTAAGGGAGATAAACTGAATGGTGATAACTATGAGATTTTATATCGGTAAATTCAGTTTATTTTGGAGAAACAAGATCTATTTGAGATTCTGAGGAATGAGATGGTGAACTCTGGGGAGAGTATCACACCTCAGGGAGACGAGATTAGGAGGCATTACGTGCATAGAAGAGGTAGGATGATCAAAGTAGGACAATCCTCCTGAGAAACATACATAGCGATATGATTCCGGTTGATGAGTAATATCTTATGACTATATTGGTTTAGCTTACCCTAAAAAGAGCATTGTGGTGCTCTTATAGTTTCTAAGATGAGAATGTTAACTTATAAGTTTAATAACTTATAAGAAATGGGCTGATCATATAATGATATAACATTTGACGCAAATGTCGAGTATGATCGCTGAGTTGGGGAATGCAAATGAGCCCATTTCGGATATGTTTTTAAGTATTAGATGTGATCCATTCTTTACCTGATTCATGGAAGACCATGAAAATCTATCTCTCACAATACGAGAGTATTCGTACTTTCGTTAATGTGAATAGGCACTGTGAGCTCAAGTAGACTATACTTGGGTCATGTTTATGTAGTAGAGTCAAGCAAGAACTCCCGTGGCACCAAACATGAATATCGTAAGCGTGAGAAAAGACTTGAGATTTAGGTAAAAAGAAACCATCCGAGAAATCCAACAACAAAGTATTAAAACACTAAAAGAAGGAGTTAGATAAAATCAAGATGTAGTACTACATCTGTAATAAATTTGATCATTTCACTCGTGTGATGAGTGGAAGTTATCTCTTTTTTCTTTATGTGGTTTTAGATGCTCGCTGTTTTTCTCTCATTCGTGGATTAAAAACTCAAGAACCACTTATCACGTAACTCGAGACAGAAGCACGTATCTTGAGTTCTGCCAAGTGAGTCCTTAGGTAGGAGGATTTACGTGGGGAATGAAACGTTTGTCGTTATCAGAGGGAGTGAAATTTGCAAGATGGAGTTGCAAAATGACCAGTCCTTTATGTTCTGGATATTCGACGAAATTTGAACTTTAGCCTAAGATATACTTTGTAATTTGAAAACTTTATAGTTTCTATTTATTACGACAAGTTCTTTAATCTGTTCTAATTTAGTCCATGATAGACTATATGCACAGGATGTGATTCCCCCTAATAGTATTTCTTGTTATTCTCCTAGGGCGAAAGAGGATGCATTAGTTAGCAGTGAGTGGTCCATTGGACCCGCTAACCAGGGTAGAGTTGCCCATGTGTGATATTTGTCTACCCTTCAAAACTATAAAAAAACCATTTGGCAAAACAATGAGAGCTGAAATTCTATTATAATTGATCCATTCTGATATTTGTGTTCTATAAAAATGAGAGCCCGAAATGGAATTATGTACTCTATTACGTTCATAAACAATTACATGCATTTCGGTTACGTTTATCTGATCTCGTATAAGTATGAGGCATTGGGATGATTCAGGAGGTTATTAGCGAGATTGAGAATCAGTAAGACTTGAGAGTAGTGGCTCTTAGAACCGATCGAGTACGTGAGTATTTGTTTGGAGAACTCTATTTCAAGAAGGGTATAACGAAACACCTGACTATTTATATTATTTCTCAGTAGAATGGAGTAGCTATGATGAGAAATAGGATTTTATTTGAGATGGTGAGGTCGATAATGACACAAACCAATTTGCTCATCTCTTATAGCGGAGATGCATTGTTGACTGCAACCTACGTTATCAATCATATTCCATTAAAATCCGCAATCAATACTCCATATGAGTTTAGGATAGGAAGGCGGCCTAACTTTAGCTACTTGTGGTTATGGGGTTGTGCAGCGTATGTTCACATTTTCTCGCATCCACATGGCAAATTTGGCCCACGAGAAAAGGAATGTATCTTTATGAGATACTAAAAACATTTTAAGGGGAATGTGTTCTAGGTAAGCAAACAGGCGGCACTGTTATTGAGATTGAGTAAAGTAATGCCGCGTTTCTTGAAAGTAATTTCCCTAAAAGAGGTGAAATCAATCAGGATTTGACCTTCTGTGAGATGGATGAGTCTAATGGCTCAGTGGAACCCAGCGACGAGATCTAAGAACCTGTTATAGATTTTGGTCCTAGTGGAAGCAATCCATCTAGAGATAAATAGGTTCCCTTCTCCTCATAAGAGCATTAGTGGACATGTATTTAAATGTCATTTCCCGATTGAGGGTGAGTCCCCTCATTGTGACTCCTATGGATGATGAGAAATCCAAAATAGTCCAGAAGGCTCTCGTGGTTTTGTGACGAATCGATGGTTGAAGACTATAGATAAGGAGATGGATTCAATGAGAATCAACAGGGTTTGAGACCTTATTAATTTGCCTAAGGGTAGAAATATCATTGAGAACAAGTAAGTTCTCAAGATCAAGAGAAAGACCGATAGATCGGCAGAGAGGTATAAGACCCGTCTGATAACCAGGGGTTACACTTAGACTGAATGCGAAATTATCTCGATCCGTTTACTTTTAGCAATTATCGTAGAAATGGATTTGGAGTTGTACCAGATCGATGTTGAGACTGTCTTCCTGAGCGAAATTTTGGATGAGAAGATTTACAAGGAACAATCATCTGGTTTTGTTCCTATAGGTCAGGAGGATAAGATCTGTCGATTTCAGAATTCAATATATGATCTTAAGCATTCATCCAGGCAGTGACACTTGAGATTTCACAAGGATGTGATATCTTTTGATTTCATGATAATCGAGGAGAATCATCGCGTGTACCTTATACATACTTCTGACTCTTTTATGATCATGTTCTTGTACGTGAATGACATTTTATTGACCAAGAACAACAGAAAGTATCTGATGACCATGATGATGTGGTCATTGTCGAGTCTTGATACGAAAGACATGGGTGAAACTCAGTTTTTTCTCAAAATTAAGATTCAGAGGGATTGCTCGAGACAAATGTTGGCTCTTTCACAGGAGTGCTATATCAGGGGAGTTCTCGAGCGCTTCGCGAAAAACAATTGCAACTCCATAGATACTTTTATTGTTAAAGGTTAAAATCTAAGTCTTGACACATGTCTTAAAACTTAGGAAAGGATAAGGGAGATGAGTAGAATCTCTTGTACCAGTGCAGTGGGCAGTTTGATATACGCGATGTTGTGTACACCACCAGACGCTTGTTTTGCAATCAGTTTGGTAAGTTGGTATCAATTGAATCCTAGAAAAGGTCACAGGAGAATAGTAAAAAGTATTCAAAAATATCTCAAGGGAACTGGAGACATCTCCTTGTGTTATGAAGGAAGTGATTTGCGACTTGTTGGGTATTCAAACGCCGACTAAGGTGGTAATCTAGATAGATGCAAATCGACATCAGGTTTTATGGGGAACCTGTATATCTCTCTCTATGATAGAGACTGAACTTGTGGCATGCTTATTGGCAGTTCAGGAGAATATTTGGTTTTGGAGATTTTTGCATGATTTAGGGATTGTGGAAGATAGTGGAAGATCGGTGATGATTTATTGTGAAAATCAGACCGTCATTGTCAATACCCGAGACCCTAAGTATCATAGTGGGACCAAACACACTGATACCTAATACTATTTTATAAGAGACATCACCGAGAATGGTGAAATAACAATTAAGTATACTTCCACACAGTATGGTGATTAATCCCTTCACCAAATCCATTGTGAAAGATTCTTTTGTGAAATATAAGAATCATTGGGTTTACGTGTATTTTAACATTTCTTACTACATACTGATGATACTAATTGTTTTGTATATATATGACATGTGTGTATGATTCAGTCACTTATTTATTCCACTACTTATTATCATATATTTTGTAATAATTCGTGATAAAAGATATGTTAGATAAGCGTGGTCTACTCTCTCACACGAGTGACCACCTCCAACTCTGAATGAATTGAGATGAGACGGTTTCTAGTTATAAGAGATTTTGAGAGTGGTTTTGCTAGAAATTAAGTTATCCTGATATATGCTAAGGATGAGGTCATATGCAATATGACCGATATGGACATACTTACATCCATGTTGTCTGTAAGTAACCAGATATGAGATCTCAGATATCATGAGATCTTAGATATCACATGCGATTTGTGATATTGTCTCTGAGTTACTCTCTTTGAGATCTCTGAGTAAAATTTTACATGTAAACTGAGTTTCATACATGTACAGTGTTAGAGAAATCTGATATATATCATTTTGAAAAATGGTGAAATAACACTATGACATGTATTTCATATCGCGTGTGATAAGACAACTAAGAATAGTGGGAGCTATATTACATGAGATAATGATCTAATCTTAATCCTTGTTCCCACTGTGTGAAACCTGAGATCCATTGGGTGGGATCTCTAGTACCCTTACTACTTTCGATTGTTTTCAAAAGTTTTGGTTCAGTATCTGCTATTTTAGTTTGTTTACCTATGATTCGAAAGATAAATTGAGGTTTAAGCGACATGTATAGAAAAACAACTGAATTGAGATTAAAGGATTTGAGTTTAGGAAAAGGAAAGCCAATTGACCTTAATCATTGTATTGTATTCACTGCTAGCCTATTATATCTGTCCATATTGGGATGTAAACATAATAGTGAATATATAATCGAACAATGATTGAGGACTACTTTCGATGAGAAAAGTGGCTCGATGGATGTAATTGCATTGAGTTTGGAGTACAGCGAATTCTTTTTTGTACTAATAATGGTTTTTTGGTTATCTTAACAGGTGTATTGAGAAATTTTTACTTGTAGGTATACTCATCAATCGCACGACGTCCAATTCTGTATGAAAGTCCAGTAGGGTGATATGAAAGATCACATGAGTTGTGATCTTGTGACGAATGTAAAATACTGTCGTGTGCAAATAGGAGATGTTGGTTATATATGCCTACGTGACATTTTCAAAATTTGAATTAAGGGTTAGTGGGATAACTACCACTAACCCAATAACCATCCTATGTGATAACTCATATTCTCTCTCGAATTGCATTTCACTGCATTGTGAATAATTGTGAAAGGATATAGCGCAATTGAGGAACACAGTCGAATGCTTGAGAGAGAGAAATAAATTTTTGCCGTCATTGAATTCATCGGACTTATCGTTGAGATGTTGTGAATCCGTGGTAGTGATTCGATTAATCTTATGATCACCATCCCGATCGTGAGATCCATTAGATAGATTTACGGTTTACCGATTGATTGATTTTCAAAAATTATATACATAAAGGTATTTACCCGAATTATAATCCATTTATTTTTAAAAAAAATTATCTTAAATTCGCTGTACATGAAATAAATTCCAACAATTTGGATGCTTAATGTATCAAAGGATATATAAGGAACGATTTGCGATGGTAGAGAGGAGCGCCACAAATACGTATGGAAGGTTTTAATTAGAAGACGTACATTCCTGATGATGCAAAATATTTTAGGTGCTACCTCCCAATCCCTATCCCTATCTTTATCCCTGTCAGTGGTAGAAAAACCCAAGGACAGAACGCACGGTCGTAAAATTTTCCTGCTGGTGGTTCCTCACTCTGGTTGAGAAGTTGGCCGATTCTTTGGGCAGTTTTCAGTGATAGTTAACAAGGGGAAGGGGGTGATCCACGTAGGAGTTTGTAGTTTTCTCCCCTTCCAGAGTATAATACGGTCCAAACAATAGTTATTGTGCAAAGAATGACCTAATCACTGCAACTAGATTCAGCCTCCCGACACAGCTAATCTTTACCACACTACAAAGAAAAAATAATAATAATAATTTCCCTGAAAGAAATTTTCCGAGGTTTAGGCATGGCGGTGTCCCCAAAAATTGTTCTTCCCCAATGGTTAAGCAGTAAAAGGTCAGCAACAATACCAAATTCCGATGTCAATTACGTTAAAAGAAGTCATTCGCGTGCATATTTGGACTGCTTAAACATTGGACTGTATCATTCGCTAGATTTGCATGTCACCATGAAAAGTGTTTAAAAGTTTTGTCCAGTTTGTCACTTAATTTTGGATGGAACCCACCATGTCAACCTGGTGCAATCAAGGGACATGTTTCGTTCACATAAATTCACAGCAGAAATACTGCATTGCCGCGTTTTATTTTAATTTTTTTTATACAAAGAATGTAAATGTTATGAAAATATATGCATTCAAAATTTAAATATTAAATTTTGATCTGAAGGATTAAATCTTGATTTAAAAAAAAAAAAAAAACACTTCGATAAAAGGTTTTTTTTTTTTTTTTTTTTTTTTTTTTTTTTTTTTTTGCTGCTTGAATATCGCGGCAATGGCCTTTCTTTGATTCTTTTCTCCCTCTCCTATCTATCTTTATTATTTAATTTGGTACGGCGGAAGGGTCTAGGAGAGGATTTTCTCCCAATTATATATGCATTGCGGATAAGACAAAGTGTAAAGTTCAAGAGACTTTGTCCTGATGCTGACGAAATGATTTACAATTAGGATTTTTGTCCTTTGCTTATCAAAGTGCCTGATATAATTTTGCGGTTTCAGACATATTCAATTGAACGTTACACCCAAACCCAAACCAGTCTTGCTGCTTCCGCTGCTCTGGAGTGGCGGCTCCTGCTTGACCTCACATTTGAGTAAAACTATTGATATTCCATATTTTTTTTAGTCTACTTTGTACTCATGATTTGCAGGATGTGCATATGTTTTTAACAATTTTTATTCGTATGAAAATTATATCATTAAGAGGAAAAAAATATCAATTATTTTTTATTCTAAATTAAATAAATAAATACAATTTTTTGGTTAATGACTGGTTGGTGGAGGAAGTTTTATGAACATTCTGGTATAGTTTATGAGTGTGCTCAGTATATAGTGTTTCAAATTTAGAGCAACTCTTTGAAATAACAAATGGTCAAAACGGAAGTAAAAGCAGATTTTGCTTTTATTACCGTCTGTGCTCTTACCTCTGCATTTGCTCTCTTTATATACTGCAAAACGAAGGATCTCTCTCTCTCTCTCTCTCTCTCCCCTTTTTAACCAAAGTCTGATCATTCACCTTTCGATTCTTTGCTTAGTAGACCTCTCTCCATGATTGGCGTGTGACTCTCACTCCCAAACATCTAACGGTGACGACCCAAACAGAACACCACACCCATCAAAAAAGAGAAACTTATTTGATGGAGATAGCCTAAGTCACTTTCACAATCACTCCCCTAATATATTTCCTTAACTTCTTTTAGCTTTCTTCACCAACTTCGAATTTTCTTGTGCTTTTGATCCTTTTCTGCAAACCATCACTCCTCACTTCTCACCAAAACTTTACTTTCACCAACTTTCCTCTCTGCCCCGAAAATATTCACAAATGGATGATAGTTTATGTGAGTTTTTTGGAGAGTCTGATTTCGGTGAAGCCAAGTTGGATATTGTTGATTATCCTGAAGATTTGTCTAGTCTTTTTGAGGCTTTGGAGGGTCTCTCGGATTTGATTCCTTGTGTACCTTTAGAGGAAAACTATGTTGCTGGTTCCAAAGAAAGTGATGAAACAAACGTTGGTTTGGTTTCTCAGAAGTCTACTTGTTCAAGTGCTAGTTTGCAGCAGCAGGAATCTGAGACTGACCTTGAAACTTCTCCGAAATCAAAGAAGCGAAAGCTTGCCAGCTCCGGTGTGAATGAAGAGAAAGCAAATGCTGGAGATGGGCAACAAAAGATGTCTCACGTAACTGTGGAGAGAAACAGAAGAAAGCAAATGAATGAGCACTTGTCTATCTTAAGATCCCTCATGCCTTGCTTCTATGTTAAAAGGGTAAGCGTTTTGGTCTCAGAACATTCTACATGTTTTAGTAGTACTCGTAAAAGCTCCGCCCCCCCCCCCTCTCCTTAACTTGGACAAAGGTTGCTCTCCCAAGACGTATTCACATGCAACTGGTGGTGAATATCATCTTGTACAACCTTTTTAATCTTTGTTTATTTCACGTGATGTCCATTTTTGGAAATCTAGTTAAGTTAGTGAAGCCTAGTATCATTAAACTGAAGTTTGAAATCAATCCTTGTCTTTAGCATTGTTATCATTGATTTACATGGTTAAGGAAACTAAGGAAAAATAATAAAATCTCTCTCTCTCTCTCACTTGTTATATTTTTGAGTACAGGGAGATCAAGCATCTATAATAGCAGGGGTGGTAGAGTTCATCAATGAACTCCAACAAGTTCTACAGTCACTAAAGGCCAAGAAGCAAAGAAAAGCTTACAGTGAAGTCCTAAGTCCATTGCTAGTTTCAAGTAGTCCAAGACCCTTACCTCCACCAAGTCCAAGGAAACCTCCACTAAGTCCTAGACTAATGAGTGTCCCAATAAGTCCAAGAACTCCTACACCAAGTAGTCCTTACAAGCCAAAATTGCAACAAGGTTATCTGTCCACAACAATGGCAAGCTCACTTGCACCATCTTCAACTTCTTCCTCTCCCTCTTCCATCCTTGACAACATCAACGAGCTCGTAGCCAACTCCAAGTCTGCAATTGCTGATGTGGAAGTGAAGTTTTCGGGGCCTAATGTTCTTCTAAAGACGACCTCTGCACGAATTCCTGGCCAGGCTGTTAAGATCATTGCTGCACTTGAAGACCTCTCCCTTGAGATTCTTCATGTCAACGTTAGTACTGTTGATGAAACCATGTTTAATTCCTTCACCATAAAGGTAAATACCATGCTATATATTTCACATATTTATATGAAGTTAAATTTGATTCATAGAAGACAGACATACCCAATTGTCCCATATAATAGTTAGTTATAAATGTAGTGCATAACTCATGGCTAGTACTAGAATGTCTGTATTTAACGATGTACTCATTTTCTACTCGTGAGTGTTGATATTGCGTAATTGGGTTTTTGTTTTCTTTTTTTTTTTCCTTTCAAGTTTCTCATTTTTTTTTTGTACTCTGGCCTACTCACCACTCACTATTTAAAACTTTATCCTGACTAAATTGAATTTACCTGCAATCGGGCCCATTTTTTAGGAGATGTCTCCCAATGACATCTTTTCTGTTCTAAAAAAGACTCAAATCCGAGTATTTGGTTAATGAATGAAGTACCCTTCCCACTATACTAATCAACCATTGGTTCTTTAAAGTTTTTCTAGTTGAGCATAAAGTGTTCCTTAAAATATAGGCATCGAGCACTCCATCTAGATAATTTCATAACCATTTGGTGTACATGAATCATCTTATTCATTGATCTCTCTTACTGCAATGATACTGAGTATGTGTATTTATTACTGTCTGATGAAAGATGGCTTATTTCTTCTCTGAAAACAAGATGACTACTCCGTTACGACTATTTTTTTTTTTATTATTTATTTCTATGATGAAAACCTTTATTTTGTACGTTAATTAATTTAAATTTATGGAGCTAATGATTGTATTTTTTTTTTTTCTTTGGGCGAAGATTGGAATCGAATGCCAACTTAGTGCAGAGGAGCTTGCTAACCAAATTCAGCTAACATTTTGCTAGCATTGCTCACCATTTCAACATCCAACAAGATTGCGTTCCAAGTCTGATCTCATGGCGTTTAGATAATACCCATACCCTCTCTCTCTCTCTCTCTCTCTCATATGTATGTTGAAAAAAAAAAAAAAAAAAAAACCCAGAGAGTGAGGGAAGCATTTTATGTTTCCTAACATGTGCATAACTGTAGATTAGTCATGACTTGTATTTTGCATTCCCAAGTGTGTATTTCCTCTAATTAGTCTAATTGTACTGCTTGCTGAATTTCAATTTTCAATGAACTTTGATCTTATTCACTTTTTCTTAATCAGCATCAACTTTGTTCTCTCCAATTTAAACTTGCTAAGCAAGCACCTTCTCACTGTCCTTTCATTTAGTTTGTCTCTTTTTTTTTTTATTACACGAGAATTCAAATATGAGATCAAGAGAGGTTATAACTACTAGACTATCCATTCATTTAGATTATCTCTTCAGCGCTTTATGGACTATTTTTGCATAATAGTGGAATTAGTACCTAAAACTAATTGATTAACCTTATGGTGTATTTGGATGGAAGGATTTTATGTAAAAGAGAGGGAAATTGAGAGTTTTTAAAAAACTCGATTCATATTTGACAAAATAATTAATTGAAGAAAAGGTTTTGGAAGGTTTCTATGAAACCTTCCAAACCCAATATTTTAGAGGGGAGGGACAGCTATTTTGTATGGAAACGGAAACGGGGAAACAAAAATAGATACGAAACAATATGATGAAACGACATTTTGTAAGAATACAAGAAACGAAAGCGTGAACAAATATGTAAATATTAATTATTTTATGAAAATAATATAATAATCATATTTTATAATAAAAATTTAAAATAATCAAATATTTAATTACTAATCATAAGATAATTAATATAAAAAATAAAAATTATAATTAAATAAATAATTCATTAAATATAAAAAATATGTAATTATAAAAAATATAAATACTTTTATGTAAATATAAATTAATTTAATATATTGAAATATTTTAGAAACATTTTTTGAAACAGAAAAGAAACGCTAGTATTGAAAAGTTTCTGTACATTATAGGTGAGCAGTATTCGGTTAAAATAAAAAATAAAATCAAATTTAAATTTGGTTTATTTGGACGATTATCAGTTTTAATAATTTTTATTTTGGTTAAAGTGAATTAATCGAATTAATTAAAAATCTTATATACATATATATATTTTTAGGTAATTTTTATTTATATAAATATTATAATTAAAAATTAAAAGAGAAAAATCTAAAAATTAAAACTAATATAGTGAAAAATACACAATTAATGAAAGAATTTTAACTTTTTAATATTCAGTCCATTTTACGACTCTTTCACTTCCAAATTTGAGACTCTCACTCACGCCCCTCCCCCTCCTTTTCCTATTTCACTTCTTTTCCACTTCTAAAATTTAGTTTATTTGAAATTTAAAATTTTCAAAATAACATTTAGTGAAATAAATTATAAGTAAATTTTGAATTTTAAATTTATAGTTTATAATTACATATTGATAAGAATGATATATATTATATTTATAAAGACATTAATAGAAAGTAGTGTTATTTAAAAGTTTTTTATAATAAGAGATTTCAATAATTCGTTTAGTTTAGATAACAGAACAGAATTAATCGTCTAATTCGGTCAAATAAATTATTAATTTTTTATTTATTTGGTTAGATTATGGTTATGAAAACTATAAAATCGAATTAAAACGGTTATTTCAATTTTGATCATTTCGGTTATGGTTTAACTGAATGCTCACCCCTAATTATAAATGTCGAATTTATTTTTATACTCTCTATTTTAAAATTTTAATAAAAGGTAAAAATAATAAAAAAATAAATTTATACACTTTTTTAATATATATCTTCCCTTCTCTTTGTGTAGCCAAACATCATTTTCCTCCCTTTCTGATCACATGTTTTGTTGTTAAACTTGATTTTTAATTTTACTTTTATTTCCTTTACCTCTATTTCCCATGAGATTACAAACACACCATTTATCTTCCTCTTTTTCCTTCATGTGCCTATTTGTCTTTTTACTTTTTAAAACTTATTACTATCAATTAATTTTGTCTCAATTTTTGAATAACTTGTTCATTTATTATTACCAAAGTCGAAGGCCTCCATAGGAGACATAACATAGAGGTGGAGTTTTATAGAAACAATCGGGTAATAAAGAGATTTTATACAAATAATTTTTTTTAAAAATCTCATATTTAAATTTCTATAAACACGTGTATTTTTATAATTTTTATGTTATAAAAAAAATAATATGAAGGTGAAAAACTCTATTCCCTCCCAAATGCCATAATTATTCTATAAAGAGGTGTATTACTCTTTAGTCTGCAAAAGTATTAAAAAGTATTAAATTAAGAGCAGCACTGCTGTAATTGGCACTCTGTAACTTTTAGTCATTTATTGCCCTTTTTAAGTCATTTACCTTTTAATCATTTAGGTTTTTAACACTAAAAAAGGGATTATAAAAATTTATTGTTATTAAATATGATCAAATTAAAAACTTACAGAATATTTTTAAGTTCTTTAATTTAATTTTATTAACACTTTAATAACTTATTAAAAATAAAATATAAAAATTTTATTGTTCAAAATAAATATAATCAAACGATTCTTAATCTCTTTTATAGAGATATTTAATTTCTTACTTATAAAGTTTCATTATTTTTCATTCAATTTTTTTATTATTTTAATTAAAACATATTACGACTAAAATATTAAAAAGTAAATTGAAAAATGATTACATTTTCCAACGTGGTACTGTAATCCAACGACTCAATACTTGGGCCATAGTTCTTCGGGATACATATATAACAAATATATTCGATAATTATATTAAATTTATAATTTAAGTGAGATTGTATTTTTTAAAATAAAATTCTCATAATATTTATTTTTATTATACACAAAATTAAAATTAAATATGTTATTTAATATAATTATAAAAATAATATCATAAAAAGTAAATATTATTTTTATAATATTTTTCTTTTTCTCGTTTGATTAGATAAAGATTAGTATTTTGGTAATACGATAAAAGTTCAGAAAAAATTTTTAGATAGTAGAATTAATTTAATTTATATTTTCTCTATAAATATATTGATTGAAATTTTTCTCCCTAAAAAAATAAAATTTAGTTATCTTTTTAGAACTAAGGACCCATTATTTTTTCTTCCTGAACAAGTCAATTTAAATAAATACTTTCTATATTGATTTTAAATTTTCTTCTGTATAGTAATCCAAATTATTTTTTTTTCTCTTTTTAGAAATAAACACATTAATGTTTCCTCTAAAAAAGTTTAATGCATATTTTCTCTATTTAAACAAATTGATTTTAAATTATATCTCTTTAAAAAATTAAAATTTAGTTTTTCTCCATCTAAGACTAAATATATGAATTTTCTCCCTAAAAATTAATCTAACTCATATTTTCTCTCTCCAAACTCATTGATTTTAGGTTTTCTCTCTTTACAAAAATCAAATTAGTTTTTATTTCTCTAAAAAAATCAATTTAATGCTCAGTTTCTCTTTACAAATTAATTGATTTTATGTTTTCTCTTTACAATTAAACACATTAATTTTCTTTCATAGAAAAACAATTTAGTTCACTTTCTTTCTCTCCAATATATTTATTGTAAGTTTTCTCTTTCTTAAAAAGCAAAATTTATTTTTCTCTCTCTCTAAAACAAACACATTGATTCTCTCTCGAATCTACATAGAGAGGTTTGTGAGTTGCTGTAGGGAGAGATTTCTAGTTAAACATTGATTATCTTATATTCTTTATTTTAAAAATTTAATAAAAAATAAAAACAATAAAAAAGTAAATTTATACACTTTTTTAATATATTCCTTCCCTTTCTCTTTGTGTAGCCAAACATCATGATTTTTAATTTTACTTTTCTTTCCTTTTACCTCGGCTTCCATAAGATTACCAAACACACCATTTGTCTTTCTCTCTTTCCTTCGTAGTGCCTATTTGTCTTATTTCTTTTTAAAACTTATTACCATCAATTAATTTTGTCTCAATTTTTGAATAACTTGTTCATTTATTATTACCAAAGTCGAAGGCCTCCACCGGAGACATAACATAGAGGTGGAGTTCTTGTAGAAACAATCGAATAATAAAGAGATTTTATTCAAATATATATATTTTTTAAATCTCATGTTTGAATTTTCTGTAAATGCGTGTATTTTTATAATTTTTATGATCCCTAAAAAAAATAATATGGAGGTGAAAAATTCTATTCCCTCCCAAATGCCATAATTATTCTATAAAGAGGTGTATTACTCTTTAGTTTGCAAAAGTATTAAAAAGTATTAAATTGAGAGCAGCACTGCTGTAATTGGCGTAGAAGCCCTATAAAAAATAAAATTTAGTTATCTTTTTAGAACTAAGGACAAGTCAATTTAATTCATATTTTTTACATTGATTTTAAATTTTCTTCTCTATGGTAATCAAAATTATTTTTTTTCTCCTTTTAGAAATAAACACATTATTTTTTCCTCTAAAAAAGTTTAATGCATATTTTCTCTATTTAAACAAATTGATTTTAAATTTTATCTCTTTAAAAAATTAAAATTTAGTTTTTCTCCATCGAAAACTAGATATATGAATTTTTCTCCCTAAAAATCAATTTAATTCATATTTTCTCTCTCCAAACTCATTGATTTTAGGTTTTCTCTCTTTACAAAAATCAAATTAGTTTTTATTTCTCTAAAAAAATAAATTTAATGCTCAGTTTCTCTTTACAAATTAATTGATTTTATGTTTTCTCTTTACAATAAAACGCATTAATTTTCTTTCATAGAAAAACAATTTAGTTCACTTTCTTTCTCTCCAATATATTTATTGTAAGTTTTCTCTTTCTTAAAAAGCAAAATTTATTTTTCTCTCTCTCTAAGACAAACACATTGATTCTCTCTCGAATCTACATAGAGAGGTTTGTGAGTTGCTGTAGGGAGAGATTTCTTGTTAAACATTGATTATCTCTAAAAATCAATTTAATTTATATTTTCTCTCTCTAAATGTACTTATTTTTAATTTTCTCTTTCTAAAAATATAAATTCATATTTTTATCTCCTTATAAATAAGCATATAAATTCTCTCTCTCTAAAAATAATATAATTCGTATTTTCTTTCTATAAGAATATTGATTTTAGTTTTCTCCCTTTAAAATCAAACACATTAATTTTTTCGGTCTAAAAAAATAATTTCTTTTAAATTTTCTCTCTCTAAATTAAATTGACTCTTCAAAAAAAAAAATTTGGTCAACATTTTTCTTAATTGATGCATTTGTTTGCAAAGTTTTTTTTTTGTCTTTCTCGTTGTCTTACCCTACCCCTGCTAGGTAACATTTACCCCTTCTGTAGATATCTAATAATGTTATAGAAGAGAAAATTTGATGGGAGTACTTTTTCACTCTTCTGTTTTACTAAACATGTCCTAAAACCTATATTTTTCATACTTTGTTCTAATAATTCTAAATTTTGACCTCATGATCCTCCTTTCATGCCCTTGATTTGATCTTGAAGGGTCCTATGGTTACATCCTTGGTTCCCCTCCATTCGTTAATTGTCTGCCATGATGATAGTTTTATTTCTATTTCCACTATTGTCATAGCTCCCTTACTTTATACAGTGAATTTTGCCCATTTTCTTAGCCAAAATTTTCTCAATTAATTTCTTTTATTTTTTATATTAAATAATTGTAATAAAATGATAAAACTTTTCGTGTGATGTATAATATAATATAGTACATTATACAAATATAGTGTAATAACTTTCTACAGATTCTAACCCCCAAATTAAAATTAGGTTAATAAAAGACTATATATATATATATATGTATTGGTATCTTGGATTTGGTCCATCACCAAATTTTTAAAGTTTTGATATGATGAATTTGAGTCGAGCCACTGAAATTCTCTTGGGGGTAAAATTGCCCTCAACATATTCTATTCCATCGATGACTCGAATTCAAGAACTCTATGATGAAATCTAATAACTTACGTATTATGCTGACATGCGTTGGGTTGATAAAAGGCAATATAAGCACCGCAGGAGTGGGGAAGGATTGTTCTCTCATTATGTCCCAATTCAGAAACTGTGCCCCAAAGCTGCAAAATTCATTAAAATTTTAATCATACCGTCCTGTTTTTCCATTTTGCCTACCCTAACCCTAACCCTAACCTAACCTTATAGGTTGGGGTTGCACTATCCTCATTGTATATACTTCTGCATCTTTCGCAATTTTTGCCTTTAATGCCATTGCTTTTTTAAATATATATATATATATATTTATATATATATATATATTTATATATATATATATATTTATTTATTTATTAGGAGGTCAATAGGTTTGAAACTAAACAATAAGGGTTAACTTTACTCTATATATCACTAAATATATATCACTTATTAAAATTCAAATCTGTTTTACAATAGAGCTAATCAAATACATAATCGTCAGACTATATTTATTTATATTCAATAATACTCTTGACTTTGATATGTTGTATTTTTTTAATTATTTAAAAAAAGAAAGCGTCATCCCTAATTTCTTTGAATTGTAGCTAAACTCAAATTTCAAAATTTCGGAAATAAACTATGGCCCCATCTTCTATAGAATGGTTCTATCAAGTTTTGTTTTTAGATTTTGACGTGCCCTTGTGTGGAGGGTAAACTCTTTAATTGTTGGGTGGGTCAATTTTTCACTTTACAACTTAAGAATTTTAGGCCACACCAAATCAAGTGATATATATTGTGGTAGTTGAAAAGGATATGAATATACGTGTAAGAGGTGTTAAAGCCCCCCTTGTGTGGTCCTAAAATTAGGCCTGCCCAAAAATCAAATTTCTCTCTCTCTCTCTCTATAGCCAAATTGTAGAACAATAACTGGGTGGGCCAAAAATGAGATTGAATTTTGATGCCATGGGTCATGTGATTGTATTTCTTTTCGGCTTAAAAGGGGACTTGTCTGAGGAAAGGAAGGCATGTCTTGTGCCCCAGCTCTACCACAAAAGAAAAGACATTTTCAACTGTGATATTGTCTATTCACTTTTCAAATTTTGCTTTTGAATCAGTGATGTTGGTTAGAATTTAACCTAAAAATTTAATGTCGGGATCATTTCAATTCGAATTTGTGGTTGGAAGGCAGCACAGGATATAACTATGTAGATTTTGCAAAAAAGAATGATCATATTCATTAGTGGCATAAAATGACAATTTTTCTGCTCTGATTGAATGTACAAAAGATGACCCAATACTACAAGTTTAACCACCAACACCCATATTTGCAAGTTGAATTTCCTTGTGGGTTTATTTTGCTGTCATGTTGGGTTATATCTAAAGATTTATTGACGTAGAACAATAAATTTATAAATTTATATAATCAAATCTAAAAAAAAAAAATAGAAATTGTATTTTTGATGTAAAGAGAACTCAAAAGTAAGAATGAAGATGCCGGATCCCTCGGGGGCTAAATGTTGTGCACAAGCAAGAAAGCCACGGCTCATCTCCGGGGGTTCACTTCCACTCCACATCTTGTGCAAAGTATGATAAGTCACGGGCGGCTCACTTAACTCCGTCGCACTTCTGAGTTGTGCTTTGTCCTTTCTGTTTTCCCTTTTTCAATTATTCATTATTTATTACTTATTTAATTGTTTAGAATTATTATTATAGAATAGACGGTGTTAAGGTTTTATTATTTATTTATTTATTAGTTTTAATTTGAATTGTATCAAAAGTTAAGTTATTTATTTTCATTCTTAAAAAAAGATCATGTTAGGGTTTTTTTTTTATTATTTTATTTGGTGTCTTTGTAGAGATATTCAAGTGGCAAAAAGTTTTATTTAAATATCTTCACTGATGTCGAGATCTAGTATTCAAATTTCATGAGCGTGTGTATTTTCATGTTTTCGTGACCCTATGTAATCAGAAAAAAGGGATTATTTTATTTGGTTATTACTTACTCTACCATTAAATATTTTATTTTCTTCATTGTAATTTAGAATGAGCCATTTGATATTATGACTCAATAAAGATCATTATTTCTTTGTTGGCGTATTCTGATTACATAAGTTTTTAAATTTTAAATTATCAAATTCGTAAAGTTTTAAAACTTATATTTCAATAAATGGCATCCCCACACTTTGAGTGTGTCATATATATAAATATATATATATATATATATATATAATATCTGTATGCATTTGTGTTATCACATTACAAATAGATTTAATCTATATGAATTGTAACAAAAGATTACTTACTTTGTCAATTACTCAAATTTTAAAGTTATTAGCATAGGTTTGAATGCCTAATTTGTTTAATGGAGTGGCAAGAGAAAGGTGGGGGTGGGGGAAGACAACTGAGTTCTTGAATTTTAAGATTAATTAGTAAATTAGATTAATTTGAATTTGACATTTCTAAATTGGATTAATTTTTAATCAAAATTATCTAATCTTGTATATATATATATATATATATTTATTACAAAATTTTTAAATTTAAGACTACATATGTAAATAACATTCTTTATATAATTATTAAATAAATCGAAGGTTCTGTCTGCTTACACAATTTTGCATAATTTTGTACAACAAACGGCTATCACATGAGACACCCGCAATGACATCAATTTTTGTCTCAAAAATTGACCTAATAAATTGGAAATTAAATACATCTTTATTTATTTATTTTTTGTTGTATACGGATTTCTCTTATCACCAAGTGGTATCTGAGTTTCGTCTGTTTAATCTGATTTGAATAATGTGTGATCTATTAAGGATTTTTTTTTAAGGATTGAGTTTCCTAAATCCTATTTTACTATTTACTCCAACTCGAGACCTAGAATTAAGGAAATGCAAAGCCATACCCCCACACCTATGGAGTTTGATATTAAATACATCTTTATTGCTCATATACAAGTTGGTTTGTGCATTGCATGAAGACATGAATACGCTTCGAGATCCAAAAGAAAAAAAAAGACATGAATACGCTTTAGCCAACTTGTGGAGGTGAGACGACACATTTACTGCTGTTTATGGACTCCTCACATTTCATGTGGGTCCTCTAGTTCAATACTCATCGGTAATGGGCCTCATAGGTTGGATCCAATTTTGAACCATGCATTAACGGACCCAGTTCTTCGGAGGCCCAGCTCATTCACCAGGACTTTCTTCAGTAGAAAAATGGATCGTAGCCTACTGAGTCATTGGCCTCGAGTTAATCCATGGCCTGCTGCCCGATTGGAAAAGAGGTATAATTAAATGGGTGATATATTAAATTTTTAATCAAATGTTAGATGTATTCTTAAATAGGAATTTATAGATATTTGAATAGATTAATTTTAGATAGTTATGGTTGGTTAAGAGAGAGAGAGGAGAGGGAGTGAGAATTAAATGATGGAGACTTGTTCGAGAAACTTCTATCATTCGTTGATTGTTTCAAAATTTTATTGGTAGGCAATTGTTTGTCAAGGTGAGTCAAATTTTAGCCAAATATTTTGAATTGAATTTCGTATGGGGTTGAACCATTGGCAGGCCTGTGATCTTTTTGTAGAAGTTTCCTAACTTTAGACAAGAATAAAATTTAAATTTTATTCATAATACTTTGTGACCAGTAGAGTGATTTTTTTTTTTTTTTTTAGTTTCTCTTCTTCTTAGAAATCCTACCAAATAAAATTTCTTCTTTTTAAAAATAGTTTCTTTTATGAATAAAAATTTAAAAACTAGTTTTTAAACTCCTTATTTTTTATACATCAGTTTTTTAGAAAGTATATATATATATTTTTATTTATATTCTCATTTGAAAGATATGAAATTTTAAATATATTCTTACCATAAATTCATTTATTCTCATGTACTTTAGATCTTGACTTTTTCTCTTTAACTTTAATTTTTAATTTTTAATTTTTAACTTTTAAAATTTATTTTAAAAATTATGAAATCAATTTGTTTTTAAAAGTAAAAACACCATAGTTATTAAATTCAGACTGACCTATCGGTCAGATTAGGTCAACCCGCCACCCGCATTGTAATAGGTCGGTGCATTAAATGGATCATTTGTATAATTGAATCGGAAAAACTCATGGATCAATGCAGATTAACCGGAAAACTGTGACTCATGGGTTTAGAGCTAACCAAGAGAGAAAGAGAGATGACGACAAAGCCTCTCGGAAGCAAGTCGCGACCAAAACTGTTTGCAAATCGGCTCTGATCATTGTCGGAGTCAAGAAACCCCTCCATTTCCGTCTTGGATCTGTATACTTGAAGATGATGATGACCCAAAAGTCTTAGAAGAAGAAGTTGAAGTAGTCGCAGTCTTCCCAAAAGCCAGAAATGAAAATGTCGATGTATAAGAAGTCGCAAAATCCAAAAGTAGCATAAGAGAGAGATATTGAGATAGAGAGAGGAACAAAAGAAGAAATGGGTTTTAACTTTTGTGTACATGCAGTTGGTTTTTCTTTCATGTGGGGACTCCATTCTTTTTCAAATATCTTTATATTTAAAAGAATATTTTATATTTAAAAAAATATAAATTTGTTAAATGTTATTTAAAAATATTGATTATATTAATATAATATAATATAATATAATGCTATAACATCTTTATTAATATAATATCTTCATGTTAAAATTGAAAAATCAACATTTATATTGATTATAATGTAAAATTATTTTATATCCTTCCTCAATAATTGATTTTTTGTATTTAAAAAATATAATTATATATATTTTAAAAAATAAAAAATAAAAAATAATAAAAAAGTAATCAATGATTGAACCAGTGATCTAATGATTCAACCAGTTGAATCATAAATTTCAAAATACTCGAATCAATGTATAGGTCAAGTTTAATAACTATAAAAAATATTAAATAATTTTTAACTTTATTTCAAAAGTTATTAATTTTTATTTTTCCTTATAGAAAGAAAAAAATGAATAAAAAACTCTATCGAAATGAGCACTTTTTTAATTAACCCTAATAAATAGCTTTTTCTCTTCTCTAATAGGCTGCACTTGCATCCTGTGAACTGATAAAAATGTCCCTCAAGGCATGTTAACCACTTTGCATAACCATTCTTACAATTATGAATGGTTTTTTTTTTTTTCACTTTTTATTCTATTTATAAATGAGTAGAGTTTGACTAATCACCACCGGTCTATTATAAAATTATTACATATATATATATATATATATATACACACACACACACACTCTAATTTCAAATTGTACATTAATAACATAATACATACATACATATATATTCTGGAGGGATGGAACGGACCCATCCCTTAAGGACAAAAAAAAGTCATATTTGTGTAAATGTTAAAAAAAATGAGGCTTTTATGGTTTTGATACTTATTTTACAATTTTCCATTTTATGATAATAATTTGTATGAAGACGATAGATTAAATTTATTAGGTTAAAAAAAAAGGGTAGGCTCTTAAGGGACTCATGTATAGTCCCTTGTCCCTTGCAGTACACACACGAACATATTTAGTGGAATGTTAAATGTAAATAAAAAATGAAAATGGATATGAAATGATATGATAAAATAGTATTTTATAAAAATATAGAAAACGGAAATGTAAACAAATATATAAATATAAAAATATATAAAATTTTTTATATAAATATTAATTATTTTATAAAACTAATAGAATAATCATATTTTATAATAAAAATAAAAAATAATTAAATATGTAATTATTAATTATAAGTTAAATAATATTAAAAATAAAAATTATAAATAAATAAATAAATAATTCATTAAATATAAAAAAAATATGTAAATATAGAAAATATAAAGACTTTTGTGTAAATATTAATTAATTTGACATGTTGAAACGTTTTGAAAATATTTTAAAAATAAAAAACATTTTAGAAATTGAGAACCAAAAAAAAAAAAGGTATGTTAAATGTAAATTGCATTTGCTAAATTGGAAGAGTGCCTCGCTTGTAGCTATAGATTGAATGAAGGGAAAATGACTAAAAATTAGAAATTATGTTTCAAAAATTACAGACTGCTTGGAAGATCGAAAACCATAACAACTTGCGAGAAAATTTTGAAAAAAAAAAAATGTGGATTTTGATGAAATTATGAACATGCCCTGACCTGAGGCCAAATAACCAAACTGTGTTACTACAAAACTTTCTTTCTTGATTGGCTCTCTTCTTTTTCTCTCATCTCTTTACTTTAGTCTTCTCTCTCTTATTTCTCTCCTCCAATATCGTTGACAGAAATGATGAGAGAGAGAGAGAGAGAGAGAGAGAAGAAGAGATTGGTAGCTTGAAAAAGAGAGAGAAACAATATCAACGAGCTTGATCAAGATAAGAGAGAGGATGAAGAAATAAAAGAGAGGAAACAGAGACGAGAGAAGAGAGAGTGGTTACAGCTGTAGAGAGAGAGAGAACCGGAAAGGGAGTTTTCTGGCGGGCTTTGAGGCATTTTACTTTCTGCCATATTCTTAATTTCACACAAAATGAGTGCTATTTCATAGTTTTTCTAATAATTTGAAATTTGAAACATAATTTCTAGTTTTGATCATTTTCCATAGATTTAATACGAAAGCATAACTTCCAAGCGAAGATTTAACTTCATTTTATATGGTTGAAATAACATTATCATAATTCTTTTTATCTTTGTAAGTGAAATCATACAATAATTTTTTGAATGAGAAATTTCAAGAGTAATCTTTATTTTGTGATATCGATAGCAAAAGGAAGGAGCCCCAACTTCTATAACAGACTTTGAAATATAAAATTGAGGCATGGAACCTATATCAGTGATCAGTAAAACCCTACAAAAACTTTTCCCGAACAACAGAAAAATTACAAGAACTAATATCAGTCCACAGTGCACAAAAACCTAAACTCAAATACAATACAATACAATAACCTCCACAGACAAGTCCTAAATACAAAATTCTCTAACCCAACTTTAAACTAGACTAGACCATGCAAAATGTTACAAACAACATAAGTTTTTAACTTGGGTATGGTTAAATATGGTCAAGAAATGCTCTGAACTAGGAAATGAATCCAGAGATGTCAAAAGTGAAGCCAGGATCAAATGTGCCAAATGGGTATTCCAAATCGACTATTGGAGAATTCGAAACAGAAGTCCCAGCTGAAACAATTTCATCCAGATCAGATTCTGGACCCTGAAAGTTGTGATTTGCTTCTAGTGAAAAAATATTGGACCCCCATGTTGCTGGCGACAGGTAGGATGGAGAAAAATGCCCCATAAAATTGTTTCCCTGTAAATTGGAGACAAACACATTGGTTTCATCTTTGGTGTTGGATGAGGAATGAAAGAAAAATGAATTGGGGAATGTTTGCGCGTTGGTTTCTAAATTCTCTGTTTTGACTTTGAGGCCATTTCTAAAGTTAAAGAGTAGGTCTTGTGGTTGTTGTTCTTGGGGTTGTATCTGGTTTTGGTTTTGGAGGTTTATAGGGTCTTGGGGTTGGCCTGGTTTTTCTTGGGGCAGAGAATTAGGGGGCAATTGGTCAGGGGCTTGGTTACAAGTGTGCCATCCTCTGTATGTAATTTCAAAGATGGTTGGATCATCACCCGATCTTTGGACTTGTTTTGTAGCCAAACAACCTTGTACATTCCTATGTGTGCACCTATAGTAGCCCCTACACATTTCAAACCACAACGAATTTCATCATTAGTTGATCAAAAAGCTTGTTGCTCTATTGAATTGTTTAGACGTTGATCATGAGAAAGTCAACGTTGGACTATTCAAAGAGACTTTTCGTTCCAATATTCGCCTGCAAAGTTTGACCCAAGCAAGGAAGAGAAAAGGACACTTTACCATTAGTCTTTTCCAACGGGGAGGAATTTTGTGAAATTTAAGGTTAGGAAAAATGAAATTGAGAGACTTTTCTTTTCAAGAAAAGCCATTATTTATGTAACCAATCGATATAATGATTGTTAAAAAATAGTATAATCAAAATTATTTAATACTTATAAGACGTCTAATACCACAAAAAGCTTATTTTACTCTGTTTCAGTCAAATAATTGATCAAAGATTGTGTAGCTAAGCTCATTCTTACCTTGGATATTTGGCTCCAAGAATGTCCTTCTGCCCGTATTTTCTCCAAACGTACCCATCATCAAGAGATTGCTCCAAACCACTCCCTGGACTTACTGACACCTGTTTTGTCCACCGTGGCGTAGACTTCCTGCAACATTAGCATTCAAATTTCAGAAACCTCAAACTCCAAAAAGTTTAATCTAAACCATGAAATTACCTCTTCCTAGATGCATCTTTGATCTCATGTTCCTTAAAATCGCGGTCAGAGTCCTCGCTGTGAGGACTAGCACTCAGAGAACTTGGAGATTCGGAAGCCAGAGCATTCCCTATAGGAGCAGTCACAGGTTCAGTGATAGTAGTAGTAGCAGCTAAGCTGCCATTGTACTTCAACATCGAAAGAGCCTTTTCATAGGAAGCTAAGATTTTCTGAACCAACGATTCGCGAGCTTCCCGTGATGAAGAAGGCATACTGAGATGAATTTGGAGTTGCTTAGCTAAAGCTCTCCCATGCGTGAGCTCACTTATCAAAATTTTCTGCTCCAAATTGCTGACATTCTCCATTGCAGATCACCAAAGATATTTGATTTTTGCAAAATGGAAATTGCACAAAAATGTGAACTGCTTAATGGGTAGCTAAAAATGAGCAAATATTATCTGAGTTTCAATGCAAAGCTAGACCATTCTGAGTCTATAATTCAAAAAAGTGAAAATTGGGAGACGAAAATAAGTGAAATGAAAATTCATGTGAAGATAGATTTGGGTATGTTTTGATATGTTAGGAAATGTTAAGATTACAGACTAGGGACAGGGAAAGAAGAGGAAGAAAGAAGTGTAGTGATGGAAGGAGAGGTGCTGAGTATATAAGGGATGGCACTTTTTTGAATAAAGAAATTATGGGGGTGGGGGTGGGGGTGGGGAGATAGAGAGAAAGAGAGGTTTGACTAATGGGAAAGGGGCGTGAGAAATTTTAGACCGGTCTATGGTCATACGAAATGTAGAAATGGTGAATTCTAATTGCTGACCATTTCAAACTCTTTACTTGTTAAAAAGAATTAAAAAAAAAAAAGAAAAAAGAAAAAAAAAAGAACATCTCTCACTCTTACGCGGAAGAAGGTTTGAAGATTCCTGGTCTTCTTTCATGGAGCTTCATCTCTGACTCTCTTCTTGATTACGATATTATTTGCTAATGGTCCATTAATTAATTTTTTTGATTACCCAAATATTACATAGGTGCATCGTGCCTAGTGGGAGTGGGGAGGGGGGAGAGGGAGAGAGAGAGAGAGAGAGATGAGGTGAACCTCAAACCCATTGCTTACGTTGATGTCGCACATGCGAACGGGCTTGGCTAGTGTTATGCAGTGTTTTGAAATCCGGATAGTTGGTCAGATCAGTTTGATTGAGAATCCGAATTTTCTCACAAAAACAGATTTTGAAAAAATCGGTTAAATCCGATCAAAATCCGAAATGAACCAAAAATTAGGACTGCACCGACCCGATTCAACAATGATTTTTTAAAGTATAAAAATAAAAGTAAAAAAATTACACTTGTCCATACTAGAACCCGTGATTAGAATGGATATATCAATAACTTTTTTTACCACGCTATATTTATGACTTATGTAAATGTCATATAATTTTATATTTATTTATTATTTCATGATGATGTCATCCGAATTTTTAATCTGATCCGATTAGATTAACTCAATATATATATTGGTCTCTTTATATAATCGATTCGTATTTTAATGTGGGTTTTGAAAACACCGGTGCTATGACTACGAGTCCGAGTAACTACGTGGCAATGGGCATCGTAAATCGTATGAATAACGGTATTTGTCAACCCACAATTAATTTCAATCGCAAATTGACCATTTTCAACCCAACACATTTGGTTCCATTTGTTTATTTAGTTTGTGTATTCTAAAAGTAACATTCAAATTAAAAATTGTACAAGTTAATAATATTATTTTATTAATAAATAATTAGAAAAATATGAAAAATAAATCATTGCAAGTCTAACGGTAAAAAGCCTAGGAATGAGAAGGGAGACAACCTTTTTCTCTTCTCGACTCAAATACCTACCAATCCTGACCACATTAAAATACACTAATTAATAATATTAATTAATTAGGCTTGATAGTGACAAAGACAGTATGTCACTTAAAAAGATAATTTAAGTGATAGAGTTTATTTATTTCTAATATTTTTTTTTTGATTTGATTCTATTTGATTATATTTTTTTTTTATATATAAAAATCACTATAAATAGTGGGGGCAACCGACTCCATTTGAAATTTTAAGAAAAATTGTGTATATTTTTTATGTATATTAGAAGAACATGATAAAATCTTATAAATACTATTAAAAAGTATAAAATTATCATAAAACTTCTTTTAAATGCTACTAAAATTTTTTTATAACCTTATTTATTTTTTTGAAAATTTTTTAAAATCTATTTTATTGTTTCTTGTATGTTGTACTTTATCCCTCTATAATTAATTTTCTATTTCGTCCTCTAATATCATACATAGCCTCTCTTATTAGACAAACATTGTAGATTCTCTTCAACTTTATAAATGTGCAGCCTTCAATGGCTTTGTAAACAATTTGCATTTCCCTCTTGCAATAATCAATTTGTTCACTTTGTTACGAACTAATTCATCAATAATATTCAGTCTAATAAAATAGGGTGTTAAATCATTTGATCAAATCTCAATTTTAAAACTTAAAAATAAAAAAAAATTGCATTTAGAGTATCGCCCTCTAAATAGAGTCCCGTAAATATTTAAACCGAATTAGTCAGAATATAATTTCAAATATCAATAATCTAGTAAAAAATAAATTCACCAATACGCCGGTTGTGCCCATAAAGCACCCAATTGTTGGACTGCCCAAAAGCAAACTTGTTATCACAAACAATCTTTGTAGGAATATGATGTTTATGTTGTTAAAAAACCAAGCATTCTTCCCACCAGCAATGGATGAATAGCACTGTGTGATGCCCGCATTTCCTTTTTTGCCTGTACCGTAGACATGCTGTCACCTATTTTTTTTCTTTGAACTCTCTAAAAAAGTAAAGAGTTAAACCATTAAAGAAAGGTGCCCAATGTACCTTGGATTCAATTTTTCTCGTTTCTGAAATCGGATTACACCTTTCCAAGGTGAAACCTTCAAGAAAATCATGTTCCGACCTCGACTTTCAGGGGTCTCCTTCTTTTGTCGACGTAACTCTTTTGTTTATCTTGAGTTACCTTCATCCTTGCCTGAATCACTTTCACTTTTTCTATAGTTGTCTCAATTAGCTCCGTACTTTCAATCCTTCGCTCTCCATCTTTATCCCAATATAGTAGAATCTGGCATTTCCTTCCATAGAGAGTTTCATAAGGAGGCATCCCAATACTACCTTGATAGCTATAGTTGTATGTAAATTCAATCAACAGTAGATGCCTATCCCAACTCTCTTGAAAGTCCATCACACATGCTCTCAATATTTCTTCCAACATCTGGATAGTACACTCTGACTGTCCATCCGTCTGTGGATAAAATGCAGTACTGAATTTCAAATTAGTGCCAAGGCCTATTGTAACTTAGGCCAAAATCTGGATGTGAATTGAGGATCACAATCTGATACAATTGACACCGGAACCCCGTAGAGTTAGACAATCTCACCAATATATAACTTGGCCAATCTTTCTAAGGAATAAATATTCTGAATAGGAAGGAAGTGTGTCGATTTGGTAAGCCTGTCAACTATTACCCAAATAGTATCATGACGGCTCAGAGTGCGTGGCAATCCCACCACGAAATTCATGGTGATATGCTCCCATTTCCATTCGAGTATAGGCAAGGGTTGAAGTGTTCCAGCTGGTTTCTAATATTCGGCCTTGATTTGTTGACACACAATACACCTTGCCACAAATTCGGCTATTTCCCATTTTAATCCCGACCACCAATAAGTTTCATTAATGGTTCTGTACATTTTAGTGCTCCATAGATGCATAGCATAAGCCGAAGAGTGAGCCTCCTCCAATATGGTCCTTCAAAACTCATCATTCTTGGGGACACAAATCCTTTTCCTATACATCACCAAACCATCCTCTCGGATATGGAAATCACCACCTTCTCCCTTGTGAACCTTTTCCATAATACTCTTTAACTTCTAATCGGTTGTTTGGAGTTCTTTAATACGGTCCACTAAGGTTGGTCGTAACTTGAACTTGGCCAAAAGTATACCATTATCATCACTGGCCAACTCGACTCCCAATATATGGAGTCCTATTAAGTATAAGAGATAAAAATTCCCATGAGCCAAAGAAGAAGATGAGGACTTGCGGTTTAGAGCATCTGCAACAATATTTGCTTTGCTTGGATGATAGTCAATTACCAAATCATAGTCCTTGATCAGCTCTAACCACATTCTTTGTCTCAAATTGAGGTCTTTTTGAGTGAACAAATATTTGAGACTCTTGTGATCGGTGAAAATTCTGCATATGGCTCCATATAAGTAATATCGTCAAATTTTTAAAACAAAAACAATTGCGGCTAACTCTAGGTCATGAATAGGGTAATTCAATTTATGTTTCTTCAACTATCGAGAAGTATATGTGATAACTCTATTGTCTTACATTAAAACACATCCAAATCCTTGTTTATTAGTGTCACTATAAACCACATAGTCGTCACCTTTAATTGGAAGGGCAAGTATTGGAGCCGATGTGAGCCTCTTTTTTAGTTCTTGAAAACTCTGCTCACACTTATCACTTCGTTCAAATTTAACTCCTTTCCACATCAAACTAAACAACAGAACTGTAATTCTGGAAAAACCCTCTATAAATATTCAGTAATACCCTACCAAACCAAGAAAACTACGCATTTCGGTGACATTCTTAGGTAGTTCCCATCTCAGAATTGTTTCTACTTTCTTCGAGTTAACAAATATCCCTTCACCGAATACAATATGCCCTAAAAAGCCAATCTCCTTAAGTCAAAACTCACACTTGAAGAACATGGCATACAGTTGCTTCTCTCAAAAAGTTTGTAGCACAATCCGAAGATGTTCTGAGTGTTTCTCATCATTCTTGGAATACACCAGGATGTTATCAATGAAAACAATGACAAACTTGTCGAGGTAGGAATAGAAGACTCGGTTCATGAGGTCCATGAAATCTGTAGGAGCATTCGTCAAGCCAAATGGTATCACCAAAAATTCATGGTGCTCATACCATGTTCTAAATGCAGTCTTGTAAATATCATTATCCTTTATCCTTAACTGATGATAACTGAATCTCAAATTGATTTTCGAAAAGACACTAACCCCTTGGAGTTGATCGAATAAGTCATCAATTCTTGGCAAAGAGTATTTATTCTTAATGGTCACCTTGTTCAATTGCCGATAGTCGATACACAACCGGAGGGTGCCATCTTTTTTCTTCACAAATAGAACCGGAGCACCCCAAGGTGAGGTATTCGGTCGAATGGAACCTTTGTCCAATAACTTCTGAAGTTGAACCTTCAATTTCTTCAACTCCACAGGCACCATCCTATATGAAGGGATTAAAATAGATATAGTACCGGGAGTTTGATTTTGGTTAGATCAATAGCAAAATCAAACTCCCGAATCAAAAGTAAACCGGGCAACTCGTCCGGGAAGACATCTTGAAATTCATTCACTACTGAAACATCCATCAACTCTGGACTTCCCTTTGCGGTGTCGATGACGTGAGCTAGGAAAACCTCATAGCCCTTATGCACTAATCTTCGTGCCTCCATTACCAAGATTACACAACTCGACAAGACTCGTAGTTCACCAATGAATACAAATAGAGGACATCCAGGTCTATAGAATTCTACTTTCTTAGTAAAATAATTCACTGAAACTGTATGACGGTGCAGCCAGTCCATGCCCATTATTGCATCGAAATTCCTCATTTCAACGGAATCAAGTCCGCTTTGAGAATCTGACCCTCTACTACCACTTCACACGCCTTGTACATGGTGTTTTTATTCAATCGTTCTCCCAAATGAGTGATAATCAATAACTCATCTTCAAATGGAACCAAAGGTTTATCCGAGTGTTTAGCAAATTTCGTGCTCACAAAAGAATTATTAGACCCCGTGTCAATTAAAATACGGACATCAACTCTAAAAATTTTCATTATACTTATATACGGAGGATAAGGATGAGAATAAGAATTAAATTTTAATTAATTTAATTATTTTTTTTATTTAATCAAACTCCAACAACATTTATAATCCTCAATGTCACCAAAGCAATTATTAAACGTCAAAATCATTTTCAAGTACTTTAATATCAAACAATATCTCTAATATATCTCAAGTTTAAAATCATACAATCATGTATTCAAATCTCATAATCATTAAGTTCAAATTTTTGAAAATTTACCTATAACTACGTTGGGGTTGCTTTGGGCATCCTCATTGGTCATTACATAGAGCCCTTGGTTGTGGACGTTGTGTTGGAGCAGCTACTGTATTACTCCCAATTTTTGTCCGTGGTGTGACATTTAGAGGTGGGGTATTGGTTTGGCCGCCTCTAGATCCGCTAAGATGGTCTTGACTAACTTGTGTTCTTCGTCCCAATTCTGGACAAGTATTGCGAAGATGGCCTTCTTTTCCGTATTGATAGCACCTTTTAGGTGCTTGACAAGCCCCAAGGTGGAATTTGTTACAATTTCTATATTTTTCCTTTATATTCCCCATTGATTTGCTTCCCGAGAATGCACTAGGAACAGGATTATCAAGTTAAGACATGTGCTGGTCTTGAAGAATGCCAACTGGTCTAGTGACAGAAACTCCATCGTAAGAACCTGTGTTCCTAGTCTGTTTTAAACTTTGGCCCAATGTATGATCAGACCTTCTCTTCTTTTTTTGCCCTTTTCTTGTCCTTCCTCTTTCTTCAACCATTTTCTCGGCCCTTAAAGCTAACTCCAGAACATCTTTATACGTATGTGCCGAGATCACCGACATCTTTTTCTGGATGGACAAGTTTAGGCCTTCTTCAAATTTGAAGTGCAGGTACTCATCCGAATTCACTAACTCCGGAATAAAAGTGGACAGTCTCCTCAACTCTATCTCATATTCTGCCACCGACTTGCTACCTTGGCGGAAATAAAGAAATTCCTTCCTCCTCAAATCCCGTGGAATCGAGTGTAGTTTTTCTCATCGAATTTCCTAAGGAATTCACTCCATGAAATAGGCGTTGGAGATCTCTCTTTAATGCTATCCCACTAAGCTCTAGCATCTTCATCCAAGAGTTTTGCAGCTATTAAAAGTTTTAACTCATCGTCCAACCTCATGTCGGATACCGTTTCCCAAACCCAATTAATCAAGTTCTTAGCCATCATGGCATCACTCGTCCCCGTAAAGGTGGCACACCAAGTTGTCGGGTTTCTTTAATTAACTTAGACAATTCAAAGGTTGGACGAGTGATTGGAGTAGCCACTGAAGTGAGAGGAGCAACTGGTTCTACCGGGGGAGTAAATGGAATGGTTGGCCTTAGTGAAGAAGGAAGTGGGGCTTGAGACGGGATTTGAAGACATGCGCCATAAATATTCCACCACTCAGTCTATTGCCGGAGAGCATCGAGTGACGGTGAAAAAATCTCAGTTGAGGGTGCCAGTTGAGCATTAATTCTGGCGAAAAGAGAAGAAGGAGCACGTGAGGACGATCCATCATTATGCTCAGAAGGAGGAAGGTCACCAATGTTCGTCATTCTTCGTTTAGGTGGCATGATTTTGGTTCCTATAAGAAGAGACACTATTGTTAGCTCCCTAAATTCGGCATTGGGCTAGGTATTTAACCTCCTAAAAATAAAATTAATCTTAATCCTTAAGAATTCATGGAAATTTTTTGTACATCTTTTTGAAAAATCTCTTTTAAATCTGAAATTTCAAAAAAAAAAAAAAAAAAAAAACATTTCAAAATCTTTAGAAAATCATTGGAGACATTTGGAAATATTTCAAACCTTTAAAACATTTAAAAATCATGAACCTAAACTCTGATACCAATAAAATTGTCACGCCCTGACTTTCTCATCGAGCACATGACAACCGCAGCGCTATTTCGGCATACGGGTAGCATCTCCCCATAATCAGGATAGCGCAAGGCATTCAACCTATTTGAAAAACAATTTAATATCGTTATATTGACCATCCTAGGCCACCCAGTATCAAACATGCATTTTCACACAAATCAAGAATCATCCCGATCCATTCTTCTACATGCATGAATACAAATTGGCCAACCTGGCCTCCCAATCAATTTCCAAACATTTATAAATCATCTCGACCTTCCAATCAATCCAAAATAATTCAAAATTCACCATAAAAGTCTAAATGTCCCAAATAAAACATTTAAGTTCAAAAAAGAAATGCCAAACTCAAGAAAATATAATTTTTTATCATAAATATACGGATTTCTCAAATATTTATCTGGAGAAATCTAAACAAATATTTAATAAATCTGATCAAAAATAAAATGTATAAGATTTCCCTTTTTCTATGGACCATTCTACCATCATAAAAAATAAGGCTTCCATCACATATACCTATGTTAAGCAAAATCTTCATCAATTTGGCTCTAAATATAAAGTCTACTGTCTAAGGATCCTCTGAAAATTTAAGAGAGAGGGAGTGAGTATTTGAATACCCAGTGAGTAAAGTACAATGGCATACAACATATAAATGAGGTGTAAAAATGGATGTGCCAAACAATAACATATTAAATGCATTTGCAGAAATCGAAAATATTTACATGAAACAAGTTCATTTCCAAACAACCATGACTTATATATGTAATTCAAATAATTTACATTCATTATTCATAATTTTGGAATATGCCGAAAACATTATTCTACCAATGGCTATTGATAAGATCCACAAAGAGATTTTTCATAATTTTCTCAAAATCTCATTCTCTTGACATTGGCTCGGAAATCTGTGGGGTGCATCCACGTTATCACGACAGCCTGAGGAGTCTCTCCAATTCGCCTACTACCAAGTTAAATTAAACAGCTTTAACCACGCCACCCCGATGGCCCGGTCCGTGACAACACTTAGATTATAGTCATTTTTTAGCACCTTGTTACCAAATATCCATTTAATAAATCAAATCATGCTCAATTTCAAGGTAAAGCAAATATCTCACAATTCTCATAGTATCCAAATATGGTACAATGCGAATAATTCAATAAACACACTCGAGTCATAAAATTGTTAAATCACATTTTCGGACACACCAATTTCACAAAACATTTCGAATAACATTTCAAATTTAATTCAAAATCAATTTATAAATCACAATTTAAAACAATTTGCTCATTTACATGAAACATAACCGTCCACTCACCTCAGGAGGGTATTCACTCCCCATACATTATCAGTTCCAAAGAAAATCTCCTTTCAAACTCCAATGGATTGTCATATACTAATAATAACAATTTTCAGATTATTTCTCCTCAAATTCAAGGGTTTACAAATTTTTCCTAATTTTATTTAAATCCTAACTTCGAACATTTTTTTGTTTTTGTCCTCATTTTATCAATTTGTCGTCATTTACGTCATTACAAAATTTATATTCATAATTCTCATAGATTTTCCTATTTTCAAACAATTTTTTTCTAAATTTTCCCGAATTAACATAACTCTAATTTCTCCAATTCATGAATGCACATTCTAATTTCATCAATTGTACCTCATTCATATGTAAATAAAATTTTCATTTTCATTTTTTCTCAAATTTTCACTATTCATAGATTTAGAGTTTTTGGTCTTCCTATGAAATTCTATAAAATCTCAATAATAATATCAAATTTAGTATTAAAGAAACTAAATTCAAAATTAAGAACATGAAATTATCTTGATTTAGGGATCGGATTGAGTTTTGGGGTTAGTTTTTAAAATTCTTAATTTTTTTCTTTTTGTGAGACAATCCTAGATTCGTGCTCGTTGTGAGAGAGGGAAAGTGTGTGAGTTTGGGTGAGAAGAGAGCAAACGGGAGAGAGAGAGAATCGGGAGAGGGAGACCAGAGAGTGAGATGAGAGAGACGAGAGAGTGAGACAGAATGAAAAAAAAATAAATAAATAAAAGAACAGGGGGTGAGTGGGAGTAGAGAATAAGTGGAGATTTTTTTTTGACTTTGACTTTGACTTTTTTTTTTCCTTTTTCTTTTTTTTTTCCGGTGCCACAACAATATTCTTAAAAACCATTCTCTAGCTAAAGCAATATTACACGCGATAATAATAAGTTAATGATGTATAAAAATAAAAAGTTTAAAGATTTGGATTTATCTTTTCTTGAACAAAAGACATACTGTTATACTCAAAATTTTTTTAAAAAGAAAAAATAAAATAAAATAAAAAGTGGTTGAAAACGAAAATTCCACAAGAATTTTAACCTTAAACCTACTAAATATGTTTTAATAAAAATGCGAAACCCTGCTTACAGCCCTTGACTTGGGGGCAGTGGCGGAGCCAGGGTACACATCGAGCAATATGAGCTTGGCGTGCATTAGATGCATTTAGCTAGGAGTAATGCACACATCGAGTGATTATTTAGTTATTTTAATAAGGATTTTTAATATTAATATTTATTCTTATCATTCTTTGTGGGTCATAAAACTCGAGGGTGACTCTCCATCACACAATTTTACCCAATTTTCGTATTTTATTTTTCTTAAAAGTCGTAGATTCGTACGTAAGTCTTCTTGTTTTACTGGAAGTGATTACGCAACGTAAGCACGCTAGGAACCCCAGAGAGGGCCCTGGGTCCCGCATGTCACTGTAGTTTCCTAAACCCAATGGTCGTCACACACGTGTCAAAGATGTCATCCACAACTTCATAGAAAAAATCTTGCCTCTTCACCGCACACGCACAGCATCTGTCTTCTCTGCTCCAGCACTCGCCACGCCACCAAAATCCGTCTTGAATGATATCGTGTTCATCTCCCCTGCCGTTGATGATGCTCACTGATTAGGATTCGAGACGAGAGAGGGCTTGTGGATAGCATAAATCATCAAATTGTATTAGTAAATTTGAATAAAAATCTATATTTAAGAAGCATTTGTTTCTCAGAATTAAGATCCTTTGTACTTCAGATACAGAAACTCGAGATTTCAGGAGGGAAAATCGGAGACAAATACTAAAACGAAGTAGTAAATTTGACAGAATCTAAAGGGTGTACAGGTCTCTCTCTCTCTCTCTCTCTCTCTCTCTCTCTCTCTCTCCAGCCTTTTTTTTTATGCAGTTGGTTTAATAGTTAATGCTCATTTCTTTCATTTTTTTTTTCTTTTCTGGGTACCTTTAAGTGTTTGAATATCTCAGATTTTTTCTTTTAATAATTTTACCATGAATGCGATCAACCTTCTGTGTTCTCTCTGGGATTTTAATTCTAGAAGATTTTGCTTCTGGGATTTTGGTTCATGATTCTTATTGTTAATTAGACACCGAAATCCGTCATGCCCCCACCTAAGTTTAAATTCTCCTTTATACATCGTTATATGGTTACTATTTTACTTCAGCAGTTAATAGACTACGGGCGTAAGCGAAAACATAGAAAAATGTAGTGAATGTTCATCGGCTTAAAACAGTGAAACAATGTTTATGGTTGCAGAGATTGCGCAGTGAGAGATCAAATTGAGCAGATAAATAGTGCATACGTAACTTGGCATGGGAGTTGTGAGTGTGTCTTCTCGGACCCCATTTGGATTGAGCACAGGATTCACAACATGTAAATCACCACCTAAAAGACCTGTCATTTTAGCTTTCAAGACTGACAAAATCAAGACGACTGCTCTAGTTACACCCCATGAATCAACCCCTTTAACAGTGGACGCTCACAATGATCAGCGACCAAGTTTACGCCTTAAAAAGGAGTCTTCTAAGAGAGTTAAAGCCGTTTCAACTGATGAGGCTGAGGTCTCTTCTTGCACATTAGACTTGGATTACAATGAGGCTGCTGCCAAGCTCGAAAGCATTTACAAGCTCAGCCCTGCTAGTGATGTTTCAGAGGTTGAAGAAGAAAAGGGCAAATTGAGAAGAAGAAGAAAGCGAGGAAGGAAGAGTGATGGGGTGGAAGAAGAGAAGAGAAATAGTAGCAATAGTAGTCTTGGTAATAGTTGTAACATTGTGAGGAATCATCGGAGGAAGCTGAAGAGGTTAAGTCTTGATACCCGGATTGCAATGAAGAAGAACAAAGAAAGTGAAGTGATTATTTCTTCATCTTTGAGTGGAAAGAAAGATGCTGTCAAGGATGAGAATGAGAAGATTGAGAGGCTTGTTAGAGAATATTCGGTTTCGACTGACTTGATTAGCTTGGATTGGAAAAAGATGAGGATACCACCAGTTCTTCCTTCCTCGGAGCATACTTGGTTATTCAAGCTAATGCAACCTTTGAAGGTGAGTCCTTTGTCCTCACCAAAGATCTCTATGTAGTCACAAATTTAGTCATACATTTGTTGCTCATTTGTGCTTGCCTTTACAATAGGCACTTCTACAAGTGAAGGAGGGACTGAAAACTCGTTTGGACAGAGAACCAACTGAGGCAGAGTTAGCCGAGGCAACAAACATGAGTGTTGTTCAACTGAGAAGAGATTTAGAGGTCGGTCGTGCTGCAAGAAACAAGCTGATTAAGGTATGTCTTTTCTCAACGAAGATGATGTTTTTCTAAGGTATTCTGATTGTGAGACACTAATGTACCAGCCCTACATTTTCTGCAGCACAATCTTCGGCTTGTTTTGTTTGTGATCAACAAGTACTTTCAAGAATTTGCCAAAGGCCCTAAATTCCCAGACCTATGTCAGGCAGGAGTAAAGGGTCTTATAACAGCAATTGATCGGTTTGAACCTAACAGGAGACTACGGCTCTCTACTTATAGTCTCTTCTGGATCAGGCATGCCATCATCCGGTCTATGACCCTCTCAAGTTTCACTCGTGTTTCATTTGGTCTTGAATCGGTATGTAAACTTGAAAAAGAACTATCTTAGAGAGTTCTAATATTTTATGTAGGAAGTTTGATGGATATTTTATGTAATGCAGGTTAGGGTAGAAATCCAAAGAGCAAAACTAGAGTTGTTGTTTGAACTTCACAGACTACCGACGGAAGAAGAGATTGTAAAAAAGGTTGGGATATCCCCAGAGAGATACCGTGAAGTGATGAGGGCTTCAAAACCTGTACATTCTCTTCATTCAAGACATAGAACGACACAAGAAGAGCTCATCAATGGGATCACTGATGTTGATGGTGCTGTTGGAGGAGATAAGCGAAGGCAGCCTGCTCTACTCAGGCTTGCTATTGATGATGTGGTAATGAGCTTCTCTCTCTCTCTCTCTCTTTCTAGAAAGACATTTATACAACTTCTAACATGTTTTAGAATAATTTCTTCCAGCTTGATTCTCTAAAACCAAAGGAGAGTTTAGTGATCAGACAGAGATATGGACTGGATGGCAAAGGGGACAGAACATTGGGAGAGATTGCAGGAAACTTAAACATCTCAAGAGAAATGGTTCGGAAGCACGAAATGAAGGCTCTCATGAAGCTTAAGCACCCTGCAAGGGTGGATTACCTTCGCAGACACATTTTCTAAGTTATTTCACCTCCCTCACCACCTCCTAGTATATACTTTCCCCTCTTGATACCCTTTCTTTTCATCACACTGTTGTCTACACTGCTTTAATCTGAATCATAGTCTTTTAACTACTTTCGGAAAACAAGTCTTAAACGATGTAATTCATATGTTCAGGCTGGAGGTTGCACCAATTGATTAAACACATACAACTTATACCTTTTTGTCTTTTTGGTGTATGTACATGTATAATAATAAAATGAACTTGAGACTTTGAAATTAAAAAAAAAAAAAAGGAAAAAAAAATCATCTTATATGTTTTTTTTTTTTTTTTTGGATACTAAATAAAAGAAACATATTCATCTATTTCTCAATTCTATCATCGGTTGCCTCCTAAATTTTAGCACAAATCCAAGGGGCAAACATCTCATCAATGCAATGATCCATTCTAGTAAGATCCTCTGCGAAAAAAACTTTGCTTCTTCGTTCTTTCTTTTAATTTCCTTTTGAGGTGAAGCGAGTCATCCTTTCTAAGTGCAAAAGAAGAAAAAGTAATACTTTAGAATATATAAATATGGCAAGATGTAAAAGCAAGATTGTACCAGACATCTCTAATGCATAAAAGATAAAATTTGATTGTTGAAATGTCTTGTTCCAAAGCATAAGGACTGCGTCAAACCTCAAGATCAAATCCCACTTAAAATTGAATCGATCGATTGGAGCAGTAGCTTTGTCTTTTTAAGAGACCCATTGGAGACTGAATTCCCCTGAAGTTGGCAACTGCACCAGCTGTTTGTGAACTACATAGAGGCATAGTGGAGCTCTGTCCTTTTGGGTCTTTAAATTGAGGAAGCTTTATTTGCCCTGTGGTAGGGTTAGACCTTTATATGTGGTGGACCATGCCACATGGTTTTCTGCATATTAATGGTAGGACAAAATAAAGAAAACAACTAAACAAAAAATCAAGAGTTATAATATATATACATCAACTTTATACTTTGGTATGTTTTCACATACACGAAACACATAACAGTAAGTTTCAGTTATCTAAAAATAATATATGAGTTGGGCGAATGTATATAATTTATAGATAGCATTTTTTTTTTTATGATTCAATATATATGGAGTTGATTTTGATTTCCCTTCTTGGCTTCTACAAAAGGAATAATCGATGTATTCCTAGCAACCAAAAGCATTGAAGAACGAAAAAGCCTGGCATGAAATTAAAGTAGTGGAATCCAGTTCATGTTGTGGGTCATCAAAACTAACATCCTATTATAAGTTTGAAATTCTACCCGTAGTACATGTCTGGCAAGAGAATGATAATTTGAGACATAAAATTTATTTAATTAAAAAGTTTTTTTCTTAATAATTATCATATATTTCTCCTTTTTAAGAGAGGGACAGAGAGAGCAGTTCAAAAGAGACCAAAAAAAAAAAAACTTTTTCATGTCTATATTATTTGTTGTTTCCAGCTTTTCCCTCCCAACAATAATAATTAATCTTAAATTTTTTAATCTCAAATTTTGGGATCAGCTGTTTTTGGGATCAGCTGTTTGAGAGACTGAGAGAGAAAAAGAAATAATAATGACGATGATAATAAAATTTATCTTACATTATTCCAAGTGAAAAAAAAATAATCATTTACCTAACAACTTAAAAATAATAAAAAATCAAAGGTGTAATAGTTTACCCTATTTCTCGTCCTGCCACCCCCTCCTTAAAAGTGCCGTGGTTGCATTCACGGACTTGAAATCTACGCTGAAATAACAAAACAAATGCACTATGGACTGTCCTGTCCTGCATGAGCACAAGAACAAATTCAAAATGTTCGCAACAAAAGAAAATGTGGTGGAGATAGAATTTCTAATTCGCATCCAGCTAGGGAATATATTCTAATAATTTTGCATGCTAAAATCATTTCCACATAAATAGCACAGAAGAAATCGATTGTGGCATAATTGATAAGTGCTTGTCCATTGTCTAGGCAATATCAAGGAAGAATTCAGACGAGCTAATAATGTAAAACATAATATGCATACTTTTGATCCCTGTGGTATAACGTGAGCTCATCATGTTATTGCTTTCCAAAGGAGCAGGAATCTAATCATCTAAGTGAGACAGACTTGCATGGATAGGCTTCAGCTCACAGATAACCTCGGGAGAAGCTTCATGTCGATTGCAGCCAACTGCAGAATAATGCAAGGGATGTGTATGAGGAACGAACATTCAAGCAACAGGAGTACGACATAGTGCACAAACAGGCAGAGCCTGACAGTCAGTGCGACGAGTGCCTTTCTTTAAGGGAGCAAGTTTGAATCTTAGTAGTGACTTCGTCTTAGTAATTGTATGGGGAGTGTCACCCCCCAATTATGTAGCCCAAGGCTCCAACCTCCTATAAACAACAACAATAACCTAGCCCTTTTATCCCAAAATTTAGAGTCGACCACACGAGAGATAAAAAATGAAATCAAAATAAAAAAGAAAAAAAAAAGATTTAGTTTGTGCGGATTCTCCTACGTCACTCATTCCTATTTAAGACTATCTACTCAACTAACTCCATCACTATCATATCTTTACGAATACATTACATCCAAATTTTCAATGGTCTACCTCTACGTTTTATTAAATCTTTTATATTTAAGTTCTCTATCTTCTTAACTAGTGCGTCTTTAGGCCCTCGCTGCACATGTTCAAATCATCTCAGACAGTATTTTCACATCTTATCCACAATTGAACTGACTCCCAGTTTATTACGTATCTCGTCGTTTCTAATTCTATCATTTCTAGTTTTGTCATATATCCACCTAAACATTCTCATTTCAGTTACAACCATTTTTTGCTCTTGTTACTGTTTAATGACCTAACATTCAATGTCATATAATAGAGCAGGTCTTACTGCGATCCTATAGAATTTTTCCTTTAAATGTAATGGCATCGTGCAATCACAGAGCACTCCGGAACCTTTCTCCATTTCATCTAATCCGCTTGAATTCTATTGTTGACATCCCTATCTATATTGTCATCATTTTGGATGATGGAATCAAGATATCTAAACCGTTCGCTCTTTGAAACTTCTCTTCCTTCTAATCTAATCGTTTCTTCATTATTCTGATGGTTGCCACTAAACTTACATCTCATATACTCAGTTTTAGTTTTACTCAATCTAAATCATTTAGATTCTAACGTGTCCCTCCATAACTCTAATTTAGTACTGATACCTCTCTAGTTTCATCAAGAAAACTATATTATCTACGAAGAGCATACACCATGATATTTCATCTTGAATATTTTTTGTGATTTTATCTATCACTATTGCAAATAGTAAGAGACTCAATGTTGAATCTTGATGGAGCTCAATGTTAATAGGAAAGCTATCACTCAGCCCCTCGCAAGTGTTTACATTGATCACAACTCCTTCATACATATCCCTAATAAATTTAATATATTTCAAAGAGATCTCTTTCCTCATAAGCGTCCACCACAACACGTCTCTGGGGACCCTATCATATGTTTTTTCAAGGTCAATGAATACTATATGTAGATCTCTTTTTTGCGCTCTAAATGTCTCCATCAACTGTCTTAGCAAGTGAATAGTTTCAGTGGTGGATCGTTTTGGTATAAATTCAAATTGATTTTGACACACTTATCTCCCGTCTCAATCTATGTTCTATCACCCTCTCTCATAACTTCATCGTATGACTCATGAGTTTAATTCCTCTATAATTAGAACAATCTTATATGTCCTATTTATTCTTATATAGCGGGACAATTATGTTATCTCTCCATGGGTGAGATATTTTCTTTGTTTGCTAAATTTTGTTAAAAATGGCCGTTAACATTGTTACTCCGAATTCTCCCAAACATTTCCACACTTCAATAGGGATGCCATCGGGTCCTATGACTTTGTTATTTCACATTCTCTTTATGGCCTCCTTTACCTCATGGTGACGAATTTTACGTTTAAAATCTCTATTAATCTTTATCTAGATATTTCTACATTTTCTATATTTACTGTACTCTCAACATTAAATAAGTTATTAAAATATTATCTCCACCTCTTTTTTATATTCTCGTTTCTTACAAGTGTACTATTTGTTTTACTCTTAATATATCTAATCTTATTTTGGTATTGTCCATTCCTCAATCTTAATTTGACAATTCTATAGATCTCTCTCTCCCCGTCTCGAGTCTCTAGTCTATTGTACAATTCATTATACACTTTACTCTTTGATTTATGTATAGTCTTTTTTATTTCTTTTTTTGTCTTTTTGTATTTTTTATAGGTATCGTTATTACTATCATTTTTAAGATTTCTATAACACTCTCTTTTGATTCAAATCGCGGTTTCTATTTTTTCGTTCCACCACCATGACTCTTTGCCTTTTGGAGCTCCGCCCTTGGATATTCCAAAAACCTCTCTACCGATACTCTTAATATTATTAGATATATTATTCCATATTGTTTCTGAGTTAATTAACAGACAAATTTGTTACTCCAATTACTTTCTTCCTAAAAATCATCACATTTTCCTCTTTTAGATTCCATCACTTAATTTTTGGTTCCACATTGCTTTTGTCGTTTAAGTACTTGTACGTCTAAAACTAAGAGTCTGTGCTGAGTCGTTACACTCTCCCTCGATATGACCTTACAATTCTTATAAATCGTTCTATCACCTCTTCTAGTGAGAAAGAAATCTATTTAACTAGCATTTGCCACACTCTTATAGATAACTATGTGTGACTCTTTTTTCTTAAAAAATGTGTTTACTAGTACCAAATCAAATACTACTGTAAACTTTAGAATTGTACTTCCCACTTTATTCCTACCGTCGAAGCCAAAGTTTCCATGCACATTTCAAATCCCTCATTTTTCTCTCCCACATGTCTATTTAGATTTTCTCCAATAAATAACTTCTCGCTACTTAGTATGATTTGTATAAATTCCTCTAAATCATCTCAAAATTATTTCTTACTAATTGCATCTATACCTATTTGGGGTGCTTACACGCTAATTATATTAATTACGTTTACTCCATTTACTAACTTGACAAGTATCATTCTATCTTCATTCCTTCTTATCTCTACTACATCTCCTAGTAGGTCTCTAAATACAATTATTCTTACCCTATTTTTAGTTCCTATCTCTACCTGTATATCAAAACTTATGACCGTAATACTCTATTACTCTAGCCTTCCCTCTCACCCATTTGGTTTCTTGAAGACACATGATTGTAATTTTTCTTCTATTCATTATTTCACATATTTCTCTTAACTTTCCAGTTAGAGATCTTATATCCCAAGTGGTTAAGCGAATTTTATTTTCATGGACTATTTTATTTGTCCGCACCCTAACATCCCTTAATAGCTTATCACTATACCCGAGATCTGATATAGCGCGTCGTTGAGGAGGAAACGTCTCATATGTTTTCCTATAATTGTCTCCCATTTTAGTTTGACAAAAGGTTTTTATGCTGGCTGTTAACGTACCGCAACCCTACTCCTTTATCTGGACTTGGGACCGACCGTGACGGAGTTTTTCAAATAATAATCAGATAAAACGACAAAATAAATTAATTAATTAAATTAAAAAAAAAAAAACCTATATCTATATCTATATATATATATATATATATATATATATCTATAATAATAAAGTAATATGTTTTATATTGCAACTATACCACTATGAGTCAGAGATATTTTAAATTTTAATAGTTTTAAATTCATAATAATATATATTATATTAATATTAATCTGAATAATAATATATATATCTATAATATTAATACTAAACATGCAACAACAACAATAATAAACCAAATACCAATGATGATAACAAATAAATAAATAATAATAAACAAACAACAATAATAATAATTATTATTAGTACTATATCATAGTAATATATATTATATTAATAATAATATTATTAGTACTAATAATTATTATTAGTAATATAATAATAAAATATTTTAAAATAATAATAATATTAATAATAATAATAACACAGAGATGGCGAAGGCGGTGGAGGGCCAGAAAATAAAGTAATCAATGGAGATGAAGAACAGACGAATACAACGATCAAAGACGGACGAAAACGAAGATAGAATCTAAGCTATACATAGAGCGATTTCAAAGATGACAAATGAAGACTAAGACAGATCGAAGCAGATCTGAGCTTCGCAGATGAATGTGAAGCGAGGAGCAAGACAAGGTTTTTGAGGTGGACGATGAGGTCTGAGCCAAACGAGAAGTGAGAGTTTCACTGTCGAACACAGGAGAATATGATAGAAGATGACAGATCAAAGCCGAAAAATGAAGATGAAGAATGATCGAAATGACAGATTGAGGGTAGATCGGAGGTTCTTCACAGACTAGGGGACAGATGAAGGTGAAGACGACAAAGCCGAAGAGCGAAAGTTTCACAGACAAAGATGAAGATCAAGGGTCAGCAAGGAGAAAGGGATACGAGGGTAGATCTGAGTGGTCTAAGGGTAAATCTAAGTTTTTGAGGGAGCGGTTTAGGTTTATGAGGTGTAGATCTGGGCCGAATGCTATGGCTGAGGGCTGATCCTTTGACTACAGTTCTGGGAATGGTAAGGTTTCTTAAGGTGGGTAGATGGCGAGATAGGGATAGAGGGGTAGAGAGAAAGAGGAAGACAGGGAGCGCAAGCTCAATCACTGGTGAGGAGGAGGGAGAAAGCAAGAGAGAGAGAGGGATAGAGAGCTGTGGTAAAGAAGAGGGAAGAGGTTACTTACCTGGTCGAGCAGCGTGCGTGAGCTGCTCGATCGATCGATGGTGGGAGGATCGTGATCAAGCTGCTGAAGCGAGCGTTAGAAGGAGAGAGAGAGAGAGTGTGTGATAGAGAGAGAGAGAGAGCAGAAGATGTGATCATTAAGAGAAATCTTCCACCAAAAACTACTTCAAATCTTCTAAACTCGTCCTCGAACCTCCTATCAAATCAGGAAAAAAAAAAGGAACTATGACATAATGAAGCATCAGAAAAACAGAAGTTGAGGATATAGTTTTAAAAATGGCTGAAACTGGATTAGGATAAATGGGAGACGATAGAGAAGTATTGTTTAGATCACCAAAGTTATATGGCAAATGGTTTCTTCATCCGAAGGCCATTTTAATAAAGTTCAAGCATAATTGAACATAAAATATTTATTATGGGCAAAACTCTACCATTTCAAGTGGTTCTTTTTTCTTTCCAATTTTGTATTTCTTGGAGACTGATGTCAAAAATTATGAGCCATAAAACCCACATGAAGAGTTTGATTGAAATGTATTGGCCTTGTTTTACCTCAAAATCCAAAATCATCCGAAGCATCTGTTCAGGTATAACCTGGTTCCATTTTCAAGAACAAGTCCACCACTCTTAAAAACACAGAGAGTATGTATGACTGAGATTGAAAGCTTTCAAAATTCCATAGTAAGCAAGGACTTGTATGCTATGCTGATAGAAAATCCTTTCCAACAATTTCCAAATCTGCTATAAGAAATTATTCCTCCAACTTCAAATATATGAAGCAACAAGCTTTTAAATTAATGAATTTTCCTCCTAATCACTGATAACTGTTGTTCTGATCAATTTCTTATAAGGCCTCTCCAACAATTTCCAAGTCTGCCATGAGAAATTACGCCTCCAACCTCAAATATATAGAACAATAAGCTTTTAAAATAATGGGGTCTTATGCTTTCTTCCCAATCACAGATAAGTGTTCTTAAATCTTGATTAGTTTCATTTAAGGCTTAATGACAAGTCCGTATTTTCTATGAGTAAAATAATTCCTTCCAACTTCAAATATATGGAATAATAAGCTTCTACATCATTGTTGTGTTAAAATTTCAAAATAAATAAATAAATAAAGAGAAAAGTTTTTTACATAGTTTTAAAATAATTCCTTCCAACTTTTTTCATCAACAAGTTTAAGGCATGGCCTAAGAAAACTCTAGAGGATATGGTGGAATATTATATGTTTGAATTTAACTTAAACTTTGACATCACTTTCAACAGAGCTAGATGAAAAAAGCAAATTCATATAACCAACTTCAACTAATTTGGGATTTAGACTTGAACTGAGTTTAATATAGTTTAGACAATAAGATACGAGTGGGTCAGAGTGTGCGCTTTTCTTTTCTTGTGTGAGCTAAAGTAAAGTCGTGCTTCGCAAAAAGGGCACTTGTACAACAGCATTTGAAACGAAAGTGCATTTTGCTACTGCACCAAGGCAACATCTAAGATTTGTATCAAGTGGATATAGTGGAGCAAGCTCCACTCACAGAAGACACAGGTCAGAGAGCAATTCTCTTTGTTTCATTCCTTTATAATCTTTGTTCATTTCTTATCTTTTAAGCCCAACATTTCCAGATGAAAATATTTGCTAAATAATAGAATAATAATAGCTACCAAACGTTGTCATTTTGTTTTCTCCACAAATTTATTTAAGATACAGACATCACTTTTTCTTCATTGTGTATTATTCTTTTCTTATCCAATTTTCCATAGTATATATAGGCTACAAAGGAGACCAACACTCCTCGCAAGTCAAGTCCATTATATTACTCTTCTTAGGGCCACCCCTAGGCCGAATAAGATGGCAGATAAAATACATCTAGCAGTTGGAGTGATGGGTATGCTAAACTTCCTTCATGTCATGGTTCTCAAATCATGAGTTTTGCGCTGATAAAGTGAACTAATACAGAGAACTTGCATGGTGTTTCTTTCAGGAAATGCAGCTTCCATGCTACTCTATGCTGCACCCATGTAATGCCAATACCACATTGATCCTATCCGTTCTGCATATATCTAGAATTGTTGTCCCTCTTTAATGTAAACTGCAGCTGTGATGACAATGAAATGATTTATTACCTCACTAATTTTTATCTTGGTGTTTAACGTTCTCATACTAACATTTTCTAGAGTTATCAAGAAGAAAAGCATGGAGGGGTTCTCTTGTGCACCTTACACAATTGCACTCCAGAACTGCCTCCTTTATACTTGGTATGGCCTGCCCATTGTAAGCTACAAGTGGGAGAATTTTCCTGTCTTTACCCTAAATGGCTTAGGCATTCTTCTGGAATTCTCCTTCATCATCATATACATCTGGTTTGCATCAGCAAAGGCAAAGGCAAGAAACTTACTGAGCTTAATCTGAGTGTATAATAATTTTCCTGTCTCTAAAGCAATTTTAATTACTGATTTGTTTAGAGGGTACTGAGTAAAGACTCTGCTCCTACAACATAACCTGATTTTGCAGTTTCCTATAACACTTAACATGCGTGGAGAAGAGAACTACATAAAACTGTGTAGACAGTGCAAGTGTGAATATCTAGAGCAAGAAAGAGCTTAACTTCTTGATGTTATCATGCGTACCTGTTCTTCTAGCAGTCTGCATCACTGCCTTAGTTTCAGCTTTTACTTTTCATGATCACCATCATCGCAAAGTGTTTGTTAGCAGTGTCAGACTTGTTGCCTCTGTTGCCATGTATGGTTCTCCATTGGTGGCTGTGGTGAGTGACAATTTCATTTCAACAAATGTAAGATTTCTGATGAGATTTTGAGATGTTTCTCATATAGTTGCTAAACAAATTCAGGCCACATCTCTATCATTATTTATTAATCACATTCACTAAGCACCCAGGCTTTCTATTATATTAAAAGATCAAAACAAAACAATAAATTGCATAACAAAGACAGCATTATAGATGGTAATCCAACTATAATTGCGAACGTGCCTCTATATGATTCCATGTGCAATTGCAGAAGCAAGTGATCCAGACAAAGAGTGTGGAATTCATGCCATTCTACTTGTCTTTCTTCTCATTTCTTGCTAGTTCACTCTGGATGGCCCAGGGACTTTTAAGCCATGATCTCTTTCTAGCAGTCAGTGTAATTTTTCAGTCATATTTCTTCTTTTCATATCACTTCACAAAATATTTGGTTCCTTATCTCAAATTTTAAATGGTGGAAGTCCCCTAATGTGGTCGGTAGCCCCTAAAGCATTCTCCAGCTAGTGCTCTACTGCAAATACAGAAAAAATGAAACAATGGAAGAACCAGAAAAGCCAGATGTCGAAAAGCATGAGGAAATGCTAAAACATCAGAAACTCATGATTGATGGAGGTGACACCCGCAATGGAAAGATTAAAGAAAAGCTCAAAATTTTATAACCATTCATGTATCTTTGTCCTTGGTTTCCTAAAAGATTGTCTGATTTATTTCAAAGTGTATATAACCCAAGCATGCATGGATGCAAAGTACATATGCATGCAGGGACGTAAGTATAATGTTTGTGAGAAAGATGTTCCTCTCCTCTGGTTTGCTACATCTTTTCTGATGTCACTGAAGCAAAGCTAAGTAATAAATGAATGAGAAATCACAAAATAAAGTAAAATTTCTTGTTACACCTGACACTGGACTTGTTTCAAAAGCCATCTTTCAATGAAAGCATGCACTAAGAGAATATGCAGAGACATCTTACTCAATGTAGGTTTTCTTCTCTCTTCCTTTCAGCTGCCGATTTTCACTGGTGGAGCCCCATAGATGTCATGAAGTCCATTAATTTTTCATGCATGGCAAAACTAGCTTTCACATCATTTCCATTAACTTGGCCGATATTAAATTCTTCAAAAGATTTGAGTCGTAAGCCCTGTGCAACACTTGGTAACACTTAAAATAAAGAGGACAACAAAGCCTTCTGTGTTTAAAAGCCCACGTCAGAGCCTACGGCACTGCAAAAAGAGAAAAGAAAATAACAGGGAGCAGGAGGCATAACCTACATCTTGAAATCAATATTATTTTAGAAGTCAACAATCTGCAACAATCAACATCATAGATCAACCAAAAAAATATTGACTATAACAAGATCAATAATGCAATAGTGATAGAGAATATGCAAGACCCATTAATGCTTGCAGTGCTGGTTGCTTCTCGTTCACCAAGACTATATGAAAAATGAATTAAAAGCATAAAACTTAAACAGAAAAGGAAACTCTCAAATCAATGCTGATCATTCAGTTCTATTTCTTCACCATATTTTAGTTACAATAATCTCAGTGGACAATGACTGAATGTTTAGCTGATCCTTCTAATTAACATTCAACTAATTCTTGTCCCAAGCAATTCGAGGTTTTGCCAGATATCCATTATCCAAGAGGCGCTTCTCTAAAACGACAAGAAAATTGCAAAGATGACACATAAAAGCTTAAAGCATCCCACTAAACACATAAGGCCCAGGATAAGTAGCATGCACACATTCTTCTTTTTATTAAGGAGAGGCCATTTCCAGGAATTGAACCTGAGAGTTCAGGTAAAGATGCAAGCAACTTGACCAACATGCTACAAGTTTGCCTACAAAGGGCACATATCATAATAGTCAACAAACGATGAAAGTTAAGGGTTCACAAATGAAACAGCAATAATCAGTACAACAATTTGCAAAGTCACACAAGTTATATCGGTTTAAAAAGCTAACTTATTATCAACATATTTGCATCCATTTTTGAATTCCATGGAAAAAGATACAGGTGAGGAAAAGGAGTTAAATGCCAAATGAGTTTTCCCTCATGATTGTGTGTGCATTCAGCTGAAATCTAAGAATCGAGAATCTCTAATGAGTTTCAGAAGTTCAAAAGCACCAAGTGATGCAGTCATCCTTTAAAAATAAATTTTTAGTATAAGAAACTTTAAATAAGATGTGAATGGAGAAAGAAAGCAAACCTCAGTCGCTTATTTGAGGCTGGAGTAATAAAACCAGCAGGTGCCTCTCTCCCAGGAGTTCAAGTATCAGAGCAGGATTGGAAAATTAAACCAAGAGAAGTCCCTGGTGGTATCAAAGAAATCCATATAGAACATGAATTTAAATTTAAATTTAAATTGGTCGTCAACTCATTCAAAATTGTAGACATCATATTACAGTTGGTATGTGTTCTATTTTCTACAGAAAATACATTATCATACAACTCAATCCAATTACACCCTGGATCTCCTTTCACACATGAGCCCCTCAACGGCTTCCTTATATTTTCATCTTCTCAGCCCATTTCTCCAACCCTGCATACATGTTGAACATGATAACATACGCAGAGATATGCTCAGGATATAAATGCGACATCTTCCCAACAACCCTTTTACCCACGTCCATGTCCATCCAAAACCAACAGGCATTGAGCAAGGCATCCAAACAACAGCATCTGCTTCAATAGACATCTCCATAATTAAATATTCAGCCTGTTGTAGATTTCCAGATCATCCAAGAAAGTCAACCACACATGAGTAGTGCTCTAAGGTTCGAATGAAATTTTAGTGGTTTTCCATCATGGTGGAATATAGCAACCCTTTACTAACCATGCCAACATGGCTGCAGGCAGGTAGAAGCCCAACAAAAGTAGCTCCATTTGGCTTTACTCCTTCCTTTAATATTTGTTCAAAAAGTAAGATTGCCTCCAAACCAAGATCATGATGTGCATAACCATTAATCAAAGCAGTCCAAGCAGCAACATTTGGAGTAGAAATACTGTCAAAAGACCTCTGAGCATCAGCTATGCTCCCACATTTGGAATACATGCCGACGAGAGATGTTCCCACATAACATTAGATTCAAAAGGTGCTTTTATCAAGTGGGCATGAAGTAACTGCCCCTGTTGCAGAGAGCCGATGCATGAACATGCAGGAAACAGAACAGAAAATGTTGACCTGGTTCGCTTTACTGATGTTCTGTGCATGCTTATGTATAACTTAAATGCCTCTTCATGCTGATCATTTTGAATGTAAGCTGAGATCATTGAATTCCATGTAACAGGATTCCTCTTGCTCTTGATTTCCTCAAAAAACCTCAAAGCAGTATCAATTTCACCAGTCCTGGAATACACAGAAATCATAGTATTGTAAGTAAACGTTCTTCATGGCATCCCATTAAATAATCTTTCTGAGTCCTCAATCCGTCCATTCATAGCATATCCATTGATAATCAAATTGTATGAGACTGAATTTCTTTCACTCGTTCTATTAAAAATCAGCTCGGTGTCAACAAGCCTATCCATGGACCTCCAATCAAAGAAACAGAAGCATTCAAACTAGGATCTACGATTCCATCATAGAATCTCCTTGCCTCATCGACTTCCTCACAGTTACAATAAAACTCAACAAGTGCAGAACCAACCAAAATATCACATTTAAACCCGAGTTTTATTGAAAATGCATGAACGCCTGATCCTCGACCCAAATCCCTCAACCTACCACAAACCCTTATAACACAATCCAAAGTATACTCATTTGGGATCACTCCATCACCTTCTCCTCTCATCAACCTAAACAACTCCAAAACCTTCTCCAAGCCATCCTCCCTCTTTGAATACCCTGGAATCAACACAGTCCACGTAACCACACCACACCTTGCCATACCCTTCAAAACATCCATAGCATCACCCATCGTATCACACTCATACCCAACAAGCATCAAATTCTACACCGACTCATTCTTCCCTTTCAACTCATCAAAAACTCTCGTCGCTTGCTCCATTTTCTCACATAGAAATACAACAAAGCACTACCCACAAACTCAAAATTCTCCGACCCAGATTTCAAAACAAGACAATGAACCTGTTTCCCATGCCACAATGACTTCACTTTAGCAGAAACACTCAACACCGTCGAAAAAGTAGACTCGTTTAGCATCATAAAACTGCAGTGCATATCGGAAACTAAACTAAGGGCTTTTTCAAATAAACCCCACCTGGAATACCCAGAAATCATAGTGTTCCACGAGACCACCGTTCTTGTTGGCATTTCATCAAACAGTTTTCGAGCAAATTGGAGTTCACCCTTTCCCGTTCAGGGTTATTGCAATGCTTGTGGAGACAACGTTAGAGGTGTTTGGTGAGGTGTGCGAAAGGAATTGGTCCATCGTTGGCATTGACGCGTTGAGGCGGTGAAGAAAAAGAGAAAGAGAAGAAAGGAAGGACGCCTTTCAGCTCGGCCTATTAGCTCAGTTGGTTAGAGCGTCGTGCTAATAACGCGAAGGTCGCAGGTTCGAAACCTGCATGGGCCAAATTTGCGCATATTTTTCTTTTTCTTTTGTTTTATTTTTTACTTTTTACTTTGGGGACCCAGCTGGATCATGTGTATTGAGCTTTAAGTTTACGCCTCCTTTTGGCCCAGCTTGAGCCTATTGCTGTTTACACCAAGCCGGCCTTTGCAATGTATTTTATTTATTTATTTAAATATATTTTATAAACAAGAATTCAATTTATTAAAAACACGTTACTTTTCTAAATGAAAACCATGCAAAACTTTATTAATTAAAACTTTTATATGTCAAAGAAATCCCTATAAAAATTAAAAGCTCATAGAATATACAAGTCGATCGAACGTGTATCATCGTCGTCATCATCATTCGACTATTACAATTTTTTTTTCAAATAAAGAACAAAACAGAGCTATAAAAATTAAGGCAAAGAAATCTTGTCTAAAAATTAAAAATTAAGAGAATTTGTCTTATGCATACAAATTATACACGTTATAAGTATCCTTATAAACACTAAAGAGTTTATTTCAGAAGATAATAAATATAATTTAAATTAAAATATCCTTATAAACACTAAAGAGTTTATTTCAGAAGATAATAAATATAATTTAAATTAAATATTTTATACTAAAATATCATAAAGTAACATATAAAAAAGATAGAAAACACAATAAGCACACCGCTAATTTCCATTTGACTTACCAAATAATGTCAAATTTTCCCTTCAACTAATATTAGTAACATTATGTTGCTTTTATTGTTTACATATTTACAAAAATATTTTTTAATACCAGAACTTTATTAGATCTGATTCGTCTAATCCAATCAATCTAGCCCCTTGTTGGGCCAGGAGGTGAACTTGGTCAATTTAATTTCTTTTTAAAATATTATAATTTTAAAATTATTTCATAAAAATTTAAGTTTCTCTATATTACAATTATTTTTAAGTGAAATATAACCAAACTCAATGGATTTGACAAAACAAATTTGAGTATTAATATGACTCACGCCATATTAGTAGAAAACTTAATTATTATTTTAAAAATTAACTATTAAGTTGGATGATTGTCATATCTATAAGTTATATCTAAAAATTTGAATTATTCAATGTGAAACTTTAAGATGGAGGATAAAGAATTTTAAAAATTGTCTTTTCTAACGGTTAAACCAGAATGGAACAGTAAGAACTAGGAACCGATTGGAACCATAACGGACCAGGACCAGCCCGGTTCTTTTCTTTTTGGAACCAAAACTGTTGGTCTAATTTCGAGTCGGTTCGCGCCCGTGGCTGGGACCAACTTTTATCAAATGATTTTTTTTCCCCTAAGATAATATTATATCGCTCCAAACAAAATATGTGATCAGACTCCACTCCCATGGTCTATTTGAGCACATAAGGTGTTGGTTGGAGTCTCCGAAGAAAAAGAGACACGTTCTGCAATCTATATGTAGATAGAAGAGGAAGACCTCCATGCACGAGCACGAAGCCACGTATCATTTTCTCTCTCTTCTTCCCATTCTCCACTTTCCCGGTGTTATTTGTACACACACACACTGACCAATTCCTCCCTCTTCCGCTCTCTACAAGACAGCTATCAATAACAGATCTCTCAAATTTGCTTACGGCCGGAGAGCCCACAAAAATGGTGAAGCTAGCGACGGCACGAGACAGCAGACAATACGGGCCAAGGCAGGGTCGAAACAGAGCCGAGTATGTTAACGCGGGCCTCTATATATTTGCTACCATAGTTTTGATGGGTGGGTTTGTGTCACAATTATCAAGAGAAGCAAAATCTGGGTTAGTTCTATTGCTCATAGCCTCAACAATCATTGCCTTCGTGAATATTCATGATCTCTTCGCACATCTCGCCGGCATCGATTTTCGGTTGCCCTTGATGGAGCTCGACACGCAGCTCGCCCTCGTAGAATTTGCTGTTCCCATTTTGCAGGCTGCAGGGTCCGCTCTGTTTTTTATTGGAATTCTTTTCTTGTTCCTCGAGGTAAAAGATTTGTCTGCTGCTGCTTTGCTTCCTTTTGGGAAACGCTATGCCTTGAACAGCTTCGAACCGCTAATTGGTTGATTAAAAATATTGAAGTGCATTGAACTAATTGCACGGGCAATATAGTCATCAATCAATCACTTAGACCAGGCTAAACCAATCCCACACAATAGCAAAGCCACACTGAATTTCCCCAAGTTGGGTGATTGCCGAGACGCCTGATGTAGAGAAAATTTTACAATCCTCATGGGTACCTACTAGGTCCAATGTTACCACTGGGAGGTATAATATTACCACTGAGTTAATTACCAACAAGGTAATTTTATATGGTGTTTGGTTAAAGGTATTGAAAATCAAGAATCGGATTGAAACTCATTAGTTTTTTGGATTGATGGAATGGGAATGAAGATTTGGTAATGAAACTCTCAATGGGTTCGTGAAATCTAATTAAAAATATGAGTTTTATGAAAAAAATATACCAAGATCTTTGAGCCGATTTAGATTCCTGAACACTAACCAAACAGCCCCCTAATATTACCGCTAGAAGACTTTGACATAACCAGTTTGAAACTAGGTCTTCAAGTGGCATCGTTAGACACCTTCAAGTGGTAGAATTAGGAGTCCTTCAAGAAAATATACATAGGATATAGATACAGATGATATACATAGTTATCGATACCAATGGGCATTGCAGTAACTCCAGGATATGATGCATTGCCATAGTTGATAGGCTAGGCTAAACAATGGCACAGGCCACAGCAGTCCTCCCCCCATGCCAAGGCAGGTATTTGTGGCCCCTCAAATAGCAAATATGCTAGAGCCCGAAGTACATTTTTACTACGTTTTCAACTCGGCTCACTGGGTGCTTGTCGAGTCCTAGTTTTCCTCTAGGAAGTTTAGTGTTTTGGTTGAAATCTATAAAGAACAAATCTGATTCTTGTTTTTAGTGGCCAATGTATAATCTAGGCCCCCCATCCTTGGCCCCAAAAAAAAAAAAAATCCTCATATCAAAGTTTCCTATGCAACATGCTTATTTGACTAATTGGTGGTTGCAGAAAGAGTAATTCCTTTGTTGATGATTTAATTACACCTTTGACACAAACTATGGATTGCAGGAAGAGAGAAAACATGCGTACCACGGATTGGAGAAGCAAGCCATGAATATGCTTGTTGCAGCACCTGTCTTATGGGTCGTTGGATCAATCCACAACTCGTGTCAGATTTTTGAGAGAGCGGATGGCCATGTTCAGATCTTGCAACAGAGTGTGTACATTCCTTTCTTGATGGGAAGCTTGTTGTTCATGGTTGGTTCAATTCTAAATATTCGGGAGCAATCCAGAGTCACTCATCATGGGTTGCACTTGCTGGTAAAGTCATCACTAATCCAAGACCATATCTTAGTAGACCTGAATTAAAGTTCACTATTTTCTTTTTCGGCTGCTTTTATATTTGTAATTGCTTTCATCATTAAGAGGATCATATTTTTTTTACCATATTTGAAAAATGATTATTTTTTAGATGCATTCAATATATACATTGTTATGATTGTAACAAAAAAGACATACTTTTAAGGATTTATTGAAGTGGTGTATGTGATAAGTGCTGAAGTAGTATTAGGTTATGTCATATAAATTAATTCAGGCATGAACTAGGTAGTGACATAGCAATAAATAGGCTTTACAAAGCTAAATCCATGTAGAATAAAAGAATTAGTATCGAAAGATAATGTTTGATTTGCAGGGATTCACATGGATATGGATGGGAATATTTGGAAGCATTTTATTCTTCATTGGGGGATTGGTAAATGTAGTTAAAGTGTTCAAAATGCAACAAGATGATGGATTACGACTTGAGAAATTGCGGGGAGGAGCGCAAGCGCGGCTTTTTCAAGCAAGGGAAGGCCAAGTCCCACTCATTATTGAAGATCAAAGAAGAAAATTTGTTGAGCAAAAGGAGCCGGTTCCAACAGTTCCATTAATAGCTCCAACTCCTTATAAAGATGTTCTTGTTGGTGATTCTAATGTATGAAGCATGCTTTTTTTTTGGGTTTTTGTTGGGGTGGGGGGGAGGGGGGGAGGCGTTGGTGTTTCCTTCTTGTGATTGCAATTTGGATACTACCACAACTCATTTGGCTCTTCAAAAAGGTATGGAATGCTTAAATGTTTAGATGACAATGAGATTGCTTTGGTGTTAAATTTTGGAAGGAAGAGGAATGATTCTTCCATGTTTTTGGCTTCAGAAAACTCTACTTGCTATAAGTCAATGTTTGATCAAGGACATGATGATTTAATGTTATGCATTTTATGCATTTAAGGCCTCTAATTTTGTAAATGTTTATGTTGGTAGTGTTCTCAAAGCACATAAGGTAAATTGATGAGTTTAACATTTCTCCTCTTTCAAGAAAAGAAATATTCATTAAATTAAATCATCAGGGAGAGCAATTAGAGATCATTCAAAAAAGACTTATATGTCCAGTGTAATATCTTAGACAAATCTTCATATTAGAATTAATAAGGCCTACCAAGTGATTGTATCTCTTCACTACTTTTAGATATTATAAAGTCAATTTGAACTTGTATTGTATATATAAAGGATGGTGGGTTAATAAAACCCAGCTACACAACAAAAACAGAATTGAATTATTCCAGCCAAATCAAAGAATGGAGACTCAAACAACGACGTTGGGGAAGAGGAGAAAACATGTAACCCAAAACCAAGAGAAGAGAGGCCAGTTTGGCCATTTTATTGGCCCATTCATTTGCTTCTTGAGGAACATGAAGGATGACACCCTCCTATTAACGAAGTAAGAGTTCTTGACAGGAGAGAATGAAAGCACAATCAGCATCTAAATCTGAAGGAACATTTTGCAGCTTTGCAATGGCAACTTGAGAATCAGATTCAAACACCATCTTTTTGTATCTCACTTTCCACGTATGTAACAGACCATAACAGATGCTCATTAGTTCAGCTCTATGAATAGGTACTTGTCTAGCAAAGACACAGAAGCGTTGAACCCAATCTCCATTACAGTTAGGCAACAAACCTCCATCCTCTTGTTGGATGACTTGGTCAAAAGTTTTATTCAATCCTCAGTAGGTTGTCAGATAGCTTCTTGTTCTTAGGCATTTTACTTCATTTGTTTGATAAAAATGTACGTGGGTTCTGCAAATGTTTAGTGGTCCTGATCTTTTGGCATTTTGTTGGGTTTGTTTTATGGTGTCTTTTAGGAGTTGGTTTTTGTTTTACTAGTGGTAAAATAGTGGAGTAGTGATATGTTTGCTTTATTTTCGTGGCTATTAGAAATGAAGTGACTATCATCTTTCTCTTCCAAAATTTCTTCTTGAAAACATCTTTCTCTTCCAAAATTTCGTCTTGAGTTTTCAACAGTGGTATTAGAGCTAGCTAATTGATTGAGTGTCAGAGTGAAAAAGGAGAGAGTCAAACTAACAGAGACGGGAAAACCTAGTGAGTTACGTGAGCCCAAAAAAAAAAAAAGAGTTTGTGAGAAACTTCTATATTTCTCTTCAATTCCTTGTTTTGCAGTAGTAAAAGAGTCAATGGCGTGAGAAAACTTTATTCAATCTTCTGTTCCTCGCTTTGATGGTCACTATGACCATTGAAGCATGCTTATGGAGAACTTCTTAAGATCTAAGGAATACTGGCATATTGTCTCCAACAGAATAGAAGAACTAGCAACTGGCACAATAATGATGGATGCATAGAGAGCGGAGTTAGAAGGGCAGCGTTTGAAAGATCTCAAAGCAAAAAAATTATCTTTTCCTAGCAACTGATCGTTCAATCTTGGAGAACATTCTCAACAAAGAGACTTCCAAATAGATTTGGGATTCCATGAAAATGAAGTATCAAGGATTGGCAAGAGCAAAATGGTAGCAGCTAGAAGTTCTTCATACAAAGTTTGAAAATCTACTGATGAAATCGGGAGAGTTTATTACAGACTATTTTTTAAGAACGATGGCAATCGGCAACAAGATGCAAATCCACAGCAATATGATAGAGGATGTCACCAATGTTAAGAAAATTCTTCAATACATGACACCAAATTTTAATCTTGTTGTCCGTGCTATAGAATAATCTAATGATAGTGATGAACTCTCAATTGATGAATTGCAAAGTTCCTAGTTGGCTCATGAAAAGAAGCTGAATCAATAGGAGAAAAAGGAGCTAGCTTTGAAGGCTTCAACTGATAACCACTCTTCAACACCAAGCAGAGGAAAAGGAAGAGGAAGAAGTAGAGGTGGAGGAGAGGCAGAGGCAGAGGATACGATGATCGAAGTCTACAACAAAAGCCTAAAGATAACTAGGTCAATGATTCTCAAGGAAGAGGAAGAGGTCAAGGCAACTATCATTCCATCACTTACAGACTGATATCAGTAGACAAGTTGAATGTCGAATGTTATAGGTGTCACAAGTATGGTCATTACAAATCTGAATGCCAAACTAATTTCAATAAAGAGCACGGTGAAAAATCAAATTTTGTAGAGAAGTAAGAAGTTGTCTCACTTTTAATGGCGTGCCATGCTGAGGAGGAAGTTCACCAAAATTTGTAGTATTTAGACACCGGTTGTAGTAATCATATGTGTGGAGACAAGTCTGCATTCTCGGAGTTTGATGAATCCTTTCAAAATACTGTAAAGCTTGGAGATAACTACTTAATTTCTGTTATGGGTAAAGGAAATGTAACAATCTGAACCAAAGAAAATTTTGTTCAAATTATTTCTAATGTTTTCATTGTTCCAGATTTAAAGACAAACTTGCTTAGCATTGGACATCTTCAGGAGAAGTGATACGAGATCATTATCAAAGATGGAGTATATAGGATTCAAGATCCAAAGAAGGACTTAATTGCACAAGTCAGGATGACTTCCAATCGTATGTTTCCTTTGTATCTTCAAAATTATGTTAATTTATGCTTTTCGGCTAAAATGAAGAATATTGCATGGCTCTAGCATTTTCGCTATGGACACCTTAACTTTGGTGGACTTAAGATACTACAACAAAAAAATATGCGACAGGCCTTCCTCAAATTGAATGCCCTCAACAAGTTTGTGAAGAATATGTTATTAGCAAGCAACACCGCAATCAATTTCCAAAAAGAAAGTCGTGGAGAGCAAAGAAGGCATAGGAGTTGGTTCATTCCAATCTATGTGCCTAATAAATCCATCTTCCAATGGAAATAAAAGATACATAATTACCTTCATTGATGATTTTAGTAAAAAAAACCAGGGTATATTTTTTGCAGGAGAAATCTAAAACTTTTGTAACTTTTCAAAAATTTTAAAGTATTGGTTGAGAAAGAAATGGGCAGCCCAAACAAAGTTCTTCGTATAGACAGCGGTGGAGAATACAACTTACAAGAATTTGCAAAAATTTTGTGAGAACCATGGTATCAAGAGATAACTTATAGTAGCTTACACGCCTCAACAAAAAGGGGTATGTGAGAGAAAAAATCGCATAATTATGAACATGGTGAGAAGCCTTTTGACAAGGAGTGGCATACCAAAAAGTTTCTAGCCAGAAGCAGTCAACAAGAGTGTTCATATATTGAACAGAAGCTCCACATTTGTAGTTCAAAATATGACACCTGAAGAAGCATGGAGCCGATGCAAATCACATGTAGATCACTTCAGAATTTTGAGGTGTATTGCTTTTGCCCATATCCCAGATGAGAGAAGGAGAAAACTATATAACAAAGGTGAAAAATGTGTCTTTCTTGTAGTGAGTGATCAGACAAAAGCTTACAAGTTGTACAATCCTCTTACCAAGAAAATTGTAATCAATAGCAATGTTGTTTTCAATGAAGGAAAATTTTGGCCACGGAGTACTCCCACAACACAACAATAAATCCTAGTGGACTTCAATGGAGAAAAAGATGGAGAAGATTGGCAGCAAACAGTTCGAGTAGCACCAACTCCAACAGTCACACAATATATTCCTACAAACATGTAAAGTCTGCTTAAGCTGTAGCTAAAGAAGATCAATGACTCTAGCATGATGGAAAAAGACCTGCTTAGATGATTGACTACAATGCAACATCGGATAAGTCCGGATTTTGATATTGACTCTAAATAAATTATTTGAAAATTTTTTATTTTGTGAAAATGTGAGAAAATAGTTAATTTAGATAAAAATGTGAATTTTTACCTCTTAGACTGTTTAAGAATTTTTTTAGACACTTGAACTATAGACTTTTAAAATTTTAAATTCCTTATCACTAGAGTTATCGTTTATTAGAGTGCACAATACTCGATAGAACTTAATTTCTCCATGAAAAAATTGATTTGCTCGGTAGAGATTTAAATTGATAAATTGCTTCTCCAACTTTAGTTTTCTAGTCAGTGACTATCATGTATTTATCAGTAACCATCCACTATTTTATAAATGGGAACCTTATCGATACCATTTCCTTACCACCTCTCAAGATATCCATTCTAAAACTCTCTCGGTATATTTTTCAATATACTAATCTCTAGGTATATTTTTCTATATGTTTATCGGTGATCTTTGAACCTATCGATATATATTAAACCTCTGTCACCTTATAAATGGAAATTTTGATTCCATTTACCTCTCAGTATATTGACGATCAGTACATCCATTTTACTATGCTATTTCTCAGTACAATTCCAATTGGCCTGTCGGTTAAACCTCCCCCTATTGATAAATAATGAACCTTGCCTCTCGGCACCTCCCTAGCAAATGGTCACTTACCTTTAGAAAATCTTCTCGATACATGTTTACCTCTTGGTAAACGTTTGCTATTTTTACAAACGAGAAATTGACAATACATTCTTTCACATACTTGTCGGTATATTGACAATACTACTCTAAAGACAGGGACCAATAGCAATACCGTGGCTACCAATCCCCAACGTTGTCAAACTCGAGTCCAAACTAGAATCTATACAATGACCAACGAAGAAGTACAAAACAATCTTAATATAGCCAAAGGTAAATTTGGTTAAGTATAAGTTTATTAATTTGAAAAATATGTTATTTGTGTTACATGATCTTTAAGATTTATTGGTAGCATTAAATTATTACATGGTAGAGATAAATTAAAGAACCAATCTTGAGCATCGATTTTATATAATGAATTGTGGTGAATGTTAGTATTGCTATGTAATGAATATATGAGTATTATTGAGCAAGTTGCATGATATTTGAGATATTGATGATTGTTTTAGGAGAATATTTGGATTTGTTGATGTCCATAATTGGATGCCATATTATAGGAAGCATATATGAATTGTTTGTTATAAGATTGTCTAATAATCATTTGATGGTTTATATTAATAGATATAATGAAAATCTTTGATGATTAATACGCATACTTGTTAACACAGGGTCTAATAATTCCTTTATTAACATAAACTTTACTAGGTATGCCAAGAGCCCCTTAACCCCACTTAAGAAAGAGTTATTGGTGATTACAACTTGGGATAAGCAGTTGATTAAAAGTACAAGGACTATGATGTATGGGTAGGCGAAATGATTCTTGAGGCGGACTTACTTCCATTAGAAATGAAGGAGACTGGTTGGTTATACAAGAGAAGTTATCATCTTAAGGTCTAAATTCATGAAGATAAATTTGTCTAGGAAAGTATGGTGTCAAAATAATTCTTATAAAACAGAGAGTATTTGGGTTGTCAGGAGAACTAAAATGAATAAAAGTGCAAAGAAGTTTTGAAACAAGCTAAGAATGAATAAAGTCACATAGCATATGTGGTTGGAAGTTTGTAAGCATTTAGGTGAAATATCAGGGAGTAGCAAAATCCCCAGGATAAGATAGTGGTAAATTCCATATGAAATAAATATCTTTAGAGGCCTGTACTAAAGATTGTATACATTTTGCTTTAATTTTTCATGTGACCACCTTCTTTTAATGAGCTAAATTAGTTAACAACAAAATGGGAATAAATTGAAGAAATGTGAGAAGTGAATGAATAATTAAGAAAAGTAATTTTCTGATTGATGGTTTGAATATGTTTTGCTCCTCCAGAGTACTTGATATTATAGGAAACTTTGGAAATTTGAGAAATATTACATCATATGAAATACAATGTTTTGGTAGTTTGATATTTGGAGATGACCTATGTGATTTACTTTCAGTTGTCTTAGAATAGCCACCATTTGTGGAAACAAAAGAAATGCTTACTGGGTCTCTTCCATGTTTTTGAATTTCCCCCAATTGAGTTGAGAGAATATTAAAATTTTGGAGTCTAACCAATAGTCATCCAAGGGCAGCAAGGGTAACAAAGTTATGAGGTTGAGAACTAAGCAGATCCCAATTGTCAAGATACTATGGAAGAACAATCATGTTAAAGAGATGACTTGGGAATCTGAGAATACGATGAAGAAGCAATATCCCCAACTGTTTGAGTAATAATCATGTAATAAAATTTTGAGAACAATATTTTCTTTTAGGGAGTAGGAATTGTAACACCGGACAATCTCGGATTTTGATGTTGACTTTAAATGGACTATTTGAAAATTTTTACACTTTGTAAAAATATGGGAGAATAATTAATTTGGACAAAAATATGAATTTTGCATCTTGGATTGTCTAGAAATTTTCTTTAAACACTTGGCCGATAGACTTTCAAATTTTTAAGTTCTCAATCAGTAAAGTTATCATTTACCAGAGTGCTCGGTACTCGATAGAACTTAATTTCTCTATGAAAAAAATTGATTTGTTCGGTAGAGATTTAAATTGGTAGATTGTTTCTCCAACTTTAGTTTCCTAGTAAGTGATTATCATGTACCTATCGGTAACCATTCACTGTTTTGCAAATGGAAACCCTGTCGGTACCTTTTCCCTACCACCTCTTAGGATATCCATTCTAAAACTCTCTCAGTATATTTTCCAATATACAAATATCTAGGTATATTTTTTTATATGTCTGTTGATGATATTTGAACCTGTTGGTATACATTAAACCTCTGTCACCTTGTAAATGGAAATTTTGATTCCATTCATCTCTCGGTATATTGTCAATCAATACATCAATTTCACTGTGTTATTTCTTGGTACAATTCCAATGGGCCTGTTAGTTGAACCTCCTCCTGTCAATAAATAGTGAACTTTGCCTCTCGGCACCTCCCTAGCAAATGGTCACTTACATTGGAAAAATTTTCTCGATACATGTTTACTTCTTGGTGAACATTTACTATTTTTACAAACGAGAAGTTAACAGTACATTCTTTCTCATACCTGTTGGCACCTTCTTCTATTCACTCCTCTGTTGCTGTTGCATTTGCTCAGTTGAATGCCCCACAATATTTCCACTTAACCTTACACTTGGTCGTAACTACCATATACACTTCCATTTACACTTGCACCCCTTGTACCCCTCGGCTATTGGTGACTTTTCCTTGTACTTGTCGGCAATTGTGAGAATTGTAGATATGAAGATTTGAAACCTTAAACTCCAAGACCACCAAAAAGTCTTATACCACCAAGCTACCAAACTCTTCAATTATATTATATTAAGTTTATATTATATTCCATATTTTGAAATATTCTAAAAATTCTATAACTCCAGTTTACAAACTATAAATTTGTACTACTCATTTCAACCTTTTCTGCCTGTCACCGAACACATTTTCTCAACAGAACAAAAGTTCAAGTATTTAAACTCATTGGGTTGACCTTTCTAATAAATAAAAAAAAATATATTGGACATATGTACAAATTGGAAGTGGAGGAGGGCCATTAGGCAAATAATGAAAATGGGTTGGGAATAAAAAGAGAAGTGAAGTTCCAGAACTCATGAAACCCAGATTTCATTTCTCTCTCTAGACTATTCTCCTCTTCTTCCACCTCTTTTTTATCTCTTCCAAAACTCAATCAATCCACCGCCACAACTTTAGATCAGAAGCTCCAAACTACTCATCTAATTCTCCAAAGTTACATTTTACTCTTGAATCTTGGAAAAAAGTCTAAATATTTAGTGTTGTCACAAAAGGGGAGGAATGAAAGGGGTTGTTGTACACTGGACAGAATTTTTTGGAGAAGAAATCAAGGGTTTGGATAAACTGATCAAGACAACACCCTTGTTGTGGACAGATTTGGGAGTGACTACCCTTCCTAAAATTGTGAGTGGATGGTTTGTTGTGTACATGAATGAGAAAATGTTTTTCTTGACTTTTTCTAAAATAATTTTTAACTTGGATTTATATAAATGTTTTGTGAATGTGGAGTGTCCCTAGAAATTTTTTAATTTGAGCTATGAAAGTTTATGCACTTGCAAATATATCTTATGCCATATTACATTTCTTGCTGGATTTTTATTGTTGAATATATGGATTGTGAGTTGTGTTGATTTTCTGTGACACATGATATAATTTTATGAAATGGTGTATATGTGGGAGGTGAGCATCGATGGATATGTGATGACCGGTCTAAACTTCCATGGATCGATTTGAGGGAGCAGTGTAACGAGCTTGTTAGGCTTGAGGGGGTAGGCATGGTAGAGAGATGTCCCAAAGTCTCGTCAAACTATTCGGTTGTACCATTGAGGAAGCTACAAGCTAACGCCAAGGTTGGGGATGATATTTGTGACTAATAATAATTAAAAACCGTTTAACGGTTCCACGATTGGTCCGGGCCAAGCCATTGGTGGAGAGATTTTGAATCAAATCTCGTGATTCTTACAAGCAAATACATGTTTAACATTTATTATATTCCAAGAAAATTATGATGTTTATTGAGAAATACTTTGATAACTATATTATGTTTTGTTTAATTCGAAATTTGATTTTGAAATCATTTTTTGACAATTCACCGTTCACCACTCACCACTCCCTCACTTAGACAACTATGTCATTACACTTCACTCACTTGGTATTATTATACTCACTCTATCATTTTATTCTTTTTTTCAGAGGAAGTATAGAAATAAAGGTCATTCCACCAGTAGCTAGATGTAGCCGAGAAAAGAGCATTCGGGGACTAACTGTGGTATTGGTCCTCCATAGTTGCAAAATTTTTTTGAGACATGTAGATGGACCCATCGGAAGGTATTTTGGAAGTTGAAACTTATATTCTAAAAGTTATATTTTGAAAACTTGTACATGTCTTTCTAAAAAAATTGAAATTTATATTTTGGAAATTATATTTTGAAATGTTAAATATTTGATGTGTTGGATTTTCATAACCTTGGAAAAGGTATTTTTCATAGCCTTGCAAGACCTTGGGGTATGTGCTGGTGACCGCATATATATCTAAATCACGCGGCGATTATCGTGTGCTCGGATCTGCGGGTCGGGATGTGACAATTCTATTGGTATCAAAGCTAAGGTTTTGGTATTTTGAATGTTTTCAAATTTTTTTAAATGTTTCTTATATTTTCAAGTGTTTTCAAATATTTTCAAATGTTTTTAAAGATTTTTATGTTTATAAATATTTTGAGAAGATTCAAAAACTTCATGTAGGTTCTAAGAAGTGGAGTTACATTTAGATATGAGTGCGTATTTAGTTTATCTGACTTAGTGAGTCAAGATTAGTTTTCTGTTTGTAGAATACAGTGGCTCCTCGTCGGAAAATTAGGATTTTGATAGAGATTCCTTCTTTTGAGCACGAGACTGCATCATCTTCCCATGCTCCACTTCCTAATGCACGCAAACCTTCGATTTCACCATCTGAGATTCCTTCACCATCACTTACTGCATTACAATAGTGTATGAAATGGTGGAGCAAATATGACATTCAGTTCCAAACCCAAACTCAAATATAAATTCCTCCCCCATCAAACACCACCACCCCAACTAACACTTCCCTAACTTCATCAGCTCCTCCCCCACCGGTAGTTGCATCAACTATCTGTCCAACCATTGAGCTATCCAAGTTGATCAACGAAGTAAGACAACTTGGCTGTAAGATTTTCTCAAGCATTAGTGATGCTACAGTGGCAAATGATTAGATTAGTAGAGTTCAAGAAATTATTACTAATATAAGGTTGGATGATGAAATAAAACTTATGGTGGCTGTAAGGTTACTTGACAAGAATGCCCGCACATGGTGGAAGAACTTGAAGAGGAGATTTTCTACTCTCATCTTATGGAGTGAGTTTCTTAGGGAATTTGATGAGATATATTATACTAGATTTTACAGGGACTTAAAAAGGAAGGAATTTTTCCATCTTAGATAAGGGAATAAGTTGGTGGCAGATTATAAGATCGAGCTAAGAGAGTTATCTTTGTTTGTTCTAGAGTTTGTGGCTTCTGAAGAATATATGTGCTCTAAATTTAAAAAAGGACTAAATTTGAATATTATAGAAAATATGTCGATTACAGAGGGTCATACCTTCAAAGACATTTTGCAACTAGTTTTGAGGGTTGAAAAGATGTTCGAAGAAAGATGAGAGGTTACAGAGGCCTATGGAAGGAAAAGGAGATCCAAATCCACTTCGAGTCAGAGTTTTAAGAAAATTAAGAGTATAAGCTCTTATGATAGTGCTTCCGTCACGGAATCCGTTGGATTTCCCCAAGTCCAACACGTTTATAGAGAGGGTGCTCCAAACACTAATGTCGTGTCTAGAACCAAGTCGATGGGAAAAAACAAAGATATTTGCAAGAATTGTAAGAAATTCTACTCTCGGACCTTGCAATGAGCCTAGAAGATGATACCATTGTTGGCAGAAGGGTTATCTCCTGAATTAGTGGAGAGATTTTGAGGCAAACCTTGTGATTCTTAAAACCAAGTGCATTTTTAATGTTTATTATGTTCCAAAGAAATTATGATATTTGTTGAGAAATGTTTTATGACTACATTATGTTTTGTTAAATCGGAAATGTGATTTTAAAATCATTGTTTGACACTTCCACCCTCACCACTCCCTCACTTTCACAACTATATCATTGCACTCTACTCACTGAGTATTATTATACTCACTCTATTTTTTTTTCTTTTTTGTTTTCAGAGGAAGTATAGAAATAAAGGTCATTCCACCGCTAGTAGATCCAGTCGAAGAGACAGCCTTTGGGGACAAACTGTGGTATTGGTCCTCCTTAGTTGCAGAATTTTTTTGAGATATGTAAATGGACCTATCGGATGGTATTTTGAAAGTTGAAACTTATATTCTCAAAGTTATATTTTGAAAACTTGTATATGTCTTTTTAAAAAAATTGAAATTTTTATTTTGAAAATTATGTTTTGAAATGTTAAATATTTGATGTGTTGAATTTTCATAATCTTGGAAAATATATTTTTCATAATCTTGCAGGATCTTGAGGTATATGCTATTAACTGCATATATATCTAGATCGCGACGATTGTCACGTGTTCAAACCTGCGGGTCGGGCGTTACATACAAGGTATATCATTCTAATGATTCTAAAGATTCACTCACACATTCTACTCTATTTTCAGATTGTGATCTAGAAGCTCTCGAAGTTGCTGTAAAAGAATCAAAATGGTGAAAGGCAATAGATGAAGGAATTGCAACCATTGAAAGAAACAACACTTGGGAGTTGACAGAGCTTCCAAAAGGATAGAAAACTATCCTGGTAAAATGGGTATATAAGACAAAGTTAAAAGAGAATCGCGAAGTAGACAAGTACAAGGCGCCTTTAGTAGTTAAAGGCTATAAACAAGAGTTTGGCGTGGATTATAAAGAACTTTTTGCTCCTGTTGCAAGGCATGATAGGATTAGATTGGTGATTGCATTGGCAGCTCAAAATTCATGGCCTATCTTTCGGTTGGATGTGAAATCAACCTCTTCCATGGAGATTTGGAAGAACAAATATACATCGATCAATGTCTTGGTTATATTAAAATTGGAAATTATCATAAAGTTTATAAGTTAAAAAAGGTTTTATATGGATTGAAACAAGCACCACGTGCTTGGTATAGTCACATTAATGCTTACTTTTTGAAGGAGAGTTTTCAAAAGTGTCTATAGGAGCATACCCTTTTTGTTAAAATTGGATATGGCAGAAAAATGCTCATTGTATGCCTATATGTGGATGATCTTATTTTTACGAGAAATGATAGTTCCATGTTTGAAAATTTTAAGAAATCCATGATGGTCAAATTTGATATGTCTGATCTTGGAACGATGCATTACTGTCTGAGAATTAAAGTGGAGCAATCTGTTGCTGAGATTTTTATTTCTCAGAAGAAGTATATCTGAGAAATTTTGCATATTTGAAATGAAGAATTGCAATTCAATGAGCACACCCATGGAGACAAGCATGAAGCTGGTTAAAGATCCCGAAGGAAAGAATGTAGACAACACTCTTTACAAACAAATTGTAGGAAGTTTAATGTATTTGACAGCAACAAAACTAGACATAATGCATGATGTGAGTCTCATTAGTAGGTACGTGGAGTGTCCAAAAGAGATATATCTTCCAACTGCTAAGAGAATTTTTCTATACTTGTGAGGAACTATTGAATATGGGTTGTTCTACAAAAGGGATAAAAATCAAATTTGTTTGGCTTTATTGACAGTGACTATGCTGGTGATCTTGATGATAGAAAGAGTACCTCTGGCTATGTATTCATGGTGGGTTCAGCAGCTATTTCGTGGTGTTCAAAGAAGCAATCTGCTGTTAACTTTATCAACAACCGAATCTAAGTTTGTAGCTGCAACTTCATAAGCATGTGAAGCTATTTGGTTAAAGGAAATTCTTGAAGAGCTAAACTTCAAGCTACAAGGGCCTATAACAATTTTTTGTGACAACAATTCTACAATCAAACTCTTCAAAAATCCTATTCTACGAAGAAGCAAGCATATAGATGTGAAGTTTCATTTCTTAAGGAACCTGTCAAATGAAGGAATTATTGATTTTGTCGAATGTAGGAGTGAAGATCAAGTTGCAAACATATTTACCAAACCACTCAAATTGCCCACATTTCAGAAGTTGAGAACGCTGCTTGGTGTTTGCTCATTGGATAGTGCTATTACTGAATGTTTGGTAAGTTTAGTCTAAGGGAGGGATTGTCAAATGACTTGGTCAAAAGTTTTATTCAGTCCTTAGTAGGTTGTTAGATAGCTTCTTGTTCTTAGACATTTTACTTCATTTGTTTGATAAAAATGTACGTGGGTTTTGAAAATGTTTAGTGGTCCTGGTCTTTTGGCATTCTGTTGGGTTTATTTTATGGTTGTTGTACGTAGCACTACAACACAAAGTATTTATAGTTGGGGTCAAAGTCGCCAATATATGTGCTGGTGGCCGCCATTAAAACCCTATAGTGGTGGCTATATGGTCGTCAACGACCGTCACTAAAAAGTCCGTCACTAAAAGTATTAGTGGCGGTCAACAAAATGATCACCACTAAATAGGACTTTTAGTGACGACTACTCCATTATCACTAAAGAATTTTAAAGTGACAGTCATATTTAGTGAAAATATAATTTGACCCCCACTAAATATGAACATTTAGTGACAATAGAATATAATTTGACCCCCACTAAATATGAACATTTAGTGACAATAGAATATAATTTGACCCCCACTAAATATGAATATTTGGTGACAATAAAAATAACCCTTACTAAATATTTTACCATTTAAAATCAATCTATTATAAATTTTAATAATTTTAAAGATTACTCTATCAAATTAAAAAAAAAAAAAAATCAAACTTTGAAAATTTCACTGAGTTGGCTAGGCCCCGACAACACAATGGGTCCCATAACTTGCCCCATGTTTCCCCCTTTACTCTATTATTTATAGTTCTTCTTGTCTCCTACCTTCTCACTCAATTCCAACGTGGGATAACAGAATTCTTTTTTCTTCCCATCTCTTTATCATTTCTTTATATTTTCCAATCATCTTATATTTTTAAAATTATTATTTAGTTCATTATTAAAATTAACTTACTTTTTGTTATAATTTAATATTTTATTTTATTTTCAAATAATAAATCTAAAATTTAAGTTGAGTTAGATATTACCAACAATTTAATATTGAGAAGCCATATTTGAAGTGAAAATTAGAATTATAGATTTTGTAGAATTTATGAAATCTAATATCTAATCTAAGAATAAAAATATACATCGACAATAGGTGATATAATATTTAAATTTTATATTTAAAATGTTATAAATTTTATATTTTTGTATTTATTAAATTTTTAATTTTTTTATATATTTCTCATCAATTATTAATAATATTTTTTATTGGGTTGTTTTTTTTTTAATTTTTGTGAAATTTTTAATTTTTTATATATTTTCTTATATATTCTTTATCAATTATTTAAAATATTATAAGGTTTTTATTTTTGTATTTATCAAAAAACACCCCATTTGTTATTAATAATAAATATATATTTTTTTTAATTTTTAAGCATTTATTATATGAACTAACTAATACCTATTTAGTGTCACTAAAAAATAAATTTGAGAAAAAATAGAAAATATAAGTTATTGGGTTGTTTATTTACTAATTTATTTATTTATTTATTTGCTAAAGAGATCTAAATCTCTATTTTAAATTTAAAATTAGTTTGTTAAGCAATAAAAAAAATTAGTAACTTTTTAAAAAAATAATTCACAAATTTTTAAATAATAAATGATATATTTTGTTTATTATTTATAATGATATATCTCATAATATCACAATCTAATAAATTATTTCATTTTAATTATTATAAATAAATAAATTCAAAATATAATAAAAATTTATAATTTAGTGACGGTCAAAATTGTACTTTCTCACTAAAAATTATTTTAGTGGCGGCTATCAATTTTATGTTTGATTTAGTGATGATCAAAACTTTTTGTTATCACTAAAAATATATTTTTAATGACGGACAATCTTGACTCCCACTATTGATCAATGACCCCACAAAATAGCATTTATAGTGTTTAATTTTTTGTGACCCCTATTAATTTTTGTCACTAATAATCATCCGTGTTGTAGTGTAGCTTGTCTTTTAGGAGTTGATTTTTGTTTTACTAGTGATAAAATAGTGAAGTAGTGATCTGTTTTCTCTACTTTCGTTAGTGTACTGCCTATTTAACGGTTATTGGAAATGAAGTGATTATCATCTTTTTCTTCCAAAATTTCTTCTTGAGTTTTCAACACCCCTGCACTTATCATAGTCTTAAGTTATCACAATTGAGTTTTATCCAACCCGATAGAGGAGCCAACCGTCCCACCAAGATTTCAGTCCATACTTATCGCCCATATATAGCCATTATACAAATATTCTCAGCTATATGAAAGAGAACAGTGGGGTTCTAATTTTTAGTGGCTCCACAAACACCTTCAAGGATGAGTTTATTCCTCTTAAGTCCACAGGCACCCACAAGTTAGGGAAAATATTGTGCCCCATGGAAAAGAATCATAAGAATGATATTTCCTAGAAACAATATTACTTAGGAACCAGTGTTGAGGATTAGAGGAGATGAATTCATCATGAAATTGATGTGGGAGCAAATGTTGCCAAAGATTACGAAAAGTAGGACAGTCTCGCAGAAGATGGAGGGCGGTCTCCTCGTGGTTTTGGCACCAAGGACAATAAGCATTAGGGCTATCCCCGATGATATCAAAGCGTAGATGTATGAATTTTATCATGAGTTTCCAGTCACAATAAATACTTCATTTTGTCCGAGCAAGGGAGTTGCCATGGCTTCTTCCGTGGGAACCAAGAATTAGCATCCCAAGAAGTTAATTGCTTATGTGATGAGGCCACAGAGAATGAACCATTAGAAGTGCTCGATTAAGCAATTTTATCACAAGTACGGATAGTTGGGTTAATCCAAAATGATGCACGCTGGGAAAGGATCTCATTTGGAAGAAAACTATAAATGGAATCTGTTGGAGTCGATTTTCATCCCACAGATAACTGTTCTTCCAATTTGAATAGGGAGCCGATGACAATGGTGTTCGTCGATTTTTTATGAATGAGAAACCTGCAAAAACCCCACTGGGGTTGGTCCGGCGGGGGACTCCAACGCTCAAATCAGTATAAGTGATGATAGGACTGATAGTAGTCATAGATATCATACCTTTGACGGTGCATGTAAATGGGTATGAAATCCCCCTTTGAATGACATATAGAATTGGGTATACAACCTCTCTCTCTGTCGCATGAGATTGAGCATGAAGGTCTACCTCTGTCGATATATGTAAATGGGTATAAAACTCCCTCTAAATAATATATAAGATTGAGTATAGAACCCCTCTCTGAATGATGTATAGAACTGGATATAGAACCCCTCTCTGAACGATGTATACAATCGCCTCCCTTCGTGTGTCAAAAACTGAGTCCTCTTTGAGGGATATTTATAGCCTTCCCAGGGGTGTAGAAAATCATAGTTTTCTTTTGTTTGAAATCTTTCAAAATAGTTAGGACTATAATTAAAGAGTTCTGAAAGATTTAGACTTCCTTAATTTGACCTCGATGGTGATTGTCTTCCTTATCGGATAACCATGTATGATTTTGAATACCTATTAAATAGGGTACCATCATTTTCCCCCCACTCCTAATTGCATTTTGAAGAAATGGTATTAGGAGTAGAGTGGATTGTAAGAGGTCTTCCAGAAAACCGAAAGGTCAAGAGATCAGCAGACCAGTAGACTGGGAGATCAAATGATCGACAGATCGAGTCATCGAGAGACCGAGTCATCAGGTGATCGAGAGATTGGCAGATCAACAGGTTGAGTGATCATGAGATCCAGAGGTCGAACGATCGAGCGGAATACCAAACTGATAAGTCGAACAGTAGATCAGAGCGTTATAGGCCCGCTTGGGGAATTAGATCCCTATCGGTAGATTTGGGCGACATGGACCCGTTCGGAGAGTTCCGTCTCTTATTGATGACACACTCGAATGATAGGATCTGGACGATTTAAACCCGCCGAACGATAAGAGTTAGGGGACCAAGACCCTCCTAACGATAGGAGTTGAGCGACTAAGACCCGCCGCCGAACGATAGGAGCTAGGGGCCAAGCCCCGGGGGGGGGGGCGACCAAAGCCCTCCGAATGACGGGGGGGGGGGCGAGAAGGCCCTCGGGCGGCCCGACCGCCTTCGAACGACAAGAGCCGCGACACCGAGAGGGCTCCGCGAGGGGGGTGGGCACCAAGGCCCTCCAAGCGGAGGGAGTTGGGTGACAAGGCCCTCGGCGAGGGGGGGGGGGGGGGGGGGGGGCGAACCGAGCGACGGGCGATCAAGACCCTCCGAATGACAGGAGTTCGGTGACGAAGACCCTCCAAATGACAGGAGCTGAACGACTGAAACCCTCTGAACGATAGGAGCTAGACGACTGAGGCCCACTGAACAATAGGAGTTGGGCGACTAAAACCCTCCGAACGAACGATAGAAGCCATATGAATGATAGGAGTTGGGCGACTGAGACCCTCCGAATGAACGATGGGAGCTAAGTGACTGAGACCCTCCGAACGATAGGAGTTGGACGACTGAGACCCTCCGAATGGTAGGAGTTGGGCGACTGAGGCCCTCGGAACGATAGGAGTTGTGCGACTGAGACCCTCCGAACGATAAGAGTTGGGCGACTGAAGCCCTCCGAACGAGCGATAGGAGTTGGGCGACAGAGGCCGTCCAAACGAAGGGAGCTGGGTGATGAAGGCCCTCCGAACGACAAGAGTTGGGCGACTGAGGCCCTCCGAACGATAGGAGCTGGGTGACTGAGACCTTTCAAACGAAATATAGGAGTTTGGCGATCGAGACCCTCAGAACGATAGGAGTTATATGACTGAAACCCTTCGAACGATAGGAGTTCGGCGACTGAGGCCATCCAAAAGAACGATAGGAGTTGGGTGACTGAGTCCCACCGAACGATAGGAGCTGGACGATTGAGGCCCGTCGAACGATAGGAGCTAGGCGACTGAGACCCTCCGAATGAATGATGGGGGGCTTTGAACGAAGGCAGGAAACTTTAGATAAATTGGCCGACAGGCCGAACGATGGAGAGACCGATAGGTCGAAAAATCAAACAATTTGGAAGTCAAGAGACTGACAGGAGATTGGGTGGCCAACAGGCCAAACGATAGAGAGACCGACAGGTCGAAAAATCAAGCGATCCAGGAGTCAGGAAACTAACAAGTGATTGAGAGGTTGACATGTCGAATGATGGAGAGACCGACAGGTTGAAAAATCAAACGATCTGGCAGTTAAGAAACTGACAAGAGATTGAGAGGCTGATAGACCAAACAATGAAGAGACTGACAGGTCGGATAATCGATAGCAGCATAGACTCATTTGGGGAGATAAATCCCATCGGTAAATTGGGGCGACATGGCCTATTCGGGAAGATAGATCCCATCAGTAGATCAGGACGACATGAGCCCGTTTATTGGATAATGTACATTCGTCCCGATTGTTGCATAGCCAAATGAACTCAGACTGTCAAGAAGAAGTGAAACCAGGTTTTAGATTTTTACGACTGGTCAGTCAGTTGTTTCCCACAGACGGCGTCAATCTGTTAGAGTCGATTTTCGCCCCACAGATAACTACTCTTCCAACTTGAATAAGGAGCCGATAACAATGGTTTTCGTCGATTCTTCACGGATAAGAAACCTGCAAAAACCCCACCGGGGTTGGACCGGCGGGGGGACTCCAACGCTCAAGTCAGTATGAGTAACGATAGGACTGATAGTAGTCGTAGATATCATACATTTGGCGATGTATGTAAATGTGTATGAAATCTCACTCTGAATGACATATAGGATTGGGTGTACAACCCTCATCTTTGTCGCATGAGATTAAGCATGAAGGTCTACCTCTGTCGGTATATGTAAATGGGTATGAAACCCCATCTGAATGATATATATGATTGGGTATAGAACCCCTCTCTGAACGATATATAGAACTGGGTATAGAATTCTTCTCTAAACGATGTATAGAATCGTCTCCCTTTCGTGTGTCAAAAACTGAGTTCCCTTTGAGAGTTGTCTATACCCTGTATTTATAGCCTTCCCAAGGGTATAGAAAACCCTAGTTTCCTTTTGTTTGAAGTCTTTCAAAATGGTTAAGATTGTAATTAAAGAGTTCTGAAAAATTTAGACTTCCTCAATTTGATATTGATGGTGATTGTCTTCCTTATCGGATAACTCTATATGATTTTGAATACCTATTAAATAAGATACCATCAGAATCTCATTTCTAAATACCATCCTCAGTGCAATAATCAGAAACTAAAGCCAATAGCTCTGTGGGCAGGAGGAGCCAACACCTAACTCAATCAATGGTTTGTCACAAAGCCAAGTATACAACCAAAATCGAGTTGGTTATCCATTGTTTATCGCATATTTTAGGCCCTTAAGAAATGGATTCCAACTTACAAAAAGACTTCACTAGAGAGAGGAGTTCCCTCATTTAGCTTACATAAATAGAATTTATAAATTTAGAGATTACCTCGCTTGATATTTATTTTTTTATTTATAAAAATAATTTATAAAGGTTTTTTAAAATACAAAAAGATATCATTTTAGAAAAGTTCAAAGTTTATACGTTCCAGACAATTCTTTCTTTTTTTTAAAGAAAAAAAAGTTCATACTCTAAACAAATGAAAAAGAAAAAATTCCGCTCAATGATACAAAGGCCACAAATACATGAATGTATTATATATTAAAAGAAAAAAAAAAGAAAAAAAAGTAAAAAAAAAAAAAACATGTGTTTGTTTTCGTCAGCTTTGAACCGGACCGGCGTCCTTGGGACAAAAGCCGGTCATTAAATTTTTTCTTAGTTGTCCATTCTCTTCGTCTGCCCCTTCCTGTTCCTAAATACGCCTAATCTCATCTTAGGTCTATCCTCCGCAGGTCCGTAGTTTCGCCCATTCAGCGACAAAGGGCCCCTCTCTCCCTCTCTCTCCCCCTCCCTCCCTCCCTAACCAGCGATATAACCAGTCAACCATAAACCAGAAAAATCATTCAGTTCCTTCTTTGCCAAAACGCTAAACTCTGGCGTTCAATTGAAAAACAGGAGCTTCGAATTTCCTCGTTTCTCAGGTATTTCAATTTCGGGAAAAAATTATTTAGGGTTTTTTTATGTTTGTTTGTTTGTTTTGTTTATTTGGATCTTGTCGCGAAACTGATCGAGAAAGTTGCTTTTGGTTCTATGTGGCTTTTTTGGGTTTTGTTTTCTCTTTTGTTGCTTGTGAATGTAGTTTGTGACGATTTGAATCAATCTCTGTCTGCATATATTGAAATTTGATTGCAAATTTCTAAGGGAGGGAGAGAGACAGAGAGAGAGCGACGAAGCAGTTGCGTAAGTGGAGGTTCTCCGATTATGGAGACGGTTCTTTTGAAATTTCATGTTGATTGTTATGTTTAGGCTTAACATAGAAAATAGATGAGGGGTTTTTGTATTGTTATCGAATAAAGCTTGCTAAAGTTGAACACCCAAACCCTGTCGGCTTACTTGATTTATATTCCTTGACTTTGTGGAAGTAAAGCATGAACCAGGTGCTTTGTGAATGAGTCTTGGAACTCTAGTGTTTCCAGAGGGCTACAAAGTCAGGCCTCGCCTGAAATTGGCTAGTTGTGGTTCAAATCGAATACTTTGTGGCATGTGGGGACTCTTACGGTTGGTCGCACCTCCTGTTAGGTAGTTTTGCTCAAAAGGAGTTACTACGGTGGTCACACCTTCCACACTTCGAAATTAGACTTAGTTTGTAAAAGATACATCTCTCTCCAAGTCCAAGATTCAATATTTTGGATTTTGTCTAGAAAGATTCTGTGACTATGAAGTTTTTCTATTGTGTTTGCTTGGTGAATGTGGCTTGTGGGATATTATGTGTGCTTGATGGTTGGCATGGAGGTCCCCTCTGTTATTCTCCTTTCCAAAAACCAGAAACGAAAAAGGGGGGGAACCTTAATTAAGACTGTCATAGGTGGTAGAAAGTTGAATATGTGGACTTATTATAGAGAACTCCAAAATAGGACCCAGATTCTGCAGTATTTTCAAATAATGTCTGGTGGGCCTGTCATGTGATTGTTCATATGCCAGCTACCAGAACATGTAGGCTTAAGCAGTTGTATAATAGGCTCTTGTGGAAGGTTCCTCATCCAAAGTTCTTTGAGGCTTTTCTCGGTGAAAAGCGCTCATTAAAGCTTGTGTGAGGAAAGTTGAGAGTTCTTATTGGGAGCTTGTGTTTATAAACATTAAATTTGACAACATGGTTTTTGCCCCTCCTAATCATCTCTCTCTCTCTCTCTCTCCCTCCCTGAATGATGCCAAATCCTGCCAAACTATGTGAATTATGCCCTCTTGCTCGCTCATTTTGCTTTAATTCTTATTGTATTGCACCACGATTTCTTGTGTTCTTTAGCAGGTTAGATTACTTGGTGAAATGGCATCTGTGTCTAGTCAGCCACAGTTCCGCTACACCCAACCACCATCCAAGGTTCTTCATCTGAGAAACTTGCCCTGGGAGTGTACAGAGGAGGAACTAATTGAATTGGGAAAACCGTTTGGTAAAGTTGTCAACACAAAGTGCAATGTGGGAGCAAACAAGAATCAGGCTTTCATTGAATTTGTAAGTGTTTTGCTTTTTTTTTTTTTAAATTCTTTTCTTAGCCCTTTCATCGCCTTATTAATCTGTTTGTTTTACTATTCCTTAATATCCTACAGGCAGATTTAAATCAAGCGATTGCAATGATTTCATATTATTCCTCCTCTTCAGAGCCTGCCCAGGTTCGTGGGAAAACTGTCTACCTGCAATATTCCAATAGGCAAGAGATTGTAAACAACAAGACTACAGCAGATGTTGCTGGGAATGTGTTGCTGGTAACAATTGAGGGTGCTGATGCACGCCTTGTCAGCATTGATGTTTTACATTTGGTAAGCCAACTAAATTCACTCCAATTACACTTCAGGAGGTATATTTTCCTTTAAAAGCATGTTGGAAATGACTTTTTGTCACTAGGTTGTAGATTGTCATGCTTTGTAGATCTTCTTGTTGATATGAATGTCAATGGTCAGCAGGCCCTTTTCAAGGCAATATCTTTGATGGAAGCCTACTGCATCGGGAGATAGGGCGCATGTGTGTTTGTCTCCTTTCTCCTTTCTCAACACTTCCTCTTTCTTCCCTTCTCTTCCTTCTCACCTTCCTATCCTACCTTGTTTAGTGTTATGAGTGCTTTCTTTCTTTTCTCTTGTTCCTCTCCTTTCCTTCTGTATGCTTTTACCACGATGCTATGCATGGAGTGCAGCCATGTATGTTACGATTCCTTATGATCAAATGAAATCATATTTTTCAAATAGTTGGGTTTGTGTTTACATGACGAGATATATTCTCGTCTTTGAAAATCGTGTAATTAGGGATGAACAAGGCACTAATTGTTGATTACAACTATGTTTTGTAGCCATAACTCCTATGGTATTCATTGAGATCTTTTGACCGTCTATTCCATTTTATCATAACCAAATTGTCTTACTACTTTTTTTAAAACTTTTTTCCCATTTGGGTTTGTGGAAAAATTTCTGGCCTTGTGCGTTTGCTTCTCAGAAAGCCCTTTTTTTTCTTGCTAAGAGGTTGAAGGACTTGCTTTGGAGGTTTTTGTGGGAAAATGTGTTTAATGTGGTGCATAGCTTGTTTAATGAAAGACAGTTTTAGATCATTGGGGATTGAATCTTTGTTGCTTTGGAAAAAGTTATTTTCATCAGGTGGTTATGGAGATCTATGATTGCTAGGTTGGAGCATGGAGCTTTGTACGCAATTGACCTCAAAAAAAAATAATAATAATAATAAAAAAAATCTTAAAAAGACCCACCGTGGGAAAAATTTCCAAACATGACCCATGTTTGTCGTGTCTAGACTCGACAAACATTTGTTGATTCTGTAAAAAGCAGAGGTGGGGGAATGAGCATTTGTTGAGTCTTGAAGACTCGATAAACATTTGTCGATTCCGTACAAAGCAAAGGTGAGGGAATGAGCATTTGTCAAGTCTTGAAAACCTAACAAACATGGGTCATGTTTGGAAATTTTTTCTACGATGGGTTTAGGTCAATTCTGTACAAAGCTCTTGGAGCATGTATATGATTAGATGTCTACAGATGTTAATAAGACCTTGGGAGTGGGAATTTGGAAGGCTATTAAAAGAGGGGGAGCGACTTAATATTTGCTTTTGGTAGGGAGTAAACTTATATTTTCTTTTGGCAAGATATATGTTATTTTCCCTCATTGAAAGGCAGCTTTCCTAGTATTTTCTTTATTTTTGATGATGACTGTAGTCGTAGAATCAAGTTATCAGAACTCTTCTAGGATGTTGGTTTTGTGAGGTCCTAGGAATGGGGGCTAGGGGTGGTTGTGCTTTTGATTTTTGGGCAAAACTTACATTTGGTACCTAAACTTCTACTGTTGTAGTGTTTATAAAGTCTTAATTTCTACAACCAGTCTACACTTCTTATAAATGATAATGATATTTTCATTTGGTAAAAATTTTTGTCCTGTGATTTTTGGTTTTCAATTCAAAACTAGTGATTTTAAAAAATGGACCAAACCAGCCAGTTTGATCGGGAACCATTTTATAGTCTGGTTTGGTTTCCAATGCTAAACTGGATGAAGTCAAATCTGGTCAAGATCGTTTAAAACCGATCAAAATCAGTAAAATCGGTAAACCATTCAAATCTTTCCAAAGAAAAAAATTATAATATACAAATTCTTTTTTTTTTTTTCCAAATTGATTCAAAGAAAAGAAATTATATAATATAAAAAGTTATAATATACAAACCGTTGCTGACGGAACGGATTCATTTTTTTTATAGAGATATATAGATTTTACTTTTTTTTGAAATATATAATATACAAATTATATATATGACATCATAGTGATGTTATCTGGTTCGTAAAATAGTCCGATTGGTCCGACCAATGAACTAATGAACCAGTAGGTTGGCCAAGTGGCTTACTGGTTCAGTTTTAAAAACATTGTTACAGGAATTAAACATTGTCAAATGTGATCCTCGATTAAAAAGGGTTAAATTAAGACCCATATTAGAAATGTAAAGAAAATTCAAGGACCAAGTTCAAAAAAGAAATAAAGTTGGGGACCAAAAGAGAGCAAGTGTTAAACTTCAAGGAATAAATTATGGTTTTGGGTACAAATGTATGTTTGTCATGTGTGTTCCTTGAGGGTCAGTATGGACCAATTATGTGCATGGTTGTAGATGGGGTTAGGAGGTGGCATGTGAGGGAAGTTTTAGGTTATTGTGTATCATGTGTTCAGGAGTTGGAATCTGATTGTGAGTCCTTCCCCTAGAAATTGGTTTGGAAAGCTTCAATGCTGACCAAGATGGTTTTCTTTGCATGCAAAGGAGTTGGGAGGAGAAGTATATCATGGACAACTTGTAATGAAAGGAGCTTTGTTCGGGTTGACAGATATTCCATCTGTGAAGAGAATTTTGGAGGTGGTGGGTTATTTGTTAAATCAACTGCCATTGAACGAAGAAGCTGCAGGAGCTCATCCTTTTCCATGTTGAATAGTTTTTAGCGTCTTTCTGCTTGGTCTTCAGGGAACTTTGGATATGGAGGTGCATGTATTTATTTATTTATTTTTTAAATCAGAAAAGAAAGCAATTTTATTGACAAAAAAGAAGTAGATAGAAAGGAGGGAAGCACGCGGGGGGTGCGACCCCACCAAACCTATAATGATGAAGAATTCATTATTCCATCTCCTCTACAGAAGAAATAAATGACTTGGAAAAGACCCAAACATCAATGTTGCTCTCTGCTGATGAGGATATCTTGGAAATTTTTCATTTTTCTGTTTAATTTTTTAATTTATCATGTAGGGGATTTTTGGTATATAAATATATAAATCTATTGTTTAAATTGCATGATAAGGTGACTGAATATGCTGGTTGATTTGTCATATGGTGCATGTGTGGTTAACCGCTGTGTTCTTTACAGCTATTCTACCTTGTATTAAGGTTTTGTTCCCAAATATTGACACCTGGACTTAGGTATTAATATTTGTATTAAAAATGGAGTGGACTACTGACAAGTAAACTTGTAGTGAAAAAGCGCAAGTGACTGATGAGAAGTATGTTTCTGGGCCTTGAGAGGAAGGCAGGATTGGTGGATGGGAAATGGGTATAGTTATAAAGTGTCTATTGCCTCCTCCATGCCCCATAAAAGAAGTTGCCCCTCGGGCTGACTAAGGAGGAGAAAAGAGAGGAAAGAATAGGGAAAAAAATCCATAATTTATTTGCACCACTGTTTAAACTTGAACTTTCTTTGATGTTAGTGTTTTTGTTTCTGTTTCTATTTCTATTTCTGTTTCTATCTTACGCAGTGAAGTTAACTGTGTGAATATAGCCTGTTAAAAAGTTCCAGTTATGCAGGTTTTTTCAGCTTTTGGGTTTGTGCATAAGATCACCACATTTGAGAAGACTGCTGGGTTCCAGGTAAGTTTATGAATTTAAGTGATTTTGCCACTTTAATTGGCTAATGAACTTTCACCCCCCCCGGGGGGCGGGGGAGTAGTTCTTAACTGGTTTCTTCTCTCTCTTGATGATTGTTTGTCTTCTTCTGGTGTTATACTTAGGCATTGGTGCAATTTTCTGATTCAGAAACTGCTTCTGCTGCTAAAAATGCCCTGGATAGCAGAAGCATCCCCAGGTGAAGTCGGATTTATTTTTTTAGCTTGCATTTTATCTATTTCTTTTACCATGTTGCTTCTACATGTGCACTTTGATGGGTCCTTGACTAAAATTCCATGTAATTAAAAATCTTGTCAGCATTCCAATTGTGCAGAGGACCTTTTCCTTTTCTTTCATATGGATAATCTTTTTATACTATGGTTCTGAATTATGGCACCATCTTTGTGCAATATAAATGCTATCAATAATAATAGTTTTAGTTCTTAGATGCTCTTTTGCCCCTTAGTTTTTGTACACTTGTTTGTATTTTCTTTTACTTTTAAGTAAGTTATTACATGGCTTACTGGAGTGGCAACTGATTGTTTCTGTAATGAATCAGGTACTTGCTTCCAGAACACATGGGACAATGTACCCTGCGGATAACTTATTCTGCTCATACCGATTTAAGTGTCAAATTCCAGTCTCACCGTAGCAGGTGTGTATATGTATGATGTTGGCTTTCTTTACCACTTGTTTTGTGTTTTCTTTTTTCGTAAGTCATATGTAAGCAAGCACATTCTTGATCTAGGTTTTGTGCTACATCTCTTTTACATGCCTTTTTACGAGCCACTTTTACATTAAACACGTTCCCCTGGCTCTGGATAGCTCATAACTAGTCACCTAACTCAACATATTTGCAGCCTATATCTCCTCCTTCATGGCCACAACTTAAACTCTAAACTTAGCCATGCAAACCAACCCCCCCCCCCTCCGAAAAAAAGGTGAGAGAAAGAGAGAAAAAAACAAATACACACAATATGCTGCTGAGAATTGAATTCCTAGTGACATTAATTGGATGGTTTGATGGAATTGAATTTTGTCTGAACTTTTTCCAGGGACTACACAAATCCTTATCTTCCTGTTGCTCCTTCAGCCATTGATGGAAGTGGTCAGGTAAGGCATCAGTGAATGATGCAATTAATAGTATAACTGGGCTGGCTCACATTCCAATTAAATACTGATTTTTAAATCAGGGTCTAATAATTTTTCAATGTCTTTTGTTTCTTGCAGTTCGTTGTGGGCCTTGATGGGAAGAAATTAGAACCCGAGAGTAATGTTCTTCTTGCATCTATTGAGAACATGCAATATGGTGTCACCTTGGATGTTTTGCACATGGTACCCACCAGATTCTTTTTTATGAGCTTTTGACTTCTTTGTATTGCTTGTTGTTTCTTGATTTTTTTAATTTATTTTATCTGCGTTTCTTTTTTTCATTTTTATTATTTTTATTATTATTATTATTATTTTTACTTTACTGTCCACTTTACTGCCCTGCCATGTAAATTTTGGAGCAGGTCTTCTCTGCTTTTGGGCCTGTCCAAAAAATTGCCATGTTTGACAAAAATGGAGGACTTCAGGCTTTGATTCAGTATCCAGGTAACTTTTAATTTTAAGACGATGGTAGAATTCTAGTCGTAAAACTCTTAGTTGTTGTGATTGCATAAGCCAGACAGAAGGTCAATGACTTGGTCGCCTGCAAATTGTTTTTCAATGTGGTTGCTTGTCACACAGAAAGTGGCATCTGACACATGTATTTGAACACCCCAATCTGTGCAGTCCATGTAACCCCGACTGCAACATCTATGGATTTTGCAGTTCTTTTGAAGCCAATTTGTATTGTTTTTGTTTCTTGTGCATTGAATTGTAAAATTATTGTTAAGTCCATAAATGCAAAACCATGATACCAAACAGAAACAGCTGGTTGAATATGTTACCTGCACATGTTAGACCATTACACAGTTTGACTTTGTCTGTTGTGATTTGGATCTCTCTCTCTTTTTTTTTTGGGGGGGGGGGATACATTTTATAATTAAGAACATATAAAACAAGTTGTCAAAAAATTTAAAATATATTAAGAATGCAATATCAAGATATTTTCAATCTTTCAGCTGCACTACTTTTTGGCTTTCTTTGTGTAAGATTAAACTAGAACAATATCTTTTTTTTTTAATCTTATGTATGAGGTTTACCTGCTTTTGTCTCTGCTTAAACCTCCTCCCTCATCTGTTGAGCAATGCCATTTCCCGTTTTATGACCCTGATATTTCTTCACTGACAAATGCTCTGATGATCAATGAGTTTACTGTATGCTTGAATCTGTTCTTCAAGTTTTCTGTCTAATTTCAATTGGGTTCTATCTCTCCTTTTTGGACCAACAATGAAACTTGAATGGCACATAAGATCACTCTTTTGAATTTTATGCTTTATTTTCTTCACCATTCTTTGGTTTTTATATTAAAATTTAGTATCGAGTCTAGTCCAAATTTCTTCCAAAACTTGGACTCTTAAAGTACCTCTGGTTCCTGTACTGGTATCAAAGACTTGTCATTTATGGACAACATGGACTGTAAAGCTTATTGCACGTGTCTTTTGTATCTTAAATTTAAACCACAATGGAGAGTTAAATGCCTGAAGGAGTATCACTGAGGAGAATGGACTGTTGTTGAAGATACTATTGTGTTTCAACATATTGCTTTAATCTGGTCACTGACCAGGATATTTACGCTCCATAGATGCCCTAACAATATTTACACTGATATAAATCGAATACTGTTTTCATTGTTCACCATAGACTCTTGTTGACTGCCTTTTTTCTAAATCGACAAATGCTTTAATGAATGGGCACTATGTTAAGTACTGTTTTCTTCTGCCCTGTAAACATTTTTGCTTCAGCTTGTATAGGTAATTTAAGAATTAAATTCTAATTGGATCTTTTATATGCACTTAGTTGTGACTAGTATATGTAATATCTTTGGTATGCTTAGTTCTCTCATGCCCCTGTTTCTCTTCCTCCACTTTTCACCACTTCTAGAATGTTCTTTTTCTATATCTACCATATTGATGCTGGACCAAAATCTGATGAACCATGGTATACGCTGTACTGCTTAAGAATATTTTATCTGCTATAAGATGGTGGTTGTCATATACAATGAGTTAGTTTAGCTTTTATGGCATATTATATTTATTGATGGTGGATTAACCTGCAGATGTTCAAACTGCTGTTGCTGCAAAGGAAGCTTTGGAAGGGCATTGCATCTATGATGGAGGGTATTGTAAGCTGCATATCTCATATTCACGCCATACTGATCTCAGTATAAAGGTAATCTTGAAGCATTTGATTTTCATATTTAGAAAGTCTCCTATATGCACATAATCAAGTTGCACATAAAGTAACAGGAAAGGAAAAGAACTGCTCTATCTTTTTATTTGTCCTTGTGCCTGTTGTAAGATATGAAGTCTCAAATATCTTGAGCATTTCTGAGGATATGGACCACTGACGGCCATAAGGCAAGTGGATCTTACATGGTCACTTCTTTGCAACTTTAACCTAAATTTCATAGCTAGTCATATTCTCAGTGCCTTGGTATGGGCAAAAGATTTGCTGCCATAGGGTTGTAACATTTTTTGTCTGCATGCCTTACATTCTCCCCGACGTGACAAGGTTCTTCCTTGGTCCTTCAGTCGGTCACCATCTTTAGGGTACCTTTCAACTTTTATACCTCAAGATTTTTTGAGACTTGTGTTGGCTGGACTTTGCCCTTAGATTGCCTCAACATTGATAGAAACCTGGTGGCGTGAGTGCCTACATATGGCATGCCCATTTGGTGCACATGTGGTCGTATTCTGGTATAGATCTGTTAATTGCATGCCCATGAGACTAATGGTTTGATCCAAATTTGAACCCATGCTGCCATTGTTGATTAGTTGACATATTGATTTCAGGTAAATAATGATAGAAGCAGAGATTACACCATTCCAAATGCTCCAATGATGAATGCACAACCATCAGTTCTAGGGCAGCAGCCGGTTCCCATGCTCGGTCCTGCAGGTCATCAATACAGTCCATACACATCAGCTCCTGAAAGAGTTTCTGCACCTCAGCCTTCAGCAGGATGGGGGCCCGGTGTTGCAACTGCACCTCCGACAATGCCAATGCAGATGCAGAACTATCCGTACGTGCCACCAGGTGGGCCTCCTGACATGAGTCCTGGGATGATGCCATTACAGAACCATGGTGGCATGCCTCAGACAAGGGCTCCTCCTTACAGCCAATGATACATTACCAAATTCAGTCTCTGCAATAACTTTTGCTTTTGGTTCTTTTAAAATGGCTACAAGCTGCTGCGGAAAGTGTGGGACATAGAAAGCATTTATGTAGGAGGACGTGCCTCTTGACAATCCATCTACACACTGCAGGGTATTGTCCTCGAATTCAAGGGGTAATGGAGGGTTTGCTTGTGTCATAATTTGGTGAAGGTGGATGGGTTATGCTTTTTTTTTTTCGTTTCGTTTCGTTCTCCTAGGCTTTACAAGATTGACATCTGCTTTCCAATTATGTACTGCATAATCACCTTTAGCAATTCCAATTTTGTTTTGGAAATTCCTCCTTGACTTTCAGGGGATTGTTGGGGTTCTATGCAGTATAATGTTTATTTCGCAGGCTTGCTTTCTTTGGTTCTTTAAGCGAAAGCCTCTTCTTTAATAGATTTTTTTTTGGGTGGTAAAAGCGAACGGTAGACCTAAAGCATAAAAAAGGCTAGAAATGCACAAGAGTAGGGATGGGAATGGGATTAGATAGGATGTGGGTTTTTCTGACTTCATATTCGCCTTGAATTGCTGTTATTCATATCTGATTCTCAAACTTGGGTTGGTTAAATGAAAAATCATATTCGATTTTATATATTTTTACAAAAACTCGATCCGACTCAGCAGATGATGAAGGGTGTGGCTCTCTCTCTCTCTCTCTCGGTGGGTTGGATTTTTTATAGACCAAATTTGTATATGAATTGACTTGATTATTCAATTAAAAACCACCTTTAATTCGTTCCTAACTTATTTAAAAAAAAATAAAAAAAAATCCATCGATTGGTTGGGATATTGTCATCCCTGCACGAGCTATTCAAAAGTGGAGTAATATCCCAATTTCCAAAGAAAATAGGAAAAGGATACTAAAAATATTCTACAAAAATGGTCAGGTGATCAAAAATATATTTTTTCCAAAATGAAAAATGTTAAACTCGGTTCTCCTTTTCTCGAAATAATAATTAAGGCCCTTCTCCAGAATTTTCAAACATCCATTTTTTTTTGGGGGGGATAAAGACCAAGTGGTCGTGTTCTGCCACCGCCACCGCCACCGCTAAATGATCGTGCACTCCCTCCACACCGTTGATTTCTTTCTCCATCATCACCAAATCATTGTTGATCCCTTCCTCCTCCGCCATTGTCGTCTCCCAATTTGGTTGACTCCTAATTCATCATCAACCAATCTCTCTCTCTAGAGTGGTCTTATCTTCTGTCTCTCTCTCTCTTTCTGAGTTTGAAATTTGATGTCATCATCTGTGTATGATGGTTTGGATTTGATGTCACCATCTGCTTTAAATTTGGTCTCCCTGTCTACCTTAAATCTCCGTTTGGAATTTGACGCCAATTTCAATTTGGTCTGTTCAAAGTCGTGTTTGATAGTTTGATGTCATCGTTGGCTTTAAGTTTGAATACATTGGTATGATAATGTGTGCATCGTTTGTTTAATGTGGGTAACATGTGTTTGATAATTTAATTCGATGAAAGACTGAAAAAGACAATGGAAGTAGAAATTTAGGAAAAATGTCGAAATCTGAGATGTGAAGATGATTTCTAATTTTCCATTGGAGAATGAAAAACCAAAAATGGAGTATAAAATCAGACTTGAAAAAGAAAAGATGTCTTGGGCTACTGGACAGCCCCGTGTCCAAGGAAACCGATCAAGTAAGGTCAGTCCAGAAAGTAAAATAAGCCTAAACTCTTACATACTAAACCCTCTCCACAGGCCGAAGCAGAACCAACCAAATAAAAGCCTAAAAACAAAAGCATCTCTAAGACAAAACGAACTTCATCTGAAAATTTCCACCACTACCATACAAGCGGTATCAATTTTAGCCCCAATATGGCCGATGACGCCATGGGTGTTAATTAATTTTATTTTTTTAGAATTGTCATTATTCAATTATTTCTTTTTTTTTTTTTAATTAACAGAAATTTGAATCTGAAATCTCTATATTGGGAAAGAAAATTATGATCACTGGGCTATCTGGACTGTTGGAAATTATAGGGTTCTCATGCGCATCGGAAGCATACAAATAATTTTTGAAAAAATAAAATAGGATCGGGTATAGATATGTACCTCGACGTGTAGGGTCTCCAAAAAAAAATAATCGAACCAGCTAATCCCTCGATCGAATCTCGCGGCTTGGATGGTAATCACGATATTAATCGAACCACCACCGCAATATCACAATACCGCTACCCTCAATTCGGTGATCCGAATGATACGAAAAATTTCCTATTCGAAATTTTTTTTAAGCCCTCTATATGCTCTGTCAAGCTCTCTAACGGTGTCTCAACCCAAAAAAATGCTTATGTATAATAGAGATGTTAGTCTCCTTCTGTATATTAAATTCTATATAAGAGAGATTCAATGAGAGGTTAGAATAATGTGGATAAGTGGGAGTTATCCCACTAACCCCTTTCAAATGTCCAAAATGCCCCTCTCGGACATTCTAAATTAATATCTCCCACTTGCACGTGATGTCATTTTACGTCCGTCAGAAGATCACAACTCATGCGATCTTTCTCGTAACCCTGCTGGACTTTCATATAAAATTGGGCGTCGTGCGACCGACGAATACACTTGCAAGTAAAGACCTCTCGATACACCTGTTAGGATGATCGAGAAGCCATCGTTAGTACAAAAAAATAAATTGCAGCATCCCAGATCCAATACTAATTACATTCATCGAAAGCATTCTCTAATAAACGTTTGACTATGTATCCATTATCATGCTTACATTCCAACGTGGACAACCATAATCGGCTAACCAGTGACTACAATACAATGATATAATGTCAATTGGTCTTCATTTTCTCAAACTCGAATCTATTAGTCTCAATTCAGCTGCTTTTCTAGACCTGTTCCTCAGATCTCAATATATCTTTCTGATTATCGGTAAACAGACTAAAGTAGCAACACTGAGCCAAAACTTCTAGAAACAACCAAAAGTGATAAGGGTACAAAAGAGATCCCACCCAATGGATCTTGTGTCTCACACAGTGGGAACGGAGATCTAAATCATATCAATATCTCAAATAATGCTCCCACTATTCCTGGTCATCATATCACACGCGGTATGAAATGCGTGCCACAGTGTTATTCTTCTATCTCTCAAAGGGCATATATCAAATATCTCTAACACTGTACAGGTATGAGATTCAGTTTACACATAAGATTTTATCCAGAGATCTCAGAAAGAGTATCTCAGAGATAATATCGTTAGTCACAGGTGATATCTGAAATCTCAAATCTGACTACTTATAGGCAACATGGATGTGAATACTTCTATGTTAGTCATATCGCATATGACCTCATCATGAACACATATCAGGGCAACTTCTGTTCTAGCAGAGCCACTCTCAGAGCCCCTTATAACTAGAAACCGTCTCATCTCCGCTCACTCAGAGCTGGAGGCGGTCACTTGTGTGGAAGAGTCGACCACATCTGCCTGACATATCATTTATCACAGTAAATCACAAAATATATGACAATTAAAATAGTATAATAAATAAACTTATGACTCAATCATGCACACATGTCATATATATACAACACAACAAGTATCAGTATAAGGTGAGAAATGTCAAAAATATACATAAAACCCAATGATTCCTATATCTCATACATGAATCTCTCATAATGGATTTATTGAAGGAATCAGTCACCACGCTGTATAGTATAGTACTTAATGTCACCTTACCCTTCTTGGTGATGTCTCTTATAACGTAGTATTAGGTATCAATGTGTTTGGTCTTATTGTGATACTTAGGGTTTCAGGTGTGGTTAATGGTGGTCTGATTTTCTCAATAAATCATCACTGATTTCCCACTATTTGCCACAACTCCTAAGTGATCCAGAAATCTCTAGAGCTAAACACTCTCCTGAATTGTCGCTGAGCGTACTACAAGCTCGGCCTCTATCATGGATAGACATACATAGATTTGCTTCTTGCTACTCCAAGACAACAAAACCTGATATCGATTTGCATACATTCAGATCACCAACCCAGTTGGTATTTAAATACTCAATAAGATGCAAATCACCTACTCCGTAATACAATGAGAGGTCCGCAGTTCTCTCGAGATATCTTAGAATCCTTTCATTGCTCTCCAGTGATCCCTTTTAGGATTCGATCGATACCTAATTACCATACTGACTGCAAATCAAATGTCTGATCGTATACGTAATACTGCGTATATCAGACTACTCAGTGCACTGGTACAATGGATTTTACTCATTTCCCTTGTCTTTTCCTGAGTCTTAGGGCATATGTCAAGAATTAGGTTTTAACTTCTTAGCGATGAGAGTATCTTTAGGGTTGTTATCGTTCTTCTCGAAACACTCGAGAACTCCCTTGATGTTGGACTCTTGTGAAAGAGCCAACACCTGTCTCGAGCGATTCCTCTGGATCTTAACTTCGAAGAAGAACTGAGCCTTACTCATATCCTTCATATCAAGACTCGACAATGTCCATGTCATCGTGGTCATCAGATACTCTCTATTATTTTCAGTCAATAGAATGTCATTCACACACAAGGACATGATCACAAAAGAGTCAAAAGAACGTATAAGGTATACGCGATGATCCTCCTCGATCATCACGAAACCATGAGATATCACATTCTCGTCAAATTTCAAGCGCAACTACCTAGATTGATGATTAAGGTCGCATATCTACTTTCGAAGTCAACAGATCTTATCATCCTGATCTACAGGAATAAAGCCAGATGGTTGTTCCTTGTAGATCTCCTCATTCAAACTCCTACTCAAGAGGACAGTCTCTACATCTATCTGGTGTCACTCTAGATCCATGTCCATGACAATCGCTAAAAGTAAACAGATCGATGTGATCTCGCCCTTAGTCTCAGTCTAACCCCTTGTTTTCAGATGGGCCTTATACATCTCCACTGATCCGTCGACATTTCTCTTGATGTTGAGAACCTACTTGTTCCCAAGAGCCTTACTACTCTCAGGCAAATCAACTAGATCCCAGATCCCGTTGATTTTCATCAACTCTTTCTCTCATCCATGGCCTTTAACCAATGGTCTCTCACAGAACCCTCAAGAGCCTCTAGGACTGTTTAAGGTTTCTCGTAATTCTCAAGAGTCACACTGAAAGCTTCTCCCTCAATTGAGAAGCGACGGTTATGTACGCGTCCTCAACTACTCTTATAAGGAGGGGAAACCTTTTCACCTCTATATGGATCACTCCCACTAGGACCAAGATCCGTAATAGATTCTTGGGTTCTGTCGCTGGGATCAGCTAAGCCATTAGGCTCACCCATCTCATAAAAGGTAAAGTTCCAATTGATTTCATTTCTCATAAGGAAATCATTTTCAAGAAACTCGGCATCACGAAACTCAATCTCAGAAATAGTGCCGTTTGTATGCTTACCTTGAACACATTCCCCTTGGAGTGTTCTGAGTATCTCATAGATACACCTCTTCTCTCGACCTTGTCTCTATCTGATACTATAGAGTCTGGCAGCCCGTGCAGCTTAAAAACATTGTCTACAAAGGATTGTGCAACGGTGTAAGCTGAATAAGGATGTTGAAGAGGAATGAAGTGACTGAATTTGGTTAACCTATCAATAACCACCATGATGGTGTTATACCCTTCAGATTCAGGTAAACTTTCAATGAATTCCATACTCACTTGAGTCCAAGCTTGTGTAGGAATAGAAAGTGATTGTAAGAGGCTGGGATATTGGATATTCTTATACTTATTCCTTTGGCAAATGTCACATTCCTGGACAAATTTGATTATGTCAGTTTTTAGAGAAGACTAATAGAAAATAGATCTGATCCTCTGGAGTGTGCATCGAAGGCTGAATGTCCACCCATTACAGAACTGTGTAATTGATGTATGATCTTATTTCTGAGTTGATTTCCTACCCGTATGTAAATCTTCTTCTTATACTCCAGTAGTCCATTTTCAAATTAAAAATTTGTCTTGCTTTCAGGATCTAAAGTCAGTTAAGCAATTAAAGCCTGACACTGCTTATCTTCCATATAGCTATCAGTAACCTCCTGTAGCCATTGGGGTCCGATCCATGATATGGCTGCTATTCCTTTTGTTTGTACATCCTTTGCAAGTTCTTCTTTTCTGGATAATGCATCCGCCATTCTATTTTCAAATCCTTTCTTATATTGGATTTCATAGTCCAGTCCAAGTAGTTTAGTAAGCCATCTATGTTGCAGGGTATTGGTTAACCTCTGTTCCAGCAAATATTTTAAGCTTTGGTGATCAGACTTTATTTTTAAATGATAGCCCACTAGGTAGTGTTTCCACTTTGTCACAGCCATTACTACTACCAACAACTTTTTTTTCATAAATGGAAAGCCCTTGGCTCCTAGGTCCCAAAGCTTTGCTCACAAAAGTAATAGGTTGGCCTTCTTGATCGAAACAGCACCCCATCCTTTTGAACATGCATCTGCTTCAATGACAAAAGGTTTGGAGAAATCAGGAAGTCTCATGATCATTTTTTTTTTTGTGCTGAACACTTCTTTGTTTGCTTTAAAAAAAAAAAAAAAAAAAAAAAAAAAAAAAAAAAAAAAAAAAAAAAAAAAAAAAAAAAAAAAAAAAAAAAAAAAAAAAAAAAAAAAAAAAAAAAAAAAAAAAAAAAAAAAAAAAAAAAAAAAAAAAAAAAAAAAAAAAAAAAAAAAAAAAAAAAAAAAAAAAAAAAAAAAAAAAAAAAAAAAAAAAAAAAAAAAAAAAAAAAAAAAAAAAAAAAAAAAAAAAAAAAAAAAAAAAAAAAAAAAAAAAAAAAAAAAAAAAAAAAAAAAAAAATAAAAAAAAAAAAAAAAAAAAAAAAAAAAAAAAAAAAAAAAATAAAAAAAAAAAAAAAAAAAAAAAAAAAAAAAAATAAAAAAAAAAAAAAAAAAAAAAAAAAATTTAAAAAAAAAAAAAAAAAAAAAAAAAAAAAAAAAAAAAAAAAATTTTTTAAAAAAAAAAAAAAAAAAAAAAAAAAAAAAAAAAAAAAAAAAAAAAAAAAAAAAAAAAAAAAAAAAAAAAAAAAAAAAAAAAAAAAAAAAAAAAAAAAAAAAAAAAAAAAAAAAAAAAAAAAAAAAAAAGCTCCAGTGCTTGCTCCTGAAGTGCAGCTATTTCAAATGACTAAAGTAATGTAGTGGGTTTCATCATCTGGAGAGTAGGTTTTAATTCTTCTCTTAGCCCACTTATAAAACCTGAAATGAAATAGGATTATGGGAGTTTGGGATTTTTATAAAGCAAGATTGATCACAATTCTTCAAACCTTTCTTGATACTCAGCTACTAAACTCATTTGCTGTAACTTGTTAAATTCTTCAATCTCGTCCTGAACAGCTTTAGCCTCAAACCTTTGGCAGAGCATTTGGAGAATTCTTCCTACTCTACTTCTTTAACATTTTCAGCCTTTGAAACCAGATTTTTGTTTTCCCATCAAGGTACATCTCTATAGTTTCTACCTATACCTGTCTGGGAATTTGATAGACTGAAAAAAAAATTGTGACATTTCCTCAGCCATATTCTTGGTTTCTCTCCTGTAAACACAGGTAACTCTATTCGGGGTGGCTGTGGTATGATTCCTCTGTGAATGAATTCTTTCTTGGATGGCAGGTGATAACTCTCCTTTTATTCTTCCCTCTGTTGGAGTAGAAAGGAGAGGTGATCTGCAAGATTTGTCTATTTCCAGTTCTTCATGGTTTATCTTTCTTCAACATTTTCATGATCATGTCGAATCATTCTTCAATGGAGGTTGAAAGGTTGTCTAGTCTTTGTGTTTGTTCTTCGATTTGTCTGCTCAACTCGATTTGCTTTTCATGGATTTCAATAGCCACTTCTTGGATTTTGAATTCTTGTTTCTTGATTTGCTCTTCCCATGATTTGGATTTTGTTCCTTCTGCCATAATTTTTTTTTTCAGAATTTGTCCAAGAACTCGTCTGCTCTGATATCACTTTGTCACAAGCTAGAATTGCATTTGGAATGCAGGATTGGTGAAGGAAAATATGATGGATATGAAAAGAGTATTTCGTGAGATGTGTTGATAGAAATTGATGGAGATTATAACAGTAGAATGACAGGGAAGAAAAGTAAGGGAGTAGTGAGAGGTAAGAGAGGTGGAGAAAGAGAAGGAGAGAGAGATAAAAAGCTAAGATTGGTATTCAGAACTTATGTTTCATTCTGTTCCTCCTCTTCTTGTTTAAGTACAGTTTTGATACATTCCTTCATCAGCTACCTAATCAACTAACTAATACTGATGTAGGATCAACTAACTCTAACTGTCTCTTATAACCTTATCCTTCACAGCTTACATTTGTTGCATCAGAGCTACCTTGTATCGTGACAAAGTCTTGACCCAATCCTGTGGCTTATAATACCCTCCATTCCATGAAACGTCTCTCTCGCTCTCTCTATCGGTCTGACAAAGAAAGAGTTGGAGACCGAGAGAAGAGGAAGCAAAGAATCTTTTTTGTTGATAAACCCTAATTTTGCATTCAGAGCTTAACAAGCGCCATGACTGCTCTTCAAGCTTCTCTCGTATCCAATCCTCCCACTCTTTCGTTTTCCTCTTCTAAGCGTTTCCGTGTTTTCTCTTCTTCTTCCTTCATTCATAGACGTTCTAAATCTCTTTCTCTTTCCTCCGTTTCTCGCTCTTCATTTAAATCTATTCCTTCCTCCAATTCACGGCTCCTTCACAACAACGGCTTCGTAACTGCCTGCACATTGCAACCAGAAAGGGCAAATTTGAGCTCTGAATCTGGTTTCTTCTTTGAGAATGACGAGTCGGTTTCGGATTTTGAAGCGTCGAAGAAAACCGATGAATTCGATGTGCAAGAACCTAAAACCGAAGTTCAGGAATTGGAAATTGAGCCTACAGAAGTAGAAAATAGTGTGTTTGAAGCTGAACTTGGACTGAATTCAGGAGAGAGAGAGAGAGAGGAAGATAAGAAGAGTAAGCTTCCCATTGTGGTGTTCTTTATGGGATTGTTTGCAACGGCGAGAAAAGGGTTTGAGAAAATTGCGATGTCTGAGTGGTTTAATTGGTGGTCTTTTTGGAGACAAGAGAAGAGATCGGAGAGATTGATTGCTGAATCTGATGCTAATCCAAAGGATGCGGAGAAGCAAAGTGCTTTATTAACTGAGCTCAACAAGCACAGGTTTGAATTTTTATTTTAATGCGTTGAAATTATTCGATAAAATGTTTGGTTAATGGGTCAGTGAGGTATATTGAGTAACGAAAGTGGAAAAGAGAAAGGTATAGTGTGGATATGGTTTCACCAGGGGCCTTTTTGCTTGTTCCATGAACTGGGTATTTATAGTATTCCGTAGAAATGGAACCATTTTTGGATAGCTAATGGGTTCTAAGACATTAACATTCTATTTGTTTTGATATCCTAACTTCTTAAATTTTCATGTTGTGTGAGCTATGTAGTATATTGTTTGGCACTTGGAGAGCATGTTTGGTAAAAGTAAAAAGGATTGAGTGGTATACTGCTGTCAGCCAAAGAAAGGTCTTGGAATAAACCCAAAAATGCCAGTAAATTAATAAATACAACACCCACAACAAAACAAAATATAAATAATGAGATAGACATTCATTTATGTGATTTAACACCCTTTGTCTATGTTAATAGGAGATCAAAGTTCTTTTCTTGAGAATAAATTGATAGAGGTGTAATGAGCTCTTTGGGAACCTAACCAAACCCAAATGCCTATTGTGTATCTTGTCACAATTTCTAAATAACTCTCTTTACCCTTCTAGAACCCAAAGTGTTTCCCACAATCCTAATTTTGCCCTAAATACTTTTTACTTGCTGTATATGGAGTATATATGGAATTACCATTTTCCTAAATAAAAAACTATTTTAAATAAGAAATGTAACTATATTCATATAAGAAAACTTGGCACCCAAAAACCTTTATATTTAAAAAAAAAAAAATGTGCCAACCCCAATATTTTCCTTTGAGACTCAATCCAAATGCTAATGACTATCATGAAAAATTGTGAAAAATTCATTAGCCTTTGAAAATACCACTACTACGCACAAATCCCGAATAAGGCAATGGTCCCATCCCATACTTGATTAAAATAAATGATCAATCTATCATGTGTAACTGCTTTCAGGTCAATGGCCCTACTTGATATTGGAGAGCAGTCTCTATCTCTCCATTGTAATACCAACAGGTTATCCCTTTCACCACCATTTATACCCTGGAAACAAGTTCTTCCTAAATTTCATTGACTGTACAGCTGTTATTGCCTTGGTGTGTGTTTTGTTTCCAGCCTGGGACCTTTGCTTTGATTTCATCAAGATAGTATAAACTCTGATTTAATCTTCCATTCTTTAGAACTACGCAACCAAGAGTTCCCTTTTAGAACTCCACTGTAAGCTTTGTAACCATAACCTTGGGAGTCTACAAAACTCAAAGAAATTAGATTCCTTCGCATATTTAGAACATAAGCAACTAACTCCAAAGTGCATTCTGCTCCATCAAACATTTTAATTTGTATAAATCCAACACTCATGATATCCATAGTTAAATTATCATCTAATTTGAAGTTACTAGTCATGCTTTCAAAATAAAGAATTACAATATTCTTTCCTACAACATACGCAAGTAATACAACATAAATACAAATACTAACCATCATGAAAAATTACATCATTTCCTTTAGATATTATGGAAGCATCTCCATCACCATTTCATGTGAATGAACACTCAATACTCTTTTGGTCTTCCTTTTCCTTGCCCCTTTTTCTACTATAATCCTGCTTAAGGTATCCATATGTTTTGCATCCGAAACGCTAAACATCATCCAAAAATCTGACTTTAGACTCAAACCTGTCTATCTGAGACCTTCCCTATTTTTCACCCCGTGTAACCAATGCCTTATTATACCTATCATTGGATTTAGATTTCCCACTAGAATCATAGGCTACCATGTTGACAATACTTGTTGCATGGTCAGTGTTTATTTTCCACACAATGTCTCTATGCAATTTTCATATGAACCTGGAAGTGAGGCCAAAAACAATAGAACCTCGTCCTCATCTTTAAGTTTTACCTCATTTTTCTTTGTTGATCAAGAATTCTATTGAACTTGTTCAGGTGCTCCACTATTTTTTGCTTTCCTCCATCCAAAATTTATATAACTTTTTCTTCAAATGTAACTTGTTGGTCAAGCTTTTCCGATCCAACTTTTCCCAAATATCAGCAACGGAAATCTTATCAATAATATTGTTAACAATGTTATTTGCAGGACAAAACTAAGTGACACTCACACACCTTTCTTCAAATCTCTCTAGATTCTCGTCACTCATTGCTTCTGATTTGGCTTTAGAATCTTTCAGGACTTTTGCCAACCTTGTTAAACGAGAAGATCTTTTAGTTTCTCTGAGATTGTGTAAAACTATTTCAACCATCAAACTTTTCAGTTGTGAATTTTGGAGAGATACATGCCGGGTTGGTGACATTTTTTAAACAAATGGAGTTGTGAATTTTGGAGAGATCCCTGCCATGTTTGTGACATTTCTTAAACAAATGGAACCCTGCCTTGATACCACTTGTTAGGAAAACAACCCACAAATACAAAAATAACAAATATAACACTGACAAGCAAACCAAAAATTAATAATGAGAGAGAGAATTATTTTATGTAATTTGGCTCTATTTGTCTTTGTTGATAAGGGACTCAAATTCTTTATTATGAGAGTAAATTGATATAAGTAGTAATGATCTAATTGATAATTCATCCAAACTCAAATTCTATTTGTATATGCTCTCACAAATCCTAAAGAACTCTCTCTGCCCTTTAAAACAACCAGAGAAAACTACGGAGCCCCCTAAGTGTTTCCCATAACCTTAATTTTACTCGAAGCACTTTTACTCACCTAAAGAAGTTATATATTGATTATACCTAGAGTTGCTATCTTAAATAAATAACTAATCTGAATACAAAACATAATAATACTCAAATAATGAAACTTGATATCCAAGAAAAACTTTCTATAAAAATATGAGGCAACCCAAAGAAAAGGTAATAAGTTACGCAATGTAAAAACATGGGGTATGATAACCTAAATTTAATATGCATCCTGCTAGTCTCCTAAAAGTTAAAGTATGTTCCTCGATACTTTCCCCTTTGTCAAACCTGCCTGAAGAACTATGATACTTGTTGATTTCTATTTGTTATTAGAATGAGTTTCAGTTGCTGTTTATTGAAGGGCTGTTGTAGTTTAGCTCATTATGTCATGCCTTAGTCTGTATTTTTTCTCCCTTTATTTTAATATTCTAGTAATTCAACTCTGTTTCCCCTATAGCCCTAAATCTGTCATCAGACGTTTTGAACAAAGGGAACATGCAGTAGATAGTAAGGGAGTTGCAGAATATCTTTGAGCTCTGGTGGTTACAAACGCTATAGCTGATTATCTTCCAGATCCGGAATCTGGAAAAGATTCCAGCCTTCCTACATTGGTATGGGAAACCCATCTCTGAAATACTGCTATTATCCATGATTTCTTTTTTATATTGCATTTGGAATAGACATGGCAATTCTTTCCACAACAGCCATCTCCGAGAACAACGGCATCTTTGATTGCAGGATGCTTCTTTATTGATTGCAGGATGCTCCCAGAAATGGCAATTCTAATTGATTGCAGGATGCTCCTTAATTTTCATATTCCTATTTAGTTTCTCCAAAAGGTGTCCTCCAGTTCATTTATGTGGTTTTGTGGCACATAAAACTGCAGACTCAAGCCATGCTAGATCAAGAAAGTTTAAAAAATTATAATATCTTTGATTTGATTGTCAATTATCTAATGCACAAGATATGTCTCAAATAGTTTCTTTTTGATCATTTTGATTGAAAAGTGGATTTGATGAAGTCCTCCAAATCTCCGAAATCTTGTCCTCTTTAAGCTTTTTTTTTTTTTTTTTTTGCAACAATATACTTTTTCAATTTTTTTTCCCCATTAATCCAGTTTGACAAGTTGAAAAACTTTAATCTTTCTTTGCTATTGATGAAATTGTTAAGTAACCCCTCCAGCTGAAATACTTATTCCTTACTTACAGTGAAAGACTGGTAACGTGATCAAATGTGACTGTGTAATACACCTGTGATTCCTATTTTCTACAGGTGGAAGTACTACATTCTTGGTTAGCTTTCCATGTTATGTATTTTGTTCTTTTCATGTTAAATAAATGTGAAAATTGTATGCAGTTGCAAGAGTTGAAGCAGCTTGCATCTGGAAATGTGGATGAGTCGTTTTTCAGCCCTGGGATTTCTGAGAAGCAGCCATTGCATGTGGTTATGGTAAGCAATGGTGTACAAGTCTTCAATCAAACTCTTATCTCCATTATTTTGAGCAACTGCATTGCATGCTGGTATTTTGTTGCAGTTGCAGAATTTTAGTCCTGTTTAAATTATAGCTGCTTCCGTTCAAAACTTCAGGCCTGTACTTCTACAATAGGTTGACCAAAAAGTACCACACAGAACTCATCTCAACTATTTTGTTCACAGTTGCAGTTGGACTTGTATGGTGCATTCTTTTTTATTATTATTGTCATGAAGTTATTTGATTTGCTGTAATTCTTATGTAACAAGTAGGAACTAAGTGTTCCACTCTCAATCACATAGCACACCTTGAGTATCACTGAGTTGGAGTTTCATATTTATACCGCTCAATATTGTTATCAGGTTGATGGGTGCTGCAGCTCTTCAAAAATATATTAGTGGCTTAGGTGGAATAGGAACTTCAGGAGTTGGTTCAAGCTCTTCGTATGCTCCAAAGGAGTTGAATAAAGAAGTCATGCCTGAGAAAGTAAAACATTATTCTCTGTTTTTGCTATTTCTATCCGTAATTATGGCACAAGTAACACCTTTCCTTTTTCAAGTGCTGGGGAATTAGCTTTATATTTTGATGGTTAAACATTTGGATGTGCATTTGATTGATTTAAGTTTGGTTTGATTGAGTTCCTTGATACTGGCAACTCATTTAGCTGATTGGTGTTGGTTGCAGAATGTTAAAACTTTCAAGGATGTCAAAGGCTGTGATGATGCAAAACAAGAGCTTGAGGCAGTAGTAGAGTACCTAAAAAATCCAGCAAAATTTACTCATTTAGGGGGAAAGTTGCCAAAGGTTTGTTCATGATTTGTATATTTGTTATACCTTTCTTTTGACAGCATGATTCTTCATGTTTGTTTCTGTTATCTTTTAGATAGGATTGTAACCTGATTGTAGCTAATGAATGATGAGGTGTCTGGTCCACCTTATATTCCCTTGTTTCTGACTAAAATAACATTTATCCAAATCGACCTTATTTCTGAGTGCTGAATACAATACTGATTTTAACTTTTTTTTTTTTTTTTGTCTTGGATCCAGTGCATAGATTATTTTGGAAAACAATTTTTTACCCTCCCTGTATATTTCTCAGTAATGTCGCTGAGCAGTTATTTAACAACCTTAATTACATGCAGCAGGGAATTCTTTTAACTGGAGCAGCTGGCACTGGAAAGACTCTACTTGCCAAGGTGAGGGTTTGATCAAGGAAATAAAGGTTTCAACATCTTGAATGGTTGTTGTTGAGATATTGAACTTAGGGTAAGTTTAGTTCGCGGAAGGGGAGGGGGAGAGGGAGGGAAGTGAAGGGGGAGATTTATTTCACCTGGTGGAACTAAATGCATTTCTTTCTTTTTTGGTTGGTAGGGATGGAAGGGAAGGAAATGTGTAGTATTTTTTTTTTTTTTTGGGGTTGGAATAAAAAGTGAAAAAAAATACCACCTTATTTTTTAACTTAACTATTATACCCTTGTAAAATAATATTTTTAATATTTCTCATCGCATAATTTTTTTTATTTTTCTAATTTAAAATATTTTTCTAAAAATGTAATTTTTTTCTATAAAATAGCTATTTAACATATTTTTCTTATTTTTTACAAATTATTTTCATTATTACTTTTATATTAAATAAAATTGGAATAGTAATGAAAAAAAAAGTAAAATCTCCATCATTAATAAAAGAATAATTTGTTCAATAAAATTGATGAAGGTAATTAAATTTTATTACTTTATATTAAATAAAATTGAAATAAAAATAATAATAGACAATTTTGTAAATATCAAAGAAGGATAAGGATAAATTTGTCTAAAATTTCATTTCCTTCCCAATCCGTCCACTTTGGGATGGAAATAAATCATAAAGGGGAGGGATTGGAATTACATCCAACCTCCCTTCCACATTTCGTTCCTTACGAAATGAATGAAAAGAACCATTTCATTCCACTTTTACTTCCCCTCCCATTTTCCTTCCACTTTACACTCCAACAAAACCTGCCTTTAAGCTTTGTGTATATTTCTTTAGATGAGAATTCATGTCTTTGATCTCTCTCATGCAAACTCACATATTTTTTGGGGCCCAAATCTCTTTAATTGCTCAAGGATTATGAGGGGAAATGCTTATTAAGAGTCATTGTGGAGGTTCCACTTTGACTGATTCTTTTATAGGAAAGAACCAAGTTCTTTCTTTTCATTTTTTTTTTCTTGGTGCTACCTTGAATGCCGAGGGAGTCTGTTCTTCAAAAATGGCTTTTAGTCCTCCTGCATATACTATCAGTTATTTAATTAGCGAAGTTGGAAGAATATACAGCATGGCTTCTGGCTTTGCAATGCTTGTGATCTATATATTGCTGGTTAGGCACCTTCATTAGGCCTAAGGTTTCCCCTCGCATATTTCGTTTGCAACTGATTGACATAAGCATCTTTCTTTCTCCATATATTAAGGTATTTCTTTTTCCCTTTCTTCATATAGAAATTCTGACTATTGCTGTTGCATGATGAAGGCTATTGCTGGAGAAGCTGGTGTTCCTTTCTTCTATCGAGCAGGCTCTGAATTTGAGGAAATGTAAGTAGTTTAAACTTGCTGAATAAATATTTAGCATTTTTCAAATGCAGAAGAAGATTCCCTTAATAGAACTGTGCTTCCAGTAAACTGTTTTCACTTGCCTCTCATGAGGAATAAGGATTTCTTAATGCTGATTTTTATTCACACGTCAACATTTCATGTTATAGCTCTATAGCAAGGATGGTGGTGGTGGTGGTGGTGGTGATGATGATGTTTGTTGTTTCTCAAATAATTGAATTTTACTTTTATTCCCAAAGAAACCGGCCTCTTAATTGGACCTGCTGTTTTGGAGATTACCTGAATACAAGCTGAGCACTTGGTCATGTCATACTCGAATTTGTGCCATCAAATGTAACTCTTTCATAGGTTAGAATTAGTTGTTTGCATGTCGTTTACTTAAATCCTTATGTTTGGCAAAGAGATCATTTGGCTGAATAAGGAGAAAAAAGAGAAAAAGGGGAAATGGATATCTTTTTCTTGGGTTGCTGGCCTGGTTTAGCTGATCATATATGGCATATATATCCACAACACTTTTGGCATAACAGCCAATAATATATGAACTATGTAGCAATATGAGGAATATATTGATAAAATGATGGATACCATATGAGGTTGTTTCCACCAAGTGGAAGTGAATTTAACATTGTTCTCTAGGTATGTTACTAATATTGTTTCTGTGCGCATCTTTTCTGTCTCAATTTTTGAATCAAGCAAGTCTTTATCTCCATGGAAGCTTTCCTTTTCTTTGGTACCTGCTTGTTTGAGCTGCAATTACATGCTAATATGAACTGACAAATATTGTGGTTTTGAAATTGGCTATTCATAGTCTTGGTATGAGATATCTCTACTCCCTTTGTGTGAACTCTTACATTGCTTATATCTTTTATCAGGTTTGTTGGAGTAGGTGCTAGACGTGTAAGATCTCTATTCCAAGCAGCTAAGAAAAAGGTAGGTTAATTTTGATGCTCATCTTCAACGAAGTTATGAAATTTAAAAAGCATTCAATCTCCCAGTAGTTTGCCCCAAGATAATTTTGTTAAAGCTTGTTTATGATGATTGAAGAAGGCATGTATGTTACATGTTGGATCAATCTCACAGTATTTTTTTTTTTGGGGGGGGTGCTTGTTTTGTATTTTCTATGCTAAGATTGTGGATTTTTACCTGTATCTTTTATATCACTATAAAAAGATTAAGCGGCTCTTAGAACAACTTTGGCCAAGGGGATTTTATTCACACACTATTAGTTCATATATTAATAATCTCCGTTTGTTCAGATATTAGTAGCCAGAGCTACTGTGATAATTAAGTTAAACAAAAAATACATTATGATGTTGAGAAATCAGGATCCTTGAAGAAAGGATAGTGACACAGATAAATCATGTACCATTTGCATCTTGCACAGACCATTTCATTTTCACATGCTTTTCAACAAAATGCTTCTAAAATTCGAATTTCAAAGGATATTGTTTATGGCTTGTTTTAACTTCAGGTTATTCCTGTTCTGAATCTGTGAAGAACATTTGATGCAGTCTTGATGTTGCACCTAAATTGCATTGCTTCCAGCATTTGTCTATGGAATATAGAATCGACTTAATGACAGGAATTTAGGATGATCAATCAGATGCACATTTATGGCACAAAGAGATTGTATGTCAATGAGGATCCCTTTCATATATTTCTTGGCAGATTTAGATAACTGCAATTACATTTCCTTGGTTCCTGAATGCCCTGTTTGACTCCTTACACTGTTCACTTTCCCCAGGCTCCTTGTATCATTTTCATTGATGAGATAGATGCTGTTGGATCTACTAGAAAACAATGGGAGGGTCATACAAAAAAGACACTGCATCAGTTGCTAGTTGAAATGGATGGGTTTGAACAGAATGAGGTAAAGTATAATACAGAACGGCATAGGGTCAAGAATTTGATGATATTTCCTCCGTTAGTGGCTGAATGGTATTCTATTTACAGGGCATTATACTGATGGCTGCAACAAACTTGCCTGATATACTTGATCCAGCCTTAACAAGACCTGGTAGATTTGACAGGCATGTAAGTTTGTTTTTGCAATTTGTGGACATCTGTTTTGAATTTGGGAGATTCTATGTGCCACGTTCCGCTTATTATAACTGGTGTTTTTTTTTTGGGGGGGGGGAGTGCCCACAACATTGGGGGGAGGGGGAGGATACTTGGTTCATATCAATGATACTCCCCAGCTGCTTCTTGCACACTCTATCCTTCATGAAGGGCTTGTAACTGGGACAGTTTTGTTTCTCAGTTTCTACTACATGAGTGTTTTGTATTAGGAGCTTTATTTGTTTCTAGTTCGGATGGTGATTGGAACCTTTGTAAAGGGTGTATATGATCTAAATCTACTAAGTTCTGTTATTCTAATTCTTAGCTGGGCCTACTGACGTTTGGGCCATGGTATAGAAATCAAGGAGTTGAACAAGCACGTCCAAAAAGATTGATTTCTATCTAGTTTCTAGAGATAGAGGACGATATTGTAGACTTTTGTCAAAAAGAAATGAAAAAAAAAATCTTTGCTGAGTTGTACTTCCGATATGTCTGGGCATTCTCTGTACTTTATTTTATTCTTTTTTTTCCACTTAGTCCAAGGGAGAGGAAAAAAAAAAAAATCCCCTTTGACAGGAATCTATTTTCAGATTGTTGTTCCAAATCCAGATGTAAAGGGGCGTCAAGAAATTCTGGAGCTCTATTTACAGGATAAACCATTGGCTGATGATGTGGATGTTAAAGCCCTTGCTCGTGGCACCCCAGGGCTCAATGGGGCAGGTATGACTTTCTATTATGTAGAAACTATTTCTTTAATTTTACATTTATTCCCAATAAGCTACATCTTGTCACCGAGTAAATGAAAGCCTTTGCGATGAGGACATTCTATCATCTGCTTCATTGTTTTCATTCAGATCTGGCAAACCTGGTAAATATTGCTGCCATTAAAGCTGCTGTTGAAGGTGCAGACAAGTTAACTGCTGCAAAGCTGAACGATGCAAAAGATAGGATAATTATGGGCACACAGAGGAAAACTATGTACATTTCAGAAGAGTCAAAGAAGGTACCCTTCTCATACTGTAACAGTGATATGGATTATGCCTGTATATTTATGTGTAGCTCACCTGTTTGTCAGTTCTCCATGTAGTTACAGAACTCATGGTTTAAAACCTGGCTAATTACCTGTTTCTTCCTGATGTATAATGTGAGGAAAAATATGTTTTCAAGTAATAACAGTTGATTCTGGTATATGATTGTCAACTGACTTTGTTGTGAGGTAAATGAATCATTGTCATATGATGAGATGAGGCTTGGATCACAATCTGATCCACATTTTAGTTTACCATACCAGAGGTTGTTCAATTTGAGAATCTTGGAGGTCATAATGAACTGTTCTACAGTTACATCGCAGTGGTATGCTTTATTGCTATATGGATTACTTCTGCAATTGAGAGGCTACGTGTTGGTTTAACATTCCTTGACAAGATACTAATGTCAATAATGAGGTGTATGTTTTGCTGCATGAAAATGTGGGAAAATTTTCTGTTGTTTGATTTGATTCTCCTTGTTCATTTTACCATGCATGCCTGTTTAAAAGTGAAACCACTTTTTATCCTTATTCTATTCAGCTCTATCATATTAGCTGACATCCTGACCTCTGTTCAGCTTACTGCATATCATGAGAGCGGCCATGCAACTGTTGCCTTCAATACAGACGGTGCAAATCCAATTCACAAAGCAACTATAATGCCTCGTGGATCTGCATTGGGCATGGTTACACAGCTCCCATCAAGTGATGAGACATCAATCAGCAAGAAGCAGTTATTAGCACATCTGGATGTTTGCATGGGAGGAAGGGCTGCTGAAGAGCTCATCTTTGGTCAAGACTCTATTACTACTGGAGCAAGTAGTGATCTAAATACAGCTACGGAGCTTGCTCAATACATGGTAGTAATTTTCTATCATCACTCCTGCACAATTACTTTATTTTATTTTATTATTTTTTCCCTCTCCTCCCTCAAGGCTCAGTTTGTTGCTGTACTACTGCATAATTACTGCACTTTCTGGCTCTAAAATAGGCAAAGTAAGTAGTTTCTGGAAATTGGATTCTTCTTGATCTTCATTTCTTTACCGGGCAAGGTATCAACATGTGGGATGAGTGATGCAAGTGGACCTGTTCACATTAACGAGCGGCCAGGTTCAGAAATGCAATCACGAATCGATGCTGAAGTATGTAGTCTGGATCTCAAGTCTCTCTCATGTTTGGCTTATAGACAAGATTATCTTCTCCCTGATTGGTGTCCTCAATGTGCAGGTTGTCAAACTCCTCAGAGAAGCATATGACCGTGTAAAAGCCCTTCTTAAAAAGGTTTGTTCATGAAATTCAATATGATCTTTTTCTTAAATGCCAAGGAAAACTATCTTTAAAAGATTGGCTTAGAAAGTTGTTTGAACTAGTCAAGCATGCTATTTCTACGTAAATAGTGTGCTTAACTAGCTCCTATGCTATACATCACATGAGAGATTGACTTTGGATGAAAATGTATTTATATTTTCTTTCAGCACGAGAAAGCATTGCATGCTCTGGCTAATGCACTCCTAGAGTGTGAGACACTTGGTGCCGAAGAAATCAGGTGGATACTAGTGCCATATCGTGAAGGACGACCACCTGAGCCAAAACAAGAGGAATTACCTGAGCCGCAACAAGAAGAAGGGGAGCTTGTATTGGCTTGAAATCCAGGTCTTATTTTTGTAATTTTCTTCAATTGTAGGGGAGCACTGTACAGTGTATTCAAAGCACTACAGGTAAAATTATTAATGCAAAGTCCTTACATTTTTTCTCTCTCCTAACCCCATCATCAGGTAAAATTATTGATACGTTGTTATGGATGTGCTCGTTGTCTTATGATGGATGGATTCATTCAGTTGGTGCATACGCTTGGGTCGAAAGTGTCATCTGGACGTGGGTGGGGAAGACTGTTTGGGGCATTAAAGGGGGGAAGAAAAATGTTCGGCTGACAATTTTATTCATCACTGCGGTATGTATTAAACCTTTTGGTTGCAGCCTTTAATTATAACCAATTAGCTATTTTCTCGGGCCCAACATACTGCACCTTTCTAGGAATTGAATGTGTTGCTGCAATGATCTCACATTAATGAACCTAGTGAAAAAGGCACTGCCCTCCCGGACGGACTTGCTTTCCCTAAAGTAAGGTTAAAATATAATGTGGAGTCCAACAAAAATTAACGAAGGATGTGGATGGGAGAGAGATGGGTCTCTTAAGCAAAGCTACAAACACCCTTTCCCCGTTCTGGATGTTGACAGTTGCTTACTAAGAATGCAGTTGGACAGATGAACACTAGAGAAGGAACTAAAATCAGAATTTATACTATGAAAGTGATTTACGGGTGCGATATCATTAACCCAAAAAGAAAATTCATATCCTCCAGAATGAATGAGCACAAAACAGATAAAAGTGAGGCTTATCTAGTTCTGCAAGGTCAAGCCTAAATTGATACTGCATATGCAATGCTCATGATCGCATGACCAAAATGCCATGGTCGAAAATGAAAAAGAATCTGAATCTAATGAATTGACCTCCAGTGCCATAACGTGCTTGGAGCGTTTAATGTGGATATAGAATTATGAATGAGACCAAAGCCAATAAAAGCTAAAACTAATAGGGAGAAAAGAACGAGTGATTTACAAATAGCAATTCTATTGCAGAGGATTTTTACAACAATAAAAGCATGGCAGACTGCAAGAGCCCAATCTCTCGAAAATAGAGGCACTAGTCTTTCTTTTATCCTTCTCATTCGTGGAAACTTTTATGAATCTTCCTTATAAGACCATGATTCTATTGGAACTAAAAGGGCATAGAAATCTTTGAATGAAGTTTGAATGACATAGCACATAACAAACAGAAGGCAAAAGAGAGCAAGTGTATCCCAAATACGGGAGGAAGAACAGCTACCAGTCTGTATCCAAAGCCTCCTGGATGTGAAAGCCTTGGAAGCTTCATCCATGGCAATAGTTACTCCCAATCGATTCTCATTTGCAGTCAGACCCGATCAATTGGTTCAGTTTGGTCCTGCACCGCCAATCGCTCACAAACTTCCGCAAGTGATTTGAGATTGCACTTGATTAAGGCTTCAACAAAGTAGCAAGTCTCATCTTTGGTATTCCCCTCGGGCACATCGACCACAAAAGACTCAATCACCATAGTCCCTGGTCTTCCATCAATGATCTCTGGATGAAGAGAAAGGATTGAAGAGTAGTTCTGAAACAATGTTTAAGAACAATACATCACTAAATTAAACCACAGAAGCAATTTATTTTATTATATAAACATTATTTTTGAAGAAAAAAATAAATAGTACATTTACTTAATTTCATCCTCATCTCATTTAGTTTCATCCTCATCTCATTTATCTAAATTATGTTTGCAAATAAATGACGTCATGAAGATAAACATCTCATCTCATTTAAGAGAGACTGCACAGAAACAAAGTGTTCTCATCAAGGAATCTGATGGCTTCCTCTGTAATTTGATTAGAAAGAGAGCCACCTACTCTTTGCTCACAAAGAAGACAATTAGCAGTATGAGACTAGACCAGAGATCTCAGCGCTAAGCATAAAGAGGCTCTATCTTGCCAGAATGTGCAGCTTTACAAGGAAGTCTTGAAGAACCATGATTCGTTTATCTGGAGCAATCGAACCTTGTGCAACAATCGGGTGACCTTTCTCACTTGCATTATAAACCCCATATTTCTAGTAGCAGGATTTTTATTTTTATTTTTTCCCCCCTATCATGTGTTTTCACTGAAGGAATTGTATTCCCTAACTGCTAGTCATGAGTTCTTGTCATGTAAGATCCACCAGAGAATAGATGACAGACTGTCATACCAGACAGAACTCAACCTACAATTGACTAAAAAAAGTGAACCGGGAGATGCTTTAATAAAAATCAACCCTTAAATATGTGATACCTTGATCCTGTGGCATCATGGGCATGAGGAAAACCACACGTAGAGGCAATGCCAAGGGGTTTCTAATGGATTAATAATTTACACAAGAAACAAAGTTGATGAGAAGTAAGCTCTGTTTTGCCCCAATTTGGGCAAGGTTGTACAAGTTTTATTTTCTGCTCTTATCTTTTTATTATTATTAATATTATTTTTATCTTACAGTTATTTTCTTTTCCTTCATTATTTTAAGCCACAAGGCCAATGAATAGCAGGGACACCCAAATCCAACCCTATGCCTTTCATCTGCTGATCATGAACTGGATTTCCGCAATGACAACTACAATCAGTCAACGGCTTGTGGAATTTTTAATTTGCATCCATCCAAATGAAGTCTAACTTTACACCAAGTCTCTCATTACCAACCTTGATGACTCAGGGAGATGCCACTACTATTCTGCACTTAACTAGGTTTATATTAAAGCTCTAATAAGGTTAAATGCCAATTGGACAAAAAATTAAAAATTTCCAATTCTGTTAGGAAGAGACACTTTGTACCATTGACTACAGTTTAAACTTTCAAATAATTGATTGTCAGATTAGCACAAAATGGAATTCATTTCAACTTCAAGCACAAACTAAAGCTTTGAGAAACACCTACATGGCACTTTCAGTTCCTTACCAATATTTAAATTATAACCAAAAAGAATTACAACAATCAAACAATCAATCCCAGTAATGTGAAATTAAAAAGAAAAAAATGCAATAGTAAAGTGAAGTGAATTTTAATTCCTTTCTAACTTTACGAGCCTACAATACCACCACCACCTTCTTTTTTATTTGAGACAATAATGTGATTTCTAAACAAAAGACAAAAAAGATATGTGAACTGATGCCTGAGTAGAGAAAGAGGCACAAAATTAAGTCCAGAGCTCCCACAGATCGACTCACCACTGTCGGTTTTGTTAAAGCAAAAGTAATAACCACAACACGATTCTCAAGGAAATTGGCCACAGCTTAATTTCGTTAACAGATGCTTTGAGCTGCATGTACGATAATTTAACTTCATGTAGTGAAGAAAAAGCAGAAGAAGGTAAAAGGTAGAAGAAACAGTAAAGATTCTCTAAAATTCGCTTCTTAAGAGAACCAAGCCACCAAAAAGGGGCGCAACACTTGGGTGCAAACCCTTTTGACACAAATTTCTCAACCATCACTTAATACATGGATTTTAACATTTATAAATTTCAAATGTTATATTTAGAGTGTTTTATACGTGTCACATTTTGGTTGGAAGATTCAGACTATGAGGATTTGTACGGAAATTATGCTCCAAATATATGGAGCCAAATAAAATGAGGTTCAAAAAGAGAACAAGCTCATTCATTCATCAGGAAACAACATTCTCCTATAGGTTATGAAAATGCAACAACTGGGCCAAGCCTAGACAACTGAAAGATTCGAAAAATGAAACGGGAGAGAATTGAATACCCTTAATCGGTGATCGCCGCCCACAATTCTGATGCTGAGAATGTGCTCGTCATCATCAAGAAGCTCCAATCTTTCGGTACTTGTAGTGGCGGGTAACCCAGACTTTACATTCACTTCCCTCAATGTCCCAATCTCCAAGTTTCCTCTCACCACACATCGACTCACAAATGGCTTATACTTTTGTGGCTGATCGAATCTTCTAACTAATGACCATACCTAATTTCGCATAGAAAAAGCATCAATCAAAACTTAATCAAGACAGCCCAAACTCAACAAATAGTTTCTTCATAAGCGCCTCAAATTATACAGCGATTAAACGTTAATCAACAAGTAATTAATCAGTGCGCGCCCTACATTCACTACGACATTATCAGTAAGCAATGAAACGACACCAGGTTCAATAGTTCTGTCATTTCGGGCATCCTTACTGTTAAGAGAGAGAGATCTCGAAAATTGAGCCGAAAGAAAATCGATAAAACAAAAAGAGTGGAAAAACAGAAATCGCATCATAGGATCAAAATTGCTACTGTAATCGCTACACACAACAATCATTCACTCCATCAAGAAATGAAGAAAAATGAAAGAGCGAGAGATACAAGATGAACAGGAGCTTTGATGTGCTTGATGAGATGCGAAGAACATTGATGGTCAGCAGGCTGATGCTTGTGATGTCTCTGTATGTACTCCGTCGCCGTATTCACATGTCCATTCCCGTTCATCATCTGCACCAATCATCCACAAATCAAATCCGTAATCCTTTTATAACACAAACCCTAATTCTTGTTTCCACTACAAATTGAACATCTCAATCAAGCTCACCTTCTCTCTAAATTATCAATTAGATCTCCCTCTCTCTTTCTAAAATCCAAACTTCATCACCATAACTGGTTTCAATCGAACAACTCTCTCTCTCTCTCTCTCTCTCTCTCTCTCTAGCTTGTCATCTGCTTAGACCTTCAGAAACAAAAAGGGATATAACTGCAATATTTATATATTTTTTATTTCCCTTTTCTTTTTGTAATTTCGTTTTGCGGGTTTATTCGGCTCACGCAGTTATCCCAATCGGTTCTCTAAATGCTCTCACTTCCTCAACTATTTACATGGATCGCCACTGATTTTGTCCGCTTCTTCAGAATTCTCACGTTCCCAGAATACCCTCCTCATAATAAGTACATTAAAAATGGTTGCAGATTGGCCTAAATAAATTCGCCACCCAACCCCCCCCCTCTCTCTCTCTCTCTCTCTCTCTCTCTCTCTCTCATTGACGCACCTACGTTTACCGATTAATTTAATTTAAATATTATAAAATCTAATTTAAAAATTATCCTTTTTAACAACTATTATTTTAATTTTAAAATTTAAATTCAAAATTAAATCTAATATCCTATTATTAAATATTATTATAACTTAACTCTCTTATATATTTCGATTTAATATTGTTAATATATTAATTTAGTTAATCATTTAGTATTAATTTGATTTGTTTTAATTTAATAAGTTTTGGCCAACTTTTATATAATTAGTTGAGTGATCGGTTAAATCATTTAGTTGATCCCATTTATTCAGATAATTAATTAAAGAAAATGATTTTTACCAAGTAAATTTTAAAACTAAATAAATATCCTAACAAATAGATTGCTTAGAAGATTGAAATAATGCAAGCGATAAATTGAAAATATGATGCTTTATTAAAAAAAAAAATGAATGATCCGAATACAAAATTATTGAAGTCTATGTTGAGTTAACCGACAATGATAAGAAAATATAATAAAAAATAAAATAGTTAACAAAAATGTAAAAATGTGAATTAAAGCCTAAGCCTATCAGTGGAGACTACTAAACCAGGTTGTTATCCGACTAGGATCACTTCCCACGTTTTTCTTGTCCTTTTCCTCAAGTTTCTCGCATTTCTTCTATTTTATTTTACTAATAATACTTTTAAATTTAATTTTTTCTTTATAATAAATACTTATGAGTAAAAATTAAAATTTTACATAAAATAATTTAAAATTATCGTTATTACCGAGAATTACAGTTCATGCCACTAATTTGATTCCTTGGATTATGCTGTCCCAAAAATGTTCTCACAAAAATAAAGAACGATTAAAACGACGTCGGTGATTAAAAAATATAGGTCGGAGGTCGTTTTGTAGTTGTCTTTTTAAAACTTTTGAGTGCTTTAGCTTTCGGAGGTAGGGAAAAGAGGAGAGCAGTGTATGGCTAGGGACGGTGTGGTCTGCCACCATGTGATGCTCTAGGTCGGGATGTAGGATTTATTCCATCCTTTATTATTTAATAATTAATAAATAAAAGTATTGTTGGGGTTCACAATCTTTAGCCAATATATTATAATTTTATTACATGTGGGTTCATTTTGAGCTTATTTGTATTATATATATACCACCCTATGTCGTTATTTATATTCTTCTCCTTTTACAAAAAATGGCAAGTCTACTTTTAAGTATAGCTTTTTTTTTTCAAATTATATAATTTTGGTATTAGTTTAAAGTAGTTTGATGAGGGGTTATTTTTAAAAATATTGAGGAAATTATACAAAATTCAAAAAATATGACTTTTTTTTTTCAAATTAGAGAAATCGATTGTAAAATAGATTTCTCTGATGTCAATTTTAAATAGTGTCTCGAGGGAAGAAAAAAAAAACATAAAATCAATTTTAAAGTCGATTATAAAAAAATCAATTTGACTTTTTCCCCACCCCACGTCCTCTCACTGAATCCCACACTCTCTCCCTCCCTCCCCCCACTCTCATTAACTCTCTCTCTCTCTCTCCTCCTTAGAATAAAACACTTTCTCTCTCTCCTCATTCAATTTAAATTAAAATAAATTATATTTTTTAATATTTTATATTAAATAAATTAAAGAAGATCAAATTTATAAATTAATATACTAATTTCATTTTTATAGTAAATAATGTAAATAAAATAAATAATGATTTGAAATATAAAAAGTATATCTATAATATAATTTTAATTTAATAAATTAAGACATTATATAAAAGTTTATAAAATCAATAAAAAATTAAAATATTTTTATAAAATCAATAAATTAAAATAAATTATATTATAAACAATAAATCAATGACACATCAACACTTCCTCAATGGAACATCGATACCATCTCTAAATTATTTACGCGCAAGGGTGAATTATCACATTACCATATATGTATTTTTATTAAATTTGTATTAGATTGTGATTTTTTTTTTGTTATATCAAGATTTAAATTTGAAATAATCAGATTGGAAGAAAAGAATTACGATGACTCTTAAGTCTGTGGTCTCATTTCTTCTTTTAGCACCAAATGGTCCGTTACAATTTGGTTCAGTGATCTGGTTAAAGGAAAAATTAAATTAGGTTAGTTAAATTTACCAGTTTTTCAATTTAGGCATAAATGCATTAAAACTAAAATAAAAGGTTCTGTTGCAAATAACGTGGTGGGTATGGGCGCACTTAACTTGTAATATATATATTAATAAACCACATATGATATCCGATAATCATAATAAACTCGATTAAATCCAATTCGATCTGAATTGAACTGTTTAAAGAGCATGTCTTTTTTTCTTCATACATACAATTCAAATCCAAAATCTTATTAAAATAGTATCAGTGATCACTAAACCCAACCAGATTTTGGTATACTATCCATTTAACTTATGACTAAGTGAGAAAAGATAACATTTAACATAAAAAATTTTGAAGTTTACCATAGTGTCCTAATTCAAAATAATTTTGAGTTAAAAGAGTAAGAAAACAAGGGGGGAAAAAACCCACATTAAGAGGATGAGTGGATGGGGATAACTATAATGTGTATTGAACTTGTCTCAACTGTTTATCAAAAATATAATTTATGACTTTCAGGTACCATATAAGGTGAAATTAACCTTATTTCTTTTGCTAATGAGGAAAGAGACGAGAAAAAAAATCTAATAAAAAACTGAATTTTCTTAATACATGGAGTGACATTGTGTGTGCCCGCACAGAAAAGGAGAGAGTGAAGATAATTTTAAGGGATAAATGTGAAAAAGATATAAAAACTTAATCAGCCCCCTTCCAATTTTTTATAATCAAGTCTCTCCACTCTATATACACTTTTAACAAAACAAAAATAATAACAAAAATAAGCTTCGCATTCTAGGATTAAAGGTATTTTGAGGAAAAAAAAATTGATTATCGTTGTTGACCCCATTTAGTGAAATCAAAATACGATTATTATTGTTGTATAAAGAAAACAATCATATATGTGAACATACGTATGAGAAAGATATAATAACGTAAAAGAATTTATATAATCGAACCCATTTAGTAAAATAAATGTATGATTCTTGTTGTTGTGTTGTTATTATTATTACCCTTTTTAAGTGGATGGTACCCCTTTTTGCCCTTTTGCCAACATTAAAAGAGAAAAATGTTGTCATATGGTACCCTCTACGCTCTTTTGCCCAGTACTAAGAAAAAAAATGGAAAAAAAAAATCACAAACCCTTTTTTGGTAATAAACTATTGAAATTCCGAATTTAGTAGAATAGAACACGAGCTTGTTAAGCTTAATATAGCTTGACTCCAAATATTAAATTTATTTTTTTCCCGCATTATATTAGAGTAAAAGTCTAATTTCATTTTATTAAAATCATATTGACTGTGGGTGTTCTTTAACCCTATTGATAAAATTATCTTAATAGCTATTTTCAAAGTTAAATTCAATTATTAAACAAAAAAAAAAAGGTTATTCGATAAAGTAAATCAAAAGTGAGTCCCAAATGTATTTGGAGTATGTGCTCAAAATGTTGGAAAATCCTGAATCTTCAGCATCTAAAAATCGCACGAAGATGGCATGATTCATCGCTTTTCAAAGATAGCATAATCTTCTGTGGGTTGATCCTTTCTCACCCTCGCCACATACTGAGTAGGAACACGATTTGTCCTTTTACCTAATGTGAGGAGCACCGGTCTGACACAGGAAACGGGCGGATCGTATCTCTGCTGAACCTGCAGCTGTGCCTGTACCGGACGGGATGGGAGCAGAGAAGGAGATCTCGTAGGCTTTTGTGGAGCCAGCCTGTCTTTCTCCGACGGTGACGGCTAACTTAACAAAAATAAATGTCTCCACCATCCAAGGTTCAACTTCTATATTATTAAATCCTTGTTTTGTTGCATTTCTCTTCTGTTTATTCATTTTGTTGAGATAAATCTGAGTCCAATTGGACAACATGTTACGAGTGATAATCAAAATTAATGGAGTACGAGATTTATGTAAACAATTTTTTTTTTTTTTGTGTGGTCTGCAGTTGATTATTATGATTATAATAAATTGGCCGCCATCATATTAACTATTAGATCGTGAAAGGATAATTAATAAAAAGAATATCAATCTCTAAATAAAACATTTATTTTAAATAAATATGCTTTGTATGCTATTGTGGAACCTCCCTTTTCACAATTTAAAAGAAGAAAAAAGGGTTACACGTAAAATGTGAATTACATCAGCAACACATATTGATATTGCTTGTTAAACCCACCTTGTGAAAATTATTCTTGAGACCAAAACCTAATAATTCATTTTGGGATATTTTCCAAAAAATAAAAAATAATAATAATAACATAATTCGCCTACTGGAGCTGAATTTTCTATGGTCTCCAATTGAGAGTTGAGTCTAATGGAGAAAGGTTGAGAATCATTTTTCTTGAAGTGCTTATTAAGGAAGCATGACATTGTTGGTAATGTAGCCTATAGTCTTAAGTATACTTTCTATATCCGGAAAAGACGGCCTTGCTTTTATCATTCTCAATCTCTTTAAATTTTCATAATAAAAACACTTATCATTGTAAAATGCTTAAGTTGTGACCACTCAAAGTCCAACCCTTTTGCTTACAAAAAGAAAAACAAAAGCAAAATCTAACACATTTTTTTTCCGTCATAATGGCAAGAGGGAAAAAAAAGAATGAGTAAAGAACTCATTTTTTTTGTTACAACAAGAATCGAATCTTGATCATAGAATAGAAAGAGGGAAACTGTTGTTATTGGACTGTCCCTTTCGGGACATGAGTAGAGAACTTCTTCCCAAGCTAATTGTTCAATGTTGAAGTACAGCGGCGTACTTTAAAATTTTCAACTTATTTCAAATTGGTTTAACATATTTTTATTTTATCATATTTTATTGGTAATATATTTTAACTAATTAAAGAACTGAATTACTTTTTTAAAAGCTGTTTAAATAGAAGTTAAATTTCTTTTTCAATTAACTAAAGTTACTATGTTAATTATTTTTTTATATCAAAAACTTTATCTAATATCTATTTTGGATTAGTGAAACTCAAATCCTTGAAAAAGTAAAAAAAAAAAAAAATACTGAATTGCAGATTAAAAAAAATAAAAAATGTATGTGAAATTAAAAAGAAAAGAGGAGTTCAAAATCCCATTATTCCTGCGGTAAAAACAAATTTGTTGTTGAAATCATGGACTTGTCACGTGAATTGCTGCAACTTTTGAGAGAGGATTCAAGGCAAAGTAAAGTAGAGCAGAATCTCCAAGAATTATTGCCTTATTATTCTGTCTGCATGGGAACATCTTAATGACAATAGCCCTCTTCTCCAATTTCATGATTTAAAATTCGATTCTTATTATAATAAAAAAATAATAATTACTATATTATTCTTAATTTGAATCCAACAAACAAACTATATCAACTTTAGATCCATAATAAACCTTGGACTACGTTTGGTTAAAAGTTAGGTGCACTATGACACTTTCGAAAAATGACCCCCAAAAAAAAAAATCAGTTGTTTACCTTTTAATTAAAAACTAAATATCCTACACTAAGAAAGATCCCATGTTATTAAAAAAATAAATAATTCACGGTTCACCACTAAATTATTTTCAATCAAAATGGTTTGTCTATATTAATCTATTTCTAAACTCGATCGATCCGTCTTACATTAGTGTTCGTATAATCGTTAAACTCAGTAGTGGTCACAAAAAAATTTTCTATGTCGGCCAATTCTAAAACTTTTCCGTAAAGTATTATAATAAAAATTTCAAAATGAGACTTCTTTTTTTTATCCCCAAAGCAAGTGCAGCATAAATAACAATTAGCACTTAGTTATTTTATAATTGAATATAGAGTCTTATTGGAGGGAGAGATCATTGCCTTTCTCCATATTCTGAGCCTAGAAAACATCTGTCCCAATCAACTTAAGTTGGTGCTGATGGAGGCAATGATGCCTGTCCTGAAACCCCGGCAAAAGTTGACATCTTCATTTCTCCCAAATAGGCCTTTTTCTTGGCTTTCCATTCTTCTCAGCTTAGCCCTCCATAATCTCTGGCCTGCATTTCAGTTTCACACCTCTCTCATGCTGATCCCGCATGGTTTGTGTGCGTTTTTTCTTTTTTGCTGTATATACTGATCCAGGTTTTATTCTTCTACAAATCCAACCAAAAAAAAAATTGCTATTATTCATTCAATTATTGTAAATTTCTGAAATTACCACCATTCTAAAATATAGAAGGGATTGTTGGGATCTTGATTGGTTTGATTTATTTGGACCAATCAAATTGCGCTGGTACAGTTTGAAAATCACGTAAGTTAAAGAAAATAAAAACTACTGTAACTTTTGTAAGATAGTATTATTGCATGCAGTAAGCAACCACTTTCACAAGTGCATAATAAAACATGCCAATGCCAACATTGTGTCATCTGAGTTAGCAACTTAACAAATCTATATATATATATATATATATATATATATCACGCACACACAGATACATACATATGCAGTAAAAACCATTATAGTGTTGGTAGAATGGCAAAAGATCTTTGGATTTTTTAGTAGCAAATCTAGTCACAAGTAGCAGAAAGCCACTAAAAAAGAGACGACAAGAATCTGTACATTTAAAATTCAGCTTGTCTCTTTGAGTTAAAAGCGACCCATCATCCTAGAGTAATGTTAAGAGTGCTAATCTTTTCAACAATGTTATCAAATCACAGAGAGAGAGAGAGAGAGGAGAAAATAAAGGAAAAAACAAAAGAGAAATGGATTTATTGAAAAAATCATTGGAGAAGAAGATTGCTTGTTTGGCGTGATGTTTGGACACTTGTCCCGTGCCCTAGATTCTGCGGGGACAGAAGCATTTTTGTAGAGAATCTGTGCGTACAACAACGAAAGGTGCATACCATAAGTAGTACAAAAAGTGTGAAAAACTTATGTTTAGCTGTCATGCCTACAATGTTTCATTTTGCTTGTACTAAAGATTTGCATTATTGAGCACACTTCATGTCATGGCAATAAACTTTTCTGTCGAGTTGAGTTGAGGATGCATTTGTTACTACTGCTATTGCTATTGTGGATTATTGAGCGAGAGACGCACTCCAAACCAATATTTACCTTACACATTGCCTATAAGATTTCAGAGCCACTGCATTTTTGGCATTTGCCCTTGATTCTTTTGAGCTGTCCAATCGTTCAAGAACAAGTCTTGCAGAGTATGCAACATCCCTTCGTATTCGTGACATGACAAAAGTTTGAGATATGACATCACGCATACCCTATCAATCAGTTCTATGCCTCATAATCATATTTAATGTGTGATTAATGCGCCCCTGTTTGTTTGTCAATCGCCAATCGCGTCTCGAAATCCAGGCTACCCGGAGAATAGACTCCACGGACCGATAATCAATTTAAGATAAAAATCATAAAATTTTTTAATTAAATTTAAAATTTAAAATTTAAAAATAAAAAATATTATATTAAAAAAATTATTTTAAATTGAGTTCAACAATACTAAAATTAAATTAATGAGAATATAATTTTAAATACCAATAAATGGTTAAAACAAAAAAGTTTCAAAAGGATATCCATACACATAATGGACCACCCATAGATTTCTTCCATTATGTGACATTGCAAATAAATATTGTAGCTATGGCCATCATTATCTTGGAAAGTTGTGGAGAATTAAGCCGAGTACAAACGTGATTTCTCAATACAAAATTTTTTTTATGAAATAATAATTAAAATTTTATAAAAAACTAAATTCTATTTAAAAAATTTATATTTTTTAACAGAAATATTCAGTTTTAATTAAGAAATATTATAATAGAACGAGACAAAATGACTTCCATTGAAACTGATGCGAGCTTCCCCGATCACAGCCGAGGAAAAGGAATAGCAAAGGAATTTTTAAATTCTCAATCAAATCGGCAAGAATCATTTGTTCAATGGAGATATATACACCCACCAAGACAGCATCCACTTGATCAATTTATAATATCCTTTTTCTTCAAATAACAACAAGATATCATGAAAATTTAGATTTGCTCGTATTCTTTTTATTTTGTTATATCAGGATTTGAATCTAAAATTACTGACTTAAAAAGTTATAACCACAAAGCTTCCCCTTGAAGACAGATTTCCTCGTATTCTAATGTGTCATTAGTCATTATCTGGTTGTTCTTAGGAAGACATACCTAAAAATTTTATTTATTAAGAACGTTGGCTCTAATTAAGAAAATATAAAATCTGTAGTAGTAGAGTAACATTTTTAAACACCAACCAACAGACAATTAATCTAGTAAAAAAATATTAAATCTCTCAATCATGTTTCAAATTCGAATTTTAAAAATTAAAAAAACTATATTGAAAGAGTGCCCCCAAAGAGAGTTTGATAATAATTTGGGACAAATTAGTTAAAAAATGATTTTAGATATAGATCGGTCAAATACCAAAAAAAAAAAAGTTATCAAACCATATGATCACTTTTGTGGAATGAGCCGGTAAAGCATTTCAAAATGGCTCCAAATGGTCTCATAAATGGAGTCTCTAACAGGGTTCGGTGGGACTTCAGGGGAGAAAGAAGCTTGGACAAAGAATTTCAACAGCTTACAAGATCCAAAGAAGACGAATTTTTCTCCATTGCTGTCAATTGTGTGAAGATTCTTTTCAAAGGAAAAATAGAGGAGCCTTTGATTAAACCTTAATTCGTACCTTATTATTAGTCAACTTCATACTTCGTGTTTTCTGTCCTTGTCTGAAAAGGTGGTTTCTGAGGTTCTTGGAAGAGCATAAAGTGATTTTAGTATACGTTTGTTAAACCCCTTACCATTTGGTAAAAATAACTACAGAAAGCAGTTTTATTTTCTACACTTGTTTTTAAAAATTACAAAACACAAAAATTATTTTTAAGTAGTTTTTTATTTTTAAAAAAACAAGGAAATGAGTTTTCTATTTTTCAATTCATAATTGAGTTGACGAAAATAATTTAAAATATCTTACATATTTTCTGATGCAAAATATAATTTACTTTTCTCGACACTGAGCAAAATTTTTGGATTTTGATTGAAAATAATTTTCTATCAATCAACATAAAGTAGAAAATGATATGTGGAGATAAAGAGTTCTTGCTTCTATGGTGTATTTGCATCAACTCTTTTGGAATACGTATACGTGCGATAAGTACATAGTGAACTATTTTTTCGCCTTTTACTAAAAAATCATCTCCTTTGGAACAATGTTGTAAGAAAAATATGATCATGTAGAAAATATAGGATAAATGTATATAATGCGACTCAATTCTATTTCTTTTTTTGGTAGGAGCTTCTTTTGTGCCCCTTTCTGGTTTGAATTGAGATTAGTTCCAACCGGTCTGACTTTTTAATATAAAAAATTGCTAATATAATAATAATTTTAAATTTCTTTAATAAAAATATTTGGGTTTTATTCTTGTACTTTTACATTTTCTAAAAAAAATTATTTTAATTGAAAAATTATAAGTATTTTAAGACAAAATAGTAATGAAGTAAGCAAGTTTGAGGTCATCTAACATTTCCCAAATAACACCTCTGTAGGTCCCAAAGTGAAAACAAATCAATCTAAAATGTTTGTTATGTTCTTTCGTGACACATTATCCATTCCCATTCCCAATTCCGAGTTCCGATGGTTTATTAAAAAAAAAAGGAAAAAAAATACACTTCTCCTATGATTTTAAAAAAAATACTTGTATGTCCCTAAGTGGATAGTCTGATGGTCATAACCTCTTCTCTCAACCCGATAATCCGAGATTCAATCATGATGTAACAAAAAATAAAAAATAAAAAAAATACCTGTATTATGCACTGGGCTAGTCTCTGCCACTTGACCCATTCACTTTAAGGAACAAAGTGGTATTGGGCTTTCCAAATCTAGCTTCCGGCCCATAATGGCCCATCATCGAATCCCGCAAACAATATTATACCATACGGTGCGAGTCGTAAATCTCTCTCTCTCTCTCGGATGTAGTTTGCATCTTGACCGGTTCAGGCTTTACGCATCTTATTTTGAAAATACTCCCACTCACCCAACTAAGCTCATCTGCAGCCCACAACACGAAATCGGACCTCATGAATATGGATCTATTCCAACCCATCAATTTTTACCTTCTTAACTTATTTGGTGCTCTTGGAGTTGCATTCAATTCTAATTTTCTCAAGAGCATCCCAAGTTTGTAATTCTGAAATCTAATGTTTCCTACTACTTCTCACCATGTTACTTTTGGAAATGCATGAACCTTATTTTCGTGCATACTTCCACTTTCTTGTGCTAGGTATTCGGCTGTGAATGCAGAAGTACTACGCATTAAGTAATTTGAAATTAGTATTGTTAGAAAAGAAGCAAGAAGCAAGAGAAATTGTTTGTGTATATTGTATATACAATAGATTGTACAATAACCCTATAAATAGGGTGACTCCATGAGACTAAACCCTAGAAATATAAAAAGAAAGAATATATAGAATATTTACAAGATTGTAAAGAATAAACTAAATAATTACAATATTGGAATTTTAGAAAGTCAATATTCTAAGACTTCTTTAATTTGGAAATCTCCAAAATTTGTTCCCAATACTTGCAATATTAATTCCCAAGATATTTCTAAAAATCTCTTCAATTTAGGAATTGCCAATATTCTTTACACCCCCTCAAACTCGGGATGGGGGAGAAATCATCTTGAGTTTGTATAATAGATCATCACGCAGGAAGATGAGTCTTGGTAAAAAATCAGGGGGGATCGACAGAGCGAAGAAAGAATATTTGAAGATCACCATTAGTTATATGTTGCGAATAAAGTGACAATCAATCTCAATGTGTTTAGTTGGTCATGAAAGACATCATTATGAGCAATCTAGCACTGATTATAACAATATAGAGGACTTGGAGAAGAAGTAGGTATACCAATGTCACAAAGAAGTCTCAATCCATAATAACTCTTAGTGTCGCAAGTGCACGATATTCTCTTTTTTTGGGAGTTTGTTTCCTACGCCAAGAGATTAAAGAATCACCAAGAAAACACGACAAGGGACGAATAGGCACGTAAACGAGGAGACAAAAATGAGTCCATGAAATAAGGTGCCTTTAACATAACGAAGAATCAGAAAAGGGGGGGAATGAGGAGATCGGGGCCATAAATTGACGACAATGTGAACAAGATAAGAGATACGGCGAGTGGGAAGATAAATAAGCGCCTACTAATTGATATAAGGTAGGACGAAAGAAGGTTGCCATAGGAGAAAGTTAACATTATGCTCAAGAGGGGTGGAAGCAATTTTATTATCCGAAATGCCCGAACGGAAAGAAGGTCGAGGCATATTTTGCCCGAGACAAATAATAACCAAGATGTAGGAGAACTTCAAGAAATAACTAAGATGGCCGAGATCCTTCATTTCAAATTTGCCACAAAGAAAATGTTTGAATTTGGAGATCCGCTTCGGATAATCATATCATCAACATAAAGAAGAAGTAAGAAAGGTCCATGACGCTTGAAAAGTGCGAATCATAAGCACTAGAGAGAAACCAAAATCCCGAAAGTAGAAAACCAAGGGGGCGGTTTTAGGCCATATAAAGCACGCGAAGACGGACTTTATTGGCGGGATGTGAATAACCGAGGTGGTTTCATATAAACTTCTTCCTTTAGAACTCCATTGAGAAAAGCATTTTTAACATCCATCGATACAAGGGCCATTGTTTACAGCAAGCTACGTACAGAGGTAAGACGAGCAAGAGCAAATGTTTCTTCATAGTCAATGCCATATTCGTGTAAATCCCTTTGCGACGAGCCTTATATCGTTCAATAGTCCCATCCGAGTGAGTTTTGATTTTATAAACCCACTTACATCCGATAAGAGTTTTGTCTCTAGGAAGATCAACTAAATCCCAAGTATGTGTGTTCTCCAAGGCTTGAAGTTCTTCTTGCATAGCTTGCAAAGAGGATTAGTACTAGCCTCTCGAAGATTGAGGCTCATGTAGAGTGGAGATTGTAGAATAACAATGATAATCAAGAAGACGAACGGGGGGTGCTCTTACTCTTGTTGGTCGAGGAGTGGATTCATGAGGCAACCGGTCAATGGAAGAGGGGGGGGGTCCATCATTTGGGAGAGAATCGGAAGAGTTGAAGTATCCGATCGAACTAGAAGGAAAAAATCAAGATAGATTAGTAAGTAATGGAGATATGGTACGAAAGGGGGATAAGGAAGAAAACATGATATTTTCCCAAGATGACATGTCGAGAAACTCAAGACGATTGGAGACAGGATCCCAACATCTATATCCTTTGTGTTCAATGCCATACCCTAGGAAACAACATAATCGTGCTCGAGGTTGTAACTTATTATGCTCATGAGGTTGAAGTAACACAAAGCAAGCACAACCAAAGACTTTGAGAGAATTATATGGTGGAGAACCATATAACCGCTCATAAGGAGAGATGTTAGAGATTGTAAAAGGGTATTCTATTGATGATATATATAGAGCCCTCACCCCAAAATTGTGATGGACAAGAGCGGGGGGAAAGACCGAGTTATATCAAGAATGTGCGATGTTTTCGTTCCCCTACCATTTTGTTGGGAAGTACCTGGACAAGAACGTTGGACAATGGTTCCATGCTAAGAAATATAGTAAGAGTAGACTCAAGATATTCGATGCATTATCGGGGCAAGATCTTGATGGTTTGAGAAAATTGAGTTTGAACCATTGATGCAAAGTTTTGTATATTTGAGGTAATTCGGGGTTTTCATCGATAAATCCATGTAAAACGGAGTAGTCATCAATAAACACAACAAAATATTTTGACCCACCCATAGTTGGTGTAGGAGATGGTCCCCAATATCGAGTGAATAAGATCAAAGGGAGCATTAGAAATAGAATCATTTGTATTAAAGAAAAAGCCGGTTTTTTTACATGAAATACATTGAAGAGATTCATCGATGAACCTAGTGAACCCGAAGAAATTAAAGAACGAAGTTTATTAAGAGATAGATGACCTAGACGAAGATGCCATAAGTGAAAGGATGAAGGAACAGGGGGGGAGGAACGACTAATAGGAATGTGAAGAGAAGTAAGCTCGTATAGACGTCCAACCTACGGCTCTCCCAAAGATCTTTCCGTCCGAGGATCCCCACGACATCCAATAGAAGTGAATATTATGTCAAATCCAAGTTCACATAATTGACCAACAGAGATAAGATTTAAGGTAAGTGTAGGGACAAAAATGTAAAAAAAAGAGTTAAAAAATGCCAATCGGATGGAGAGCCACACCGATGAATCATTGATGGTGTACTAGAGCGGATAAAGAAGTAAAAGAATGGGAATTATGGGTCATATGGTTAGAGCAAGCGAGTCAAAAACCAAGAAGAAGTACGGTAGGGGGGTTTGTGATTATCAAAAGAAAGAACTTGTTGTAAAAGGTTTGAAGATCACCAAGAGATATTGTTGGTTGAGAAGAAGAGGTGGTAGTAGCGGTCCAGGATTGTGAGATATGTCGAGAACCGGGAAACGATTTTGGGATTGAATGACCTTCTTTGGGCAATTTTCAATAAGATGACCTTTCTCTTTGCAATATCTACATTCAATCATAGGATTAGCAAGGCATCGACTAGAAATATGTCCTCGCTCTTGCAAAACCTACATTCAACATTGGGACAATTAGGAAGGATATGACCGGTTAGTTTGGAAATTTTGGTCCTCGAGTGGGGTGGCCAATACAACATCACTATGTTGAGGTTTGAGTAATCCCGGAGTCTCTTCGATATCAACGCTGTAGGGAGAGGATGCGATGAAGCGGGGCTAGCGGCAAATCGATGTTAGAGCCATAGGAGGTTGGGCGGGGTGCCTTGGTCTCGTATATTGCATATTTACTTGCGCGGGCATTGCCAATGGGGTTCGAGAGAGCAAGTTGATCCCATATTGATAAGGAAGAAAATCATTGACTCGTTCTTGTCGCAAAGAGTGAAGTTCGTGAGCAATTGATACCGATGAGCCGGATCGATGTAGTATAGCGACTTGCAAGAAGGTCCCAAACTTTTTGGGGTCTCAAAACGACAAATTGCGATGAATAGAAGGTGCGGGTGTTACGAAACCAAGTAAGAATTTGGTGATTTTTGTATCCCCATCTTCAAGACTACAAAATCATCATCCGATTCCATCGATTTTATAGGCAATTTGATATCTCCGTAACATAACGCCATAGCCTCCTTCCCTTAAGAAAACTTCTCATCCTTGAAACCATGCTTGGGGGGGGTAAACCAAAAAAAAATAGGTTGAGAAATATCTAATTTCTCCATAACACAAAAAAAAAGTGTTTAATTGATAAAATAAATCGATCGAACACCTAGTGCTCGATACCATGTTAGAAAAGCAAAAAGAAAACAAGAAAAAGAAGACAAGAGATTGTTTGTGTATATTGTATATACAATAAATTGACAATAACCCATAAATAGGGTGACCCATGGACTAAACCTAGAAATATAAGAAAGAATATAGTATTTACAAGAGTAAAGATAAACAATTTACAATATTGGTTTTAGGTCATATTCTAAGACTTCTTTAATTTGGAAATCTCCAAAATTTGTTCCCAATACTTGCAATATTAATTCCCAAGATATTTCTAAAAATCTCTTCAATTTAAGAATTGCCAATATTCTTTACAAGTATGAAGTCTTCTCATGGAAAGAAAGCAAAAATTAGTTATTTGATTTTCCTAGGAACTTGTTATGTATCATATATTCAGCATAGAGGATGAATTTGGTATTTGGATATTTTATCAAGTGATTTTGCCCAGCGTGAAGGATTAGGTACGAGGGTGAGTCAGGTGGAATTGCTCCTTTAGCAATCTTAAAATCACGGATTCAAGAGAAGACTGATTACATATACGTCTATCTTCTTTCTATCCGTGTTAAATCGGAAAGTATTTTGTATACTGGATGAGTTTTTAGGAAAAATTGGGTATGAGGTGTTGTCAGGATTTGATTGGATAAATGTCCTTCCTGATGAAATGCGTAAGCACAGAGATGTTGGCATGGATTCTTTTTAAGAGGTTAGTGGCCACAACTTTAGAAGGGCCAAGGCGAACGGCACAGAAAGTGGATTTTTCCTCATTCATGACAAGCCATTCCCTTGCGATATCAGTTATTTCCCCTTTTCTGGCTCTTGTTGGTCTTTTCCTCCTTTTTTTTTTTTTTTACCAATTTTGTGGATGAACTCTATCTAACTGGATATATGATTTCTTTGGCAGATGATCAGCCTCCAACTCCTAGACTTCATCATGTAGAGGATGTGTGATATTGATGATGGAGAATTCAGATTGAGTTACAACACACAGGTGGGCTGTTTTCTAAATTTGATTTCTCTAGCCCCGAGCTGATGATGAAGAATATGGCAAAACATGAGGGGACATGATAATGTTCAGGGTATAAAGGTGCATTCATCTTTTCCATTTTTTGTATGAGAGCTTATTCTCTACTTGGTGAAGTAGATTTAAGGTTCTGACTTCTGACAAGCCTTTGGAGGATTCTCTGTATTTATAACCTTTGCCTTTGATATGGAGGTAATAGTTGTCTGTCTACATTTTAATGCTAAGTGATTCATACGTATGTTACTTTATCAGTCCTATGCGGTACTTCCATTCCACGTTTGAACAGTATAAATGAAAACCAGTGGCCTCTGCAACATAAAAGAATTTATTTGAAAAGGAAACTTCTGTGAATAAGCAAGAAAAAGGATAACTATGCATCTCTCCATTCATATTAGAATAATTAATTCAATATTGAGTTGGTCTGGTAGGTTCATTGTGTTTTGTAGCAAAACTAACGTGGAGATTTATTTTAAAAAAAAAAAATGAACCTACAATCAAACTGATTATGAATAAAAAGATCATAGTTCATAGATTTCAAGTATAAAGGCAAACTTCAAAGAGATGTCATTCAATGTCTATCAATGCTATAGCACACTTACAACCTGACTCTTCAAACAGAGGTTTGCTCAAACAGTCTCTTCGACCAAAATAAGGCAAAATGCAGAGGAAGTATCAGCTAGTTCAGGGAATTCAACAGCTAAGGATACTTTGCAACCTCGACCAACTGCGTGTTCCCCAACCTGTTATTACTTGTTCAAAAGGTCTGTAGTACTTATCTGTATTATGAGGTGATTTTCTTTTCTGGCACAGATATTTTTCTCACTGCTATTGTCTATATCGTATGGTTCTACATGTTTTGGACACGATTGTGTACCTCACTTCGCTGGTCACACACAACGATAGGCCTTTGGGTGGGAGAGAGAGAGAGAGATCCACCTGTTGAAATTTGTAATCCTCGTTTAAATTCAACCCAGACCGTTCTATAACAGAAGCACCAGGAAAGTTCCCAAAAAAGAGATGGAGCTCGTCTATTCTTGCTTAACTACCTCTTTCCTTGGACAAATATCTGTCACTAGACAGAACTTTCCTAAACATATCATACCATCGCATACTAGTGAATGGACCTTACAAAAGTTTAGAACACAAATTTAAATATAGACAAAGAGAGATAAAAATGTAATCGAATATAAAAGAGAGAAAGAAAAAATATTTATTGAGAGGACAATATGGAAGAATGGAGAGAACTTCTTCTATTGAGAATAAAAGAGAAAGAGTATCTCAAATATTACAAAGATAGAGAAAGAGATAAGAGAGAGATTTTAGAAGAGAGATTATCTTCTAAATTGTGTTTACAACATTAGAGAGAGCCACTATTTATAGAAAATGAGGAGAGAGAGAAAGAAATAAAAAGTAAATAAAAAGGAGTAAAAAATAATAAAAAATAAAAAAGAAAGAGAGAGGGGGGAGTGGACAATGTCCACTCCCAACGGCTATATAGCCGTTGTGCCCCAATGGGTATAATAGCCGTAGGGTTTTCTGGGCCCATTTGGCCCACAATTCTTGGGCCCAAATGGGCTTATATGTTTTTAACACTTCCCCTCAAATTTTGCGAATATATGTTGATGGAGCCTAATTTATTGAGAATATTATTCAGATGACTAGTTGTAGTTCACTTAGTGAAGATATCAACATGCTGATCACTGCTTTTTACGTGATGAGTGATTATACTCGTGTCTTCAACTTTTTGTCGTACAAAATGACAATCCATCTCAATATGTTTGATTCTCTCATGAGACACTGGATTTGTTGTAATGTAAATAGTCGATTGGTTATCACAAAGAAGCTGAATTGGCGTTGAGATCTTGAACCCTAAGTCTTCAACTAGAGCTTTAAACCATATAATCTCACTTGTTGATGCTGTCATAGCTCTAAATTCTGCTTCTGTACGAGATCTTGACACTATTGATTATTTCTTTTTTCTCCAAAATACCAGATTATCTCCCACAAACATACAAAAACCTGTTGTTGACCTTCTATTATGAGAATCTCCGGCCCAATCTGCATCACAATATCCAATGATTTCGAAACTTTGATTACACTTCATCCATATTCTACGTCCAGGAGAACCCTTTAGATATCTCAAGATCCTTTCGGCTGCTTTCCAATGTCCTATTTTTGGATTATGCATATGCTGGCTGATTCGGCTAACTGCATATGCTATATCTGGCCTGGTGATCGTCAAATAAATGAGCTTTCCAACAAGTCTCTGATATCTAGAAATATCAGCAAATTGTTGATCGTTATCCATTCCTTCTTCATAGGTTGAGATTGGACCACAAGTAGGTTTAGCTCCCAATTTACCTGTTTCCTGCAAAAGATCAAATGTGTACTTTTTTTGGATAAAACAAGCCCCTTAGAGGAGTAGGCAAGTTCTATACCTAGAAAGTATCTTAATTTCCTTAAATCTTTAATTTCAAATTTAGATTTAAGGAAATTTTTAACTTGATTTATTTGCTTTACGTCATTCTCAGTTATGATTATGTCATCGACATAGATAAGTACAATCGTGACCTTTTCATTAAAAAATTTTGTAAATAAAGAGGAGTCACTATTGTACTTAGAGAAATCATAACTAAGAAAAGCAGAGCTAATTTTAGCATACCAGGTTCAGGGAGATTGTTTCAAACCGTATATGGCCTTCTTGAGCTTGCATACTTGTCCATTTTTTCCTTCAAGCCCTTGAGGAAGTCGCATGTAAACTTCCTCCTCTAATTCTCCTTACAAGAATGCATTTTTCACGTCCATTTGAAACATTAGCCAACTCCAATTCGTTGCGAGAGACAATAGGACTTGGACTGTGGTAATTTGGCGACTGGAGCAATAGTTTCGGTGTAGTCCTCTCCATATGTCTGGGTGAAGCCTTTAGCTACTAGTCTTGTTTTGAGACGGTTGATTGTTCAATCACTCTTATACTTGACCTTGTAAACCCACTTGCACCATACCACTTTCTTTCCTTTAGGAAGAGTGATAATCTCCCAAGTTTGATTCATGATAAAAGCATTCAGTTCTTCCTCCATAGCCTTCCTCCATCCTTGATAAGCATTAGCTTCTTCATAACTCAAAGGTTTCTGCACTTGGTCAATGCCATTCAAGAACTCTTGATAACTAGAGGAAATATTGTTAGTTGTATAAAAATCAAAAATAGGATGAGATGTAACCGTGGAATTATAGTAAATTTCTTTATTTAACCATTCTGAATGGCCTCTTAACCTAGTGGATCTTCTAAGTGGAGGATGTGGTGAGAATGGCTCCTTTAGAATTTCCTCATCAGCTTGCAAGTTTGGCTCCTCATTTTCTAATAAATTTTCTTCTTTTCCCTCTTGTTCTATATTTTGTTCTATAATTATTTCTTGGAGAGATTTATTTTTAATTCTTGATAATTTCCAAAAAAAATATTTGTAAGTCTCTTTTTATGAAGTCTTTATCTTTATTATGTTCTTTAAAATAAAATTTATTTTTCAAAAAAACTACATCTTTAGATGTATAGACTTTATTAGTTTCAGATTCATAGCATAAATATCCCTTTTGAAATGATGCATAGCCTATAAAAATACAACGTCTTTCCTTTCTTTCAACTTATCTCTCATTTGAGAAGGAATATGAATATAACATGTACAATTAACTATTTTAAGATGAGATAAAGATGTTTTTCTTTTCTAAGTATCTCTAAAGGAGATTCTTCCTTGAGAATCTTTATGGGAAGTCGATTAATTATATGTGCAGTTGTACTAATTGCATCACTCCAAAATATTTTAGGCATATTTGCAAAACAAATCATGATTCTTGCTATTTCTAGTAAATGTCTATTTTTTATTTCAGTCACTCCATTTTGTTGTGAAGTGTAAGGGCAAGATGTTTGATGAATAATTCTCTTATTTTCTAAATATATTTTGAATTCATTACTCATGTATTCACCTCCATTATCGGTTCTAATTGTTTTAATATGAGCATTATATTGTATCAAGATAAAGTTATTAAAGTTTTGAAATGTTTCGAAAGCTTGTGCCTTAGTGTGAAGCACATATACCCATATATATCTAGATTTATAATCTATAAAAGATGTAAAATATTTGAAACCTCTTCTAGATTTAACAGGAGATGTCCATATATCTGAATGCATAAGATCAAAGATATTTTTATAAATACTTTCTGAAATTGGATAAAATACTCAGGTTTGTTTCCCAAAAATACATGCTTCACAATGATTATTTTTACAAAATTTTGTTGGAAAAAGCATTTTCAAGACTTGATCATTTGGGTGACCTAATCTAGCATACCATAGTTGATTATCTCCTTCATATGCTACAAGAGCTCGATTGCCTTGGTCCAAAAAATATAAATTGTTTCTTCTAGATTCACTACCAATCACTTGATTTGTTTTGAGATCCTGAAAAATAACATTATCAGGATCAAAAGTAGCTTTACAATTTTAACCCTTAGTTATCTTACTAATTGACATAAGATTTGAGGTAAATTTAGGAACATATAAGACATTTGATTTTTTTTTTTTTGAAAAATTCAACTTCTCCAAGTTCTTTAACATTCAAATTTTGTCAATTAGCTACTTTTACTATCTTATGCGTTTTATCTTTTCTTTATCCTTAACCATGTGATAATCACATCCCGAATCTATTAACCAATTTTCAGAATAATGAATGAAGTTTGAAAAGTTACCAGAATTATTGGTGACTTGTTTTAATAGCTTGGTGATGCCTTCAAGAGCTGATTTCAATGTTATATTTTGCGTCATTTTTTGTGTTCCTTGCTATTTCTGTTTAAGATGCTCTGGTTTGAGATGAGGATGAAGAAGCCAACATTTCTCCTTGGTATAGTTTAATCTCTTGTAATATAAGTATCGTTTCTTGTAAGGAGGCTGATAGACTTTGTTGGCAGTGAGTTGTTCTGGTGTAGAAATAAGAATTTACTACTCAACTTTAAATCCATGGACTTCAACTTTTGATTGTGAAGCCTCCTCGATCCGCATGCTAGCATCAGCTTTCTGAATTAAAAATCAAATTTCTTGATATGAATGGAAGTCTTTCATCCGAAAAATTTCTTGGCAGACATTTGAGAAGCGTTCGCCCAGAGAGACGAGAAGGCTGAAGAACTTATCTTCATCCTTCCGTTTCATCAATATTTTTGAGTCACATGTGTGAGATCTCAGCATCTTCTCCAATTCATTCCATAGATCTTCATATTCTCAAAATAGTTGAAATAGAATTTTTTCTTCTTTCTGAATATTAGCAATCTTCCTTTTGATTTCAAAAATTCTTCCCACATTAGATTCTTGTCTATATAGATCATACATTTAATCCCATAAAACTTTAGAGTTTGGGTAAGATGACACTATATTTTTGTGAGTTTAATCCATGGCACTGGAGAGGAGAATGAAAACTTCATATTCTAGAGTGGAGAATGTATCCACAGCCGTTGGGTTGTCTGGGCCCATTTGGGCCACAATTCTTGGGCCCAAATGGGCCTATATGTTTTCAACACCACCTAGTATGGGTCAATGGATAATCAAGAAAGCACTTCTGCATAACATTCCTTGGTTATCTCCTTTGCAAGAATTAAGGAAATGCTAGAAACTGAGAATTTTAAAGCTTTTCCTTGTAATTGCTTGCCGCCGTGTCTTCTCTTGCACTGAATTTCTCACTTGGATACATCCATGTCAATGACAATGTAAGATTACTTATTGAGTGGCAGTAGCCACAAAAGTACATAACACAAAACCAAAGGAAGGAGTTTATTCTTATAGACAAATTTCTACAGATGTACTTAATCTGCAGAATAGAACTTCCTTCATAACTGTGGGAGTCTGAACTAGTTATGACACTTTCTTCCTATTAGTGCTATTTACAAGGCCAAAACCTATGGTTCTCTTCATCTTTCCTTCTGGGTACTACACCGGATTGTCACCGAAGAGTTCTCTTTCCATCTTACCAGGCGCAATAAAAACGACAGCACCTCCATTGGATCATGCAGCGAGTATGAGGCACCTGTATACTTTGGGATGGAAGATACAAGGATTGAATATCCTTGTCCTCTACTTTGTATAACCTATCATGAGAGACATTTTTTCCCAAATGATAACAAATTTTAGCCACAAAGATTCGGTTAGTTAAGAATATGAAACTAGAACCAGCCTAGAGGAAGCTAAGCTTATAGTCAAATCCTTCAATATCGAAATCTGAAGTTTATATAGTTACCTTAAAAGCATCTTCATCTGTTTGGTCATCTCCAATGTAAATGGGTAGAACATCATTGAAGTTTCCAAAGCCTAAGAATTCCAATAGATACTCCAGGGCATGACCTTTGTCCCATTTTATTGATGGCCGAATCTCCATAACCTGGACAATATTTTCTTACATTATAGATGCATTATATGGAAAACTTAACTTCATACACAGACAGATGGATGGGTGCATTTTTACCTTCTTTCCATTTGTTAGTTGAAGGAGTGAATAGTCTTCAAGTATTGCTTTTACCTTCTCCTCCAATCTGGTATAATCCTGCTCATTGATATCCAACCCACTGAATGTTACTTATTTGTTGGAATTCTGAACATTGTATTAGATATTCTTGAGTACCTCTTCTTGAACTTGTCGAAAATGAACAGAGATGCAAAATTTGTTGTCTTCTATCATGACTCCAGGTATCATCTTTGTCTCTTCTTCCAATTTACATAGCACCTGTACACCAGTGACCATGTTGTTGAGCAATATAAGAACCAGAAAAGAAGAGAAAAAAGTTACATACCATATACACAAAACCCATTTCTTTACCTCTTGAATTGCAGGCAAGAACTCCTGGGCAGGTTGAAAATGGACAGCCTCATCTCCGGCCTGCAAAGTCAAGCAATTTTCAATTTTTCTTAAAATGGAAACTTACAACCTTTTGTTTGTCTTGGAACTTCATGATTTTCATGGTTCAAAAAGCATCCAACTTACTCGCCTTGATATCGACCGCTTCAGTTTTGAACTTGGTGTTGTAGGAATTCTTCAGTCTTGTTGGAGCCATAATATCCATTCCATGGCTCCCGGCATAGCACACATTTGTTAAGCGAACAAATTCAAACAGCTATAAAAAAGAGAAATTGATGGCAGAGATTCACAAGCATGTTTCATGTATAAGCTTAATCTAAGTTCTTAGTAATCATCGAAGAAATGAGATTTGTACCTTGTCCAAAGACCTTCCACTGATAATGGCAGTTGGAAACTGACTAGCAACATCATTTACAGCTGAACGCATCTGGGAACGAAGTTATATGTTTCAGTCTAAAGTTGTGATAAAAATGAGATGTTTCAAAGCTAGAGATGGAGGATTTTAGTTTCTGTTAATGAAGGAACGACTATATTGCTTATAAGAATGAACAACATGAACTTTTACTAGACTAAAGAGAAAATAAAAATAACCTTTTCAGGCATGAATGCTCGATCTGGATCAGCAACAATCGGTGAAAGGGTCCCATCATAGTCCAAAAAAATTGCAATCCTCTTCCCCTCTGCAGCAGTCATCATGCGATCAAACAAGCTCAATGCAGAAGGATGTTTCATCTAATCGAGAAATAGACAAACCTATCAGGGTGATTAAACCAATATATTGATTATTTCCTGCTTGATTTAAATTGCCGTAGCTTGCTTGCACGCATTGCGAGTAGAATGTTAGTCATAGATTTTCATGATTGTCCACAGAACTATGAATCAGAGAGTTGATAGGGACTCTTACCAGCCATGAAGTATAACTTGTATGATCATAATTCACCTCGTTGAAATAAACGGGGCCATTTCCAGCTGCTAGTACAGGAGTTTCATCATTCATTGGTTTGGAGATGGGCTCTACTTTTGGAACGGGAATATGTGCAGGCCTTCTCTGAATTCCTAGGACTTGGTAAAGCCTTGCGAAACTTCCCATATTTTCTGTTGATAAAAACTCAGACATAATGAATCGATGATAATGGAAAATGTTGAAACAGCAACCACTGAAGTAGGGGAAAGACCCACCAGGAAACTGCAAGGTCCAACAACGAAAGACCATAAGAAGTCTCATTTCATATCTTAATTTCCTAGGAATCAAGCTTTAGTCTTATAGCATCATTAAGAATCTAATCGCTGGTGGTGAAACATGAGATTAGATGACAATGCAGCCTATATGATCACAAGCAAGCAAACAAAACATTAGGATGCAAAAACTATAAAACATCGTGAAATTTGTTAATAGCATTGTATCAGGTCTTGGTTCAAGTGGTCTTCCTAATTTCATTTTCTCTTTTATTCTTCAGTAACCATAGATATCAACCAAAGTTTAGTTAGCTCAACTCGAAGGGAACTGAGTTTCCTTAACTATGGTTGTGAGTTTGACACCCGTGATCACATAAAAAATCACGTTGGGAGAGCCACTCTGAATGAGAACTCGACCGCGGCTCGGTCAAGATTAATCAGGTGAAACTCCGGATACTAGGTGGTGGACCAAGTCCAGTAAACAAAAGAAAAAATAAAAAAAAAAAACCAAAAAAAAAACCATAGATCTCAAGTATTCATAAGCAACTGAATGAGGTCCACACTTATATCATCCCATCTGGGTGTAATGAGGCAAGCAATACAGATTAAAATGAAGTTCGAAATAGACTCTGTAAATAATAAAATTCTCAAATTAGGAGTGACGATAAAAAACATGGTGCTAATTTACTTTCAATCAAGCATCAATTAGTTTATCATAAAACCCTTTTAAACCTTGACCCTTTGTACAAAAATAGGCTATCAACGTCATATCTTTCTCAAGTTGTGAGAGGTCTATTAATAAGAAAGAAACGATCCTGCCAAACTAGGGATTTAATTATTTGCCAGATGAGCACCAAACTGCGATTACAAGTCCCAACCTTTACAGGGCATTTTGATCATCTCTATTCAGAGTTAGGGACACTCTCATAGTACCAATACTCCTCAAAGCTCCCATCATACCTAAGCATATATTAAATGTCTCCACAAGATACACAAAGCTGATCTACATCTCATAAGCACACCACAAGCACATAGGTAAAGCTCCATGACAGATGAAATTTTTCACCGGAACTTGGCTATAGCATTCCTTCTCTAAAAAATTCACAAGCCGGCCAATTGTTTTAACAGACCATGCAACTTATCATGCAAACTTATCTCTTGCATTCGACCTCCTTGTACATAGATCATATCGATCACTGCTAAAATTAAATATTTGCCACCGAATATTAGATGGAATAATATACATTTTATTTTCTCATACACATTCAAGTCATTTTCAAACCCCAACCAGGTTCATAGCCCATAGCCCATTGTACTAAAAACCTATATAAATCATTGTTGGTGAAAGTCGTTAATTTAAAGTCAGCATCAACCTAAATATTATTTTTAAGTGACATGTGAAGCATCTATATTACAAGTGTTGTGAATTCACTAGTGTGTGGAATAGCCCTTATGTCCCCATTGGTCCAACTATATGTGAGTAAGAAGTTTTGGAAAAGGGTCTCATCCCAGTGTACGTATGATAATGAAATGTCATGACAACAACTCAAGTCATACATTTTAATAATAATATTAAAAAAAGCCAAGTAAATTATAATAAAGTGAATAAAGTCAAAATCAACTGACTCATATTTACGTGCCTAACATGAAACATTTTCAGCTGATTCAGACGACATGGACGTGTGCTTTTTTGATCACATAAATGTCAAATGCTTTGCTGCCTCTACACGAACCAAAGTGCAATGTCTTAAGCCCGCCTTAAATTAGAAAAAGGTTATTTTAATTATGCAAAACTGGGCATGGCATATAAATATTAGCTGATATCTTTTCTTTTTGAAACAATTACCAAATAGTAAAAACATGAAATACCCTTTTTTAATTAGGGAGAAGTCAAAAATTCCTAGTTGATTTATTTAATTGCTGATATTGCGGATTGCATTGTAAACCTCAGTAGAATATCTTCCCTGTGTATGGATAGATGATTACAGTGATAGCATAACCAATATTCTACAAATATCTCGTGGATCTAATGATAGGATATTAAATTTCTTTAACTAAAATCTCGAGTTTGAATATTGAGAATGAAAAAACAGACATTAAGAAAACCACCTCCCTGCATTTTCTAGTTTCCCAAATAACATTCCAAGTTGAACTACATTAAAATTTTTGAACGAATTCCTATCATCGGTCACTGGAAAAACTATATGATCATAATCTAGATATAAGGCTGGAATCTAAATTTGTTTGTGGACCAAAACTCAAAATTAGAAATGAAATAAATTTATTTCATTAATCAAACAAAAAATGAAATTGGAAAGGTGTGGAAAACAAATCGTTGCAACTCTGAACAACTAGAAAGACAGGCTTTTTTCATCCCTTACACAATCTTCAGTAAGAGCTCCAATTTTTACCTATTTAGAAAACCAATAAAATGACATATAAAAAATAATAAATTAATTAAATAAAAATACAATGTTCTCAAAAGGAAAGGATAGCACCCAACACTTTCACAAGATGATATTATTGAACAATGCTAATGAAAATGGTGAATAGTTTAGATGTTTTAGAAACCTACAAAACAACCATGATTTCATGTATTTATTTTCAAATTTGAATAAAATTTTCAGAGGAGAATAATATACTTTATTACATGTTTTATTCATATTTGAACAATGCTAATTTAAATACTTGATCAATTTTTCCTTGATAACTTTTAGGGTTTAATAATTCAATAAAAAACTTGGTTTTGTTAAAATTCTCTTTGAAAATGGTTTTATGAATTATTACATGTTTTTTACTCATAAACACAATAAAAAGTTCTTATATATATATATATATATATATATATATATATATATATATATATATATATGTATATATATGTATATATATATATGTATATGTATATATATGTATATATATATATGTATATATATATATATATGTATATATATCCTTGAAGGATTAGCTTAGCATTACTGTGAATTGTATAATATCCTTGAAGGATTAGCTTAGCATTACTGTGAATTGTATAATAGGTCTTTTTGAGAAATGTTAAAAGTTAAATTTACTAAAAAGGGTTTTTTGACTTTAGTAAAGTAAATTAAAAAATTGAAGTGAACTAAATGAGGTTGGATTTTTCTAATACCAAGAGTAACAGTTGCGGTAATCATACTGCAAGAAGACAAGGGGGGTGAACACGAGAAAGCAAGCATGCACAAAGACAAAAACTAATGTACCCGATGAGAGCTCGAGTGAATGAAGTCGTTCTGTCCTAGAAAAATTTACGAGGTACTGGAAATTCTTAACCGGAAACGGGCAAATTAAAGTAACAGAGAACCACGTGTCCTGGTAAAGGCTTGGACTGGACTGGACACGTTTCCCGACACATGTGAACGCAGGAAAAAAAACAATAAAACTCTGGGAGACAACCTCTGTGAAAGTACGACATAAAGTGCGAGAAACAGAACCAGGTCAGGTCATATTTCCTTCACCATTTGTTTGGGGTTGTGGTGGGTACTAGCCAACCAAATCATGCTTTATTTCATCAAAAATTTGATGAACGTTTCCATTGGGTACACACTAAAGGATTTATCAGTCCAAATCATCGAGTCAGTTCAATAAATAATATTTATAATAATCTCTAAATATCTAATTCAAAAATTACTTAATATACATGCATCACTCATTATAACACAACTATGAAAAAAACACTATACGTTCTTAAAAAAATTAATGAGTAAAATAAATTAATAAATATTTTTTATTAACAAAACATTAGAAAGTCACTATCAATCTTTAGTGATTGAGAGAGAGAGAGAGAGAACGGTCAATGACTATGATATATATAACTTAGGACCACTAAACCGAAAAACGGTCGGAAACATCCCTCCTACCGTATTTTCAGATAGAGGTCAATTCAATTCATTGAATGCTACGGTCTAGCTAAGTTTCTCGACACCGACCGATGATAAAACGTGGACCTCGGCGAGGTCCCCCGACCTAAGCTTAGTCGGTTGTGGGCCCATTTTTGGGCCTCGCACTGTGTCAGACTGTCAGTTACCAGATCTGACTTGGCGACCTGGGCCACTTTCCCCACGTGTACGATTCACATACTTGAGATCCTACACTTGGAAAAAACAGGAAATCCTCCCGTTGACACGAGTCATCACCATCTTCACCCTCATTCCAAGCGCGTGCTGAAAACCCACTCCATCTACAGAATTAAAATACTAATATTTTTTTTTTCCCGACAAGGAAAAAAATTTAAGACATCTTTCCGAAAAATATTTTCTAAAAAATAAGATTATATTCAAATACTTTACTTTTTTATTTTTAGAAAATAAAAATAAAAAATACGATTTTTCAATTTATAAAGAGAAATAAAAAATAGTTTTAAAATTATTTTTACTGTTTTTCATTATAAATAAAACTCATATTTTACAAAAATTTTCTAAAATTTTTACTTTTTTCTTTAGAGATAAAAAAGATAAAAAATTAGAAATAAAAAATTAAATAATATTTTTTATAATCAAATGCACTCTTAATTTCTTTAATATTATCTCTTCAATCATTTAAAAAAATTTTAATATTATCTGTTTTTATTGAACAAAAATCAATTTACAAATTGAGAAAACATTTTTGTTCACATTTTTTTAAGAAACCACTTAAACACAAATTCCCTTTTTGAGTTTCATTTAGTTTAAATATAATTTTCAAAGGGAAAAAAATAAAAAAAAAAAAACAGGTATAAACTAGAAGTGAACAGAGTAGGAACTTCACGCGCCGACACATTACGTGGGCTAAGTCTGAGAAACAAAAGAAAGGAAAACTAACGACAACCGCTTAATGTGACTCCCGAAGACCAAGTGCCCTAACTCCTAAGTTAGTTTCCTAAACCCAAAAAACCGGAAAAAGTCCAAAGAATGGGATGCACGAAACCAAGAAAAAGAAATGTCCACCGAGCTCGCCGGTTAAACTGCAGGGTTAGCTAAGTTAAATTCTTACTCTCCCAAAAAAAAAACCGAAAACCCTAGATTTCCGGTTAATAACCAGATCATGCATTCAAATTCAGGTACAGACAAAGCAATATATTATATTATAATATTTTGCCTTCACAAAACTAAGATAAAGTTCATTCGCAAAGCATATGAGAGAGAGAGAGAGGGGATACCAATCTAGTCAAGCGGTCTGAAAGTTGGAAGGAACCTGCGATCACCAAGTGAGGAGCTTGGGGAGAGAGAGAGAGAGAGAGAGAGAGATGGAAGGCTATCTGTGTTAGAGAAAGAGACGTCAAGGAGAGTTGGAGGGGGTTTTGGAAATGCTTTGAGCTCTTGGCAGATGTCAAGAATTTAAATACAAATTCTACACTGTTATGACCAAAATGACCTTTACCATTTGTCCAATGAATTCCCCGTCCACTGGGGTTTAATGGTAAAAGCAATTTTAGATTGGTGTAAATTTCAAAACTTTACCTATTTCCTAAATTATTAAATAAATAGTTCACACTACTTGTCACTCTCCCAAATCAAAACTCTCTCTTCTGTAAAAGTGCCATCTCCTCTTAAATCAAACTACTAAAGCAATTAAAAGCTTGGAAAAAAAAAAAACCCATGTGGCCTGTAAGAAATGGTGGGGGTGTGCTTTATAATAAGATTGGTAAACTAATTTATTTCTATTATTAGTTAAAGATATTACAACAGTAATACTCTTTTTACAGTCATATATATATATATAAATATATTTAACTCAAAGAATCTGAATTTTTGATGCTTTTATAATTCTTTTTAATTGGTTAGGAGCAAAAATTACATTGTCTTTCATTAAGAACATTTTGGCCTTTGGAATCTACATTCAAATGTAATGAGTGTTTCCCCCTCCCAAAAAAAAATTCATGTTCATGTTCCAATATATCAACTATCAACGAATAATTGGTTTAGTCGGATAGAATATTAAATTTTTTAATCAACATGAAAATAATAAAAAAAATTCTATACTAGAAGATTTGTCCTTTAAATAGAATCTTCCAAACATTTGAATTAAATTAGTTAGAATATAATTTCAGAAATCGATAGCGAAAAATAAAAGTCGGAGTTAGAATTGAAGGTGTGTCTTTCTCTTGGAGATCTTTTAAAAAGTGACCCTCCCATGAAACTTCCTTGCAGGGTGTGGAAGTTCTTCATATGCATTAGCCAAAATGTCGTGATTCTCTCCTTAGTTTTCTCCGTCTTTCGTGGAAAACAAATGTTGGTATTTATGCATATGGTTTCGCGGAAGAGACGCCGAAAATTTTAACTAGACTGTAGAATGGTCTGGTTGGCCAAAGTTGATTTTTTTAATATAATAAATTTTTTTGTACTAATAAAATTTTAAAATATTTAATTTTATCTTATATATTCTACTAAAAAATTTTTATTTAATTAAAAAATATAGTAAATAAATAAAAAATAAAAATAAGTTAAAACAACTTCGTCTTAAAAAAAATGTTTATTAGTATTATATTTTTATTATTGTCATTAGTAATTTTGTTTCCACGTATACAGTAGTCCTCACGTGCAATGTACGTGGTAGAAGACAATCGGAAAGCTTGCAAACAAAGAAGAACAACAGGAGAAGTGTTGCTTTGCGATTGAATTTTCTTAGAGTGATGATTTGTTTTAATTCGATTCAAATGTCTATAAATATTTTATTTAGAGATGATTTTTTTATCATAATCTTTTTATTTCTAAATTTTAAATCCAAGATTTATTTAAATGACTTAATATTTTATCCCATTAAATCAATTTTCTGTTGATTATAACGGTCATGATTTGTACATAATTATTGGAATTATTCTTAGGACTTTAGTCCAATGATACAAAGACTTTTGCCTATTACGGACGAGGTTGTCTCCCGATTATGGTCTTCCCTGTTCGTAATGTTCAATGAATTTTAGCAAGTGCAAAACATGGGATTGATTGTAACGTTGGTTAGTCCAAAACCCACCGAGGCACCGCACCGATTTGCCAGACTGAGGTCGGCTTTGTGAGGGAAAGAGATTCAATGTGGAATGTGGGGTTGCTACTGCCAAATCCCAATTTCAAGATTCAACCATGAGAGTATTCTTATAGAGAACAGCACAACAGAACCAGAGGGGGGAGAGAGAGAGAGAGAGAGAGAGAAGACAGACCCGTAAGAGGTTATCCATATTGCACCATCTCTTAGAGAACACCACCAGAGAGGGAGAGCACGCGGGCATACCAAGGGTTAAAAATGAGTAAGACCCAACTCACCATAAATTCATTGTTTGATTCGCTAATTGATTTAATAAACAGAGTTTGTGAATTAAATGAGCAATACAGGAGTCAAACTTTTAACTCTCATAAAATATAAATTGAGCTTAAATTATACATATTATAATTTAATGTACAATGAGTTAAAATTAGTTTTTTTTTTTTTTTTATACTATATCAATTGGTATCCGTAGTCACGCTCTGACTAATCCGGTTTAGAATTTGCAGTGACCCATTTAGGGGGCTACCCTCCCAATATAATCTATTTCATGCCCAAATCGTGAGTCAAACTCATGAGTTTGGTTAAAGAACCTAACACCACATCCCACTAGGTCAAATATCCGTTCATGTTAAAATTGGTTATAATCTTCAAAGTATAACACTATTAGCACATAGTTAAAAATAAATAATAAATAAATAAACATCTTAAAAGCATTAAAAAAGAAAAAAAAACCCGCAAAGGACTCATCACTAAAAAAAAAACAAAACAAAGACAAAACAAAACAAAACACACGAAAAGCACAAAAAAAGCACAAAAGGAAGTTTGATTTTTAGGGTAAGTTTTTTTTTTTTTTTTTGGGTGAGAAGAGACAAACAAACAACAAACACCACACCACCCCTAGCAAAAACACTTGGAGACACTCATGCTCCTAGACCATTCCACGCCTGCAAAATCCAGACGAAGGAGCTCTACCACCTCAATAGGGGGATTGGTCAGCTCAGTCACACCTGGAGAAGCACTACTTCCCAGCTTGGCAAGTTTGTCGGCGCACTTGTTTGCTTCCCAGAACACATGGTTAACCTTAAGGGCATTGACATCCTTCATGAGATTTCTGCACTCCAAGACCGGCATCTCCAACGGATGGCCTTCCTCCACTCCCTCGTTTAGGGCTTTAGCAATGATCAGAGAGTCAGTTTCTACCTCAATATTCCTTAACCCTCTCCTTTTGGCTATATGCAAGCCTTCCCTTATACCCCAAAGCTCTGCCATATCTGAATTCGCCGCGCCGATATTAATCCAAAATCCCATAGTCCAAGTGCCCGAGCAATCCCTAAAGAGTCCACCTGCGCTAGCCTTACTGCCCCTCAGGTTCGCGGCCCCATCCGTGTTGAGCTTGATGACCCCTTCTGTAGGACGTTTCCAACTGACCCTTCTAGTAACATCCATCTGCGGTCCCTCCTCTTGTCTTCTAACATAAACATTGGCCATGCAACGAGCAGATTTGGCCACGAAAAGAGGTTGCAGGATCTTTCCTTGGTGAACCGCAGAGCACCTGGATTTTTAGGGTAAGTTTAGTTCATGAGAGGGAAGGGAAAGATTTATGTTATCTAAAAAGTAAATGAATTTCTTTCATTTTTATTTAGTAGGGATGGAAGGAAAGAAAATAAATGATACTTTTTTTTTGTTTGGTTAGAATGAAAAGTAATAGAAAATACCACCAATTTTATTATTATACCCTCATGAAATAATATTTTTAATATTTCTCACCATATTTTTTTATTTTTTAATTTAAAATATTTTTATAAAAATATAATTTTTTCTAAAAAATAATTATTTAATATATTTTTCTTATTTTTATAAATTATTTTCATTATTATTTTATTTTAAATAAAATTAAAATATTAATATAAAAAAAGGTAAAAATGTAAAATTACAAAAAATAATAAAAAATTAAATTTTATTAGTTTATATTAAATAAAATTAAAATAAATAAATAAATAATTTTGTAAATGTTAAAAGAAGATACTGACAAATTTGTCTAAAAATCTTTTTTCTTTTCATTTTCATCCACTTTATGACGGAAATGATTTTTTAAGAATGTGAAAAACGGATTATACCCCACTTTTACTTTCGCTCCACATTTCCTTATTTATTAAACAAGTGAAATGTATCATTTCGATTCATTTTTATTTCTTCTCCTCTTTTCTTTCTATTTTTCACCCCAACTAAACCAACCATCAGTTTATATTGTGAATTTGTAACTATAATTAGCAATTTTAATTAGAATAATGTATATATATGAGTTGAACCGCTTGTGAGTTTAGCGTGAGTTTAGTGTGAGTTGAGTTTGGACCGATAAAATCAGCTCACTAAAATATGAGCCGATTATGAGCCAGATAAAATGAACTAGGTCTAAATTTATGTCTGTTCAACTCATTTCCATCCCTAGCTTTGTTATGTCAACACATTTCAAAATTGACTGTATCCAATATAAACACAATTCTTATACCCAACAACATATAGCATTTTCTAACTTACAATAGTATAAAACATTTATAACTTTTCCATGCCACGGTATTCCTGTGTATTATCATGTCTGGTGTGCAAGACTACCTAAAATTTCTGCCGAGTAAAAAGCTCAACCATGGATTGCACATGTAGCCTAACAACATGCTGCTTCCAAGGAACAAGGCAAGTGGTCATACTAAGAGAAATGATACGAAGCCCCAAGTTCTCATTGAACATGGAACCTAATAAATCACCCAAAAACCAAACTATTGTTAGACCTGCAAGTATAAAGCTCAACCATGGATTGCACATGTAGCCTGACAACATGCTGCTTCCAAAAAACAAGTAGACATAATAAGAGAAATGATAGAAAGCCCAAATTTCTATTTGAACATGGACCCTAATAAATCACTGAAAAATGGAAATTTGCAGTGCCGATCACCCAACTGATCTCCAAGATAAGTTCAGAGTCAGAATTGGTTTCAAATGCATAATTCAGGCTTTAGGAGCATGAAAATAATTTCTCAGAATGAAAAGCAGTATTAAGAAATGAATATTAACCCACTGTAAAAAGATGAAGATATCATCTACATTTGTAGATGTTTGTAGCATAATGTGAAAATAAAGTTGCTTAACAATTTATAAAACTTCAAAAAAAAAAAAATGACAGGTTTGTAACACATTCAGAGTTGAGGTCTTGAAAGCCAACTGTAACAAAAACAAAATACAAAAAGCCAGCCAGGGTGTTGTCACGAGCAAATAGATTTAGGAAGTACATGGTGCCATCACCTTTTCTGAAATTGTTCCCCATTGCTGACAAAACTGTGGTTAAAATTTGCTGACAGCCATATGAGGCTCAATAAAAACTGCAATATCCCAAAAGTCATATTCACGAAATAAAGTAAAATGCTGTATCTAACCTCGGATACAGTTTGTGCACCAATATGCAAAACCAAAAATGCCACTGTTGGTGGGGGGTGCTCAGCCATCTCCACATTCTACTTCTATGGTCTTTCCTGCACTATCTACCACCTTGGCTCCCCTGACTACCTTGGATTGCCCGAACATCTTCTCTTGCTCAATTTGATCACCTTTCTCTACCACATAATCTGCGCCTTTTGAAGCACCCTCCATCTCCTCTTCCACAATACTCTGTCCATCCTGCAATATTTCATCTGGAATTTTGCCATCATTCTCCAATGTTTGTTCCTTGCTGTCTTCTGAATCTGCCTGAAGAAGTTCCAAAGGGGTAGCTGCAGGATCCAGCTCCTTGCACCCCCTCGGAGCATTTTGAGCTTCTTCACCTGTAAGCAAGTAGCTTGGGACCTGATGAGAAAAGCGGAACATCTCCTCTCTTGGTATCCTTCTCACATCCTTGGGGTCTTCATGCCGATGAAAGACTGTTCTGAAACCAGCAACCTTCCCAAGAGGAGTAATAGCCACACCTAGCTCTTCATCATAATCCTCCAGAATTTCCACCATGTCATACTTTTGAATCACATCATCAGGGGTATGCTCAGACCACTCAGGAGACCAGTTTCTGTAAAGAGCCCAGACATCTCCCTTTTTGGGATATATCTGAATGACGCCACGCATGCCTTTTGTATACCTAACTTTGTGCGAGAAAGCATTCAAGGTTTGGTTAATTTCATGTTTCCCAATCCTAAAATCCCCACAAGTTTTTAGAAAACCAGAACCCACCCAATCCAGGGAACCAAACTCAGAGTTAGTTTTTGAGTTGAGCCAACTAATACGAACTTTGAAGGGATTTGTGGATATCACCTTGTGAATCATAGCATAGTAACGGGGCATTCCGTCGTCGTCATCATATGCAGCCCAAACCTGATTTTCACCAAAGGAACCTTCTGTTCTATCCATGTCAAAATTGTGAAAATCTGGATCCGGAACAGTGATTAACATTGGAGCAGGGATCTCAGAATTCTCATCAGCAGCAGCATTGGCAGGTAAACCACTCCTTGTCTGGAATCCTTTCCTCATACCAGAGGCACCATAACTGCTCATATCTTGTGCACGCACATTTGCTGCATCTTTTTCTCTTTCCTTTTCTCTCTCTCTCACACCTTTCTCTTTCTCTGCAGCCTTCGCTGAAGCTGCCAAGTTCCAATAATTTATTTTCTTGCTAACTTCTGTTCGAGCCTTGAGCATCATCATATTTCTACATTCAATCAAACTCAACTCTCTATTAGTCCTGTTGCTGACACCAGAAATACCATAGCTACCCATGCTGGATGCTCCATAACCCATTCCCAATTGATTCAGCATGTTGCATCCAGCAATGTCCATAGAGTCATCATTCGTTCCTCTACTTTTCTTGAAGGGTCTTTCTCCTCTGGGAACAGAACTAGAACCAGAATTCGCAAATCCAGCAGCTAGATGGTTCCTTCTCTCCCATCTAGTAGCAGCCTGCGCCTCTTCGCGCTCTCTCTTCACATTGGCAGTTGCTTGCTGCACCACACTAGCTGCTTGAGCAGCAGCCGAAGCTGAGTTCGCTCCAGGGAAGTGACTCCAGTTTGCTGTATAGTTAAAGGAATTCAAATTAGCAGAATTCCCAGCACCCCAACTGTTGGAAGCAGAAGCATTTCTTCCCGGTTTTGACAGGGAAGGAATTGGCGCTTTAAAGTTTGATGCCTGCTGTTGTTGACGATGAGGCAACTTTGATGAATTTGTAAAATTTGGAGGTGGAGGCGTCTCTAAAGCCATAAATGCTTGATGACAATTAGGGCAAAGTAGTGTCTGATTAAGATAAATCCTCATGTATTCGTACTGCATCTTACATGAATTGCAGACTGTCCAAAAGGTGTCCCTTCTTTGAGAGGATGGAACAGGTCCTGAGGGTACTTTCTGGGAAGAATGGCTTTGAGATTTGGACTTTGAACTGGTGGCAAGCTTATGGAAACCATTTGTACGAGCAGGTGCTGAGGGACCTCCAGTTTGCATTGAAGCTCTTTGTTGGAGTTCTACTGACTTAATCTTGTGGTTATACGCAAACCTTTTAACCTTGTCAGATAGCAAGCTCCATGCCTCTGAAATGAGCTTAAATGCACCCTCTGCCCCTATAGACTTATTTTTATCAGGGTGAAGCATGAGGGCAAGTTTTCTATATTGTTTCCTCACCATCTCATCATCAGCTGATGGGTTTATGCCAAGAATCCCATACCAATCCACCTCACCATTTATTCTATTCTGTGCAGAAATATACACATCAAATGTTGTCAGCATTTGGGAAAGACCCTCAAGTCCTGGATACAGATTTTGGGCCTTCAAAACAAATTTCTTAGCACCAGCAAAATCTTTTTCAGTGAACTTTCTCTCAGCAATATTTCTAGCCCTGATGGCTTCATCTTTGTTGCAATCCATGAATTTCTCTTTTTCTTTTGGGTATGTTGATATATTTCTTCTTCAACAACTATATCTTCACTCAATTTGCTAGTGCAGTATCACAGATAGCAATAAGCTAACCACAGTTCAAGAATTCAAAGCTCTTCCGTACAATGAGAGAGAGACCAAACCTCAGTTGATCTGCAATGAAGCCAAAAAGAAACAAATTTTATAAAACCTTCCAAAACAGAAGAGAAAATAAAAAGAAGGTCATGAGATTGCCAGATCAGAAAACATTTCAAGTACAGGCATTATAATATATTTCCTCTTAAGCTTTTGCTTCTCTTATTATTATTATTTAAAAAAAAAAAAAAAAGGAACAGTCCTGACGGGCTAGAATATCTAAAAGAATCTCTTCCAAACAATTTGCGATGTATTTTTACTCAACATCTTGCAGAAACAAAATTAGCAAATTATCTCATTTTTCCAAGATCAGAAAACCTGAAACTAAATCTTCCAGCCACAGCATAAACAGCTCTATTGAGATACCCTCCTCTACTCCCGGCTGACTTGGTATACATTGCCCAACATTTAAACCCTATGTTCATTTATTCAGTGGCCACAAAGCTTATTATGAAAGGGCCCTATAGTATTTAGACTTCAGATAGCCTTTCATATGTAGCAAAAGGTTATATAGTATGTAAGACTGATATGCCACAAACCTGTGGATCAATTTGAACTACGTGTATACATACATGTAAGCCAACATACATGTACACATGTATTTACATCCATATATATAAAATATATATATCTAGATCTATGTAGCACAGACATGGACCATGACACAATACAGATACGATGAAACATCAAAATTATAAAAGAACCAAAAAAAAAAAGAGTTCACTGTTGTAAGTAAGACAGTGCAATATTGTATTATATTTCAAGGATGTATTCAAGATGGATATCCAAGTCAAAACTCCATGAAATAGAATTTGAAACCTCAAACCATAATTTAGAAAATAAAATCTGACAAGTCTGGTACTTTGTACATGCAACATCAATAGAAAAGAAAACGCAAGCATAGAGAACATCATATTTCGTTATGATGGTTAGGCCATCTCAATATTCTTTTATTTCCACAAAATATTACGGCATTCTAATTATGAGGCAACCCAATCATTAGGAGGGAGGATCCAACAATTAGATCTGCCTAAGAATACAATGAGAACATTCAAATTTGATACTGTATCAATCACGGAAAACCTTAAAGTGGCTTTTATTGTCATTCTAAGAATGCGTTATGGGATACAACACATTTTAGATAATGCATTCTAAAAAATGATATATGACCAAAGAGATTTGTTGATATGTCAAAATGCATTTTTCAGTTTATGTTGAAAAACTAGCATTTTGAAAAGCAAACTTTGGTTAACTCTGCTCATTATAAAATGAATTTTGGTTCTTAATTTTAGCAACTTTTGCAAGAATTTTAATTTTAAAGAATTTACTATTTCAACTCATATTACCAATGTAATATTATTTTTACATATATAAATCTTCGACATAGAATAATTTGTCAGTTAATCATTAAATACATATAATATTTTATTTTCTTCAAAAACTAATTTTTTGGAATTTTCAGCCAGACAACTTTTAAATAAATTTTTCCTTTGTAAAATTCTTTTTTTTGTAAAATTATTTATATCTCTACTATTAATAAAAAAAATAGAAAAACCTACCATTTGGTGTTTGAATCCCATCATCAGATTTCAAGACACAAAGAACTTTGAAATTTAATATTTAGATTTTTGTAAAATATATTTAAAATGGCAAAATGGGTATTACATATTACGGGGGAAATTACCTAAGACTTCTCATTACCACCCATAACTCCATTTTCCTATATTTTTCTCTCAAATGCATCCTTCTTTCTTCCCCCCCCCCCCTGTTTCTCCCTTTTTTAAAATGAAATTTACCATTTTTGCAAGTCATGCATGCATGGTACTGCTAGTGATGTATAATGAAAATGTGTAATACTTTCCATACACAACCTACACAATTTCTATTCAATTACAAGGGGAGGAAAAAGAAGTTTCAGATTATTTCCTTCAAAATCCTAGTAAACACAAGCATTAGCATATGAAAGAAACTGCACATTTGAGATGAACATTACTATATACGAATTAAGGAATATCCTCAATTGTATCTATAATAGTACCTCAAAGTAAAGAACCTAGATTTCTCCAAACATGACAACCGCCAAAACTAATGTGTCCAAAAACAAGGTCCATGAGAACTTGTGCTAAACTTGCAAATGAGGTGCTAATTGGCACAATAGAGTCTCACCAAATAGTGCTATAATTTTAATTTAGCAAAAGTGTAATAGGAGGCTTTTCTAGGATGAAGAAAGGTCATCGTCCAACTTTATTGATTTGTTTGCTAAAACCACTTTATTGTTTTGTTTCTCCTCACAAGATTTTGATTTCAACATTTTCCTGTTTTCCAGATCCTTTACTTTTTGGGTTGCAAAGCCACACCCCCTTGATACTCCTACTTCTACATATTCTTTTTTCTTAAAAAAGGAAGAGGGGGGGAAAAAGCCATGCTTTCACCGGAAAACCATGTAAATTTATTATGGAGTTCAAGAAAGTGAAGAAGCAAGATAAACTATCATCATTCTCCATCAATTAACTAACTCCAAACGCATGGTCGAAGGACTTCTTGTTCAATAATTCTTAAACCTAAGTATTCATAATATGTATCCTCATATTCAATGTAATCCTAATCTAAGAGATGGCAAGGCTATCACTGAAAAACAGGCAAACAATTCCAAGCTATATACACACTATGAAATTTATTCATTTTTTTCATTGTTTTCTGATTGTGGAAGACAATGTACATGCCAACACACTCCTAATGCCATTAGTACAAAAGGAGGTATCAGCAACAGATACTATGGGATTGAACATCCAATTCTTATGCAGGACCTTAATATTTAAAAATTTCTCATCAATTGTTTCTGCCATACAATGAATCAATGCTGGGAAATACTCTCTTTATTTCCCAGATTGAACTCCCTCCTAAAAATGAAACAAAGAGACTTTCAAAAACCAGGGAGTTCTTTTTCTCCACCTTTGCTCTCTTACTTGTTCTTATGTAATCACTATCACTTGTCTCACTATTCAGCACCCACGAGGATTACATAAATGTACAAATCATAAGTTGTCGCCTAAAATCAAAAAGAATCAAAAGAAAAGTTATTCATATTCATCCATATTCTTATTCTCGTCTATATACAGAGATTAATGTGCTTGACTTCAAGAATGCACCGAGAAAATCTTTCATTTCTTCATATTCCTCTTCTTTCTATTTTAGTTTTTAGAGAACTATATCATAAAGCGAAATCAATTATGGAGCTGGTATGTCTTTATTGCAGTTTCCATAGCAAACATGATAGGGCACAGAGAGAATAAAGAAGTGCCAAAATGTGTTGACAACAATCCAGTGAACTAGTTTCACTTATAATCCTATCAGCAAGATGCTTTACATAGCAAGTGTGGACATAGAAAGCTTGAGAATCATCTATCAAGCATGAGACGCAATGTCGGACAACAGAATTCAAACCCAATTATGCAATTAAAGCCATTTTAAAGAAAACAAAATAGAAACCAGAATAATGCAACAACAAAGGATATTCCATTATATAATTACTATCCCGCATGAATGATTTGCATTAAAAGCTTTTTAAAGTTCAACAAAAACTAGATCATCCATTTATAGATACAAGTGATTTTATATAAATTTTTCGTCAAAAGCATGATTCTTAGGAAATCAAGATTAGGGCAGTAAAAATTACATGCTTTTGTAGCATCATCTGTTCATTGAAACAAAATGGTAAGTTAGGGCTATGGAGTTCCACTTAAAGGAAGAACCCCATCTGCACTTTGTTAAGGAATGGAAGAAGAAAAGGAATAGTAGCAGCATTATGTGTTCATCGAAATGAAATGTTAAGTTTGGCTCATGGTGCCTAATAAGATTAATACCAATGATCTCCTCTAAAAGATGAGATTTTATAAAGATATCTCTCTGGATGTATCCTAGGTATTTCCTTCCCCAGAGCCCACAATGTGGGAGTTTCGGCACTGGGTACACCCTATCTCTATGGATGTATGTATCATGAGCTATAATTGTTCTGAGATCAAAGGTCACTTATTTGTTCATTATTATGTTGCTCAAGAGACGTGGAACTCCACACATGAATGATTAGGCTAGTCCTAGCAACCTCCATGATTTGTTTCTCACAAAGTTTAGGGGTTCTCGAGGGACAAAGTGTCATGCACCTACTTGATAGACTCAAACCCAATAGAAACTCAACCCAAAAAGTCAACCTATTAGATGAGAAAATCTATTGGATTTAAGTATCATTTTATGATTTTGTTGCGAACCAATGTGGGATTCATGACATTACCTGCCCCTTGAGAAGCCGGACGCCCACGGACAACTCTCACTCTGGATGGCTCTTACTCTAAGCTCTTCACGATACCAGGTAACCCTTTTTCTTTTTTTGGTCAGTTCTCACTCTGGCACCAGATAACCCTTTTCCTCTTTGGACGATTCTCACTCTGATACTAGGTAGCTCTTTTCCTTTGGATGGCTCTCACTCTAATACCAGGTAACCCTTTCCTCTTTGTACGGCTCTCATCTAATATCAGGTAGTCTTTTTCGTTTTTTTGGACGGCTCTCACTCTGCACCAGGTAGTCCTTTTCTCCTTTGGATGGCTCGCACTCTGGTAGCAGGTAGCCTTTTTCCCTTTGGATGGCTCCGTTCTAGGCTTTATCAAGTATCAGATAGTTCTTTTCCAAGTAGCCTTTTTTCCATTTTAACCTGACTCTGATACCAATTTGTCATGAATCCACTTGATGGATTCAATCCCAATAGAGAACTTCACCCTAAAGGTCAACCTATTGGGTGAAAGAGCTTATTGGATTTAAATATCATTTTATGATTTTGTTGGGAACCAATGTGGGATTCATGACACAAAGGATGCTCATTGACTTTAGAAATGTGCATTCTTGGTTATTCCTTGGTGCATTTGAAGAGAGAATAATGCCTGAATTTTCAAAAATCAAGTTATTGATCCATCTCCTCTTTGGGACAAGATCCTTTTCCATACTTCTTTGTGGGTTCACGTCTATGAAATCTTCAACAAGTATAATTTAGAAGATTTGAAAAGGAATTGAAGAACAGTATTTTGGCCATTCTATTTGTATTCTTAGGCTTACTGAGGATTTCTTATCCTTTATGTTGGAAATGGTAACAAAGAATTAATATAGAGTCCACTGAGAATAGAAAAAAATTAATAAAGTCCTCTAAAAATAGGAGTCTTGGGAACTATGCATCATATTTATTATTTTAGGAATGCTTCTCTTTGATATGTATAAATATAAGTGTATTGGACGTGTTTGGGAATTCGAGTCGACTGAGTCATAAAAGAATATTGTTCTTCCTCCTCCGTTCTCAACATAGTATTAGAGCCCATCATCCTCCAGCGTGTCTCCGAAGAGCTCAATTACATGTTCCTTTAATTTGTTGTAAGAGAGTCCCGAGCCACTCAAGTCCGGTCAGCTCCCTGTCAAGCTTGAGTTGTCACCTGTTGACCTTCCTCCGGCCAAGCTTGTCTGCCATCTAGTTTGGAAAGAGCTTTAATGGGATTGTCATCTCGTCAAGACATTCACAATATCTCTCTAAAGTATGGTCTCCATCAGAAAGTTTCTTCTGCCATTGCTTCTAACAGAAGTTTCAAATTGGTCAAAATTATCGTTTAAATCAATAGACTGGCCCATCACCAAAGACACCACCGGTCAATAAGTTCATGTTATAAGTCATTATATTTAAAACCAACTTGGTGCGTAATGTGCATATTCTCCGGCTTGAAGGGGGTATTGGAAATAGAAATAAAGAATTAATAGGCCTATTGTAACTAGGTAAAAATTAATATAGTCCTCTTCTAGGGAATACAAGTAGAAGTCTTAACAACTATACGTATTTATTATCATGGGAACGTTTCTCTTTGACATGTATAAATATAAGCGTGGAAGGTGTGTTTAGGCATTCAAGTCAATTGAATTGCAAGAATATTGTTTTTCCTCTCCATTCTCAACACTTCGAAGTTCTTTAACATTATTCTTTACCTCTAATACAAATTTATTCTCTATCAAAAGGGAAGAAAATGAAGAGTAGCAGGCTAATAGGGATTGAGGTTAGAACTTTTTCCAACTTTAGAGCCCGCCAGGTTCCTTTTTGCCCTTTTCTGTCCCTCACATTTAGCTCTCTCTTCCTTCAGCTTCTCTATCCTCCTCCTGCCCTCAATATGATCTCTTAACCCCATCTAACTCAAACCCTCAAATAATTTGCATTTTTTCCCTCCTCTCCTCATTATTTTCCAACCATGGAAATATTTATTCATGGAATTGCTGTTTGATAACATAATAATCACCTCTCTAGAGTGCATCTTGGTCACACACTATATTTGCAAAATAGTTGAAGAATAGGAAATGCAAGATGGCATATGAATTGTGTGTAATCTTTTGACTTTGGATTGGAGTCTCCATCATTGTGATAGAGAAAATCTAAACAATGCATCTATCTCCACAGTGGATTGCAATTTAATGCAACTAGTGATTCCTTCTAGTAAATTCAAGAAAATCTCAAAAACCTTTTCAACTATAAATCATAGGCACTTCAAAATGGAAGTTGATCTGTGTTCAATACATACCAATACTCGTAGGAGATTTGGTGGATGCATGTTGGACACTCCATGTAAAGATTCTAATTGTTTTATTAAACTTTTAAATACGAGACACTTGTTAGATACTTCTTGGACACTTCTCCAACATTTTCAAAACACTTCTTATACATGTTCAAATACTCAAAAGACATTTTCCATAATTATTATTGTTAAAAATAAAATACTTATATAACTTTATTTATTTATAAGTCTTATGTTCAATTCAAATGTTGATTGTTATATTTGAAATATGACATTTATCCACTAAGTTCATAATATTTATAGGAAATATTTACTGATACTATACATATACATACATACATATATATATTATCACGTGTCCTAACCATGCATGTGTTTGCGCATCTTGGCTTCCAAGAAAACAGGACACTTTGAAGAACAGAACACCTCAATCACAGAACACAAGATGAAGAGGAATGAATTTCTTTTCTTTTCTATTTTTCTAATAATGGATCACATTAATAAGAACTTGAAAGAACTGATAAATATTTTGTTGAATTTCATTTTCCTTAACTAAATAGAGAATAATTCCTATCATCTGCTTACGGAATCTCATCCGTTCACGTTAAGTAGAGACGCTTTCGTTTTAAACATGTACACTGGTTTATGATTGCAAAATAAAACTCCATAGAGTTTCAGCATCAACCCTAATAGAAAATGATACAAACAAGGTATGGGTCTGCAACAGACGAAAGACGTACCTCTTTGATCACAAATCTCATATTAATACCCTAAACACTACACTAGCCTACAATTTTTTCCTGTATCATTTTCTAAAATCTTTTGATCTCTCAAACACAAAGTCTGTATGCAGATGTTCTCCAAAGATTTCTGTCTGCATGATGCGATGCCTCTTAGAAAGGACAAGCACTATCTCTCTGACAGATCAGCGAGTCTGAATTACGTAAATTTTCACCCGATTTCAACAATAAACAGCTCCCAGTTTCATGATTCTGATTTCCAAAAGCCCAGATAATGACTACCCTTTATATTCGTTGTTTTGAGAAAACTGCATCACTGTGCTGCTCGCTGGGTTTAGCTGACCTCAATTATTTCTATCACTCTCTTCATGCATTGCCATTATGAAATGCCATGACATATTATCGACATGGGAGAATCAGAAAGATCCTTTATTAACTAATATTCCAGAGCTGAAGGAATCTACCTGGGATTTTTCTTCCATTACATCAAATGTTCAAATTAGTGAACGAGCTACACTGGATATATTATCAATATCAATGCAGACACACACGAGCAAACAAACATAAATGACTTACTTCTTTTGACCTCCTCAATTTTTAATGTTAGGAATATTGCCCATTCCACGAGGCTTCTCTCACTTCTTATAACATTCCAATTGGGTCCTTCTACCATTTCAACATCACCCACCAATCTAATTGAATGGCCCATATCAAATAGACCTATTATAATTAAAGAACAAGCTATTAGAGGCTCAAAATGCATTCTAATGAAAACGAGGGAATAATGCACAAGGATTTCCACATTGTTACCTAGTCCAAACAAGAAACTGCAAATAGAAAACTTATCTATAAGGTCATTAAACACCCTTTATAATTTGAACAATTCCATGAGCATGGTAGGAAATTTCAGCTCCTAAATAAATCTTTCACCTGCCTACCTCATGCTTTAACCAGGAAATAAGGAAAATCTAGTTCTTCATCATCCACAATTATTTATGAAAGTGATTCTCTGCGTGTTACAAGATACAGAAAAATAAGATTACGAAATGTATATTCATTGCCCATGTAGCTTATGATTACCTGTTCCAGTCCCTGCCCCCATCAATGAAGAGCCCACATTTACCATAACAGTTCACTCATCAGCGAATCAGTTCACTCATCAGTGAATCGCACATTCACCAAGACAGAATCTGCAACAAAGTCAGCAATCAACATCCGTCATGGCATGTATACTAAATCTTTTGTAACTAACTTCTAAAAAAGTTTAATAGCTTTGCTCTTTCAAGCACAAATTATTCCAATCAATAATGCATAAACCCAGGAAGGTGCAGACCGTTGACAGTCTACAATTTAGTAGTCTATTTCCTAAAAAACAATTTATTGTCAAATTACTCAAACAAGATTCATTTTCATTAATCACATTTCTATGGACATATTTACTCACCGCACAGACTTATTATCTTCTGTTGTAGGATTTATCTGAGTTTCATTTACATCTGAGATATGATCATAAAGGTAGATTCAGCATATCTGGTTTCTGTACTTTCCGATCTTACTTGTCAGTAACCCCTCTAGAACACCCTAATACTCAAAATCAAACCCAATTTTCAATTGAAAAGGATTTTTCAATAAATTCCTAAACATTCTCAGAGTTCAATGCAAATTCGCACAAAATTCAAACTCAAAACTTCAGATGCAGTATAATTCAAACATATACAAACAGCAACGGTCTCTCGATGAAGCAATTCCAGAACATCTCACATTCAATCAAGAATAAGAAAACGACAGAAAAAACACACAAATTCAATCTCAAAGAAATCACGAAGAACATCAAATTCCACGTGCACCTGAAATTGATTCCACAACATTACGTACCAGAAGAAGAGAATCAAGCACCCGTCAACGACTGTAGAAGAAGAATGGCGGAGGATTCTCTCAAATCAAAGTTGAAAACCGCCAAAGTTGAAACCGAAGAAGAAAAGTGAGAAACTTCGGCGGTGAGTACGGCGGTTGCGACGACGGCGTCAAGCAATCGGAACAGTTGGTGATAACTCAGGTGAGAGAAACTGGAGAGAGAAAGGGGTTGAACCCTAACCTCAGAGCAGTAAACCGCAGTAGAAGGCAAAAACCGAAAGGGGCAAATGAAGAGAGAAGAAAAGTGAAATCTCAGGCCTCCGGAGTTGAAAGGAAAGAATTTCGGAGATCAGAATTTGGCATTTTTTTTTTAATAATATATTCTGTATTACCAAATATTCATATTCAATTTGTTCAACCGGTTCTCGACCCGTATCAGCGTTCGGGTCTTAAGAACTGGACCAAGTGGTGGACAGGCCTAGCCCATCAGCCCGGCGCGTAGAAGTGTTAATGCCTGAGCTGAGAAAAATAAGGTTTCGATAGAAGTAAACAATTCCAATTTTCTTACTACGCGCCTGATTGGTTAAATGATTGAATAGTCATGTATTAAATAAAATTTTAAATTTAAATATTATCTAATAAAATAAATATCAAAAGAATTTAAATTTTAAAAAAATTAAACTAATTCAAATCAAATTTAATATAATTATCAAATACCAATAATTTATATTAAAAATATAAATTACCTTAGTTGTTTGTTGTAATTAAGATGTTATATCATAATTCAATAATTTCAGTGGTAAAAAATCAATGTTTTAATCGGAGTAGAATTAGATAAATGCTTGAAACTAAATAAATATTAAAAAAAAATATTAGTTTTATTGTATTTCTTATATATTTGTGTGTTTATATATGTTTTGCTTAAAAAAAATTATGTATAATTTTTTGTTTTCATTATTATTGTCTAAAAACGTATTCAAGTTTTTATTATTAAAAATTGCTTCAAACTAAGGAGTGGCGTTCATATTCCCTGTCTACACCTTTATTTGCTTTTAATTTTTATGTTAAAAGCAATAGTAAAGAATGGTTTTTTTTTCTTTGTTTAAGGGTGAAAATAATAAATTATATTTTAAAATTATGAATAATAGTGGATCATAAATGAATTGCAAGAGCGAGGGAAAAAGAAAGCAAGAATTATCTATCCACACTTTTTTTTGTTATATAGTAACTTGAACCTTGAATCTTAGAGTTAAGGAAGAGAAATTATGATGATTAAACTATCTCCTTAACAACATCTATCCACACTTATAATAAAGTTTGAACTATTTTATTGTTTTGCCATTGTAAAACAAAAATAATATAAAATATAAGTTGTGATTGCATGAAAATTGAAAATGGTCATCTGAATTTTATTTGCTGGATTTAAGATTTTAATTTATATTAAAAACTTAGTTTAACTAAAAAACACATTATTGAAAAAGCCCAATTGGATCAAGTCCGACTTTTATTTCTTAAAGTTTGACCCGGATTCAACTCGGGTCATGCTTAAATATATTTCAATTACATGATAACCAAATTATCATTCATGGACTTTAATATGGATATTTGTTACAAATCTTTGAATCAAATTAATTTTTATCACTATAACATCTAATAATAGCAAAAAAGTAATATTGTGCTCTTCATACATCCAATCTATAAAAATCAATAATAATAATAAGAATAATAATTTCTTAATCTATCATTATATATACAAAACAAATACAAAAATGGGTTTTACTATAATATATTCAAATGGAATTATATATAAATGGACACTTTATTGGATGCATTCAATATGGATGTAGGAAGAAATAAAGAAAATGAAGATTTTCGTAGAAATCTACAAATATTATTTCATGCGGAATTTTTTCGGATCTAAATTTTTTGTTGGATCACTTACCTCTTTGACGGACGGGTATTCTAGGTCGAGAAAGTATTACAAAAAAAATTGGATCACCTTCTATATTTCACAATCCAAATGCCACTTTTGATATGCCAAAATGATCAAAGTGTTCAAACCCTCAAGAATGAAGTATTAAATTTGTCCTTCTTTTTCAATGTACGATATTGTTCAAAAGAAAAATGAGCAACCTTCATTTTCTTTTTTTTCACGTACCCACTAAGAAGCAAAACAAAAAATGGGCATCATTTCAAAGTAATGGAGAGGAAGTTGGGGTTGTGGGTGGTTATCAAAAAACCACCCCAACCCCTTTTTCAAATTCATGTTAAATTATGGAGGTAGGTCTATCCTCATGGGCGGACCCGTCTCATTTTCTAACATCTCTCACTTGCACATGAGGGTTAGAACCGCACACAGCGTGATCATTATAATCAAACATCAATTTCATACAGGCAAGAGAACCGTGTGACCTATGAGAATACCAATAGCTCTAAAACCATACACCGATTAAGGATATATAGCAACTTATCGTCAAAGTGGTGAAGAGGATGTCATATCTCGCTATACCCCAAACTTCTTTTATTCGACACAATCAATGTATCTCTTATCCCTCAAAACAATGTAAGAACATACTTGACTCTAATCCAATCATGTATTCACAATTATGTCACTAAACACTAAGTTATAGACATAATTGATCGGTTTGTGAATACAGAGTAACGTGTCGGTCAAAGACAGTTTTTCTTTCATACTACTAACTTTCAACTTTATCTTAGCTCCTTTCTTAGACATGTACCACCAAACCGAATCATCAATGATTTCTTGGTAACATGCTAAAGTAGTAATACTAAAATAAAATTTCAAGAAACAGACAAAAGTCCTAAGGGTATAAATTGACATTGCGTATAAACCTCTGAATCTCACACAATGAGATGGACATAATGAGATGAAAAGGGATGTACCATCTCATTACTCATATAGTCACATAAGCACACGTGGTATGAAACACGTGCTATGATATCTTTCTTTCCATTTGGAAGCATATGTATTCTTTTTTAAGATAACGCATCGTACAGGTCTTAGTCCAAGTATACATAACACTTGACCTGAGTTTTCATTTTTACAAGTCCTCCAATATCTCACAACATCAAGGAAAACCCACACCTGGCTTTTCGACAAGTTTAATGGATTGTGAGGAATCCATTTCGATTACCATATACGTAGTATATCAATCAGTAATCTCATCTTAGTACTTAACTAAGGCGGCTTATCTGTGTTAATCCACCACAAATTAACACACCTCATCTCTACATGTCACATAGACATTAGAGGCGATTGCTTATGTGAGAGAGTCAATCTCAGAACTTGTCCGACATACTTTTAATTCTAAACACAAGAATTTTAGGTACAAAAACAAAATTCAAATGTCAACGAATATGAGCATTATAACGTACATACTTTCTATATATAATCACTACCACAGTAACAAATACTGTCACAATCTATGCAGTCCATGTCATTTCACATGTCTCACAAACATGTCCTTAGACATTGACCTCAAAAAAAAAAGACAAGCCACTACGAAATGCATAAATATATCTCAATGTTATTCCCCTCTTTTCAATCACGTGTCTAACAAGATTAATCTTTGTGTCTATATTTGCTTTTGTCATTATATTTGGAGTCTCACGCGTAAACAATAGCTGACCGATTATCACAATGAATCGTCAAGCTCCCACTAGGTTGCTTACTGCTCCAAATATTGCAATATCCATTTAACCAAACTCATTTTCTTGAACTGCGGAAACATTAATCACAAATCTGTTTCCATTATAAAAAGTGATATACCGGTTTGTTTCTTGCTTCTTCATGAGATAGCGCTATCAATGAGCAAGAAAACATAACCAGAGGTAGATTTTCTCTCATGCAAATCTCCTCTCTAATCAGCATTCGTGTATCCTTTTAATACTAGATCATTTCTTTAATAATGAAGGAAATAGTCTACAGTTCTGCTCAGGTATCTCAATATCTTTTTCATAACAATCCAATCATTCTGTCCAGACTGGACAGATACCTGCCGACCAAACCTCATAGTATGACAAATATCGGAATAAGTACACTTCATAACATATTCTAAATTCTTAACAGTACTAAAATATGTTGTTTCGGACATTTCATCTATTCATTAGAAGTTTTAGGGCATATGTCATCTTTTGAATTATTTCCTATAGTCACAGGAGTATCAATGGGTTTGCAGTCTTTTAAGCTAAACCATTCCAGTCTTTATAATATAAGACTTTGAGATAACTCTAGTAATCTCCTGGAATGATTTCTCTAGAATTCAATTCCCAATCTGCTTTACCCATGTCCTTCATTTCGAATGTCATACTCCTTGTCATTCGCCACTAACAATATGTTCGTGACATATAAGGATAGAATTACAAATTTGTCAGTGGACCTTTCAAATAGAGACAATAGTTTTCATCCGTTATTACGAAATCATAAGAGAGCATATCTCTATGAATTTCAAACACCATTGTCTCGAAAACTATTTAAAGCCATCAATTCTTATCTTCTTGGCCTTTTATGACAAAAACCCTTTGGTTGTGTCATACATATGTCTTCCTCAAGCTCACCACTAAGGAAGGCGGTTCTCATGTCTATTTGACGTAATTCCAAATCCAAATTGACCAATTTTGCCAACTTCTCGCGAATGGAGATAAATCTCACTACTGGGAAAATGTTTTCTCGTAATCAATACTTTTTTACAAAGCGTAACCTTCTTCTACCAGTTAAGTCTTTTATCTCTCAATAGTTCTATCTGCCCTACGCTTGGTTTTGAGAATCCAATTATTCTCAATAACTTTGTGTTCTAATAAGAGCTCAACAAATTCCTATATATGGTTGGATTTCATCGGCTCTTATTCTTCTTCATTGCATTTTTTCATTTACCCTTAGTGGGATAAGATGAGTCTCATATACATTCTGAAACTCTTTTTCATCTTCTGAATAAACATCACATACGTGCCCTTCAATCCCCAAGTGACGCTTGGCACATTTTTCCTAGCATTTTTCTGAGTCTATAACTCAGTTGAATCATTAGATTTTTTTAAATCCCTCCCACTAGGATCAATACTATTATAACAATCCGCAATAGACAAAACTATTATTTGAATCAACTAATTCAAATAACAGCTTTATGTCCTTCACATCACTTCTGCTAGAAAAATGATTCTTCAGAAATGTTATATCCGTGATCTAATCTTTATTGTAGTATCATCATCTTATTCACAGATGAATACTTAACTTTTAGACTGGTCGGAGTATCTTATAAAAATACTCTTACTTCTATAGGGATCCAATTTTCCAAATTTATTGAAAAAATCTCAAAATACGGACAGTTGATCTCCAAGGTCTCAAGTCACTGAGACACGACCTTCTATCAGTCTAAAGTTTATATCTCATCATTGGTACTGACTTTTAAGGTACTTTGTGCAAAACAATGATCGTAGTCAACAAGACATCTCCCCAAAAGGAAATCTACAAGTGAACCTGCGTCATCATAGATCTTGTCATATCCAACAAAATCCCATTCATTCTCACTATAACACCACTCTGACGGGATGTATAAGAAATGGTCAAATGTCAGATTGGGTTTCTTTCATTACCCAGATCTTTAAATTGATCTGGTAGACATTCACACCATCTATCCGTCTGATTCTCTATCTCCCTCATATAATGTCTAAAGCACTTATATGTTTCAGATTTGTGAGAAATCAAACACATATGGTCAAACACGTGAAATCATCAATAAATGTAATGAAACACAAAATTCCATGTGTACCCTCCATATCTATTAGATCACGAATATTTGAATGGATCAAATACAATAGAAATTTAGCCATGTGATTTTTCAAAAAAATTTTTTTTTTTTTTTAAAAAAAAAAAAAAAAAAAAAAAAAATAAAAAAAAAAAAATTTAAAAAAAAAAAAAAATTAAAAAAAAAAAAAAAAAAAAAATAATTTTTTAAAAAAAAAAAAAAAAAAAAAAAAAAAAAAAAAAAAAAAAAAAAAAAAAAAAAAAAAAAAAAAAAAAAAAAAAAAAAAAAAAAAAAAAAAAAAAAAAAAAAAAAAAAAAAAAAAAAAAAAAAAAAAAAAAAAAAAAAAAAAAAAAAAAAAAAAAAAAAAAAAAAAAAAAAAAAAAAAAAAAAAAAAAAAAAAAAAAAAAAAAAAAAAAAAAAAAAAAAAAAAAAAAAAAAAAAAAAAAAAAAAAAAAATTTTAAAAAATTTTTTAAAAAAAAAAAAATAAAAAAAAAAAAAAAAAAAAAAAAAAAAAAAAAAAAAAAAAAAAAAAAAAAAAAAAAATATAAAAAAAAAAAAAAAAAAAAAAAAATATTTTTATTTTTAAAAAATTAAATAAAAATTTTATTTTTAAAAAAATTTTAAAAAAAAAAAAAAAAAAAAAAAAAAAAAAAAAAAAAAAAAAAAAAAAAAAAAAAAAAAAAAAAAAAAAAAAAAAAAAAAAAAAAAAAAAAAAAAAAAAAAAAAAAAAAAAAAAAAAAAAAAAAAATAAAAAAAAAAAAAAAAAAAAAAAAAAAAAAAAAAAAAAAAAAAAAAAAAAAAAAAAAAAAAAAAAAAAAAAAAAAAAAAAAAAAAAAAAAAAAAAAAAAAAAAAAAAAAAAAAAAAAAAAAAAAAAAAAAAAAAAAAAAAAAAAAAAAAAAAAAAAAAAAAAAAAAAAAAAAAAAAAAAAAAAAAAAAAAAAAAAAAAAAAAAAAAAAAAAAAAAAAAAAAAAAAAAAATAAAAAAAAAATAAAAAAAATTAAAAAAAAAAAAAAAAAAAAAAAAAAAAAAAAAAAAAAAAAAAAAAAAAAAAAAAAAAAAAAAAAAAAAAAAAAAAAAAAAAAAAAAAAAAAAAAAAAAAAAAAAAAAAAAAAAAAAAAAAAAAAAAAAAAAAAAATAAAAAAAAAAAAAAAAAAAAAAAAAAAAAAAAAAAAAAATAAAAAAAAAAAAAAAAAAAAAAAAAAAAAAAAAAAAAAAAAAAAAAAAAAAAAAAAAAAAAAAAAAAAAAAAAAATAAAAAAAAAAAAAAAAAAAAAAAAAAAAAAAAAAAAAAAAAAAAAAAAAAATCTATGGTCCTAATGTATCACTATTATAAATTTAATTTAAAGTTACAAAATTTTATAAGTTTTATGTGAGAATTACTTAAATTCTGTCAACCTAAAACCTCTCACTTAAATACACTAAGTATTTAATATAATATTTTAATTTTAGACGAGAATTACTAAATCTACCAATTCAAAATTTTCATTCAAGGAAAAGACATTTCAAGTCCTTTTGTATACATGATCATCAATAATGAATATAACTGACAGATATTCGAAAGAAATTAAAATTTCGAATGTTCATTTATAATATGATCATGATCATAATCAACCATTCATTACATACAAAAGAAAGAACATATAAATGAATTATCTTATTCAAGATACATCCATTCGTGATATCATATTTACAATTCCCTTAGATAGTCTATCCCTAAGAGCAAATCTCCTTACAGCATTTGGAGAACTATTTATACTTTGGGAAAGTTTTTTCTTCACTTGATTTTCTAGATTCTTGATTTTTCATATTTCTATTAATATCGGTCTTACAACATCAAGAATCATATGTTCATGCTCGGCAAGTAATTTATCAACCACGTTAACCCAATAAGGGGTAGGGAATTTCTCAGTATATACGTGTCATCCCCCCAAAAGGAATGACCGAGCTGAATGAGTTCCAAGCGTTTCTATTCCATGATCTCTAAATGATCTAACAAAGAATGAGATGGGTCCATCTTGTATGTCAACATTTGACCGGACTACATTAAACGCTCTGGACTTCTCAAGTTTTTTTCCCTCCCCAGAAACCCGGAAGTTCTCCAAGAATACGTCCGATTATTACCATTTCTCTAAAAATGGGAACAATATTAGGTTAGACACATAGTCAACCATAATATTATAATAAATAATAAAATTATTTATTTTAAATAATATGCTCAATTTTTAAATAATTTTATATTAAAAAAATGAATTTTTCATACATAAAAAAGAGCATAAAATTTAAACAAGCGTAAAAAATTTACACTCAAGTAGCCAAAATTAATAAAATAATTTTCTAGTTCCACAAAAATTTTTTCAGAATTTTCTAGGACAAAAAAATGATTTTTCTGTAATTTTCTAGCATTTATTGATTATAAATCAATAAATAATAATTTTTAACCTTATAAAATATATTAAAATTCATAAAAAAAAATATAAAATGAGTTTTCTGACTTATACAAAATTTTCCAAAATTTTCCAGGCTGAAAAACTATTTTTTTGTAATTTTCTAATATTTATTGATTTAATAATCAAAATAAATACTTTTCAACTCTGAAAAATAAATTTTAAATCACATAAAAATCACACTAAATACAAGATTTATTCTGGTGAAAATTGAGACCAAAATGACTCCAGCACGCTCTTCCACGCGCCAAAGGACCCAACTGTAACAAAAAAAGTTTTGACGTACTCACACGCCCGCAGTGGCGCGTGAGCTCCACGCGCCGCCTTTCAGGCGACCGTTGGTCACCAAATTTTGGCTACTCTCCATTTTCAGTGTCTCTGAGTTCAATGGTGTTCTCAGATTTTCAATCGAAATCTCTAACATAGAGGTGGATTACACTTGTCATTGTCGAGAGTGGGATTGAACATTGTACTATTCATCTTCTTTCTCAAATTTCCAGATTTCGATCCAAACTTTGAATGATCATATCTCCCTCAATTCTTAACCATTTTTTGGATCTTTATATGGTTAGAAAGCATTTTTCATGAAGAATATAACCATATAAATTTCATATCATGAAATTCAGTATTTTAAAATTTATGAGTATATTAAGTTTCGGTTACGATTTATAATATCTTTTAATATACTCATCCGTTATATACCAAATTTTACAGATCAGATCTACATTTCATAAACATGCTATGGTATAAAATTGAGAGCATTTCGACAAACCAATTTTAAGATGTCATTAATGAATCTCTAAGTTCATGCATGGTATTTTTTAATTTTTTTTAAATATCCAAATTAGGTAGGAAACAACTCATACATACTCTGATACCAATGAAGATTTTCGTAAAAATCTACAAATATTATTTAATATGGAATATTTTCGGATCTAAATTTTGGGTTAGATCACTTATCTCTTTGACGGACAGGTATTCTAGGTCGAGAAAACGTCACAAAAAATTGGATCACTTTCTATATTCCACAGTCCAAATGCCACTTTTGATATGCCAAAATGATCAAAGTGTTCAAACTCTCAAGAATGAAGTATTAAATTTGCTTTTTTTTTTTTTAATGTACAGTATTGTTCAAAAGAAAAATGAACAACCTTCATTTTCTTTGTTTTCACATACCCACTGAGAAGCAAAACAAAAAATGGGCATCATTTCAAAGTAATGGAGAGGAAGTTAGGGTTGTGGGTGGTTATCAAAAAACCACCCCAACCCCTTTTTTAAATTCATGTTAAATTATAGAGGCGGGTCTATCTTCATGGGTGGACACACCCCATTTTCTAACAGAAAATAATTACGATTTTCGATTTCTTGTTTTGGAAAATTGTTAAATCCAACCTAAGAAATAATTTTTTTTTCTTTGGGGGGGGGGGGCAGGGATTTTCCCATATTTGATGTTAAGGTTGTGTGGTCTTGTTGGAAAATGAATATAAAATTTAGTCCATTTCTGGTTAGGCCTCATTGAAAATTGAAGATGGAACTCAATTTTTTTTTATTTTTTTGGTACAAGGAGATACAACCAAGTAAACCAAAAAAAAAATGATAGAAATAGAGAGATTTTTACCGCTTGAACTGTCTCTAAGGGGCTGGACCTCTGAAATTTGTTAGAGTCAATTTTAAGATTTTAAGTTCTTTTAAAACCCAACTTTTATTTGCAATTTGGATCATGATCAAATATAAAAATATAGTTGAACTACATGAGTTAGAATCATGATTCATGAATTTTAATATGGATATTAATTGCAAATGTCTAAATCTAACCATTTTATCATTGTAGCATCCAATAGTTATAGTAAAAGTAATATTCCGCTGTTCATACATCTAATCTATACAAAAATAACGGAAAAAAAAAAGTTTAATCCACCGCTATGTTTTTAGCATTATATACTAAAATAATATATATTATCGGATATTTTATTAGATGCATTTGATATAGGTATAGGGAATATGTGTATATAGAATTTATGCATAAATAAGTTTTAGTATCACACGTTACAATAGGATGTGTACATTGAATCAAACTTTTATGGATGGGTGTAATGGTAGGACGTTACACATTCTTAATCTTAGGTCTTGGGTTCGAACTACTTGGTGCTTGATGTCTCCGTTTGAACTACGTGAATGGAGAAATGAGATTTGAGAGAATCAATCACTTAATAGGTCCTACGGTATTTAGATCGAATTAATCGAATAAAATCTGGATATCGGTCGATAAAAATCAAAATATATATATATATGGACACCATATGGGATACACTTGATGTATATAGGGAGGGAGGATGAATGGTATTATTTCGAAGTATAATAAAAGAATTACAGCCTTCAGTTTCTTGATTTAGCAAATTTGTTAAAGTCAAATTAGTAAATGCTAAAACTGTGGTCTGCATTAGAATGTAAAAATTCGTCCAATGAATGTATATATGTGTGTGTATACATGCGTGTGTGCGCGTGTGTATATATATGTATATATATATATGTATATATAAATACGTGTTTCAAGATTGGATTTGTCTCGAGTGAGTTAGCTTGGTGGATCTTTTAGTGATTTTTTTTTTGTTATATCAAGATTTGAATATGATATTATCAGATTGAAAGAATGAAATTATGATCACTAAACCGTTCTCTTAAAAATATCTTTTAGTGACCTATACAATCATTTTAGATCCATGTTCCCCCCAAGGAGGCTTGCCCACTTTTAGGGTCGGGTTTGCATTTTGTGTTATGTGCTTATATTTTCTTCATATTGTATCGGCGCATATTTACAAAGCCAGGTCTTTTAGTTCATTGGGCCGGGTTGAGATAAAATCAAACTCTATTATGTTATCTCCACCTCGGGGCATGGTTGAACCCGCCCCGACCATTGCTCAAATTTATTATTTTTTTTGGATGCTTTTGGACTTGATCCACCATCGGATATTCAAAATATCGCTCTGACTAATCTAGATAGAACAAACTGAGATCTCTCTTCGGGGGTTGGACTCTTTCAACGTAGTCTGTTAAGTCGAATTTAAGATTTCTGGTTAAAGAGTTCAGCGATCAATCTACTAAACTAATTGACCATTGGTGGTCAAATTTAATTTTGAATCTGAAACGCAGTGGTGAGTTGGGCATGGGTTTAAAAAATTTTCTGTTCTCTTTATTTTAATTGGGGAAAAAACACATGTGAGAGGAAAATTCAAGAATAACATTTTATTTCAATCCTTGGCTCAAGTAATGCCATTCTTTATGTTTTTCGTTGAGGCTTTCACCATAATTCTGCAAAGGAAGTTGTAGACATTTAGATGGAAAAATTTTACGACTTTCAATTCATTTGGAAGGTGCATGAGGACTGAATAAGGAGTGGACTATACCCCTAACTTGTCCACAGTTTTGTTAATAGCTATTCCTATGGTATATGATGGTTTCATACGAAGGTTCATTTTGGTCTGCTTTCTGCTGGTATGATAGAGTAATGGGCCAACAATCTTTTGATGTGGTTCGGCAGAAATTGGAAGAAGACAATTTGGAATTTTTTGCAGCATACAGCATACAGCATCCTGCTAAATTTGAAGCTGCATATTGTTACGTTCATTCACTTGCTCGGGAAGCAAATCTCCATGATGGGCTTTCCAGTGCCTTCAATGCCATCTGCAGCTCCCGTGCAGAAAGCAACTCATTCCATGCTTTGTAAGTTCTTGCCGTTTAATCTCAATCTTTAAACCGGTTAACCATGTAGTTCTAATTATTTTGTAATGCAGCTGAAAACTCATCCGCAAGACAGCTGCAGTAACCCGCTTCTGCCTTAGCTCCAGAACATTGGGAGGTGGATTTAGCAGAAGGTAGTAAATCTACTCACTACATTGCACCTGAGAGCATTAACAATCACACAATCAGCTCACTGAAGGATCAAAATCTTTTTACCCGGTGACCCTGATGTTCCTCTTTTGATAGCACAGCTAAGAGCTGTTGACCGATTTCTCATTGCAGTGCCAAATTTGAACCAGTCCCGACCCAAGTCCTGTGTCAATGGTTGCAAGTCACACTTTTACCATGGATACTTCAAAAGCTAGAGTGATGAACATGTACGCACTAGTAAATGATACAAAATTCATGTCTCAGCTGAAAAAACTACCGCAACTGCGTGCTAGACCAGGTGCTGCCAATGGCAACACAATCGACTACAGCAATACACATTATTGGAGACATGGCAACACAGACCCACCAGGAGACTTGCATCATGTGCAAGGTAACGTTCGGACTGTGACTCAAAATATACATCTCTCTCTATTATTGCTCCAACATGCAAGTTGCCATGCTTGATCACGTGCAGGTTGCTATGCAAGTTGACAATTCATTACATTCATGCTACACCCCCCAAATTATAATAGTGCAACCACTTGACTACTTCATAAGCTGTTGTCTTATCTAAATTTCCATCCTCACTTTTTAATTGGGTGCTTATATTCTCTATTCTCATGGGTATACGTAGTAGAAATTTTTTCTCTCTTTTGCCATTGTTTCAACACTTTCTTTTCAGGACAATTTGTTTACTTCTGCAGAATACAACGACATTAGTACGCTGCGGTTGTTTTTGGAGAAGATTTACCATTCATTTTTTTTTTGTGGTTATCCTTAACCGAAGTTGGTTATCATCTTCTTTCAGTGTCTGAGTTTATAGCGTAAGAACCTCAACAATCAGGGGCTTGCAGTTGCTCTGGTGGACCAAATTCCCCGCATTTTAGCAGATACAGCAGGTTATAATTTAGGTCATGGTCTAGGTTACAGAAACAGAGGCAACGTAATAGGAAAATTAGGGTCCTCACAGAATTCTAGAAATAAGTTTGTTTGCATTGAGGGAATCAAAATACAAATTGTTCGAATACATAATAAGGCATTAGTTCAGCAAATGATTCAAGTGAATAAATGCAATGTGGACATGTTATTCCATATATCTCTCTGCTTGTGTCATATATCAAACACAGGCTCTGCTTGTGTCATATGTGAAACACATAGGGTCTTCGTCAAGCATTTGAACAAAATGAGCCAACCTTCTCCCACCCATGCAATTATATATTTTGCCACAATCATGATGACAAACGAGCCAATGAAACATAAATAACGTAAAATAGATTTTGCAGCAGCAAGTTACAAAGTGTACGTGATTAACATAGGGCAATTTCAAAGCTAGCACACCTTGGGTACATCCGATTGGCCCAAGCTTATACTTCGAGAGCCTTGTTTGAACGGTTAAGAAACCAGTGACTCTTGACACCCTAAAACGTGAGAGATGCCATAGCAGCCAATATAGTGGCTAATTCAGTAATAGTTGCCCGAAAGACCCCAAAGAAACTTCACCACAACAGTCATGAAAAAAATAAAGGGATATATAGACAAGCACGGGGATAATCAACAGGCAAATGAGTATACTTTTCGCCTCCAGGAGCAAGATGATGGGACAAATTGCCCCTTGCCCCATGATATGAACATTGGGCATCATGCAAGGGAAGCATTTTCCATCTCCGTATGGATGTTCCTGAGATTAGATGTTTGGTAGGATCTTTCTAGTCCTGCTGTTCCGCAGTCCAATATGTCTTGTTCTGATGAAATCTAACCACAATGCAGGTAATGTTGTCTGCACTACCACGCGTGAAAGCTGTCTCAGTCAATTTACAAGCTGCAGCCTCGGGTTCTTCTTCTGTCCGGGCAAGCGAAATGGCATCCTGAGTGACATGAAGGACATGTAAATGTTCCCTTTACCAGAAACTTGGAAACTCATTTCTACCAAAGTCATCTTTCAGAAATTATCCAAACCTTGAATAGAGTTGGTAACAAACTCCTTGATAATTATGTAGATCAAATTGTGACAATCCCACAGAACGGGATGATGGGATCATGCACATATCATTATCTATCCCCCCCCCGGGTGGTGTGAACTGGGACATTTCAGCAAATTAATATTCAGAGAGAATATTCAGCAGTAGGGCAAATTTGTTGCACCTTCTTTGTTCTAAAATAGCATGATTTTCGTGAGAGGGCAATTCCATGTTCAACTAATCTCAAACAAAGCATTGGGCAAAAACTACTAGCACATCTTCATATGCATAATCATCTCCAATGTGATTGCTGGCCATGACTAATGTGGACCATGGAGTAGAACATTTCCCAACACAACATTTGCTGATACACAAGTCCAAATCACTGTCTAAAAGCTTAGCCGAGGCCCCTTGTTCGTCTTTCTATTTCTTCCTTAGTTTTTTTCTTGTTTATATATTCTCCCATTTACTACATTGATTTTGTCATACGAGGGAAGCCCAATATTACTAGTACTCTCTATGAACAACATGGATTGAGACCAAAGGAAACACTTTAAGAAGGAACCACCTGTGCAGCAAAGAGGATAAGGATAACAACTATACCAGAAATTAAATGTTACCTCATTTGGAACCACATCCCAAAGCCCATCACTAGCTAGCACGAGCAGTTCAAATTCCTCATCAATCACTTGATCCTGTTAATAAAAATAAGTAATTAAATAAAATACTAGAAGAAAAATCACGCTGTTATATTCCAGAAAGCTCAATAATGAACTTGGAAAAAGCAAATAAATGTTTCAAATTTATTCTTATCAAGTTCCTCAAATTCTTTCTCCTACTGGAATTGGACAAACCCTCTTGAAGTTCATAGGACTCATCCTGCCCTTACTAGGAACTATTAAATCTGATTTTTTATAGGAAAACAGAAGAACACTAAAAAAGAATGAAAACACCAAGGCAATAAAAGCCAACAAAAACTAAAGCACCAGAGCATCCACAAAGTCAATAAACCCTTTTGAGGATGAGAATAACTTGGAGGAAATCAAGTATAGCAGACTTTTCAACAAGCTACTCACAAAACTAGCCAAGAGTTTTTCAGCCCCATAAAAGAAAAACAAAATCCTCCTACTGCACTCCCTCCATATCAATAAACATATTCACTATTTTCTCATATATGTTTAGCTAAGGAGAAACCTCCACTTTACTTTCCTCTTTGTTTTATTCCACTTGTAACATCTGTTGACTAAAGTAAAAAATTTTAATAGAAAACATTAAATTTTGCAAGCAAAATGGAATTGCCTCATAAAAATAAATAAAATTATCGTTATATCAATAATTTTTTAACTCAAAACCTCATCTAACTTCTCCTAAACTTGACCTCTACTTTCCCAAACACTGCTGTGAACTACTAATTTGCATAATGTCTAACATTAATCAAAGAATTGTTTAGGCATTATCGTTTCCTCGATTGCTAACCACCTCATAGAGAATGGTGCATGCCAACCAATGGCAATTTCTCATTGTTTTACATCAGACAATACACAACCTAAAACCACCCTGGCCTTTCATAGGCTCCAATTCCAAAGAGGACCTAAAACTCAGGTACCGTATTTGACAACTTAAAAATTGTCATCTAAATGTAACAACTTTAAACGGTAGCTGAGTGGAAAAATAGAGATCACATGAAAATATTTGGCACAAAAACTTCTCAACAACATTAATTAAAGCAGCAACCCTGTCTGTACTTTCATCCCCACTTTTTGTGCAAGGATATCTTTTACATTTCAAAATATCTTTGAAGAAAACAATGCCAAGTCACAATAAAACAACTAATTATCCGGTTCCTATTCTACATTAAGGAAACTATCGCAATAGCTTAAAAAAAAAATAATTACACATTGGAATGATACCAAAACATCCCACAATAAAACAACCAATTATTCAAGAAAATTGTTGTGTTCTTGATTGATTACAATTGTCATTTAGATATGCAAAAACTGCAGTTGTAGCTCACTAGTCCTTAGCATTTTGGTTGGCTCTCAGTCAATCTCCAACTCCTCCTACTTGCAAAGAGTTTTATGGGCTATAACACCTAGTAGAATTTTCACCACACACAATATTTCATTGATTACAACCCTCCAAAAGCAAAGCTGATTATGGTGAATTAGCAAGAAATTTACAAATGTTATTCAACTGTTTGAAACCATTTTGCAGAATTATATTCCAGTACTTATGATGGATCTTATCAGCAGATTCTTGGACATTCTATACTGCCAGATGATTGCAACTATAAGGCCTTTTTTTTTTTTTCCTTGATAGATAAGATGAGGGGCAGGGGGAGGAAAAAAAGGTTTGGGTAAAGGCAAAGACATAAAACAAGCAGTTTCAGGGCCTACCTCAATCTCAGGCTCTGCCACTACAAATTGCTTTAGCATACGATTTCCAAATGCACGGGACATTGCTAGCACACCTCCTACCCTCCAGGTTCCTAAAAATACCAAAAGAAAAGCCATTGGGAAAAAAAAAAGGACACCTGAAATTACAGCTGCTTATAATTGCCACAAGCAGAACGGTTCATAAGTAGCAAGCTATCTTTCATGGTCTCAGTTCTTTCTACCCCTCCTTTTAACTTTTCTTGCTTACCTTTAATGATGGGGGAAAAAAGAAGGAAGAGTCAAAACCTACTGAAAACTGCTCATTAAGATGTAAATACATGAACAACAGGAATTATATTCTCCCTTACAAACAAATTTCATCATTTTAACATTATAATGAATTGAAGACATGAATTGTACCTGCCCACATCACGACTCCTCCAGCACTTTCAATTCTCTTCCGTTCATCACTTCTATTTGGTTTGTGATCCTCTGACAATGGGATTGCTGTCCATAATGGTCAAGAAAGTGCTTTTAACAGGTCAATAATGACCAAATTCATGATTTCCTTTTCACAAACATGAGTTGGTAAGTCTCAAGTTTCAAATGTTTTTGAGTCCCAGAAAAGGGGAAAAAAATGATCATAAAGCTACATATCATTGGCTGACTACATAAAAAGCAAGCAAATTGGATAGAAAGTCAGATATTTTTGGTAAAGATTTGAATTGGATAAACTAGTTAAGTGTAAATTCCTTATTGGAAAAAAAAATGTTTCTTTTTGGCCTTCAAACAAGTACTTACAAGGGTAAGACCGAAAAGTGGATCCATTATTTCAGTTTTAGAAACTATAGCCACCTACAATGTATTAACAACTGAAGTTGGAGTCTTCTTCATCAATTTTAGATGCAAAGGCATGTGCAAATACTATAATTAGTTAAATTGGTATAATGACACCATATGATGCAGAGTCCTAGAGGATATAAAAAGCAAAACCTTTTTAATGTAGTCTATTAACAACTGATTTCAGAGATGGTATTGACAGGTGCCATTTGTTCGGGACCATCTGCCCTCTACTCCTGAATGTATGCATGTTGGCATCACTCTTCCAATTATAATCACCAAACAATGTTAGACAAGCATACAAGAAAAGAACAATACCTTTTCCACCCTTCGATATTACGGTCCTTGAATCTCCAACATTTGCAACATAAAGATGGTCCCCTACCAGCACAGCTGTTGAAGCAGTAGAACCATCATCTCGATAAGTGTCTCTTTCAGATTCCAAAAAATCCATATCAGTCTGTTGATATGTTTCACCTGCAGATTCAACCATGTTACCAAATCATCATGCTGTTTATATATGCAAGAAGAAAACATAATCCTGCAAATTTCAAACATTGATCTTGTGCAATCAGCCAACCACTACACACATAAAATATAGCGCACAATTGCTTTGACTTACTTATTGCCAACTTGGTGTCTGCCATAAATTGAGGATGCTTCATGAGATTCTCGAATAGATGTTCCTTCAAAAACTCAGCAGCACGAGAACCACCATGGCCTGTTGTGACAAGCAACATATATTAAACTCTACAATCCAGCCGGTTATTCTATAAAATTTTCTAAAGAAGGTTAAATGCTTCAAATGATTTGGGCAACGTCTTGTCGATGCACATGGATATGGCTGCTTGCTTATATGCATATATTGTGTTCATAGATCTGAGGAAACAAGTGTGGATGTGCAGCTATTCTGCAGAATTCCTCAATGATTTGAGTAAACGGTCACAACAAAGGCACACAATAATACAAGGAAAGGTTTAGAACTTGATAGTTACTTCATTCATTTTGACCAACAGGCAACAACAAGATGCTAAATTTACTGCAATCATTCAAATTAATTTTACATTAAACTGCACGTGTTGGAGGACCGAAATTCAGATGCCAACTATCAAAAGAAGCCAACTTCTTTGGCTGAGCCACCTAAATTCCTAAACAATCCAACAAGCAACAGTCTGTCCAATATGGCCTATTTAGAGAGCATCATAACAGTTTCTTAAATCAGATGCATACACATCAAATGAAATTTGTAACTAAGACAGGCACATCAAACGTGTCTGGTCTTAGTTCATTCACTGTGCATGTTCACCAATCCAATGCCTTCTCTTTTCTACATGTTTTACAATTACATAGACATGCAAAGCAAAGTTCAATATGTGCAAAAAAGGATGAGTAAAGATCAATAAATCCTACCATCAAATATTCCAAAAAGGCAGACTGTCTGCCCATCAATATTTGATGATTTAATATCATAGAAATCCTCCATGCTAGCTCTCTTTCCTCTGAAACTTGAATAACCCCAGCTAAGTTTCCCATCTTCACTGCAATCAGAAAAAGCAAGGGAAGATAAAGAAACTTGGAGAAAAAGTATACAACTGAACACAGTCAAAAGCCTGCATCAAACCTACATAGATCCTCGAATGTGAAAGATTTGCAACCATGCCACATATTAGCATACAGCACAATACAACTTTGGTCCAGGAGAGACATTCAGTTGGAGCATGCAGTTCAGACATCAGCGACCATATGACTCAGTGGTTAAACCACAATGCATGTTTGAATCAAGTAATTCAAGTAAGCTACATAAGAAATTTCTGTATGTCATTTTTATTTCCATTTCAAAACATTATTTTTTTAACTGATGTCATGGATGATCCATTTTAATAAACAAAAAAGGGAATTTACATGTTAAATCTCAATTTAGCAATAAATGACCATCATAAACTATCCAATCTGTCCCATTGTTTTTACTAAGATGACAAAATAAAAGCACAAAACACTAGAAAAAAATGAAAACAGACCAACACTAGGCAGTCAGCTGGCAGATCACCCTGGGGAGGGGGCGTGTGCTGGGGGCTATGTTCTATTTTGGTAGTAGAAATCGAGAGATGGGTATCGAAAGGTTTATCTTCAAGGGTGCTGCAAAGGTGGTTATCAATATATTGGTTAACATGGAAGTGCCTTTGTGTATATCTCCAATAATAGCATATATCAGGAACTTTCTTGTCGATATTAAAATTTACAAATTTGAAATTCTATCTGCAATGGGAACATAATATAGAGAATAGTTATATGTGAGAGATGCCAAGTAGTGGTGAAATTTATAGCATATGAAACACTACACGCACATGGTATGCATGACTTTGCAGGAGATCGTGAGATCAAAGGTTTCTAAATAAACAAAATTACTATGAATAAAAAGAAAAATAAATTAATGTTTTACTGTTGTAACTTCCTCCAATAACTAGCAATTTAGATCTGTGGGTTGTCTTCTACCATGTGTCGTTGCCGGCAGTAGTTATTTGTCCAATGCTCACCTTGCACCAATGCGGTTTCATAATTTGAATTGAAGAGTTGTTGGCAATGTACATTAATTAGTAATACAAATAAGAAAAGTAGCTGGTGTCCATGTACTCTTTTGAATTCCTTGAGTTGTGATACTTGCCTTAATTCTCCCATTACATAACAACACCACAACAATACTTCTACACCACAGTCTTCAAATTATTTTCTTGAAAGTGTGGTTTTATTAGTTCTGTGCAGTTGTAACAATTGAGGGGGTTATATTGGGAAATTATTTTAGTGAATCCATCCACAAATGGGAATGTAATTCTCCTCAACAGAGTGATTTAATTGACATACCTTGCCCTAATCAGCTTTTTTTTTTTTTTGCATGTTCAATATTGAACAAGGATTTCAAGGATTTGCAGTGATTTCCCAACAAACACAACACAACAAAACCATAAAAATTTCATCCTATTTCAAGTTATGAAATGTCATATTGAGTCTCTTTCCAAAGGACGCATCTCATGCACGCAATAAATAGAATTACTAAAATTCAATCAATATTTTATTTTTCATATATATATATATATATATATATATATATATATATATATATTAATAAAGTGACCTAAATTCTTGTATAACATTAGCTAATAAACATAACCTAACACGTATTCAGAAGCTAAACAACCCATATCAAATACTGAAATGCATCTCCATCTTTATTCTCAATATGGAGGGGAAAAAGGTTGAAAGGACAAGCCTAGTATCTGACAACAAGTTGGAGGTTGCCATCTTCTCTGTCTCAATAAATAGAATTTATCGAGATCGACTATATATGCCTGACCAAATCCCTCTGCAGTTCTTACTGATTCTCTACCCATATCAAGAAAGCATCGGGAAAGCATAATAAATAGAATAATGCTATTGGGGAAAAAAAAAAAAACCACCGCCAGAAACTCTGGATTTGATGTTCATTGGTTCAAAAATTATACAACATACTCCAATAATCATTAAAGCATGTAGTATCGCGCTTTTTACTTTTTAGCATTACTCTTTAACAAATATTCTTGGAATCTAATAAATAATGCTATTGAAACAAAATATCCAAATGTATTCATCATACTCATTACCTTCTCCAACCTCCACTAGTAAATCCTCCATCGTCATCTCTCTCCTGCAAAACATCGAGAATTGGTCCTCTCTTCTCCTCGGTAGCACCTGAATCAACCATCATTTTCGCGGAAGACGACCTAGATTTCTGAAACAGAGGATAACTCACTCTTCGAGACGCATTCAAATTGTTGCTGCTTCTATCTAAGCAGCTCAATCTCACAATATTACCAGCTTGAACAATCGCATTCCTCAATCCGCGGTTGCATATCATCTACAACCCACACAGGCTTCAATTTCCAGATCTATACAAAAAATAAACTGAAAATCAAACAAACACAACATCAATTCAAATACAAATTCCAAATCCACATGTTCAGTGACTGAATTGAAAACTTACATAAATCTTAATTAAGCTTAATCTTCGAATCAGACTTGATGGTATTCTTATTTCTTCGATTTATTAACTATAAATTACAAAAAATAATTGTAAAGAATGATACTCAGATCTGAAATTTGACGAGATCGAGCTTATTGTAGAGAGAGGAGAGAGAGAGAGAGAGAGAGAGATTCAGAACCCTAGAAACAGATTCAAAAAAAATTATTGTCCCTCGAAACGAGAAATGAGGAGCCGCGGAAGACAGAGAAGAGGGGTAAAATCAGGTGCGGTAGTGCAGAGGCACCGAAGAGAATTACAACGTGGCGATGATTGAGGACTTGAGTGTGAGCTGTTCTTTGTGCACTGAATTTAAACGGGGGAATTGCCAATTAGGGGAGGGCACGTATTGTGAAGGAAGATGCCACGTGGCAGGGGGCTACGGCTTTGGTGAGTTTGGGCCTGTGGGAGAATCGTGCGGGGCACGTGTCCAATTACTAGGTTTAGGAGGAGATTAATTTAATTTTTTGAAAGGCTGATCACTGGTGAGATGAAAAATGATCTACCAACCTGCTTCAAACCAATGATTGGCGACAGGCTAGAGTTGATTTAATCGTTGGTGACACATGTCATGTTGTGGAAATATTAGGACGTGTTTAGTGAAGAGAAACAAGGATATTTTTTCGAAAACATTTTTTAAGAAAAAAATATATTCAAATACAATTTTTTATTTTTAAAAATAAAAATTAAAATATACGATTTTTTAATTTTATGAACATTAATAGAAAATAGCTTAGAGTATTTTCTATTATTTTTTATTATAAATAAATCTGTATTTTTTAAAATTTTTTAAATTTTTAAAGAAAATTAGAGATAAAAAATATGTATATTTTGAACATATTTTTTAAATTTTTTACTCTTTTTTTTAGAGATAGAAAATATAAAAAATTTAAAAATAAAAAATTAGAAAACATTTTCTACAACTAAACGCGTAATTATATTCTCATTCTCGTCCTTTTATTTATTGATATGGTGTCGTATTTCGGTATTCTATTTTAATATCTTATTTGTAAAAGAATAAAAATAATTTAAATTATTAATTTCATAACTATGTATTTTAATTCAAATTTTAAAATTAAATTAACTTTAAATTATCAATAAAATACAAAATCAATCATCTAAAAAATTCAATCGTGAACATATAATAAACAAATTATAGACATTAATTAGTTGGCAACAATTATATTTAGTTAAAAAGATATAAATTGTACTAACCTTGTTTTTCTTTTTCAAAATGCAAAATGTAAAATTTGGATGCCCTCCTAATGAATTTCATTTCCATGCCGAAGAAATAGGCATTCTGGGATAGCCCAAACAACATCTTCTTTCTTTTTTCTTTGCTTGAATTCCTAGTTTTTTGATTAAAAGAATTTAAATTAATGATAACTTTAAAATAATTTATCAAAAGTATTTTAAATTTAATATAAAGAACAATACGTGTAAAAAAAAATTATTTTTTTTGTTATATCGAGATTTGAATCTGAGATTATTGGTTTGAGATTATTGGTTGGAGGTGAGAGATTATGACCACTAGACTGTTATTATTTTTAAAATAAAGATGACCTCTAATTTTCCTTTCCTCGTTCATATGCTATCTTGAAAATTTAATTTACCACTTTGACAAAAGTCTAAAAAAATAGTGATCGTGGTTAATAAATCAGTAATTATAGGGGCAAGTCCAAGGTTGTGACATGAATTGAGCAGGATGTGAGTTGAAGAAGAGGCAGAAGCGGTCTTAAGATTCTCGGATTCAGATCAGTGGTACCTCGGGGTCCTTTCGTTAGGGCATTGATCTCACTACCAATATTCGAAAGGGAGCATGTGCTGATGGCAAAAAGTTCTGTTTCTCTTGACCTAGACGAAAAGTCTTGATTTTTAAGAGCTAACTAGTGATGATTGATGGTGATCGGCGAGATTTGCAAGTGAAGTTGTCATAAACTAATTAATCATAGGGCATTGTCAAAGGCACGTACTCTCAAAATAGGCTTGAATCTCAAGGGTCACAAAATAAAACTATAGATTAAGGGGTCACAACTCAATCAAAGATTGTTATGCTTGACAGGCAAGCCACCCACCATGTCATGTCCATAGATTTATAGGTATAACAAAATCTCGTTACATATCCCCTCACATTCTACTGGCCTCTGGACACATAGGGACAAACCTTTTGCTTAATCCCCTTATGTTTCACAAGGCCCACAAGGGGGGTAAGGAAAAAATTAACTCATGAAAACTAAACATAGAATAAAAAAGTAAGATGTAACATATAAATATGAAATAGTAGATAATTATTTTAATACGATCATATAAATTAAGTATAAAATAGGGGCATTTATCAATATCATTCTAAGCCAAATGTTAATCACTCAATCCTCAATATTAGGCATCAAGTAAAACCTCTTTAGCATTCAGACTAAAGGTTACACTAAACCCAGCTAAAGAGTTCCCTTAACAAGATACAAATCGGTGTTATTATTAGTTGTTACAACACATATATCATTTACATAATAGATCATACCATATATCAGCATCTCAAATTCATAATACATTATCGTAATATGGTAATTGGGAGAAAATTCGTAAAATTAGATCATAGTAGATCAAAATAGGACATACGTATGCCCATCCTTTACTTGGCAGGGAAGAGGTACAATCATAACTCGTCCGTACAAAATGCAAATCTTATATCAAATAGGCCAAAAAAATTAAATATACTATTATCTCATCAATTATTTAATTCTATCAATTTTTATTAGGAAAAGGGTTCAAAAAATATCCAATTTGTCTCCCATTGGTTGATTATGCTAGACAAGTTTTAAAAATATCTAATGTAATGCAATATCAGATCATTAAGTTTAATTTCTTGATAATAAACTAAAATGATTCTGACATCTGACACAATCAATAGAGATTATATATGAAATTTTTAAATCATAAAAAGTCTATTCATAAAATATTAAAATACGTAGTCCTATCTTTGTAAGTCTATCTACATATATTCAAAATTAAGGGCACGTGAATTATATATATCCATTTCATAGTACATTTGAAAAAAATATGACTTTACATAATGCGTTTAGTGCTAGCCATTTGCACTATTTCCTATTGAATTCAGACCCCACCCGATAATCAAAATAAACCAAATCAAGATAAATCATACTTGAATAACATGAAATTCTCACACTATAATTTATATACGATGAAGTGTTCAAATTTATCAATCAACTATGATTTTTTACTTTAGGACAATGTGACTATGACTTATACTTACTATATACACCATAAATTTGATCACATATATAAGTAATTTTATACATGTATAAATAATATAGAATTCTATTTATCTATTTGAATGATTAAATTAAATATTATTATAATATGTAAGTCAATACATAATTTTTAAACATATAAAATAATAAAATTAATAAAAAAAATTAGGATTTATCCTAGCATATTAGTGTTTTTCTTCGTTTGCATTGTGGCAAGAGATTTTCTGTTTGAATCAAGATATATACGTTTGTGTATCTATTTAAAGAAGAGAAGGGCTCATGATAATTCGAAAGTTTATATTTTTCTTTTTTTATAATATCTTTGGATATTGAAATTTTATTTTTTATGAAAAAAGTAACAACTTAAGATGAAAATTTAAATATATGAGTATAATGGTCACAATTTTTTCTTTTTTCTTATATCCAATAGCACATTTATCATATATTTTTCTCTGAAATTTACTTTTTATTCAAAAATTCTCTTTCTTCACCTAGATTTATTTTAATTTCTTGTACATCCTTATATGAATAAAAGGGATGTTGTCATTCAATTGGGACTTTTAAGCTCATCTTTTTTTTCGTAATTATTAATGATTACCGAATGCAAAATATTATAGTTTCACTCTTTAATTCATCCAAAGCCATTGTTTTTTCTTTTTATTTTTTCACATGTAGGATTGATTATAATTAAGCTTTAGTTTTGTTTGTGTTGACAACTTTAATTTCTACTTGCAAAACGTCTCAATAAAATAAGTCGCTATCACAAAATTTTGGACCGAAAGTATTTTTCTTTGGAGGCAAAAAGGGTGAATAGAGATTATGATAATTAATTTTTAGCTAATATTATAACACCAGACAAGTTTAGCTTTTAATATTGATTCGAAAAGGACTATTTAAAATTTTTATATTTATAAAAATATGAAAAAATAATTATTTGAAATAAAAATATGAATTTTTATCATTTAAAATTGTCAGAAATTCTTTAAATACTTAATCGATGGATTTAAAATTTTTAAATTATTGATTGTTAGAATCTTGATTACCAGAGCTATCAGTTAGTTAAGTGTTCGGTGATGGATACTTGGTGGATTTTAAATATTCAATACTTAGTAGAATTTTAGTGTTCGGTTGAACAATTTATTAGATTTTGATTTCCTTATCGGTAGTTTGGAGGTAATCATCTACTATTTTATAAGTGAAAAATCCTATCGGTATTATTTTTTTGTCATAGTGTGAAAATTATAGTCCATCGGTATACTATTTCCTTGTCGACAATAAGTTTCTAAATTCCTATTAGTCATCTAGCCACCTGTTAGTATTGAGACTCCCGTCAGTATTGTGAGAACCCATCGGTACTTTACTCTATCTTACACATTCGGTAATAAAACAATTTCACCATCGATATATTGTGAAACGGATGATTTGACTGTCGGTATATTTTCCTACCATTTTTCTGTACAGTACAATTAGATCTCATCGGTAAACGAAGGAAGTTGTAATTTTAGGTAGACTTATTATTTTATAATTTTTATATGACCATCAGTATATTCAATTTTTATATACCATTTGATATAATGCATTCCATTCATATTATTTGACGGTATTACCTCATTCGGTCGGTAATATCCAATTTTGAATTTTTATTTTTGTTTTATTATAAGATGCCCATGAAATTTCTATTGATTATTTTATCACTGATCGATAACATAAATCCATAATCGGTAATGTATACTATCGGTAATATGACACTTTGGGGTATAATGTATTTTTATTTACCGTTCGGTATCATTCCTTGATTTCATTTTTCTTGTTTGGTCATCGGTCATGTCTGTCCCTGGTCGGTTATACAATTTATATTCCTTCGATTATCCTTGCAAATTCAGGTCTCATATTCCTTTATAAATTCAAATCTTCAATTGCATCCATCGACTATATGAATTAAGGGCACTCTTGGTCAAACCCATCGATCAATCTCCAAAATACTTGACACACATGCATTGCTTAAAATTTAAATCTCTCCAAAATCCTTGTCGTCAGTTGCATTCACGAGGAATAGAACCCATGATATTTGAGACATCCAAAAAGTAATTTTACCACAAAGCATCTTGAAACTTTTAGTTATATTATACCTAAATTATATTATATTTTATATTTTGAATGTTCCAAGATTTTAATAACTCAAATTTATTTTCTACAAACCTATATCCTTCCTTTCAATAATTTTCCACTCGTCACCGAATATATTTGCTTCACAGGAGGAAAACCTAAGTGTTTAAAACTATTGACCTTCTTAATAACTCAAAAGGGGAATTGGGCGTTTTGTGCAAATAGGAAATGGATGAGGACCATTAGGCAAATATTAAAAATGAGTTGATGATAAAAGGGAAAGTGAGGTTCCAGAACCTACGAAGTTCACATCTCATTTCTTTCTCTAGACTATTCTCCTCTCCATCTTTCTCTTTTCTCATTTTTTCAAAACCAATTGATTTACATCAAATTTCTAGATCAAAGACCCCAAACTACACATGAACTCTCAAAAAATTGATCTTAGTCTTGAATCTTGAGAAAAGTCCAAGAGTTTGGTGTTATCACAAAAAAAGAGAAATCAAGGGTTTTTGTATGACCCAAATTAGATGGATCTTTAGAGACAAATCAAGGGTTTGGACAAGCTGGTCAGGATAGAACCTTTGCCATGGATAGATTTGGGAGTGACTACCCTCTCCGAGAATAGTGAGTGGACGATTTGTTGTGTTGTGAATGAGAAATGTTTTTCATGATTTTTTTTTTATAAAATGATTTTATGAACTTGATTTTAAGAAATGATTTGTGATTGTGGAATATTCATGAAAATGTTTTAATTTAAACCATGAGATTTATACGATTGCAAATATATTTTGATACAAAATGAATTTTCCTGGGAATAATGTTGCTGGATTTATAAGATGATTTATGTGGTACATGATATTTGAAAAATGGTTTATGTATTGGTTTTGGGGTATGAGTCTGATCCTTCATGGTGTATGTATGGGGTGTGAGCACCCAGTTATGTGATGACCGGTCTAGTGTTTTAAGTTTCCACGGACCGATTCGAGGGAGCGACGTGGAGAGTTTGGTAGATTTGAGGGGGTAGGCGGCAGTAAAGAGATGCCCCTCAAGTCTATTTCGAGACTATTCGGTTGCACTTTTAAAGAGACCATGAGCTAACACCAAGGTTGTGGTTGATGTTTTATGATTGATAGTAATGAAAACTCCTTGACGGTTCCACCGGATGGTCCGAACCAAACCATCGATGGAGAGATTTTGAAACAAACTTCATGATGATGGAAAAGTGTATTTTGTGTTATGGAAAAGTCATGGCTGTTGATATAAATATTTGAATGACTACTTGATGCTTTATTGTAATATAAACTTGTTTTGAAATTATTGTTTGACATTTCCACACTCACCATTCACTCACTTATACAACTATATCATTGCATTCCACAAACTGGGTATTTCTATACTCATTTCTCCTCTTATCCATTTTCAGAGAAAGTTTAGAGACAAGATTTTCTCATCAGTAGCTAGTTCCAGTCGAAGAGAAGAGTTGTCCGGGACTGACTGGGGTATTGGTCCTTTTTTATGAGGATTTTGTGGTATGTAGACGAACCTATCGGAGGACACTTTTGAAACTCATTATGTAGTATATTTTCTACATGTTTTTTTAAAGTAAAAATTTTATATTTTGAAAAATATATTTTAAAATACCGAACAACTTTTGTTTATTATATCTTTGATTTTAAATTATTATGTAAGTTGGATTTTTTTTATTGAAAAATGTGTTATCATAGTCTTGAGGGATCTTGGGGTGTGTGTTGGTGATATCACGTATTTTTAGATCACATGACGATTGTCGCGTACTCAAATCTGTGGATCGAGACGTGACAAATATACTATATTTAATTTGAATAATAATTAATTTTTAAAGCAAACGTATTACTATAATTCACTAGTATGATACAAATTCTCTTTGACCTTTCCAACCCATCACATCTCTGTCTAAAAACTATCTTCTTTATAACTTATTTACATTTGACCCACCCCAATAATTTTTTCAAATACCATTACTTTCCTATTCCCTTTTTTTTTTTCAATTTAAATTTCCATTTTTCTCTTAATTTAGTTTTTATTAAAACTATTTTAACCATTCACCTCGTACATAAAAAAAATTTATTCATGAGCAAATTATCCTTTTATATAAACATGATTTTCTTTTTAGATTTTTTTCTATTATTACTTTAATAAGTTTTTTTGTTACTTAAATATAGATATCTGAGTTATCCGATTAATCGGATTTGAATATTGTGAGACTCAATTTAAAGACGGATTCTCCAGACGTTTACTTTTTTATTCATCATACTTGAACTCGAAGTTTTAATTAAAAAATTCAATATCACATTACTATTATTTAATTAAGTTTCATAAATATATGATAATACAATCTTAAAATAAAATTTAAAATTATTAAAAAACAGTGAAGTAAAACAAATTAGGACGTGTCAAGTAAGTAAAAATGTTTTTAAAAAATTTAGTATTTAATAACAAAATGGTACAAACATGAAACAATGGAACAAGTCCACGCATGAATTCAACGGAAATTCCTTGGAAGCTAAGTGAAATTTTAAAATGACTAGGTTCGTCAAAGGTAAAAGTCCAGAGTCCAAAGTTCAAGACGAGAAAACGACGTTTGCCAACTCGCCAGCAGTAAATACAACCGAGTACGAGCGCTCTAAAAGGCCCAATAACCAAACACGGCCCACCGCTTTTCCCCGTAGCCGGTAAGTAACTGCTATTTTTTCAGACTTTAAAATGAGGAAAAAGAACCGAAATAATCGGAGACAAAATTTCTGCAGAACGAAAGAAGAGTAGTCTCTGTGGGTCCCATCGCACTACTCGAGGAGTTCTCGTTGTCTCTTTCTCTCTCCTGGTCTTCAATCATCCTCTCTCTCTCTCTCTCTCACCGGCTTCCAATTTTTAAAATATGCTAAACAAAAAGAAAGCATACGAAATCTGCGAGTGAAGCCGTGAAGGGGGTGTTAGCCCTGGAAGTCTGTGCGAAATTTCTGCTTTCTTTCGGTGTGAAATTTGTAATAGCGACCTGTTCACGGAGAAAAAGCAACCTTGTGTTCTGTTCTACTCTGGAATTCACAAGCCGCTCGCTCTCTCTCTCTCTCGCGCTCTCTCTCATCGTCATCTCTGATGATAAAGTTCACCACGTAAGAACACTTTAATCTCTCGCTTTTCTGTTCTATGTTTTGATTCCGTTCTTCCTTCGTTGAAATTTTAATCGGTTGTTTTGATTTTTGTTGCTTCTTTTCCTGTAACCGTAAGTTTTGGATATTTTCACCCTTTTTTTTTAATTTAACTTGTACAATCTTAATTTATAATATGTTTTTCTTATTTCGGTGACGAGTTCATGGGGGGTAATTCATAGTTCCTTACTTGGATTGTTTAATGCAACTGTTTATTTGCTTATCTTATGTTAATGGTGAGATCAAGTGGTTACTAATTTGGGTTTAGTTAGTCATTAAAGTTTTTATTTTTTTTCAATATGTTGAATTTTTATGAATTGGGTACAATTTAGTAATGGTAGCATCAATAATTACGAATTTATTATCATAGTAATTGGTGAGAGAAATTGAATGTTTTTGAACATAATTTTTGTGTATTTTTCAGGGTTCGCGTTTAGCATGCTGTGGTAGAGGTCAAAGAGAAATTTATAGACAGATGACGAGATAATGGTCCGTATTGAGAACTCCTAAGCTGATCCTCCGATTTGGGCATTGCGAGAAGTTGAATTGAAGATATGAGTTTTAACCAAAAGAAGTTTGTCAGGTAGCAAATTTGTGCTGCTTATTGAATTGTTAATCTCTTTTATCAAATTTTTAAGTTGCATAGTGAAGAGGTAATGTATTTGACGAATGCCAAGTATGAAATTGGGATTTGGATGTGGAAAGCAAAGTAATATCGGTTCATTTGGTAGGGTTGCGGGAAAATTTCTAGGAAAAGCTATGCAAAGTGGACAACTTTGGATACATAGAGTTTATGTAGATAATAATGATATTGGCATGTTAGAAGGACTATATTGCAAATTATAACCTTAAGAATATGAATTCTTTACAAAGGAGGAAGAAACTTTTAATTGTAGCTTGAAGTTCATAATAGAAATTTGTAAAATGAGGAAATAAAGGTGGAGAAATTAGGTATAAACTAGAATTGTGCCACACACTTAAGTATGTGGAAACTTAAAAGGAAGAAAAATTAAAGAGAGTAGTTTTTAAAATGTAAAAGACTTAAAATTGTAAAGTCCTTTTGAACTTTATATGTACTTTCAAATCGCCCTGAATTTTTGTTGTAGTCAATTACTTACAAAATTTTCAAAATAAAATTCAATGCCCCTTGTAAATGAAGGCATTAGCTTTTTGTTGAGGAGCATCCCTTGTTTTTGATTTCATCCTCATTCAGGGATGATTTTCACTAAACATGACCACCAAACTTGACATTTTGTAAGGATTCTCCAAATTTCTTGACAAGCCTTTATTCTTTGGGATTTTGCAATTTACTCCAATGCAAAAGCCTTGTCAGATGTTAAATTTCTATGAAAAAAATAGACTGATAGTCAAATTTGGTCAAGAATTATTGCCCAGAGAAGAGAAATTAAAACCCAAAGGGTACTTGCCATAAATTTTGTGAGGACCTTCATTGAATTGAAAGCTGTTGAATATTTGAAGTGTATGAGAAAAATACTTCTTTTATTGATGATCAATACATTACAAATGAAGTAGAGATGATTGCTCTTGAGAACTTTGAATGAGAGCACAAAGAAAGCAAAGAAAGCTTTAGAACAAAGGAAGAAGAGATTGTTCTTCCATACCCCAACCTATCCATGACACTCTTATTTATAGCCTAAGAACCCAAACTAGCTGTTAGATACAAAAACTAGCTAGTAGATACAAAATTAGCTAGTAGAAAGAAAGAAAAAACTAGCCATTATATATTTTGCCCAAAATGCCCTTGGTTGATTGGGCTGTGATGTGGGCCTTTTCTAGGCTTCTTTGTATCTTCTTTTTATGGATTTTGGGCTTTCAAAGTAGACTTAAATGATGCTTCTTGGGCCACTTCTTTTGGACTTACATTCTGCCCGTTTTTGGTCCAATATTCGGAAGAGTTTTTTGGACAGATTCTATCCTCTATTCTTGAGCCGGCTTACTGTAGTTTTGTATCACTATGATTATGTGGTTTAAAGAGGTTAAAAGGTTGAAATGCAATGAGCAATGGAGGCATATTTGTAGTCTTCTCGAGATGAACAAGCTTGATTGTTTTCCTTCTTTTCAACACTCCCCCTCAAGTTGGGTGAATAAATGTTGATGAAACTCAACTTGCTGAGAATGCTTTGTAGATGACTAACCGTAGTTGCCTTGGTGAAAATATTAGCTAGTTGCTTATTATTCTTCACATGAGATGTGACTATGGTTTTGTCCTCCACCTTTTGTCTCACAAAGTGATAGCTGACTTTTATGTGTTTTGTCCTCTCGTGAAAGACCGGATTAGATGAAATGTGGATTGCTGATTGGTTGTCACAATAAAGCTGGATTTGAGATGGAGAGGGAAACCCAAGCTCCTCCAATAAGGCCTTTAGCCATACTATTTCACTTGTAGCAGCTACCAGTGCTCTATTTTCAGCTTCTACACTTGACTTTGCTACCACGTCTTGCTTCTTGCTCTACTAAGAGACAAGATTGCCCCCAACGAACATGCAGTAGCCTATTATAGATATCCTGTTTTCAGAATCTCCTGCCCAGTTTGCACCACACTATCCGGTGATGGTAGTGCTATGATTGTTCTTCATGCATATTTTGCTACCCGGATTTCCCTTTAAGTACTTCTGGATCCTTTCAACCGCTTTCCAATGCTTTGGAGAATGCATGTGCTGGCTTATCCTGCTTACGGCATAGAAAATGTGCGTGATCGTGAGGTATATAAGTTTTCCAACCAACCTTTGATACGTCCCTATATCTTCAAAAGTTTGATTGTCTGATTCACTTTCTTGAGTTGTGGAGATGGGCCTACAAGCAGGTTTGGCTCCCAATTTTCCTATTTCATCCAAAAGATCAAGTGTGTATTCCCTTTGGGATAGAATAAGTCCCTTGTTAGAATAGGCAAGTTCTATTCTTAGAAAATATTTTAATACTCTCAAATGTTTAACTTCAAAATTAGACATAAGAAATTGTTTAACATGAGAAATTCTACTCATGTTCTTCCCGGTAATGATAATGTTATCGACATAGATTAATACATTAGTGATTCCTTCATTTTGGTTTTGGATAAAAAGTGAGGAGTCACTATTGCATTTTGTAAAGCCATCACCAAGAAGAGCTGAGCTGAGTTTTGCGTGCCATGCTCTGGAGACTGCTTGAGGCCATATATGGCTTTCTTTAGCTTGCAAACTTGGCTGTCTTGATCTTTGGCAAGACCTTGAGGAATATGCATGTCCACCTTCTCTTCAAGTTCTTCTTGAAGGAATGCATTTTTTACGTCGATTTGAAATATTGGCCATTCGAGATTTGTTGTAAGGGACATAAGCACTCTAATTGTACTTATCTTTGCTAATGGAGCAAAAGTCTCAAAAAAAATCTATCCCTTGAGTTTGAGTAAAACCCTTGGCCACGGGCCTTGCCTTGAATCGTTCAATGGATCCATCACTTTTATGTTTGATTTTGTAGATCCATTTACACGGCCTTTTTTCCTTTTGGCAATGTTGTGATTTCCCAAGTCCAATTTTTCTCTAACTTATCAAACTCCTCTTTCATGGCTTTTCTCCATTCTGGATGTTCATTTGCCTCATTGAAGCTTCTTTACTCCTAAACCTGATCAATGCCACTCAACAAAGCTTGGTGACTTGAGGAGATGTTAGTGATAGAATAGACTTTAGGAAGATGATGAGTTGTAGAGAAAGAGTTATAGTAGAATTTCCATTGTGAAGGAGACCGCCTTAGCCTAGAGGATCTTCTTAGAGGAGGTGGAGAAGGCAGGCCTTCATTTCCAGTATCCAGGTCTGATTCGAAGATAGTTTCTTGAGGTTGAACTCCCCCTTGCTCTTTTACTTCTTCGGGCTTGAGGATTTCCTCTTTCTAATTCTCATTTGAATCTAGACCAGCAATCTTCTCTCCTGGTTCTTGGCTGCTTTGTTCATTTGATTCAGGAGCCAATGTGCTTGAATGTACAGGAGTGTGCATACATATGTGTAGATCATGGTACATTTTTTTTTTTGCATCTTTTCCTACAAAATAAAACTCATTTTTTATAAATATCACATCTTTTGATATGTATATTCTGTTAGTAATAGGATCATAACATATATGTCCTTTTTGAAAAGAAGCATATCCAATGAACATACTTCTTCTCTTTTCGTCTAATTTGTCTTTGAAGCGAGATAGAATGTGAACATAGCAAATACATCCAAAAACTTTGAGATAAGAAATGTTTGGTTTAGAGTTTCTAAGCATTTCCAAGGGTGATTTTCCTTGAAGATCCTTAGAGGGAAGATGATTAATTAAGTGTGCAGTTGTGCTAACTGCATCACTCTAGAAGATCTTAGGCATAGATGCATGGAACATAATTATTCTAGTTATTTCTAAGAGATGCCTATTCTTCCCTTTGGCTATAGCATTTTGTTTTGGTGTATAAGGACATGTGGTTTGATGAATTATTCATCTTTTTTCTATATATTCTTCAAAAGCATTGCTCATATATTCTCCTCCATTATCAGTCCTTAGAATTTTGAGCTTAGCATCAAATTGTTTAGCATGAAGACCCAAGATATCTTGTTTTATGATGAATAAATGAGATATAGTACTTGAATCCTCACCTAGATTCTATGGGAGAAGTCAAAATGTCAGAATGAATAAGTTTAAAAGGATTTTTATATTTTGTTTCCGAAGTAGGATATACATTTTTGGTTTCCTTCCCAAAGATACATGCTTTAGAATGCCTATTAGTACAATCTTTTGTTGGAAATAGACCTTTTAAAGCTTGCTCATTTGGATGACCTAGTTTAGCATGTCATAATTCATATGAGTTCTTTGCATATGCCACAAAAGTTTGGTTGTACTCTTCCAAGAAATATAGATTATTCCTTCTTAACCCTCTATCGATCTCTTGGTTCGTTTTGAAATCATGGAAAACAAAAGCATTAGGGTCAAAGACAACTTTACAATCTAAGTTTTTAGTTACTTTGCTAATGGACATAAGATCGGAGGTGAATTGAGGTGTATATAATATTTTGGTTCTTTTTCCTAACAATTCTATCTCTCCTATATTTTCAATTTTCATGAGATTTCCATTAGCTACTTTGATCGCTTTGGGATTTTGTAATTGTTTTAAGTTTGTGATTCTCCTTTTATCCCTAATCATGTGGTGGTCACAACCAGAATCAATCAATATTTTTTTTTTGGAATGTAAAAAGGAGTTTGAGTTAGTTCCTTGATCACTAAGAGATTTGGACACTTGATGGAGCCTTTGTGAGATATCTTTAAGCTTTGTCCCGATATTTGCTTGGTGTGCTTGAGCTTTGCTTGGAGAGAGATCTTACTTAGCATGAGGAGGTCCTCTTCTTAGCTTTAGATGAGGGTGGAGAGACAGTACCTTTCCTTGGTATGCCCGAGCTTCTTGTGGTAAGTACAAGTTAAGCATGGCCTATTTGAATCTTGGACTTGGGCCATCTTGGACTTGGTTGGCCAGCACCTTTTCATTTTCAACTAAGAAACTGTGAGCTTCAGGCTTGCAGTGCTTGATTTCTTCCGACCTCATACTCGTGGCAGCTCTCTGGATCATGAAGCGTACTTCCTGATACGAAGGGAATTCCTTCATCATTAATAGCTCTTGTCAGACATTAAGAAATTCTTCTCCAAGAGAGTTGAGGAGGCTGAATGTCTTATTTTTATCCCTTTGTTGTTGAATGATTTTAGGGTCACATGAGATGGGGCGCAAGGATTTGAGTTCATTCCATAGATCCTCAAATTCTCCAAAGGGCTATGATAGAGGTTTTCTTTCTTTTCTCATGCTAGAAATTTGCCTTTTAACTTCAAAAACTCGGCCAAGATTGAATTGCTAGCTATAGAGGCTAAACATTTGATCCCACAAGTCTTTAGTTTTAGGAGTACATGTCACCATATTTTTATGGAATTGGTCCATGGAGCTTGCAATTAGAAGAAATACCTGATCATCTCTCATTTTCCATGCTTTGTATTTGGGCTTGACTCGGTGAGAGATATTTCAAGATTATGATCTAGTAGATTGCGAGAATTGAGCACCCTCTTGACACTTGCTGCCCATTGAAAATAATTAGAAGCATCTAGAATGATAATAGGTTGAGAGAGAAGTGTATCACTCAATTTTGGCCCGGAAGAAAATAGAAAGATTTCTCTCTACTCTGATATCATGTTGAATATTTGAAGTGTATGAGAAAAATATTTTATTAATGAACAATACATTACAAATGAAGTAGGGACAATTGTCCTTGAGAACTTTGAATCAGAGCACAAAGAAAGTAAAGAACAAGAGAGCTTTAGAACGAAGGAAGAAGTGATTATTTTTCCATACTCCAACCTATCCAAGACACTCCTATTTATAGCTTAAGACCCCAAACTAGCTGTTAGCCACAAAAACTAGCCAGTAGACACAAAACTAGCCAGTAGAAAGAAAGAAAAAAACTAGTTGTTATAAATTTTGCCCAAAATGCCCTTGGTTGATTGGGTTGTGATGTAGTCCTTCTCTAGGCTTCTTTGAATCTTCATTTTATGGACTTTTAGGCTTCCAAACCAGACTCAAATGATGCTTCTTGGGCCACTACCTCTGGACTTACATTCTGCCCATTTTTGGTCTAATATTTAGAGGAGTTTTCTGGACAGATTCTGTCCTCTATTCTTGAGTCGGCTTCTTGGAGTTTTGTAGCACTTTGATCATGTGGTTTAAAGTGGTTAAAAGGGTTGAAATGCAATGAGCAATGAAGGCATTATTGTGGTCTTCTCGAGATGAACAAGCTTGATTATCTTCCTTCTTTTCAACAAAAGCTAAAGCTGTCCACTAATAGGGGGCATTGGATTTTGTTTTAGAAAGTTTGGGGGTCAATTGATTGTGATATTAATTTGAGGGGTGAATTGAAAATAGGCATAAAGTTTGAGGGGATATTTGCGGTTTTGGCGGGAAATAAAATGAGGGAAAGTGGGTGGTTATATGGGAGAAGTTATCATTTTAGGGTCTAAATTCATGGAGATAAATTTGTCTAAATAAGTATTGTGTCACACTTACTAGAAGCTTTGAGCTTCTTTAATAATAGGAGAGATGAATCATAGGAGAGATGAATCAGGTATGAGAAGCAAAATGAGAGAAAACATATTAGTTGCATTAAAGGCGAGAATCAAAATATATTTGACAAGGGATGAGAATATTAAAATACACTAAGAAAGTTATTTGGGCAATTTATTCACATACCAATTGCATGAGAGCCAAATAATTCATGTAAAATGATGAGTTTTTGGGTTGTAAGGAGAATTAGAATGAATCAAGTGCAAAGAAGTTTTAGAACAAGATGAGAATAGATAGAGTTACATAGCATATGTGGTTTGAAGTTTGTAAGTATTTAGGTGATCAAATTGGTAATGTGGTTAATATATCCACATATTATAATAACTAAGACTAACAAAATACCTGATGTCTGGAAAAGAGAATAACTTTACTGCCAGAACATAAGAATAAAATTGTTATTTGAAAATCTTATAACCATAGAGTGGTACTTATGAAGAATCACAGAATCAAGTAATGTTTTGGTGAGAAGCATTCTTTACAGTATTAAGGAATTTGTTTTCATCCTCTCTCTTAATGGTAATTTAGTTGTAAGTACTAATCTGATCACTTGAGCTGAACTCGTTTGTTACTAACGTAGCATGTTTTAGAAGGAGTCACACAAGTATGAGGTGATGGCGTTGTTCAGTCAACAGCCAATATTTATGTAGAAATGAAATGGGGTGTGTGTTCTTATCTTTCTATATGAACTAACTAGATCTGTAGAATTTTTAGAGAATATTGAGATTCTTGAAGGACAATTTGAGATGGAGACATATGCATTAGGGCGTACACAATAGATTTATCAAGTAATGCCTGATGGAGTGCTTGGAAATGTGCAAAAGCAGCAATCTTGTAAGAAGATGTTGAGGAACCAAATTGTAGAGATAAAGCCTTGAAATCAAAGGTGGAAGCTAATTGAGGAGTTGAAGGGAGAGAATCAAAAGCTAACATTATACAGAAATATTATTTAAATAAATAATTGGGGGATATTACTACTATTGATTGCAGAACTAAACTCCATATCCCCATTTTGTATTGTCAATGCCAAAAAAGAAAAAAAAAAAAAAACAAAGGTACCAAGGCAGGATAGTTGTACATTTCTGGTGAAATAAGCATCCTTGGTGGCCTGTGCTAAAGTTTTATACATTTTACTCTAATTTTGTAGGCAACCACCTTTTTTTAATGGGCTCAATTAGTTGAAAACCAAATGGCAAATAATTTGGAGAAATGTGAGAAGTGAACAAATAGCTAAGAGAAGTGGTTTTCTGGTTGATGGTCTGAACATGTTTTGTCACTCTAGAGTACTTGATATTATAGGAAAATTTTGGGAATTTGAGAAATATTACACTATGAAATACGAAGTTGAGGTAGTTTGATCTTTGGATATGATCTATGTGGTTTACTTTCAATTGTCTTACACTAGCCTTCATTTATTGAAACAAAAGAAATACTAGCTTTGTATGATTTACTTTGGTTGGTTTTTTTAAGATATAAAATAATAAAAACATTTACCTCCACAAGATAAAATTTTTGGATTAAATGGTTGTTTCACAAGAATATAAGATGGTATCACTGGAAGAGGAGGTCTTGAGTTCATGTCTGATGAGGCCTATTCTCGTTCCATTTAATACTCCACGTGTTTGTTACCCTCTTATAATTTGGCAGGAGCTTACATATGAGGGGGAGTGTTAAAATATAAAATAATAAAAATGCCTTCCTAGTTTTTAGATTGGATTGTTGTTTCACAAAGTAGAGATTCCAGTTGTCTTGAATTGATATCATGGTACTTAATGTCATAGAAAAGTCTTAGTTGAACATGTTCTGTCACTCCATGGTATTTGATAATATGGAAAAACTTTGGGAATTTGGAAAACATAGCACTATGAAATACAAATTTGAGGTAGTTTGATCTACATGGGTTGTCTTACGCTGGCCACTACCTATTGAAAAGAAAGATTTCTCTCTCTCTCTCTCTCTCTCTCTCTCTCTCTCTCTCTCTTTTGGGTATCATCCACTTTGGTTGCTTCTTTCAGCAGTCTAAAGTTGTATTAGACATTCGACCCAGGATATAAAATTGTCGGATTGATGTTTTTATGAATTTTATGAATTCATATTGTCTACTTGTACTAATCGTGGGAATATACTAATTATCCTTATATAATGCTTTCTTTAGATTTCATGATTGGAACTCGAATGAAAGTAGTAATGGTCAATTTTCAGCAAAAGATGGTGCTCCTTTTGGAAAACTAAGACAAACAATTAGTTCAGTTGCAGAGCTGTTTAAAGGAGGTTCAGAGAGCAGTTCTATAGGGTTTAGAACCCTCAGAACTTCTTTGAGATCCTTCTCTTTTGGGGGTGCACTGGCAAGAGGCTTGGGTTCTGGGAAGAAAATTCTTGACCCTCAGGGGGCATTTCTTCAAAAATGGAATAAGATATTTGTATTGTCATGTATACTTGCAGTTTCTTTGGATCCTTTATTCTTCTATATCCCAATAATTGAAGACTCAAGGAAGTGCTTAAGCTTGGATCGGAAGTTGGAGATAACAGCTAGTGTTTTGCGTTGCCTTACTGATATTTTCTACATAATTCACATTATCTTTCAATTTCGTACGGGTTTTATTGCTCCACCTTCTCGAGTCTTTGGAAGAGGGGTGCTGGTTGAAGATTCTTGGGCAATTGCAAAGAGATACGTATCCTCATACTTCCTTATTGACATCCTTGCTATTCTTCCTCTTCCACAGGTAAGAGACCTTATTTTCTGCTGTTTTCATTCTTAGCACTAGGTTAAATTTTGGGGCTGGTGCCTAGTTTTCTTACTTCAACTAATACTGATTGATGGCAGATGAGATGATTGCTCAGATCATGAAAGTTGTGCACAAGCAATCTGGTTGTGAATCTTTAGCTTCATTTTTTGTGTGCCATGCTATCTAGAGATAGTTTAAGTCGTAAATTTTGGGACTCTACGAGCTTCACATATGAGCTTTATGTCAAATACTTGAGGACAGTCTGCAAATATTTGATCACTAATGTTTTTTATAATTCAAAAGGATCTTGATTTCTTGCCTTAGAAATTTTTGGAGATTCTTTTCATCTTTCCATTAACTTCTGGTTGTTACCAGCTTGAGCTGGTCTTCACTTGGTGCTTATTGGAACTGTTGCTTTGATTGATTTTCTATTGGATGGGAACTTGACTTTTTATCTGTACAGGTGGTTATCTTAATTGTTATACCCAAACTGAAAGGCTCAGAATCACTGAATACAAAGAACTTGTTGAAGTTTGTTGTTCTGTTTCAATATGTTCCAAGAGTTTTTCGAGTCTATCCATTGTATAAAGAAGTGACCAGAACGTCAGGCATATTAACAGAAACTGCTTGGGCTGGTGCTGCATTTAATCTTTTTCTATACATGCTTGCTAGTCATGTAAGTTTTATCACCTCCCATATTATCTGTATTCTTTTCTATATGATTTTCTTCGCTTAATTGTTCATTGCGTAGTGGTTTCTTGCCTTTACAATGCCAAAATTGTGACATGGGGGCATGTGTTTGCTTGGGGGGCGAGGAAGTGTTGGTTGCTACAAGCACTAGGTAGTGTAAGAAGAAGCTATTTTCACCAGCAATTCAGTAACCCACGTATTATTTTGCGATACTAGCATATGTCCTACAAATTAAATTATTTATATATTTATTTATGTGTTCGTTTATTATTGTTGTTGTTGTTATTATTATTACTATTATAAACATTATTTTTATTATTGTTATTATTTTGCATATTTTAGTGTTCCTGAACTGAAATTGATTTTAGTCTTTTTGTTAGGCGTACCTTATTTTCTAGTTCATTTTTCCATGGAGTTTTGCTCTTTACAAGCTGTTTTCAATGGGAGAAGTATTTGAAGCCATTTTATGTGCATTTTTATCATTTGGTTGTGATATGATCAGGATTCTGGATTAATTATTTACCATGTCGGTGTGGTACTGGTAGGTTTTCTACTAATGTGCTTTTTTGTGGTGATCCAAAAATAAGATGGTAAATTTTCTGTGTTTGCAGGCTGCTTATTTAGAATGATACGGGATGTAGTTGTGAGCCCTAATGTTTAGATTGAGCTCCAAAAACTTATGTATAGAGCTTTTTATGTTTTAATGTATTCCAGATGCTCACAGAACCTTCCCAATCATAGCATGAGTTGCCTCTATTTCAGGTGCTAGGGGCTTTTTGGTACTTGTTTTCCATCGAACAAGAGACGACATGCTGGCAAAAGGCATGCGGAAATCGAACTAATTGCATCCGTAGTTCTTTATATTGTGATGACGATCAGAATTCCAATGATTCATTTCTGAATGCTTCTTGCCCAATAACAACACCAAATGTGACACTTTTTGATTTTGGAATTTTTCTCCCTGCTCTACAATCTGGTGTTGTGGAATCAAAAAATTTTCCTGAGAAATTCTTTTACTGTTTTTGGTGGGGACTGCAGAATTTGAGGTTTGTGATGTCCTTTCAATTAATACTAGTTCTAATTTGGATTATGCATTTCATATTAATGCATTATGCATTCTTAGAATTCTTGCATTATGGTATTTCTGTGTGATTTCTGAGACCTTTTCTCATTTTGCAGCTCTCTTGGTCAAAACCTTAAAACAAGCACCTATGTCTGGGAAATCTGTTTTGCAGTTTTCATTTCGATTTCCGGCTTGGTATTGTTTTCGTTTCTCATTGGAAATATGCAGGTAATTTTAAATTTCTCATCTTAGTTGTTTAGTTATTTAGATCATACATTGAGATGGAATGTGAAGATTAACTTGTAATCAGGAAACTGATGCATCTGATTATTGTTGAATTTACTCAAGTGACTTTCTTTACCTTGGCTGCACCATTCATGGGGGTTAAGGAGATGTCATCCTTGACTTGCCACCTTGTTTTAAAGACCTTTTCTGTATCATGGGGACTGTATAAGTGCTCTATTTTACTGCAAGTGCTCCAACAAGAGCATCAAATGGGGAAAATTTTCCTGAGAGACTCTTGCTGAAGCTGGCACAAAGAAGCTATATCTTTCTTATAGCGGATCCTATATACTTTGTTATGCCACATGTATTCTTCATGTGATTTTTCAGGCCTTAGAAGTGCTTCCTATATTTGTTGGGTTTGAAAATACTTGTTAGATCATTTGACAGCATCAGCTAAGTAAGTCTTGACTGATGCTTGGACCTGCATACTTTCCAACAGGCAAACAGGCACATCAGCAAAAGATCATCTTGTTGTTAATTATAGGACTGAGTTATCTGGGGTTTGTCAAATGCATCATTTCGATGATGTTCAAACTTCTAATTCATGAAATTAATTTACTTCTTAACAGACATATCTGCAATCTACAACTATAAGATTGGAGGAGATGAGAATCAAAAGACGAGATGCAGAACAATGGATGTCACATCGTTTGCTTCCTGAGAACCTGAAGGAGCGAATCAGGCGATATGAACAGTACAAATGGCAAGAAACTAGAGGTGTTGATGAAGAGTCTCTCCTTCGAAATCTTCCTAAGGATCTGAGAAGGGATATAAAGCATCATCTATGCTTGGCTTTGCTTATGAGAGTAAGTTTTCCCTTCGTATTCTCATGGTTTTATAATTGGACAGTATCATTCCATGGCCATTATTAGAGATTTGGTCCCCTTAAAAATATCTCTCTTGCCAAATATGGCTCGTTTTTCCCGGTTTCAAATAACTATGGTTCTAGTTTTTTTCTTAATATTAATCATCTCTAAATGAATTTTGGGTTGAATTATCTTTATCAACAACGATGAAATTAGAAGATTTAAGCAGACTATGGTAAGGACTTAGAAAATGTGGGTGTTTTGCAAATAATCGGAGGACATTTTCCTGTTTTGAGTTTCATTCAAATTATGCTGAGAGCTGCTTCTTTGATTGATATACAGTACTTTGAGGTGTTATTTTGATGTGAACTTGGCAACACCATGCATCAACTAGTGACAGGTTTAAGTTGTGATGATTTAAGTACATGAAATTAGAGGCCGGAACTTGGGAGTGAAATTTTTTATCTTTGTCTCTACATGCATATAATATTTTTTTTCCCCACAACATTATTAGTCTTCTACATGCCGTGTAAATACAGTTGTTCCTGCTTACCCACATTAGTACCATGTGCACATGCACATGCTTCGAATTTCTCTCCCCAAGGAAAGTTGATATCCAATCTCTGTAATTGTGGAGATTAGTAGCATGTTTGGCACAGCTTTTTTTCTCATTATCTTCTCCAAAATTAATACCTTTTGAAATAAAGTTAAAAGTTGTTTGGGATAAGTTGTTTGGAATAATCGGATGAAAGATGGAAAGAGAATATCCAAATTTGGATATGTTTGAAATATCTAAAATTTCAAATTTCAAATAGAATTCCAAAATTAGGTGACATAGACATATTTGAAAATTTGCATCATTCAAGTAAGAATACAAATAGAATAAAAAAATATGATTTAGGAAAAACTAGCGTATGAAAAAAAAAAAGAGAGAAGAAAAAGTCCTTAGGAGCTTCTCCTTTAAAACTCTTTTTTCTATTTTTCTTTATTAAAAAAAAATAATAATTTTAAGGAGAAGAATTCTTGTTTGACAAGACTTCTCCTTGTAAGAAGAGAAGCCGAAAATAAAAAAAAAAAACCTTGCCAAATGGGCACTAGGAGCCATTATTTAAGTACATAAAATTAGAGGCTGGAACTTGGGAGTGGAAATTTTTTTCTTTGTCTCTACATGCATATAACACATTTTTTTTTTTTTTTTTGGTTTCACAACATTATTAGTCTTCTACATGCTGTGTAAATGCAGTTTTTCCTGCTCACCCGCTTTAGTAAGATGTGCGCATGCCCATACTTTGAATTTCTCTCTCTGGTGAAGGTTGGTATCCAATCTCTGTAATTGTGGAGATTAGGAGCCATCATCAGAACAACTTGATTGTTTCTCTCCTCATTGAGAATGGAGGTTGTGTGAATTATTGATCTCTAAAGGTATCTAGTGTGGAACCATATTCAAGGTCTTACCTATAGCTTGTTTAATTGATATTTGTATTTAGATACAAGCGACTTGGCATGTAGTGCTTAAACTCCTGATCATAGATATATCTTCTTTTTGGAACATTTAGGTTTAATATTTGACAGTGGGGATACAAAGGAGAATCATAATTTCCAAATCCTTCAGGTGGCCTTCTTTGCCAAGATTTGACCAGAGGGATCCCAAATACGTGTTCAACAATTTCTGTAATGCCAAATATGTTTTGTTTTTATTTGATTCATTTTGAAGTAATACATTGAAGGATGTAATCAGCTATGAGAGTGAGTAATTGCTTTATTAAATCTACTACGAACAAATGTTTGTTGTAGGATAGCGAGCTGAAAGACCCTGCTCTCTTATTGTAAGTTTTGCAGACCATGTTAAAAGTATGCTGTATTTACTTATGACTCTGCAGTCGTTGCTCCAAGTTTTGCACATTCTCCTCTATTCTTCTTCATTTCCTCCATCTTCTTGCTCTATTTAAGCTTTACATGCATTACTTCTGGATCTCATTTCACCTTTTCTATTGATGCCCTTCAGGTACCAATGTTTGAGAAGATGGATGAACAATTGCTGGATGCGATGTGTGATCGTCTCAAGCCGGTGCTCTTTACAGAGGGTAGCTTCATTGTCCGAGAGGGTGATCCTGTAGATGAGATGCTCTTTGTCATGAGGGGTAAGCTATTCACAGTTACCACAAATGGTGGAAGGACTGGTTTTTTCAACTCGGATTATCTCAAAGCTGGCGATTTCTGTGGAGAGGAACTTCTAACATGGGCTCTGGATCCGAATTCACATTCTAACCTCCCCATATCAACCAGAACAGTGCAAGCCCTTTCAGAAGTTGAAGCTTTTGCACTAAAGTCTGATGACTTAAAGTTCGTTGCCTCTCAATTCCGCAGACTACACAGCAAGAAGCTCCGCCACGCTTTCAGGTTTTACTCGCAGCAGTGGAGAACTTGGGCAGCTTGTTTCATACAAGCAGCCTGGCGCCGTTATTGCAGAAAGAAGCTTGAGGAGTCACTACGGGAAGAGGAAGGTAGGTTGCAGGATGCACTGGCTAGGGGTAGTGGAAGCTCACCAAGTCTTGGTGCCACCATATATGCCTCACGATTTGCTGCTAATGCTCTCCGTCTTTTACGACGGAATGCTACACGGAAGACAAGGTTGCACGATAGGATATCCCCAATATTGTTACAGAAGCCCGCAGAGCCTGATTTTACTGCTGAAGATCAATAATAGGTTTGGATTTTGGAGAGTGAAAGAGATATGGCTGAAGATAAATAATAGGTACTAGCATCGTAGTTGTTTGTGGTTTTGATGTTGTAAAATCCCAAAATGGAAGCAATGTATGGCAAAAATGTCTTAATGTATAATCTTAATGTGTATTTGTTGTATACGGAAGTGCGGGATCATTTTTCTACATGCCTATGTATTTCTTAGCTCCTAATTTTTGTTGACGGGTGATGAAAGCAAACTCCCTACATTTGTAACTCCATATAGAGTTCTTTTGGTGTGGATCTCAACCATTTCTCTCTTCAAGTATATGTTGGTAAATTTAGGGCGTATACATATTTAGGGTGGAAGCACCCTAGGCTAATTTTGCATGGAGCCCCAAATTGCGTAGCGCAATTTTTAGTCATTGAATGTCGAACCTTAGTAGAAAATGTGTAATTTTTATCAGTTTCTTGGATGAATTTAAGAAGATTTAAAAGGTGTCGGCACTCCCATTCATGGGCACATTCAACACGGTGTAGGCTGAAAATCTCCCGTGTCTTTCCTGTCTCCATTCTGATTGATTCACCTTCATTCTCCATTCTGACTGATTCACCTTCATTCGCCTCGGGGACCTCAGGATGCGAGGGCGTGTAATGATAATTATGCTTAGCTATAAAAATGCGGCCATTCTTAGCAATAAAAATGCGGCCATTTCAGAATACATAACGAACTATTCTTTCGTCTTTCACTAAAATAAAAATGCTGCCATCTGAATCAGCCAGAACCATTCTTTTCCCCATTATACGCCAGAGGTTCACCGCAACTACACTGAAAGGCTCATCTCTGATTTGCCAAGAACAAAAGCTTGGTCCAGAAAAAAATAAACAGAAACAAAAATGACTGCAACTTTGTATGAAAATTAAAACCATGATAAACCAGATGGCATTTTGTCTACACGTTTAAGATAACTGTGTCCAGATAAATCTGAGACTGCGTTCCAAAGGTGTGGGAACCATAAAACCAAACCCCTTGTGATCACAACTATGTTTAATACATACAAAGACAATAATTTCCTCAAGTCTGTTTCCTACATGCATATATCATTGCGGCGGAAAATATATGAGAATACCATATATTTTGAGTAAACTAAGGCACGCAAATTCGCTTTTGTGGGGTTGAAGCATCTCTAAGCAACTTCACCTCCCTCTTCACAAATGATGGCAAGGCAAAGGCAGCTGTATGGATCTGACATATCATAAAATATAAAATCAGCAGATCGACATATGAAGAAAAAATTCTCATTTGAATTGAAAGTTCATGGTCAAAATAATGTAGGCCAAATGCTTAGGAGTTAATTATTTTCCAGAATAGAAGATAGAGGAAACAAGAATAAACGGGTAGATGCAACATCTATTTGAGCTATAACATAAAGGCACAACTAATGTATCATAATAGGAAAAGTATATACCTAAGCATACCAACTATGCCCATGGAAAATATCATTATACATGCTAGTGTTCATAACAGAGGAGTATGACTTAAAAACAATTAGCATTGAGTGCTGTTTATATTGCTGCATCAGCTTGATTTTGGGGTAATTGACTACAATTCAGAATAGGAACATAAGGCTGTCTTTGTTTCCCAAGGTTCTTAGGGATGGAAGTTCCCCTGGCATTCAAGTATGTCCATTGCCCAATAAACTCCAGTCACTACTGAGCCGGTACAACTAAAACTTTGGAAGTATAATAACAGAATGCAGAGAAGTGACCACTAGATGGAGAGAAAAATATAAGCCACAAAGGCAGTTGCATAGCATTTCAAGCAAGCAGATCAATAGTGGCGGTTAATATCTTTCTCATATTAAATAAATTGAATATTTTAGAAAGCAAAAAGATCAAATTGTGATTGAGAAGTATAGACATCAAAATTTATGATAGATACTTCAAGAGAGAGAGAGAGAGAGAGAGAGAGAGAGAGATCACTCACACAGAGACAAATATATGTGTATATATCTATGTATACAAGCATCCTCTCCAATGATAAACTCTCTAAGTTAAAGTCATAACATCAAGATCAGGAAGAACATCATGCAACCATATTCTCCACGGTATTGATATCATGCGAATCTAATTTACCAACAAATATTGGACATCCACCCAAGATAACTACACAAAAATGAGTCAGAAAAGGGTAAAAGATTTCACGAAGTTAATGCTTCAGAGAGATCGGGCAAGAGATCTTACGTCCGAGTTGTAAAATTTAAGCTCCCTCCGAGGCTTGACAGCTCCCTCTAACTTCTCAATTGGATTAACAGGGTTTAAGAAATCAACAGCAGGGCCCTCCTTTGAGCATATCAAGAATCCAATCACACCGCTGTTTGAACAAAATAAGGCACTGTCAGTGAAGCTTATAAAACTAAGTTTACCATACAATGTTGAAAAAGTGAACCTAATCACCAGTCAATACCAAAGTCAACGACAAAGAAATTAACATTCGAGAAAAAGAGGCTCAAGAGGAAAACAGATTGTAAATATTGGAGAAGAAAAAGGGAAATACATAATGGAAGTAATAGATAATAAGAAGATGGGAATCAAATACATTTCATCAATACCTCGGATATGTAGGAACATTAGCCCATGCATAATGAACTGAACCCTTGAAAGTTTCACGGCATATAGCAATCATATCTTGTATTAGATGTGTATGGAGCCACATACTCTCAGCCATGTTACAAAGAACACCACCTGGCCGCAGTGCCCTTGCTGTTGATTCCAAAAATGGCCTCTCAACAAGCTCCTGAGCAGGACCTAGATAAGAGAGAGAGAGAGAGAGAGAGAATCACAAGAAATCAGCTAGTGAAACTTCAAAGGAAACATCTGACCATATAAACGCTTCTAAATATTTAGAGTGATTGCACAAAGCAAGGCCATTACTGCATTCTATCACTAAATTTAACATTTCTAAGATTTGGAATTTCGAATGATGCAAGTGAATTAAAGTGAGACATCTTTTAGGCTATAATAATGACAGTTTTCCAAGGTCATCATTTTTTTTTTAATAATTACCTTAAAATCAAAAGGCCCCATCAACCATAAAACCTAAGGAAATATAGAATATGAAGCCTTATCAGAATCGGACTTGCTTGAAACTCTAATTAGGGCACTGAAGCAAGATACATCAGTCAAACCCAGAAGACTTAAATATATCAATTAGAGAAATGAGAAGCAGTTGATGTAATCCAAACATACCCACAGGATCTGATGAATCAACTATAATTGCATCATATTTTCCTTCAGGTGCACACCGTAAAAATTCAGCAGCTGGGAGAACAGATAAATGAGGTTACAAGGGGATTTGACGGAGAATTGAAGAAATATGAGACTTGGATGAAAATCATTAGCAACATTTTTCAAATGTCACAATGCAAACAGATGAGAAACAAGAAGAAACGTTATGCTCAGAATATCATACCATCAGCAATGTGAAGTCGAACGCGAGGATCCTCAAATCCAACAGCTAAATCAGGAAAGAACTTCTTAGAGATCTGTTATGAGACATTAAGGACATTTTCAGGAAAACTCTCAAAAAAAGAAAACATACACACATGGGCACACAAGGGATGAAGCACAAGCACCAACACAGAAATAGGACACATCAAATTCCCAAAAACAAAAATAATGATAATAATAATTGTATTTTAGTGATCTAGTAATAACAACATCAACAACAGCAACAGCAACAATATTTTAGTGATCTAGTGATGTTTTTAACATAATAAAGCTTCAAAATTTCGATTCTAGCAACCAGAGAAAAGGCATTACATCAAGCACACTGAATGTAGTGAATTGGAGAAGGAAAAAAAAGGCAGGAACTTGGCCATGAGAAGGTGCTATAAGAGAGAAAGATGGGAAGAGAACCGAGAACTTAGAAAGCTAAGGGGAAAAAAATGCACAATGCTATGCAGACCAACAAGAGGAAGTATCTAGAAGGGGGAAAAAAGAAAGAAAAAGAAAAATCTACTGTGATGGGAAGAGAAAATAACTGTTTTCTTGCAAATGAAGACAAGTGTAGAAGTGAGAAGGCATAAAATTGAGAATGAAGGGCTTATTATCTTTAATTTAAGAGCTGTCTTTATTTTTTAGCAATTTTATACTCTTAATTTTGTAAAATTCTCAAATAATCATAATATATCTTTTGTCAAGATTTCAGTAAGGCCCTTCAAAATTACAACAACAACAACAACATATAAATAAACCCTTTGTGTGTCCATCATTGTGTCCCCAGAGTGCCCAAACCGTGTCTATAACCTCAAAAATAATAGAAAATTAGGGGACATGTCACATGCAGTGTCTAACATGTGTCCCCGCCTTGTCCCTGGAGTGTCTTGTGTCCCTGGAGTGTTTGACATCAATACTTCATGTATTTTGGAGTGTTGGCACTTCATAGAGAGAATGCTAAGTGGATAATGCAGATACTCACATCTATAACCATCTCATCTATTTCACAAATATCAATAAGCTTCACAGAGCTATGTCGAGAAATTTCTCTGAGAACCCCACCATCACCACCACCTACAACCAATACCTGAAACCAGATAGTTCAATAAAATCGGTAAAAGATGAATCAGAAGGTAAAGCACAAACAACAAGCCAAAAAATCTCTCCTCAATAGTCAAGGGACTTGAAATAACACAATACTGAAGTTTTAAGACTGTTGTTCCTTAAATTGAATTTACTGCTCTCTGCTGTGGTAAACAATCAGAAATAAGATAAGGGTGAAGCTACAGTGCCAACACATTTTCAGTAATTACAACAATAAATTGAAGTTATCACCAATAGCAGAACCATCTGTAACTGACTCATCTCAAATTTTGCTTTTTCAAATCTCTTTTCTCTAGATTCTGAAACAAGAGACTAGGGTACTAACACAGTGTATTTTAAGTACCTTCTCATTAGCAATCCTCCATCAGTTGAGGACCAAAATCGTTTATTCTTATGAAACAAGGCTCTGGGAAAATAAAAATATCTAAGTCAAATTACGGGTTGCTAACTACTTTCATAATCATTCTTAAAATGCAAAGCACCTTGAGAGAAGTGGTCAAACATTACAGCCTAAGTTATGATTGGGCAAATAAAATCAACTGTACAAGGAAATGATGTGTGATCATACACTTAAAAGGGGCTTAAAGAAAAAACTTTTTTGTAGACAACCTACAGAGAGTGCATAAATTACAAGTATCGATCCTAGTCAATCATTCAAACATATTAAAGGCTATAACTGGTATTTCACCAGACACAAATGCAATAACTTCATCCATGATCCAGCAACGTCACACCTTTAGCAATTGTCTAAACACAAAGTCTAAGAGGCTAAACTTAATACTTCAGCAATTCTTTTCCAGATCACACTTCATTACTATCATTCTTAATCATGTGCGGTCTATAGTTGAATAATCAACTATATAATAGATAAGCAGTTCAACATTAGTTATCATATTCCCACATGAAGGAGAGGGAATTACTAAAAGCACAAGACTACGGAATAAATACAGAAAATGGGCAGTCAAGTAAAACAAGGCAGGGCAGACAATCAACTTAGAAATTAACATATATGTACACTGCCTGACACTCAAAGCAGGAAAAAAGGATGCATGGAAGCTGGAGTTGAAAATGACAAAATTTTCAGCTAAAGGAATTTTACAGTGATGACTGAAAATTGTATATTACATTTTTCGGTGATGGAATTGAACAAAGGGGAAGATGAGCTATCATCTCCTGATATGCACATTCGTCCTTCTCGGTCAGCTGAACAATGCCATCAAGCACAAGCACTTTTCCATATGCTGCAGACTGAAAACACAAGACCACAAAGTAATGAAGAAGTGTTGAATGGAAATGTAACAATTCAAGAGAATCATGAAGTTGAATCTGTCAAACCTCAAAAACCAGAATCTCCTGAAATTTTGACTTTCCTTGGTACAGAATCTTCTCCACTTTCAGTGAATGTGCTTCTCCTGCACAATACCACAAGAAGAAATCCCAGTTACAAACATTGTTCATTAGTATCGTACTAACTTCAAAATTCATAGAAAGAGTGAAGGGAGGAGAAAGCAGGAGTATATACATAACAAGTGTAAACTGTGGATTCCTGATTAATAAAATCCATGGAACTAAACCTTACATTTATAGTATTTATTTTAATTATTTATTTCTTTTAATCTTATGATCTGTTATATTATGGACTAAAAAAATACAATCGTATGTCAAAACTCTTATCTCTTGGCTGCCATGCTTCAAATTAAAGTCCAAACTCATAAGAGGTTTTATGTTCTTGAAGTGCCAAAGATTAGGGGCCCTGCATAAGATTTGTGTGTCCCAAAAGGCACTCCCTCACAAACAGACAGAGGTATATGTATGTAGAGATACATATGCGTGTAGTAGAGCGTTCGTAGAAAGGAGAGATGGTTGGCATCTCCCCTGACAGGGACGGGAACGGCTTTCGAGCTTGCCTGTGACCTACACATAGGCATGTAGTAGATTCTTTAGATCCATATCAGAACTAATAGCATTTAGTGCAGCCGACAGCACTGGCATCTAATAAGACGGTTTCTTTTTTTCAGAATTGAACTTTATAAAATCTTTATTAACACAAAGATGACGATAATCGAATATAATCTCTAGAAATTACAACATTGATTAGCTTATTTAGGTCATAGTTTGAGGTAATGCTGAGAAAATAATTTAACCATGTCTTTTATGGTACCACAAGTATAGCTCAAGGTTGCCAGCTTGCAAAACAGTAGGGGAATGAAGCTTGGAGATAAAAACGTATCAACTAGTACAACTTACCGGGCCACATTGGATTGTTAAAGTAAAGACGTTTGCCAGCTTTACCTGTATTGCAACCATAAGATAAATAAAGCAGTCAATAACCAAACAAAAAGCATTAGACATGCCTAACCAGCAAAGCTTTACTACAGAATCTAGCAAAAGAAAACTATTATTAAGAGGATGAAAACTGAACACAAAATTCATAGCTTATGACCAGATTTGGATTGAGGTTCTGAGAACCACCCAGAAACAACAGTCGCATGGCACTGAGCCTCGAGCTCTGGGGCTGAAGACATAGCCTTCAAGCAGCAAGAAGGGATAGCTTTCTCAGCACCATTTTCACTACTCTCCTTCCCATCCATAATCTTCTGGCATTCCAAACCTCTTCCTGCGTCGCCCTCCATAAATTATCTTCTTCTTATTAGGCTCCAGTCCTTAAGCACCACAAAGATTAACACATGAAAAACAAGAACAAAGTTTATCAGAAAATCAAATCATTATCCTCATGTTGATGCCCTTGCCCTTTTCCACAACACAAACACACACACACACACACACTCCCACACACTCACACCCACGTAGATATATAAATGTCTTTAGAAGTGATAGCAATTACCGTATTTATGCCTTAAGCCTTTTCAGTTTAGATTCCATAAAAACACGCTGTGTTTATATTTAATCCTTTTACAGTTCAGATTCCATAAAACAGTCCAGAAAAGCAAAAAAAGTAACACGGCACCTACGGCAGAAGATTTGCACATGATTAAAACTGTCAGAAGATTATATTCTTCGCTATGACAAAAATGTAATCTCCCACAAATGAAGAACCACGATGTTATGATTTGCACGTCTTAATATCAATCAAAGCATTCAAAAATATTTTAATAATAAATTTAAATAACTTTATTCACTAAAGGAAAAGATTGGGGAACCTTCTTAAAGATTATAAAATTACGGCATCACTTTATGCCAGAAATTAAAATTAAAAAAAAAAAAACATAAATTCACTTTATTCCCCAACTTTTAACCAAGAAAAACAGCCAACCCATTAAATAAACACTGGGTACAAATCATGTAAAATCCTTTTCAAATTCTTGTAATCAAATCAACCCGCTTAAACCAACCCAAGAAAATCTAAGCAACTCAGTCTTATAGATTAGAGGGGAAAAAAGCCATAGATACTAGAAATGAACCTACAACTTCCTTATTCAAAGGTAAACAAATCAAAATGGGTGACGCATTAAAACAAACAATTGGCAGAACCGTGTTGAGAATTTAAAACTTGGAAGAAAATTCCCAAAAAAAAAAAAATTAATAATAATTACTGGGAGCAGGTCACAACATAAGGCAGTTGTAGACTTGGAGTCTGTAATCAGAACACAAGATCACCACAACGTTTGCAAAAAAGAAACTTAGGGAACAAATAATTAAAGAAATCGCTGAAGAATGACCCGAGATACTAGAAGAGATCACCTAACACTTAAAATAATTTCAGAAAACTTTCCACAATTTGGGCATCGATCAATCAACTTCTGAAATTTGAAATTGTATATTAAATACACTAACAAATAGCTCCAAAAGAACTTAAAATTACAGAATACCATATAGCCGTAACCCCAAAATCAATATCAAGGGTTTAAGAGGAAAAAGGAAAAATGAGACAGAGAGATTGCCTGCTTTAAGCGGTGGTGAAGTCGTTTGGCTCTGTTGCGATAGATAACGAGTGAGGAGAATATCTACCGAGTCTTCTGTCTCTCCACTCTGTCTGCTGTCTCTCGTTTGAAGAAAGAACGTTCGAGCTTGGATGCAGAGAAGGCGTGACAGAAGGCGTGAGAGAGGAGCAATTTATAATTAATTGCTCTTACTTTTCCCTTTTATTCATATACGGAATTGGTAAAGAAGGTGAGAGACTATAACTTCTAGACAAGAAAAATGAAAATATTGCCTTCAAATTAAAGAAGATGGAAGAAACGTTGGGGTGCTTCTAAAGTATTATGTAATTTTAAAATTTTATGGTACAGAATTTTAAGAAATAAAAATTAATAAAAAAGATGAATATAATCAAGATGAGATATGAGAATAGTGATAGAAATGTAAATTAATATAATTAAACTAGTTAATGCTTCTATTGTTAGAAGTAATAGCATATAAATTGAAGGATTTAATAAATAATAACTTAGATATTATTTCTTTTTTTCTTAAATGTAAATCTCACCTATATAAGAAAAAAAAAATTGTATGAGTTGAAGGAAAGAATACAATACATATCACCCTCCATCATGTTAAAGACCTAATTTTTAATAAAAACCTAATTTAATCTCACATCAATTTCAACAGAAATAAATGAATGTAAAAAAGAAGTTTATATATGCTCACTATTAAAGTGATGTGAATATAACCAAACTACTTAATGTTTCTATTATAAAAAGTAATAGCACATGAGTTGAAAGATTCAATGCATTGTAAATTAACTGATATCATCTCATTTTTTTTAAAAGCCTGCGAATCTCACACACACACATATATATAATATGAGTCGAACAAAAGAATACAAGCTATATCACCCCCACCGTGTACTTGGCCAAAAAAAAGGTACACTGATAGAGCATAAATTGGTATAATATTTACAATTAATTTTATTTTATTTTTAAATAAATATTATATTAATTATTATGTTTTGTAGTAATTTATACAATAGGTATAATAGAGGAGACATAAAAAAAAAGAAAGAAAAATGAGAACAAATTTGAAAACATTGAAGATTTGCAAATATTTAGATATTCCTAAATATTTGGAAATAAAAATTTTGAAAATTTCAAACTTCTTGTAATTTATTATTTAATAATTACCTAAAATTTAGGAGTCTTCTATTTAGAAATTAAGTTAACTACTCCTATTTATAGAGTGCTTTATTGTGCAAGAATGAGAGAGATGAGAGAGAGAGGCCCGAAAAGGGGCAGCCGCCACATGTCATGCAACACCCCCCATCCAGCACATTTTAGTTCATATTTTTTTTTTCTTTTTTTGTTGTTTTTCCTTCCTACTGCTGCCGGCTGCTGTTCCTGGGGAAGGATTGCTTCCATTGTTATTTTCATCTTCATATTGTTCTCCAACATTGAATAAAAGTATTGTGAGTTTTCTTTTTTATTTTATGTTTTCATTTTAATTTTATTTTATAGTCGGAGAGTTATTGAAACCTTGATGGAAGATGATTGTGAGATCTAAATGAGATTATTGACTCAATATTTTGTAAGTATTTATTTAATATCTGTGCCCTAATGTTCATGATTTTTTTAAATTTATTGAATATATGCCTATATTTGATAACCATTGAATAATCTATAGTCAATTAAAAACGGCAAGATTTGTTTGTTTTAAATGAAGTGATAATTGGCATAGTTTTATGGCCTCGCAAGTAATTTACCTTATGGCAAAATATTAAATAATCTAATTTAAATGAATATGGTGTGTATTTGTTAATTAGAATTATGTCTCTTTAGATCATAAAACTGTCGAAATATTAAATCTAACGAGGATTTGTTGGGTTGTCTTTTAATTAGGGAAGTAATTAACGGTGGTATTTTAATTACAGAGAAAGTAAAGAGAGATTAGTTGTTTTGTGGTATTTAATGACTATAACCAATTTATTTACATGTGTTGAGTAATTTTTGTATCGATGATCAATCAAGTACATCAAGATGAAAATAATTCCTTTGGTCAGAAAATTGATTTCCTATTAATTTTTATTCTTTTTATTTCAAATTGTTCATTTATTCAAATAATTATTTTCTTTAATTCATTAGTTTAGTTATATTCAAACCCACTCATATTTTTATTTTATTTTCTTTAAAAGAAATAAATCCATCGTTCCCTGTGAAGATGACCATATTTACTCTATACTAGTATTTTGTGAAGTAGGTATTTTATTTTTGGTTGTTTGATGACACACCAAATTTTGACGCCGTTGTCGAGTAGCGATATTAAGTAATTTATTTTTTTTTAAGTTTTTGTTTTCTTTTTGTTTATAAGACTGACATTTACAGTAAACTCGCTGGAATTTGATAGTGACATAGAAGAGAAGGATTTTAAACACTCAGTCATAGTCACACAAAAGACTTTAAGGGGGTTGTTATTTCCTGATTTTAATGAACATACTTTTTGTAATGATTTTTCTAATATTGATACTCCTCAACAGTTTGAAATATGACAAGATATTCCAAGGAAGGTTAATAAGGTATGTTTTTCTTCCATCGATAAAAAATTGGATGTACTAACATATCTTGTGGAAAAATTTATTGTAGGACAAACACAACCAGTACAAACTTGTGGAATTTGTTCAGAAATGGATCATCCAATCGATAAATGTCCTATTCTTTATGATGATCCATATTCGAACATCTATAACCAAGGGTAGTGTAATCAACCAAATTTCAGTTATGAAAGTTGGTAACAAGGATTCCAACAACAATCACAAGTCCGATCTCAATTTTAGTCTAACAACCCTCTTCGAGTTAAAGTACGTCTCTAGAATAGATTGTTAAAAATTTGGCTAATAGCACTATGTTAATTCAACAGGAAAGCTAACGATTTCAACAAGAGACAAGAGCCAGCATCTAGAATTTGGAGAATCAAATGTCACAATTGATGGCAACTATGAGTCGATTGGAAAATTCATCAAAAGAAGTGGAAAACAATTCATCAAAAGCCGAAGAAGATATGGAAATCGAGCAAACAAAGAAATCATCAACAGTGAATGAATCCATTGAGGAGGTAAATAACGAGTCCAATACTTTCAAAACAAAAATTTTGATTTTATCACATTTTTCTAACAGATTGGCACAACCAAAAGAAGAAGAAGAGAAAGAAATTTTGAAAACTTCTCCAAAAGAAAGATTCAACATTCCTCTCTTAGAAACAATAAAGCAAGTGCCAAAATCATTTATGAAAAAAGTCAAAACAAAAATTGATACGGATTTAGGTACTCTAACACTTGAGTTTGATGGTAAAATTGTTATTTTTAATATTTTTGATATTATGAAGTATCTAAATGATTTTAAGTCTATTTTTTATGATAGTATGGTGGAATTCATTGTTCATGATAATTTTGTGCAAGATGAATTGGATTTTATTTTTAAGGAAAATGTGACAAACAAAGTTGCACAATGAGACAAATTTCTTAATGACAAATTCTCACATTGGAAACAAGTATTGGTAGGCCATAAAATCCTTTACTTTAATTCAAAATTGAAGTTCATGCCAGGTAAATTGAAGTCAAAATGGACCGGACTAGTCTTTGAACGAGGTTGAAATGAGGAGGTAATGTCAATCCAAAGACATTAAACAAAGACGCTTGTTGGGAGGCAACCAAATATTTTCTTTTATGTTTTTTATTTCATATTTATTTGGTTTGATTTAGGTTTGTTTTTTATTTTTTTAGGTGAATAGATACTGAAAAATTTGATGATTAGAAGTGTTCTACCATTACGGCGTGCCCACACCTTAACAAGCCTTCAATGCTGTCTAGTTTTACTAATGTTCTCAAGTGACTAGAATTACACATGAGTAATGACGTGTCCACGCCCTAAGAAGGGATCCATTGCTGCCACTAAAACTTTTTCTTCAAAACTTGTTGAATTTGAGCCTCCATTCATCACTCCACCCTAGAGAAATTTTGTTCTTACTTTATCTTTTTATTTTTACTTTTATTTGATACGATAGTTATTTATTTTTATTATTCTTTTTCTTCTCTCTCATTTAGCATACATTGGGAATAATGTATGATTTAGCTATAGGAGGAATATTTCATGTTTTTGTTTATTTGTTTTTCTACAATGTGTTTAGTTTTGTTTCATTTTATTTATTAAAAAAAAGACAAAAAAGAGAAAAATTAAAAATTTTTGAACTTTCTAAATTGATATGTATTATTTGGTGGGCTAGAATTTTATGAAAAATAGCTCTTATTAACGGTCTTTGTACTTGTAATGACTATTCATGTCTTTCATAGTTTTTTTTTGAATAATAAGTATGTGAGATTCGACATAAACCCTATTTCAAAGTAAGGATTTGAGTTTAAAACGAGCAAATTCATTCTTTGTGTTCGGAATTTCTTTCCTTTTTGAGTGAATATCACACTTGGATTGAACATTCTATAAGTTGCATTGTTATGTATTTCGAGATCACATCTAGGATTTCATGCATTGAAATGATAAAGGCACCTAGGTTTTACCCCATTTTGACTTTCGTAAAAATCCCTACCCTGAATTTTATTCCCCTTAGTGAACCAATTTGAGTTTGAGACCATTTCTTTCTTCAAAACCTTTCAATACAATACCTTAACCCTATTTTAGCTTGCGTTTCAACCCTCTTATATCAAGAATATATGTAGTTAATTGTATCATATTAGTTATATGATTGCCTCATGAGATATGTATTGATTAGAGTTTTGATGATGATGTTTGCTACATATGAAAAAAAAGAAAAAAAAAGTTTAATTTTGTTCATCTTTTGTGCTAAGAAATTCTTCATGAAAAAAAAAAAGAAAACAAAAAAAAGCAGCAAAAAAAAAAAAGAAAAAAAGAGAAGAGAAAAAGAGCAAAAAAAAGTGTTGTATCTTTTCATTTCCGACATTGATCGAAAAAGTCTTACATTTTCATGTATTCTTGACTGTTGGTTATGTTGAGCACGTGTAGATAGTGAGATCATGTATTTTTGATGTACTATTTGTGAGGGGCAAATGTATTATCGCAGAGAAAAATTGTGTAATTAGTTGCATATTTTCCTTGGTACATTTTAAACCCTTTATATAACATTTTATCTTACTCTTGATCCTAACCTCATTACAACCAAATGAAAGACCTTTAGATTGATGCATGAAATTCAAATTTATAAGCGGTGGGGATTTGATATATTTGTTAACGTATGGTAATGCCAATTTCAATATGTTGATTTGAGTGTTATTGATATATTTTTCATCCCATTTTGAGTGAATTTGAGTGAACCTTTGGAGAGGATGTTGAATCTTGCAGTTTTGATTTCATTGGGAATTGTTGGGATTTGCAATAGTTATTCTTGTACGAAACACTATGAAATACTTGTTATTTTGATTATTTTTTTAGTTTGACTTGCATGACATATATTAGTTTAGTAGTTTGAAAGAAAAATATATTGATTTCAGTAATTTTAATTTTTTGAGTTAGGAATACTTAAGGACAAACATCATCTAAGTGTGGAAAAATTTGATAAGACATAAATTGATGTAATATTTACAATTAATTTTGTTTTATTTTTGAATAAATATTAAACTAATTATTGTGTTTAGTGATAATTTATATAATAGGAATGATGGAGGAGACATGAAGAAAAAGGAAAAAAAATGAGGACAAATTTAGAAGCATGAAAAATTTACAAATATTCCTAAATATTTGGGAATAAGAATTTTGAAAATTTTAAATCTCTTGTAATTTATTATTTAATAGTTAACTAAAATTTAAGAAAGTGTTCTCTTTAGAAATTAGGTAACTACTCCTATTTATAGAGAGTTTCATTGTGCAAGAAGAAGAGAGAGGAGAGAGGGAGGCTCGAAAAGGGGCAGCGGCCTCATGCTATGCAACACTCCCCCATCCAGCACATTTTAGTTTAGGTTTTTTTTTTTTTTTTTTTTTTGTTCCTTCCCTTCATTCCTGGGAAAGGATTGCTTCCATTGTTATTTTCATCTTCATATTGTTCTCCAACATTGAATAAAAGTATTCTGAGTTTTCCTTTTTTATTTTATGTTTTTATTTTAATTTTATTTTTTAGTCAGAGGATTATTAAAACCTTGATGGATGATGATTGTGAGATCTAGATGAGGTTATTGTCTCAATATTTTATAAGTATTTATTTAATTTCTGTGCCCTAATGTTCATGATTGTTTTAGATTTATTGAATAGAGACCTATATTTGATAACTCTTGAATAATGTATAGTCAATTAAAAATGACAAGGTTTGTTTGTTTTTAATGAAGTGATAATTGACATAGTTTTATGGCATCGCAAACAATTTAACTCATACCAAGAGATTAAATAATTTAATTTAAATGAACCCGGTATGTGTTTGTTAATTAGAATTGGATTTCTCTAGATCATAAAGCTGTCGAAACACTAAATCCAACGAGAGTCTTTTGAGTTGTCTTTTGATTAGGGAAGTAATTAACGGTGTACCTTGATTACCGAAAAAAGTAAGAGAGATTGATTGTTTTGTGATACTTAATGATTATAACCAATTTATTTACATGTGTTGAGTAATTTTTGCATCGATGATCAATCAAGTACATCAAGGTGAAAATAATTCCTTTGGCTAGAAAATTGATTTCCCATTAATTTTTATTCTTTTTATTTCAAGTTATTCATTTATTCAAATATTTATTTTCTTTAATCCATTAATTTAGTTAAATTCAAACTCCCCATATTTTTATTTTATTTTTTTTAAAAGAAGTAAATCCACCGTTCTCTGTAGAGATACCCTATTCACTCTCTACTAGTATTTTGTAAAGTAGATATTTTATTTTTGGTCGTTTAACAATACACCATGCACCAAGAATTTTTATTTTTATTTTTATTTTTATTTTTTTTAAAAGGCCTAATTTAATCTCACATAAATTTTAACAGAAACAGTCGAATGGGAAAAAGAATTTTATATATACTCACCATTAAAGTGATCTGAATATAACCAAACTACTTAATGTTTCTATTATAAGAAGTAATAGCATATGAGTTGAAGGATCCAATAAACTATAAGTTAGCTGATAACATATCATTTTCTCTTAAAAGTCTCTAAATCTCCTCTCTCTCTCTCTCTATATATATATATATATGTAATATGAGTCGAAAGAATACAAGATATATCACCCTCCACCATGTACTTAGTCAAAAAAAAAAAAAAAAGTGCACCAAGAATTGAAAAAAAAGACCTAATTTAAACTCACATAACTTTCAACAAAGAATGACGAATGTAAAAAACAAGTTGATATATGCTCACTATTAAAGCGATGTGTAGAATTCTTTTTTATTCTCTTGTTTTCTTTTAATATAATAATTAGTTTTACTACTTTTTTCGAGCCTATTAATAAATTTATTAAGTATGAATGAAAAATATAAACTATATGTATCATAAGATAGATTATTTATGTATGTGAATTGAAAATTTGTTAATATAAATTTCGTAAAAGGTATATTATTAGATGGATAGTTCAAGATGATTTTTTATGTATATCAAGAGTTTTAGATTTCCACCTTATGGGAGAGAATTCTCTTTTATAAATATTATTACCGTATAAATATATTAGTAAATAGTACCTTTTTTATTAACTTTTTATGATTTTAAGATACATAAGTGTTTGATAAAATTCATAAAAATATTTTTTGGCTAAAAAAATTTCTATATTCTTTTGGGATTTTTTTGTGACGAAGTGGTGCACTTTATCCTTTGAAAAAGACACAATGCTATTGGTACAGTTGTTTAGTGTTTACTTTACCTTCCTTGATGATAATTAAATAAAATTTAGTCTTGCATTTGGCAATCTGCTTTAATTTTGTGGGAATAATAATATTAAGAGTTTGGGTAGAGAATTCTTAAACCTTATTTTTATTAAATAAAAATATTTTAATAAGAAATATATGGTCAAGGTTATGTCAATGAAAAGTAAGAGAGGTTAAAATAATAATAATTATATTAATAACTTGTTATAGAAGAACTTTACAGTAATTTACAAATTGGTAAGTTGCCTCTGTTTTCTTTTTAAATTGAGAAAACATGATGGGTCTGACGGAGGTCCGTGCAGTAATATTGAATTGAAGCTTTACTACTGAATGCTTTGGTAGTAAATTTTTAGTTATCGTTCTTAATCCAACGATTTAAAACTTTGGAGAAACTTAGTCTCGTATGTATATGTCATGAACCTACGTGATGGACTCAAATTTTATAGGAGAATTCAGTTCAAAATATCAATTTATTAGATGATAGAATTTATTAGATTTAAATACTATTTTATGATTTCTTACAGATCCAATGTGGAGTTCGTAACATTACTTGCCCTTTGAAAAATTTGACGTTCATTGACGATTCTAACTCTGGATTTTTTAAAGTACCAAGTAGCCTTTTTTCTCGGCTCTCACTTTGCACTTTTCATGACATCAGATAACTCTTTTCTCATTCAAGTAACCCTTTTTCATGTTGGACGAACTCTGATACTAATTTATCATAGATTCACGTAATAAATTCAAACTCAATAGAAACACTCAGCTCAAAAGATTGGTCTGTTAGGTAAGAGAGTTTATTAAAGTTAAATACTATTTTATGATTTCTTATGGCTCCAATATAAGATCGATAAAGGTATAATTTTCCGAGGCTCCCTAATGTTATTGACCTCGAGTACTCCCAATTAAAATTTTCGTCCTAAATCAGATAGGATCGTCTGACTGATACTTCTACGCACAAGTAGTCTCGATTAAAATTCCACGCCTACAAAAAGTCAGACTAACAAAACTATCATTTTGGAAAGTCCAATATGCTTCGGAGCAACTTTCAATCAAATAAAATTCAATAACAGGTTTTACCAAGTTATGTTATTTGAAATCCAAGTGGGGAGGGGACATCATGGCCTCATATATTTCCAAAGGTCTGAATCCTATTGTCTTTCTCTTAAGCATTTTTAAGGTTGCCATAGTTCTCCGGTTGGAGAAGCGCCACCGGTGTCGGTGGAATTCCATGAATCATGAAAGACAATCTTAGCGTAAGTGCAAGCAATTAATAGAACGAAAACTTAAAAAATTGTGACTTAAATATAAATATGGTAACTCTAAACCTACAAATTTACGATTTAAGTAAAATGGTATCTAGTTTTAGTATATATAGATGTATTACGAACTCACATTGTTCAATTAGGTTTGCTGGGTTTTACCATGACAAACCGGAGATAAAGTTGATCGTTTGGCTATGTGTGACTTAAAAGAGATAAGAGACAAAATTAAAAATACACCCATAAAAAATAGTTAATAAAAAAAAAAATTGGGGGAAAAAAAAAAGATAATAGACAATTATGAACAAAAAAGTGAAGTCCATTCGCACATTAGAGGAGAATGTAAGAAATTAAGTGCAACAAAATCTTAAGCATCAAAAACATTAAAAAAAAGAGTGTAATTTGCATATTAGCATATGTGTTGATTAGTTTTAAACTTTTACACAAAATAGTGTTTAATTAAGTTAATTATATAAATTCACATTTAATTTCTCAAATTTGAAACTTAACATCAACTAAAAGAACATAGAATTTTTTATATAGAGTGGAGGCATGATTCTTATGGTCAACCTATATTCAGGTTTCGTCTGATTAATTCAATTTAAATACTGTGAGACCCATTAAAGGTTTAACTCTCTCAAATTTTATTTTTTTATTTTCATAATTTGAATCCAAAATCTATGGTTAAAGAGTGTAGTGCTTTTTTTCCCCTAAAAGTTCATGTTCTTTTTTATTTTACTTTTTATCGAAAGCAATTACTGTAAAGCAATAAAAATTTAGTTAAAAAAGGGATTAACCCTTTTTATATAATATTAAATAAATTAAAATTATTAAAATTTAGACCAATCTTTTAAAAGAAATAAGTATACAATTGTCGAGATACATCTATTTGTATTGTAACAAAAAAAAAAAAAATCTATTCGTATCGGCAAATTAAGTTATATGAAAAAAAAAAAATTTCTTTTATTCGCCGCTTTCCTTACTTCCTTCTCATCCGTCTTAATCAAACATAAGGGAAAAATAAGTAAAGAAATTACCGATTAAGTGGTAGATTAGAATCTTATGCTGTACTTGTGTACATAAATATGAGGACACAAATTATATAAAAATGAAAAAGTTTTTTTTTTTTTCTCATAATTTTGCTCCGACAAATCTAGGTTGAATCGTGATCGAGTCTTTATTCGGAAGAGACTTTTTTAATATTATTTTTATCACTCTTAAAAGTCGAATTCAAATATTTGAAGTAAAATTTTAATATACTTCTTATTACCAAACCAATGAATCATTGGTAACGTGTCACATTTATGTTAGAACAGAACCCTTCCACTCGTTTTTCTTATGAGATAAAGTCATAAAGAATCTTAGAAAACCATGGGTATGAGTTTATGACTGAAAGGGGGAAAAAGAGTGCCCTTTTTTCTATTCTCTGTTTTATGTTGGACTTTTATGATAGTATACAACCCTATGCCTATGTTGTTTTGTGTGCATAAAGTGACACGTTGGCCCCATCTTGTGACAAATTATAAAATCTCAGAAGTGGGGAATATCTATTTATTTTTATATGAATAAAAAATTAAAACCATTATTAAAATTTAAATCTCTTTTTTTTAAAAGTTTTTGACTGTCAAGACATCCATTTGTACCCAAACTTGGGATTTCAATAAATGGTCGAAAGTGGGGTTGGGTGGTAGAGTAGGCAAGTTGAGCTGCCCATGCTCACCATTTGAAATCAAACTAGAATGCAGAAAAGTAAAAGAAAAAGTAAAGGAACTAACGCCCGTATAAAATTATAATACTCCCAATTCTAGTTCTAGAGCCATACGGTTTGATTTGGTTCTGATTTTAGTTGAGGTTTGATTTTATCTGGTTACTTTTTTTTTCCATAGTTTTTGTAGTTTCCTTTTATAACTTTTTCATAATTTTATGAATTTTTAAAAATTTTAATTTTGCATTTTTCAAAAGATTTTGATTACATTTAATAACTAGAAACTCGAAGTAAACTATAATTTGTTTTAAATTTTCAATTCAATTAATTAGAGAATTTAAGTTCAAGTTTTAGGAATTGAGAAAAAGAATTTTGAATAGTTAATTTCTCAATGAATCTCACGATCAGATTAATTAAGTAAAATCCAGATATTGGGTTAATCACTCTATCTTCCTCTTAATCACTCTAACTTTTAGCAAAAAAGTGGATCGGATCTTAATCCAAATATCTTCCCCTCGTGTGTCTAAAGCATCCACCATTAAATTACACACACACTCTTGACTATTGCTTAAGCAAAAAAGGGGAAGATAGGAATTAGAGTGATTAAGAGGAGGCAAAAAAATTGATAATTGGTTTAGTAGATAAGAATATTAAATTTTTTAATTAAATTTTGATTTTGAAATTTAAAAATAGAAAAAATTATATTGAGAGAATTTTTCTTTAAATTAGATTCGATAATATTTAAATCAGATTAATTAAGATATGAATTCAAATAATGATTAATTAAAAAAAAAGAAAATATGGTGATCGTTTCTCCTACCCTCACTTCATAGATAAAGACAAAGATCATCGCAGGTTGGGTATAATGGGAAGAACGTTGTATTTCATTTTTAAAGACTCAGATTTGAATCTCTTTAATAATATAAAATAATTGTGGTTGGAGATCTCTCTCTATTCTAGATCTGATAGAAGATTGATTCAGTTTAATCGAGACATAACTCTAGATATCGGGTGATAATTAAGCCAAAAAAAAAAGTAAAAAGACAAAGGAACTCTCTCTCTCTCACACGCACACATAAAGTGCTTAAAAGCCAAAACTAAGCACAGGTTGTCTCTCTTTAATTTTGTAATCCCTCGTGTGCAAAGCATCCACCAATAAATTACACATACACTCTTACACTATATTTGGATGGAGAGAAAATAAGTGATTTTAATATAAAATCATTTTCTTTCTTTTATTTGAGAGTTTTTAAAGAAAAGAAACGGAGAGAAATTAAAAAATTTTAAACATAAAAATTTTTCAGAAGAGAAAATAAAAAGTTGTCTAAATGAATATATCAAATTTATCCTTAAAAAAATAATAGAAAAATATTTAATTCTAAATAAATCTCATATCATTTTCTTTTCTTCTTAAAACTCTCAAATAAAATGAAAATAAAACTTTATCATTTTTTCTTTTCTTTTCTTTTCTAAACTCTCAAACTAAGTATTAGACTTTTGCTTTAACAAAAAGGGGGAAGATAGGAATCAGAGTGATTAAGGGAAGCAAGAAAATAGATAATCGGTTTAGTAGTTAAAAATATTAAATTTTTTTAATTAAAATTTGATTTTAAAATTTAAAAATAGAAAAAATTATATTGAAAGAATTTTTTTAAAATTAGATTTGATAAGATTTAAATCAGATTAATTAAGGTATGAATTTAAATAATGATTAATTTAAAAAAAGGGAAATATGGTGATCATTTCTCCTACCCTCGCTTCATAGACAAAGACAAAGACCATCTCAGGTCGGGTATAATGAGAAGTGCGTTACATTTTGTTTTTAAGGATTCAGATTTGAATCTCTTTAGCAATGAAAAATAATCGTGATAGGAGATGTCTCTCCATTTTGGACTTGATAGAAAATTGATTTGATTTAACCAGAACATAATTTTAGATATCGGGTGATGATTAAACTAAAAAAAAGAAAGAAAAAAGACAGAGCTCTCTCTCACACACACACACACACATAAAGTGGTTAAAAGCCAAGACCGTCCCATCCATCAAAGATTTCAAAATCTACCCCAAAGTGCTTAAAAGCCAAGGTCACATCAAATTGAGAGGGCCACCACTTCACTTTGTAAATAATGTTTCTTAAATTTGTGATTCATTAAAATCTAACCAAAAAATAGGTTATAAATTACATAACCAGAATACCAAACAAAGCAAAGCTCATTTGTCACAATCAATATAATCTTTAATTAAGGAGAACCATTGCTTAATCATGATAGTTGCGTAAGTAGGAGTAACACCTTTATCCCTTCAATCTTCATCACCTATATAGGATGATATGGAGACGATGCCAATGACTTATTTCGAATTTCATAGAGTGGTTGATGAAGTTGACAGACCATCTCTAGCTCGTCTGTCTCGATCGACCATTGTATGATTTTTCCAAGAGAGAGAAAAGGTATAGGTTTGCCTGTCATTTTCTTAATCTATATTCCATAAAAACATAAATGAGATGGACAATAATCATAATCACAAGATGCGTATCCAAAAATTTAAGTTGATGTAGGAAATTTATATAAACAGCTTATATAGAAGGACAGATTTTACGTAATGGTAGAATCTCTTCATTATATCCTAGAGATCCAGGATTAGAATAAGTCTTCTTACAAAAAAGTAAGGAAAATATTGTTTAGATATTTCTTTCTCCAAATCTCATAATATAGAAATTTCGACACTAAATACGTCTTTTTATATAAACAGCTTATATAAAATAATTAACCACGTATAAATATATATCAATATTTTTGTGAAAGTGTAATGGCAGATCATCTTAAAAATATTAATTATGATTCAAATTAAACATTATGTATATTCTCATGATCCGGTCGTTCCTCATTTTCTTTTCCATTAGAAAAAAGAAATCAATATTTTGGTAAAAAGCACTTGGAAGATCCGTGAGAACACAGAATCACAATGACATATACCCAACAGAAATGATATTTTTATTTATTTAATTTTTTATTGAATCAATCGATATATAAAATTATATTTTAATTAAATCAATTTAAATTATCAGTCCATTTTAAATAATAATTTTTTTATTTTTAAAATTTAAATTCAAATCTTAAATAAAATATTTAATATTTTTCTCATTAAATAAATTATCTATTATTAGAAATAGCAGTTATTGTTAAAAGAATTGTCACTCCCCGTTAAACAATTAGTGGAACCTTTCTTCCGTTTACACAATTTTATTTGGTTGTCACCGCACAAAAATTGCTCAGTGATCGTACGGCACATGAACTCATGGTTTCTGGTGCTTTCCCCTCTTTTCTGCAACTAGGAGAGGCAATGACATACCGCGCGTAGAGGTAAGGACATACCAAGCGTATGAGCGGTATAAAATTTTAATTATGTGTCTTGAAAAAAATTATTAAATATTAATTTAGATTTAAATTTATAAAATTAAAATATTAAAATTTGTTTAAAAATTATGAATATTTACAAAAGTTTGATTTATGAAAGTATTTTATGAAACATTCGTTATATTTATCAAATACTTCAATTTATTTTTTTAGTAGAAATTATATATGTATTTATATTAATTATAACATTTTTGTTATATATAGATTTCTTTTACATATAATAAAATCATCTATATAAAATTTATTTAATATCTTGTTATTTGATAAAAAAATTTATAAACATTTTAAAAAATATTTTTATTTATATTTTAGATATTTTTTAACAAATATAACTAATTTTTTCTGGCATTATAACATTAAAATTATTTTTTAAAATATCTAAATATTTTATTAAAAAGTATCACAAAATATAAATAAAAATGTTTTTTAAATGTTTCAAAAAATTTTGAAATAATAATATTTCTTAAAAATATTAATTCTTAAAAATATTTTTTAAAAAAGATCTATGATATTTTTTTTAAAAGTAATTGAGAAAAAAAAAAAGATACAAATAATATTATAGATGTTTTTAAAAAAATAATAAAAAATATCATTGAAAAAAAAATGAAGGAAAACAAAACAAAAAGAAAAAGAAAAAGAAAAATAAGATGCTCAGTCTATTAAGGCAATTTAAAAAAACATCTAAAAACATTTTTATTTATATTTTTTAAAAAATAATTATATTTTATCTATAATGTTTCTCCTATTATAATATTAAAACAATTTTTTTTTTTATAAATCATCAAAAATATTTTATTAAAAATATTACAAAATATAAAAAATATTTTTAATATTAAAAAAATGGTTTTTGGAATTATAATATTAAAACAATTTTTTTGTATAAAATTTATAATATTTTATAAAAAAATATCACAAAATATAAAAAAATATTTTTAAAACTTTTTAAAAAGTGTTTCTTAAAAATATTAATTTTTTCAAACTATTTTTTTCGAAAACATCTATAATTTTTTTTGATATTTTTTAAAGGAAGAAAATTAAAAGGAAAAACAAAAGGATAAAAAAAAAAAGAAAACCAAGTTAAAAAACCAAAAAAAAAACATAAAAAAAAGATACCTTAGTCGACTAAGCATCTTGTTTTTCTTTTTTTTTTTTTTTTCCTTTTCTTTTCATCTTTTTTTTTTCTTTTTTACTTTTCTTCAATGATTTTTTTTTTAAATGTCATAGATGTTTTAAAAAAGCTAATTTTTTTTTTAAAAAAAGATAATGTCTCTTGGAATTATAATATTAAAATAATATTTTATAAAAAATCTAAAGTATTTTATTAAAAATATCACAAAATATAAAAAATATTTTGAAAATATTTATATTTTTTATATATTTTTTAAAGAATAATTATGTTTTTCTATAATGTTTCTGGTATTATAATATTAAAATAAATTTTTTATAAAACATCAAAAATATTTTATTAAAAATATTACAAAATATAAAAAAATTTAAATTTTCTTTTAAAAATAAATTTTTTCGGAATTATAATATTAAAACATTTTTTTGTATAATATTTATAATATTTTATTAAAAATATCACAAAATATAAAAAAAATATTTTTAAAATTTTAAAAAAATGTTTCTTAAAAATATTAATTTTTTCAAACTACTTTTTTATATAAATCTATAACTTTTTTATATTTTTTAAAGAAAGAAAACTAAAAGAAAAAATCAAAAAGGGAAAAAAAAGAAAAACAAGAAAAAAAACAACAACATAAAAAAAAGATGCCTTAGTCGACTAAGGCATCTCTTAGTGGACTAAGCATCTTGTATTTTTTTTTCCTTCTTTTTTCATCTTGCTTTTTTTTTTCTTTTTTGTTTTCTTCAATGATTTTTTTATTTTAAAAAATGTCATAGGTGTTTTCAAAAAATAATTTTTTAAAAAAAGATAATATTTCTTGGAATTATAATATTAAAATAAATTTTTTTTTTTTGGAAAACATCAAAAGCATTTTATTAACAATATCACAAAATATAAAAAAAATTTTAAAAAATTTTTTAAAAATAATTTTTCTTAAAAATATTAAAAATTTCAAACTATTTTTTTAAAAAAAAACATTTATAATTATTTTTTGATATTTTTTAAAGGAAGAAAACAAAAAGAAAAAAATATTTTTTAAAGAAAGAATGCAAGAGGAAGGCTGCGTATGTATACGCTCACTCTCAAAACTGACCCCAATTATTGGGATTAAGTCTCTAATTGATAGATTGATTCATATATATTTTTTAAAGAAAGAAAACAAAAAGAAAAAAAACATTTATAATATTTTTTTGATATTTTTTTCTTTTTTTTTCTTTTTTGTTTTCTTTAGTGATTTTTTTTTAAAAATATCATAGATGTTTTTAAAGAATAATTTAAAAAAAATATATAATGTTTCTTGGAATTATAATATTAAAATAATTTTTTGTAAAACATCTAACGTATTTTATTAAAAATATCACAAAATATAAAAAATATTTTTAAAAAATTTTAAAAAATAATGTTTCTTAGAAATATTAATTTTTCAAGTTATTTTTTTAAAAAATATTTATAATATTTTTTTGATATTTTTTAAAGAAAGAGAAAAAGGAAAAAACAAAAATATTTTTTAAAGAAAGAAAACAAAAAGAAAAAAAAACATTTATAATATTTTTTAAAGAAAGAAAATGAAAAAAACAAAAGAAAAAAAAGGGATGCCTATTCAACTAAGAGACATGTTATAGTCGACTAAATCATCATTTTATTTTACTTTTATGTTTTTTTTCCCCCCAACGAGGAGAGAGAGAGGCGAGAGGAGAAGGAGCGAGAAAAAAAAAAGGATGACACATCTGCAAGTGGGTCCCACAGACAAAGAATCCAATGTGGAAAGGGCTTCATCTAAAAAATATTAAAAAGATTAAAATAACATTTAAAAAATATTTTTTATTTCTATTTTTGATATTTTTTAAAAAAGAACTATATCTTTTTAAAAAAAATATCACAAAATATATATAAAAATATTTTATTTTTTTAAAAATGATGTTTTTTAAAAATATTAATTTTTTAAAACTATTTTTTAAAAAACTATCTATGGTATTTTTTAAAAAATATCATTGAAAAAAAAAACTAAAAAATGAAAAAAAAACCAAGATGCCTTAATCGATTAAGGCATGTCTCATAGTTGACTAAGGCTTTTATTTTTTTATATTTTTTTATATTTTTTTTCAATGAGTGGAGAGATAGAGAGAGGAGAAAGAGGGAGGGAAAAAAAGGAAAAGAAATGATTTTAAAAAAATAGTTTTAAGAAATTAATAATTGTAAAAAATATTATTTTATAAAAAATTTTAAAAACATTTAAAAAATATTTTTATTTATATTATTTTGATATTTTTTAAAAAATATAATTATAATTTTTTGATATTATAATATTAAAACAAAAACTTTTTTAAAAATCTGCAATATTTTATTAAAAATATCACAAAATATAAAAAAATATCTTTAAATGTTTTTGAAATAATAATATTTCTTAAAAATATTAATTTCTTAAACTATTTTTTAAAAATCATCAATGATAATTTTTTTAAATATAATTGTAAAAAACGAAAAAAAACAAAAAAACAAGATGCAAAAAATATTATAAATGTTTTTTAAAAAATATTAAAATAACATTTAAAAAGCATTTTTATTTCTTTTTTTTTTTGATATTATTTTAAAAAGAACTATATATTTTTTTAAAATATTACAAAATATAAATAAAAATGTTTTTAAATTTTCTTAAAAATAATGTTTTTTAAAAATATTAATTTTTTAAAACAATTTAAAAATTATAATATTTTATTAAAAATATCGCAAAATATAAGAAAAATAACTTTAAATGTTTTAAAAATTTTTGAAATAATAATATTTCTTAAAAATATTAATTTTTAAAACTATTTTTTAAAAATCATCTATGATAATTTTTTTTTAAATATAATTATAAAAAAAAAAGAAAAAACAAAGATGCTAAAAATATTATAAATGTTTTTAAAAAAATATTAAAAAGATTAAAATAACATTTAAAAAATATTTTTATTTCTACTTTTTGATATTTTTTAAAAAAATATCACAAAACATAAATAAAAATGTTTTTAAATTTTTTTAAAATAATTTTTTTTAAATAGTAATTTTTTAAAACTATTTTTTTAAAAAAATATCCATGGTATTTTTTAGAAAATATCATTAAAAAACTAAAAAAGTATTAATTTTTAAATTATTTTTTAAAAATCATCTATGATAATTTTTTTTAAATATAATTGTAAAAAACGGAAAAGAAAAAAAAAACAAGATGCAAAAAATATTATAGTTGTTTGTAAAAAAATATTAAAAATATTAAAACAACATTTAAAAAACATTTTTATTTCTATGTTGTGATTTTTTTTAAAAAAAGAACTATATTTTTAAAAAATATCACAGAATATAAATAAAAATATTTTTAAATTTTTTAAAAAATAATGTCTTCAAAAATATTAATTTTTTAAAACTATTTTTAAAAAAAATATCTATGGTATTTTTTAAAAAATATCATTGAAAAAAAACTAAAACACGAAGAAAAAAAAAACCAAGATTCCTTAGTCGACTAAAATATCCATGGTATTTTTAAAAAAATATCATTGAAAAAAATCTAAAAAGAATATTAATTTTTTAAACTATTTTTTAAAAAATCATCTATGATAATTTTTTAAATATAATTGTAAAAAGTGAAAAAGAAAAAAAAGAAAGATGCAAAAAATATTATATATGTTTTTTTAAAAAAATATTAAAAAGATTAAAATAACATTTAGAAAACATTTTTATTTCTATTTTTTGATATTTTTTAAAAGAACTATATTTTTTTAAAAATATCATAAAATATAAATAACAATGTTTTTAAATTTTTTTAAAAATAATGTGTTTTAAAAATATTAATTTTTTAAACTATTTTTTTAAAAAAAATACAATTATCATTAAGAAAAACTAAAAAACGAAGAAAAAGAAACCAAGATGCCTTAGTCTACTAAAATATCCATGGTATTTTTTAAAAAATATCATTGAAAAAAAAATTAAAAAAAATATTAAATTTTTAAACTATTTTTTTAAAAATCATCTATTATAATTTTTTTAAATATAATTTTTAAAAACGAAAAAAAAGATGCAAAAAATATTGTAGATGTTTTTAAAAAAATATTAAAAAGATTAAAATAACATTTAAAAAATATTTTAATTTTTATATTATTTTAATATTTCTTTTTAAAAAATATAATTTTTGATTTTAAAATACCCAATGATGATGATTTTGAAAGAATGAGAGAGTGACGTGCAAATCGCAGCAATGGAATGAGCCATTGACCATTCATTTCTCATCTGAAGACACGGGAGGTGCAGTATCATGGGACCCCATCGATCATAAAACAGGCGGCGTCCAATCAAGAATTTGAAGGATTCAAATTTAATAAAAAATTTAATTTAAAAGATTAACACGTTAAATGAGAAAATCTATCAGATTCAGCAATCATTTTTATTAAAAATTAATATAAAATTCATCACATTACTCTTTTTTTTTTTTGAAAAACCGTATGTCTACAAGTATTTCTCACTTTGAATAGCTTTTATTTTAAATTTTTCATGTTATCGGATAATCCTTTTTTTTAGACGATTTTCACTCTGATATTAGATAATTTTTTTCTTTAAATGACTCTCACTCTGATATGAAATAGTTTTATTTTTTTGGATGACTTTCACTCTGACACCAAATAGTCATTTTTTTTTTAAACAGCTCTCACTTTACACTAAATAACCCTTTCTTTTTTTGATGGCTCTCACTCTAAATTTTATCAAGTATTAGGTATCTCTTTTTTAGATAGTCATTTTTTATGTTATTCTGATTTTGATACTAATTTGTTATAAGAAAATTTAAAATATCGATCAGAGTACGTTAAATTTAAGTATTATTATAAAATTCATGACACGTCCATAATGATACCTTATAACCATCACTTACATATGCAAACGGGCCTCAATGAATTCCACCTGAAGAGCCATTCCCTTTTACGTCCGACCGAACTATCAATTTTTTTTAAATTTTATTAGTTTTTAGCTTTACCCTTGTTTAATTTAATATTTTAATATTAAAGTTTAACTCTTTTATTTTATTTTTCTATTATCAGTCATGCCCTTTATTTTCACAAATAGTACATCTCTGGAAAAGAGTCTTAGAGAGGGAAAAAAAAATTAAAAACCAATATATCAAGGACAATTAATCTTAGAAAGGGAAATTTAAAATGATTTAATTTTTTAGAAAAATAATATTAATTAATGTGTTTAATTTTTGGAGAAAGAAAAATTAACTTTTAAATTAATATTTTTAAAGAGAAAAATAATATGTTATGTGTTAAAGACAAAGATTTTTTTTTTTTTTTTTTTTGGGGAAAGAGAAAATTTAAGAGATAAAATTTGAAATAATTTTAATTTTTAAGAGAGAAAAATATTATGTTTAGTTTTAGGCAAAAAACTAAATTCAATTTTAAATAGAAAAAATTTGAAATAATTTAATAATATTATATTTACATATAATATTTTTGACCTCTAATTTAATGGCAAGGAAATAACATGGCGAAGGGTACCCTTACAATACAAAATATTAGATCATCTACTAACCTGACATGTGCTCCAAATTCTACATCTCAATCTACTTTTGCCCTTTTAGGTTAACTATAAGTTTGGTTGGGGTGTGAAATAGGAGAAAAATAAAAATAAAAATAAATATGAGGTGAAATAAAAGATTACTCACACTTGATTCCGAATGAAACGAGAGATGTTAGTAAAAGAGGGATGAAATAGCACCCTCTTTGCATCGACAAAAATTTTCTTCAACTTATGGATGGATTGGGATTGTAATAAAATTTATAGACAAAACTTTCCTTTCTTTTTTTCAATTTGTAGACAAACCCTTCTTTTTACTGGAATATGGATTAAAGTGACTTGCACGAACATGAAGGCCTTTGAATTTCAAGCTCAATCTAATTTACAGTATAATGATAAATCTAAAACAGTGATAAAATAAATTAGATAAACGATAGGGGAAGTAAATCTAATACAAGAGCATAATAGTCAAGATAAAAAGATAAGTTAATATTTTCTTTTACTTTTCATTCCAACCAAACAAAGAAAGTAATATTTATTTTTTTCCATTCCACTCCTACCAAACAGAACAATTCTATATATTATTGTAGATAATGTAAAATTAAATAATATATATAAAATAAATAATGTATTTTAAATATAAAAAGTCAACCTATAATGTAATTTTAATTTAATAAAATAACAAATTAAATAAAAATTTACAAAATCGATGAAAAATTGAAAATGTTTTTATAAAATCAATAAATTAAAATAAATTACATTATAAATGATAAATGTTAAGTTACATCCTTTTTTATATTAAAAATAGTATATAAAATAATGAGATAAAAATATTAAAAAGAATATGAAATTTTTTAAAATCTTTTAGAATTCATTAAAAAATATAAAAAAATATGTATAAAATCAAAATAATTTGATCTCATTTTATATAATCAAAAGATTTTATTAATTTTAGTGTTATTTTAATATTTTATAAATAACAATTTATATTATTTTTTATAAAAACTTTCTAATTTATATTTTAATATTGAAATAATATAAGTTTTAAATATTTTGTATTAATATAACATTAAAATAATATTATACAATATAATATAATATTTTAACACTATTATTATTTTTAATATTAAAATATTATGTTTTTTATATTAATATTAAAATAATGTAATTTTTTAAAATATTAAAAAAAATTTTGATTTTAAAAATATAATTTTTTTACTATATAAAATTAGATCAAAATCTTTTGATTTTATATTGTCTTTTTAATATTTTTTAATATCTTTTAAAAGTTTTTTTTTTTAAATTTTATATTCCTTTTAATATTTTTATCTCATTTTTGAATATTTTTTTATTATAAAAAATGATATAACTTAAAATTTATTGTGTAGAGTCATTTGTCTTTTTTAGACGTGAATTTTTTTCATTTCTTATTCCACTTCTCTATTCAGATCCTTACTATTTTTTTAACTGATTTTTCTCTCTTTAATCCTGTCTCTTTTGAGTGTAGATTTTTACCTTTTTATTTTTTCTTAAACTCCATGGATGATCATCTATTTATTTTAAATCATAATTTTTTTTTTACTTTTTTTCCTCGACTGCTTCATTTTTTTTTAATATATTTTCTTCTTTTATTTTTTTTTATCTTACAAATGATCATTCTTTTATTTTTATTATCTTTTTACTCCACTTATTATCTTTTTTTATCTCATTTATTAGTTTTCTTTAGAATTCTAGAGTTTTTTTTTTCATTAATATATATCGTATTTTTTATTGATTTGGACAATAATTTTATTCGAATTTTGAATTAATTATAAATTTAATAAATATTTATATAACAAAAACAATTATCATCTATCATCTATATGTTTTAGGCACCCGTGCAAAAGCACGGGGAATTAACTAGTAATAATAAATAAAGACAGAACATATGTGAAGCTCAATTCCAGAAGTTGGTCGTGGAAGCCCATACATGATATTGAAAGAAATCACCTCTATCCGTCCAGCCCAAAGACGACGAGGGCCACTAGTCCGCACCAAAAGGAATATTCGTGAAAAACACTCAACTGTTATACGCTCTTCCTTATGAGAGCTGGAGAGATTAACTAACATGAACAGATGAAACCATCTCCAGCTAAAGAAGAAAACTGAGCCATAGTCAGAAAATGATAGATCTCACCTGAATAATAAAATTGGACATCATCCTGTACATTTACAAGCCTTTACGAAAATTACAGGGCCCAAGTTAGAAGAAAACATAAAAAATGTTAGCACCCCTTTTCTAGTGATATATTATACTGTAGTTGCGGTCTTTCCGGTCACGAGGGAACTACAAGAGACCTTGGCTCGGCTTGTTCTTTACGGCAAAATGAACTGCTGGACTTCTTTGTTAACTCAACTACTATAACACTGATGTTGTCTTTGCTGCCTCTGGCCATTGCCAGCTCCGCTAGCATTGCTGCTGCCTCTGAAGGGCTACTCTCTCGCTCTCTCCCTTTAGCTTTCTTCCATATATGGCCATCAAGACACCCCCTCACAACCTGGCAAGCTACATCATTCGAGACAACATCCCATAAGCCATCAGTAGCCAGTATAAGGAACTCATCAGCATCAGTTCTTTCCCAAATTGTGACTTCCGGTTGAGATGTTATGAAGGGTTTAAGGTAGTGGTCACCTGCAAACAAATTTCAAAAATCTTGTAGTTAGAAGAAGAGACATACTCATTTAACCAAACCATAGATTAAAATTGTATTTAGGCTTCTGGTGGTCATGTAAAATGCTAGGGCAAGCCCAATGTATAAGGGTGGAAAACCTTGGCCACAACCCGTCTCAAGTGCCCGAGTACACACAATAGCCACAAACCATGTAGATCATGCAAGCCCAAAAGACCTATATATCTTTAGTCTCCAAATTTCCAATTATACCATTGTGATTTTAAATTTTCATGGAAATGCCACTATATATATATATATAGTTGCATACCTATGGATCTTGAAGTGGCAAGGACTCCTAGCACCCTGTGGCCATTCCAATTGATTACTCTCCCACCTGCCGCTTCAATCCTCTCTAATTCATCAGGTCTGTCAGGCTGCATGAACCCACTGGGTCAACACTTTATAATCCTCAAATGGAAACCATAAAAAATATCCCACAATTTTTGTAGATACTTAACAATGTGAATAGAAAGTCAAGAATACACTGCACTCTCAACATCATTCCTCAAATTTGGAACCGATCAACTAAATCTAAACAGTATGATTTGGGTGCCTAACTTCTTCATAATTTAATCAAAAGAGAAGTAACTATCAAAGTAATCAAACATGGTTAATGAATTTTCCACCAACCAACCTACCCCCATTTAGTACTCTTCTTTTTTTCTATTCGGGTCAAGACTTCCATGTATTCTACTATGTTCGTTAACACCAAATATAGTAATGCCCTAGCGCCTTTTATTTATTTATTTTTTTTTATAGCACGAGTATCCGAAACTATAATTCGGTTCAGGACTGACCCATTCGGAGGCATACTGCCCTCGCATAATACAACACGATCAAACCAATCCTTTACTACTAATTAATTGATTGATTATTATTAGTATTCAAAAACGATCCAATACCCTAAATATTCATATTATGCATCTCAAATGGCTACTAATTGCACAGTTGTACAAATCTTCCTTTTGGACGACGGGAAAAAAGCTAATTACTTGAAAAAAAATAAAAATAAAAGAATACCTTATGATCATTTGTTAATGGCACAAAAACACCATCTCTTGAGATCACAGCTCTAGAATCCCCACAACTAGCAACCACAATCTCTCTCTTCCCCACCACCGCTACCACCGCCGTCGATCCCATCGTCCTAATCGACACCTCCGCAGCCACCGATACCCTATAGCCGTCGTTACCGGCAACCTCTTCATCCATTTTCCCAAAACTCTTAGCCATCACTCTCTCCCAATCAAAACCGTCTCTCTCTCTCTCCTCAACGGCTTCCACTGCCTGCATGTTGGCGCTCTCCTCCTCAATTTCCTTTGCCACTATCCTGTATAACTGTTCCCGGCACGCCTGCGCAACCCCAGCGCCGCCGTGTCCGTCGAACACTGCGAAGAAATCGAACATTCCGGACTTATAATCCGCAAACCCTAGCTCTGTAGAAATCGCGTCTTCCATTTCTCTCCTCCGTCCGATCACCGACACCGATCCGTACACCGTCGAATTTAAGTTCTCTGAAATTTTCTCCGGTTCATTTTCCGGAGGTGGAATTGAAGTCAAATTAGAGTCACTTACCGTCGAACGGTCCGACGAAGATCCCGGCGACGAGTACGACAACGATTTCTCCGAAGCTTGATTTTCGCCGGTTTCTTGAGATTTAGCGGATCCGGATTTGAAATTCAGTTCGACAGAAGACGAAGCGACGCCTGCAGATTGCTTTCTCTTCGTGGTTTCATCGTTAGCGTCGGAATTGGTCAGAGTATCTGATTTCAACCGTTGGATCTCTAGTCTTCTCCGGCGAGCATTTTTTGCTTTGCTATCGCTAAACGACGTCGTTTTCCGGAAACCTTCGCTCTCCGACGATAGGCTTCTCGTTTGGTGCAACATTTGAAAACCAAAGTAGAGACAAGGGAGTTCACGGTTTACACGCTTGTTTGGTTTTGAAGAGGGAGAGGAGGGGGAGAGGTGGGGGAAGGAATGGAATCTAGGCCGTCGGATTATAAAGGAACGTTAAGAAGTGCCACGTGTTGGAATGAATTCGGCGGTCTACAGCTGGAGGAAGGATATTTTGGATCTTTTTGGCGCGAGACGTGGACGGCGAGGATGGAACTAGGTGGCCACGTGGGATGAAATCGGCAGTTAAAGAGATATTGTTGGGAAACGAAGAGAGAGACTGAAGATATTGTGGTCTGTGGAGGAGGGTGTGGGAACAAACTGTGATCTTTGGGGAAGAGAGAGAAATAATAAGGTGGCAACTGGTGTAAGGTGTAAGGAAGTGGGTTAGGGGGGAAGTATCCGCCGGAAGGCTGAGACTTGTGACTATCAATAACTGCAATGTCCCAAATATAGCATTTCTTTGGATTTTACTTCCTTCCAAATATTTGTCATGCTTTTTCAGTACCCTGCATTAATACGCTTTTCATTGGCTCCTCCCTTCTACATTGAATTTGTTCGTTTTTCTTAAGTTTTCTTTTTTATATTTTTTTATATAAAAATTTAAATTTAAATATCTCTTAATTTTTTTTTAATTACTTATCTCTATCGGTTTTTCTCTCTACTTTTAATTGGCTCAAATTTCCATTATTTGATAAAATACGGCTTTTATATTTTTACTGCCTCTTGTCCTCATAATTTATGCCAAAATCTCATATAAAGAGGAAGGAATTTCAAAAATTGATCCGTTTTGTACCACGCCTTTGAATAAATAAATATATATATATATACACATATATTAAAGTATTTCTCTGCGATTATCAAATATTATTTCAATTAAAATAAAATCTTCTCCTAACTGATTGTTCATGTGTTATAATCTCTATTCTTTTTTATAAAAAAAGATAATGGATATTTTTAATTACGAAGGTAAGGCATGATTAAGTAGGATTCTTTAGACTTAGAGTAAAAGCGTAAGGCATGACAAGATGCAGATGGAATTCTCGAGGATGAATTGAGGGGGGAAGAAAATAAAAGATAATGAACATTTTTATTTACAAAGCTATGGTCTCTCCCACGTAGGATACTTGCCCTGTGTGTGTCGTTGTATGACTTTTTACGGGTATCCGTGAGCCTCTTCCGAATCAAAGAATATTGACTCATGCTTATGCGAAAGAGAAAACTCGCCCACAAACTCAACAAAACCGCATGCTGAGTTGCTGTGGGCAAAAATCTCCAATTATGTACTCGCGTCTCCTTTTCAGCCTTTTGAATTATTCATGTTCTGGGTCAGCATGGGCTGCTGGGCCTCCCGACCGACCTGGCGATGATGGGACGGGCTCAGCTGGACCTGCTCAGTGTGGCCTAGAATTCATACATTTGTGTAGTGTTGATTGGTCTAATGGTCTTTTCATCTCATTCCTTATTATCACCCAAAATCATAATTTGAATAATTTCATTCGGATATATATAAAAATTTTATTTAATAGACAGCCCTCTTAACAATTTTTTTCATTTTGATAAGACATGATTCAAAGTCCCATAACAATAACATTCGACCTTGTAAGCCCATGATCTAGTAGACATCTTACGTCTAAACGTATTGATAGTTAAAAATTTATCTTTTCAGAGGGTGGATACGATTCGATGTATCAAGTAACTTCTATCGATAGTGAACTGATCGGTTTGTGATCCTTTCGAGACTATATGATTCTTTTCGTGTCGATAAGAGATAGATTGCTCATCCTCATCGGTTAGAGGTAGTACACATATTCTCATGATCAAGAATGATTTTTTTTAAAAAATCTAATCGATAAATGAAGAAGTTTCCTTACATTGCTAAACTTTCTAAGTGGTAAAAATTATAAATTTCTCGAGAATATTTGACTATGGAGTCTCGAAATTTTTGAACTTTATCATAAGAAAACTAGAGTTGTAACGCTTTGAAAACATACGTCTCCTAAGCATGAACCTATTTAATCATACTACATGTCGAAGACTGGGTATGCTCTCTGAATACCATACACCTAATACACAAACACAGAGCTCTCATTCTTAACCCTCTCTCTTTTACTCAGTCTGTTTTCATTTCTATCGAAAATCGTCTTTTTTGATTTGAGTATTGGAATCTTTCCCACCGGAGCATCTTTTGGTGGTCTTTTGTAAGTTTTTATCCGCCTTCTGAAGCAATTGTTTGACTCAAGGAGTTAGAATCTGTGGAGCCAAAACTTATATCCAACAGATTGGCGTCATCCATGGGAAGCAGACTAGAACAATCTCAGCAAGCACCCAAAAGTGTCAAGCCATCATGTCTCCAAAAAGAAGGACCAGAACTAGGGGTGTTCATCAGTTCGGTTTTCGAATTTTTTGATTAATTCGGTTAGATTAATTCGTTTAAACATTTTTTAACCCCAAATCGAAAGCCGAACCAAATTCATTTAAATTTGAAATTCAGTTTTCGGTTTGAATTCGAATTGAATCAAATAAACCAAATAAATCGATTTTGATTTTTGAGATCTAAATTTTCATATAAATCCAATTTAACAAAATTTGAATTGATATAACAATGAATTTTTTAACTACTATTTTATTGCAAACTTAAAAAAGAAAAATTATCAATCAAAGTTTGCATAAAAAGAAAAGAAAAGAAATAATAAATAATCAAAATAAATAAAAAATGAGATAATTAAAAACCCTAATTCGGTTTTCGGTTCGAATTCGTATTAAAAATTTCAATTCGAAATTCGAACCGAAAATCAAATTTGGAATTCGGTTCTAATCGAAAACCGATTCAAATCTAAAAATCGAATTCAAATTTAATTCGATTCGGTCGGATATTCGGTTATCATCAAATATTGCACACCCCTAACCAGAACTGCCTCGAAAGCTATGTTTATTGTGGTTGAACATACTGCCACCCCAACCGAAACTGTGCTGCCAACGATACCCGCTCACCCTGTCGACAATCTTGTTATTCATTCACAGCTCTCTCACCTAGACCCCACAACCTACGCCTCAAGAACATCCAGTCGCACCTCCGGCCCCAATGTCTCTGGAAAGAGCCAATCGCCCCCAATTGGAAAGGTTAGAATCCAGAATACTAAACATGAGCAAATAGTTAGAAAGATTTAGTTATACCATTAGACTTAAGAGACATTCTTCTTCAGGAGGATCAGGGCACACAAGCTCTCGATAATTTGCTCTGTTTTGAACTATGAACTCTCAGTGATCTCTCGTTATGACCTTGACGACCTGAGAAAATAGGTCGAACAACTCATTGTTGATGAGCTCAAGTGAGCAAACACAAGAAGGGATGAAGCCCCCTATCTCTCTAGTATGTCACCTTTCGATCCAAAGGTTTCTTCAGAACTGGTACCTCATGATATACTTCTTCCTCTCATGGAGAGATACGACGGCACATTCGATTCTCGTGACCATGTGGCTTACTTTGTAATAGTGATGATCTCAAAAGACACAATGGATGCTACCATGTGCAAACATTTCCTCATTACCCTAAAAAACAATGCACTAATGTGGTTCAATTCGCTTCTGCCACTTAGTATCAAAAGTTTCTCCCAACTCCGACAATAGCTCGAAACCTATTTTGTAATCAGTAGGGGAGCAAAAAAAAAAAGTATACTTCTTTACTGTCATTAAGGCAGAGAAACAATGAGCCCTTGAGGGACTTTTTTGACACATTCAAAACTGAGATTATGAAGGTTTCAGCCCTGAATCATTCAATTGCATTGGTTGCTTTGCTTACAGGGCTACACCCCTCGAGTTTGAAAACGTCCATCACTAAGAATTCCCATTCTACCATCCAAGAATTTTATGCCTGCACAATTGTCCCAAAGGAAACGTAGTCGGTCACCCCGACAGTTCTCACCAAAGAAAAACCGTCAGGGACCCCACCTCAACGAAGGTTTAACACCTACATCCCCTTGAATGAAATCTAGTCAAGTCTTACTCCAGATCCAAAATAAGCCATACATTAGATGGCCTCCTAGATCCATGGAGGACGATTCTAAAAAAGATAAAACTAAATACTGTCACTTTCATTGAGATTATGGTCATACGATCGATGACTACAAAAACTCAAGGATGAGCTGGAATTTTTGGTTCAAAACAGAAAGTTACAAAGATTCATTAGTATAAAAGGGAGGAATATACCCTCTCCAGGTCGACATGCTCCATCGTGAGAAAACGAACCAGACGAACAACCGATCGTTCGACTACTACATAATCTAATAGATGGAGTAATCTTCCAGATCTATGACAATGAGCTCTCCATGAGCCTTATGTTCTAGCCAGTGTCTTGCCCGTTTACAACTAGACCCTTAAGGTTACTCATGGAAGGACGAAGTTGAACGCATAATTACACCTATCTTCTACTTGGCTGAGACGCCTCTCCCTGCTCTGCAAAAGATATTAACGATTTATGTTGACAAGCAACCTAAGGGTAAAAGACCATTCATTGGCTTCACTGATAAGAACTTTGTAGGAGTTGATCCCAATTGTCATGACCCTCTCGTTATTTCGTCAAAATCGGCCAGTATGAAATCAAAAGGATTTTCATTGACCAAAGAGTAGGACGTAATCTCTTTTATTGGGATGCCTTCCAACTAATGGATTTTGGTCAGATGTACCTCTAACCTCATGTAGGTTCGGTTAAAGGACTTTCTGACGAATGGATATATCTCGAAGGTGTTATCTTACTCCCGGTTACTTTCGACTTTTTGTCGAACCATGTAATGGCTATTACTGTGTTCATGGTGGTCAAACTTCTTTCACTTTATAATGCCATCTTAGGCAGGCCAGACTTGAATGCCATAGAAGCCCTGTCCAGTACCAAGCACATGAAGTTTAGAACTCCTCTTGGTATCGGAACGCTGTCATGCGATTTGGAACCCACAATATCTATTCCCAAGTGATTGTGATCCATTCGTGACTGCAAGGTACACTTCGATTGTTCTACCTTAAGGTTTTACATTATTGCAATAAGTATTTTCCATTCAGTGACTAGTATGCATGGTATCCTATCATTTGCTTTGTATCATTTGATTTTTACCATTTGATTTCTAATGAACGAAATGTGTCGTCAATAAGGGACTTGACTCCCAGAAAGGAAGTCACAGTCTATCCTATCATCCGATTACTGACAAATGAAACGTGTCATTAATAAGGGACTTGACTCCTAGAAGGGAAGCACAACCCATCCTATCCTCCAGTTCCTAACGGATGAAGTGTGTCATCAATAAGGGACTTGACTCCCAGAAGGACAGACACGACTTATCCTATCGTCCGGTTCCTAACGGACAAAGCATGTCGTCAATAAAGGACTTGACTCCTAGAAGGGTAAACATGACCCATCATATCGTTTGATTCCAATAAGGGACTTGACTCCCAAAAGGGTATGCACGACCCATCTTATCATTCGATTCCTAACGTACGAAACGTGTCGTCAATAAGGAACTTGACTCCCAGAAGGACAGACATGACCCATCCCACAGTTTGATTCCTAACGAACAAAATATGTCATCAGTAAAGGACTTAACTCCCAGAAGGGCAGACATGGCCCATCCTATCATTTGACTCATAGCGTAAGGGACTTGACTCCCAGAAGGACAGCCATGGCCCATCCTTCCAACTATATCCTAACAAGTATGGTCTATATAAGGAACAAGGCTTCCAAATGAGCAAATGCATATGAGCTTATTGGTTGGTTTCCTAGTGAAGGCAATACGACCTTAGATAAGCAGATGTATTTCCTTCAACTGAGCAGCCTAAAACGAATAAGCATGGTATATGGCTTAGTCGGGTCCTTCGGACAAATCTTACCTAAAGTACACAAGTTAAAGTCTACCTTCACCATCCGAACGACTAAGGGAATATCCCCCAGTGTCAACATGTATGAGACGTAACAGTACAAAAGGTTTTTTGTTAAAAATATATAACAATACAAAAAGTTTCTCGGGCCAATAGTACAGAGTCATACAAAACCAGGGAGAATGAGGAAGTGCCACAACCTCTCGAGGAGGAGACCCTACAATGTTTGAATCGCGACCGATTCAGCGGGAATACCAACCAGATCAGTAGGGACTAGGATTTGGTTCGTGGCCTCCTGACTGACAGCCTCTCCACCAGGGGGCAAAGCCCCATCCAAACCAACTTAGTGGACTATCTCTTCGGCACCAATCAGTTTACACTAAGAATGCCTGAAGATTGCAATGTTTTTAGTAAGAGACTTCTCGAATTCAGTTATCTTCTGTTTTGTCTCTTGAAGAGACTCTTCATGCAACTGAATCAGTGTTTCAGCAGATTACAAACACACCTCATGAACCTTCGCCTTGGCCTCCAGCTCTTCACAACACTTTCAGTATAAGGCTAAGTCCAGCTGCAAATGCCTTATTTTCTCATCTTTCTCTACAAGCAAGGTATTGGATGTCTTCCCCACTTCTGCATCTTTTTCCCTTTAATCGAGGGCATCCTGCAACGCCAAGATCTGGTTCCCCAGTCGATTAGCACGATCCTCTAAGTGCCCCATCATCTGATTCCTTCGTTGCTTTTGAAACTTTAATAAAGCCATTGTCTACAAAAAGGAACCAAATAATAGAGCGAATTGAGAAGTATAACAATAAAAGTTTAAAGAAAAGTAATACCATTAAGCTTATAGACTGAAGAGCCTTGTCAGCTTGGTCCAAAAACATCCTACTCAACTCCAATTTTGAGCGATGAAAATAAAATCGAGCGGCCATTTTACTCACCTCCGACGTAATTGTATCAGTTATCCCCTGTACATATGGCAATTATTTCTCTCTCTTTTAAGCCTGTTTGCCCGCAGAAGGACTGAACAAGAATAGAGGGAGCGAAAGCAATTCCATCCGCTACCTTGCGTTTCCCCTTACGCGGAGGCCACAGAGGCACAACATACGATGGTCCAAACATCTCCTCTACTGCAACAGTAGAAATGCCTAGTTCCTCTGGCAGACTCGCCTCAACGACTAGCGTAGGGACATCCTTAAGTCCCCCAACTTTAGGTGCCTCCATCATCCGAGCATCCTCATCACAACCGGTGATGAGTGATCATCAAATGCCAAGCTGTTGGCCTCCTCTGATCAAGAGGCTATCATTTTCGAATGTATTGTTGAAGCGGGAGATACATGCACCCCAACCTCCTTGGTTCCCTCGCTCTCTTTCTATACAAAGGACTCAGATAATTGGATCTTTCTCCTCTTCAACAAAATAGGAGTAGTCTTTGATCAGGCCTCAGATACCTATCGGTCTCTTTCGAAGGCCTCTTGGCATTCTATCTTACATGCTTATCGATCGAGACCTCCCTTAAAACGGTATCCCCTGGAGAAGATAAAACATCAACCAATTCTATCTCCCTCCTTCTGACCAGAAGAGGTCTATCAATCTTCCTCTTCTCTTCGATCAACAGACCCACCAAAGACAGCATCTGATCATCCATGAGAGAGTCAATCGATATATTTCTTTGAGTTGATGAACAATAGTTACCTATCAAACATACGAATCAGGAATGACGAAAAGGAGTCAAAGGCTTCGACCCAAATAAAGGTTTCTCATCAGCATTGGGCAATATGGGAATGAGATCTCTATTCGGGAACTACATGAAGAAATACTTGTTCATTCAACTCTTATTGATTGATTCTTTATAGTAAAATCCCCATTTGGATTCGGGTTGGGTTTGCATATACCAGTCTCGAGTGGAATCCTTATTTTTGTACCTCTTCAGTGAGAAGATAGCAGTTAAAATCTCAAAATCAAAATGGAGACGATAAAACTTTAATAGAGAAATAACCGCAACAACCAAACGCCAAACACTGGGAAGAAGCAACGTTGGAAATATGTTCCAAAGCAATAGTAGCTCCCCGATCGGACTAGTGTATGGGATTTTCAAACCTTACTTTACTGCTTATTTATACATCGAAACACGACGCCTCGATGCCTTGTTAGCCCGATCCTCATTAGTAGCCAACACCACCGTGTAGTTTTTCCCTAGCAACATATCGATTTGAACTTCTCGGACCTCTTGCTCTGTCATCATGCTTCTAATGTTGCTAATACTCGGATGAGCTTGAGAAGAAGAACCCGTAGCCATTTTTTCAAGAAAGACTTTCTTTACAAAGAATTGATTCGTAAGAAGACAAGACTGCAAAAAGGAAAGTATCAGAGTGTTTGATCCATTTGAGCGTTTGGCTTTATAAAGTGTACTGGAGGCGATTAGTGAGTCTCAAAGCGGCACCTGCCACATTAAAAGTTTTAGGATAAATTATATTTTTCTCCTTGTAATTTGGTTGAAATCCATATACTTATCCTATGGTGGAAAAAATATCAATTTATGTTCCTATGGTTTTAAAAGGTGTGAAATACAGACGGAAAAAGTTGTAAATAACATAGAGTTAACGGAATCTCATAAAATACCGATTATACCCCTTTTAAAAAGTTATTCTTTTTGAAACCCTAAAACAGACTTTATTTCTTTCCATTCTAGAGAAAGAGAGAGAGTGAGAACGAACGACGACGATTGAACATTTTTGTTATTTTTTTCAGATTGAGAAAGGGAGATTGAATAACCATCATCATATGGTTGAAGGTAGATTGAAGGCACTATCAGGTAAGAAGTTGTTTCTCCTCCCAATCTAGGGTTTCACCTTTTTACTAAATTTGAATTTTTAATGACAGAAATGGAATGTTTCGAATAATTTTAATGAGTAAGAATGTTATTTGTATATTTTTGTTTTTCATATAAAGCACATTTTAGGCACTGGTGGAAAACTTAAGGGTTGCTTTCAACGAGATCTACTAGAAGGAGATTGAGTGTAGAAAAGTTTTTGAAAAGTATAGATAAATGTAGTGGAGGGATTTTTTTTCCGATTTTTTAATTTTTTCTATAAAGTATTTTTAGAGTTTTGATGCATTATTGTTTTGAATGTAAAATAATAGTTGAACTACACTTACTACATGATAATATGGGGTAGTTTTGAATATAAAATAATTTTTTTTGAACAGTGGGTATATCATATTATGGATTTTTCTTTGTGCAATGATGTGTAGTGTTTTTCTGTTTGTTTTGATGCATGACTTTGTGATATTTATTTTGTCTACAACTATATTAATATTTATATGTACCTTTGTCTTTACACAGATATCCTGTATCAAAATTGGTAAAAGACTGCCTGTTAGAACCAAACTTGAAATGGTAGATGTTAAGTTTTAATATGGAGGCAGATTTACATGAGAATCTAATCTATTATACTCAATAAAATACACAGGAGATAGATTTATAGTATTTAATAGTTATTCTAGAAATAAGTTATGTTGGAGTGAGTTAGGTATCATTTGTAATTTATTCTCTGATAAGAATCCAAGTGAAGTTAAATTGTACTTTAAATTTCCATCTTGTGGTATAGATATAGGTGTAGTTGAGATAAACAGTGAGAATGATATTAAGGTTATGTTCGAAGTACATGAAGATGAATTTGAAATTAACTTGTATGTAGAAAAAGGGGTAGAAAGCAAGCAAGTGGTGTTACATTCCTGTGGGTCCAGAAGGGAGAACTTTAGGCAAAACGTGTGAAGAATATTGGGAAAAATTATTAAAAAATAAAATTACTAATAGATAACCCATAGAAAGTGATGATGATGACAATTCCGTTGCTTATGACAAAGAAAAATGGTTGGAAGAAGGGTTTGAGTACTCGGAAGATGAGAATATCTTTGGTGGTTTAGGGAAAAAATTTCAGGAGCCAGATGTTAATGAGTTAGCACATGTAGATGAAGAAATCCAGTCACAACAAGAGGTGGGGAATGATGGTTTAGATGAAATATGGAATGAGAATGATGATTTAGATGAGGAAGATTTGCTAGATAAAGTCACAGGTGATGATGAAGGAGGGCCAATACATGGATCAAATCTCCTAAACTTTGATCCTGATTTTGAATTCAAGAAAACAAATTTTGAACTCAAAGTAGGCCAGAAATTTGCAACTAAAAAAGTCTTTAAGGAACCTTTGATTGAGTGGTATGTCCGAAAAGGTTACACATACAAATATCTTAAATATGACTCTCATAGAATCAATATAACATGTAAAAAGGGTTGCTCTTGGAGGCTGCACACTAGTCAAATTCAAAAGGAGAAGACTTTTCAAATCAAGACTTTGAGAGGTAGTCATGAATGTGAAAGAGAATATAAAAATGGTCATGCAAATGCTAGTTATCTAAGTAATAAATTTCAAAGTTATATTAGAGATGATCCAGACTGCAGTTTGAAAGGATTACAAAACAATATTAGGAGAGAACTAATGGTAAATATAAGTCTGAGATAGACCTATAGGATGAAGATGCATGCATTGGAGGACATTCATGGTGCTGATGTTGAGCAATATCACAAGATTAGAGTATATACCTAGCAAGTATTGCATGATATGTCTGGCAGTCATGTTACAATTAAAGTGGAAAGATATAATGACCACGACTTGTCCACATTTCAAAAGATATTCTAGTGTTTAGATGTAATGAGGAGAGGATTTCTTGAAGGATGCAGACCTATTATTGGTTTAGATGGATGTTTCTTAAAGAGTCCATATGGTGGTCAATTACTAACAATAATGGGAAGAGATAGTAATAAGAATATGTTTCCACTTGCCTTGGTTGTGGTAGAGTTAGAGAGATTTGAAAGTTGACACTGGTTTCTAGTTGAGTTGAAAACTGTTATTAGTTTTGGCAATGAAACTCCTCAGACATTCATATCTAATAGGCAAAAGGGGTTGGTCAAATCACTTGAAGAAGTGTTTCCATATTCTGAGCATCGAATATGTGTGAGACATCTATATCAGAATTTCAAAGAAAAGTTCAAGAGAAAGGAGTTAAGGGATTTTTTTGGGCAGCAGCATCAGCAGGGAATGTCAAAGAACTTGAAAGAGATCTAGGTAACTTGGAGAGAGTTGAAAAAAATACAGCAAGTTGGTTAAAATAGTACCACTCCACTTATACTCAATAGCACACTTTGGTCATGCAAGAGTGATATACTTGTCAACAACATGAATGAAAGTTTCAACAACTACATATTTAAGGCAAGGTCAATGGCCATTGTGGAAATGTTTCACTGGATAAGGAAGTGGCTCATGGAGAGAATACAAGTTAAGAGAGCAGACATGGAGACTATGGAGGAAATACCTATCCAAATATTCAGTAAAGAGTGGAGAAAAGTAAGATGATTAGCAGATTCTGCATTGTTACTTGGTCTGGTAACGAGGAGTATGAAGTAGACTGTGCAACAAGTATATTTAAATTTGACCTTGTTACTAGGACCTGCACTTGTGGCCTATTCCAGTTGACTGGAATTCCATGCCCTCATTCCATAGCAGCTATTTACAGTGTTAGAAAAGTTGTGGAGTCATATGTTCATTCATGTTATAGTAAGGAAATGTACTCAAGGGTTTATGCTTACAATATTATAGCCATGACTTTTATGCATTATTGAGATAATTATGAGGGGTTAGAACATGTAAATTCTCATTTCATTAGAAAGAAACTTGGAAGGCCTAAGAAGTAGAGGAGAAAAGGTGCTTATGAGTCTGTTGTCTTAACCCCATCCATCAGAAAGGGTCTACCAGTTTACTACAAGAGGTGTTTTCAAGCAGATCATAATTACAGAACATGCAAAAATTCTATTCACCCTAATAGCAAATAAAATAAGGTTAGTAGTTTCTGTTTTAATAGTATTTCATTCAATTATTTTGAATATTTTAACATATTATTGATATCAATTGTTTTATCGATTTAAACACCAATTGGGTCTACTTTCTTTCAATAAGTTGAGAGTAGCTTCAATGATAAGGATGCAGTTCAATATGTGTCCAGGACTCCTGAATCACAAGCAAGTATTAATGAATCTAGACTATTCACATGATTGCATAAGAGTACAAGGATTAGGAAGACACCAAATAGATATCCTAAATTCGTGGATCTAATGGCCTAGTGTGTGAAGTTTGTATTTGATGTTATTGGTATTTGGAACATTTGTTTGATATTTGAAGTTTGTATTTGGAATACCAGTTTGTATTTGAGTAGTTCAACACTTGATATTTGAAACTTGTATTTGACATGAATAACTTGTATTTGCAACATGTATTTGACATAAAATTGGTGTTGTTAATTTGCAATAGAATGTGATATTAGATTTAGTTTCAGAATCAATATTCAAATTTCAACTTACGAAAGAAAAGAAAACAAGAGGAGATAACAACCATATCAACCACAAGAGAAATACAACCAACATTCATAGCAGATAACAACTTAAACTCAAAATTGGTCCAAAAGAGAAATTACAACTCAAACTCACAGCAGATAACAACCAACATTCACTTTGCACAACAAATTATAAGTGACAAGAGAGCCACTGCAATTGAGACAATCACAAGTCTCTTGATCAGACTCAAATTTCTTTCCACACCTTGTATCCATGCCAAATCATACCCATCTTCATGTATTGCACCATCGATATTTGGACTCTCGAATGAGCTACCAGTACTCCAAGAACCCACTTTTACTTTGTTGATATGCTTCGATACTGGTACCCTTTCCCTTTCTTTGGTTATCGGCTGGCACCATGCAACGAACCCACATTTATTTCTTTCACAAACAAAATATATTAACCCCTTTGAAGATTTCTCAGATTCCACTATCTTTAGAATGGCTCTGTTGCCATAATCATATCTTCAATATTGGAATCTGGGTTCTCTTGGTCCTCCATCGATGCTTGAAAAAGGCATTCTGAATGGATGTTGAAGAAAATCTGGGCATAATATGAAAAAAAAGCCACACACACATTACACCACAAAGAAGATTTGAAGAAAAGTGTAGACCCCCCAAATATCAGCAATATATTTTATAAGAACACGAAGAGATCTGGGAATCAGATGCTACCTTCACGGATCTTATTTCAAAAATTTGAACAAAATGTACTTAGATTTTTAAGAAATGTTTAGAAGATCTTTAAGAAAAGCTTCAGATGAACAAGTTTTCTTCTGAGTGGATGAACATTTATTTCAAATTGTGGGTAAAATTGGGATTTAAATTTACATGTTGAGCATCTGAGACAAAAACCCATGTGTGCTTCACAAACTCATTAACGATTATTCAGTTCCGTTCGCATTCCACACTTTTTAAAACCATAAGGGTATAAATTGATATTTTCCACCATATGGGAGATATGTAGATTTTGACCAAACCATAGGGGGGAAAATGATAATTTACCCAAAGTTTTACACCTTTTCAATGAACAACACTCATGGCATCCTTTTACGAAACAACATCATGAATCGGAAGCAAATGATGAGATATAATTCAAAGGTCCATTGTGGCAACATTCAGCCTTGTGAGCCCATGATCTGGTAGGCATCTTACATCTAGACGTGTTGACAGTTAGGGATCTATCTCCCTAAAGGGTGAATATGACCCGACGCATCGAGTAACTTCTATCGGTAGTGAACCGATCGATATGTGACCTCAAAGGCATTTGAGACATTTGAGACTATATGATCCTTTTTGTGTCAGTAAGAGATCGGTTGCTCATCGTCATTGGTTAGGCGTTGTATACATATTCTCCTAATAAGGAATGAATTTTTTAAAATCTAATTAATAAGAGAAGAAGTTTCCATATATTGCTATATTTCTTAAGTGATAAAGATTGCAAATCTCCCGAGAATATTTAATTATAGAGTCTCGAGATTTTTGGGTATTTTCACAATAAAACTAGAGTTGTAATGGTTCAAAAACACACGTCTCCCGAGTCATGAACCTATTTAAACATACTACATGTCGAAGACCAGGTATGTTCCCTGTAAACCATACACTCGACACACAAATCACAAAATTCTCATTCTTAACCCTTTCTCACTTGCTCAGTCTGTTTTCACTTCTATCGAAAATCGCTCTTTTTTACTTGAGGTTGAGTCTCCCTCACCAGAGTATCATTTGGCGGTCTTTTACAAGTTTCCATCCACCTTTTGAAACAATCGTTTGAGTTAAGGAGTTGAAATTTGTGGAGTCAAAAACCACTTCTAACACATTCTTAAATTTCGAATCCATAATTTAATTAAAAATATAATATCTCATCTCATTAAGTCGACTGTTCATTGATATTTATCTTTATTGAGGTTACAACAAGTCACACATATCTTTCTGCTCGCTATCTTAGTAAAATTGCTCAGATAAAAAAAAAATTCTTAGTAAAATTATATTCACTTATTTGTCTAATTTAAAATAAATATTATACAAATATTAGAGATTTTTCTAATGATGCTGTGAAAATGGTGTTGTCAACATTTTTTTTTACCATTTTCGTGAAAAAAAAATTATAAAAAATTAAATTTAAATTCAAGATAATTAAAAAATAATTTTAATAACATTTAAAATTTATTTATTAAATTAGCCGACGTCATAGAAAATGACAAAACTTTGTAACTTGTATACCTTCAACCTTGTCTAAACTTTCTTTCCCGCTTGACTCGGATTCTTACGCTCCAAGTGTGGCCTACGACTGTCGCCCCCGTGCTAATGTTGTTGTGTCGTGGCCTAGCTATTTAGCAAATTAGATACACATGGCACGTATTTAATAAAAGAAAAATTTAAGAGCGTAAGCTAACTTAAATAATGTGGAAGTGTAATTACTATGTGGTATTCTTGATTCGAATGTAATATGCTTATACCGTTCAGAATAATTGTATACGAAAACAATAAAACAAATAACACAAGAAGTTAAATATAAGCTTTATTAGAAGCTAGACCCGTGACATGTGTGCGAGGAAAGCGCTAGAGGGAGCTATGAACTTAGTTGCTTGTGAGCTTTGATGATTCTGACCCAAGTAGCTAAACTTGTTCAATAGGTAAAATAAACCTAGCTCGATCGTAAGTTCAAGCTCAGGAAATGAGTCAAGCTTGGCCACACGTTTGGATTCATCAATGTGTAGTTCCAGCAACATAATTCTGAAATAAATACATGCTGCAAAGATTCAACCATAAACAGGATGCTGATTTCAAATTAGTGGTTGAGGCCTTATCAGGGAAAGAATGGATCAGCTAATTACAATTACGTATATACATACATACATGCCTCTAGAGAGCAGAAAGTTGCACTGTGGGCCGTGTGAACAGCCTATCCAGCTATGTTTTGAAGAATTCATTAGTTAGCTTTGCCCACGTTGTCTGAGCAATACACGACCTACATTGTAGCAGGCTGCCTTGTTTATTCTCGTATTAGGGAAAGATGATTCTACCAGTAATCATTGCAAGAGCATGCCCCATTCTTGATATGATGGAAACGGGATGAATCCCTTAGAATTATCTCCCTATCTGTTGCCATGGTAATGAATTTCATTGCGTTGTGACAATCTCCACAAACTCGTAGATTTTTGAATACTCTGATGGGTTTTGATTTGGTGGTGCTTATGAGACCAAATGCAACTGCTATTTTCTCACTGTGTTGGAACAAGTATTGCTCCTTTTGTTCTTCCTCAACATCATGCAGAACATAGTCTGTATTAGGGATATAACCCTTCTTCTTTATTTGGATAACAAGTCGATCCAATTCTTCGTATATCTCCTTTGCCAAGCCGTGTGATGTGTCCCCGACATAAAATTTATGAATTTTATTTTCAACCTCAACCCAACTGCAGCCTGGCTCTTTTGCCATATTTCTCTCTTTCATGATTTTTCTGATCTCAGCAACATCTGCCCACTGGCCAGTTGAAGAGTACAAGTTTGAAAGTAAAATATATGCTGCTGAATCATCAGGATCTTGCTCAATAATCATCTTAGCAGCATGTTTTGCAATCTCTTTATTACCATGAACATGACAAGCTCCAAGCAATGTGCGCCAGACGAAAGCATCAGCCCTGATAGGCATTGATGAGATAAACTCCATAGCCTCTTCAAGGTTTCCTGAACGGCCAAATACATCAACCATACATGCATAATGTTCCATTCTTGGCACAATACCATGTTCTTTGTACATTGAGTTGAAGTGTTTCCATCCCTCCGAAACCATACCAACATGACTACATGCTGATAGAACAGCAATATAGCTGATCTCGTTGGGCTTTATGCCTACCTCAAGCATCTTGTGGAACATTTCCAAAGCTCTTCTTGCAAATCCATGTTTTGCAAAGCCCGATATCATTGAAGTCCAGGATATTACATTCCGATCTGTCATTTCATTAAACACTTGAAAAGCTGCTTCGATGTTCCCACACCTAGAATACATGGAAATTAATGCATTACCAATGCATTGGTTTGTGTTTGTCCCTGCTTTTAATATCTGTGCATGGATTTGCTCGCCCTTACCAATTGCACCAATACTTGCAGCTCCGCTCAAAAGACTAGCAAATGTGAAAATATCAACTTCAAATCCTGTATCTTCTATTTGACCATATAGTTTAAAAGCTTCGTCAGAATCTAAATTTTTAGCATAACCATCCACTATTGCATTATAGGACACCAAATTCTTCTCAAACAGTATATCAAAAGCTTTTCGAGCATTTTCCATCCAACCACACCGAGCATACATACTGACAAGGGAATTTCCCACACAGTTAACTGAAGCAAGACCTAGTTTTACAGCATGAGTGTAAACCTGTTCACCTAGACACAAATCAGAAAGATTTGTGCAGGCCTTTAGAACAGCCGAAAATGTAAAATGATTCGGAATAGTTTGTCCACAAATCATTTCAGAAAACAGCTCAATCGCTTCCTTGTCACACCCACCAGTTCCCACATAACCAGTAATTATAGCAGTCCAAGACATCACATTATGCTCACTCATTCCATCAAACACTCTCCTTGAATCAACCATTGTTCCATCGACCATGCACTTTGCATACATGTCTATCAAACTACACCCAACACAAACATCAGAAACTAACCCTAAACGTATCACCTGAGAGTGCAATTGCTTACCTAGTGACAACATCCCCAATTTGGCACAAGCAGATATAACACCACTAAACGTAAACTGATCTGGCGCATTCCCACCAACCACCATATCCAAAAACAACTCAAGTGCATCACTTGCTTGCCCCATTTGCATATAGCGCGTGATCATAAGCGTCCATGTAACTGCATTTCTTTCAGGCATTTTATCGAAAACCTTCTTCGCAGACTCCAAATCACAACCACCATTCACAAACATATCTATAAGTGCACACCCAACACAAACATCAGTGTCAAAAAACCCACTTTTTATAACAAACCCAAGAATTATTTTGCCAATCCAAACATTTTCCTTAACAGAACACGCTTTAATCACAGCACAAAAACTGTACTCATTAGGACAAAACCCCAGTTCAATCATGTCAATAAATTTAACAATGGCTTCAAATTCCATATCATTATTTGCATAACAAGAAATCAAACTACTCCAAGATACCAAGTCTCTTTTTCTCTCACCCATTTCTTCAAACACAAGACTAGCCGTTACAGGGTCCCCAGATTTTGAATAGAGAGTGATGAGTGAGTTTAAAAGGACAGAGTCAAGTTCAAGTCCAGAGTTGGTCAGCTTCTTGTGTAGGAGTTTTCCAAGTTCAAAGTTACGGAAGCGGATGCAGGACTTCAGGAGGAGGGAGTAGGTAAGGAGGTCTGCAGCGGAGTTGTGGTGGGACATGAGATCAAGGGTGGAGATTGCTTTGTTGAGTTGGGCTTGATCGAGATGATGGATCGGACGGTTGTGAAGAGGGTTAGAGCTAGAGGGTTTTAGGGTTTTGGGTTTGTGGGGCTTAGGGTTGGGGTTTGGGGGTTTGAAGGAAGGCGGGGCGGGAGAGGGGAGAGAGAGAGAGATCATTTTGTGGTGTTTGGTTGTTGGGCGATGGTGGATTGATCCCTCTGGACTGCCCACGGTTATTTCCATCCGTTTATGGTAGAGAGAGAGACCTATTTGTGGTGTTTTATTCTTGACAAGTCCCTTTTTTTTGGGTTTAAATTCAAATCGTTTAATTCTTTGGACGAGCTGAATCATGATTTATATAATGAAGCTAAATCCTATAATAAAATTTGGTTAGATTAATAAATATGTCATAAAATTGAATATATTTTTATTTTTTTTTCTTTTTATGCAGTCAAATCTGAAGAATAAAATATAAATATGACATGATATGCCAGGCAAATTTATTATTTAACAATCTGAGTCAAATTTTTGATCAACATATACAAACATACCCCTCGAGCTCGTGGGGGTTGGTCTCGTGGAATGATTTTTCTTAAAATATGACTGAATAAGTAGGCTGCCTCAACACACTAAATAAACTCTCATATATAGTACAACAGTAGTGCAAGAAAGTTACACCCAGCCATCAATTCTCTTTGCTGGTCCCTCTGATAATAAAAAAATGAGATTAAATTAATTGTTTCAATTAGCTTTTTTCAAAAACATTTAATTTAACTTCACTTAAATTTATATTAATTTTATGATCAATCTATACATATACAGTGAAAAATAAAAATAGAGATAGAGAGACATCCAATTTATAATGATTCATTTTTATGTCTATATTCACTCTTTCAATCAGTAAACTGACATTTAGTAACCTATTAGTTTTCATTATGATACTTGATTATAGAATATAATCCACTTATCGACTTTTGATTTTTTCACTATAAAGATAAGTTCGTCCAACAATAATAGACTCAACATAAACTCTCAATAATTAACTCACAAAGTACACAACTCAATACACAACTCAATACTCAATTTAAGCGTAAAAAATTCATGAAAAACAGCAAAAATATGTTCGTAAAATAGGGTTCAGGTTCAAAATTTTCTTCACAATTTCTTCTATAAATTTGCTAAAATATTTGTCACTTTGTTTCACACCAAATCCTGTTGTCCGTCTGGTATTATATAAACTTTTAAAACTTTAAATTTGTGTTGTAAAAACCAAGTTTACTAACCAAAGAATACAGTAACTCCACTATAAAGTGCCTTGAAAAGTAGACTGTTAATCCTATTTTTTTAGATTTACTGGTTGTTGCAATTCAAATTTAAAGTTTAAATATCAAACTTGAAATTTGAAAACCTAAATTTGAATTTTTCCATTCGATAAGGATGCTGTAAATTTGAATTCGCATCCAAAAAATCAGATTCTACAGTTTAGAGAATATTGAGCAACTAACTGATTTTGCACACTTATTTTTTCAATATATCTCCAATATTTTGATACCGTGAATTCTCAAATTTATTGTCTAACAATAGCACTAAAATGTAAAACTTTTAAATTTGAAAAATCTTGGTCGATGGTGAAGATGTTCTTGAACAAATAACCCATGAAAACTACTTTTATAGAAATGTTCCTGTTGTAAAATATAAGTGACCAGTCAACTTTCAGCTAATTTTTTTTCAACATAATCACGAAATTTTTGTGTTGTAAAAACTTAAATTTGAAGTTTTTCACACTTTCTTTGAAATGTAACTTTCAAAATTTTTAAAATGTTTAATCAAACAAGAAGATATGTTTATTTGAATATAGTCAAGCGATTATAGTTCATAAATTACAAAATTCTTCAATATATTAGAATGCGAAATTTGAACTTTAATAAATCTGACATTCAAATGTAGATTTTGACCAATATGTATATTTAAACTTAATTTTAGATTAAGTGCAATTCTCAAACTATATTTACCTTACTGGTTGGGTTTTCAACAAATAAGAAAATTACATTCTGACTATACCGTAACCTATATAGTCTAAAAGTGCCTTATTTCTATGATAATTTCTATGACAACGTCTATGACTCACTTTTTATGAGAATTTTCAAATAAAATTTATTCTACACAATTAATAAAAATATTAGAATAATATAAAAGATTATGTTATCATCAAAATTTAAGAAGATAACAATTTTTTTAACACTTTTGAACAAGCTAGCTAATTGAATCAGAATCCAAATATGATAAGCTTGTTGCATTTGTGTCCATTTCACTATCTTCAACTGGAATCTTTTGCGGATAAAAGACGGGCTTGGTGGCATTCGCACCAGTTCAACATCTCCCTCAAACATCTCTGCAACATTGTTGTCATTGGTTTCATCTTATGCACCATAATGCGATAATAACTATCTTCTTCGCTATCCCCCTTTTCCTCCTGAGTAGCATCCCCTTCTATCTCCTATCCTTTTTGGTTCGAATGCACTACATAGGCATTCGGGTTTTTTCTCCTACCAGCCATTTCTAGTAACAACATTACAAAACTCTGTACATTAGTTTGGTACAATACACTTCTAATATTTTCATAAAACAATTCAAGTGCCAGTCAAATGAATAGTTGTGTTACCTGTCGGGAACAATTAAGAAGACTAGAGGATAAATTAGCCCAAGGTATCTATGGGACTATCAACAAGGGACAGCTTTCCAGTGAAGTTTTTGTTGCAGTTAAAGTACTCAACACTTCCAAGGGGGATGGTGAGGAATCCATTAACGAAGTTGGAACAATGGGCAAAATCCATTGCGCTAATGTTGTTCGAATGGTTGGCTTCTACATTGTTGGGTTCAGAAGAGCTCTTCTAGGAGTTTTTACCAAATGAGTCTTTTGTGTTAAAAATATTTTTAAATATAGATTTCTGCTAATTGTATTTTGTTTATAAAAATAGATACTAGATATGCAAATGAAATCTGAAGCTGCTTAAGCACGCAACTTATTCATCTTTGGTATTTAGTAAAATTCCCTCAAGTATCCAAAAGTATGCTGTTAGAAAATAATAAAGAAAGTAAACATGTAGAATAGAATATCCAACAAATACACATCTGAGATAAGGTTGAGACATGACTAGCAACTCCAAGCAGCATCCATACCTCACTCATTGTTATCAACCAGTTACTTCTAAAAAATTGTAGACATTAAATTTTTGTGACAAATTTACTCTTATAAAGAAAATATCTATGAGTTTTTTAATGAAGGATAAACCTAGCGTACACCAACACTCAATGAATTCGATGCCACCCAACATTGGGACAATCCGCTTTCCCAATTTTGATCTTTCACCCATATACTCTGAAAGTGTCCATTTCTTTTTTCTATAATATGAATCTTTCAACGCTTCATAATAACTATCGACAAGTTTTTAAATAAGGGATAAATCTTGTGTACAATAAAACTCAAAACTGAAAACATAATTTCCCACATATAGACAACCTACTACTTTCCCTATTTTGCTTCATTTTTATGAAAAACACTCGAACAATGACAGGACATGTAAGAATGCACTACAAAAAAAAAATACAACGATAGATTTTAGTGACAGAAAAAAATTTATCATTGGCAACGAAATTTGCAATGAAGATGGATTCGTGACAAATTAGCAATGAATAATTTATTTGTGACTAAATCCGTCACTAATTAGCGACAAATAAACCTTTTGTCACTAAATTTAGCAACGAAAATAATTTCGTGATAAAATTCGTCGTTAATTAATCACAATAATATCTCGTCGTCAAATTCGTTGCTAATTAGTTAGGAAAATATTTTCGTTGCAAAATTCATGACGAATTAGCGATAAATAAAAATTTTGTGACTAAATTTTGCTACGAATCAAATATTCATCACTAAGTTTACCGACGGATAATTTTTCATCACTAAATTTAGCAACAAAAATATTTTTATGGTGAAATTCGTCGCAAATTAACTACGAAAATTTTCTATTGTTAAATTCGTCGCTACTTTAGCAACAAACAATGTATTTGTGGCTAAAGTCGTCGCATATTAACCACAACAATTTTTCATGACTAATTCATCACTAATTTAGCAACAGACATATTATTCGCAAAAAAATAAAAGTAAAAATAAATAAAAATAAAAATTTAATTACAATTATATACTTGAAATTCCCACTAGAATTGGAATGACCAAAAATGAAATTTTTAATTACAATTTAAATAAAAAAAATTACCCACTATATGGGTCCAATCTAATTTCCTCAAAAATTTCTACCAAGTATAGACTAATACCAGTAGTAGAAATACCTTGCAAAAACCAAAGCCCGGCAAGATTCAGCAATGAAATCGTCTAAGTCTCTAACACTAAACTTCTTATGAAAAATGATAAGAAGAAGGGTAAGTATGAGAATACTCAGTAATTGTATAACATGCTATGAAGATAAATGATGAATAATCATGGATATGTCAAATTTTTTTCTTGAAATCATACACTTGTAACAATAAGCATCAATTTAAGCAAAAATTATCACAAATCATGATATACAAATCCTTATGCATCCAGTCATCACAACTTATTTACAAAAATCATGGGATTGTCAAAATCTTTCTACCAAAGACTTGATCCTGACCAATGGTGGAACCACCAAACGTTTTCATTTTCACTAGTCATAACATTATCCTCATCTTTGGTTTTGGCTCAGCTCTCCCCTGGGGTACAACCAGATTAGTCCGAAGGGAAGGTTTTGGAGATACCTCTCGAGCGTAACTATCCCCTCAGCCAAATAAACGTCCAACCATGTCACTCCATCGGGTCACTCGATGGAGAGAATGACTATAGCCATTAATCATGCACATCACACTAATTCGCAATCATCTCAACATACAATCAAAGTGTGAGAACAATTATTCAATAATTTCTCAACACAAAGGTTCAATCATTCATATTCATCATAAATCGGCAAATATGACACATAATTTTCAATTTAGAATATGGATGCATTTTTCATGTCAAATTTCCTTTCAGGACACTCCATAATCATAAAACAATTTGTAAACAATTTTAAAACATTTATAAAATCAATTTAAAATATATTTCTCATTAAAAACTATAAACATGTATCCACTTACCTTTTGAGAGAGTATTCACTCTTAATTTTCAATTTGAATGCAATAAAATCATTTTCAAGTCCCAATTAGCCTTCCTAAACCAATAATTTCAAATCTAATGTTAAATTATACTCAATTCTAGGATTTATAAATTTTTCCTAATTTTGCATGAACCTAATTTTTCACAAATCCAAGAATCTATGTTCATGATTCTATTTCCACAATTTGCATATTATTCAGACATTTTTACAATTTTTCATTCTATTTTCCCAAATTTTACTATTTACAATTTATCGGATTTTTTGATCTCCCTATGAAATTCTATCAAATCTCAACAATACAGTTAAATTTAGTATTAAATAAACTAAACTCAAGATTAAGAGCAAAAAATTATCTTAATTTTAGAGTTGGATTGGGTTTTGAAGGTTGAATTTAAAAAACCTTAGGTTTTTCTCTCACAAGAAAAACCCAGTTCTTCCTCCATCTTTGGTCTTCTAAGTGTTTGATTGAGGGTTGGAGATTCAATCTAGGGTTTTGGATGTATTTCATGGGTTTTTAGGGAAGAATTGGGGAGTGAGAGTGGGAGGCAAAGGAAGAGAGAAAGAGAGAATGCAGAAGAGAGAAGTGGAGAAAGAAATAAATGAAATTTAAGGCTTGGATAAGTCTTCTGTAGTGGAAATGTGAAATGATCATTTTGTCCCTTTTTAATTTTTAAGTTTTATTTAAGTTTGAGGGCATTTCGATCATTCGCAACTTTTCCATATCCATGAGTCGATTCACAAACCTCACAAGTCAATTAATGTTTCTAAATGTTTAAGGGTCCAAATCAACTTACAAATGCCAAAGTGAATCAGCTTGAACTTGCCTTTTCAATTGCCAAATGGATTTGTGAATACCAAGCCTCAGATTCACTTTCTGCAACATTAACCAAATCGATTTACAATGGAGTACAAGTCAATTTGTTTCATCCAATTTTCACTAGCCAAATCGATTTACCTCCTTTGCCGAATCAACTTGTCAAGCACAACTCTCAGAGTCTTCTGCACATTAGGCAAATCGATTTGCCCTTCTTTGCAAATCGATTTGTGGCTCATCTATTTACTCACATAAATCAACTCACGATTCACTCAATTTTTGCCGAATCGATTTGCTACCTTTTCTTCCTTACACAAGTCGATTTCTTCTCATTCATTTTCTTTGCCAAATCGATTTTGTCCCTTCTTTTTACCATCTCACAAATCCATTCATGAGTCATTTCTTCTTCTCACATGAATCAACTTGTCATGCCACAAATCAATTCATCTCTCTCTCCAATTCGGCTTGGCACACACACACCCTCCACTCACAAATAAATTCACCATGCTTGCAAATGGACTTGAACCTATGACCTTAATTTCCTCCAAAAAAAAAAAAAAAATCTTTATACCACCAAGTCACTTTATGCCTTTAATGTGTATATACACCGATTTAATTATAAATCATTTTCTTCATTTCATAAAGGAACAATAATTGGAAATTTAACTAGCAAATTTCTCGGTGCTACACTCAAGTCCAAAATCATTTTACAATCTGTTTTCCTTCTAGCATTTTACACGGCAATTAAATAAAAATTTTTCTAATACCGAATTTTTGGTATTACACAAGATTTCAGACTTTGGGTTGGCAAAAACTGTATCTGACAAATTATAGCATTGTATCTCACACAGCCACACAAGGAACTCTAGGATATATAGCTCCAGAGTTGTTTTACAAGAATATAGGAGGTGTTTCGCATAAGGCTGATGTTTATAGTTTTGGGATGCTGTTAATGGAAAAGGTGGGTAGAAGGAGAAATTTTAATGCCTTTATCGAGCCAAATGTACTTCCCTTCGTGGATTTATGACAAACTGAAAGGAGGACCAGACCTGGACTGGGGACCTGCCACTGAAAATGAGAAGAAAATCGCAAAGAAGATTGTGATGATTGCTCTATGGTGTATACAGGTGAATCCTATCAATCCGCCTTTGATGAGAAAAGTCCTTGAGTTGCTTGAAGGAGATGTTGAGCTAGTGCTAATGCCTCCCAAGCCTGTCCTTGCTCATGAGAACTTGTTCATTAATGGTGAAGCAGACAAGAATCCAGTTGCCCGAGCAAATTCGTCCTCCAATGCTATGGACACAGTTACATTAAGCGGGCGTTAATGTTTCAGTTCATCAACTGCTTGAACATTCCGACAAAACTTAGCCTAGATTAAAGATTGATTACTTATTCATTCATATATAAGAATAAGCAACTAATATAACCCAAGTATTTTGTGTTCTGAATCTGCTGAATTGGAAACTTCTTCTTTTAGATGCAGTATAAACGATACTCAAAATATTTTATATTTGATTTGAGGTAATGCGTTAATAGTTCCTATTTGATTGGAGAATGTGCTCACTTTCTCAGTTCCTTGTTAGAAGCAATGATGTGGCATCTTGCATGTAAACTAGAATTTCGATCTTCTACCATGGATGCTGTACAGACTGCAGCTACTGTGATGTTTGTAATCCCTTCAAAACCACATCGAATCCTTATTCTCATTCTCAGTGTAGTATTTATTTTTATTTTTCCAACAACTCCAAAGTAGCAGGAGTGTATCTTACTGAACACAGCATCATTAGTATTTTTGAAGAAGCAGAATGGTCCTTAAGGATACCATGACCTAAAAGTCCTTGAAAAGGGTTTTCAACTATTGAGCAATAAGGCAACTGCAGTTTAAGGTGGACAGAGGTAGTACTACTTCAGATATTTTACAGTCTCCCATTTTGTATTTTTCCAGAGTCTAGCCTAGGATGAAAGTTACCAGATCAAGCAAAAGGACACAGAATTTTAATGTCTTTCCCTTGTAGTGCCTATTTAATGGCAGATGAATTTATACTAATTCCATGCACAAAAACAAATTAATGACTTTATTATAATGCTATGCGCAGGTTTATATGTAGCAGTCGATAGTCTTGAAGACACTATTGGTTTTCTCACAAAGACTGCCCTATGGAAGGCACAGGCAATGCAATTAGTAGTCGTGGAAAATGGCTAGTGTTGCTTGGTACGGTAAGATGCACTTTGTGATGTTTTGCATACTGAGACCATACAGGAATTGCACATTTGATCTTGGGCAACTACTTAATAGTTGTTGGTAAAAGATACCACTAATTCTTGTCTGCCATGGTGTTGCTTATTCTGACTACAGGAGCTTAGCTATCCGCCTATTACTCTGATTCACAAATGCCCACTACCTCCTGCATCATGTGTCTTCAGGAATGGTAGCAGCTGCATTTTTGAGTCCCATTGAAGAAAAAGGATTCGGAGGCATGATCAGATTGTCCACTTGTCCTTCCAGCATTTGCACAACAGCTTTTATCGGTGGACGATCCACTGGGTACCATTGAATGCACCACAAACCCACAATAGTAAGCTTCTTGGCTATACTAGCATCCCAATCATCCTCAATCTGTATTCCTTGTCTCTCTCTTTGATCCAAGTGATTGTAAACCCACTCGGGAAATGACACTTTACCAACGTCCTTCTCTATCATGCCAATTTTCCTCCCACCAACCATTTCAAGGAGCAACATACCAAAGCTGTAGACATCAGACTTGTATGACACATTACCAAAGTTTCTTGAAAAAACCTCAGGTGCCATATACCCTACCGTCCCTCTAGCAGCAGTCATCGACACATAACTTTGATCTTTGGAACAGAGTTTTGCTTGACAAAATCCGATATCTTAGGATTGAAATTTTGGTCTAACAAAATATTGTGAGGCTTGATATCAAAATGTAAAATCCGTTGATCGCAACCTTGGTGAAGATACTCGATTCCTTTAGCTATGCCAAGAGCAATGTTGTGAAGTTTCTCCCAACCAAGAGAAGGATTTCCATCATTTGTCATGAATATGAACTTCTCTAACGACTCATTTGGCAAGAAGTCAAATACTAGGGCACGCCTATACCCGTCAGCACAATAGCCTACCAAACGGACCACATTGACATGGTGAATAGTACCTATTGTACCAACTTCATTGATGAATTCTTCTCCATCTCCCTTTCAACTATTCAAAATCTTTACTGCAACAAAAACTTCATTTGAAAGCTTTCCTTTGAAGACAGTCCCATAAGCACCTTCACCTAGTTTATCCTCAAACTTATTGGTGATCCTCTTAATATCAGCATATGAGTACCTTACAGGCTTATGTGCTCTGTAGTCTTCCAAAAATTGCTCTATCTTAGCTTGATTTTCCTTTTTTTGTCTGTGTTTCCTATGGACATAGTAGAACCCTGCAGCTATAACTAACAGAGAAAATGATCCAAGAACAGCACCTGCAACCGCTAGTTTTGCACCTACAACAAGCGGTAGTATCAAACAACACTTAGCTCATTCTGGGATTTTTTGGAAAACCAGAATCTGAATATACTGAAGATGTTTGAGAAGTACCTATATTTTTCTTCTTATGGAAACATTCAATTTCACGCGCCATGCTATAGTCATTCTTCCATCTGCAAATCCCTCCACTGGCTTCACAATTTCCACACATAGGTTGAGACCAACTCAAGGAAAGACCATATGATGACCCCTTATCATTGTAAAACAAATCACTTGGGACCGAATAAACTGTGTACATCTTGGTACAATACGATAAGGGAAGCCACAGGGTGACCTCTCCATCATAATCTGCAGCCATAACTTTGAAGCCAGAATTACTTAAGCAAGGAATGACTCGGAAGTAGAAATTTTCTCGTGTTGAACTACTAAGACTGCAGTTAAATAAGCTATAGTTGTACTGAAAATTAATGAATTGGAAGGGAGATGAAGGCAAGGAAAACGAGTTGAGGCGTCTAGCATGCTTTTGAGGGCAACCTTCGGGATCAATTAAACGAAAAGTTTGAAGTTTGTAGTCGATGTTGTCTATGAAGAATCTCAATGAATTGGGAAGTTCAAATAAAGTTTCATTGTTTGTAGTACATGAGATATCAAACCCACGATAGCCACAGTGTGCTGGCTGCCGATCTTTAAGTCTAAATGGGAATCGAATGGGTGGACCAGTGACATTGCATCTTGATTCAGCACACTCATCTTTTGATTCTTTAAGCTTCTCTGCAGATATTACAAGGAAGAAAATGATGAAGAAAATAATGAAATTGTTGAAGAAACTCATACCCATTTGTGAGCAAAACTTGAAGTCATTAAAGTCTCTGTTCAATTATTTCTCAGCCCCATTTGTGAGCAAAACTTGAAGTCATTAAAGTCTCTGTTCAATTATTTCTCAGCAATGTTCTATTGACCCACCACCCCTGCAACTGAAAATGACTTCAAAAGCTAATCGGGACACGGTTTTCTCAAATGTCAAGTAGTGAACATCTTTCAATTGAGGGACCACGAACAGGGAATGGTTACTTCCAGGAAATTCTTCACACAATTTTTTTCCCAAAAGTCCACACGGTTTGTGTGGATAATGATTTTGAATTTGTAAAAGAAAGTTCTAAGAACAAAAGGTCCTTTTCAATGGTTGAATAGCACACGGTTTGTTCTCTCTCCTTGTTTTTGATCAATTGCCCCCCTCTCTCTCTCTGCATGTGATTCTTCAGTGATGGTAGCTGCCAAGCTTTCGGTGGTTCTTCTTGCCTTAGAGAAGATAACCGATGCATGCCTTCTTCTTGTGGAGCTCTTTGCAACATAAGCTATCCTTTTCGGCTAAAATGTGATCCTCCAAGATGCTGTGACCATAACACAAAAAATTTAGTGTTAAAAAATTTTTATTTAATTCTTTATAAAATATAAAAAAAAATCAAAATTATAATTAATTTTCGGACTTGGAATGTAGTATCGAGAAATTCTCGTTTTCTATGTAATTTTGGAAAGAATGGTAACTAGATTATAAATATATTATAATTTCATATAATATCAATAATATTCAAATGATTTAGTGATAAAATCTTTTTGAAGGGAATTTGAGAGCATGAGATCAAATCCATATAGATGCAATTATGTAGGAGCTATTTGTTGAGAGAAATTGATTCGTGGAGTTGTAAGATAAAGCAAGAATGTAAGTGATGAATTGATTTACAAATGAAATGAATCTATTCATGTGAGAGGGAAGGGAGGTGAGGCAATCAATTCACGAGGGTGTGAGTTGATTTGTGATGTCACATCCCAATTCTTTTGTCGAGCACGTAACAACCGACGTTTTATCTTGACATACGGACATAACCTCCCCATATACCGGGATAGCGTAAGGCATTTCAATTTTTATAATAAATATTTTAAAACATAAAACTCATCAAAAAAAGAAAATCGTATAACAACTCGCATGCAAAGGACCCATCAGATCCATCCCTGTACACACAAACATGTGTCAGTACACAATCGGGGAAGGGATTCCTGTACATGCAATGCATGCAGTGTGGCCATCCCAGCCAATCCAGAGTCCTCAAGCATTTCATAATAAAAGAAATCTCAAATCATAGTCGCAGGATTTTACTAATATTTGTTTGAAGAAAACAAGTCAGCATCAGTAATGTAATACCGAAAAACCGACGCTAGATATTTTGTAAACATTTCTATAATAAAATAGAAAATTTTGAAATTATATTGATTTTTTATTTTAGGGTGTTAAATTGAAGTTTTGGGTATATATATATATATAATTCCGTGTCCGCGATTTGTGGTGAATCAAATTTTTATAAAATTTAAAAAATTAGTAAAATGTGAGTATAAATATATATGGATACGTATATATATTTATTTATATATATATAAAAAAAAAAAAAAGAGGAAGCAAGCGCTGCGTTTTGGCCAAAACGCAGCACTTCCCCCCAATTCAATTAGGGCTGAAAGCCCTAATCTCTCGAAGCTCTCACTCCCTGCTCTCCCGTCTCTCTCTCTTCGAATCTCCCTGCTCTCTCTCCCTCGCGATCTCTCATCTTCATCTCCCTCTTCGATTGATTCACCCCCTCCTCTGCCACGAACAGCCTAGCTCAGACCACCGCAAGACAGTTTCTCTCTATCGCCATCTCTTAGTCTCTCTTAGTCTCTCTGTCTATCACACTCTCAGTCTCTCACAGTCGCTCTCTCTCACACTCTGTCTCTCTATCACTATCTCACCATCTCTCGCTCTCTCTCACACCATCTCTCAATCTCTCTCTCTCTTCCGCGCACGAACAGGATGCTCCCTTTCTCCCGCGCGCGAAGAACCCTCACTCTCCTCCCTGCTCGCGCGGTGTTTCCTGCGAGCAACTCAATTCTGCCACCTTGCGGAAGCCCCAAGCCCACCAAACCGCAGAGCATTGAAAACCCTAGCTGCGATTGTGATTATCTCTCTGCATAGGTAAGGTCCAATTCCTAACCCTAACTCTAGGGTTTTTTATTTTCTTGGTAAATAACTTTAGATTACTAAAATTTACTTCAAATTGGAAGCTTTGCAGGTCTCAGAATGAATTGAGAAGGCAATTCAGACGAGGGTTTGCGAACTGCGAAAAACCCTAAGTGAGGGATTTTCAATCCCTTCAACATTCAAACTATTTTGTTGAATTTAGGTTGAGAATACGTGTAGATACATTTTGAAAATATGCTAGATTCGAAGGAAATGCATTATTCTTGAAATTTTGTATGAAGTTATGTAGGTTAAATCTAAAATTTGATATAAATTGGGTTGCGAAGCATAATAGAATGTCTTAGATAGTAATAGAGTTTTATTTGATTGGTTTGTATAGCTTTCCTTGGGGTTTGAATTGAAATCGGCATTAATTAAATTAGGATTTTGTAAATTCGGGAGAAAATGGGTAAAATTGAGGAATGTTGGAAATTAAAGTCATTGATAAGGGAAATGATCCTGGATTGATGAAACGAGAGTTTAGAAATATGATTATGTAAATTAAGGCTATTTTAAATAAGAGAGAAATTTGAAAACCCTTTAATGGAGTCTTAATTGATGATTAATTGTGTTGATTGGTCTAGGTTGACCTTTAGAAACTCGAAAGGAGTCGATTTGGATTAATTGTGGAAATAGGGAGTGAATGTCCTCCCTAGAGATGAGGTCCGTTGTGTAATAAATGAGCAAAATGGTTTTAAATTCTTTGGTAAATGATTTTGAATGATTTTCACATGATTTATATGAAATGATTTGTGATTGTAGGATGTCTGAAATGAAAATTTGAATTACGAAAGCATCATATGTGATTTTAAATGAATTTGTGCCATTTGCATTTGGATACTTGATTGGTAAATGCTTGTAGCATGATTTTCGGAATGAGTTGATGAAATATGGCACATTGATTGAAATCTGAATGATTGTGAAATGATGGTGCATGAGAGAAATGACTATAATCATTCCCCCCACGGAACGACCCGACGAGATGACGTGGATTGGGGTTTATTTGCGAGAGAGGTAGGCGGCCTCTGCTCTGTCACGTCGGACTATCCGGATTGCACCCCGATGAGGTTCGACGCCAAGGAAGGGGATAGAGTTTTGAAAGACTGAAATGGAAAACCCCTTGGCGGGTTTTCATCTTGGTTCGGCCAAACGCAAGACGGAAGTGATTTCAATGGGACCTTTGTGATTTTCTGAAACAATGTATGAAAGAGTATTTGATATGGATGCATATTTTGTAAATCATGTTGAATTACCGAAAATGCTTTGATAAGTAAAGTGTTATTTGAGATATGTTTTGGCATCCCCCACTTTCACCCCTTATTTATTACACAGTCATACCATTGCACTCCACTCACTGAGTATTTATAATACTCACCCCTCTCTTTAACATTTTTCAGAGAAAGACTAGGCCTGCAACAGAGATTGAAGCTTGGAAAGGTCTATCAGCGGACTTGTGTAGGTATATATATAGTGATGTATAGTTATTTTGGTCTGGACTGAAATCTATAAAAATGAAGACTTGTATAATTCTTTTAGTACGGATTTAATTGATACTTGTTTCTTGTATAAGAACAAGTATTGATAGAATTCTTACATGGTTTGTGCTGGAGTTGTTTGGAACTTGTTTATTTTCTTTAATTCCCATTTTTTATAAAAGTTCATTGTTTGAGTGAGACATTTGGTTTGTAATATTGAGATTTGTTATTTTCTTTCGATTTCACGAAATTCTGTACATCTCATATCGTTTGGATTTTACTGATGTTAGCTTAATTACTTCAGGAAAGTGTTAGTAAAGTCCTACGACTATATTTTGGGACTTCTTGTATGTTAAATGCTTTATTTATACTGCGAACTTTGAAATGGTCAGGATGGCCATATTGTATGCTTACATGTATAGGTATCCTCTCCCCAATTGTGTGTCGTGTGTGCTTGTGTGTACAGGGACGGACCGGATAGGTCCTTGTATGTGTATTGTTATGTGATGTTTTCTATTTTTGATGAATGGTGTATTGGAAAAATTGTTGTTTTATTTTTGTAGCCTTACGGAGTCCCGATATATGGGGAGGTTCTTCCCGTGTATCGAGACAACGCGGCGGCTGTCGCGTGGTCTATCCGAAGATCGGGACGTGACAAATAAAGTCCAAATGGTATGAGATGTATAAAACTTCACAAATCCAAAAGGAAGTATCGAAATTCAGAATTTCAATCCAAATGTCCCAGTACAAATAAAACATTTTTTTCAAAAAATGAATCAATCAAAAGAATGAAATTCCAAATCATAATCGTCGGATTTTAACAATACTTGCCAAAGAATTCAACCAGTATCAGTAAAATCTGCACGGTGTGAGATGTACAAAACTTTCTTTCAATGGTCCACGATCTACAAATTTATAAAATAAATATGTAATCCATACCTACCCAAAAATCAACAAAATAGTCCTCAAATCCGTAATAGTGGACGTCGTCTACACGTCCTCTGAAAAGGATTTAAAATGGAGGGGTGAGTATTTTAAATATCCAATGAGTTGAGTGCAATGATATGCAAATATAAATGAAAGGTGAGGGTGGTGATGCCAAATACATGTATCAAATATCATTTAATGCAATAAAAAAAATTCATTCGCATAAAATCGTTCATATCAAACTACCATGATGACCCGGTCCGTGGTAAGACTTAAACTATAGTCTTTTTCTAATACCATGTTACCACATTCAATTTCATGATCAATTCATGCTCAATATATAAAATAGAGTAATATTTCACAATTCATATGATTATTCAATCACAACATGATGCAAATAAATTATCATTCAACTCACGAGTTATGGATTTGTCACAAATTCATTTCAAACTCACCATAATCACAAAATATTATAAATTCATTATAAAATTCATTTCAAAATCAAATTTGCAAATCGTATTTAAAATCATTTACTCATTTATATGACACGTAACCATTCACTCACCTTTAGGGAGGGTACCCACTCTCAATTTCCACAATTTTCTAATGAAACCTTATTTTGATCTTCAATTGATTTTTCTAAATCCACAATCACAATTTACAATTATTTCTAAGGTTTATCAATTTTCCTAATATTTGCACAAACCTTAATTTCTCCAATTCATGAATACACATTCTAATCTCATCAATTGCAACACATTTACACATCAATAAAATGTTCATTCTCATTTTTCCTAAATTTTCACTATTCTCATTCTAGGGTTTTTGGGTTCTTCACAGAATCTTTAAAAAAATATCAACAATAATTCATGATTCAGTAAAAACGAAACTAAACCCAAAATTAGGAATAAGAAATTACCTTGATTTTGAGATCGGATCGAATTTTGAGATTGAGTTTCAAAAACCCTAATTTTCTCCCTTCATGAAAATTTGTAATTTCCTCTGTTTAATCTTTTGTCTCCAAGATTAATTGAGGATTTTGGAATCCATTGTGTAAATTTAAGGGGAGAGATAAATTTGGCGAAAAAAAATCGAATGAGTTGGGTGGGTGAAGTGAGCCGAGAGACGGAGATGCAGTCGCAGAAGAAAAGAAAAAATGAAGAAAGAAGGGCTCTGTTCATGGGCATCAATTTGGGGGTAAAATTACCATTTTACCCCTTCCTTTTGTTAAGTTTTAGTTTATGTTCTAAGGGTATTTTAGTCTTCTCACCTTAACACCATGTGCCCAAATTGATCTCCCCTGTAGACACACGCCAATCCTCTCTTTTCTCTTTATATATATATATATATATATATATAGGGGTAAAATTACCATTTTACCCCTCCCTTTTGTTAAGTTTTAGTTTATGTTCTTAGGGTATTTTAGTCTTCTCACCTTAACACCATGTGCCCAAATTGATCTCCCCTGTAGACACACGCCAATCCTCTCTTTTCTCTTTATATATATATATATATATATATATATATATATATATATATATATATATATATATATATATATTCATATATATCTATACTCACATCTTATTAAACTCCAAATTTAACATCAACGGAATGCACTACGAATTTTACAAACACGGATGTCTTAAATATACCTAAAATTCTAATTTAATACCTTAAAATCAAAAATCAATAAAATTTAAAATTTTTCTTTATATTATAAAAATATTTAACACAATTTCTAACACTGAATTTCGATGTTACAACACTTAACCCCCTAAAAACAAATTTCGTTCTCGAAATTTCAAAACACAATTTATATATCAAAGAGTTGCAAGTGTTACTTCCGCATTGATTCTTCTGTTTCCCAAGTTTGTTCTTCTACACAGTTGTTTCTCCACAATACTTTAATCATGGGAATTTGCTTATTTTTTAATTGCTTGAGCTGCCGATCAAGTATTTGCACAGGTTACACTTTGAAACCCAGATCTGGATTCAATTCTATCGGAGGAGTTTCAATTACATAAGAAGGATCCAACAGATACTTCTTTAGCATTGACACATGAAACATATCATGAATATTCTCCAAATCCAAAGGTAATTCCAATCGATAGGCCACATTTCCAACCCTCTCAAGGATCTTGAATGGCCCAATGTACCTTGAATTCAATTTGCCTCGTTTTTTAAAATAATTACACCTTTCCAAGGTGAAACCTTCAGGAAAACCATATCTCCGACCACAAATTCCAAAGGTCTTCTCCTTTTGTCGGCATAGCTCTTCTGCCTATTCTGAGCCGCTTTTATTCTCGCCCGAATAACTTTCACTTTTTCTATTATTGTTTAAATTAATTCCACACTTTCAATCTTCCGCTCTCCAACTTCATCCCAACAAAGTGGAGTTCGACATTTTCCTCCGTAGAGAGTTTCATAGGGAGGCATCCTAATACTAACTTGATAGCTGTTATTGTATATAAATTCAATCAATGGTAGATGCCTATCCCAACTCCCTTGGAAGTCTATCACACATGCCCTCAACATGTCTTACAACTTTTGGATTGTACGTTCGGATTGTCCATCCGCTGCGAATGAAATGTCGTGCTAAATTTCAATTTGGTTCCCAAAGTACTCTTGTAATTTAGGCCAGAATCTGGATGTGAATCGGGGATCACGATCTGATACAATCGATACTGGAACCCCGTGGAGTCAGACAATCTCATCAAGATACAGTTTTGCTAATCTCTCCAAAGAGTAGGTATTCTGAATCGGAAGAAAATGTACCGATTTTGTGAGTCTGTCAACTATCACCCAAATAGTATCGTGACGACTCGGAGTACGTGGCAATTCCACCACGAAATCTATAGTGATGTGCTCCCATTTTCATTCAAATATAGACAATGGCTGAAGTGTTCCTGCCGATTTTTTATGTTCGGCCTTAATTTGTTGACACACTAGACACCTTGCTACAAACTCGGCTATTTCCCACTTCAATCCCAACTACCAATAAGTTTCTTTGATGGTTCGGTACATCTTAGTGCTTCCGAGATGCATAGCATAAGCCGAAGAGTGTACTTCCTCAAGAATGACCTTTCGAAACTCACCATTTTTGGGAACACAAATCCATTTCCCATACATTACCATACCATCCTCTCGAATATGGAAATCACCAGTTTCACCCTTGTAAACCTTCTCTACTATCTCCTTTAGCTCCTCATCTGTTGCCTGGAGCTCTTTAATATGATCCACCAAGGTTGGTCGAACTTCGAACTTCGAACTTAGCCAAGAGTGCACCATTGTCATCACAGGCTAATTTGGCTCTAAGAGTACGAAGTCCAACTAGACATGAAAGGTAAGAATTTCCCTAAGTTGGAGAAGAAGATGAGGACTTGCGGCGTAGAGCATCCGCAACTACGTTCACCTTACTCGGATAATAGTCAATCACCAGACCATAGTCTTTAATCAGCTCTAACCATCTCCTCTGCCTCAAGTTGAGTTCTTTTTGGGTAAGCAAATACTTGAAACTCTTGTGATCAGTGAAAATTTTACACGTGGCTCCATATAAATAATGTCACCAAATCTTCAAAGCAAATACAATGGCAGCAAGTTCTAGGTCATTGGTAGGATAATTCAGCTCATGCTTCTTTAACTGTCGAGAAGCGTAGACGATAACTCTATCACCCTGCATTAGAACACATCCTAACCCTTATTTACTGGCATCACTGTAAACTATATAATCACCACCAGCAGTAGGAAGAGCAAGTATGGGAGTCGACATGAGTCTTCTTTTGAGTTCCTGAAAACTCTGTTCACATTTATCATTCCATTCAAATTTAATTCCCTTCCATGTCAAGCCAGACAATGGAGCTGCAATATTGGAAAAGCCCTTTACGAATCTTCGGTAGTAACCCGCCAATCTGAGGAAACTTCTCACCTCGGTGACGTTCTTGGAGCACTGTTAAAATAATAATAGGCAATGAGTAGGAATTATTAAACCAAGCCATTCGATGGATCTGAATCCTAATTGTGCATTGTGATGTTGAGAGGCGTCATGAACTTGACCTTCATATGTTTAGTGTTCGGTAATAGTTCTAAGGTGTCCAAACCAAGTCAACCCAAAATGGCATTGCAAGGGATGACAATTTGACCACATTGAGGGTGGTTGTGGTTGGGAATTATTTTTGTTGCTGCATGATCAATGTGATCAAAACGCTGCGAAAGAGTGGCAAAACATGTAAAATAGAAATATTATTGGTACGAAAAGTATAAGACAAAATTCTAGATCAGAACAACCAATTACGAATATTATAACATTAACAAAGTAGTATTAGGCTATAAGGACTTTCCTAAAAGCAGGGCTTTGGGGTTGCAAAATGCATGTGTGGCTTGTTTGGACCCTCTATTGCTAAGAGATGTTCTAGACTATTGATAAACAAGATATAATGAAGAAGTGACAGAGTATGTGAAATAAAAATATTATTGTCATGATGAGCGTAAAGTAAGACTTCAAATCTGAACAAGTTGTTAGCAATACTAAAATATTGATAAAATAATAGTAGGCTATGAATAAGAATTACTGAACCCATGCTGTCAACGTCAAATAGAACAAGAGATGAGACATTTACCCCCACTTTATGCCAGGCTTTAGAGGCGTCACCTCCGTTTCTCTTTTTTTTTTTTTTTTTTGGTGGCATAGTGGTAGGAGAGACGAAGCGAAATATGGCATGAAATTTCTCTTACCAGTTAATCAGTCATTTCCATAGATGGCGCCAATCTATTGGTGTCCTTTTTTGACTTAACAGGTAACCGCTCTTTCGACTCGAATGGGAGAGCCTGTGTCGATGTGTTCACTAAATCTTCTTAGATGGGAGACCTGTAAGAACCCCGCGGGGGCTGCCCAAACGAGGGGACTTTGATATTCAAGTTAGAAAAAGTAGTTAAAAAAAATAGAGAAAAAAGACTGAGAGAGTCTGAACTATAACCATGTGTTGTCTCCATGTGCCATACGTAGAATTGATCGGTATCGATGCATTGGTTGGGTCATCATCAATGAAGAAACCTACAAAAACCTTGTTGAGGCTTGTCCGATCGAAGGTCTCCGACGCTCAAGTCAAATAGAGTGATAAAAGAAAAATAGAGGAGTCTCGGATATGATCTTGTCTTATGTGTATAGAATTCGCCCCATGTATATTGAGTGTAGAGAGCAATGAATATGGCCCTATGTGTGATATATGTATACAGAGAGATATGATAAACGTATTATATGGATGTAATTGAGTATGAAGTCATACCTCCAACGGTATATAAAATGGAGTATGAAATTGTACATTTGATAGTATATAATTGGGCATGAAATTATACCTCTAATGGTGTAAAATTGAGCATGAAGTCGTACCTCCATCTCGTTGTGGGTTGAATATATAGTTGTGTAGTTGTGGTCATGTAGACATCATAATAGGTTGCCTTTGCTATGTGTATTTAGCCTTTCAATGGGTATAAAAAACACTACTTTCTTTTTGCATGAGATCTACTAAAATAATAGGGATTGTGATCAAAGACTTTTTAAAGATTTAGAATCTCTCGAGACTATGAAATGTTTAATATTTAAAAAAGGTTTTCTTCCTTATCGAGAGGATAAAAGAATTAGAATTCTATGAGATTAAGAAATGTTTGAACTTATCAGAGACTTTCTTCCTTATTAGATGATTATAAGAGAATTGGGATTTTATGAAAATGAGGAAAGTTTCCGCTATGAAGTCAGGTACCATCAGTTTTAGTCCTTAATTTTCGTCTGTAGTCGTATTCATGACATTGCAGTTTCACTGTCACTTGTTTTGTCGAATGTAGGATTCCGGATTTCCCATATCAAGTCTTCGTCAGTTACATAAGCAGGTCTTTTCCTTTTTTGGGATATTTTCCTTGATGTTCAATGTTCAATATGAGTAATTATCCTTTATGCTTCTATTGGCCGTCCTAGTTCTTGTGACCATAGGTAGGCTTCAACAACATCAACTCTCATTTTTCCCAAGGCATCCGAATTTTCTTCGCCATTTGGTTCAGGTTTGATCAGATGAGAAACAAAAACTATGTTGGAAGATGTCTTTTAAAGACTACTCACAACTTCTCTCCATGGTGTTTCTTGTGAAGGCGAAATCCTTGTAGAAAGAGCGGTGTTGGGGCTACCGTTTGTATGTGCACTACTCATTTACATGTTTTGCCAAAGGCATTTAGCAATGGATGCTTCAGTAGAAGATTTTCTTCAGAGTTGCAACAATCTCATGCCTTGTAGATACTCCTATCCGGAGATAAAGAAAATGCTTCAGATCTCACCAACTAAATTGCACTTATGTAATGCATACATACATACATACATACATACATACATACATACATACATACACAATACACCAGATCTAAGTAAACAAAAGAAAAAGATATACACTAATAGGTGGTAGTAGTAACGTTGCCAATAACCCTTTGTTGAAAAATTGGCAATGAAGCTCATTTAGTAAATTGGACAAGAACAGGTTTGTTTTTTGTAACCCATATCCATGTACCTTTTAAAGGGGTGGGTGGGAGACTTGCTCGAGTCAAGTCGTCTCTAGTCGATCAATCTGCTATGTGGAATACTAATTAAAATATTTAAAATTTTTACATGAATTGATAAAAAATTTTTCAATAATTTATCAGATTTTTTTTTTTAAATCCATGAGTAACTCTACTTCAATTAAAAAAGTGGCGCATCAAACTAAACAAATTTTCATTGAAAATTAGATTAAATAGGATTCGATTCAGCTGATTGAAGTTCAAATGACCGAAACAAAAAGGCATACCAATGGACAGTCAGCTTAATAGAACGAGGCGTTAAAATTTTTGACCAAGTCTCGGATTCAAAACTTGAAAATAAAAAAGATTATACTAGAGAGTCATCCTCTAAATAAAATACTTCAGATATTTGAATCAAATTAGTCGGAGGAGTATGACTCCAGATATCGATGAAAAGAAAAAAAAAAGCAAAAACAAAAAAAAAAAAAAGCAAAAAGGTCCAACTAACGAGAGATGAACCCTTCTGGGCCTTCAATGGGTCTTATGCTTACTTTGTCCAGCCAACCGATCCAACATAACTGCAAGAAGCCTGGCGACAGGCAATTAGTTGGACCGCCAAGACCTAAGGGAAAGGCTGCGGGCGACAAGTGAGTCGTCACTGGAGAACGGCGAAGTCAGGGGAGGCACAGGGAGAGAGAGAGAGAGAGATGGTAGGAGGACATGTCATGAAGAGAATTCCTCGGATCAAGTTTCCCCAGAGACATCCTAAATCATCGTCTTCAGGTCTCTCTCTCTCTCTTCCCCTCCCCCCAATTTGACCTCGTTGCATTAATAGTAATTGGCACAAATTTGTTTCTCTGTCACTTGTTTTTACACTTGTCCTGTTTCTTTCTCATTTTTATTTGACGTTGTCGTATTCAATTAGCAGCCTTGTATTGTGGATCTGAAGAAATAAGGGAACTGCATACTAATTTTTGCAACTGTCGTGAAAGGGGATGTTTTGAAATTCTCGATCTTCATCTAAGATTAGTTGAAACCATGTGTTAACTGTTCATGCCCTGGTTTTGCTCAACGTAGTAAGGACTAGGAAATATTCATCTCAACTGATTTGACCTAGACTTTTGATTCCAACGGAGACCGGAATAATTTGTAATCTTGGTTTTATCATATAGACCCTGGGATTATGTCCGGCCATCCTGATTTGCGTAAAATTTTCCATGGTGAACAGTGTTAAGATTTGAAATTGGGGCAAAAAAGGGACAAGTAGCCTTAACTTTGCCCTGATTTCAGCACCATGCCTGCCAGCATCGTTTTTAGACTTTGACCAGTTTTTTTCAGGACTTCTCCTTCTTGTATGCCCATGTGACTCTTTGTATGAATGGCTTATGTGCGTATTTGGTTGGCGAAGCTCAATTAAATCAACACGAGTGATTGAAATATGGGTGACATTGGCTCTGTCTCGGTCATATGTTAGTTATCACAGGAGTTAACTCAAGGAATTACCTTTCTTGCAACAACTCAGTATATTCAGTTAGAGTCAAAAAAAGAAGGATATTGGTTGAGGCTCGCTTGTCTTGTATTGCATTTGGGAAAATATCATTGTTTTTTAGCTTCCACCAAACTCAATGCATCCAGGCTTGGATGGAGTATCGTTGGTTTATATTCGACATAAACAAAAATATTTTATTTTGTTTGATTTGATTTTTTGATCCTTCTTTGCATTGTGTGCCTTATAAGGAGGATGCCCTACTCACCTGACTTCAGTTTTTCCTCTGTCTTTTATGCATAATTGCTTTTGGCAAAGATAAAGTGGTTTGTTTCCTAAGGGACTTTGATTATAGTCACACCCAATTGAGTAATGATATGTTATTAAACATCACTAGCTAAGAGTCTCCTCTTGATTATGGTGCATCCATGAAGGAAATGTAGCCTCAGAATCTTGTCTTTTTTGTTCCCAAAATGAACTAGGTTGTTGCAAGTATATGCAGAATAGAGATAAGCATAAATATACCAAACCCAACCCAGCCTACCTCCCCAACCTGCTTACACCCATCTGCAACTTGTCAATTCACATTATTTTATAACCTGTGGCAGTTCAAAATTTTCCAAACCGCCTGTGTTTTGGTGAGATGATAGCCTCTACTCGACCGGTCCCTGTACATATTTAATTATATATGTTTTATTTGCTTTCCTTGTATTACTTTGTAAATTGTAAATATATTATAATTATGTGTATATTATTTTCTTTATTATAGATTTTTTAGTTTTGTACATATTTATTTTCTCTTCATTGTAATTTAAACTTGTACATACAAGTTTTTGTTGCAATATGAATTCAAATTTATGCTAATATTTGAGATGTGTGATTTGTGAACTTCATTTTAAATTTTCATACTTTTATTATCTTCTCTTTATTTTTATATGATAATTTTTTGTTGAATTAACTATTGGCGGAATTTTTTAATGCTGAATATTATATTAGTTATGCCTTAATAATCAATCCACCAACCTACCTGCACTTGACTAACTCGAACAACATGGTTTGGGATGATAAAATGACAAGTGCAGTTCGAAAATTTGGTTGCCAGGTTGGCTGATTTTCTTTCATAAACCCAACCATGTTCACCCTGCAGAATGTTTTACACACCCACTACATGCTTATTACTTTATGTTCTTTAAACTACTGTTGTTCGCTATTGAATGAGTGGCAAATCATTTGGTGCAGTAGTGTAGATTGCCACTTCGTACATATGCATGCATACATATATATATATCAATACCTAATGTAAGATCCTTGTAATTTATGTCACTTGAATTAGTGTGGTCACGTTCTTTCCAGCACCCATATTTTGTGTGTAAGTTGAACAGTCTTGGAAAATGAGAATGATTAGGATGATGTTCAGCAGATGAGTTTGTACCAAGAAAATGTGGTAGTATAAACAAGCTTGTTGATGAACTCAAATTAGATATGGTCATAGAAAATGGATTAAGATAGATGAAGAATTACTGAGTCTAGATGTTGATATTTCACTGGTGTCCAAAAGAGATACATGGCACACTGGGATAAGATTGTTACTTCCTTGTTTGAATGGGGAAAACTGGCGTTGGTCTTTCGCAAGTTGGTATCAAGGCTTGATAAAGTTCAGTTGATTTTTTTTTTATTTTATTAGAGAAAATAATTTCAATTGGTTATTAATATGATTGACCAAAATGAGTAACCTATTGAAGTTCCAACTCTTGCAATGTATTTTCTTCATGGTTGAGTTGAATGTGGAACTGTTTCTACGGTTTATGCTATGACAGATAATCCTGAGTTGGTAAAATTCAGTTGATTATTTTATCAGAGAAAAGAATTTCAGTTGGTTATTAATATGATTGCCAAAATGAGTAACCTATTGAAGTTCCAATTCTTGCAATGCATTTTCTTCATGGTTGGGTTGAATGTGGAACTGTTTCTACAGTTTATGCCATGACGGATAATCTTGAGTTGGTAAAATTCAGTTGATTTTTTTTTATTCGGAGAAAAGAATTTCAGTTGGTTATTAATTTGTTGGCCAAAATAAGTAACCTATTGAAGTTCCAACTCTTGCAATGCATTTTCTTCATAGTTGAGTTGAACATGGAACTGTTTCTGCAGTTTATGCCATGACGGATAATCCTGCTTATCACTGAGAACGTCTTGTTATCTTTCTATTAAAAGGATCAGCATCCCAAGCTCAAGATGCATTGTCAGATGGGGAAGCTCATTTGTTCTTTGTATCGAGGTCTGATGTTCCAGCAGCTCCTAAGAACACGGCTGTAGGCGGAAAAGCATCTCTTCAGCCAAAACGCACTCCTGTATCTGATCGGGAGATAGAAGCTATTATGGTATGGAGACTTCCTTCTGTCAGAAAACTTTCTTTTTTTCTTTTGAAAGTTTCATCTTAATCTTCCTTTAACCTTTGATTTCTTACTAATAATAAACTTTCAAAGGATGCTTAGTTAGGGTAGTTTGGACCTAATCTGCGTTCTTATACAAATAGTAAGTAAGAGGACATTGATTTAAACATGTTTATGGTCCGATAGTCTGGAACATGAACTTGTAAAGGAGAATATGCTTGATTTAATAAAGACAGTCCAAGCCCTTCATGGGGTCTGACCCTTCTTAAATTCATCCTCGATTTCAACTTTTGCAGTTAGGTGGCTGCTTCTGACTGGCTGGAAACCTAGCAGCGGCACTGCTCTTTCCTCCTGTGTGTTGAGCTTTTTTCATGCATAGGAAGTCATGTAATATCATTGGAAGAATGGGACTCATTATTATCTTATCAATGTCAAAATGTAACTATTCTCTGAATAAAATTTGTCTGGCAGTGATTTAATTGCCCAGAAAAGTTTGTTCACATTTGGGAACTAACTGATGTGTACCTTTGTATTTCTCGCAATTTTGCTTACAAATTTATTATCTATTCACTTTTGCCGAAAACAAGAATCATATTCATAGTTATGAGCTGCCCAGTGATTTGCTCTTTCATGGTTAGTGGAATAGTGGGTACGCATGAAGAAGCCATGAAATTTGGTCTTTAATTAGAGGCATAGAAACCAGTGGAATTCATTAGCCTCTACAAATAGTGTCTTGAAAGAGTAAAAACTGTCTGAAAATGCGAAACAACTTTGGACAACTATTCTTTTTAAGTAGCAACTGGGAGAGGGACAGGACTCCTGAGGCTAAAAACCCTTGATCTCCAAGTTTGGGTTCTTGGTTGCGGCGAATCGGGAAGGGAAACAAGACAATCTAAATGTGAGCTTTTTGTTTAGCCAACAAGAAGAAAATGAGCTTGCCAGCTACTTGAGATTTTGCAGCTCTCAACAAATCATTCAACCAAAAACGCAGCAGAATTAATGCCTCCTACAGATTTTGAGCCAATAACCATCAGTTAAGAGAGGCATTTGCTCAAATCTTGGCATCACAAACAGCACAAATGCCACCAGTTACCAGTAGCATGAACTAGTGACATTGACAGAATTTCTAAATCACATGAATAAATGCAGCAGCAACAGCAAATTACAAGGAAAACAGAACTGTTTATAAATTACTTGAGAAACAGAACTGTACATTATTCCCTTTAAAGCACCACAAGGAGCATCCCAACCCCCAATATCAAAGAAACAAGAAACCAAAAAAAAAAAAAAAGTGAAGAATATGAACAGAAGATTATATGGCGAAAGAACAGAAACCTAAAACCTTGACCTAATATCATGGTGGCCCCTTAATTTATATCCTTTCCTAAACTTCTTAACCCCGAGCGAGAGGTATGGAGCGTCGCTGTTTTGCTGATACTCCATCTAAATAATTATCTTCAAGCATCATCCCTGTAAATCCACTGTGTATAAGAATTGTGAAGAAGAAGGCACTCTACATCGTTACTGTTTGCTTGCTGCTGCTACTTGTTGCTGCATCTTGATACTCTTTGTGGAGGTGGCCTTGCCATTCTCTTTATGCCTCTCGGTGTTGTCTTCCCAGCTATCACAGAGAGTTTCTTGATCTTTTTCTTCTTCTCTCATGAGATACTTGTTAACTTGTGAAGCAGCTTGCCGGCCTTCGGAGATGGCCCAGACCACCAGAGATTGCCCACGTCGGCAATCCCCGGCAGCAAATATACTTTCCACACTGGTCATGAAGCGGCCATAGTCTGCCTTCAAGTTGGACCTATTGTCTTTCTCCAACCCCAGCTTGTCCGCGATTGTCTGAAAATGATTGGTAGATAGAACAAGATGAGTTTCCAAACAATGGACAAGCATTTATTCAACAAAATTGTAGTAATTGAAACACTAACCGACTCAGGGCCAAGGAAACCCATGGCTAAAAGGACCAAGTCAGCCTCGATGATCTCCTCAGAGCCTTCAATCTCTCTGAATTGGAACCTCCCATTCACATCCTTCTCCCACTTGACACGCACAACTTCAAGCCCTTTCACAGCACCATTCTCGTCACCAATAAAGTGCTTGGTCAAAACCTCATATGATCGAGGGTCTTTCCCAAATTTAGTAGCTGCTTCCTCGTGCCCATAATCTACTCGGAAGATGCGAGGCCACTGCATATGAAGTAGAAGGGAGATACGAAATCGGGTCATATTCCATCTAAATATACAGGTGCAAGATAATCACCAAAAGGGAAAACCATAGAGAGCTGCTTCTCAAACCTGTGGCCATGGGTTGCCTGGTGCACGGGTTTGAGGTGGCTGAGGGAGAAGCTCTAGATTTACAATGCTACTACAGCCATGTCTGATGGATGTCCCAATGCAATCAGTACCAGTGTCTCCACCTCCAATCACCACAACCTTCTTGCCCTTCGCTGAGATGAATTTACCATCCTGAAGATTGCTATCAAGCAGGCTTTTTGTGTTCGCATGGAGGAACTCCATAGCAAAATGTACTCCTGATAACTCCCTTCCTGGTACAGGAAGGTCCCTACACCAAAGATCCACAATGAGTTGGACCATGTCTTTTGCAGCTAAACATAGTTCAATCCTGTAGAATAGCACACTAGACCTCTACACTGCCCATTACCTTGGTTTTGTGGCTCCAACTGCCAAAACTAGGGCGTCGTTCTCTTCTCGCAGCCTCTCAAGGGAGTATGAAGGATCTTTACCAACATTGGCATTGACCACGAAATTTACTCCTTCCTCAGCCATGAGGTCAACTCTTCTTTGAACTACATCGACTTTGTCAGTCTTCATGTTGGGAACTCCATACATCATAAGCCCCCCAATTCTGTCAGCACGCTCATAGACAGTCACTAGGTGACCCATTCTGTTTAATTGATCAGCTGCTGCCAAACCAGCAGGTCCACTACCTACAATGGCAACCCTCTTCCTGTTTCAACAAGAATGTTAGTTTCATCAACAGGAGAATATGTGTGAAAACTTGAGCAAAAGAATAACAACACACCCAGTTCTCTTTGTGGGTGGTCGAGGAACCATCCAACCCTCTTCAAAGGCCTTGTCTATGATGGAACATTCTATGCTTTTGATTGATACAGGATTCTCAATGATTCCAAGAACACAAGAACCTTCACAAGGTGCAGGGCAAACACGGCCGGTGAATTCTGGGAAGTTGTTTGTCTCCAGAAGTCTATCCAAAGCTTCACGCCACCTATTCTGGTAGACCAACTCATTGAATTCGGGTATTTTATTTCCAAGAGGACAACCAGAGTTCTCCTGCATATTTTTTTTCAAATACAGCCAATTTCAGGATTTCTCTTAGGTAAATTTCATGAATAAATATTGCATGATAAAATTATAAAAGAAAAAGAAACAACAAAAGATAATGATAATCCAAACAACCTGATGGCAGAAAGGAGTTCCACAATCCATGCAACGAGCTGATTGAGTCTTCAACAGGGGACCAGGTTTTGTCTCCTCCATAACCTCCTTCCAGTCTTCCATCCTCACATTCGGATCCCTGTACTGGACACCCTCCCGCTCATAAGCAATGAAGCCTCTATGTTTCACAGCATCACTAACCCGAGAAGGCCTTTTCAGTGGCTCAGGCTGTTCCGCCTTCTGCAAATTGAACTCTAATTGTAACCCTCCAAGGATTTACGCAAAGGATAACACGATAAATAATTTGGCACACAGAGCACAAACAAAAAAAGATCCATCCAAAGAAAAAAAAAAATATTGACCCAAAAGCGTATTCAACCACAAAGATGAAATACAGATATCCCAGGTCTACGCCCTATCTAAAAGATGGCCATTATTGTCGATTGTTCTCATCAACTCATCAATCAAGAATTCAATCAATTACCGTGCTGGCTTTCCCATTCAAAGAAGCTGCTGCAAGCTTTTTAAGCTCTTCAAATGCATCTTTCTTCTTGAGCTCTGCCTCCTCTTGCTCCGCAGATTCTCCAGCAGCTTGTTCTTCTGCCTCCTTCACAGCTTCCTCTGATTTCATATTTGCAAGGACCCGCTTATAGTCCCTTGGGAATACCTTAATAAATTTAGGTATAAGATTTTCAAAGTCCGCTAGGACTTCTTTAGCCAACTGACTGTTTGTGTGACGTTGATGTTGTTGTATCAACATCTGAAGAGTTAAAATGTCCTCCTCATCTTCAACTTTATCAAGATCTACTAGCTCAGCATTGCATCTAGACCTGAATTTCCCATCCACATCAAGCACATAAGCTATACCACCACTCATACCAGCAGCAAAATTTCTCCCGGTTTTTCCAAGAACAACAACAGTCCCACCGGTCATGTACTCACAACCATGATCCCCAACACCTTCAACAACAGCTTTCGCCCCTGAATTACGAACACAGAAGCGTTCCGCTGCCATTCCATTGAAATAAGCTTCCCCACTGATTGCTCCATACAAAGCCACGTTTCCAATTACAATATTTTCCTTGGGATCAAATCCACTGTTTCTTGGAGGATAGACCACAATCTTACCACCTGATAAGCCTTTACCGACATAATCATTGCTGTCACCTTCAAGCTCCAGCATAATGCCGGGGGAAAGAAAAGCTCCAAGACTCTGACCTGCACTTCCATTGAATTTAATATGAATCGTATCTGCAGGAAGCCCTTGTAGCCCATAGCGTTTACTGACTTCATGGCTAAGCATTGTTCCAACTGCACGATTTACATTGCAGATAGGTGTTTCGACGTACACTGGAAGAGACTTTTCTAAGGCTGCTTTGGAATGAGAGATGAGCTTCTGGTCCAGCGCCATGTCCAAGCCATGATCCTGTTTCTCTACACAGTACTGGGCAGCTCCAGGATTGATTTCAGCTGCTGGTCTGAGCAACAGGGACAGGTCAATGTTCTGCAGCTTCTCATTGCTATGACACACTTCCTCATCAACTTCAAGCATATCAGCACGACCAACCATCTCTTTCATCGATCGGAATCCAAGCTGAGACATAATTTCTCTCACCTCCTCTGCTAGCATGAAAAAAAAGTTTATGACATGCTCAGGTTCTCCAGCAAACTTCTCCCGGAGAACTGGATCTTGTGTGGCAATGCCAACAGGACAGGTATTTTTGTGGCATTTCCTCATCATGATGCACCCAAGTGTGATGAGTGGAGCAGTGCTGAAACCAAACTCCTCGGCACCAAGAAGTGCCGCAATGGCCACATCTCTTCCAGTTTTCAATTGCCCATCTGTCTGGAGCGTTGTTCGGCCACGAAGGTTGTTAGCGACAAGAGTTTGATGGGTCTCGGCAAGACCAAGTTCCCATGGAAGTCCAGCATTTTTTATGCCAGTCCAGCGAGAAGCCCCTGTGCCCCCATCATGTCCAGATATCAGCACATGATCAGCATGCCCCTTCACAACCCCAGCAGCAACTACACCTACACCAGCTTCAGAGACCAGTTTGACACTGACTCGAGCTCCTGGGTTGGCATTCTTTTTGAAAAGAAAATTGTCAGAACATAAATTGAGCACATCAATAATTATAACAACCATCTGGACATTTGCAACACACCTTTAGATCATGAATGAGTTGTGCCAGGTCTTCAATGGAGTAGATATCATGATGTGGAGGAGGACTGATAAGTCCCACACCTGCAGTGGAATTCCTAGTGATTGCAATATCTCCAATGACCTTGTGACCAGGAAGTTCACCACCTTCCCCAGGCTTCGCCCCCTGTGAAATTATACAAGGAATCAATTCAAAATTGGTTCAAACACAGGAAATGAACGGGCAATACATCATATTTAATCTCACCAAATGTCAAATGGCATTCAGTTAAAGATGCAAAGACACCCGGGGGTGCTTTGCAAGACTCAGCAGCATCTGTCCACGAACATAAATGCATAAACAAGAGGAACTTCTGTTCCATATGGATACTATGGAAAAGAATAGAACCATAAAACCGAACAGCAATAGCACAATTGACGAATTATGCAATTTAAGCACATAGATCAGGGATCAGACATATACCTGTGCCATTTTTATCTGAAGTTCGTCAGCATTTGTAAGGTAGTAACTTGAAACTCCAAATCTTCCACTAGCAACCTGTTTGATTGCACTTCTCTTGGGGTTCCTTGAACCATCTGGAAGTAGTTCCATGCGAGAAGGTTGCTCACCTCCCTCACCTGCAATAAATGTATCATAACAAATCAAGCCCACTAAAGGTCCAGAAAAATTGCAGTCTGTATTCCATGTACAAAACATTTAACAGTAAAGAGGACCGTATCATAGTCTCTACTCAAAATAATTGAAATACAAAATCACAATTCTCAGAAAATTTCACAAACAGAGTCTTAATAAAAAAAAAATGAAAGAAACTGATCCAAGCACCAAAACGAAGGTCCAAAGAATGTGGTACCAGTGGCACTGAAATGATGGAGAAACTAAAATAAAAACTAACCTGTATTTGATTTTCCCCCGATTTTGTTCATAGCAATAGCAAGGGTGGTGTGAGCTTCCAATGATATAGAACCATAACTCATTGCACCAGTACAAAACCGTTTTACAATCTCACTGGCTGACTCAACTTCATCCAGAGGAACCTTTACATCTGCCTCCTTAAACTTCAGAAGACCCCGCAAATTGCAAACTTTATTAAGTTCCTGGATGCGCTTGGAGTATTCTTTGTAAGCAGCCACACTGTTAGCTCTGGCAGCCTCTTGAAGATTTGCAATAGCAAGGGGATCATTCAGGTGAACCTCACCTCCTTTCCTCCAGTGATAATCCCCAGGATTGGGCAGTGCCACAGCCTGTGCACTTCCAGGAGGGAAAGCACGAGTTGGGAATGCCATCGCATGCAACTCAAGTGCATCATAAGCAAGCATTTCAAATGTTGCACCCTCAACTCTGCTTGGGGTTCCCGTAAAACACCTCTGAATCACTTCTGATGAAAGACCTAGAGCTTCAAAGATTTGAGCACCCTTGTAGGAGGCAAGAGTTGAAATTCCCATTTTAGCAAGAACCTTCATCATCCCATAGTTGCTTGCTTTGAAGTACTTCTTGACAAGCTCCTCCTTTGAGTGGAATTCACCATTTGATTTGGGGGGAATCTTTCCATCGACCTGCAGTCTCCAAATTGCCTCTATAGCTAAATATGGGCAGATAGCATCTGCACCAAATCCAACAAGTGTACAAAAATGATGCACTTCTCGAGGCTCGGCAGATTCAATTATCAATCCAACTTGAGTACGCTCAAGTTTTTTAACCAAATATTGATGGACAGCACCAACAGCCAAGAGGGAGCTCACAGCGACACGCTTTGGTGAGAAGGCTGCATAATCAGGTAAATGACAATTGGATTAATAACAGCTGTATAAGCAAGTAAACGCTAGTGTAGACCAAGATGCTAACATAGCAAAGTAACTGTTTGGGCTAAATATTAGCTGTCATACCTCTATCAGAAAGCACCAACATTGTATAACCCTCCTGAATAGCATCGTGTGCCTCAGCACAGATTCTATCCAAGGTCTCCTCCAGACCCTTCCGACCCTGTTCTTTGGAATAAGTGATGTCAATAACTTTGCTCTGCCAGCGTCTATAGCTCATCTTCTTAACTGCTTCCATCTCTTCGATCGATAAAAGCGGCCCTTTAAGAGAGAGACGATGGCACTGCTCTTCTGTAGTTTCGGTGAGATCACCTTCTGGCCCAATCATGCATTCCATGGAAGTGACAATCTTCTCACGAATAGGATCAATGGGAGGATTGGTGACTTGAGCAAACATCTGCTTGAAGTACTCAAAAGTAAGTTTTTCTCGGTTTGACATCACAGCCAAGGGAGCATCATTACCCATTGACCCAAGGGCCTCAGTACCATCTTTTGCCATAGGCAGCAACAGCATTTCCAAGGCCTCAACAGTGTAACTGCAAAACGGTAACCAGACTCTAAAGTTATATACAAAGAAATCAAAGACAAAGTAACACTTGAAGTAATGTGTGATGAAGAGTTGCATACCCAAAAGCCTTCAGGGGGGCCAGCAAACCATGAATGCCCATGTTCTCCATGTCTTCATCATGGTTGGACACCTGAAATTTTTATGAATTATTATCAATCATTGCGTCTAGTGATATATTAGACAAAACAGGACTTAAAAGATATTGGACTTACAGAAGCCACCCCAGGAATTGTAGGAACAACCCGATCAGATTCTGGAACAGATTCAACTATATCTTTGAGCTCAATCTTCTGCCTTCTAAGCCACTCACCATAAGGCCTTGCTAATGAGTACTGCTGTTTCAGTGCTTCATCATCCACTACAACATGCTTCTCAAAATCCACCAGAAGCATCATTCCAGGATTAAGTCTTCCTTTTCTGCACACATCTTCAGGTGGAATGTCCACCACACCAACTTCACTAGCCATTATCACCCGACCACTATGAGTTACATAAAACCGACCCGGACGTAATCCATTCCGATCCAATGTAGCTCCGAGATAACGGCCATCAGTAACTGCAAGTTTTTGTTTCAGCAAGCACAGAAATTTAGTAAAACTGTGACTTAAGAGCAAATCAAAAATTGAAAAATAAATCCAGAAGATTTACATGAAATAAGAGCAGGCCCATCCCATGGCTCCATTAGAGCTGAAAAGTACTCATAGAAATCCCTTCTTTGGGGATCAATATTCTTGTCATTTTGCCACGCTTCAGGAATCATCATCATGACAGCTTCAGGAAGACTTCTTCCAGCTCTAACCAGAAGCTCAAGGACCCCGTCAAAAGCTCCTATAGAAAGAAACACATCCAGTTAAAGTGAGTTATACAGAACCTCTTACCCTATTCCTCAAAAAAGAAGAAATAAAAACATCAAATCATCCACAGAAGTGCAACTAAAACAGGATCTGAACAAATAATTGAGACTGAAAAAACGACTTCACTCTTATAGATATCTAAAGCAGCTTGAAAAGAGTTGATCAACTCCCAGGGACACATCCATTAGCATGCCCATGAGAAATCACTCCTAATTAATATTATGGTTAGTGACATGCATACCAGTAAGATACTAACAGAAGCTTACCTGAATCTGATGAGCTGGCATCCACAATCGGAAGAAGCATCTTCAACTCAGCTTTTGACAGGTCGAGTTCCTTGCATTTCAATAGACCTTCTCGTGCCTTCATCCTGGAGAGAGAGGAAAGATACAGAATGTCAAGGTCAAAAGCAGTATAAATCTAAGGCATTTCAAGATGCACAGCCATGCACAAACAGGAGAAAGTCAAATCCCAAGTCTTAACATAATTAACATCAGTCAAGCAACTTACCAGTTTACATTGCCTCGGAGAGTATTAATTTCCCCATTGTGGGCCAGGACACGCATGGGTTGAGCACGGTCCCAGCTTGGAAATGTGTTCGTTGAAAACCGAGAGTGTACCTACATCCAGTTAGAAGACCCAAATTTGTCAATTGTATGTACCGCTATTCAAGATATAAGGAAGTACTGAACAAAACTGCCAAGGTGAAATTGTGTTCAGGGCACTTCAATATCAGCATACTGCAGTGCCTTTTGGGAGATAATATTTAGACCGTAGACTAGCCTGACCAAACACAATTTCCTTCCACCACAATTTCATAAGTTTCAAGCTCAAGAGCACCGCACCAAGTTTTGCAAACACGATTTACTTGATAATGAAGTTCCTTACCAACTCACCCATGGCATCCATCCAGCATCCAAATTCAAATAGTAATCAAGGGTGTGGAAGAACTTAAGAGATCATTCAAACTTCAATGCCTCAGAAGTCATTCCTCAACCTTGCATCTCGTCAGTTACCAGTAGTGCCATGCTGTTCGTTGTTGAAGCATGGAGTTAGTGGATAAAAAGAAAGTGAATGGATGAAAATATTTACCAGGGCCATGTAGCTCGTAAACCTTTGATTGCCAAGATCTGCATAATAATAGTCCTTCAATTGATCAGGCTTTAGCTGACCTTTGTAAATAACAGTCCTGCAATAACAACCAAAATTAATACTGTAAGAAGATATGATCATTAAAAAGAAAAGATTTTACTGCAAATACACACCTCGATGATAGAGAACAAATATAGAAATCCTTAGCACCGCCATGTTGAAGGTTTAATGCGGAACGGATTGCAACCATGGAGACCCTCCTTAGTATGTACATCTGCAAATTATACAGCACAAAAGATTCAGATTACCATTTACAGAAACAGAAACATGTTCCAAGCAACACAAATTATGAAGTGAAGGAACACAAGAATTATCCAACAAATTAAATTTCAGACTACCAAAACTAACAATTTCTAACTCCGTCATGATCGATCCCAAGCCTTAATAGAGAGGAGGGCTACAGTAGGTTGACAATCAGCGTAAAATTTTTGTCAAAACCAAAAAAAAACTACCCAAACCAGCAAAAAGAAGACTATGTCCTGTATGATTCAAGGGAAGAACTTGCTTATCCATGAACTATGAACCTGGCAACCCAAGTCCTACCAATGAATGTACCTGTTGCTCAAAGTCCGCCTTAGACCTAGGAGTCGGTGTAAGGAACACCTGCTCCACCACTGGTTCTGTTTCCAAAGCAGACTTGCCCAATCCACTGTTGTTTGTTGGAACAGAACGCCATCCAAGTACAGTATGTCCAAGTGACTCCGCGACCTTCAACAGCATGAAAAAAAAAATGTGATATTCTAACGTACTAAGAACTTTAAAACAAGTTTGGCTTTCTAACCAAATTAACAAAAAACTGCAATTACAAAAAGCAATTTGCAAACACAATATGGAAATGTTTGATCCAGTGTACAACAGAAAGAGAGCTGACAGAGTAGCTGAGACAGAAGAACATCTCTAGGAACTGAATTATCAAAATGATGAAAGTGCCAAAGCCCTGATATTTCACTTAGACTGTACATCCCCGTTTTTCCTTCTTTATTTTTTGGCTGGCAAAACGAATTATTCATTGTTTTATTGAGTCAGACCAATTAATAGAAACAGGATATAATCGGATTTCAGAGCAATTCCAGAAAAACATGTGCAAAAAGAACAGACGTATTATTAATATTTTAAAATAAAAAAAAAAAAAAGGCAGATTATGTGTGGGTTAGGTGGGTGTAAGGTGTTGCACACAGTTTACAAAAAAAGATCCAACCAATGAAGTATATATTACGTTTGAAAATTACCTGAGTAAATACAATTTTGCTTTCCTCCCTACGACTGTCAGAGGTAGGCAAGAAAAGCATGCCAACAGCATATTGTCCTGCTGGAGGTAGCTCAAATCCTGCTTCCTTAGCAGCCTAACACAAAGACAACACAATCAGCATACACCCAATTCCCTTTTCTGTTCTAGTTTGCTCTACCAACTTTATTAGAAAAACTACAAAACAGGTAGGAGTTTCTGCAAGCTCAGAAAATACACAATTAACCCCGAATTTGAAAAACTAAATTTGCAATTAAGACCCATTGGAGTGAAGGACCACTTGATTTAATTAAAACCCAAATAACCAACCCAAATTTGAAAAATTAAAATTCGTTTCAAGTAAACTATAATTAACGCAGAGAGAGATGATAAAGGTAAAAAAGCGAAACCTTATAATTATTAAAAAAATAAATAAATTCATTCCGCACAAAAAAAAAAAAAAAAACAAACAAACAAAAAACAAAATCTGGGAAAACAAAAACACACCTCACGGTAAAACTCATGAGGCAAAGCCACAAGAATACCAGCACCGTCACCGGTATTCGTCTCACATCCACAAGCACCTCTATGCGACATTCTCACCAACATCTCTATCGCATCCGCAACCTTAAAAACACCAAAAGAAGCCATATAAATCATCAAAAAATATTTCCAAAACCACATGTACTATTCCCAAATCTAGAATTAATCGAATCTCTCACCGTTTTGCGGCTACTCTCTCCAGACAACTCCGCCACAAACCCAACACCACACGAATCCTTATCAAACCTCGGATCGTAAAGCCCCAGTGGCTTCTCTGGAACATTCGAGAATGCCGATTTAACCACCACTCTCAGTTTCGGCTCTCTTCCGGGTCCTTCCGATTGCCACAAATGTAGTCTCCTCTCTGAGGATTTCAATTTCGAACCGAAAAACCGATTCTCCAAAACACTCGACCTTCTCAAAACCGAGCATTTGGAGACTCTGTTGTTATTGTTCCTTCGTCTTACAAGGGCGACATTCAATTGATTGTTAACCGATGAAGAACGGTTGATTGAAGGTAGCAGAGACGATGAATTGGTTCGAAGTTGAATCGACGAATTCGAAGTTGCAGACATTTTTCAGATCTTTTGAGATCGAGGCTTCTTTTTCTAGTTTTCTCTATTTTTTTCACAAATCTGGATAATTTTTAAGAAAAAAATTGAGATATAAGATTTGGAGAAAACGAGGAAGAGAATCTATTTCACGTATAACAGAAGAGAAATTTTATCTACAGCGGATTCTCCGATATTTGTATAATGAGTTTCGAACAAATCACGAAGGAAGAGTGATAGAGAGAGACGAGAATCACAATAACGATAACACCGAAACTCAAAAGATCAGATTCAGAAACTAATCACCGAATAAGAAGGCGAATTAGAGCACACGAGAGAGAGAGAGAGAAACCGACTACAAGGCTCTCGTTCCTTTTCTCCTGGCATAGGGAGGCGTGGATTTTATAGAGACGGAGGGAGAAGCTCGATGTGTGAATTGTATGGGACCCACTAATTTTCTTTTTCTTTTTTTTTCAAGATTCCATTTTTTTTCTCCAATTTTTACCGGTTCTCCCCTCCAATTTTTTCCCCCCTTCTCTCTCTAGGTTGACGTGACAGCTCAAAATTTTCTGTCTGTGCCACGTGTACCGTTGCCCTATGCGGCACGCGACAGCCGCTCACGGTGGGACCAGAGGGCTTATTGACACCCTGGACTTTCCTCAGCCGGAGCAAACCTCTAGCTTCGGATCCGAGCCTACACCGCTGTTAAAAAATTGTCTATATATTCTGTCACGGGTTAAAATTAGGGTTTACTTTCAATTGTTTGCCCTCCTGTTTCTATGGGCTTGTCATCGGGGTGGGTTGGGGCATTTGGTGGCATGGGAGAGGGTGGTCAGGTGGCACCAAATGACCATTTTACCCTTGTTTGGTAATCGAAAGAAATAGTTGAATTAAATAAATGGGATACATTGCCTTTGCCCCCTCTTATTCCAATTATATATGCTGAACCGTTTACATTATAAATTAATTTTCCAAATAAAATCAATAAATATAAAAATTTACTAATTGGTGAAAAATCTATAAAACGACAACATATCAATCACTGTGGCATTTTATGGATCCTATAGGAATACACACGCGAACAACAATTTAAATAATAATTATTTATTAACAAATCGATGGATTTACCTTTTATAACAAAATTTAATCACCGGATAGTAAATTTGTAAAAAAGAAAGGGGGGATTAGGTTAGGGTGGTAGTTGGCTACCTGAAGTGACGAAGGGAATGACCTACGAAAATGGTGAATTTCAAAGAAAAAAGGCCAAAACAAAAATTTGTGGCCGATATGTGATGGTGTGGGGCCCACTGATTCTGCGGCAAACAGTAACAGCAAGGTTGCGGCCAACAGTAATTGGTAGTTCATTTTTCTTCCTCTCATGACTTTTTTTTTTTCAAAATTATAACTTTCCAAAAGGGGCTCCAAAAGGGAGTTCAAGGTCGGCGACAGATTTAGGAATCCAGAGTTAAAGGTATAAAAATTTTAAAAAAAAATATAAACAAAATATATATATACTATTATTATTAAAATTTTTTGTAAAAGATATAGTCTAATATTAAAAGGATTATTTTTTTTTTTAATTAAATTTTAAAAATTAAAAAATTAAGAAGGTGTAATCGGCGACCCACGCTTACGTGTGCTCCGCCACTAAGGCAATAAATTGAATTTCGGGAGGTAGTGATTGTAATATTTCTTTTCCTTTTTTACATTTAACCTCGGTGGGTGAATATAATTTGATTCATTTCACACTTGAAATGCCAAAAGATGACAACTGTAAAAGTTTTTTTTTTTTTATTATTTAGAGATATTATCTTTTTTTGGGGTATCAAATTTCCATTTTATAGCATAGCCACTAAATTCATTTTTCAATTTTTAAGTTTATGCAAAATATTTAAATCTTTTTTTAGCGATGATAAGAGCAAGTGGTAAAAAAAAAAAAAAAAATAGTTGAAACCAATGATCTATTAAAATTAGCATAATTATAACTATATCACTAAGTGACAGTCAAACAAAAACGTAAATGCTAAATGTCTGTAGAATGGTCGGCCGGATAAATACTAGGGCTGCTTGCTTTCCATTGGTCTTTCCTGGTGTGTTGGAGATCCTAAAGCGAGTGCATCGGAAAAGTATGAGAACCAGGTCGACTTGCTATATCGAACCATCAAACTAATGTGTTGTTTAATGGAAGTGAAAATAAATTAATTATGGTCATCTATAATAATAGATAATATGGATATTATCATAATATATATTAAAAAGTACAAGTATTATGAGAAAATTACACTAGAAATATATATAAAGATTTAGTCAAATTTTATGCTAACTTGCATTTGAGATGAAAACCTAAAAATGCCTTTCGAGTGGTTATAATTAAGTACTACATATGGTTATTATCAATAAAAGCGAAACTTTATCTAATTATAATTAATTCACATTCTCAACAATATTGAGGAAATTAAATATTAGATCCAATGCGAAAAAAATTCTCTTTTAAGTACCTACATTTTAACATGTTACAAGGTTTTTTAAATAGGTCTTCATAAATATTTGAATCAAATTAATAAAAATATGATTTTGGATATTTTAATCTAATAAAAAATTATGTTAGTTTTAAAAATAATTATTATTATAAAATTTTAATAAAATCTAAATTATTCAAAAAACCGAAGTTTGCTAACATTATTTACACTATTTTTTTTTTTTGGTTTACATTTATTTACACTATTCTTTCCTCGATTAATTCATATTTGCAACCAATAATAGGACATTTTTGGACCTCACATTGGTAAACAGGGTGCGGGGGTTTTTATCCACAAAGCAGTTGGCATTAATGAGGGGCAGTTATGAAAAAAGGGCAAAAAAGTTTGAAAACTTCTATAAGGACCGAAAGCGTAAACCAAAATTATAAGGACGCCTTGTTATCAAAAAGCTCAAGAAGTACGGCGCCGCTGTTTCTTCGAGTTCGAGCGTGTGAGGCTCGACGGTCTCACAGACACCATTCTGTGGGAAATGATGCGGCTGTTTTCTGGTTACGGAGTCATATTCAACAACCCCTTAGATGTTCGCCGCGTGTCCTTAGGTTCGGAGAAAATTTTGTCATCTCGAAACAAACAAACGAACCTTAAAAAAAAAAAAAAAGGGAAAAAGAAAAGAGAAGTGTTGAACAGAAAAACATGATTGAGCTACTACCACCATCTCACGCCCATCACCAACCCACACATTGTGTTGGGTAGGTGGTCTGGACGGGACCAGTGTAGGCACATTATTTATAAGTAAAGATGTTACATATTTATGGCTCTTTCTTCGAATATTACTGGGTTTTTTCCTGAATTTCTTGCTTCATTAATCGTACTTGCATGTGGATCATCTATTGGTTGTTTGAAATTGGTCTTTGCATAACCACGTTGCATGAAGCATCCTTTATTAAACTTAACCAATCATCGAATATTACTGGGTGTTTTTTTTTTTTTTTTTGTGGCCAAAGCAGACCAGAATCATCTTATCTTATTAATTCAGTTAGAAATTAGCAATTTTTGGCATTACAATATTTTAGAAACCGAATCAATAAACAAGTTAAGTACCCTGTCAGTTTATTGGTTCATTGATTAAATCGATCAGACTATTTTTTAAATCGAATGACATCATCACGATATCTTATATATAATAATTTATATATTATATATTTTAAAATAAAATAAAGTTCATATATTTTTATGCAAAATAAAATTGTTCTACCTTTTTCTTTGAATTGGTTTAATCGGTTTTACTGGTTTTGACTAATTTGAAAGGTTCTGATCGAGTTTGATTTCATCCGACCTAACAGTGAAAGTCGAATAGGACTATAAAATGATTTTCAGTTAAACTGGTCGAAGCGACCAGTTTAGTCTGATTTTAAAAACACTGGTTAACTCTAAAGAAATTATTTTGAAAGAAAAAGAAAACATTATTTTCCTCTTATTAGGATCAATTTTATTGAAACTAAGTTGAGAAAGGACTATGAATAATAAGAATTAACTCTATGGTGTAACCATGTAAAGGGCAAGCAAATATTAAATGATTAAACAAACTAGAACATCTTGAGATAAGATCTAGTCTTTTATGTTAAATTCAAAATCTGACTATCTATCTAAGAATTTTCTATAATATATCTTTTTTCAAGTTTTGTGAAATAAATATTTTTAAAAAACTTAAACTTATGAAGGCTTGTGTTATTAAGTATTTTATATTTTAAATAATTTTAATATTATTATCTCCGTAAGTTGTAAAATGCTTATATCTTCACCATGATGGGTATGCAAGTGTGCACCGACCCTACTTCTATTAGAAATAAGAACATTATTTGTAGACTTTTGACTTTATTTCATAGATTACAAAATTAAATGCATTAGTCTTTCAACCACACAAAAATACGTGACCATCACTTCTACCAGACCTTGAGTTCTACTCAGAAATAACCGGTTAAACTTTTATTTTCATTAAAACTAAAGATTTTATTTTATTCTGATTAGAGTAAGACATCATTAATCAAATTGTCACCTATTATATTATTTGGTGCCTTTTATTTCAAATGTTGTAAGGCAGCAACAAATAAGATATTAGATCTTATTTATTTTCGAGTTGAAGGGATAAAATCTTTTTATTTTTCTTATTTTTTTGATTGAATCTTATTTAATTATATCTACTTGTATTTAAAAAAAAAATCATTTATGTTGTACATTCCCACTAGTATAGTAATTAAGAAATTAGAGGGTTTTTATGTCCCAGAAAGAGAGTAATAAATCAATTTGACATAATAAGAATTGTGCAGAAAACACATTAGAAACCATAAATCTAGTAAAATAGAAGAGGACAAGATGCTACAAATGCATATCCCTGTCATGTGGGCAACGTGATCTGACGGTGATGAGACAAATTATGAAACATCACCATTCACCACACCACTGTTGTCCCACCCCATGCAAAATTTCAAAACTAGTGAAGTGAGTTCTTTTGGACTTTCTCTTTGCTTTGAAAAGTAGATAGAAGATAAGTGTTATCATTTCCACTGTGAGAAAAAAAGAAATTGTTGATTTATTGCAACCTATAAAAGTGACATTTTCATTTCTTTTTCTTTCGCTGTATTTTCTGGACATAATTTTGTGAAAATGAAAATGTGTGTTCGGCCAGGATAAGGACGTCGTCTTTAGCCCAATTGGATTCTGACCTTTTTTCTGCAATGACGTAATGTATATATCTTATCTTCACGAAGAAAATAACAATATTTTCTGCAAATAAATTTATTATGTGTCTTTTTTTAAATAAATTTATGGAATATACATTCATAAAGCAGTCATGGGTTCTCATTATTATACACAAAAATAAATCTATGGAATATTTTTAATGGGTTTATTATTATTATTATTATACACTACTACCATTATGAGAAAAGATTATAAAGTGATAATTATTAACAAAATAAGAATAGAGTATTTCGTAAGAAAATTATTAACTAAAAAAAGGGCATTTGTATTTCTACTTTCTAGAAGTTGGATTTATCAAGAAGGTTCAGCAAGTCGTAGGTTTGAAAAAAATGAGGAATAAAAGGATAAAGCAAATCACCGCCGTAACAAGTTTCATGTAAGATGCTACCATTACAAGCAGAAAAATATTCAAGTGAAAAATGGAAGACCAACAACAATAATTGCTGTTAAAAGGTATTCGAGAAAACTAAAAACTTAGAAAGAATGAGAGGAGGAAGACAAAAACATGAGAACACGTGTCATATGACAGCTACACTGTAATAATGGAATCCAATAAGTGACCGTAATCCAATTCTGACAAATGAAGACCTTGTTTGTGTCCCCCCATTTGTCAGAGAACGAAAGGTTCATTATTTACACCACAAAAAAAAAAAATTAAATTTTTATTTTATTTTATTTTATTTTCCTCGTTCCATTTCCATTGCCAACACATCAACAAGAGTGGTGGCACAAAGTATTGTTTGATCCATTGTCCTTTGTAAACCTCTCTTGTTTAACTTTAATGGAAGTTGGAGCTACTCTCTTCCTCTCCCAACATATTGCCAACATGTTTTCCAATTTTTCGTTTAAGCTTTTCATTTCTTCTATGGAGTTTAGAAGAATTTTCTAATTTTAAGATTTAGCTATTAAATAGACAGATTTTATACAAAATTCCTTGTGAAAAAAATTAATATTCTTATATAGTTTATTTAGTGACCGAGCTCCTCTTTATTATATAATTTTAAAATCTAGAAACCTCAAATTAAATAAAATAAAATAAAATAAAAATTCACACCTTCCATTTCATAAGACTCTAAGAACATAATATATAATATTTTTTGTACAAAGAGATTCAATCAAACAAAATTGAATTGAAAAGATAAAAATAAAGAGATTTTATCAATTAAGCTGTACTGAGGACGAACATAATATATTTTTTCCACTTTCATTGTCGACCATTTCTTGTTGGGTAAGTAATTGGATAATTGAAAACTCGTATGCAAACAAAGGCCACTCACCAACATTCCCTTTTTACAATGTTATAGAAAAAGGCCATGGCCGAGTAATGTTATCGCCTCCCATTTTGGAGATTCTCTAACAAATAAAATAATGGCAGAAAGCAGCAAAGGCCCCAAGAAGTGAGAGAGGTGTCATGCCAAGTATGGGTCTCTATACGATGAGCTTTCACATTCATAGAGTCACTTTGGGGTATAGGGGTCCCATGACTCGAACTTGATGGCACTTGGGATACCCCTTGTTTGGCCAAGCGATCCTCGCTTCTCAGTTTTTTCCTCATTTTCCATTGATCGGTAACTCACATGACATTGGAATTTAAAATCAAAATATAAAATAATTAAAATGATCTTGATTATTGAATGTTCTTAACGGGTATTTGCTAAAAAATTTTAACCATCAAAATTATACTATATTAATTTTGTTTTTTTTTTTTTACTTTTTAATTATTAATTTTATTTAACTCAAATAAGAAAAGCTAATTTTAATAATTCAATGTTTTGAAAGTGTTTTAAACACCATAACTTTACTTTAATAATTCAAAAGAAAATTGACGAATGCCAAACTTTTTGAGGCCCTATAAGCTACCCTCTAAGATAGCGTACGAGATCTTGAAAAGAGAGTGTGACATTTATATAAACCTAAATTTTGGAATTTTCTTTTAAGTTGCAGGATCGGACTCAGCTTTCATGATTTTTTAATTTTTTGGAATAAACTACGAGTATTCAGCAATCACTTTAACTTTACTAAATTCGGTTCGAGTCGAATTAAACTTTTAACAGACAACCTATTTTTTTCATACATTCAAATTCAATATTTCACTTAAAGGATATCAATATTCAATTACTGGGCCAACTATGATCTAATCACTTGTTGCAATGCTCTTGAGTTGTAAATGACCTAACACTTACCCACTCTAAGTATGCACATTGCGCCCCTAAACTTCATCAACCTTACTTTTGTGGGAATTTCCTCATTTAAGCATCCTTTAATTTGACCATAATTAAATATTGTCTACACAAAAGAAGACCTCTGAAATGTCTTTATAATTTCCTGGTGCGACACTCAGTTGTTCTTCCCCTTCCACTATACCCTAATTAACAACATTACCTTTGTCAAGTTTCCTCATACAAGCATTTTTCAAAAAATAAGTAATTTTGTGCCCACATGAATAATGTTGTTATTTTCACAAACCTGTGATGTGTAACATTTTTATTGAAGTGTGCTGTTCAAGAATTCTATTTAAAAGGAAAGTTTTAAAAGTAATATTATCCGATTAGCTTTTTAACAAAATTAATATAATGGTGCCATATCATGACTAATTTGTGTATTAGACAATCATATTGTTTAGATTATTTTCTATTTTTTTTAATTTTATAAATAAAAATAAAAATATTCCCACTACTTTAGGAAAGAATCAATTAGTTATCATTTTTTATTGCTCAATGCTGCTTTTTTTTTTTTTTTAAAAAAAAAAAGAGTAATAAACTCAGAGAATAAATAGCACTAAAAAATGAAGAAGATAAGAAGAGAATCAGATTATTATTTTTTACACTTAAATATTACTTCACATATGCTTGGAATACACGAATAATGCAAATGGGTGTTATTTTCTTGACCTACTTTACCCTATCTAGAGATGCAACGTTTGATGTGTCCTTACATGTGTTCATTGTGATCACTAGTAATATACTTCTTAAATATTCCAATCCAAATGAAAAGCAGAAGATGCTTTCCTTCTTTAAATAGCTCATTCGGTATACAAAGTATTACCTAATTTAATATGAAAATAGGAAGAGAGTTGACGTATATATATACAATCTTCTCCTTATATTTTGTAAAAAAATTATTTTCACAAATTTTAATATTATCAAAAGAGTAACTCTATAGTTACGTAAAGAATAACATGCTTTCCCTCTTTGGAAAAAAAAAAGGCGCTTTTCTGGGGTTCTTTGTAAGCGTATTAATTAAGCACAAGTCATTTAATTAAGTCAGTAATTGTGGGACACTCCCAATCCCAACATTAAAGGAGTCAAGAAGAAGAGATGGAGCATCATAATCATACACAAACTCTTGCCTGTTTCACCCAAACACAAGGATATTCTTGTAATCAACTTTTTTAATCAAGGAATAACTTTTATGACCCTTAGGTAGACTTTATCTTAGTCCATCCAAATCACCCTCTTAAGTTTTTCTAGTGAGAATCTTATGCCACAATAATGGAAAGTACCTTGCCCTTTTGTGTCTTATGATATGCCATAAAGGTCTAAATGCAAATCTTTGATGCATATTGTGACAAATAAACAAGAAAAAAATTGTTTACAAATATGCATTCACACCCCCTTACTAGAATGGTATTTTGTTAAATTTAGAACATGAAGATTTAGATTAAAGTCATATATCTCGATGACCCAAGTTAAGGATTGTGACCAAATTAAGGGTTCATATTATAATATCCTCATCTAATTGTCTGGTCCGAAAATATATATATATATATATATATATATAGAGAGAGAGAGAGAGAGAGAGAGAGAATAAAATGTATATTTTGCATCATAGTGAGATGTATAATTAACCATGTAATACTTATTTGAGAAAAAAGAAAGAGAATTGGAGAAAGAAAGTTGGATGTTGCTCACACAAGAGAAGGAATGCTCACACGGCTTAAATTGCCCAAAAAGAACATAACTATTACCCTCCTTTTTAACAAATCGATCATGTTTCATGACGCATTCTCACGCTTTCTTCTCCATTTTTTCATTTGGTCATGTTCCATAAGCTTCGTCTAAGGAAGAAAATTGGCTACAAGATGGTAGGGATTTTGATTGCAATCATTCATCGTTACATCCCTTTTTTTCTTGTGGGGTTCTAAATTCCTCAATTTCTTCCCTTTTTGGCTGTTTGTGTTTTGGGATGATAACGTATGCTGACGCATATCTTTGCACAAAATTTGGGTTTTAGTTAAAAATGTATTTAGAAAAAATACACAAAAATCATTTTGTGTGAGTAGAAAAAAAAATCATTGAAATTTAGAAAGAATGCACAAACATTACATCTCATTGTGCAACAGATTTTTAGGAGAGAACCTTTGATTCTTAAAGTTAATTGACATGGGGCTTGACATCCTCTTTATATAAACCCTCGAAAAGATTGAGTTAGTTCATAATATATCTGGGAACAAATTTGAATTTTAAAGTAATTCTAATACCATATTAGAAAAGAATTTAATTCACATCCTAATAAAAAAAATTCTTATATTTATATATTTAATCAAAAGATTAATTTAGTCCATATGAGATTTAACATGGATGGAGAAAAAAAATGCAATTATTAAAAGTTACATCTGTTCTATTACAGAAAAATAAAGGTTTAGTGACGGATTTGGCGATGAAAATCTTAAAAAAATTCGTCGCTAATACGTTTAGCGATGAATTTAGCAACAGAAATTTTTTCGTCACTAATTTTAGGAACAGATTCTGAAATCCGTCACTAAAACTAACAACAGATTCCACATTTCATCGCTAAATTTCCCATTTAATATTTTTTTTGTAGAGTACGTTCGCCTGCCGGCCGGCCGCCATCCACCACCGCCTCGACCCCCTACTATTTGCCTGCCCATACCCGCACCCCGCCAGCCCTTGCCCGCGCATGAACTCATCCCCCGCTAATTTATTTTTTTGTAAAAATTGTGCTTTTACCCAGATTCAAATATGGATTTAAGGGATTGTCTAGAGTGCTCTTTTGTGTATATATTAACATTAAATAAGGGATAAGTTCTACACTTCTATAATTCAACTAGTATTTTACTCTTTAAAAAAATAACGAAATATAAAATCTCTCTCTAAAACAAAATATATTAGTTTTCAGTGAGAAAAAAAAAAAATCTATTCTAACTTTCTCTCTAAAACTAAATTCATTAAATTTTTCTGTCTACAAAAAGTCAATTCAATTTAAATTCTTCTCATTTTTCAAATTAAACATGTTTTTTCCCCTCTAAAAAAATAATAAAAGTTTGTTTTTCTCTCTTTCTATTTCAACAAGTTTATTTTCTTTGTTTAAAAATTAAATTTATATTCTTTCTCCCAAATTGTACACATTTGTTCTCTTCCTCTAAAAACTTTAAAGTAATTTATATTTTAACACATTGTATTTTTTTTGGTAAAACTGAGTACATTAGTTTTCTCAATTTGAAAAATCAAAACTTTTTTCTCATTAGAATTAAATACGTTAATTTTCTTTAAAAAATTTAAATTATTTTAATTTTTTTCTCTCTAAATACATTGAAATTAAAATTTCTATTTGTACAAAAACTAATTTTAATTGTCCCTCTTTAAAACTAAACAATTATTTTTTCTTCATAATTAATTTATTTTATATTTCCTCTCTCTAAATGCATTGGTTTTGAGTTTTCTTTCACCAAAAAACTGAATATTATTTTTTTTTAAAACTAAGTATATTAGTTTAGTTTGTTATTTTATTTACCCATTTTTAGGAGTGTTATTACCTATATTTTATTATATATCCAACTTAAATTTTGCTTTCCAAATATGAGTATATATAAAAAAAAAAGTTACTTAGCTAATCTTTAAACCCTATTAACCTAAATATACAATGTCAATTATAATTGGAGTGGGATTTATGACCCAATTAAAAACTTTATTTTTTTATTTGCATAAATTATTCAATTGTACACTTAGTTAAATTATGATAACGTTGTTGGTCATGAGTCCTCAAGGCATCATCTTGAAATATACATTTTTTTTTTTTGGTTATAAAAACAAAAAAGGTTAAAAAATTACTTTCCTTTCTTAGGGAATAGAATTATTTCAACAATTATTGCAAGATTTGTGATGATGCTTCTGCCAAATTGCAAAGAAAAGATGTCCCAACCCCATTTAGTGCAATGACCACAATTTAGTTTAATTAATTAATTTCAGGAATATAAGAAGGACAAGGATGTCTTACCCAATTTTAGGTGACACCCTAGTACAAGAAAGTTGATGTCATTGGTATTTTTCTAAGTGGGTAAGATGCATTTGTATAATACTTAATTTGGAATATTATATACTGCCTATTTAATTTAATATTTAATAGCAATTTTAAATTAGACTTTTGTTTTTAAACATAATTTTCATTTATATCAAAATATTTATGTCATGATGATGATATTATAAGAGATTCTACATAAAATAAATACTTTCTAATAACGTTGTCGGTGTTTACAAATTATAACCCATTTAAATCAAAATAGGTATTTTTCTTGGCCCTCTCAAGTCTAGGGATCCTTGAGAGAATTTCAAAATAATAAATCCAAGATTCAAAGTTCCCTTTTTATGTGACTAATGCATAAATGCAATAGTCCAAAGAAAGCAATCCTTCCTTCTTATGTCCACCGGAAATACATGAAGATGAAACTAAACCACTTGGCAATATAAATGTATAAACTTTTGTTTCATAAATAAAACAAATATTTCATAATAAATATAAAATATGTGATTCTTTTGAGATAACCCCCTTCCTGGTTAGCCTTAGATTTTAAGGAAGTACAGTTGCATTGCCCTTTTTCTCCCAAGATTAAAAGAAAATGTTTTGTAAAAAAAAAAAAATAGCAATACTCTTTTAATTTAAAAGAAGAGAGAGTTTGGTGCAACTTTAACCTTAAACCCCACCCAAAACCAAAAATAAAAAATAAAAAAAAAATAAAAAATACTAGTTTTTCTTACTAACTTGAGACAACCTCAACCAAACACCAGAGAAAAATTAGAAATTACAAAGGTAGAAACATATGAAAATTTGGTTGCGGAGGTAGGTTTTGATACTAACTCACCAACTTTACCCAGAAAAAAAAAAAAAAAAAAAATACTAACTCACCAACCAAAGCAATGGAATCTTAAGACCTAAACGTTTGTCAAGTTGCAATCCATTGAAAGCGACATATAAAAATGGTAAACCCTTTACCAATCACATCTCAGAAATTAATCAAACTTTACCATATCCGAACCTAATTTCTCTAATCCGAACCTGAGGTTTGGTATTGCCTCATTTACCATGCAAGTGAGGAGGAAAGAATCAATTACATAGCTTTCATCGACGCGTATTATTATACAAGTACAGAGGGAAGGGCAAGAAAAGTGAGAGAAACTCTCTCTCTCTCTCAGAGTCTTTTATGGCGTTTTTCGTGAGCTTCGCTTTTGTTTATTCTTTTCTCATCATCATGTTCAAGGAAAAATGGGGACAAGAGTAAAATTCAAAGGAGAGATTTTAATTAATTAACATTTAAATGAATTAAAGATCACGCAAAGGGTATTGACAATAAGATGTAGATATTAATAAAACTTGGTTTTCAAATATTTTAATTTTTTTAAACTTGCACAATGTTAATAAGTCTGTCCTCATAGATAGTTCAAGCGTAGAGTCTCTTCACTTTCATCCTCTCTTTTTTGTTTCAATTCTTTTTGATTGTATTTCTTTATAAAAAAAAAAAAAAAGATACAAGTGGAACCTAAAAAATTTGTTAACAAGTCTATAATTCTCCGGAATCAACAAAAATTGAAGCTCTTTGGATAATTGTTTACACATATTTCCTATATTTTTATTTCTCTAATTCATAATATATGAATTAATAATATTACGGTATCTAAATACCATTAAAATTTTAAAAATATTGTAGAAAATTTAAAATTTTCTACTACTATTTATTTTTTAAAAATATTTTAAGCTCTGCCTCCGTTTGCTTTTTGTATTTTATATTTGTATTAATATTTTAATTCATTAAGTTCAATGCATCAAGTAAAGAAATCAACCCGAAGGGAGTGCTGGGTACTTCAAAATCCCAAATGGGGCATAGCAAAATCAGTAAACCAAACTTCTTACAACAAATAAAATAATAAAAAAAATATTAGAATATGAATTAAAATTTGCATTGTCGGTCTGCTTCGTCGATGGTGGTGTGTGGTGGTGCTTTGGTTGATGCGACGAGTGAGCCAAAGAAAATGCATTGAAATTAGGAAACCAATTAAACAAAATTATGAGTTGGTACTTACAGTTACTTGTCCACCACCCTAATTAAAAACTTAATTATTTTTTATTTATTTATTTTTTTTAAAATTAATATTTAAAATCATATTTTAATTAATCCATTTAAATATTTACGAGTAGAGATGATTCTTTTAATATATTCTTTTTATTTTTAAATTTAAAATTTAAAATTTAATTAAAAAATTTAATACTCGAACTTAATAAATTGACGCTATGTAGATATTTTTTATTTGTTTAATGTCTTGTAATACGATGACATATTGTCAAACGTATGCAGGGGACCAAGTGTAGGTAGGGGACCATGTGTGTCTGTACCAGCTCAAAAAAAAGTATACAAACAACTACAAAACAAAAAATAAATAAATAAATAAATAAAGTTTCTAAAAAATCAAATACATTTTTCTAGTACGTGGGTGCATCAATTATATAAATAATTTTTGTGTTTAGTTTGAACATAATTGGAGGCAAGTGTTTGAATAGATCTCTCTGTCTAGAGTATAAAAAGGAATATATATATATATATATATATATATATATATATATATTAACAAAAATCTCTATATCTGTTTTATTTTCTCTTTTTCTCTTTCAAAAAACAACTATTCAAATCATTTGAAAAATATGATAAATATTAATTAATTATTCTTAAATCCACAGTGCTACACTCGTTACAATCAATATTGGTGCTACTTTCTACAATTTTTATGAGTTTTTGTAGTCATGGATTTACGTTTTTTAAACGTGATCCGATGTTTATAGATTTTATCATCTCATCTAATGAGAAATAATGATATTTGAATAACGATTTAACAATTATAAAATCTATAAATATATATCTATGGATCATGAAAATTTCCCTTGATACTCTCAGACGAATTCAAAAGGCATGCAAATCCACATGAAGATGATGCCTTTAGCTAACATTTAAAATGTAAATGATTTTGTAATTATACAAAAAAAGTTTTGAGTTTGCGTTTTGCATCTAACATTTGTTTCACCAACGGAAATTGCATAATAATTTAAAAAAATTATTAAAAACTTTATCATTATATGGAAAAAAAAAAACTATGCTATTTACTAGGTTCTCTAGTTTTCATCTCCCTCATTGTTTTCTCTTGAAACTATGGACATGAATTTTCATATCTTTGTCATTTTTCCTTTGGAGTTAATGCTATAAATTCCAAGTGACTACTTAAGAGAAAATGACTTTTCAAGATTTTCAAACCCTAATTGGAACATCTATTTGGCATTTGGGCTTGTGCACTCATCTTATCTCATCTAAATTACAAAATATTATCTCTTCACAAAGTTGACTAGTCCAAAATGCGGCGAAAGGCCAACCTCATTCTTTTCTATAATAATATCTAAACTTTTGTACTTCAGTGGAAATTAGTACTCCAATTTATTGAAATCTCTCCGTTGCGTAATTAAATTAAAACCTTCCATAATTTTTTTGGTAACTCTCGTTGATATTCGGAGTCATATTTTGATTAATTCAGTTCGAACACTCACAAGTTTTATTTAGAAGAAGAATATAGTTTTCTCTGTTTCTAAATTTTGAATTCAAATTTACTTAATAGATTTATCACCTCATGTCATTAGATTGGCTGCCTATCGATAAAATCATAGACAATTGGTTTAGTGGTCCCTTTGCTAAGGCATTAACCATGGGAGACCATAGGAAAGAGATTTAAAACAACAAAAGTTAAATGCAACCTATCGTCCGTCATCGATCAATCCTACATTAATGGCTTTACACTGAGTTAATTAATTTTCAAAACAATGCATTTTCAACTTTAGTGTTTTGTCATGCATTACCTCTGCAAATGAATCAAGTGCCTCAAGCAGAATTTAAAATCACTTTGGCTCAAATAAGGCCAAATTATATGACATATTAATCAACAAACCTTGGTACTACCTTAATAAATCTTTTGTTTCTAATTAATATAACAACAAAAATGCGGCAACCTGCCGCGATCGTCTCCCTTAAAACAAGCAAGATTTTGGCTTTTTAATTTTGGGAGTGGAGTAAGATCCAAATCTAGCCTAGACATGGAGTTGGCTGTGTATGTGCCCTGTCTAGAGGTGGAGAGGTCACAAGAGCCATAAAGAGTCGCACCAAACTCGGCCAAAGACATTAATTATCTAAGGTTCTGGAAAAGACCAGACAACTCTCATACTACTACTGATTTATCATTCAAATTATGACAGAAATAATTTTTTTAATAATTAATTAGTATTTAAAATGATATTCTGATTAATTCAGTTCGAGTATTGTTAGATCCAATTTAGGAGATTTATTTTTTTTCATTCCTAAATTTCAAATTCAAAATATGATTAAGAGATTTAACACGCTTAGTGAATAAATCGATTATCCATTAATACAATAAAAGTAAATTTTAATCTTATATTTTTAATATTACCCTCGATGAAAATTAGATCTATTTTAAATTTTTTGTACTACACGTTGAGATGTAGGCTTAATATCCCCTCCATAAAGTGTTTTACAAATTGTCATGCTGCCGTAGGCTTGATCCTAATTGAGCAAATTTAGGGTCTGTCCATCATACTTCTTTTTTTTCAAAACGCCCACTTGATTTCTTGCCAGCTGATTTATTAGAAAACGAAAGGGCCAAATTTAGTCAAAAATTGAAAAATAAAATGAAGGGTCGTTGGCCGTTTGATTGGTTGAGGAGTCGATGCTTTACTCCTTTGTGATTCTTAAGGGTCATGTTCATGTTCACAGGGGTCCATTCAATTTGCATCGGCCTGTGTTTGTCCCCCAAGGGTTCCGATCATGCCACGTGCAATTAATCGACGGTCCAAGCTCTTTAAAGTGCGAGTGAATCTCACGCACTAATCATTGAAGTGTGAAGGGAACGAGGCTTCGAACCCTTTTCAGTTCCTAGACAACACTTTCTCACACTTTATCGTAGTTTTTGTGCGTACACGCGCTTTGAGCGAGTTGGGGTTTAGTAAAAATCAAAAAATGGAAGTTGAAGTTTGAAGGTATAATGTCGGACGTTGTAAGAGCACGTGATTCGGATTTTTTTTCCTCGGATCCGACCTCACGTGATCAGATACCATGATTTGATATTTTTCTTTTCTCAACCAGAGATACAAATGCAATAATATAGTCAAGACCACTCACTTGCAGATATATTTTTATTATAATTTTTTTATTTAAAAAATTAAAAAATAATATTTTATTAATATAATTTTAAAAAATAAATTAAAACACTTTACTAATGAATTAGTAAAAAAAAAAAATAAATAAAATCAAAACATTTAATAAGTTTTTTTAGTATATACATTTTAGTCATTTCATCACTTAAAATGAGATATATAAGATAATTTTTGTGTAATAATATTAAATAATACTTTTGTTAGACGTGGATTATGACTCCACAAATACTGATTCCTTACTGATCCAAGCGGTTGCCGTCAAAGAGACATGATACCTACAAAAACCGCCGGTGAGTGCTCCGGCGGAGAAATTCCGACACTCAATTCAAAAAGAGCGGTTTTCGTATGAAATGAAAAATAGACTAAGAGCTGAAAAAAAGTAGTTCCCAATAATTAGTTTGCCAAGAGTGTAAGACCTCGAGAACGTACCTGTTCTGGAGAGTTTTGAGATATTTTATACATTTTCAGAGTTGGGCGCAGCCGTGATGCCCCAACCCTACCTTTCTTATCAAGCTGATTCGAAAATCTCAGGAATTCAATATTTCGAATTGATTGTGATCCTCATCCTTTTGGAAAACTATCGTAATGTTGGAAAGATCCATTTTTTAACTGAAAAGATCTCAAGGAGCTGTTCTTAGTAAGAAACAGGAGTTACTAGAATATTTTGACATTCCTTCTGAGTCATTAGAATCGTTACTTATCGATCGGTCGTTCAACCGACAATAGGTTCTCAGGACTCCTTCGGTTGAGGAGCCGTTGATTGGATACCCGATTGGAGCGATTAACTTCGCTTACCGAATATCATTCGGTTGGTTGGGTGGTTAAGGCCCTATCGTTCTAGAGATTTGAGCGACTGAGACCCTTCAGCAGATAATTGTATTTAAACCTCAACCGATAATTATCTTTCGTGGGCTTTCTACGTGGGCCTCTCTAGGGCGGACTCATCAGATCTGATTCTGAGATTTTTTCTCATCATTTGCCGCCAACTCATGGCTCTCTTGCCGAAGAGACATCATGAGTTATGACGGTAGAAAAAAGGCACGGAACATTTTAATATGATCATAATCGCTTCGATTTCCACGAATCGCCTTCTATATGCCTCATGAGGGTTCGCATTCTTTAAAGAATAACGTATTTTGGCTTTCCTTTTTACTGCTTCTCTGATTTCCCCCTTTGAGACCCATTAAAGACACCATCTCAAAAAACAATGGTGAAAACACCCATTTCTTGGGTTTTTTCGGGCATTGATGACATCGTAAGTATTATGTCTCGGGAGGAACTCCAAGAGGTGCAAACCGAGATGCTGATGGGAGATAATTACACTTAGATATCTACCACGGAAGCTGACAGAGCTGACACAGCGATGAAGTGTTGTGTTCCGATGTACCTACAATTAGTTAGGTATGGATTGAAAGTTCCATACACGGGCCCCTTCGCAAAGGTATTGTATTGTTGGAGCATATTATCGACTCTTTTGATTCCAAGTGCCTTGCGTTTGGTGGTTGCAATGGCTTCCTTGTTAGGGTTTTGTCCTTTTCGCTTCGATTTTGATATTCTATTATCTCTCTTCATTTTGATGAGGTATGGAAGCAGTTGTTCGACTAAGGGTTGGTATAAATTACAGACTCGTCCTGAATCCAGCTGGAGATTCTACTATAAAAAGTCTATTGATAAGAACTGGACGCAAAAATTCTTTTACGTTGAGTTCTTGGATAGGGACTGCTTGCCCTTGCTACCCAAAGACAACAGAGTGCCTTCTGTGGGGCTGAAGCCCCCAACTACTTCGAAGTATGACCGTTTCATTTGGTCAATTGATGGCTATTGCAAGTCTACCGGTCGGAGCGTATGGGTTGAGTCGTTACTAGATAACCAGATGTTGTCCTTGACTGGTTTGCTAATCGGGAAAAAGAGAAAATTTGACAAGCTCCTTCTGTTGGAGAGGGAGAAGGTCGAACCAATTGATTTTTTGAGTTCTCTTGACAACGTCGTGTTAGAGAATGTTACGGTTGATAAGCTAATTCGACATAACATGAAAAGGCCTTTTCAGGAGAGCACCGGGGAATCTGAGGCCCTGATTGGATCTTCTTCGGGGGCGACTAAGGCCCTTCCCAAGTTATCGCCCCCTTTGGTGAAAAGGAGGTTGATTTCCTCCTCCTCACCTGCATTGGTAGTTTCGTCCGATCGTTTGGCCCCAACAGCAATTATACCGATGGAGACTACCTTTCGGATGAGGGTAATCTATCGGGTGGGACGGGCGTCGGTGCAGATGAGCTAAGAGAGGCTAGAGACTGTCCCCCTACCGGTGTCGGGGTGAGGACGAGTATTTCTCGGGTTGTAAAGGGTGCAATAACAGAACCTTCCTCCGCTGTCCCAGTTTGGCCTGCGTGTAAGGGAAAGCGCAAGATTCTTGAAGGGGTAACTTCTCCATCCGCTATCCCCATTCGGTCTTTCGATTGTAAGAAGGGTTCAAAAGAACGAGGAATCGTTGCAGTCTATGCTAGGGATACGCAGTACAGCTACATAGACCTGGCAGAAGCGGAGCGTATTGCTGGTCAATTTAACTTTCATCGTTGTGAGCCCGATCTCCATAGGATATCTTACGAACAAGTCGGTGGGACTCTTAAATCCTTAGGCTTAATGGTAGTACTTTCTCTGTACCTTTCGGGTTCCTCTTCATTTTTTACCTTTGTTAACTCAATCTTCTTCGCAGACCATGGCCCTTGCTCGATTTCAAGGTCAGCAGGGAAGGCAGATAATAAGCCATTTAGAGGGGTGTCTTTCTGAGTTAACCCGTCTGGCTCGAGCATAGGAAGAAGTCCTTATTTCGAAGGAAGAGGTTGCGAAGACTGAAAGCACGTCCGGTACGTTACTCAATCAAAAGGAAAAAGAGCTAGAAAGACTTCGATTGGAGTTGGCCCAACGTGAGGTGCGTCTTCGGTCGGTCGAGAAGTTGGCTCAGTTTCGGGAGGAGTTGTTTCGAACGGCGGAACGTAGAATAGCTAAGCTCGAGGAGTCTCGTGCGAGGGAAATTACTATTCACAAGGACTCCCAGAGCAGACTGGCCGAGAGATTGAAGTGTGCCAAGGAGATAATCTGTTGTATAGGTCTAAGTGATGCCTTGCCTCCAGTCAAAGGAGAGGCCAATACTTGAAGTCCTGCTGCATAACTTCCACTTGAGATTCTGTACTCATCGGCCTTTGTTTGTTTAATGAGAAATTCTTATTTTTTTGCTGATAAAAGTCTTCTTCTTTTCTGATTGTAATTCTTATTGCGTTGTCTCAGCAGAGTTAAGGGGACTTAGGTTCTCTGCCCGGCATGGAACTTTTGGATGGGAAAACCGTTTGTTGGTTCGGAGGGCTGCATTTCTTATCGACGAGGCGTACGAACAACAGAGGCTGAACGACTGAGACCTTCTGAACGATATGAAATCTTTAAGTTGTGGGGCGCGTCCATCCGTCCACAGAGTTACATCCCCTATTGACGACGCGTACGAACAATAGGAGCTGGATGACTGAGACCCTCCGAACGATAGGAAATTTTTAACTTGTGGGCCGCGTCCACCTGTTTGGGGAGTTATATCCCTTATTGACGACGCGTATGAACAACAGGAGATGGGTGACTGAGACCCTCCGAACGATAGGAATCGGATGTGGAGTTGTAAAAAGTCCGTTAAATAAACGGCTTCAATAATTCAGGAAATACCCTCGCAGCTAAAAAAAACACCATCAATAGAATCTGATGATTACTTATGAGTGGAAGTAGAAGGCTCCCGTTCACATGACAGAGTCCCGATTCCCGACGGCATCCTGAATTTGATCTTCATATGCTTAGTGCTGGGCAAAGCCTTTAAGGCATTCAGACCCGGTCTACCCAAGATGACATTGTAGAGCGAAAAAAGATCCACCATATTGAATATAATGAGAGCCATCACATGATTAGGGGGGCGTTTCGAGGGTGACCAGGAGTGAGATAATACTCTCAGGGCATATCCACTCACCTGAAAGCTCCTTAACTGGGCCTGCGTGGGGTTGGAGATCGGTAGAAGTGAACCTCATTCGTCTAAAAGTATCCCGATATAAAAGATTACAGCCGGCTCCTTGATTAACAAAGATCCTTCTAATTTCGAATTCCCTGATCTTGGCAGTTACCACAAGGGGATCATGCCGACTTGGGTCGATCCCGATTAGATCTTCATCTGTAAAACCGATGATGAACCTCTTTACCCTTTGTCGTTTGTCGGCGCTCGCTGCTAGGACTTCTTGCGATGCAGGGGAATTGCCTTCAGGCAATAGAAAATCAGCTTGATCAGGCATCTAGCCTCATTTTCTATTGGTTCATTGCGGATCTGGAGTATTACCCCATCCCTTCTGTCGGTCGGGAGTCGGGCAGCTTGGCGCTCCTCCACCTGGTCACGTCGCGGCGGTTCGCGCCGTAATCAGCGGGGGGAGCTCTTTCCCTCTCGACGATGAACTCCTGTAGCCTCCCTTCATGCACTAGGAACTCCAGTTTGTCCTTCAACTTCTTGTAGTCATTCGTCGTATGACCATAGTCACGATAAAAGTGGCAGTACTTTGTTCTGTCCTTGTTGGAGTCGTCCTCAATCCATCGTGGGGGCCATCGGACGTACGGTTTATCTCTAATGAAAGCTAAGACCCGGCCAGGGGTCTCGGTCTAGTTCAGCTGGATGTAGTTGTTGTACCTCCTTGGAGGAGGGGGTTTTGCTCGATTCCTTATGGACAGAGACTTCCGGGGTGACTGGTTCCGCTCTTTCAGGACAGATTGGTCTCTCATGTGATCGGACGCTTCAGCGTCTTCGACAACAATGTACTTTTCAGCTCGAGCATAAAACTCTTGGATGGTAGCAGGGGATTTTTTCGTAATTGACACTTTTATACCGAAAGGTCGTAGGCCTGTTAATAGCGCAACTAGTGCAATCGAATGATTTAAAGAAGAGACCCTCATCATCTCCGCCTTGAACCTTTCCAGAAAATCCCTTAGGGATTCCTCTTTCTTTTGGTGCTGTGATAATAAGACAGTGGACTTCCTCTTAACCCCCCCGCTTATTATGAAGTATGACTCGAACTGTTCGCGTAGTTGAGAAAAGGTCTTTATACTCGATGGTGGGAGAGAATTAAACCAGGTAAGTGAATTTTCCGAAAGAGTAGTAGAAAAGTGTTTGCACATGGCCGCGTCAGACATATCTTTAGAGATCATCACAGTTACGAAATGGGCCACATGGTCCCGAGGATCCGTCGTCCCATTGTATCGCTCCATGTGGGGTAGAAACATGTTGTGGGGCATAGGCTCTAAGGAGATCTTGGGGTTAAATGGTGAAGCGTGAGAGTAAGAGGAGATTTGGTCTCCTTGGGGGTTGGTCCGTCTAAGTTCATTGGCAACCAGTTGCTCGATCTGCTTTCGAAGATTGTCGGGGATTAGTTTGGAGTTTTCAGATGCTTGGCGACGTGGGGGTGATGGCTGTCGCTAAGGATGCCTAGATCCTACGACAGAAGATTGACCTTCAGGCCTGAGGGCGCGGCTAAGGTCTTCTAATTGTTTGCTCATATTCATAATTTTGGACTCCAACCTCTTCATCTGGGGGTGGTTGACTCACTCCGAAACAGGGGCCACAATTGGTTGGACGGGGACTGCGCATCGTAAGGCCTGTTCTTGACGAGGTAGACCAGGGGAGGCCGCTTGATCATGAGTAAAGTGATCGGGCACCGCAGGAGGGGCAGCCTTAGAGAGTGTGGCAATGCGCCCTTCGACAAGAGGGGCGGTTTTGGAGGATACTCTAGTTCTCAGAGGCATGATTGTCAAGATAACAGGAGCTACTCTAGTCTGTTTCCCACAAACGGCGCCAATCTGTTGGAGGTGGATTATGGCTCTACAGATACCAATTCCTTGCTGACCCGAGCGGTTGCCGCAAAAGGGACACGATACCTGCAAAAACCACCGGAGAATTCTTCAACGGGGAGACTCCGACGCTCAAGTCAGAAATAGTGGTTTTCGTATGAAACAAAAAATAGACTGAGAGTTGAGAGAAAGTAGTTCCCAGTAATTAGTGTGCTAAGAGTGTAAGACCCTGGGAACGTACCTGTTCTGGAGAGTTTTGAGATATTTTATACCTTTTTAGAGTTGGGCGCCGCCGTAATGCCCCAACCCTACCTTCCTTATCGAGCTGATCCGGAGATCTCGAAGATTTAATATTTCGAATTGATTGCGATTCTCATTCTTTTGAAAAACCATCATAATCTTAGAAAAATCACTTCCTTAACTGAAAAGATCTCAAGGTGTCGTTCTTAGTAAGAAACGGGAGTTACTGGAGTATTTTGATCTTCCTTCTGAGTCGTTAGAATTGTTACTTATTGATCAGTCGTTCGACCGACGAGAGGTCCTCAGGACTCCTTCGCTTGAGGAGCCGTTGATTGGATACCAAATCGGGGCGATTAACTTCGCTTATCGAATATCATTTGGTTGACTGGGTGGCTAAGACCCTGTCGTTCAAGAGATCTGGGTGACTGAGACCCTTTAACAGATAATTATATTTAAACCTCAACTAGTAATTATCCTTTGTATGCTTTCTACGTGGGTCATTTTAGGACTGATTCATCGGATCTGATTCTGAGATCTTGTCCCATCAACTTTATTTATAAACTATTTTTTGTTTTTATTATCTTTTGTATCATCTAATAAAAAATTTTTATTTATATTAATTTTGATAAAAATTTAATTTAAATTCTTATTTTTCATATATACAAACTTACAAATAGATATAATTTTTTTTTTTGAGAAAACAATAATTAAAATATGTAAGAGATTTGAAACAGATCACGTAAAAAGATTTGGAGGATCTCTTGCTTATTTCAATGGACTTGGGACTATGTAATCTATTCTTTCTCATGGTTTTAACACAATTTTAATAATTATAAATATTAATTAATAACAAAATACTACAAAAGACCGCAAAGATTCCAATGACATCTTCACGTCATGTAAGATTCTCAGGGGTTCTTAGCAGTAAAAATAGCAAGTGTACAAGACCATATATATTAAAAATAGAGATGGTAATTTGTCTCAAAACGGATGGATACCCCCTTCTACCCATTCGGTGGAGGTGGATACGGGGTGAGTATGGGCGGGTAAGTGGTTTGAAATTTTAAAAAAGGTCAAATAAGGTAGGGGTATAAGTTTTATATCCGTTGTATATCTTATCTGACCCTTCACATACATATCTTCTATTAATTGTAATGTTAGTTTGAAATAAAATAATCTAAATATAATTATTATTTTTATTTTAATATAATTGAAATTGATTTTAAAATTTTATTATTTATATTTTGATTAAAAGATATTATTAAATTAAAATACTAATAAAATTAAAGATCAAATAGATTTAAGTGAAACATAAGTCAACTTATTATATAGATGGATAAACTCACTGGTAGAGATGGGTGAAGAGTAAGATATAAAACGTTTTACCCGTTGTGGGTGAAGGGTTGAAAATAGGTATAGAGTTTTAAGACGGAGGGAACAGGTAGGTTTTGATCGGAATCTGTCTCCATCCGCTCAATTGTCATATTATAAGTATTAATTAACAAAAAAGTATTACAAAAGACTGCAAAGATTCCAATAACATCTTCATGTCATGTGAGATTCCTAGAGGTTCTTAGCAGTAAAAACAGTAAGTTTACAAGACCATATACATTAAAAACGTGATTTTGAGTTAGTGGCGAATAGGGTTCCGAGTCAACTCTTTGGATACTTAAAACATAATTTACTAACTTATTAGTTGATACGAGATTAATTTAATATATGAAGAATTCAGAGAAATCGAGGCTGTATGAAATTTGATATTGTAATAATTTATATATGTATGTATGTATGTATGTACATACATTGCTTTTATCTTTGTCCGGAATGGTTTGTTTTATCTTCCTATTGAAAACAATGGAACTTCGATTGAAATAATAAGATATGGGAGTATCGTTAAAAGTGGTTTGAATATATGTAATGAAAATAAAAAAATCCATCGGTTATAAGAAGCGAAACCTTAAATATAAAAGATTTGATGAAATATTAGGATAAATCGTTAAAACTCTGAATGTAATTTATCCGTAAATATATGAATATCAAAATTTTAATTGAGAATATGATTTTAGATAAAAATAAGTGATATAAGAGAATTCGAATCAATTAAATCATCTTGCTTAGTATTTTAAATTTCTATAGATAATTTATTTTTATTTCTCTTTTTTCATTATTATTATTTTAATTTTTAGTGTTATTTTTTTTTTATTTTAAAATTTTAATTTTAATTTTTTTCTTTTTTCTTTCTTATATTTGTCTATTTTAAAATTTAAAATTAAAATTTATATCGTTGTTCTCATAAAAAACTATGGAACTTGTAGGATAATAGCGTCTCCATGCTCTAAAAGGCTAAAATCCAAATGATTTCATCACCTACCGGCAGACACACAGACTTCAGGTTCATTCGGCCAAATGCAAAGCTAAATTGGCCCCGCAACCATACGATATCAAGAAAGAGAAGATTTCCATATCATAGTTTAGAAACTTGACCTAGAATTTTGCTTGTTGAAGATTGAGTTCTGTTGATTTGGCCCCCACCTCCCTCCCTCCCCCTCCTCTCTCTCTCTCTCTATCTAGGTGGGTAGGTGGGACGGATGGTGGAGTGTAGTAGGTTGGTTAAAAAGTGGCCGATATACCAGACACTGTGTGAGGGTAGCTGGCGAATTTGAAGATGGTAAGGCAAGTGTTTACCCGACTCTTATGATTAAGATTAGCAATATATTAAAAAAAAATCACTCTTAATCATCACAAATCTGATAAATGTCTTCCCAACCAAACACCTGTACAGAATTCTTTTAATCTTTTTAATCTTTATTCTCACTTTTTAATTTTATTAATATGTTATTCTGCTTTCTATGATTTCATATGCAGAACTATATCCCCTCCATCTTTTTTAGCTTTTTTTTTTTCATTTTTTTAAAAATTCCCCTACTGTAGAGGAAAGGTTGATCTAACCAGATTCTTTAGAATATGATATGTGTTGTCAATGATCGTTTGCGTCCCTAAAAAAGTATATGCACATGAGATGCACATGCGGTGAAGGTCCCCAAAACCAAGTCATCATTGACTGCCTAAAAGGAGAAAAAGGGGGGGGGGGTCGGGTTCTTGCTTTAACAATCACTTGCAATGATCTTACAACCACATCTCCCTTTATGCCCTTTTGCCGAAGCCCAAAAAAAAACCTGTCACATTTAGTTTCACTGTTTGCTTTACAAGCAACAGGAAATGGCTGCATTCAGACTTAAAAAGAAGCCTACACAGTCTATAGTTCTCATCACTGGAAACAAATCCAACAAGAAAGTAAAAACTATGTGGAAACAGACTATGCTATTCTTATTGAGAGACATGGAAACCAACTATAAAAGATCGAAAATCATTATTGTCAATTCCTGCACAAATACTTGTCCTCGAATACAGCCAAAAACCACCGAACTTCTATGAATACACTGTACCCTTTTAATTATAGGCTTCAGATTCAAGTCATGAAATAAAAAAAAAAAAAGATTTGGGAGAGCTAACTCTATAACAAGCTCCACAATACTCGATCGGATTAGTCGGAGTAACCCAAATACAGTCAGTAAAACCCAAAAAAAAAAAGCAAATTACAACCAAAAACTTGCTGGTGCTCAAACCGAAGAGTTCTTGACTTTGAGCTTGGATATCTCCACAGGAATGTGGGGGGCCCATAGCCTTGCAAAAAATCTCCGCTAAGCTCACTTTGGCTAGGTAATAAAAACTGTGGACCATGCATGAAAGTGACAATATCTCCATATTTAGGACAAATAGATGCTAAAGTTAATGAAAAGGATTCATAACCTTGGTAAATAAATTGCGGTAGATTGGAGATTCTGAGCAATGTGGTAGGTAGTGAGCATAGGTGGTGGTTGAATCGTGCGAAACATAAGCCACGAGTGATAAATCACAAACAAGAAAAGGCCCACTAAGGTGGACAACTTTGTTAACAACCACACATTTGTGGGTAATGGACATTTGATAATCAACATGGAGGAAATTGTTGGATTCTTGCACCAAATTAAGTTGTGGCAAATAAGATAAGATTAGGAGTGACAAGCTTCAAAGTATAGTATACAATGTCAGATTACCACAAGTTTGAGTGAATAGGAATGAATAGCAGCTCTTCAATCATCCCCAATTCAAAGAAAAACCAAGACCTAGCACAGAAGCATTGAGACATGGGGAGAAAAAGTGATCTGAATTTGGATTATCTAAACCTCGGTGTCAAGAAAGCCTGTCATCAATCCAGAAACCATTTGCCTCGCAAAAGGAATGTAACTCAAAACTGTACCCGATATAAACCTTTAAGCGAAATAACCAGACAGCATTTCAAGAACTTGCAAAAGAGAAAGGAAGCATATGGACTTAAGACCCCAATGGCAGATGGGTGTGCCTCACAACCTCTTCATTATCTAATAATGAATTAACAAGAAGAGAAGCAGTACCCACAACCTTACTTCAGATATGCATGTCTAGTGCTATCCAATTGGCTGCAGAAAGTACACTACTTTCACCACCAGATTAAGTCACATATATTAAGATCAATTCCTTGTAAAATTCACCAATATTTCTCAATAACAAAACAATGATAATATGTGCATTTTCTGCTGATGACTGTGTCAGTCAAATGGCCTCAAATTGTGTACATCATTTGGTTTTACAAGTTAGAACAGAAGCCCAATTCTCTAAAGAAGACAAGCACTTGAGCATGGATTGGCACATGTCATCACTGACAAATTTTCCCACCTTTCCTTAATTTTTCAGCATATTAACCTAGCTACCAGAATAGAGTAGCTATCATGGTTTTCAATAATGATCAGAGAAAATAAGATTTGACGAAGAGTACCTTCAAAATAAAAATATATAACAAAATGATTATTTGCACATCACATGAACATTTTCTACAGATTTGCATGAAAGCAAGTCAAAATGAAAAAGGAGACAACTTCAAAGTTTTTTGTAGGGATGTCGATTTGCCACGTTTCAGAATAATAGTGACAAAGGGCCACAACTTAGATGTTCTGCACATTTTTCAAGGCTATGAAACGAAGTAACATCGATGCCCAAGAGGCTGCAGTTACCCACAACCATTCTTGTGTTTTCGATGATGCGACCTGAAAGTTGAAAACTCTGAGAAAACTGACAATTGATGGCAAATTATTTAAACAAAATGAGAAAAAGATCAAGTTATTGTGCGCATTGAATCTAAACGTAGATTCTTTTTAGGCTAAGTAATCACTCAGGGAAGGGGGAATACATTCAGACTGTTTATATGATGTTTTTAGTGCAGTTCACGTAGCCAAGAAGTATTCAATCATGTTTTTACAGATACCGCAGGAGCTCGATAGGGGACTTGTCCTGACAAGAATTGAACTGATCAATAGATCAGTTGACTGGAGACTTAAAGCATCATTCAATACCTTCAGTTTCTACCATAACTAGGAAATTCATTAGAATTCTTTTGAAGAAACTGTAAATGAGAAAACTTCCAACTGGATCAAATCCCGATCATAAATGGTCCTAGAAAATACACCAAGGGGAGATTGATCTATATAGTTCACCAACTATGGGAGCTTGATTACCACATTACTCGTGGTATGGAAGTCAAGTTAAAAAGTTCAAAGATTCAACAGAAGGGTTATTTTTTCTACTATTAATTAGTCAAAAGGTTCAGCCACCACAAACACAAACTCCTATTTTTTCTCCTCCATTATCTCTCCAAATTCCCGCCCACCTTGTACCAATTTCCTTAGCTATGCTTTGTTTAATTGCTTCTAATGTCTCTATTTTCTCATCAAGTTTTCTCTTATCCCAACACTTCAAGTCTCCAATTCACCATCGTTGCATCCATCCCTCTCTTCTTTGAGTCACAAGGCAAAAGAAACCTTTTATTTGGAAGAAATTGAATCAGGGATTTTAGCCCTGTGATACTGACCACACCGGCCCTTCTAAGCAGGCTCATTTGGAATTTCCACTGAGTGCACCACGTGGAGAACAAGATGGAGACGTGGCACCACCCAAGTCTCCTGTGTACAACATTCGTACCCCGTGACACAATCAGCACTGTTCACCAGACCGTAAAAACAAGTTTTCGATGGTATTGCGAAGTAGAGAATCATTTCTCATAACCTAAAAACCCCGACGATAAACCAAAGGCACAATTCTGTGTACGAGGCAAGCAATCTGTGCCGTCTGTACACATCTCTCGCGGAGCAGTCGAAACCAAACTTAGGGTTTCTGCGTTCGAGATCTGAAATACTCTGTTCAAATCGAACACAGCGAGAAGACTGATCTCTCCATCAACTTGTTTAAGTAATCAACAAGAGAATCCGAAGGAGCGCGAAGTAGTGGAAGAAGAGATTTGTGATTATGACAGCTTGCGCTGGTAAGGAGATCCAATACTTTCAATTTGGAAACCATATTTCATTGTCTGATTACGTATTGCATTTGGCCGGTGGCTTTGGTCCAATGTGGCAGACCATAATTCAAAAAAAAAAAAAAAAAAGATTGAGGGGACATAGTTTAATGATTTTGATAGATATTAAAATAGAGTTTTTTTTTTTTTTTTTTTTTTTTTTTTTGTGAAAAGAAGATGAATTTAATCCAGTTTACGTCCATTAATTGCTAAACTATTATTTAAATTTAACTTATTTTATAAATAAGTTTTAAAATTATATTTAACTAATTTTATAAAATAAAAGAGATGAGCAACCACAAGACTATGAGTTGAATCGGGCTAAATGGCATATGACACCACCATTTTGCATTTGTTTGGATAAGGTTCATGCTTACTGATTTAGCAACTTTCCCCACATACACATATTCTGGATTACTGATTTAGTTGAATTTTTGCAAGCTACCGGAGCCAAAAATATGTTGTTTGTAAGATCTCCCTCTCTGTCTCCTAACCATTTTTAATGAAATTTTTGTTATAGATTCAATCCTTTTTTTTTTTTTGGGGATAATTATGAACAGATTTCACATACTATGCCGGTCTCATTAACAATAAGCATTCTGTAAAATCGTGCTCTTATAAAACCTTGAGTTGGTAGTCGTGCTTTTTCATTATAGATTGAATCGTAAATCATGCTTTTTTTTGGGGCCAAGACTATAGGATTTGGTTGTGATGAAATGTGCCAACAATTAAACTCTTTATTTTTGGCCTAGTATTCTGATCGACATAGAACTTGTGGGTTGCAAATAAATGGATAAGAAATACAGTCATGCACAAAATGGTACCTAAGATAGTCCACTAAGCCTGGTACCTAAGATACTCCACTAAGCCTGACACTAGATCAAGCCATAGCAAAGTCTCATAGCTACGGAGGCCCAGGGCGGTTAGGAGAATACTTTCTTTTCGCTAATGGTAATAATTTAAGTATACAAACAATAGGAAGGGATATTCTTTTGGCCTTGCTTGGTATCCCCTTATGTTGCCATCCCTTATGATTCTATGGACTCTCCCATCCCTTAGTCTTGAAATTCCAAACAATAAGTTGGTGGGCATCTAGAGAGGATTAGAAGATAATGGTGTGAAGTTGGATTAAAATATAATGGCATCATAAGACAATTGGACACATTTCAAGAATAACAATTGGACACGAGAAATAATATGCATTACAAATTGTAAAATGTAAACGTTTAAATAAATCTTAATAATCGTAATCTCAAACAACTTCCAAAAGGGTGATTATAAGAAAATACCAAATCATTGGTTAATTATTTGCTTGATATTCATGCTTCTAGCTAGGGCAACAATTGGATGTCCAAGTCTGTTTACATGTGTAATTTATAAATGGCAAAGAAGAATTTATGTTTGATACCATTGAAGTTTTTATTCAAGGCTACACAATCTCCACGATTAGGTAGACATTAAGATAATGACCAAAGATTTTAGTGATAAATTGGGTGAAGGAGGATTTGGCTCAAGTTTCGAAATAGTCATCTTATTACTATCAAAATGTTAGGTAAGTCTATGCCAAGTGGGCAAAATTTCATTAATAAAATTGCTACCATTGGAAGAATTCACCACATCACGTGCAACTAGTAGAATTTTGTGTTGAGGGGTCAAAGTGCTTGTATATGACTTCATGCCTAACAGGTCCATATTTCCTCAAGGGAAGGGAAACACCTTTTTGAGCTGTGAGAAGATATTTGATATCTTTCTTGGAGAGACAAGAGGAATGGAGTACTTGTATAAAGGTTATGACATGCAAATCCTACATTTCGTCATCAAGTCTCACAACATTTTCTAAATGAAAATTATAAATCTAAAATTTCAGATTTTGGACTAACTAAATAGTATCCAACTGACAGTAGTATCGTTTTTTTGATTGTTGTATGAGGAACAATATGTTGTATGGTTCGTGAACTGTTCTATAAAAACATTAGAGGTGTATCATATGAAGTCGATATTTATAATTTTGATATACTGTTGTTAGATACGATAGGTAGAAAAAAGTTTTTGAATGTAGATGCAGGGCATTTAAACTAAATTTATTTTCAGTCAAGTCAATGAAGTAAAAAAAATAGAATTGGAAGATGACTCCATTGAATATAAGGAAATAACGAAGAATATAGTTATTGTAGCATTGTGTCTCATACAGATAAAGCTTAGTGATCGTTTTTTTATGGACAAAGTTGTTGAGATGTTTGAAAACTACATTGAGCAACAAATCCCACTTAAACCATTCTTTTGTCCTCGATATTGTCCTAGTCGAGAATTATGGATGCAGTATACATATAACAAAATCTGTTAATTGTAGTTTGTATTATATCTATAAGGGATGTACTTTTGTCCCACATTGAAAAGGGACAGATATCTTGGTGCAACATATCTTTTTTTTTTCTCTTTTATAATGTGGGACAAAAACACATCTCTTATATATATATATATATATTACAAAGTATAACTAAGAGATTCTGTTATATTTGTGATGCATTTATAGTTCTCGACTGATGCAATATCGGGGGAGAAATAATGGTTTGGGTGGGATTTGCAGTTCAGTTTCAATAACTTTGTTCATGGAAGGACGATCACTAGGTTTTATCTGTATGCACCACAGTGGTATAATGATTATATTTTTCATTATTTTCTTATCCTCGATGGAGGTATCTTTCAGTTTTATTTTCTTTCTTTCAGTGACTTGGTTATAAATCCATGGTTGAAAGTAAATTTGGTTTGGATGCTTGCATTTGCATTTGAAACTTTTTCCTACTTACAATATCTAACAACATTCCAAAACTATAAATATTAACTTTGTATGTAACACTTCCAATATTTTTATAGAATAGTTCAGAAGTCATATAACCTAATATTTCTCATATAGCAGTCAAAGAAACGATACTACTGATAGTTGGATACAATCTAGTTAGTCCAAAGTCTGAAATTTTAGGTCTATAGTTTTCATCTAGAAGAATGTTGTGAGACCTTTGACGGGGTCCTTGAGCTTTTGGTTAGAGCTGGAAGAAGTCTTCCTGAAGCTGTCATGATGACGATTCCTGAAGCATGGCAAAATGACAAGAATATTGATCCCAAAAGAGGGCATTTCTATGAGTACTTTCCAATTCTAATGGAGCCATGGGATGGACCTGCTCTAATTTCATGTAAATCTTCTGGATTTATTTTTCAATTATTTGTCTGCTCTAATTCACTGTTTTACTAGATTTCTGTTCTTGCTGAAGCAAAAACTTGCGCTTACTGATGGCTGTTATCTCGGAGCTACATTGGATCGGATTGGATTACATCCAGGTTGGTTTTATGTAACTAGTGGTCGGGTGATAATGGCTAGTGATGTTGGTATGGTGGACATTCCACCTGAAGATGTGTGCAGAAAAGGAAGACTTAATCCCGGAATGATGCTTCTGGTGGATTTTGAGAGGCATGTTGTAGTGGATAATGAAGCACTGAAACAGCAGTACTCATTAGCAAGGCCTTATGGTGAGTGGCTTAGAAGGCAGAAGATTGAGCTCAAAGATATAGTTGAATCTGTCCCAGAATCTGATTGGGTTGTTCCTACCATACCTGGGGTGGCTTCTGTAAGACCAATTTCTTTTAAATCCTGTTGTCTTATATATCGCTAGACGCAATGATTGATAAAAATTCAAAAAAAATTCAGGTGTCCAACCATGATGAAGACATGGAGAACATGAGCATTCATGGTTTGCTGGCCCTGCTGAAGGCTTTTGGGTATGTAACTCTTCCTCACACATTACATCAAGTGTTACTTTGTCTTTGATTTCTTTGTATATAACTTGAGAGGCTTTTAGGGACAAAATAATTGGATTAACAAATTGGTCTACTAATGATGATGCAGAAACCATGTGGAAAGAGATGGCTAGTAATATTAAAAATATAGGCAGAGAGGTTCTAGGAGTATCTAAGGGAAGGGCTCCAATAGGCAAGGAGTTATGGTGATGAAATGAAGAAATACAAACTGTTATCCGAATCAAAAGAGAGTGCTATAGGAATCTTAAAAATGATCATAGTAATAATAACGAAACTTATGAAAAGTACAAAAGTGTAAAAAATGATGTGAAAAAGATTATCCACGAATCAAAGAATAAGGTATATAACGAATTATACAAGAGGTTGGTGACTCGAGACAGAGAAAGAGATTTATAGAATTGTCAAATTAAGGGAGAAGAAGATAAAAAATTTAAATGAGGTTAGATGTATTAAAAGTGAAACTAATAGTATGCTTGTAAGGAACGAAGATATAAAAAAGCGTTGAGAATATTTTGATAATCTGTTTAATGTTGAGAGTGCAATAGGTATAAGAAATATCAAGATATTGTAAAAGAGATTAATAGAAATTTTAAATGTAAGATTCGTTTTCATGAAGTAAAGGAGGCCATAAAGAGAATGAAGAATAACAAAATCATAGGATCTGATGATATTCCTATTTAGGTGTGGAAATGTTTGGGTAAATTCGACGTAGTAATGTTAACGGCTCTTATCAATAAAATTTGGCAAAAAAAAAATGTCTCAAATATGGAGAGAGAGCACACTTGTCTTATTGTATAAAAATAAATAAGACATACAAGGTTGTTCCAACTACAGAGGAATTAAACTTATGAGTCATACGATGAAATTATGGGAGAGAGTGATAGAGTATAGATTGAGACTGGAGATAAGTGTCTCAAAATCAATTTGGATTCATGTCAGGATGATCTACTACCGAAGCAATTCACTTGTTAAGACAGTTGATGGAGAAATTTGGAGAAATTTAGAGCGCAAAAAAGAGGTCCATATATGGTATTTATAGACCGTAAAAAGGCATATGATTGGGTTTTCAAGGACGTGTTGTTGTGGACGCTAATGAAGAAAGGGATTTTTTTGAAATACATTAATTTTATTAGGAATATGTATGAAAGAGATGTGATCAATGTAAAAACTTACAGGGGTTTGAGCGATAGCTTTCCTATTAAAATTGGACTACATCAAGGTTTGGCATTAAGTCTTGTATTATTTGCAATAGTAATAGATGAAATCACAAAAAATATCCAAGATAAAATACCATGGTGTATATTTTTCGCAAATGATATAGTATTGGTTGGTGAAAATAGAGATGGTGTTAGTACTAAATTAGAGTTATGGAGAATCACATTAGAGTATAGAAGATTTATATTGAATAGGTCCAAAATTGAATATATGAGATATATGTTTAGTGGTAATTATCAGGATAATGAGGAAACGATTAGGTTAGAGGGAAGAGAAGTATCAAAGAGTGAATGATTTAGATATTTTGGTTCTATCATTCAGAATGATGACAATATAGATGAGAATGTGAACAATAGAATTCAAGCGGATTGGATGAAATGGAGAAAGGTATCCAAAGTTTTTTGTGATCGCACGATACCATTACATCTAAAGGGGAAATTTTATAGAATTGTAGTAAAATCTGTACTATTATATGGTACTGAGTGTTGGACCATTAAACAAAAACAAGAACAAAAAATAGTTGTAGCTGAAATGAGAATGTTTAGATGGATGTGTGACAAAACTAGAAAAGATAGAATTAAAAACGATGAGATACGTAATAAGTTGGGAGTTAGTTCAATTGTAGGTAAGATGCGAGAATACTGTTTAAGGTGGTTTGGACATGTGCAATGAAAATCTATGGATGCATCTGTTAGGAAAATCGAGAACTTAAATATAAAAAATTTAATAAAACGTAGAGGTAGACTATTGAAAACTTGGATACAAGTTATTCGTAAAGACATGATAGTTATGAACTTAGTTGAGAAAATGGTTTTTGATAGGAATGAGTGACGTAGAAATTTCTGCTCTCTCTCTCTCTCTCTTGCGGTTTGAGGGAATCCAACATAATAACCAAAATCCTTCTTCTTTTTTCCCCCCACCCATCACCTTTTTTTCTCATTTTTTTTCTTTTTTTTAGTTGTTTTACCCTTCACATTTTTTTTACTTTTTTTTACTTTTTTTGGGTTTTTTTCTTCTTTTTTTTTTTTCACCCTTCGCCCTTTTTTTTCACTTCTTTCTTTTCAGTTTCCTACCATTTCTTTATTTTTTTTACTTTTTTTTTCCTTAATGTTAAGAGGAACATAAAAGAAAAGAAAAAAAAACAAAGAATGTTAAAAAAAAAAAAAAAACCTCTCTCCTCTCTCTCTCTCTCTCTCTCTCTCCCTCCTTATCAATGCTTTCTCTCTTCTCTCTCTCTTATTAAAAAATATTCTTTATAATTAAAAACATCATGCAAAAATATTAAAAAATATAATTAAAATTGTTCTTTTAAAATGTTTCTTAAAAATATTAAAAATTTTTTAAAACTATTTTTTAAAAAACATCTATAAAATTTTTTAAAAATATAAAAAATACAAATAAAAATGTTTTAAAAATATTTTTAAAAAACATCTATAATATTTTTTAAAAATGTTTTTTTAGTATTAAAAAAATTAAAATATATAAACATCTATGATATAAAATTAAAAAAAACATATATTAATCATTAACATATATATTTAATCATATAGTATAAACATGAATGGCAAGAGATGATTGTTTGTTGGTAAGCTGGACCTGATGTGGCCTTTTTTTTTTTTAGTTGGACCTGTTTTTTTTTTTTTTTTCCTTTTCTCTTTTCTTCATAAATATTAATAAAATAAATTAGGTAACTGATTTCACAGAATGCATGCTTGGAGTGGATGGGAGGACTCTTCGAGAATTTACTTTTATGCCTTTGTTTATTTTATAATGGATTTCTTGCGCTCCTACCATTATTTGGGAGTTTGGATATTTTTGTAAAATTAACTTCCCTTTGTACTTAAAAAAAAAAAAAAAAAATCTATGGAGGTCAATCATTGAGTACTTATTATGTTCTGCTGTGATTAGACTTTCTCTTTCTTAATGTCATTTGAAGAGTGGTGTGTCATGATCTTGATGATCGTGGCGTGGTGTATGGAAACCATTCTTCCATGTTCCTTATCGCTCTCTTTCTTTCACTCCCTATATTGTTCTTTTAAAATGTTTTTTAAAAATATTAGAAATTTTTAAAAAATGTTTCTTAAAAATATTAAATTTTTTTGAAACTATTTTTTAAAAAATATCTATAATATTATTAAAAAATCAAAAAATATAAATAAAAATGTTTTTTTTTAATTTTTTAAAAATATTTTTTAAAAAACATCTATGATGTTTTCTGAAAATGTTTTTTCAAAATATTAAAAAAAAATTAAAATATAAAAACATCTGTGATATAAAATTTAAAAAAAAAACATATATTAATCATTAACATATATATTTAACCATATAGTATAAGCATGAATGACCCCCTTCCACATTGGAATTTGTTGTCCTTACAAAGAATCAGAAATTACCAGAAGTAAAAATCACTGAAAATTTGAAATTACTGAAGAGTTGAAATTACCAAAAAACAGAGCAATGTACACCAAGGTATAGAAATCACCGAGAGGCAAAATCACCGAGGAGTAAAAATAAATTACCGTGAAATTACAAAAGAGTAGAAATCACTGAGAAACAAAATCACCTCTAAAAATTGTAACACCGACTCTCGGTGTATTCTATAGTGAATTCCATTTCATATATATATATATATATATATATGATATTTCTACTACTATGTTCATGAATTTTCACTAAGAAAATTTTCCTGGTAAATCAACTTTAGATATTTGATGGTAAAATACAAATCGGATCAATTTTGACTCAAAGAGATTCAAAATCTTAATTTCACATTAAATAAATTTAATTAGTTCTAATATAAGATTTTGGGTCTAGTGTGTAATTATGAAAATTTTAGGGGTCAAATTAGAATTTTTATAAGTCAAAGGACTTGTTAACAATTAACAAAACTTAAATGAAATGTGACAAGTGTATTCTTATATTGAACAAGTGTTATAGTGAGGAGGACAAGTGTTGGCCAAATGGAGATGAGAAAGGCAAGGTGGGCTAATGAGAACACATGCACATGAAAACCAATGAAAACATATGCAATAGTCAAAATGATCCTATGGTTTAGATTAATTGGAGATTTGATCCTAGGGTAGTAAGTTTTAACACAATAATAAAAGAAGAAGGCCTTAGAATGCTTGTTCATTCTTCCCAATTCGTGAGAACAAGGAGAGAAGCAAGAGAGGAAGACCAAGAAAGTGAGGTAAGAAATTTTATCCTGTCTCATTTTAAATTTTATTTTTGTCCGTGACTTCATCTCTGTTTTAAGGCATCTTAGAGCCAGAATTTGAAAATGTGCTAGTTATATGAATTGTAGATCAAAGTCTTATCTTTCCAACAAGATAAGAATCACCAAAATCTGATGCCTATGCCAAAAGTTATGGCACTTTTCCTGAAACTCGACATAGAAGTGTCCTGTTGCGAACCTTGACAGTAGTGATTTACGTTTGTCTCCCTAAATTTGTAGACTGTTTGTCTCCCTAAAAGTTATTTGAGTTGAACGGAGGGAACACTTGATTTACGCTTTGTGGAGATATTGGGGAGTGCGTTATCCTCCCCTAACAGTGAGTGGGACTTGACATCTACTTTTAATTGATACCGTGTTTTAAAAAGCTTTCAAAGGCATGATTTAAAATGGTATGATTGACCTATTTTTCTGGATTTATGAAAATATTTTGTGATATATGGAGTGTCCAATCTTGTTTATATCGATATGCATCCATGATTTTGACACTTGATGATTGTGCCACACTTTGATATATCCACATGATTTTATGCTTCCATTGCATGTTGGCACATGATTTTGACATGTTATGGCTTGAGATTTGGCTTGAGATATGTGATTTGGGCTGGATGCCCCTGTGGATACTGTGATGATGATGATATGCTTCTTATGGCATTCCGTAGCTACGAAGGACATTTGGTAGAGGCACCTGTTGTGCCCGGATACGCCTCTGCAGGGGGTATCCGCCAGATTGTCATACATATTGTACGGACAGTCGTCGGTTGAACCACTTCGGGGAGGACCTTGATAGGTCTAGCACCGGCGGGTTTCCATACACGCTTGATCCTTGATACGTACAGACTAGTTGGAGTAGTCTGTAGCCAACGTTGGGGTAGAGAGCCTTATTTTATTTCTTGCATCGTGAAAACCCCCAACGTTACCCATCCTTGGCCGTGGTTGGCCCTTGCCGGGATATTTTCGGCCGGCTCTACATGATATGATGGACATGCATACTGGATGCATATTTGATTTAATACATATGCCGTGAATGATTTATTGAGATGTCATAATATTTTTGCATACCATGGATTTATTGGGACATAATTTTGACACTTCTAATTCACCCAAAAATTAATTATAGCATGTCATCCCCCGACTTGCTGAGTACCAACCCCCCTTTCTACGATACTCACCCCTCACATTTCCTTCTTACAGGTGTAGAGTCAGACTGAGAGATTTGTGCGCATTGTTGTATTGAATATTCTTTGGAGACTACTGGGCCGGGGTATGACTACCCGCTCTTCCGCTATGTATTGAGGTTATTGTATCATTTTGAAGAAGTTAGGATGACCATTATATTTGTTTAAATTGGGATGACTGTATTTATAATTCTTCTGGTCTGTATAAGGTTAACTCTCACTTGTTTTAATTTGCATTGAGGCATACATGTATTATTTTTATCACTTGGGGATCTCTGTGATTTGGAAACCTGGATTTTGTGAATGCTGTCAGCCTTACGGTGCTTTTATGTGCGGGACGTGGTGCCCGTGCATCGATGTGTCGCGGCGGGCTGGTCGCGTGCCCAGCTCGGGAGTGGGTTGGGGCGTGACAAAAATAATTTACCGTGAAATTTCAAACGAGTTGAAATCACTGAGAAGCAAAAATCACAAACAAGTACATGTCAGAAGAAGTCTTCTAACCTTTATATATATATATATATATATGTCAACAGAAGTCTTCTAAATGTTTTTTAAAAATATTAAAAATTTTTTTAAAATATTTCTTAAAAATATTAAAATTATTTTTTAAAAAAACATCTATAATATTTTTTTAAAAATATCAAAAATATAAATAAAAATGCTTTTTAAATTTTTTAATTTTTTTTAAAAAACATATATGATATTTTTTGAAAATGTTTTTTTAAATATTAAAAAATATTAAAAATATTAAAATACCTATGATATAAAATTAAAAAAAAAAAAGCATATTAATCATTAACATATATATTTAACCATAAAGTATAAGCGTGAACGATCACCTGTCACTTTGGATTTTGTCGTCTTTTAGTTGACAGGAGATGATCTCACCGAGAAGTAGAAATTATTGAGAAGCAGAAATTACCATAAATAAAATTCATCGAGAAACTGAAATTAATGAGGAGTAGAAATTACTGAGAAGCAGAACAATGTATACCATGAAATAGAAATCACTGAGAAGCAAAATCACGAGGAGAAGAAGTAAATTATCGTGAAATTACAAAAGAGTAGAAATCACTGAGAAACAAAAATCACTAAGGAGTAGATGTCAGAAGAAGTTTTCTAACTTTTATTTTTTTAATATATGTAGGAAAGAAAAACAAAAACAATGAAATCAAAAAAAAAGAAGTAAAAAAAAAGGGAATAGTAGCAAATTCAAAAAAGTGAAAAAAAAAAAAGAAGTGAAAGAAAAAAAGGGTGAATGGTGAAAAAAACAGAAGTAAAGAAAAATGAAGAAACCAAAAAAAAAAAAAAAAGTAAAAGAAAAAGGAAGAAACCAAAAAAAAATGGAAACAGTTTTTTCCATCCTTCACGTGGCATCTCCTCCCTCTCCTCTCCACTTCCCAGCGATAAGAAACCAAAAAAAAGAAATGATGGGAACAGGGGGCTACCGCTCGCATGCGCGGGCGACCGCACATGCAGGGCGCAATCTACCATGCCCATTATGCGGGGGAGCGCATTAGCTGACCCTTTTTTTTTACACTCTTTGTGTTTTTTTTTTTTTTTTTTTTTTTTTTTAACTTTTTTTCGTTTTTTTTTTCTTCATTGGTCAATTGAGAGATGCAATGAAATCATACCCTATTTTTTTTCCCTGGTGCCACATTATTTTTTATTTATCATTATTTTCCTTTAATTAACACATATAAACAAATAAAAATTAAATACACAAATAAAGATATTATGTTAAAATTTAAAAAAAAATATTATTTTATTTATTCTTCTGGTTATATTATTTTTCATTTGGTCATCAATATACTATTATAATAATATATCAACTATTTTTATTTTTTTATCATTGATTTTAAACACTTAACCCATTAAAAGATGAATTTAATGAAAATCCCTCATTTGACTCACGCAAACCAAAATTTAAAAAATAAATAATGAATAATAATTATAACTCAAATATTAATTTTTCAAAAATTTTAATCTCTTAATCCAATCTATTCATTTAATCAATCAATAGAGCACATCATCGATTTAAACTCAATACCGCGCACCGTGCGATGTACACCTTCTGGTCGAAGAAGTTTCGAGGAAAAAAAAATGAATTTTTCTCCAAAACCCTCACCGTGTACCTTCGTCGCGTCGCCAACTTAAACGCAACTCTCCATCACGTCCTCAATAGATTTAGAGAGAGAGAGAGAGAGGGGACATGAAGAGACATGTACCTTTATGATATGATAAAAAAAATTTTAAATAACTTTTCATCAAAAAAAATTTTAAAATTAATACCTACTATCATATGAGACATATATTATTTAGATAAATAATATCATATCGTGTCTTAAAGATACGATATTTATTAGTATTGTTCATATGAACTAAAAACGTGATATGATATTATTTATTTATTTTATATATTGTATCTTCAAGATATGATATGATACTATTTATATTTATATAAACAGTATATATATCTTTTTGAACTGTAATATATGTACGTTTTGGAATTTTTTGAGTAGGAAATTGTTTAAATTTTTTTTTTTTTCGTGTAAAAAATTTACATGTCTCGGGGACGAACAGATAAACCCTAATCCTAGACATGGTTTTGGGATTTGAGTCGATTTAATTGAAACAGAAGGTAGAAGAAGATGTCGTCGACTCTGCTGGAAGTAACCAGAGCTGCACACGAAGAAGTCGAGAGGCTTGAGCGTCTCATCGTGAAGGATCTTCAGAATGAGCCTGCTACGAATCGCGACCGTCTCTTTCAGAGCCACAGAGTCCGCATCATGATCGATTCCATCACTTCAACTACCGAAAAGCTCGTACGTCTCTCGATCAGAAACCCTAATTTGTATCCCAGTAGTTTCTATGTATTTATTTTTATTTTTTGTGGTTGTTTTTTGAATGTAGGTTGAGATTTACGAAGACAAAGACAATGCGAGAAAGGATGAAATCGCGGCTCTTGGAGGCCAGACTGCTACTGGTACTAACGTGTTTAGTGCTTTCTATGATAGACTTAAAGAGGTCTGCTCGTTTCTCGCTCTCTTGTACTTTCAATTTTAAGAAAAATTTACTGTGTGATTAGAGTTTTGATAAAGGGACATCATAGGAAGTGCCCAAGTCTATAACTTAAATTTCACCTTAACCCTAATGTTTTAATTGAGCAATATAACGAAAACAGAGTTGGAAACATCTGACGGAAAGAGATAATGACGCATTTAGAGAATCTGAAATGTAGTTTTTGCCACGTCAAAAGGTTAGACTCATAAAGGCTTCTTCTATTTTAATGTGATTCTTTCCACCTTAACCCTAATGTTTTAATTGAGCAATATAACGAAAACAAAGTTGGAAACATCTGATGGAAAGAGATAATGACGCATTTAGAGATTTTCAAATGCAGTGTTTGCCACTTTAAAAGTTTAGACCCATAAAGGGTTCTTCTATTTTAATGTGATTCTTTCTTGATAAATTTTGTAGCAGCCTAGCATCCATAGTAAAGCTTATATATTTTCACTCGAAAGATTTTGGAATTGTTTAGTACCAGGGTTTGGGATAGTTTATGGAATGGATAGCCATTTCCTTTGTTCAGCTTAGCGTTGCCATTGCATTGAAAAACAACATTAGCCTTAATGAGTACAGAAGGGAAAACTGTAAAAAAGTGGGTGACATATTGATGCTGATTGGAGTTTTGAGGTGTTTATATTTATATATATATATATATATATATATATATATATATATATATATATATATTTCACACTGGTAATGTACTAAGTTTTTCTATTGCAATCGGTGGTGGTTTGTTTCAGATTAGGGAGTATCATCGACGGAATCCAGCTGCACGGGTTGTTGATGCTAATGAAGATTTTGAGGCGCTTCTCAAAGAAGAACCTCGAGTTGAATTCAGTGGCGAGGTCTCTCTCTCTCTCTCTCTCTCTCCCCCCCCCCCCCAACACCCACACTGTACATGGAGTGCTCAATTTGCAACACCAACTCTTATAGAAATGACCTATTATTTTGGATACCTAAAGTGAAATGGCTTGGATATTTTTAATCATTCTATCACTAATTTTGTTAGCGGGAAAAATTATGTGCCTGTTCTCTATTATATGCTTTTTATGAAAACTCAATTTGCTCCTTGAGTCAAAACAAGACATTCTCTATTATAGCTGCCAGAATTTTGCCTTTTCCTGTTGAACAGATTTTTTTTGGTGTTGTTATGTCAAAATCCTTCTGAACAGCTTAGTGCCTTTATTGGACCTGGCTTGCAAATCTGGATGATATGATATCATTCATAACCATTTTGTTTTGAGGCCGCTGTTTAACTGATGGTTTCTGTATAACTATGGTTCCATCCGACTACAACACATTGGTACGGAAGTTAAGGTGCATTCTTGCATTTATTTGTTTGATGAACCATGTAAATGACATGGGATCTTTATGAAATGGTTCGTTATGTGATTTTAGTTAACATTTAATTAGCGTTTATATGCAAATGAACATATTCTTGGACTCATGATTGTCCAGGTGATAGAGTGTTATTTGCATTCATGGGGGACACTTTTGTATTAACAGAGCAATTTCTTTGCAATCGGGCCAAAATGTTGCCACACAGGGCTTTTTTTTGTGGTTCTTTTCCCCCAGCGACCATGTTTTATTCTAAAAAGTTCTAACTGCCTTATATCATTGTTACATTTTGCCCAATCTTTTAAATATATATTTCCCTACACTGAGATATTTTTTCCATGGTATCTTATTATTATTGTTGTTGTTATTTTTGTTGGTGAAATGGTCCTTAACTTTCAGGAGGCATCCGGAAGATACTTGGACTTGCATGAGTTGTACAATGACTATATCAATTCAAAGTTTGGAGAACCTGTTGAGTACTCTGCATTCCTTGATGTGTTTTCAAAACCAGAGAAGATCGCCAGGAAATTGAAGCTAATGAGGTCAATTTCTCTTCCTGTATACATTCAAACCCCCTGGGCGCATGCACGCACCAAAGAAAAAAAAATGAGAAAGAAAAATTAGATACTGAGATTCTTGCAGTCTGAAACTAGAGTTTGTCCACCTTTTACTTCTCCCCTTAATATAATTCTTTTTCTGTCAATCACAAAAAATACTCCCCCTTGTTTTGTCCTAGGATGAACTATATCCTCCCTCTTATAATTTCATTTATGCAGAGCATGATCTTATGATTGTGGGACTTAATGTTATGCAGCCAGTACAGGGAGTACATGGAAAAGCTACTGGAGTATCTGATCTATTTTTTTGAGCGGACAGAGCCACTGCAGGATCTTGATAGAATATTCACAAAGGTTCATATTTAATTTTTTTTTTTCTGGTATTATACCTTTTATTGTTGCTTAAAACCTTTTCTGAGGCCTCCAATTGATTTCTAGTTTTAGTCACATTTCTTTAATTCTGTTGAAGAAATGACAATGATTTTCCTTTAAACTTGATCTACTTGTCACGGACAGTTTATGTTCTGAGTTTAGAATGTAGAAGTGTTAGCAGGAAAGATGACCATTTTTAGTGTATCTGGTGTTTATAGAAGTGTGAGGACTTGGACCTATTGGCAGAAGGTGTTACATTATAGTTTGGATATCATGTGGAGAGAAGACATTTACCTGCAGAGACATTGTTAGCGGACTCCTGTCTTTAGGTTCATTAGTTTGGCCAGTCCATCAATTTGATATGTTCATATTGATGAGTTGAAAAGGTCATTATCTGGGTGAAGCTGCTGTAAAATTATGAAATTCTTTCTATTGTTTTGTCAACATTTCTATTGATTTTATGCAGGTTTCTTCAGATTTTGAAGAACAATGGGCAAATGGCAAGGTGCAAGGATGGGAGGCTGATGGCCAAGAAAATGGTCATGTTCCAGCTCAGCCTACTGCAATTGATCTTGATTATTATAGTACTTCAGAAGAACTTATGGAAGTGGGGCCTGAAAAGTTGAAGGAGGTGAGTGGCTATGTTTTTCAATCAAGAGTTTCTGGTTTTGCATTAACTGCACTATATCTTTGCAATGAAAATTTTCTTGTCAGAACACATCTCCCTGTGGGCTGGATTGTTTTAACCTAGCCGCAAGATTTTATCCTTTATTACTGTTGGGGGGCTGCTCTCTCTGCCTGAAAAATAAATAACTTACAATAGTTTCTATAAATATCTAAAGATAAATATCATTCCTGAGATGTCCCTTTTTCTCTGGTGACTTAAAAATACATAATGATATCCCTCACAAAAAATGTAAAGAATAGCCACAAAAAATAAAATAAAATAAAATAAAATAAAATAAAATAAAAAAAAGATCAGATGGATTTACAGCTTCAAGCCAGGTTACTGATCTGAAAGATCTTTTAGGTAAGTCATTCATGTCGTTGAACCTAACTAGCAACGAATACCTGAAGACACAAATTAGTTGCCCTTTCCTGGGATACAATGTACTTTCATGGAGAAATCTGACCTAGAAATCACATGCACATGTTCCCTATCTCCAAATTCAGATTTCATGCACTTAGTTCTGTACCATTGGTGATTCTAACTACAAGCGCAATCATCTTAATATTTTCACCATCAGCATCTTCCCCCCCCCCCTTCATTGTGGTGCTAGCATATTCGAAATCAAATTTCTCTTTGGGAAAGGAAAACACCAAAAATGGATTTTGGAGTTATACAATTCTATTTAGAATGAGTAATTGTTAAACCAATTTCTTCTGGTGTTCTAGTTTCATATTCAACAATGAACTTGATTTTAGTGCTAGGATGTTGAGTGATCTAATCTTTGGATGGCAGAGAAATGATTGAATTTGAGGGGTTAGTTTGAGACTCTGAAATCATGAGCCTTTATTTTTCTCCCCCAAAGTCAATGTTGCAGCTGGTTGGTGTTAGCTGACATGCTGAAATTTTAGAATCTTTAAGAAGATGATGCAAAATTCAGGATTGGTTTATTGCCAATATTTTGTTTTATTCATATGATAATGGCGTCTACTTCTTAGGAAGTATAACTGGAGAAAGCTGGATTTTAATGTCATCCGACTGCATTGTTTGGACTCTGAATGACCGATGTCTTACAATCTATATCTCTCCTTCCTCTAAAAAACTGCTATGTCATGACACCATGAAAAATGTGGGAGATTTTACATGACATGACATCTACATGGCAACAAGATTAAGATTTCCAAAAAAAAAAAAAAAAAAAAAAAAAGACACTATTGTCACACTAATAGGGTAAACCTATATAATGGATGTTTCAAATTTATTGCCATGATGTTACCCAATATAAGATGTAATATGTAAAAGATAAGTGCTGTTGCACCCTTGTATCTCCACCCTTATTTTAGAATTTTTCCTTGTGCCTTCAACGTATTTATCAAATAGCTTCACTTGAAGTTCTATAATAGTATCTATTAATCACTCTCCAAATTCTGTGCAACATATGCGGGAGGAAGATTATTAAGATGTGGCTGGCTGCTATATGGTAATAGATTTATTTTGCATTTCTTGTTTCATTTGACCATCATTCACATTGGTCCCTATATCTATGCTATGTAGGCATTGGCAGCTCTTGGACTTAAGTCCGGAGGCACTGTTCAGCAGCGAGCAGAGAGGCTTTTCCTTACGAAGGTAATTTTGCTTCATGGTCCTGACGTTGACTTGCACATTTGTTATTTAGTGTCATTGCTTAATGGATGATGATAAGCAGAGGCACATTGCTGTCTAATTGCATGATTAACTGCAGTAGAAAATATTCAACCGTAAACTTTGACTGGTATTTTTTTTAGGGGTCTTCTAAAAGTGCTTCTTCCTTGCTAGGTGAAAGAAAAAAATAACATGTTTCTGTACCCGCAATTTTTTATTGAAGTATTACGTGTTTTGTTGGTATTTTGGATATCAAATTTATTGCACTCCCATAGCCCTTTGATACTTGTTTTCAATTACTTGTAAATTAGTATAGCATCTGATTCTGTGACCCTCTATGTGTATGTAATTTTTGGATACTTAGGTGAATTGCCATCTAATTAGAAAATCTCGTTTTCCTTTCCTCATTGTACAATAGTTGAGATGTGAGAAGACCATTGGCTTGCTAGTTCAACTGATTTAGATGTATTTTATTTGCAGACTCTTAACTTTCCAGACAGCAAGTTGTCTGGTTTTAGGTAATGAGAAGTTGTGCAGCATTACTTCATGTAAGTGTATTCATATTTGTACTTGTCTAACTTGCAAGTTTTTTCGTTTGCAGCACACACCTCTTGAGCAGTTGGACAGAAAGCACTTTGCCAAAAGTTCACGTGGATCAGAAAAAAATGGTGCCAGTGTAGCTCCACAACAACTAGACAATGCAAAAGAAATTGCCCTGATGGAGGCCAAGATGAAAAAGCTGTGTGAATTGCTTGAGGAGGTTAGGATTTATAAATTTTCGTCCTAACTTGGAGTGTGGCTTCAATGTTTGTTTATGATTAGTCATTGGTGTCGGTGGCATTCTGTCTGGATTTTAATAACTTCTGAAAATATCATCTTTGTGAAGTATACATGCTTTCCGACTGGCTTACAGCGTCTTTATGTATTTTTTTTTTTTTGCCCATTTGCAGACAATTGTGCACACAAAAGAAAATGTTGAGAAGAAACAGGCTCTAACGTATGAGGAAATGGAAGCAGAGCGTGAGGAGGTGATGCTTTGCTGCTTTCTGTTTGTTTGTTCTCCTTCAATCATTTGTCCCAACCGCATTTTATTCCACATCTCTCATGTTTCCTCCATTCTTTCCTTTAATTCTTTGTTAATCATTTATTTCATTTTCTTATCACTCAAGAAAAGATGCCACATTATTGATAATTAACTCAGTCACACCCTCCATATAATTATTATTTTTTTTTTTTCAGTTAGTAAATTTACTAGGTAAATTAACTTCCCATCATTACAGAAACATAATTTGTTTTCATTTAAATTGGTTGACTTAGCCTCTTTGTTGGAGACAAAGTTGGAGATGGCATTGTAAAAGATTTGTGTATTTGCCTTTTTTTTTGGTTTGATATTAAGCCGCATGTACAACGAAGACCTAAGCATGCATCTGTTAGGAAAACCGAGAACTTAAATATAGGAAAGTTAATAAAACGTAGAGGTAGACCGTTGAAGACTTGGATGCAATGTATTCGTAAAAATATGATAGATATGGATTTAGTTGAGGAGATAGTTTTAGATAGGAATGAGTGGCGTAGAAGAATTCGCACAAATTAAATCAATTTTATTTTATTTTATTTTATTTTTATTTTTCTCTTTTCTCTCGATATTTGTCTCTCATATAGTCAACCCCAAATTTTTGGAATAGAAGATCTAGATTGTTGTTGTTGTTGTTGGTTTGGTATTAAGCCGACAAAGGGTATAGTTAACTGGTTACTAGATATACTACATCTTTTAAAGGATATGAATTGCGTTTGGAAGTTGTTTATAATTTTGACTACTGATTATTTATTTACATGTAAAAATTATTCACAGGAAGAAGTTCAAGCGGACACTGAAAGCGACGATGAAGAGCAGCAAATTTATAACCCTCTTAAATTGCCAATGGGTTGGGATGGGAAGCCGATACCCTACTGGCTGTATAAGCTTCATGGACTTGGTCAGGTACTGTTACTGGCTTGTATGAACCTCTTAGCTGGTATTTGGTAGGTGATACTTCCAATGCAAAAATTAGCTATATAAAACAATTTTATTCCCTTTTCTGGTTGGAAAAATTTTACTTTCAAAACTATATATTTCTTGCTAAAAGTTTTTCTTTTTAGTTGACAAATGTCGCAAGTAGAATAAGATAAACAAGAGGTTACTAGAGGAGAAAATGGGTTGTCCATACACGACCTTAATATATTATTATCTTACATTATATTTGACTAATCTCATTCAAATAACACTGAATTTTATGTTCCACCATTCCTAGTCAATTTTTGTTTCATCTTTTCCTTCTAGAATGCAAGAAATGCACCCCCGCCCCAAAAAAAATATTGCTTGTGTTGGTGTATGATGCACAGGGTGCATGTTGTGCTCTCTCATGTACAACGGTTGACTTGTGCAATCATGGGGGTCAATACTAATTTTTCATCTGCTCTCTTCCATTAATGGAACTGTTCTCTTCCATTAATGAAACCGAGAAAAAGAAAAAAGAATAGAATAATGAAAAAAGCATGGTGGACTTCTTGAGGTATTAATTTGTTTGGGGGTGGTCAAGAGCTTGCTGTTTCAAATTTCTTCTTGGGACTCTGACTGGAATTTTTCTTTTTTCATGCCTCACAGGAATTCAAGTGTGAAATATGTGGGAATCACTGTTACTGGGGGCGCAGGGCCTATGAGCGGCATTTTAAGGAATTCCGCCATCAGCATGGCATGCGTTGTCTTGGTATACCAAATACTAAAAATTTCAATGAGATCACATCAATCCAGGTAAAGCTTGTGAAGAATGCAATGACTTAATCCTATTTTAGAATACTTGTTCTTCTTTTTTGTCTTGTGATGGCGTGGATGATGAGTCTTTTACCACTAGAATTGATGAGCTCATCCTGAATCATGGATGAGCAAAGTGATTGTGCATTTTACAGGTGTACCATTTTTTTTTTTTTGGGGGGGGGGGGGGGTTCACAAATATCAAGAAGCCAAGAAACACCAAATTTAGTATTGGCTTTTGGGCATTGTTTTACTATCTTCTAAGCAATGGTAGAAAAGAAGCCACCTCCGTAAGATTTTCAGAAACTTGTCCGTCTTGCAGAACTTTTTCACTGATCCCCTACACATTTGAGTGGTTTTCATATACAAGGTTTAGATGCTATTCTCACTATATGTTGATGCCTTACCAGTAATGTAGGAAGTGATACATCAAGTATTGTTTTACAGTGTTTTGTGGTTGTGATGTATCATAAAATTCATTTCTCCTTTATTATTGTTATTTATTTTTGAATTTCTCTCTTTGATTTACAATCTCTTGCACTTGTAATGCAGGAAGCAAAGGAACTCTGGGAGAAAATACAAGAACGGCAAGGACTGAATAAGTGGCGCCCCGACCTTGAAGAAGAATTTGAAGACAAGGAGGGCAACATTTACAACAAGAAGACATATACTGATCTCCAACGCCAAGGATTGATTTAAAGGGTTCTAGGTGTGCTAGTCATGTCATGAATTTATGCACCGTCTTTCCTTTATGGTGTCTTTTGTTCTGTACTATCTGGTTTTAAGTCCTAAGACATGGCTTTGATTAATTCAGGCTCATCTATGTAGAGATGATATTCATTCAGTGAAATAGATCCAATCGTAGATTCAAGTGATGTGTTCTGAACTAGAATTTGTTTTCTTCTTTGAAACTAACAAGGTTTAGATTTTTTCTTGTTGGTTAAATACCACCAAACCCCTCACTTGCCATTTCTTGATGCTTATCCAGCCCATGGTCATGATTTTGAGGCAAAAGGATATGGAACCAGGCACTATGGACCAAACTTACTGGAGACCCGGAATGAATTAGTGAGACTTGGCTAGATCTTCAGCGGTGGAAACCTAATCTAGCCCTGAAGTTCTTGTGGGTCAGCAGCATAGGGCTTTCTTGAGGAAATCCGTTGCAGTTCTCTGCCTTTAGTCCAGTGAGAAGAGTTCAGAGATTTTTCTGATTGCTGATCGGCTATAATATATTATACAAAATGCAATGAATTTTTGTTGTATCTGTCTTGTCCATCAACTTTAGTGGTATTTAAGGGCGGAAAACATGAAAATAGATCTTTTCTATGATTTAACTTGTGGCCTGGTTCCTTAACTTTTAGAAAAATTTGCACTGCCTGCTTCTATGTATCATAGGGGCATGTTTAGTGATGTCTTATGATCGATTAACAACTTTCTAATGTAAGATGTCGATGCTTACTACATTGAAGTCGCGTTTTTTTTTTTTGTGGTTACACAAGATTCGAACCCCTCGACGAAATTGGAGGGATTGTGATCATTGAACCTTCCACTTGGAACACTGTATTGAAGTCCTTGGTTGCTCTTCTTTCTAGGTTTTTTTTTTCATTATTATTATTATTTTTTACACGGAAGTGGCTCGAATCTTTGAGGAAGGGGAAGAGGCTCGAATCTTTAAAGAGGAAGGGGATGGGGATTATGTAGCTCATTGGCCTGTTTTCTTCTTATCTCTTAACAATTGTTTGTAAACTACACCAAAGCCTAGTAGGAAAAAACTTTGGCGAACGTGAGCTCTTTGCATCAACATTGACGTATAAAACCCAAAGCTACTAGGATTTTTGAGTTTATAAAAAGTGTGTCGGACATACACATGCACATATTTAATGTAATTCTCTATTAACTAGTGTTTGTATTTTCATATATTTACGTAAAGCCATAAATTTGGATGTTGTGAATTTATAAATATATTTTATTTTACATAAAGAATTTTTAATAAAAATAATTTTCAATTGGAGGATGACTGGATGGTTACTACTAAAGTCTTAGATTCAAGTAATTTTTTAATACCAATTTTTATGCATGTAATTCACAAATATTCAGTCTTCTAGTTTACCTTAAAATATGATGCAAAATTTTAAGATTATGCTAATATCACATATTGAATCATATCTTCCAAATAGATCTTTGAATAATGTCAAATTTAAATAATATTAACTTAAAATATTTTAGTTATGATTTGTTCTAATCAGATAATTGGATACTTTATTATAAAATAAACTTGGCCGGTTAGATTACAAGATTGTTCCATTCCATGACACATAATTCCCCTTGATAAAATTTTAGGGGATGCCATTTGGGATTTAAATTGTTGCCTCATGTTAAGATGCTAAATGCTTGAGTTAAGATAAGAATACAATAGGAGAGACTTAAAATAGTGCTCTCATATATAATTAGAATTTTTAAATTTATAAAGAAAGATAAATAGATTTTTTTTTCTATCGGAGTCATATTCCGATTAATCCGATTTGAATGTCTGCCAGAACCCTATTTTGGAGAGCAACTCTCCTTACGTAATTTTTTTCATTCCTAAATTTTAAACCCGAGATTTGATTAAGAGACTTAATATTTTATTCCACTAAACTTACTCTCTTTGGTTAAATAGATTAACTCTGCGTTCACATTATATTTTCCTACGAGGGAGACATTTAACGCACCTATATCGTGGCCACAACTAAGGGTTGCTTAAACGTTATTTTGACATTTTGACATCACTGCATAAGCCACTTTTATTTTGGTAAAATGGGGATGCCAAAGGATTGAATAAAAAAAAAATGGCTTGAAATATATAGTAGACAGCACAAATTTTATTTTTGGGTCCGCCAGTTCTATAGTATTGTCATCTTATTCATACCAAAACAAAATTGTGTATATTGATGAACTTACAGGAGATATGATATGTCAAACTAAAACTACTTGAAGTCTTGAATAACAAATGAAAGAATCTAGACAAATTAGAAGAAAGAAAACCCTTGAAATAACTAGCCTTGATCTTGGTGGGTGTTGGTGCATGAACTTGATGCTTCCTTCTCTTGGACAACATGATTAACATCATCAATCCTCTGTAAGTCGAACAAGAATAAAATGGAGACGACCCGTGGGCTTACGAAAAGACCAAAGTTGGACAAGATCACCTTCTTTGAGTCCATTCTCATTGACAACTTGCATCCATGTCTCATTTAGGTTATAGGATGAGCCCACTCTTTCTTTTTCCCATTTTCTCAAAACAATTTGAATTGGTTCCCTTGAAGGATCTATGGCTATCATCTTCACCTTGATCTTCCCCTCGCTCCTCTGCAACACACTCTTCTCATCATCTCTTAAAAACTCTGTTCTCACTAGAGAAAATGGAATCGAGAATCTACTTCGTTTCTCATTCAAGTCCGCTGGCAACAGTCTTTTTTGAATGATCAATCTCACTTCCGTTCCTTCAACTTCTTCAATAAAGCCTTTGAATTTGCTAGGCAACTCCGGTTGAGGGTGTGGGGCTTTGCCTCTCTTCTTTGGCAAACTTTTTCGAGGACTTGTATGATTCTCTCGCTTCTTGGGTGGCAAATCTTTGCTATCATCGTCATTCACAGTTTGTGAGATTATTTGGCGCTGAGACCTCACCAACTTTTTGGGCTTCTGTTTCTTCAAGCCCATTTTCTTTTCCATTCTAAAACAGATTGAATCATCAGAAGAAGAATCCGGATCATAGGATTGATCCGAAAACTTCAACTTCTTGCTTGTGCTTGCCTGTTTGTCTTCATCTTGTTGATTTTGAAGGCGTTTTGAGCGGCGTTTCTTGATGGGTTTCTTGTCATCCATCTCTTTTGGTTCAACTTCTATGTGATCTCTACTTTAGTCTCGCTGTTCTTGGCTTTTCTTAAGTGGCAATGCTCTTCTTCCCAGTTGACATCATGTGTTCTCAACTTTCTTCAAAGTTCCTATGTTTTTGGCTCTTCCGCTTTTACTGCTCTGCCTTCTCTATTTTACTGCTCTTCCTTCTCTAGACACGCACATTATATAGCATCTGTTGTTCTGTTTTTAAGTTAGGATTCCTCATATATTGTATAGTGTTGGAACGGAACAGAGCCTTTTTTTTTTTTTTTTGGATAAATCAATGTTATTTGGGCATGACTAAACCCGATTCGAGCGAGTCATGCCCTCGAGGGATAAAACTTTTCGGGCATATGTTTTTGTAATATAAAAGATTCAAACCTAGATCTTACTTAATGAGCACCAAAAAAAGGTTAACTTTAGGCTGACAGATTTTGGGTCTGATCCGGAACCCAAGCCCCACCCAATTTCCCAAGCCCAACAAAACCAGCTCTAGAACAAACTCAAATCCCGCCCAAGAATCGATCGAGTTTCTTTAAATTAGCCTAAAATTTGGCATGAGACTCAAAAAGAGGGGCAGTTGTAATTTCGATTTCCAACCAACTCAATTTCATTATCCAATGCCTCTCATACTCTTCAACCAATCAAAATGAATCTGGAAACTCTACCATGATAATAAAATGGTCACAATAGCATCACCAATAGTTCGATTAAAAAAAAGAGCAGAACTTAAATACAATAAGGAGAAAAGTACCAGACAAACCCTGAGCAATTGAGTTTGCAATGTTAAATGTACATGAGAATGTCAAATTATAAGCTACCCAGATAACAAAATAAAAGAATCTAGCTAGACAAATTAAGGGGAAAAAAAAGACCATAATTAGTACTCGCAAACATAAAAAGAATTAAAAACCATGAATTATTTAACTGGCCCTAATCTTGGGGGCTGTTAGTGCCTGATGTTGATGCTCCACTCTCGTCTCCTTCTTCTTGATTTTCATGCTTAACAGGAACATCATGATTTGCTACAACTCGAACAAGAGCAAATTGGAGATCACCTGAAGGGTTATGAAAAGACCAATGTTGAACCAGATCACCTTCTTCAAGTGCATTTTCATTAACAACGGTCATCCATGCGTTGTTTAGAACATATAATGAGCTCGCTTTTCCTGAATCTTTCCTCATATCCCACTTCTTGAAGGTAACTTCAATCGGTTCCTTTGATGGGTCCACCGCAATCAAGTTTACATTATTCTCCTCTCCACATTTTTTTTTCAACTTCCATCTTCTCATCTTCTCTTAGAAACTGTGTCTTAACTTTGAGACTTTGGAATTGAGAATCTGTTCAGTTGTTTCTTCAAATCTAAGAGAAACAGTCTTTTTTGTATAACCAAAGTCACACTTGTTCCGCTTAATTCTTCTATCAGCTTCTTGAATTCCGCACAGGCAAATCTGGTGGTGGGTCCAGGCCCATTATATTTTGATACCCTTCCCTTCTTCATGGGCAATTTTCTGTGTGTTTTTGGCTAGGGGAGATCTTCTCTGTCTTTTGGGTGTTTTGATATCATGATCGGGGTTAAGTTAAAAAATCTTCTCTTAGCTGTAAGCAGTCTTGACGGCATCTCAGAAATTTTGTCATGTCTTGTTGCAGTTTTGACATCATCATTAGGACTGAAGCGAGAAATTTTGTCTTGTCCTTTTATAGCCATCTTGGCCTCACAACACGAGGCAGAGGGAGAAATTTTGCTTTGTTTTTTTGGCTTTTTTGTTTTTTTTCTGCTTCATGGCGTTATCATTAGGGACAACCAAAAATTTTATGGACTTGGTACAAATAGCTTTGGGTGGCCATTTTTTCCTACTTGTCAACGAACCCCTTCTTTTGGCTCCTTGTATTCGAGGCAAAGAATTCATCATCAAGACAAGTTTCTGATGTTACTTCGCACAATCAAGATTCTTGCTGTTAGCATTAGCGGAAGAAATAGCCGAGTTCATGAGTTTGGCCTCCTGCGTCTTCTTCAACTTCATGGCCTTTTCCATTCTCGTACAGATTGAACCACTCGAAGAATCCGAAGAGCATTCGGATTCAGAATCACAGTTCTCACTGGATAGTTCAGACATGGATCTCCCGAGAGCTTTCTCCTCCTCGTGCAGACAACCTCTTCCGGCAATGAACGTTTTCTTTTAAGGTTTTTCATCTGACACTTGTCCACCTTCTGTGTTGCTTTTCCTTGGTCTTCTTCCACATTTTTTTTTCACTTTGTCTTCTGTGACCATAAATTGATCACATAAATAATTTCTGTTTCATAGGATTCCATAGTGTTTGAAGTGAATCCAGATGGTATCCAATTTTCTTTTAGTTTGGGTAAAATTACTAGGTTTTGTTCACGAGTTTCAAATATTACAAATAACAACAATTTTTCACCCTGAACTAGATAGAAGTATTTAAAATATATTAGACATTTTATATTTTTCTTTTTTTAAAAAAAAATTATTCTCTATTTTCATAATATACATTTAAATATATTAAATAATGGTGCAACAAAATAGAAACCCAATTTACCTAATATGCATATTATCTGAGATTTAATAGAAAAATGCTAAAAGATTATCAACATGAGTGTCACTTACAATGTAAAATTTGACTTCCACTAAAATATTGAACAATAATTAATTATTTGGAATGTTGGTGTTTGATTCATTCTCATCCAAGAGAAATATAGAGAGTTTTGATTTTTTTTAAACATCGAAAAGGTTGGATATTTAAGTATAGAGAATTGATATTTTATGATTCAACTTTTTCTTAATTTGCATAAAAGGGATTTATGATGAGTGAATAGTTGATTTAATAGGTAAGAATAAATTCTATTTCTTTTATATATTTTATAATAAAAAAATCAAATTTGAATAAAATAATAATTAAGTTAAATTATGTTTTTGATATATATATAAGAGAGGTTAGAACTCGAGTGTCTTAAGAAAAAGAGGATGATGTCCAAATGATAGTTGATTAGCATTAATTATTTTATAAAATTCAAACTCACTCTAATATCTAATTGTGGACTTCTTTTTGTACTTAGACCTCAAAATTTATTCTAATTAAAAATTAAATTTTAATTTTTGTATGAAGAGAAGTAGAAAATGAGGAGAATCAAAAACTAAGCCAGTTGAATTAATTTATTAATATTATGTCATTCAGATCAAATATGAATATTTTACTTTGTTTAATATGTAAAAATCAAATAAATTGATATTCAAGTGGTATTGTTTAATACAAGAGCTCAAATTAAAATTGCCCTCAACTCGCATTTCATTCCGAACAAGGCGGGACTTGAGCCCCCAGAAATACATCTCGTGTTGTGCTCTGAATCAAATTCTGGTTTCCTTTTCTGCACCAAGTCTAATCCTTTTGAGCATTTTCTAACTAAAAAATAAAACTTAACAAAAAGAAGTATGTTTTCTATTTTTCGTTTTTGTGAGAGAGAGAGAGAGAATGAACCACAGGAAAAAAAAAAAAAAAAAAAAAAAAAAATCCTCAGATGAACACAAATTTAGTATCATACTAAATTCAGGTTGCAACATAAACCAATCAGCAAAACCCACATAATGGATCATGGGCTTATCATGGGTTAGACTCTACCTCTCAAAATAACCAAAACCCCTCCTTGGAAATTTCATTTGCACAAGACTTGCACAACTCTAATCCTCGTTCGCACAAAAATTCATTAAAAAAAAAAATGAAGTCAAATTTCATGGGACAAGACTTGAGATTGAGAAGACGAAGAAGAAGCCATGTCATCATTGCCACCGGCAATGCTCTGTTCTTCTTCTTCTTGTTTCCCTTTCCCTGCTCCTCTGACTCTGACAAGAGCAAAACCCAAGCCATTCTCTCTCATTTCAGTTCTAAAAGACTAAAATTGCACAATATCTCCTTCCCTAATATTGTTTTTATTCACAACTTTACCCCACTGTGTCTTCAACAATACGAACTGCTGGCTTTCCCATTCTCCTTGGCCATAACCCCGTCTTCATATTCATCTTTATTAACTCCAAACATGGCTGTATTAGGACCACCGATAAATCCTGATTATTCAACTTTCTCTTCTCTTCTTCTGTCAAAAACTCTGTTCTTACTTGTCGAACGGGCACCAAGAATCGATTTTGACCCGGACGAACTTCACTCGCGAAAATTCGCTTCAGAATGACCAACACTATGTTGGTTCCCCTGAATTCCTCTGCAATTGCATTCTTGAATTCTGTGGGAAGATCCGGAGCTGGGTTTGGGCCGTTGTCGATGACTCTGTTTACCTTCTTTCTCTGTTTCTTCATTGTTCTCGCCTCTGTTTCATAGTCGATGTCTTGGCATTCTTGATTCCGGAAGCCTTTTGAGCAGAAAAGCTTGAGGTTTTGTTGGGATTCATCTGTTCTAATTCATGTTCTAATAAAAAGCATAGCTTGTGAATTGGGTCTTCAAAGTCCGCCGTTTTCTTCCCCAAGAACATGAAATCTCTCTGGGTTTTCTCCATTTTCATCCCTCCCTCCCTCCCTCACTCTCTCTCTCTCTCTCTAATTCTAACAGAAACAAGGTCTCATTTGCCTCTCTTGCTCCCTTTTATAAAATTTTAGGTGTGTTTAGTCTTGCTAAATAAGAGTATTTTTTAAAAAAATATATGTTTTAAGAAAATAAAATTGTATTTAAATATTTTAATTTTTAATTTTTAAAAAATTAAAATTAAAAAATATGATTTTTTAATTTATGAAAAAAATAAAAAACAGTTGTTTTTTATTATTTTATGTTATAAATAAATTTGTATTTTTTAAAATTTTTTAAATTATTAGAGAAAATTGAAGATAAAAAAATAAATATTTTTTAATATATTTTTTAAATTTTTTTCTTTAAAAATAAAAAATATAAAAAAATTAAAATTAAAAAATTAAAAAACATTTTCTACAACTAAACCCACCTTTAATTTTATTTATTATTTTTTTTTTTACTGAAACTTGAGTTTTTCACGTCTCTTCCAAAAGGGTTTTTTCCGAAAACCTACTAAAATTAGTTTCTAATTTTTTTTTCCCAGTTTTTAGACATTTCTTGGGAGCGGGTTTTCCTAAAACCTAGTTTTGTTTTGTGATGCCCACGTGTAAGCCCAAGACAATAATGGCATGTACTAGAAATGACAAGAAAAATGAAAATTTAGTAACTTATAGGGTCAATTTAATTAAAACTTTTTTTTTTACTATTTATCTATTTAAGAGTTAATAGTAATTAGGAAATGTGAATATTTGGGTAATGCAATGTGTGGTGACATTAAGTAAAAGGAGAATGAAAATTGGACAAAATGCATAAAAAAATTATTATTAACCGGAAAGCATGAAATGAAATCAAGATTATAATGTATATAAGAATTTTAATTATTTAAAAAAATGTTAAACGAACAGACTTGAGGTCGTGTTGATCAAGGAGCTATGTCGGCACCGTCACCAAGGCTTTCCCTTCGCAGCCGTAAATCCTCACAAGTGCAAAAGCCAAGTTTACTGTTGGCCAAAATCAGTTTAATGAGAAATGAAATATTAATTTATTTCATAATTTATTTTGCGTATTTATTTTTCTTTACATAATTTATTCATTCACATAACTTTTTTTTAAAAAAAATATTAATTTTAATTTTTTAAAAAAAAAATAGCTGAAACACATTCTTCACAAACTTTCTAACAATCTTCTCTCCTCCCATTTTTATTTTTTTAAGAGAAAATTCTCGAAAATATAGATATTGAAAATCTTTTAAAAGAAAATCAATTTAGTGACACATAATCTAATACAACACGTACTAGAAAAGATGATATTAATGTATAAAATTTTTTTGTTCAAAATATTGATGAATAAAAGATAACTTATAAAATTTGTTATAAAAAAATATAAATTTATGAAGAGTTGAAAGTAGACACACTTAAGAGACACTTAGTTAGAGATCATTCGGATAAATTATTTTAAACAAAACAAACATAAATAGCTACCGGGGGAAATATCATAGATACATTTAAATATAATGTGAAAAAATAAAAAATTAGCCAAATAGAATGAATAATAAGAAAACAATTACCACTTAGTATAGTTACATATCCCCTTTCTGAAAAATATGTTCAAAAATATTTACAACCGAGTTATAAAAAAATAATAGAGCATCCGGTAGAAGGAGGTCAATAGATTGATATCAAGAATTAAAAAACGTTATAATTGCACAATTTATGACTAGTCAATGTAAATTTTCATTAATTTTGGATATTTAGAAAAATGAATCTAAAAAAATATTATATTATAGTAACATGTCATTGGGTTTGTTAAGAAAATTGTTATTTTCTTAGGTTTTGATGATAATAAAATTTTTCATGTTATTTTAACAATTTTATTAAATGTACAGATTATATTTTCACTAGATAATTTTCATAAAAACTCGATCATAGAACCTATCATAGAATCAAAACATTTCTGAGTCATAGAAGTTACTACACTGTCAAAGTATATTTGAATTCAATTTTTGAAAATCCAGTCAGTATGGTAAGTGTAGTTTGATTACTACACTTAACATAAAAGTTAGCCTAAAAATGCATATTAGTTGTTCCATGTCAGAAGGATATTTATTAAAATTTCAAGTTTAGCTTTCCAACATATTGAAAACATTTTCTAAGTAACTATATTTGGACAATCATATCAACTTGTGTGATAAAGCAATTTTAAATCTAAAAATTATATTTCAAAGAAGGTGTGAAATATTTCAATTTCAAATTTTTACAGTGTAAAAATTTAATGGATATGTTGAAGAAAAATCAAGTTAAAATGAGCTAGTTACATATTTTTTATAGTAGTAAAAGTTGGTTTTCAATGAGTGTTTGTTCATAAATATCTTCACCATTAGTCAAACATTTTTAAATTTGAAAATTATGTATTATAGTATTATTGTTGAATAGCAAATATGATAATTTATAGTAAAAAAATTTTTGAATTTTTCTAGAGAAACAAGTGTGCAAATTCAGCAAGTTGGCCAACATTTTCTGAACATCAGAACTTCTTGGAGCTTTTTTTTTTTTAGGTAAATTCAAGCTTACAGTAGCCTTATCGATTTGACAAATTCAAATTTGAGTTTTCAAGATTCAAGTTTAATATTTAAATTTTGAAATCAAGTTGCAATAACTAGTTTATCTCACAAAATCATGAGCAAGTTCAGCCACAAATCAGAGTGGTTTTGCATGAAAGTTACTGCTGCATTTGTTGGTAAAAAGAGTGATTTTTCAACAAGTGTTTGAAGTAGAAAAGCTGAGTTTTACACCAGGTTTTTATGCCTTAAAAAAGCTCTCATAATATTAGACGAACAATACAATTTGAGGGATATATACAATATCATTTTGAAAGCATTTTACAGAAAAAAGAGCAAAAAAATTCTACACAAGAAACCTCCATTCGAATGTTGTCTATTATCTTCTAAATGTTCATATACACTTATATTTTGTGTTGAGTTGTGTGTTAAGTTGTGGATAGAGTTGTGAGCTAGTATTGAGTCTTTCATTATTGGATGAAATTATTTTCATCGTGTGAAGATCAGAAGTTGACAAGTGAGTTGTACTCTATAATCAAATATCATGATGAAAACTAGCGGTTGCTAGATCCCGACTTGCTAGCTGGAAGAATGGATATAAACATAATATCGAACCACTATAAACTGAATTTGTCTCTCTATCCTTATTTTTATTTTTCACGGTACATGTATAGATTGACCATAATATTAGTATAAATCTAAGTGAAGTTAGATTAAAATTTTAAAAACTCAATTATAGACATTCAATTCAACTCCCTTTCTCGGTTGTCATAGGGACCAATGGGGTTAATAATTCGTAGGCTTTAGGAAAAAAAAATATTAGCTTTTCAACGTTGGAATTACTTATATTCTGGTGCTCACATAGCTAAAATAATTACGAATGTTGTTTATGAATTTGGAATTAATGATAAATTTTTTTATATCTTTTGATAATATTTCGATTAATACTAATATGGTTAATATTTTAAAACAAATCATAAAAACAATTTTAGATAGAATATTTTTTCATATTAGATGTGTATGTTATATTATAAATTTATGTGTTAGAGATGGTTTAGAAATGACAAATAATTTTAAAATTCATTCATGATTTAATTCATCAAATTAGAAATTCTGGGACAAATATTTAAGAAATAAAATAATTATGTCAATTATATAATAAAAAATTTTAAAATTTAAACTAAAATGTAATATTAAGTAGAATTCAACTTATGATATGTTACAAGGTGTACTTTCTTTTAAAAATATTTCAATTGAATTTATAAATTTTAATTATTAATATGATTTTATTGATAATGTCGTTTTTTATTTTGTAATTATACTAACTAAACTATTAAAAAATTTTTATATATGTACAAATTTATTTTTTAGAAATTACTATCCAACAACTCATTTAATATTACCTAATTTTTGTAAAATTTATTTTGTATTTACTCAATTTGAAGAAGAAGATAGGTTTAGTGATATTATTCAACTAATGAAAATAAAATTTTTAAAATATTATGAAAAAATTCATATTTTGTATTTAGTAGCAAGTGATTGACTCCACATGTTAAAGTTGAAAGTGTTGAAATGTTAATAGATTATTTTGCATAATCTTTTTCAACGAAAATATATATTAACCTACAACATTTAAAATAATAAATATTTCATACTTTACATATCATATTTGAATTATATGAAAAAAAAAACACAATAATTTAAACACTATTGATAGAGGTAGTAGTACTATTAGTACAATAACTCGATCATTTTCAATTTCTTTTAATCCAAGAATTTCTTCATCAATATTCAATAAATTATTTTTATACAAACAAATACCTAGATTAAAAAGTTTTGATAATGATAATGATTTTTTTTATATATTAGGTTGATGGAAAAATAATTTATCATACTATTCAATTTTGGCTCAAGTGGTTAAAGATATACCAACCCCTCCATAAAAAAATGAATTTCAAAAAAAAAAAAAAAACAAAGTGAAGGGAAAAAAAAAAAGAGAGTTTAAAAAAAAGAGTAAAAAAGGAATTAAATAAAAAACAATGACAAAAAAGAAGGGTTTTTTTTTAAAAAAAAAAAAAAGCAAGAGACGTAAAAAAAAACAAAAAAACAAAAAAACAAAACAAAACAAAACAAGAGAGTTAAAAAATTAAAAAAAAAAAAAAGAAAACAAGAGAGGTAAAAAAACAAAGAGATTTAAAAAAGAAAGTTAAAAAAATGAATCGAAACTGGCCCGATTGGGCCTGGCAATGCGGTTCAAGTTCACCGGGCTGAACCGATTCCAGATTAAAGTTTTTAGGAACTGGCCTGGCTTGGCCCGGCCCAGCCCAACCTCGGAACCATAGCCGATCCGACCTGTGATTCTAAGAACTACCACTGAACCAGACCAACCCCGGCCAACATGGTCCGATGACATCTCTAATTAACATCCCGGCCCCAACCGTTTGGAACGATGAATTCAAAATTTCTCATCCATTATAAATCCGGGCCATCCGTACTTTTTTGTAATGCCTCAAATATTTTAAAGGCTTAAAAATAATGGACCAAATCTTTGAGTGGGCTCTCAAGTTCCTCAAATCCATTGTAACAGCCAATGGGTTGGGTTCTATATCAGTAGTATGACAAAATACAAAGGTAACGGTTAGTAGCCAACAATCTCAAAACAGTTCCAATTAACTGTTAGTTACTTTTAGTTGTAATAGTCGAATTGCTCAAGTAGTTAAGTTAGTTGAGTAACAATCTAATGAAATTGTATCAAAGGACCAGAAAGAAGAAAAGAAAATAAGATTTTGGGTTTCGTCTTCAAACTCCCTCTTTCTAATTTTTCTCTTCTCCTTCTCTGTCTCTCTCTCTCTCACTCTGTAATTCTTTCTCTAACTTTCTCTTCTTTCAATAGCAATAGCACTCATTCATTCGTTTTCCATCAAATTCCTTCACTATTGAATTCAATCGTAGCTGATCATCCTTACCCTATTCTCACTCCCCTGTATTTTCTATACTCTGTTTTTTCATTCAAAAATGAAATGAAACTAGTCTAAGCTTCAATTCTCTATTATGAGAATTGGACTATGATAAATTGGTATCAGAGTCACTGATTTTCGGCTCCAAGAAAAACCAAGAAGAAACAATGGCAAGAAGCACCCAGCAAAAGCTCACCAATGAGTAAATCAAAATACAAGATGCCAAGATATAAAAATTGATGAATGAAGTCAAAGAAATCAACCAGAAAGTTAATGAGCAGAACCAAAGAATGGATACATTTATGACTAGTATTGAAACCAAGATAAGCATGCTTTTAAAGTCCAATCAACGAGACCAAAATGAAGAATCCCAAAATAACGGGATCTTGAATTCTACATTGCTGCTTACCCTAGTTGAAAATCAATTGAAGGTGGATGGAGATCATCATATAACCAAGACGGATTCTTTTGCTCGAGGATGGGACCCTCATCCTCCCAAGATTAAATTGCCCTTGTTCTTAGGAGAAAATCCAAGAGATTGTCTAAGGAAGTGTAACAAGTTTTTCCATGTGTATCAAATACCTAAGCATCAAAGGGTTGATACTGTGGAGATGAACCTAGAAAACAAAGCTGAAATTCGGTCTCAAGGTCTCAAGATAACAAAAAATGAAATTGGGTGGGAAGAATTCTCTCAAATGATATGCCAGAAGTTCGAATCAAAGGGGCAACAAGACATGGTAGAAGAGTTCAACAAATTACAACAAATTAGATCCCTTATCAAATACCAAGAGCGATTTGAGGAACTGTGGTCAGTCATGCTTCATAAGAACCCACAACTCTTAAAGTCATACTTCATCTCTGGTTTTATCAGTGAGTTAAAAGAAGACATTAAGCCTATGATAAGAATCATAAAATCCATCACTCTTTTGCAAGTTTTTGAGATTGTTTCATTACAAGAACTATCTCTCGAGTTTACAAGAAAATGAAAAGGGTAATATGGAGGAGTGGATCAATCTGGAGTCTACTTAGGAAGATCTGAACTTCATAAGAGTTTAGTTTCCAACTTCCATCCCTGAGGACAAAGATACTATCAATGGAGGGGAATATTGTAATAGGCAATGGGTTGGATTCTGTATCAGTAGCAGGACAAAATACAAAAGTAATGGTTAGTAGCAACAACCCCAAAACAGTTCTAACTAACTGTTAGTTACTTTCAGTTGCAATAGTTAAGTAGCTCAAGTATTTAGGTTAGTTGAATGACAATCTGATGAAATTGTATAAAGGACCAGTAAGAAGAAAAGAAAACAAGATTTTTGGTTTCGTTTTCAAACTCTCTCTAACTTCTCTCTTCTCCTTCTCTGTCTCTCTCTCCCTCTCTATAATTCTTTCTCTAAATTTCTCTTCTTTCAATAGCAATAGCACTCATTCATTCTTTTTCCATCAAATTCCTTCACCATGGTATCCAATTGCAGCCGATCATCATAACCCTGTTCTCACTCCCCTCTATTTTGTACACTTCGTTTTTCGGTTCAGAAAGGAAATGCAACTAGTCTAAGTTTCAATTCTCTATTTTGAGGATTGGGCCATGACATCCAGCTCACAACATTCGGGAGCGAATCATATACAGGCACACTCAAAGAGTGTCATGATTATGATACACTAAAAGCTACATTATCTACAGCTTTCATCAAGACAGGATCTTATGAATAAGAGAGCTGATCCATTTACACCGCGAAGAACTAGCAATCTAGAATCCACGTAAGTACCACACACAAGCTTTGAAACATCAAACATCTCAGGTGGCACTTGCGTCCGAATTTCTTGAACCACCTTTCCCGCAAGATCCACATTTCCAGTTGAGGGGTCATCGAGATTCAGTGTTACCTCTATATTACTAGAGAGGAACTTAGCTACAGGAAGACTAGATGGTAACTCCTTGAAAGGAATTGCTTTCCCCAACCTTCTTCCAGAGAGTGTCTGAAGTACAGAATCTGCAGTGCTTGGTGTGGCAGAAGGTAATCTGGTAGACTTGTCTTCCTTAAGATACAATCGCTTCCCTGATGTCAGCCTGAATGAGGAATATATATGCAATTTCCCATTTACCCCAGACTTATCATGGGGCCAATTCTGGCCAAGCAGAACTGTGAAACCGATGTCGGAGTTAAAAGTAAAGGTGTTTCTTTTTGACCCTGGGCTAACTGTCAGACTAACATCACCAATGAGGACTCTAGCAGAAGGCTGACGAAGGGTCAATCCTATATGTCTTCCAGTAGAGTAGAGCAGACGCCATTTCCCCGGTAGCAACTCAAGCCAATTCTGCAGGAGTGATGAATTGTAAGATATGAAAACATTGACATATCTTCTAGTGTATTCAATGGAAAGACATACATAAATTTTAGAAATATTGGGTCAAGGAAATGAAGAGAACTGCAGGCACAAATAATGCAATTATTACCCTTGGCCTCGGATGCAGATTCAGCATCTCCATTAATTCAATAAAGTGAGCAAGCCTACTTCTCTGAAACATAAATCGAAGAATTAACTCTTAGGACATGGAAACCAACAGGTAGGACCTAAGGCTACAGCTGATTCTAATTATCAATAGTCAATGGCTAAACATTTCTTGAATTGGCAATTTATTGAATAAGTCCTACCCTACCAGCAGCCCTGAATGGGGGCATCTTTGTCCAGTATGCATCTGTAATCTAAGAGATGCAAGTTATGAACATCCTAAATATTTATATCAACCAGATGGTAGAAACAATTAAAAAAGTAAAAATAAATGAATAAATAAATAATAATTACAAAACAAAAACCAAATTAGATGCCCACTAAATACAAATTTTTGCACCATGAGACAATCAACGACAGGGCATACCAGTGCTAGGTAGCTGAAGACAAGACCAAAAACAATGGAAAATAACAAGATAAAAATAAAAAAGGTTGAAAGGTGATCAAACCTGTTTCCTATTATAGATGTATTCCTCTGTAATCCGTACTGCAGTTGAACCAAGACCCCATCTGATGATATCCATGGATAGTTCTACTCGCCATCTTGGTCCGCATAAAAAAGGATGTCTAAGAGCATCCAAACAACTGGAAAGAAGTTTAAGCTATGGTCACCAGTAGTCAATATCCATCTTACACAACTGGAAGGAAAATCAAGTGGTGGGAAACCAACTATTTCCAATTCCCAACAGGTTACATTACTTGGATGACATATCATCATCCTGAATGTACAATGCGATACTGGAGGCAAATAAAAAAAAAAAAAAAAAAAGTACATGCATTAAATGAAATACTGAATTTCATAATCTAACAAGACATTTCTTTTTGTTATTTATGTAAAATTCTGAAATGTAATAAGACATTTCAGTAGTTCCTATGATATTCCTCTGCAGTATTGGGTGTACAAGACAGTTTGAGAAGTATCAAACAATCATAAACATAAAATTACGGACTCTTCTCATCAAATAGCAGTTATCATATAACCGTTCAAAGTAGTTATACCTTATTCTTGCTGAAGGTTTGGTCGCAAGCAATAATGATAAAAGGTTCCAACCTGCACCCCAGTTCCTATCAAGTATCTGCAAGGAGAATGAAATATATTATCATATAAGAAAATACTGAAAGTATGCCAAATTTTTTGTTTCATTGGCCAGCCACTAACTTGAAGTCCAGCATTTCCAGATGGAGAATTCTTACACAGGACTTGCAATAAAAATTCCCGCAAGCATGAAGCATCATTTCCCTGCATTCAAAGATTGGAATGAGATCAAGACCATAATAATCAGAAAAATTATCACGTAAAACTTCATTGATTGCATAAAATTCATGTCCTAATACATTCAGTTCCTTCATCATTGCAAATGCTTAGACACCGAGCACTATTTCTCACCCTCCCACACATTCTCAAATCATCTAGATTTTGATCCCTGCACATGCTACCCAGCAAACCATGCTCCGATCCCCAAAAAAAGAAAAGAAAAGAAAAGAAAACTAATAATCACTTGTCCAAGATAAATATACTCACACCAATTTAAGATCCAAAAGTTAATACCTTTGTCAGGAACGATTTGAACTCAGCAAAGATCAAGGGGTCCATAAGTTCCTTCAAGACCATTTTCGCCATCATGAACCCAACACATCTTCAAAAAGACAAAACATTATCAACCGCAGAAAATCATTTTATGTATAAAGATAAACAGAAGTCCAGATAATTAATATCCTTATACCTTATGTCAAATGCAATCATCATTTGTCGCCTGCCAGAGTTGCTGTCCATTGTGCTGCTACGTGAGGTGTGCTCATAGAAATCAGCAGCATTCCCTAATATTCCTACCTGATGATGTCAACACAGGCTGTGGTCAGATGGTAGACATTACCCTCTGAGATTAAGTAAAAAAGAAACAATGTTTTCGCTAGACCACATAATTAAGAGGAAGTGTTTATAGCATCTGAATGAACACCAGCATCCATGATAGATATCATCCCTGTGATTGGGAGATACATAAGTGACTGTTAACAATATTGAATAAAAGCTGGTTGCTAAAGCCAAATAAATTCAATGGTATTTCCCCATGCTCTCTCATCTCCTTCGTTGAGGAAGAAAATCTGCCCATCCACAAACTGCCGAAGTGAAAGGACAGGAACAAGAGAGAAATATAAGGACAGATATAAAAGTTAACTATCTTGAGGTTAGGAAAGTTGATACTCACTTTAATATGTCGATCCACAGGGCTTATATGCACATTCTCCAGCCTTAACTCTGTGTGTGCGAGTCCATGGCTATGCAAGTAATTTACCTGCAAAAATCAACATAGAGAAACAATCTCTCCATCATTGCTAATCACAGCTTGCAAAAAAATATTGTTGATCTCAAGAATAAGAACGTACTGCAATCAAAAGCTCCCTCATTAAAATTCTAATAAGACGTAGTTGTCGAGATATGGCAGGCCCTCCAACTGTTTCTTCTCCCACTCTTCTAACAGACTCTTCATCCAGTGCTAGAGTAGCTTCTAAAGTCGGAAGCCAATCAGAGAGTTGAAGCCAATGCCTTAAGGAACTACCATGATACTGCATAAGCAGTTAGAAGCAATGGCTTCAGTCTAGAGTAAAATATACAAAATCTCAAGGTGTTTGGGTAACTGCTTATGCCTTCTATTATCCTTTACTACCCTCTTCATATATGACATTTTGTCTTATTCCAATTACAGTATTTCTCAACTAGGACAATACATAAAAATAGAATTTCTTCAGAAACGAGTATAAAATGATTGTTATACTGATAGTTTTAATATTGAGTGAGAAAAGCCTAGTTGAGGTTGCAATCCAAATACCCTCCTGTATTAATATATGCCTAACTCTAGCCAATAAATTGCCTTGGTAGCAAAATTTCAGAAAATTCATTTTCCATTCTGCAGAAAGAATATAATTAATAGAAAAGGACAAACATATAAAGAAACTAACCCCATGAACCAGAGTAAAAGAACCTTCATCCAATGTAGGCGAAGAAACATAACCATGAACCTGCATTGAATAAGAATGATACATAACCCTACGTCTAGTAAGCTTCTTCAGTACCTGTGATATTATCAAAATGTAGGAATTAAGCTAAGAAATCATAATCATATTCAAGCAAACAATAAGAGATTATAAGTTCAATGCCCCCCAACCCATTAACCTCTATAGCCCGTTTTCCTCTCCGCTTAGCATGAATGCTTGTAAGCCGTCGAAGCACAACCCTTCTATTGTACAAAAAGCTACAAAAACAAAAATTCAAATAAATCAATGCCTAGTACTCACAGAAAACAACGCAACAGATTCATATACTACACAAAATCTCAAACTAACCTATTCATGTCTTTCACTATAGCTTCAAACACAAGCTCATCAGCCTGCACACAAGATATTCAAACCTAATTCAATTACTCACTAAACACAACATCCTTACAAAAACCACAATTAATTATCCTGAAACAACTTTAACTTTACATACCCGTCCACCAATTCCGACACTGACACGATCAAAAATCATGAAATCAGACATTTTGAATTTCGAAACAGCTCCCAATTCTTCATCTTCGGGCGTGACCGAGCTCGAACTCTGTGCATTTCGTTCGAATTCCATGGAAGACACGTTATTCGCAGAAAGACATCTTACTTGACTGCATCGTTGTCTCCAAATTGAATTAGAATTAGCTGACCTCGTCAAACGAACAGAATTGTGCCTAACAAGTCTTGTCGACGAATTGAGACTGGGAAACCCTAGCTCAACAGGTTCAAGACTCGGATTCAAACAGATTCCACACAAAGCCATCGCTGAATTTTAACTCTGGAATTTCAACAAACAGCTCATCGACGTGAATTAGCTGGAGATATAAATAATTTACAGTACTGAGAGACGAGAGAACTTACCACGACCGGGGGTAGAGAGAGAGAGAGAGAGAGAGAGAGAGAGAAGGCGTGTGAGAGATGCGTGGGAGAAAAAGGAGGAAACGTTAGAGACACGAGACATTCGCGTGTCGACGTCGAGCTACTCCAAATATCTGTACGCTGGGTGCGCGATTCTCTGCGGCTTTCGCGCTCCTCGCGTTTGGAACTTGCCACGTGGCTTTTGTTTTTATGCGCCATTTGTAGTGTATCCACTTATTTGGTTGCACAAGCAAACTCAGGAAAGCATCTAACCATGACGAGCAAGACAGAATGGTTCCACACATGGCACATGTGACGTTAATTAGTTCAAATTTTTGATTACAACTAATTTAAAAATATTTAAAATAAAAACTAATTATATTTATAATTTCTCTTATTTTCTTAAATTATTTGGGAGTAGGAATGTCATATTAATTAATAACAAAATTCACAAAAAATTATTTATCAATTAATCTGAAATTACTATTAATTTAAACATCTCAACAAGAATATTATAAAATTAGTAGACTGACACACCACATTGTGCGATATATATCACAAAAGAAATAGTTATAATATAGTTATCAAATTTGAATATTATAATCCAAAATATTAATATTTTGATTATATTGATTGTAATAAATTATTTCAATAATTTTAAAATATATTTTAACAAAATTTAGAAATTTTTAAATTTTGAGACAAAAACAGTTCGGATCGATCTTATCTTTGAAACTCATATTATCTAAATATACTCAAATATAAATTCTCAAAAGAGCATATAGAAATGGGAAGTGTACAGACTCAGACAACATTTTGACTCAAGAAGGGTCACATGTTGGTCACGTTCACCACATCTATTAGCCTTTTTTTATTATTTAGAGTTAGTTCAGAATGTCTACAGGATGTGGATTGTATTTTTTTCATTAGCGATAAGGGGGAAAAAAAGAGACTAACCACTGGAGTTCCAAAAAAGACCAACAAATGAAGTTAAAAAAAAAAAAACATAATAAGTGGAGTAAAAAAGTATAGAAATAAGAGACAACAATTCGTAATATGAAGTTTGAATTTTGTATAAAATATACAATTCATGTATCAATTACAAATAAGTGTTAAAAAAACTGAAATATTGTTATTATTGTGACATATGTTGAATTTTGAATTTATGTAGAGTTAAATTAACAATTGGAATTTATTAGAAAAATAACTATTTCATAATTCATTTGTTAACCCAAATTAACATATATTATGCATAATTATATATAGATCGATGGTGGGTCGACACAAGAACCAAAAATTGGTCGACCCCCAATATGTGCACCAAATATGGTTGGGTCTCAATCTAGATGCCCCTAAGATCAACCCATTTGATGAAAATTCATAATTATGAATTTGATGAAAGAAGTGAAAGACAATTATAAATTATAAGTTTCAAAATTATAAAAAAAAATGAAAAGATTAATCATCTGCACATTAATCATTTTATTTATTTTAGTTTATATATCAATTCATAATCATGCATTAATTGATGGTGGGTCGACCTAAAAACTAAAAATTGGTCAACCCATAGTATATACACAATATATGCTAAGGTCGACTTAAGAAGGTCTCAGGTTGACTAAGGCTTGGCCTTAGGTCGACCCATGGAGGCCTTGGGTCGACCCAAACATGGCCTTGGACCGACCCAAGGAGGGGATTGATCAAGGCATGGTCTTGGGTTGACCCAATTAAAACTCTATTATTCTTTTTTTCTTTTCTTTTGATTTTGGATCCACGTCCAAAAAGCGAAAGGCATGAAACTAAAATCTTAAAATTCAAAGGAATTCAAAGAGTTTTAATTTATTTTCTTTGATTTTGGATCCCACCAATTTTTTTCATGCCTTGGTTGACCAAAGGAGTTTCAAATCTTTTTCTTTAAGTTTGGACCCCACACATAGCCTTAGGTCGGTCTAGTTAAATTTCAGACCCACAAAATTTTCAGAGGAAAAATTTTGTAAGAGGAAAAATAACAAGAATATAAATTCGAGACCCATAAAATGTTCAGAGGAAGAATAATAATGAGTAATTAATAATTAATAATAAACAAGAGAAGAAAAATTCAGTGAAAATCCGTCATCATAATTTTTTTCTTTTTTTGGAAATTGAACTAGTACCAAGTTTAAACACAACAAGAAAAGCAAAGCAAATGTTTATAAAAACTAGAAAAAAATATATTAAATATTAAATACTAAATACTAAATTAAAGCTATATTATTTAATAATTTAATTTAACTAAACTAACAAATATCATCACTTTGTATAAATATAAAAAATAAAAATAAAACCCTAATCTAAACATTTTAATATTTATTTAATATTAAATATATTAAATTTAAATGAAAAATATTTCACATAATATTAACATTTGCATAATATTTAAAAATGTTGACGGTGAGATAGAGAGAAAGAAAGGGGGAGTGAGTGGGAAGTCAGAGGTGGAGAGAGAGAAAGAGGGGGATGTGGAGTAAGAGGGTGAGAGATAAAGACATTTAAATAATTTACAAAAGACTGATAAATACAATGATTTATCCTTTAAAAAAAAAAGAAAGGATCATGTGAGGGGTGGTGGTCGAGATCGATGACCACAATGATGTGCTTAATAATCTGTCTTAAAAAAAAAAGGTCACGTGAGGGCGTGTGGTCACATGCTTAGAAGACCACACCCAAATTGTTTTTAATTTAAACTTAAATATATAAATACAAAAGAAAAAAACCAAGGTCTCCAAAACAAAATCAAGCAAAAAATTAAAAGAAATGTTGGGAAAATCGTTGTCAAACCCTTTGATTTTAATGATAACAAAACATTTCATGTTATTTTAATATTTTTACTAAATATGTAGATAAAATTTTATTTGAAATATTGTTTTATCGAAAAATATTCTTATTAATTTTTGAAAACCCAGTTAACATGGTAAGTATAATTTGGGTATTATATTTAATCTAAAAATAAGTCTAAAAATATAGTTTAGGTATCCACATTTGAAGGACAAGTGAACCAAAATTCAAAAGTGACATTTAAGCATGTTGAAAATTTTTCTAAATATTGGAGTATGATAATTTAACCATATTTAGACTATCATATCTATTTGTGTGATGAAATAATTTTAAATTTGAAAATTATATTTTAAAAAAGGTGTGAGGACTACAATTTTAAGGTTATACAACACTAAAATATAATGGATATGTTAGAGAAAAATAAATATGAAAGTGACTGATCACTCATATTTTACAGTAGTAATATTTTTCTGAAGTTAGTTTTTAAGGGTTGTTTTTCAAAAATATCTTCACCATTTACCAAGATTTTTCAAATTTAAAAGTTCTATATTTTAAATCTATTGTTGGACTTCAAATTTAAATAATTACAGTGGTAAAAATTAAAGAATTCAAAGGAGAAATATGTGGGCATAGTGAGCTGGTCATCTGATTTTTCAGAGAATAGAAGCAACATCCAAATGCTATGTTTTTGGAGGATTTTTGAATTTTCGACAAGGTTTATTTTTTGGATAAATTCAAATCAGATTGTGTAGGTGTCAAGAGGGATATTTAAAATTCAAATTTGAATTTTTATAATTTGTTTTATCTCAAGATTTTAGGAGTAATTTTGGACTACTTTTGAGAACACTTTCATAGGAAACTTACTGCATTCTTTGAGCAGTAAATTTATTTTTATAGTAAGCTTTTTAAGTCTAACAAATACAGAAAATTGGAGAATGTAAAGCACACTTTTGAGATGAATATTTAGCATCATTTTGAGAGTAATCTTACAACAAAGAGAGAGCAAATTTCTATACTTCAAGTCTTTATACGTGTGTTGTCTTTTGAATTGAAAAATAAATTATGTACACTTATTTATGTGTTGTGTTGAGTGTTGGGTTATGAGTTTTGAGTTAAGTCTTCTATTATTGGATGAAGTTGTCTTCATGGTGTGAAAATCAGAAGTCGACAAGTAGATTGTATATTGTAATCGAGCTTCATAGTGGAAACTAGCAGATTGCTAGATCCCGACTTACTGGCTGGAAGAGTGGATGTAGTACAAAACCTAACCACTATAAAAAATATTTGTCTCTCCATTCTTAATTATGTTTTCTGCTACATATGCATAGATTGACTATACGATTAATATAAATTTAAGTGGAATTAGATTAAATTTTTTAAAAGTCAATCAAGACAACCAATTCAACCATCCTTCTTGGTTGTTACCGAGACCAACAAGGAAGAAGGACCCGAATTAAAAAAAATGGATCAAAAAAAAAAGGAAGCACTTGATCGAAAACAAAAAAGGACCTAGATGCGAAAAAAAAAATTGGGTTAAAAAAAGTAGATGAAAAAAAAAAAAAAAGAAAATGTCACATGAGAGGTATGGTCACGTGCTTGGGTGACCACACCCAAACTCCTTTTAAGTGCCAAGTGAAAAGAAAAAAAAAAAGTCTAAAAAAGAAGAGAAATGACCCAAATGAAAAAAAAAAAATTATGGCCTAAAAATAAAGGAACGACCATTAAGGTTGCTAGAAATCTTCTATGAACGGTAATATTCAAGAAAAAAAGAGTCACACAAAAAAAGGAAAAAAACCAAAAAAAAAAAAAAAAAAACCCAAAAAAGGCACCCAGCCGAATAACGAAAATTGAACAGCAAAAGAAATCCAGAAAAAAGAAAAAACCAGAAAAAAAATCCAAAATAAAGGCACCCGACCAACCAGAAGAAAGAAAAGAAAAAAAAAAGAAAAAAACCCAGAAAAAAGGTACCTAACTGAACAGTGAACAATGAACAGTAAACAATACTTGGCTCATGTTGGTCACGTGAAGGACAACAACACCTAAATCCATTTTTCTTTTTATATATATAGATATAAAAGAAAAAACTGAGGTCCCAAAAATAAAATCGAGCAAAAAATAAAAAGAAACAAAATCCGAATAAAAAAAAGGTCAAAAAAAAACGATGGAGTTGGTTAAAAACAAAAAAAGATCTGGTTGTAGAAAAAAAAGAGATAAAAAAAAAAAGAAGAAAATGTCACGTAGGGGGTGTAGTCATGTGCTTGGACGACCACACCCTAACCCCTTTTAATTTAAACTTAGATGAAGAATCTCAACCACATTTTATGATCGAAAGAAATAGCAAGATGACAAGACTTCAACCAGAAGATGAAGAAGAAAATGTTTTGATATAATCCAACTATAGAGTTGACCTAATACAAGACAATTAACTAAACAAAAAAGAAACCAAAAGTACTGTCACCATTAACATTGCTTCTTTTAGGATGCCCACAACTATTGTACACCCTCACCACGTGGCATAGTCCAACTTTAACTCTGTGAAACTTCTTCAACTTTTGGTTCTGGGAGTCTAACAAGAGCAAAATCCGAGGTTATGACCCACCCACATAAAATGACCAGAGTTGTACAACCTCGCCTTTCTCAAGCTTTTACTATTACATATAGTTTGTAATATGTTATGAGCACTTGTTTCACATTGAAAAGTTGAAAAAAAGAACTTATAAGTTTATAACCTATCAAATTTAAAACTATTTGAATTTAGTTGAAATTGTATATTAGAGGGAAAATGTGATTTTCATTAAATCACCTTAAAAATAATTATTCAAAGGTCAAAAATAGGGCACTTGGACACTTGTGCATTAAGAAATAAGGAAATTATTACTTAGTTACTCGGTGATGGCCCAGAGAGTTAATTGCTCGATAATAACTAAGAAATCTAGCCGAGAGAGTTCAATTAAGAGATCTGGCCAAGAAAGGTAGTGTCTACTCGGTTATTCGGTTATTTGTTTAGCCAAGTATTCAATAGTGGAACTGTGCCTAAACAAACTATTTTATTCGAAAGACATAATTTTAAAAATTAAAGAAATGGATGTCTTTTAATTAAAATATCACTTTTAAATAATGAAGTTGTCTCTTGAATAAATTGATGATTTTAAAAATCAAAAGGACATATTCGTTATTTCTTTTAAATAAAGGTATATTTCATAATTGTAATCCTTCATTTTCTATTAATACTCACTCCCATTATTGGGAAAATTCACTTCAGAATTTTTCACCATTGACAATACAACAACTCTTCATTTTCTTAAAAATCTCTATTTCGTTCTGGGAGAAATTTTGAGATTTTGGTATCTCGAATTTCTGTTTTGACTTATATATTTTGAAGGAATTTGTTATCAACCCAACAAACAACATAGTAGGGGCATAATTTCCTTTAGAACTATGATCATTACACATGCAAGCCCATTCAAATATATGCATTTCGAAGTCCATCATTCCCAATTATTTTAAAAAAATTATTCTGCAATGGAGGCTACTGGTTCTAATTCTGTCTTCAACAAGATGTTCAACCTGAATATGTTCAAACAAGACTGATTTAATGGGACAAACTTTACTCGCTGAAAGGATAAATTACTTTTCCTTCTTACCGAATTGAATGTTGTTTCTCTCCTGAATTCGAACTTACCATCAATTCCAAAACCGAGTGAAAGTGACACTAACAAAATCAAAACCCTTTGCTAGAAATGTTAGGAGGATGAAGTTCGTTGCAGAGAATTCATTCTGAAATCTCTATCTGATTGATTGTATGATTTGTTTCATCCACTCAAGACCCCACAAGAAATATGGAAAGTATTGGAAAATAAGTATATGTCTGTAAAGTAAGGTACAGACAGATTTCTTACTATAAAATTTTTTGAGTTTCAAATGTTGAATAATAAATATCTCATGGATCAAGTGGATGAATTACTAGTCTTAGTGTTTGGACTCAATAATTTAAAAGTTGAAGTGTCTGAACAATTACAAGTTGTTACAATGATTTCAAAATTATCAATCACTTGGAGCAATTATCAAAAGAAACTGTTACACACTTCTAAAGATTTTACTATAGGTTAACACCTAAAACAAATTCGAATTGAAGAGGAACTCGAAGTCATGAAAAGAAATATGCATTGGAATCTGAAAGTAAGATAAATCATGTTGAGTATAGCACTAAGAATAGAGGAAAGAAAAGAAAACATGACAACATCTCTAAAGATGGACCTACCAATAGCAAGAACAATAATAAGAAAAATAAGTCACGCTTTTTCTGTGGAAAGAAAGGCTATTTTAAGGAAATGCAAATTCTATAAGAAACTGAAATTGGAGAAAAATGCTGGAAACAGGAAGGCAAATGTGATTGAACATCAATCCAGCATCGCAGAAATTATTGCCATGATTACAAGATCCAACATCAGTATGATTATAGAATGTAATATGGTAGTAATAGGAAAAATATTTGACTGGTGGTATGATTCTAGTACCATTATATATGTTTGCAACAAAAGGATCTTTTCACAAATTACAAGGATAATAAGATTCTTATGGAGAATCATGCACAACCAAAGTTATGGGAAAAGAAACCATTGAATTGCAGTTCACCTTTGGAAAGAAGTTAATCTAGACAAACATCTTCCTTGTTCTTGATGCGAGAAAGAATCTGATTTCTAAAAGTTTGCTTTGTAAGAAAGGCCTGAAAGTTGTCATAGAAGTAGAAAAACTTATTGTATCTAAAAATGGTATATTCATTGGACAAGAATATTCATGTGATGACATGTTCAAATTAAGTATTAATAAAGCTAAAGTTTCTACTTATATAGTTGAATCTTCTTTTGATTTGTGGCATGCACATTTATCCCATGTTAATTTTAATTCAATTAAATTTATGTCTAGATATGGTTTTATCTCTTACGCCAATAAAGAATCTAGAAAATGTGAAATATGCATGCAAGCCAAGATGACTAAGAAGTCATTCCCAAAAAATGAAAGGACTTCGAGTTACTTGAAGTTTTGCATTCTGATATATATGAATTAAATAGTCATTTAACTAGAGAAGGAAATAGTTATTTTATAACTTTCATGGACGATTATTCCATATTCACTTATGTTTATCTGATGAAAATAAAGGATCAATCATTTGAAATGTTTAAATGTTATAAAGCCTTTGTGGAAAATCAATTAGAAAAAAATAAAATAAAATACTACGAAGTGATCGTGGTGGTGAAAATTTTTCAACTAAATTTTTTAATTTTTGTAAAGAAAATTGTTTGACTTATCAAACAAATAAACCATATACCCCACGACAAAATGGTTTGGGAAAAAAAAAATCAAACATTAGATGATATGGTTAATTCCGTGTTAATGCATGTCATTTGCCAACAAATTTATAGGGAGAAGTTTTATTAATGGATTGTTATGTACGCAACCAATTGCCTTTAAAGAAAATGAATAGTTCTCCATACGAGACTTTGAAAAGAAGTAAACCAAACTTGAATTATTTGAGGGTATGGGGCTACATTACATATTATAGAGTTTCAGATCCAAAAACAACAAAACTAGACCTTAAAGTTCTTAAAAGTGTCTTTATGGGATATGCTGAAAATTCAAAACATATAAATTGTTGGATTTGAATTCTAATGTAATTATAGAGTCGAGAGACATTGAGTTTTTAGAAATTACGTTTCTTGGTGATCAAAATATGAATCCACAATTAAATGAAGAAATTCCTTCTCCCACTTTTACATAGGATACTATTGTACACCCTAATTCTTCCCATAAATGAAAGTTAATTGATTTGTTTGTTGATCCTAAAATAATTAAAAGAGTGCGAAAGGAATAGAACTTTGGTTCTGACTTTATTTCTTCACAAGCACTAATATTGTTGGTTGAAGGAAACAAAACTAAGATACTAAATAAAATATCCTTTGTATTGCATTTAGAGAATGATCCTAAAATATATAATGAAGCATTAGTTTCAAGAGATTCTGTTTTCTGGAAAGAAGTGATAAATGATGAAATGAATTCTCTTTTAGCAAATAGTACATGAATGCTAGTGAATCTATCTCTTGATTCAAAACCAATTAGATGTAAGCGGATATTTAAGAAAAAGTATAATACTGATAATACTATGCAAACTTTTAAGACAATACTAATTGTTAAAGATTTTAGGCGAAAGGAAGAGATAAAATATTTTGATACATATGCTCCTATTGCGAGACTTACTTCTATAAGAGTGTTGTTTACTTTAGTATCAATTTATAATTTACATATCTATCAAATGAATGTTAAAACAACATTCTTAAATGGTGATTTTGATGAAGAAGTATATATGGAGCAGTCAGAGGGATTTGTCTTTCCTAGTAATGAAAAGAAAGTTTATAAATTAGTAAAATCTTTGTATAGTTTAAAGTAGGCTTTGAAACAATGGCATGAAAAATTTGATAGTGTGATATTATCAAATGGATTTAAATATAATGGAACAGATAAGTTCATTTATTCTAAATTCACTAAAAACTTTGAAGTGATCATATGTCTTTATATGGATAACTTGCTAATCATTGGAACTAACATGCAAGGTATAAATGATACTAAAAGGTATCTGACTTATCAATTCAAAATGAAATATTTGGGAGAAGCCAATACCATTTTAAGAGTCAAAATTAAAAAATATAGTTGGAGTTATATTTTGTGTCATTCACATTATGTAGATAAAATACTTTCAAAATTTAACTACTTGGGAATTAAAGAAATTAATACTCCATTTGATATTTCTAACAAACTTATGAAAAATTCAAGAAGATCTGTTAGTCAATTGAACTATGCTAGTGAAATTGGTTGTTTGATGTATGTTATGCATTGCATATGGCTTGACATTGCTTTTGCAATATCTAAACTTTTAAGGTTTACACATAATCTAAGTGCAAATCATGGAGAGTCATTGGAAGGGTTCTTAGCTATCTTAAAGGTATCAAATTCTTGGGTTTATTTTATGACAAATTTCTTTCGGTATTAAACGGTTTTACTAATGCGATTGGATAATTAGTGTTAACGATGACAAATTAACATTTGATTGAATATTTGAACTAGGTGAAGGGACAATTTCTTAGGCCTCCAAGAAGCATACGTATATTACTCATTCAACTATGGACTCAGAATTTATTGCATTAACATCAACAGATAAAGAGGTGGAATGACTAAGAAATTTATTGTTAGATATAGAGTTGTGGCTACTACCAATGCTAGCAATCTCTTTACATTGTGACAACGAAACAATTATGTTTAGAGCATTCAATAAAATTTATAACTGTAAATTTAAACATATTACTTTAAAATATGAATATGTTAGATAATTGATTTCTGGTGGTATCGTCACAATTGTCTATGTAAGATCTAGTAATAATCTTGCTGACCCATTAATCAAAGAACTCTCGAGAGATTGAATCAAAAGTATTACAAGTGAAATTTGTCTAAGATAATTCTAATTTATCAGCAGTAACAGAAATCTTACATTTCTTATTGCTTAATAATTCTAAAGGTTTAAAATATAAGACTAAATTACTCCGATGATAAATAACAAGCGTTGAAATTTTTAATACTTCATAAAAGAATGACGAAAATTTTGATTATGAAAATTTTGATTATCGACACCAGATACCAAATGAAGATTTATCACTATTCATTAATCAGTATTCACTAACGTGGAAGATCACGTTCCTCGTGTCTTTTTAGCAATAAGCAAAAAGATTTCATTGTTGCTGAGAGTGGCATTTAAGTTTAATTAAGCTTTTAGGTACAGTAGTTTGGGTAAACTATTTATTTTATTATCATTAAGAGATTTGTTGGTGGTTTGTTTCTTTTGCTTTGATGACTTCTTATTTGCTATATATATACATATATATATATATATATATATATGTTTGTGGGCGTGTGTGTATTCTATTTTCAGTGTTTGCTTCCTCTGCATAGAGGATTTTTGTTTGGATCTGCTGTCTTTTACATTAGTTCATAAAGAAATGTTAAACTCTAAGCCATGAAAAAACCAATGTTCCTTCCCATGACTCCAAGCAAACATTAGTTGTTTGGTTGATGCTGTCTTTGATTAACCCTGTTAGACTTTATGCATGGGCAAGTTGTAGAGCGCTACTACACATTGTCTGTGGGCATCAAGTCAATTACTCTCCGGCTCTCCCGTAATATAACACATTCACGGATTGGTATTATAGATAAATTCTAATTCAATTTTATCGATGCATAAAATATTAATATTATTATTAATAAATTACCGCTTGGGCCTCAATTGAGAGTCCCCATTTCAATCATTAAAAAAAGTAAAAAAGCATGATTAAAAAGATGTTTTATTTTATTTCGTGATTTAAACAATTTCAAATAAAATAAATAATTTATAAAAAAGAATTCAAAAGTAGAAATAAAATTATTTTATTTACTTATGGGACATAGTTCTAAACCCAATTCGAAAGAGCATTTGAAAGGGTCACACACGAGATCCATAAAAGACAGTTATCGACCGATATTCAATGTTCTCTACAACTATCTACCGAAAGGGGTTAGTTGCCCAAATCTTCCGAACGATGGAGTCTCAGTCGTCCCGTCTACCGAACGAGATTTACCAAACGAGAGTAACCTCCCCGATCGGGTATTCAATCATTAGTCCATCGAACGAACGAATTCCGAAAACCTTTTATCGGTCAAACGACCAATCGATAGAGAGCGGTTTTAATAATTCTAAAGAAAGGTCAAAACACTCTACGGTTTTTGTATCCTGTCTAAGAACGACATCTTTAGGATCCTTCAATTAAGGAAGGGATCTATCCAGGAAACGAAAGTTCCCATACGGTGAAGATCACGATCAATTCGGAATATTGAACTTCTGAAATTTTCATATCGGTTCGATAAGGAAAGTAGGGTTGAAGCACTCCAACGATGTATGTCTCTCGCAGGTATAAGATATCCTAAAACCCTCCAAACCATGTACGCTCTCTTAGTCTTACACATTGGGCACTCTAATCATAGGGACTCTCCCTCTTTGAGCTCTCAGTCTGTTTCTTTTGTTATTAAAAATTGCTCTTTTTGACTTGAGTGTCAGAACCTCCCCCGTCGGAATATCTTCTGACGGTTTTTGCAAGTTTCATATCCCGTTGATGGTAATCGTTTGAGTCAACAATGAGCCGAAATCTGTTGAGCTGTAACCCACCTCCAATAGATTAGCGCCATCCGTAGGAACAGACTAGAGCAATTGCTTTTGTAAGAACTAACAAAACAATCGCGCTATCATGCCCCCAAAGAAAAGAACCAGAACAGTTTCGAAAGCCGTCCCCACTGTAAAAGGGCACACCGCAACACATTCTGAAGTCGCCTTTCCTGCGGCACTCGATCACTCTGTTTGTGATCGTGTTGTCTCTCCTTGCCCATCTCAAGGGTAGCCGATCGCGGCCCCTATATCAGAGCGGGTCAGCCACCCCCGAATGAAGAGGCTGGAATCAAAAATTCAGGATATGGGCAAACAACTGGAGAGCCTTAGTCGCGCCCTTAGGCTTGAGAGCCAGTTTTCTATTGGGGGTCTAGGCGTCCCCGGCGACGACCATCACCCCCGAGCCATGAATTATCCGAGAATTCCCGACTACATCCCTGCGATTTTCAAAAGCAGGTCGAGCAACTCATCGTCGACCAACTCATCGCCGATGAACTCAAGCAGGTCAACGCCTAGGGAAACCAAACTTCCCCCTGTTCTTATACTTCGCCTCTCAATCCGAAAGTCTTTTCGGACCCTATGCCTCACCAACTTGTTTTTAGGACATCCTGTGTAGATCCAGCTCACACCTATGAAACTCTAACCGGTCTACCATTTGATTCGCCTCAGCCAAATCTATGTAGCTGAATTGCCTATCTCGAGCACAAACCGCAACAGTCCCTCGCTCTTTTAAACCCTTCCATCCATCAAAAGATCGAACGGGAATGACAGGCGGTAAAACAGTCACATCTTACGCTTTCCTTTGCGCAAAGGCCACACCGGAACGACGAACAAAGGCCCACCATCTTCTCCATCACAGCTATGGAAATATACAACCCTGCCCTAGTGTCAGGCGAGGAAATATCTCCCAATCTTCCCGGTTCACCTTCACTGATGCTCCTAACTCCCCGTTGACTCACTTCTTTCTGAGACAAGGGTTTCTATTGGAATGGTTCCCGTTGGATCTGAAAGTTCCAACAAAACAACCGGCCCATGCCCAGATAGAGGTAAAGGCAATAAAATCTTTCTTCTTTTCGACAAAGGAGAAGAGGACTCTTAGAGGGCCATAGACGCCCCGATGGACTTCTGAGGAGACCCCCTCGCACTCAACTGAATCTGCCTCTCGATGGTGATTTTCTCCTGTATAGCATCATCAGAGGAGTCGGCGGAATCAACCAACTAGATCCTTCATCTCTCCAATAAGAGGGGTCTATCGACCTTCCTCTTCTCCCCAATCAGCAGGCCAACCAAAGATTGCATCTGATCATCCAGTAGAAATTCGATCCATATGCTTCGACCGGTGGACTTACAATAACCACCGAGTGACCAAATGAAATGACTGTGCTTACAGGCGGCTGAGGGTTTCAGCCCCAAAGAAGGCACCTCATTGGCGTCAGGCAGCATGGGGACGTGGTTCTTATCCGAGAACTCTACATAGAAGAACTTCTGCATCCAGTTCTTATCAATGGATTACTTGTAGCAAAACCTCTAGTTGGACTTGGGTTGACTCTGTAACTTGTACCAGCCCTTGATCGAACCACTGTTTCCACATCTCATCAAGATAAATATAGACAACAAGATGTTGAAATCAAAACGAATACGACAAACCCTAACAGAGAAGTCACAGCAACAACCAGACGCCAGACACTTGCAATCAGGAGAGTTAGGAATATATTCCAACGGCGTAATACTTCCGCAAAAGGACCTGTATATGGAAATTTTAGCTCATACTTGACCGATTGGTGGTACATCGGTACGCACCCCTCTGGTGCCATGTTAGCCCTATCGGCATCCATGACGGACACCAAAGTGTAATCATCTCCCATCAGCATATCAGTTTGGACCTCTTGAATCTCCCTTATGGACATAATACTCGCGATATCGCTGATACATGGGTAAGTCTAAGTAGTGGATGCTTTCACCATTGCTTCTAAAAATGACTTTTTTGATAGTTCTCGAATAGTGAAAGGGAATGAGGGTACCAGGTGCGCATGAACAAAGGGCCTTATAAAAATATCAAGTGACAATCCGTATACCCCAACGACGGCATGCGGTGTCAACATAAAGATGGATACTCATGGTACCTTTCTCACGAAGTGGCACCCTGAGTAGGGGGCAAATGATAAGATAACTATATTATTATTTTTTAAAAAAAAAAAAAAAAAAAAAAAAAAAAAATATAAAAAAAAAAAAAAAAAAAAAAAAAATTAAAAAAAAAAAAAAAAAAAAAAAAAAAAAAAAAAAAAAATTTTTTAAAAATTTTAATAAAAAAAAAAAAATAGCTCTAGATCTAATTCGAAAGGTCAACACTTGAAAGGCCCACACACGAGGCTCACAAAATACAACTATTGATCGATGTCCAATGTTCTCTATGACTATCTATCGAAGGGGTTTAGTCGTCCAGATCTCCCGAACGATAGGGTTTCAGTCGTCCCGTCCACCGAACAAGATTTACCAAGTGGGAGTAACCTTCCCAATCGGGTATTTAATCATTGGTCCATCGAATGATCAAACTCCGAAAATCTTTAATTGGTCAAATGACCGACCGATAGGGAGCGGCTCTAACAATTCTTAAGGAAGGTCAAAATACCCTACGACTTTGGTATCCTACCTAAGATGACATCTTTAGAATCCTTCAGTTAAGGAAGGGATCTCTTTAGGAAACAAAAGTTCCCATACGATGAAGATCACGATCAATTTGGAATATTGAATTTTTGAGATTTCCATATCGGTTCGATAAGAAAAGTAGGGTTGAAACACTCCAACGGCATACGACTCTCGCAAGTATAAGATATCTTAAAACCCTCCAAATCAAGTACGCTCCCTTAGTCTTACACATTGGACACTCTAATCACAGGGAACATCTTCCTCCTTGATCTCTCAATCTGTTTCTTTTATTCTCGAAAACCGCTCTTTCTGACTTGAACGTCAGAACCTCCCCCATCGAATCACTATTCGGCGGTTTTTATATGTTTCACATCCCGTCGACGACAATCGTTCGAGTCAACAAGGACTCGGAATCTGTGGAGTCGTAACCCACCTCCAACATTTACTATTCTAGAAAAACCGAAAAAGAGATCATCGGTATATGGAATGCAATTCGACTTAGCATGAGATAGAGAGAGCTAAACATATATGTTCATAATTTTTTTTGTATTTTTATAAATATATTGTTTTTATGCCTTGAATTATAATTCAAAAATAGAAATAAAATTATTTTATTTACTATTCTAGAAAAACTAGAAAAATGATCATCGGTACGTAAAATGCTATTCAGCTTAATACGGGATAGAGAGAGATAAGTATATATATCCGTAGTTTTCTTTTTGTATTTTTATAAATAAATTATTTTTACGTCTTAAATTTATGATCTCGAAATTATTAAAGAAATAATTCTACCATTATGTCAAACGTCACCTTCTATTAAAAAAAAAATTTGTCGATAAATTGAAAATTAACAAGTAAATTTAATATTTTATAATAAAAATTTTTTATTTAAAAAGAAAATAAATATTAATTGAGATAAGTTAAATTAGAAACAATTATGGGAGACTTTATATAACTCGGAGTTGACAAAATACGGCGTGGGGGTTTCCTAACGTGCGGCTCCTTCATAAGAAAGAAAGCCAAAACTTTCTAGAATTCTCGGAAAACTTCTTTCATTATTTAGAAGCTACTTTGCTTTGTATTCCCTCTCCCTTCGGCTTCTTCTATTCCAAACACGCAAAACCCCAAAGCTCTAGTCATTCCTCTTCTCTCTCTCACTAATGGCGATCATCTCAGATTACCAAGAAGACGAACAGAGTCAAAAGCCCCAATCCTCTTCAACCTCTTCCTCGTTGTCTCCTACTTTCTCTGGAGTTCTCGATCCCTCGAATCCTCTAGGTTTTCTGCAAAAGGTGTTCGGTTTCGTGAACGATCACTCAGACTTGTTCAATTCGGCCACCGCAGAGAAGGATATTGCCAAGTTAGCGAAAGCCCTCGTGGAGAAGAAGAAGGTCGCTTCGGCCAATGCTCAGGCTGTGAAGGAAGCAGCCACGAAGTCCAAGGAGGTCGTCCCTCCGGCTCCGGAACCGTCTCCGTCGAAGAAGGAAGAGGTGGTTACCAAAGAAAGTAAAGAAGCTATGGAGACTGATGTGAATAAGGCCGATGCGAAGGAGGCTACCAGAGGTACCCCCTCTCTCTCGCACTTGTTTGAGCAAGAATTAATTTTTATTGTGGTTTTAGTCTGATTAGTTAACAAAATATTAGTGTTTCTCTTTTGGGGTTTTTTTTTTTTTTTTTTTAAATATTGTTGGGTTATGATGATTACGAGACCGAGATTTATGTATTTATTTATTTATTTTTAGTTCTTCATGATGGTAATGATGTTTCTAAGTCGAAAGATTTCTTTTTTTTTCCTCCCTTTCTTCTTCTCTCTCGTGGTGTTATAATTCTGATTTACTAAAGAGAGTTTTTTTTTTTTTTTTTTTTTTTTTTTTTTGGGGGGGGGGAATTATGCTTAACTAGTAGGCTGATGTTAATTTCGTTCTGAGTTCTTTATTGTGGGATTCATACTGCTGCAATTCTTTTTGTCGACTTGGTTTTTTGGCCTTTTTTAAGTGTTAATAGATTCCCCTGGAGGTTATTTTGGTGCTAAAGGAAAACCTAGCCCCATGCTTTTTCTCCTCCCTGTGAAGGGTATTCTTGATCTCTTTTGTGAGGCTTGTATACAATGCAGGGTGATCGAGTTTGTTGGGGTGGGGGGTGTCTTTGTTATTCATCAGAAAACATGGTCTAGAATGAGGAAACCACGATTCTCATAAGTTTCATCAGTATCATTGCAATCATACTTTTCTTTCCTAAAAGAGTTTTGCCTGTGTAATTTGACTTTGATGTAAATACTCTGGTTGCATGTGATAATTTCCAGGTCTCTGCTTCTTGTCCCCATCATGTCTCCGATATTTAACAACTTAAATTTGAAAATTTGAATTATGTTCACTTTTCTCATCCTTGACCATTGTTAGTTATTATCCTTCCAGAGTCCTATTCTGTTAAGAAATTTTAAAGAGGTTTGAGATTTTCCAAATATGGACGGTTAGGACTGTGGATTGAAAAACTCTTCTGTAAACACTAAATTAAAGAGGTGTAGACTCTTTTAAGTTTGTGTGAATGTCTAAATGTGATTCTTCTTAGACTTTATAGGGTCTAGTAATGTAACAACAATTTTTTCATTGATTGAAGAATCAGTACTGGATTTGGTGTCCATGTGTTAGATGAGGAGACAAAGTAAGAACATAGCTAAATCTCTTTATGTTGCTCTCTAATTTTCAATCTTTACTGTTTTACTTTGTTGTATTTTACTTATTTCTAAGTCAACAAGACATATGTTTGATGATACCCATAAATGTGAGATTTTGAAAATAAAATTTGAATTTTTTCTTTTTTTTGACAATCTAATTTATCTCCTAGTTGATTTTTCTTTGGGATAATAAATTCCTGTATTCTGACATTACAAACAAATTAGAGTTGGTATTTGTAGAGTCATATGATCAAATTTGTCTGGGGCAGTTCCTCTGATGGGCATGAAGATCATGTCCTGGATGGTCGTTTTCCTTTTATGCTCTCTCTCTCAATTTTGGGGATTAATGGGGTTTGTTTAAATTTGTCTAACTTAAAGAGTTGAAGCGCAAATAAACATGTTTTGTTGGTCTGTTAGGTTTATTCCCTCTGAATCTTCTTTGTTCAATGTTGTGTATTGATTGGTTTTATTTAATTAAGTTGTTCATTCTGGGTTTTGTTCCTCTCTCTCTCTCTCTCAATCTTCTTGTTAAATTTTTGGTTTTGGGGTGTGTGTGATGTGTCTGTGTGTTTATGTGTTTTAAAATTTGTCTAAATTAAAAAGCAGACTTATAATGAACGTGATTAATTGCATTTTTGCTCTATTGAATTGGATTATATTCAGTTTTTCAGCAAAAATGAGTTCTGGTTTTTCTTTTGATTTGTCATAAAGCCAGGGTAAAGGAGGGTGGGTAAAGGAGGGGGGTTGCACTAGGTAATCAGTCAATATAAAATTAAGACAAATTTATGTATGGATCCTTTATTAGGTTGTTCTCTGATAGGAATGCGTTGAAGGGTCCGAGTGCAACTTCTCGATAAGGACCACTACATCTCCATGAAAACTCGGGTGTAGTGTTAAGAATGCAAGGGTTCTCACATCTACAGGGTCCAACTATGATGCTTGGGCAAAGACCGCTGCATCTCCATGGGAACTCTGATATAGTGTTAAATAAGTAAGAGTTTTCACGTCCTAAGTTGGATAAAAAAAGACAACATAGAATTGAGGATGGTATCATATTTAGAATTCGGAACCTGGGAACCCTTACTGGCAAACCCATGGAGGTAGTAGATACAATGATTAAGAGAAAGATTAATATTTGGTGCTTACAAGAGACGAAATGGGTAGGTGAGAAGGCAAAAATGTCAAAGGATTGAGGTTTTAAGGTATGATACACAGAAAAGACCAAAACAAGAAATTAAGTAGGTATTATTGTAGATAGGACGTTGAAGGATGAAGTAGAAGGAGTAATTAGAAGAGAAGATAGGATTATAGTTCTTAAAATAGTGATAGTAGAAGAAACTATAAATGTACTTAGCATTTATGCACCTTACGTAGGATTAGATGAAGCTACCAAACAAAGGTTTTGGGAAGACCTAAATGAGGTAGTATAAAGAATTTCGCAAAGTGAGAGGATTTTAATAGTAAGAGACTTAAATGGTCATGTAGGAGAGAAGAGGAATATGGAAGGGTACGTGGGGCGTTATGGTCTTGGAGGAAGAAATGAAGAGGGAAAAACCATTTTGGTGACAATATATGATATTATCATAGCGAACACATTTTCCAAAAAGAGAGGATAACATTTGGTTACTTTAAAAAGTGGGAACAATAAGTCATAGATTAACTTTCTTGTGGTTAGGAAGAGGGATAGAAAATTTTGTAAGGATTGCAAGGTCATTCCGGGGAAGAGTTTAACCACTCAACATAGGTTAGTGGTGTTGAACATAACTCCTAGAATTAAGTGGTGGAATTTAAAGGATGATAAATGAAACAATTTTAAGGAGAGAGCAAGAGAACAAATCTTAGGAGAAATATATAATGAGCCTAATATGGTATGTGAGAAGATGATACTTCATGTCAAAACGGTGGCTAAGAGTGTATTTGGCGAATCAAAAGGATGTGTATCTCTAAATAAAGAATCTTGGTGGTGAAAAAAATGTACAAGATGATGCAAAGATGAAAAGAACTATCTATAAATTATTCTGCACTAGTAAAAAAGAGAAAAATTTAGAGAAGTATGCAATAGCCAAGAAAGAAGCAAAGAGAGTATAGGTGAAGATGGCAGTGAGTGAAGTCAAGAATGAAGCTTTCAAAGACTTTTATCGATGACTTGATATAAAAGAAGGGGAAATAAATATCTATAAAATAGTTAAAGTGAGAGATGAAAACAAGAGATTTTATATGGATATGACATATTGAAAATAAATCAATTAGGGTGTTAGTGAAAGGTGGAGAAATATAAGAGCTATTTTTATCAATTGTTTAATGAAGGTTAAGACGGTCAAGTTAGCTTAGGTGAGCTAAGTAGCTCAAAGGAGTATAGAAATATGAATTTTTATTGGAGAGTTACCCTCGGAAGTTGAAGAGACCTTCAAAAGGATGAAAAATGGAAAAACGGTTGGACTTAATGATATCCCAATAGAGGTGTGGAAGTCCCTATGGCTTACGAAGTTGTTAGATGTGATATTGAGGACGAAGAAAATGTTTGATCAATGGAGAGAGTATTTTAGTACCTTTATTTAAAAACAAGGGCGTCATACAAAATTGTGCAAATTATAGGGGTATTAAGCTAATGAGTCATATCATGTAATTTTGGGAAAGAGTGATCGAAAGAGGATTATAGAATGAAACTAAGGTGACTGAAAATCAATTTGGATTTATGCTTGGAAGGTTGATGATGGAAATCATAAACCTTCTCAGATAATTAGTTGAGAAATCTGAGAAATATTGGTAGAAGAAGCAGAACTTAAACATGGTGTTCATCGACCTAGAAAAGGCTTATGACAGAGTCTGGAGGAAAATTATGTTGAGGATTTTAGAGAAGAAGGGTGAAAGAGTAGCGTATATTGAAGCAATTAAGGACATGTACAAGGATGTGGTGACAAAAGTGAGGATATTAGATGGATTAAACAAAAAGTTCCCTATAAAGATAGGGCTACATCAAGTAGGGTATTAGTGAATGCTGGAGAGATAAAAGAACGATGAAAGGGGTATTTTTATCAATTGTTAATGAAAATCAAGATGATCAAGCTAATTTAGGTGAACTAAGTAGGTCAAAAGAATATAAAATATGAACTTTTATCCAAGAAATCAATCCTCAAAAGTTGAAAAGACTTTAAAAAGGATAAAAAATGGAGAAGTGGTAGGACCCAATGATATTCCAATAGAGGTATGGAATTGTCTAGGGAAGCAGGGTATTGGATGGCTTACAAAGTTATTCAACATGATATTGAGGGCAAGAAAATGTCTGATCAGTGGAGTGAGTATTTTAGTACCCTTGTTTAAGAATAAGGGCGATATGCAAAATTGTGCAAATTATAGGGATATTATGCTAATGAGCCATACCATGTTACTTTGGGAAAGAGTGATTGAAAGGACCAAGGTGACTGAAAATGAATTCGGATTTATGCGTGGAAGGTTGATGATGGAAGCCACATGCCTCCACAGACAATTAGTTGAGAAATATTGGGAAAAGTATAACTTACATATGGTTTTCATTGACTTAGAAAAGGCATATGACAAAGTCTTTAGGGAAATTATGTGGAGAATTTTAGAGAATTAGGATGTAAGAGTAGTGTATATGGAAGTTATCAAGGATATGTACGAGGATGTGGTGAAAAAAGTGAGAACATCAAGCGGATTAATCGAAAAGTTTCCAATAAAGATAAGGTTACATCAAGGGTCAGTGCTTAAGTCCCTTTTTTAAAATCTATATATATATATATATTAGTTATGGATGAACTTATGAGATACATCCAGGACATGGTACCCTAATGCATGTTGTTTATTGATGACATTGTGTTGGTAGATGAGACGTGAAGGAGAAAGCATTAGGCTTAAATTTTGGAGGAAAACATTGGAAGTGAAAAGATTTAGACTTAGTAGGGTAAAGATAGAATATATGGAATTTAAGTTTAGTAACACTAGCATTAGGGAAGCAATGGTTAACATAGGAAATGATAAATTATTTGTAAGTGAAAATTTAAGTATCTAGTATCAATTTTACAAAAAAGACAGGGATTGAAAGAGATGTATTACATAGAATACAAGCATGATGGTTAAAATGGAGAAGTGCGTTTCGGTATTCTATGTGATTGAAAGGAAAAAGTTTTACAGGATGATTAGATTTGTTTTGTTGTCTGGATTTAAATGCTAGGCAATGAACTAAAAGCATGAGTAGAAGATGAGAGTTGTGGAGATGAGGATGTTAAAGGTGGATTTGCGGATACACAAGGATGGACAGAATAAGAAATAAGTGTATTGGGGAGAAAGTTGGGGTTGTGCCTATCGAGGAAAAATTGAGGAAAACACGATTAAGATGGGATGGACATATACATAGGTGATTAATAGAGGCTCCGATTAGGTAGTGCAAGACTATAACAAGTACTCATATTAGCTGAGGGAGAGGGAGACCTAAGAAGATTCAAACATGATATAAATTATCTAAATATAAAATGTGATGTAAGATAGAGCACATAGGTGTAGAAGTCTCTATATTGCTGACCCCACTTAGTGGAATAAAAGCACGATAATTGTTGTCGTATAAAGAAAGCAGTCATATAGGTGAGCATGTGATATGAAATAGAGTATAATGGTGTCGAAGGATCCATATAGCCGACGTTATTTAGTGGGATAAATGCTAAGTTGTTGTTGTTCTCAAATGTGGTGGGTGTGACTGGACATAGTATTCATTTGTAAACATGTTTATGTACATTTTTTCCCTTGTGGAATTGGGATAAAAGTTTTCACTTCTCAGGACTTATTAGGGGTTTTTAAGGATAAATTGGTTCTGTATTGGATATGGGTTTGAACTTAGCTGAATTATATAGGGAGAAATGGATTACTTCTGTTGTATGTCCTATTGTGTGTGTGCGTTTGCTATTAACTGCTTGATAGTGAAGCTCTGAATGCGCTCAACAGGCTATAAGTTGTGTTAGAATATGAACCTATTTGAATCTTATGTATTCTGTTTCGGAATTAGCATAGAGTCTGTTGCTTTTTGTGGTTAGGTAACCTTTCTTCTTTTTCTAGTGGTTTCTCTAGATGAATGGCTGTGATGTGTATCATCTGCTTGGATTCTCTCTTGTCCTCAAATCATTCCTTAATTTGGGAAAGACCTTCCATTTTCCTTCCACATGCTTTATTCAAGCTTTCTTGAACCTTTGTTCTAGGATATTCCGCATGCTTTATTCATGCTGTATTTTGAATATCTTGTTTAAGCAACTCTTGTGGAGTTCTCTTTCCATGTTAATTGAATTATGTAGAGCAGAGTTCAGTGCTTATGGGGAACTCTAATTTATAGATTTTCTACTCAACTTTTTTTTTTGGCCGGCTTTTGTTTTTGTTAGGAACCGTAGTCAACCCTGCATGAGTGGTTGCTGTCTTATGATTGTAAGGCTTCTTTATTCTGAAGTCTTATTGAAGTCTAAAGCGTTCATGAAAACATGTTTAACGTTGGGGATGTAAATCATGGTCCATATAAGTTTTTGTTGTTATCAATGTTATGTGGTCTCCCTTTTGCAGATTTTTGATAACTTTTTTTGTAATGCTGATTCCCTCTTGTAGTAGATGATTCTTTCATTGTGACGAATACTTGCTATTTTTATTTCTCTTATGTTCTTTATAATGTCCAATTTTTGAACAGCTCCCAACAAGGGAAATGGTCTTGATCTAGAGAAATATTCCTGGACTCAGACGTTGCAGGAGGTTACCGTCACTGTTCCTGTCCCTCCTGGCACAAAATCAAGGTTTATAGCATGTGAGATTAAGAAGAATCATCTTAAAGTTGGACTCAAAGGCCAGCCTCCAATAATTGATGTAAGTCATGCTTATTCTGTGCCATACAATGTGTATACTTTCCTGGCACTCCGTTATTCTGGAAGCAGTTGGCTATGCTAGTTTTGTTCATAAGACTACACGCAGTCTCTAATGTTGCATCATCAACTTTTGTAGGGGGAGCTATTCCAGTCAATCAAAGTTGATGATTGCTTTTGGAGTTTAGGTATGCTGTGTGGCATGCATTTCATTGTTATGTTAAAGCCTTTTTAAGGAAAATTGACACCTATTGAAAATGAAACTTTAATAGGCTCGTAGACGTGAAGAACTTCTTGGTTTGTATGAGATTCAAGTGTTATTACAGAATCCCTTGTTTTTCACCATGAGTGGAATGTAAGCTGGTAGCCAAATGTTTCCTCAGCCTATGAGTCTCAATTGAGGATGTTCAACAGATCAGATCTGTGCATGCTTACACACTGATAATGACCTTTAACTAGCTGATTTTCTCAAGTTTATTTTGCATGATTATTTTGAAGGGCTATGATATATTAGATTGCTCCTCTATATTTCCTTGCAGAGGATCAGAAAGCCATCTCTATACTTCTGACAAAACACAACCAAATGGAGTGGTGGAAATGCCTAGTGAAAGGTGATCCTGAAATTGATACTCAAAAGGTTGAACCTGAGAACAGCAAACTTTCAGACCTGGACCCAGAAACTAGGTCAACCGTGGAGAAAATGATGGTAGGTGACTTATCTCCTTAGTTCACTCGGCAGCATTCTTGCCACTTCATGCCCGAGTAGGGCTTAGTACTTCTATTGGCCCTAATTGTGATTTTGGTCTGTGGGTATGTTTTCATCTCTTGAAATTTCAGAAGTACAATTTTAATTTAATTGACTTGGCATTGAATTTTCTTATTGTACTTTAATAAATGATAGATTTGGAGATTATGATTGGTATTGGGGTGGTCATATTTTGCCAAGATTCAAATTAGTTAGTCAAATTACACTCATTTTGGAGAAAAAAGTAACCCATTTAGGGTTAGATTTCTGATCAATTTTCATTGATTCCATTTTTTTTCTATCCAATTTTAATGAGAGTTAGGACCAAAACTGACTGCAGATTAGAACTGATTTTATTGGTTTCGCTGTGAACTTTGTTTTGAGATTTATGTAGAGCCTGGGTTTCTTTTTAGTATGTTTTTAAAAGGTTGTGTGTGTAGATTTCTAGGGTTCAGGCTGTGCTATGGGCCTCTCCCTATGTTCTGCTCAAACATTGACTCTACATTTAATTCCCTTTTCTGCAGTTTGATCAGCGACAAAAGTCTATGGGCCTTCCAACCAGTGATGAGATGCAAAAGCAGGAGATTCTTAAGAAATTCATGGCTGAGGTAAATATGTTTTCATTTCTTTCTTCTCTCTCATACACAAACTTATGATGCACAAATTATGTGGCTTGTTCACCATGGTATGTGAATGTTGGAACTATTTTTTTTACCCCCCTCTTTTCATGTTCAGCATCCGGAGATGGACTTCTCAAGAGCAAAGATCGCCTAAAAAATTTATTCAGCTAAAGTTGGTCGTTTTTAAATTTTTCCTAGCTGCGGATTTCCTGAAGATACGGATGCTGCTTGGGTTTTGATTTAGAAGTCTTTTTTTTTTATAAGTTAAAAACTTTGTTCGTATGAATTTAGCATCTTACCAAAATCAGAACAGAGCTTCCATGATAGATTCATTTCTCTTTTTGGCCTCGGAATAGCAGATATTGTGTTTAACTTGCAAAGCAGATGGTCGGTTTTGTGGGAATAGTTAGATGTTTACTGGTATACATGATTATTTTATCTAACTGGGATTTGCATTTGTCTTCCATAGTATGTGTGCGTTAAAGTAGCATGGAATGGAGTGAGATAATTGAGAAAATCATTTTGAAAATGGTGGCAACCTTCCATTTTGGATACCCGGGGTTCTCTATGCAGCTTTATGGTTAAATTTCTGCATGCATGCCTTGCAAGCACACGGTGCTAGCTACCATGGTTATAAAATCTGGATCGGCCGGTGATTGAACTCGGTCAACTCTTGACCCGTACACTGTATGGGTCAGTTCATTATATGGACCAAATGTACAATTAATTTGGATAAACCTGTAGGTCAATTCGCAAAGCATGTAATTCGTGGGTTTTTACAGAGCCTTCTCTACTGCGCTCTCAACAAAATCCATCCCTTTATTTTCCCCAAATCGGTTTTTTCATCTCTTATCTCACTTTCTCTGGGCGGTCTTAGCAGTAGTAGTAGGAAACCTGCTCCCCGCTTCTCCTCCAGCAATCCTTTTACTGTTTTTCCGAAGGAGCTACCCTAGCAGGAGGATAGAAGCTTCAATACCATCCAACTTCGTTGTGCGAGCAGCGGCTCAACCTCTCAAAGACAGACTAAATCATCGATTCTGTTGAAACATTCGTCCTCAAATGCGATGGTGAGTCTCCCCCTGGTGTTTCTCTTTCTTGGAAGATAAGTTGGGTAAAATTGAGGCCTTTTCATTAAATTTTATTCTATGGGGAAAGGGGAAAGGGAATGGTTTGATTTTGGAGTTTTAGAAACTCCTGATATGCCTCGATCAAAGAGAAAGAGTTTTTAATTTATATTTTATTTACTTTTTTGGGAGTTATTAGGAGTTATTATTTACTTTATTTTATCAGGAGTTATTATTTATATTTTATTTATTTTATTTTATCAAAAATTATTTATGTTTTATTTAGTTTTTCTTTTTATTTATCATTTTAAGACAATAAAAATATAAATATAAATATCATTTTATGAGTTTTTAATTTTTATTATATGATTATGTTTTATTTTATAAATATTGTGACTGATATTTTATATTTAAAAAATATAATTATATATATTTTTATATTTTAAAATAATAAAAAATAATCAGCGATTGAATCGTTGATCCAACGGTTCAATCGATTGAACCATAAAATAATTTTAGAATACATAGGTTAATGTATGACTTAGTTGACTGAATTTGCCAAAATTTTCAAATGTTTTAAAGCCAGCAAACGTCAGAATTAGGTTGGAGAATTGAGTTTCCCTTCACATATGGACCTCCAATCCTCTGTTTCGAACCATATACAATTTTATTTTGTGGTTACCTTAGAACTTGACGCGGTGTAACCGGAATAGGACCAATTAGAATTAGGATCATTCTGGGTTCCAATACGTTGATTGAGATCTTTAATCTCGACTCCTCGACAATTGGGAAAAAAATACCCTATTTGGTTAATTTATTGGAAAAGTGCACTAATTTTGGAAAAAAACCCCAAAATGTTGTACTCCATGTTGTTTAATACCTTGAAATTGATACCTTCCGGGTTCCCGTCACAAAGACAAATGTGGCAATGTATTTTGTGATATGAAGTGACATGTCTTTTGTCCTCGAATGACTTCCTGTGGGTGCGAATGGGAGATGTCATCTTGGTGGGTTAGATCCTCCAAGTTATAATAATGAAGAGAGAGAGAGAGAGAGAGAGAGAGAGAGCCCCAGGTGGACGACTGTAGAGGGAGCCCCAAAATACAAAGACGCCTGTGGATACTTTCGCAGAACACTGCAATTTGAAAGCATGAAAGAACACGTTTCAGAAAATGCCACGTGTGTCCTTCTCGCAGGTCTTTTTCCACAAAAAGAAAGTGCAGTGGCCTCTCTCGTTTTGACGTGACGACACCACCATTATAGGCCCATTCACGTCGCATTCCAGGGCAGGGCAGGGCAGGGCAGGTCCAGTCCATGAAGTTTAAGTCGGAAAATGACTACTTTCTTCTTTTCTTAGCTTGCTTTTTCCTTACGAAAGAAACAGGGCTTTTAATTAATTTTTCGTTGAATCGGAGGAATTTGAAATGCGCGTCATCTTCGTAAAACTTAATTGATCTCTCCTCTCTCACCACATACTACCAAACAAATGTTTTGACAAGAGAGAATATTAAATTTTATATTACAAAATCAATATATATATATATATATAGATATTGAAATTATTCATAATTATTAACTAATTTGTAGAGGCCCAATAATAATTCGAGTCGAAGTTTGAATATCAATCGATTAAGCAATATATATATAAAAAAAAAATTACTCACAATATTTCTCTATTCCCATCTATCTTTTACCCCCTCCCCTCTTCTTTTCTTGCTTTTTCTGTTTTCCTTCATCTTTTCCATCTTTCCATTTTCTCAGTGCCCCCCTCCTCTCACCCACTCATGCTCTCTCTCTCTCTCTTCAAATTTCTTAATTTTTTATTGATTACATTCATCCGCAATTGTAAATTACCTTGAATTGATCCAATTGCTAATACTGGGAAAAAAAACAAAGGGCCTTAAATTTCCATAGGTAAAATCTGATAAGAACAATAATGTGAATAAAAATCAAACAATTCAAACAATCTTGGAAGGAAAAACCAGTGCAATTAAAATATACTAGGAATTGAAATAATTCAGATAGTGCTGAATTAAAATAAAAAATGTAGTCACACAATAACTAGTAACAAGAGTCATATGACTAAAAAAAATGATAAAAAATACGAAAATTAAATTCTGCATACTAAACAAAGAATGAAAGTGAAGTTGGAACTGAGGAGGGGTGAGAATTCCGGCTGATCAACGGTGAAGACCAACTGTAAGAGAATGTATCTTTTGAAGGTGTACCTCATGGGGTGCTGTGAGCTGAGAACCGGATGACCTTTTTTACTCATTCTATGCTTTCTGGTGAACTAGGGTTGTCTAAATGACATGGACATCACATCAAGATGGTGATCAAACTGTATTTGTGAACTAAATCTTATTATGCCTATCGGATAGATTTGGGTTTTGCATCCGTCGCAGAAGAAGAAAAATGTGACACTATAATCTCCAAATTCTAAAGAAGTATACTGTAAATACAATATCGTTTATGGAGAATTTTTATAAGTACCCTTTGAACCTCCCTATTGTTTTGGTAAAGAAAATGAAAGAATCCGTTGGGAACAATTTAAGCAGTAGAGTATTTTCATTTCTATTCTTTACTTTCCACTTTAATTTTACTTAGTTATATTTTCTTTTAAAAAAAAATTGAAAGATTCACATGAGAAGAATAAAAAATGATGGCCTAATTATTTGCCAATATGAAGGGGGGCTAGCATGGCAACACCCCCCCCCCCCAAAAAAAAGGGGGACCATAGAAATACAAAACATTTGATAAAACAAAATGGAGCGCCAAGTTGGGCATGTCCCTAAAATAGAGCACCAGGCTGAAATTGGCTTTAGTTTTGTCCTTTAGAAGAAATTGGTACAGAGGTCCCAATCAAGATGGGGTTGGAAGATGTTGCACTACATCATTGGACGGCTAATGATAGCCCTGCTAATTTTGGTTGGTGGAAATTTCTGAAACTGAAAAAAGAAAATATAAAAATTATGACAAATTTTAAGAATTTAACTGTCTTATTAAAATTGAATAATTTCTAGAAAACTCAGCTTATAAAAAATAAAAATTATAACAGTTTGTGATGATAAGAACATTTTTCAACATTTTATTTTATATATATATATATATATATATATGTGTGTGTATATATATATCATGATGGAAATATGAGGTTTGTTGAAATAAACATACCATATATATATATCATGATGTGACACGACATATTGTCTGTATCTTATACTATTAAATTATTATCATTAAAACTCATTTTATTTTCTCTTTTTTTTTAAAAAAATATTTAATCCACTTGACTTACTTAAAGACAAAGACTTAAAAAAAAAAAAAGATATTTGAAAATGTTAATCCGTTGTAACTTTTTTTACTTCTGATAGGAAGTTGTGATTGAGTGTGGTATCACGAGTGAAAAGTATATAAATATAAAATGTAAAATTTTAATCATTTATATATAGAATTTTTTTTTTCGCACTGAACCAAGTAATTAAAATTTTATATACAAATGATTAATATTTCACATTTTATAGTTATATATCATTGGTAATTAATTAATTTTAATCAAACATAAAATTTTACAATCCATTAAAATTTTCAAAATTTTCTATCTTTATGTCTTAGGTTTTTCGTAAGTGAACCAATAAATAAAAAAAAGAAAAAGAACGAAAGAAATATGGGAAGATGGAGGGAAAATTGGAGGGAGTTTAATTGGCAAATAATAATAATTCAATTATTAAGATATAGATGACATGGTGGGTTCAAGACCTAAGTGAATATTTTCAGTGTAAAGATTGGAGCAAATTCTTACCATCGGATAATCAGCATAGTGAGATATGACGTTATTTCTTAACTAAGGTCTCGGATAAGATTATGCTGGGAGGAAAAACCTCGAGATTGACCATTACAAATTTTGAATAGGATTAACCAGATCAAGACTCCGTATACTAGTGCTGCACACCAAAAAAAAGGGAGCAAATCCTTTAATCCTCTCTCATTTTTATTCTATAAAATAATTAATATTTATATAATTTTTTTATATTTTTTATATTTATATATTTTTTACATTTCTATTTCTTATATTTTTATAAATTACCATTTTTCTATATTATTTCGTGCCCTTTTTATTTTCTCGTTTCCGTGCATGCTAGCACACACAAGTACAAATCATTTTTTTATAAAAATTAAAATTATTATTAGTATTAATATTATTATATTATCTACTTTCATTTAAATATAACCAATACATAATGACAAGGCGCAGTTGACCCATACAAGTATGTGAATCTATAGTAGGAGAATATCATTCTTTTACGCCACTCAAATATTTTTTTATAAATTAAATTAAAAATTGAAAAAGAAAAATGATATTCCATAATTTATATACGAAAGGAATATAAATATTATAATATAACATTAATTTTAAAATAATTAACTACAAAGTTGTGAGAAAAACTAATAAAGGAGTCGACCTGATCTTAACTTTCATGCATCACTTTGTTTTCACATCCAGCAAGAATCCCAAAAAGCGAACCCCACCCCCCAAGAAGTTTTGGCGATGGAAAGTCTTTTTAATGTGGGGGCCCTTTGCTCGCATTTTCAATTATACTCATTCCTCTAGAAGGACGGGCACTACTCCTACTGTACTACCCGACAACCCCACTCCCGCTGTAATATATATGATTATTAATACAAACACTGTTTTCTAACACTGCATTCTTTTTTTTCTTTTTAATAAGTGCCGTTTTATTTATTTATTTTTACTTAAAAAAACATAATCGAATGGAAAAAAATGATAAAAATAAAAAAATTTTATCATTTAAATTATTCCTAAGAAACATAAGTGTTCTTTTGATTTGAAACAGTATCTATCATATAATCAGTAAATAAACTAAAATCATTGGAATTCAGACTTACTCCTTGAAATAAATTAATCGGATACACTACTATGGTAGAATATATATATATGGCTAGATTCAACTTTCATATCCCCTACTAGAAATATAATAAAGGGTCTGAGTTCTCCCTCCAACTATGCTTTGTCTTCTTTTCTAGACTTGTAAACCAATCGGTTCTCGCAAATGATGCAAAGAAAATAGAAGGCATGTGTGCTGAGCAATTATTCAAAAGCAGTCCAATTGCTTCACATGCACAGATGGAACCTTCCTGACCATGATGTGTGTCACCAAAATAGATGATTCTAACCAATGAGTGGGATGTAGTTATCAAGCCCACTACGGCAGCCATGTGTCTCAACGAGAATGAGCCATGTGCAAGCAACTGATTGGGCTATTTCCATCTTGTAGTGACTACAAGCCGACGGATATCAAGTGAGACATGGAGACCGACAATGAGCCATAATTCAACTTCCTTTAGAGACCTCGAGCCTCCCTTATGTAATAAAAAAAAAATAAGTGAGACGTGTAGACGTTATTCGCACCAAAAGAATAACATGTAACATGATTAAAATAACAAAATATATCAACATTATCAGGAAAAAAAAATGCAATATTAACTAGTGCTATCACGTTACTAAAGATGACAACCACGTGTTACAATGACAATGCACCACATGGATGCATTTGATTGAGCCATTATAATCTTCAAGTTTGGCGGAATAGAATCCAAGAAAAAAAAAATGAACTTGTTGAGGAACAATAAGTGTGTAAATAGAGTTCTATCCAAGAAGTCATTTTTCCTAATGTAGGAATTTTAAGGTCGTCTGATGATGTTCCATTAGTTATAGCAATTCCAAAGAGCACATTCTCTTTGTGATCTTCTAACTCAAAAGGTGGGCATCTAGCATGCTCATGCTCCATTTCTTCTTTTAGGGGCTTTGGTTGAAATTCCTCGCCTCCCTTTTTCACTTTACAGCCCAATTTGCACATTCTTCTCCCTATATTTCTTGTCAAGAAATTGAAAGCTATTTGACCCCTTCAAAAGTAATTAAGCTGGTCTGCCTCATCTTGAAAAGACAATCTCCCATTAAATATGGCTTTACACTGGGGACTTTTGCATTCACATTCCTTTATTAACAAAGATTCCATTGTGCAAATTCTTTCTCTCTCGTATTCCAAATCGTATTCCAATTAATCCGAATTAAACGTATAAATAATTTTTTTCATTTTCAAATTTCAAACCCAAAACTTGATTAAAAAACCTAACTCTTTTATTCACTAAGCCACCAACCATTACTCACTAAGCCACCAACCATTCGTTAGTTCTTTCTCTCGTTTCTACTTTCATTTTTGGATCGCTTTCTATAATAAATATTTGGTTGATTGGAGGGAGCGTGCACATAGTGTCTCGTAGACTTGTAGAGCTATATATAATTTATAAAATATTAAACATATTAAATAAATGTATTTATACAAAAAATATGTTTAAAATTATCATCCTTATTAAATCCGTTATATTTAACTCCCATATTCTAAATCACCTGTGCAACATAGACTGTAAAATTATATACTATAGAACCCGTGCATGCATCCATATATTTACTTTTGTCCTCTGAAAAGTAATGGAAAATTATAAATATTTGAAAATAAAAATACAATATAACTCAAAATTACACCAATGATTCCACCAACCTTTTGTAGCATTAGTTGTTCTTACTAACTTAAAGCTCGACCTCAATCAATTAATTTTTCATTTAAAAATTTTTGTGGCAAATCCAGCGAAGCTAGAATTCTGGGGTTAATTCGATAGATAAAAATTCCTCAAATAATATTTTTAAAAAACATTGTGAGGTCAAAACATTCTAAAATTAATTATTATTATTATTATTATTATTCAGTACGAGATAAGGAAGTTTATAAACAAGGAGATAGACACCCCTCACGGGTATGTCGCTTCATATCCATTTTGACAAAAAATAATTAATTAAGACCAACAGAAAAAAATTAGAGGAATCCCTCAAATCATTTACATAAAATTTGAGAATAATTGCAAGCTTAAACGATATCATATTGGACAGTAGTGATCAAACTTGCTCATTTGATATTTTCTCCACAAAATTTACAAGGGGCTCGTTTCAAGTTAAAAATTATCATGATATAAGAATAAAATGAATAAAAACAAGTTGAATCAAACTGAATTTTTTTAAAACAATAGTAAGCAAAGACACAAATACATATTAATAAAGAATAATAGTGTTCATATAATAGCACAATTATTTGAGAAAATCTGCATTTCATTCCTTTTTTTTTTTAGAAAAATTTAAAATTATATGAGATATATTTTAATCAGATTAATTCAATATGCTCTCGTTACAAAAAGCAGAAGAGATGGAGTACGACAATATCCCCAGTTACTTAAATTAGAAGGCTTTTGCTAGTGTTTGATGAAAAGGGGGAACTACCGATATTGGAGTTTCAAAAGTACTTTTTGCATCTTAACTTTTTGGAAGTTTCTAATCCAACTCACTTCAATCCATATTCCTCTTTCTATATGTTTCTCTTTTGTGATATTTTATATGTTTTTGGATTTTGATTATTTGAAAAAAAAAGAAAAGAAAAGAAGACAAAAAGTTTTTGGTTGATATCGAAATGTTTAAGAAGTGCCTCAAATTGCAGTATTGGAGGTGGGAATAGGGGTCACCACATTTGAAAGAGAATTTGAATAATTTTGATCAAATTGGAAGACAGATGACAGAATCTGTCTTTTTCCTTTCTTTTTCTTTTTCACAACCAAAACATTTCTTTTTTCTTTTTCTCCCTCCGCACCATATGGCGCTTTCACCAAAAATAATATTTAATGAATGAAACTCCCCCACTTTAGTAGGCTTACTCCTTACATCTTCAATGACGCATACCAATGACCATATTTTATTTTATTATGCAGTGCAGGAGAGAGAGAGAACTTGGCCCTTTGTATTATTTTAAGTTAAGAAGTATTTTATCATGAAAACCAAGAGTTGGCATGTACCTAAGTCCGCCTAAATATAGAAAAATATTAAATGTTCCATCGAATTAAGCCTTAAAAAGGCCTTTTGGGCATGATGACCTAGTTCTTTTACAATAACATCATGGGTCTACTAGCAAAAATCTAAACTCTTGATAAGCTTAATTAGTTGGTCAATCCTATTTTTGTTAAAGTTGTTTTATGCCTGTCAATATAACCTGAATTTGGCCCAAAACAAAGCTTGCAAAAAGAAAAAAGGAATAAACATCAAACTAAGAGAAAGACCTAATGTGAAGTTCATTGTGGACTGTAATTTCTCTATCAGGAACCTCATTTGCTACCATACGGGGGCCTCACCTATAGGTACTTAGATGTCCTAGAATATATGTTGGGAATACCATTCAAAATGGATGCCTATGAATCTTAAGGAAGATATTGCCAGGGATGTCCGAAGGGGAAAAAGAATTGCAAAGAAAATACCGAAAAGCAATGAGATAGGTAATGAACTAAACTAAGAGAGAGTATATAATGTTACCTGTCCACATTTTGGCAATGTTTCCCATAAGTTAGAAAGAAATGCTCACACACTTTTGCACATTCCAATTCCACTACCTTTCTCCTCCTGAAGCATTTCTGTAACTACTAATTAGTCAAGTAACCACACAAACCGAATACATAAGCGACTGGCATGATCCCAAAGGTTACTTGCCACTTGCATCACCAATACAAATAAAATATTTTATTCGCTGGTTAAGATATGATTTTATACCCCCACAAGCTTACTTACACCTAAGAGTCTAAATTACACATTTACTATTCCTGGGGAGACAACAAGGTCTCAACCTTATTTGATGCCGTACCCCCCAATTAGATGGGGAAAAGAAAAGAGATCCTAGTAAACTACGTCAAATATTCTCCAATTATGTTCCCTCCAAATGAACCAACAACTCGCTAACCATCTGCCCATATTATTTCCACCATATAATTTATATAGAAAAATCAATACACTAAGATATAAGAAACAAATACAAAGGTGTAAAGAGATTACTTTCACCATATTAGCCATATTCCCGAGCATATATATATATATATATATTTGAATTAACATGATTCAGTCACTCCAACATCTTGATCTTACATTCACCTTTCCTATCAATCTGAATTGTGTATTTAAAATACTAAGTGTCCGGAAGGATGAAAATTGAGGGGAAGGGAGGGAATATAATCCTCTATTTGTGTTTAGAAGCTTTTTTTCAGATGGTAACCTCAAATCCCCTCCAATTCTTCAAAAACTCATCCCAGTTCAATTTTGAAAGGGAAATGATTTTGATTTTAACAGAAAAATTAAAAATTTATTTTTATAGAGAGAGAGGGAAAAAAAAAGACCTTCTATCAGGTAAATAAAGAATACATAAAAATTCTAAGGATGAGAAATCCTTAGAGATGGAAAAAGGAACAAAAGAAAGGCTAACACATAATTGCTCTCAAATCCCTTTTTAACTCTTCTAGGCTATAATCCTCATGAATTCTGGAGACATGAGACCACCAAGCAGTACAAAATACAATGGTCCCATAGAAGAGAAGAACCTTTGCTATGATCTCTAAAAATGAGAGATATTCTATTCTCTTCAAATACATTGAGGCACAACTAGAAACACACATCTCCAGAGCAAGCAACCATCTTTCCACCCTCTAAAACCTCTAAATTCGTGAGAAACATATCAAAGAGACTCCTTGGGCAATGTAAAAACAAATGATCTCTATTTTTAGAATTTTTATAACTCATGACACAAATATTTGGAAAGGTAACTTCAGAAAGTCTCCTCTTCTGTACTAGATCTTTGGTATCGATCATACGATAAGCACCATGAACCAAATCAAAGCCTTAACATGGCATATTTAAATGAAAAGGAGGCCGTTGGGAAGGCTAATAAAATGTTGGAAAAAAGCACCCAAACAATGCAGACTCCAAATCCTAATATCAGAAAATTTGTGGGAAGGTTCATTTCCTTGTAAAAGAGAAATAAGGAAAGAAAACTCTACAACTTCTCTATTCTTAAAAAATGAAAATCCCAAGAGATGGAATGTGTCTCCCAATTAAAAAATGAAAATGAAATTCCTAAGAGATGGAATGTACCTTCCCCCACCCTTCCCTTCCCCCTCAAAATTCACTAGACCATCTTCAAATTATCCCCCACAATTTTGTACCTCAAAAAATGTGAACCCATAAATAACCCAACCCAAATTTGCAACTAAGTTGAAATCAAGCTACCTATCCCCAAATATATTGCACCTCACTCATGAATAAACAAAACGCATTGACAACAGCTATCGAGTTCAAAATTCATCAAATACATTGCACGAAGCGTAGGCTAATTCCCTAAACTATCAACTTCAGGAATCAGAAATTGTGCAATCCAAATTCTTCCGAAATCAAATTGAATTTCCAAAAAAAAAAAATCAAAATTCAAAACAAAGAAACTAACCCGAATCTTCAAAGCCGCAGAGTTTTGTTGCTTCAACCACAACCTCCGATTGCTCTCCAATCGCATGTCGTCTAAGAGCTTTTGCCTGTCTCGTTCCTGGAACTTCTTCTACCTGAATCGACTCTCTTCTGAATCGAGGGATATCCCGCGAAGAACATTCCTCAAAAAGCCAAAATTAAACCCTAATTTTCCAAGACTCAAAACTCGTCAGATTGCGACATTGGCGATGATCGCGAACTATGAAAAACCCCAGAATTTGGGAGTATGCATATGTGTGTGTGTGTGTGTAATATATATATATTATATATCTATATATATTGTGGCGGTTTATGAGATCGATGAAGAAGGAATGGTGTTTGTTCGAGACATCTATCTTTTGCCCCCAAAATAAAAAAAAAAAAAATTTAAACAACGTCATATTAAAAAATATTTCAAAATTAACATCCATATATTACATATTAAAAATATAATATATATTATTTATATAAATAATATCATAATAGATCTTTAAAACTCGATATTAAAAATAAATAAATAATATAATAATAGATTTTAAACACCCATCATTATATTATTCACATAAATAATAGATTCCATAATAGATTTTAAAGACCAAAATATTAGTAAATGATATTTTTAAAATTTATCAGTTATGCTAAAAACCTATTATTATTTAATGAATAGATTCCATGATAAATTTTGAAGGCCCCTGATGATATTATTTATACGAAGAGGATGCTTCTTTAAAATCCGTCATGTTAATGCTGAAAAGAGAAAATTTTTTTCTCTTAGCACTGTTTTTTTTTTTTGTTTTTTCTCACGCCAAAACTTGCATTTCACGTGTTTGTTCGTGGGAAAGTGAACCGAAAAGAAAGAAGAAACGAAAAAGCGGCAGAGTTGTAATATTTTTGTTATTGTGGGGGCAAAGTGCTTTTCTTAACAGGGTTTCGATGTGGAGTACAAGGTAAGTTCGATGGTTAAAAAAAATTACTTATGAAAAGCCAAATTCTAAAAATTTTGTCGATTAGTGAGATTAATTAATTATGATTTAAATAAATTATCCAACTTCTATGCCAGGTTGAATTCTAATTCCTAAAACTTTGCTGACCTACTAATTCAGTCTGATCCTCTTAGATTTTACTTAAGTGGTAGCTAAAAATATAGTAAAATGACCTAAAGCAAGAGCACAATCTTTAATCACATATTTCTCTGGTTATTCCAAGCGAATATACTCAAATTCTTTAATTATATAAAACTAACGTTAAATTCATGTATTGTTAGTGTCAAGTTGATGTGAACATCATTCAATTCAATCATCCGTCGATCAATCAACAATAATAATTGAAGATTTAATCATAGCAATTTGAGTCAATTTTAAAATATTTTTTTATTTTTTTTTTTTTTTTTTTTTTTTTTTAAAAAAATTTTTTTTTTTTATTTAATTATTTTTTTAAAAAAAAAAAAAAAAAAAAAAATTAAATTTATTTAAATTTATAAAAAAATTTTTTTTTTTTAAAAAAAATTAAAAAAAAAAAAAAAAAAAAAAAATTTTTTTAAAAAATTTTTTTTTTTTTTTTCCTTTTTTTTTTTTTTATTTTAAATTTTTTTTAAAATTTTTTTAATTTTATAAAAAATAAAAAAAAAAATTAAAAAATAATTTTTTTTTTTTTTTTTTAATTTTTAAAAAATTAAAAAAATTAAAAAAAAAAAAATAATTTTTTTAAATTTTTAAAAAAAAAAAAAAAAAAAAAAAAAAAAAAAAAAATTTTTTTTTTTTTTTTTTTTAAAAAAAAAATTTTAAATTTAAATTTAAAAAAAAAAAAAAAAAAAAAAAAAAAAAAAAAATTTTTTTTTTTTTTTTTTTTTAAAATTTTTTTTAAAAAAAAAAATATTTTTTTTATTTTTTTTTTTTTTTTTTTTTTTTTAAAATTTTTTTTTTAAATTTATTTCTTTTTTTTTTTTATTTTTTTTATTTTTTTAAAAATATTTTTTTTTATAAAAATTTTTTTAAATAAATTTATTTAAAAATTTTTTAAAAAAAAATTTTTTTTAAAAAAAATTTTTTTTTAAAAAATATTTTTAAAAAAAAAAAATTTTAAAAAAAAATTTTATTAAAATTTATTTTAAAAAAATTTTTTTAAATTTTTTTTTTTTTTTTTTTTTTTTTTTTTATTTTTATTTTTTTTTTTTTTTTTTTTATTTATTTAATAATTTAATTATTTATTATTTTAATTAATTTTATTTTAATTTTTAATTTAAAATATTTTTAAAAGTAAACTAAAAAATTAACAATTATAATTTTTAAAACTTATAATGACATTTATTCTTCATTATTTTCTCTGAGAAGAAAGATTTAAAATTGAAAATGAGATAAAAATTATAAATAATTTTTTTTGGGTTAAAAATTTTATAATTTTCAATTTCTTTAAATTTTATTAAAACTATAATTATAATTATAATTTTAGAAATTAAAATAAAATTTTAAAAATGTTAATTTTAAAATATTTTTATTAAGTACAAAATTGACAATTAAATGATTTTCATTTTGAAAGATGTACAAACCAAATATCAACAATGATAATTAAATTCATTCCAGAATTTGAATCAAACAGTTGACATCAGAGTTCAATTCCGATTCTGATTCTTGAGGTTTTTGATTCCGATTCCGATTTTTGAGTGTGAACCAAACGCCACCTGAATCTAATTTGCTTAATCTATATGTTTTTAACCCACTAAATTTGAAATTTTGTTTCTCTTTATTAAGAGCCATGTTTGCCCACATTTTATATATATAATAATTCAGACTAATGTGAATATTTAAAACTATAGGCTCAATATCCCCTTTTTTTAAAATATGTTTAGACTGTTGACATTATTGTAAATATTAATTTCTGGATAATAAATAACGTTTGAACGATTTTTTTTTAAATATTTAGATGATAATTTTTTTAAAATAAATTTAAGGATAAATTATAATTTTTGATATTATAATTTTTAAAAATTCTATACCGTAAAATTTTTTAAAAAAGAACCGCGTAGGCCAAGAGCTCATTTATTGTGCTGATAAAGACCCCATTGTCCTTAGCTAGGCTTCCAAGCTTTGACAGGAACATTAAAGGAGACGATGCTAATGCCAATTAGCATAAGCAGCAGCCGCATCAGAGAAGTTTCATTGCCACATTTCGATTCAAATCCAGTTGGAAGTAGCAAAAGCAAAAGGCATGTAGACAACCATTGCCATCCACATGCACTGGAGCGCGTGCTTTTAGGGAAAAGAAAAATTAAAAAGAAAGCCGCGTGAACATTTGTCATGTGGTGGCCGCTAGCTGCGCCGTTGACGTAGACCCTCCCACTGATTTTACATTTCATTCATCCTTTTCTGCCCCCTTTCCTTTCAGAACAAAAATCAATGACAGTTCTCCAATCGATAAAATTAATATAAAATCAAAAATAAACTATAAGTGCTCTAATAACAGTAAGAATTAAAATACAAAAATAATTACATAAATAAATATAATTTGATATTCTCATTTCTTTGTTATTAATTAATCCAAAAAGCTGTGAATTTATTTTTAGAATGGTGATTGTTTATACGAGTAATTTGATATTTTATTTTTTTAATCATGGTGTTGAATTAGAATTTAAAGAATGAATAAAAAAAGATTTATGAGAATAATTTTTTAATAAATCTTACGGTATTTAGATTGAATTAATTAAATAAAATTTAAATAATGAGATGAAAAAAAAAATAGGGGTTGTTCAATCGAATATTAAAGGATTTTTAAATGTTTTGGTAGAAAAGAGAAAAGGAAGGGTTATTATTACTATTATTATTATTATTATTAATATTATTATAAATAAAAAAAATGGAGATGATAAGTGGGGCATGGGGGACAGTGCACAATTGACAAATAGTATATAGTATAAAGGGGCGATGGCCAATGTCTTTTTTATGCTTTTGTCTTCTTACCGGTGGTAAATAAAATAATGTATGCCAAATGAATTGCATTCCGACCTGATTAATGACGTCATAACATGTTATCACAAACACAGTATATTTTTTTAAAATGCGATTACTTTTTTGGTCTTATTATAAATTCCCACACATAATGTTCATATCTCCTCTTCTCCTATGAACCAACCACATTCAGATTCTCTCTCTCTCTCTCTCTCTCGCTGGTTGCTCTGCTACTGCTACTATTCTCTCTCTCTATCTCTACATTGAGAGGAGTCGGGAGGTGAGAGAATGTACGCAGAGACAGGACTGCTCTTCCCTTACTTCCAGAACTTTCTTCAAGATGGCCAGCAACTTGAGGAGTACTGTCGGTCTCATAAATCCAATGCTTCACTCGTATTTCTCTCTCTCTATCTCTCTAGATTTTTCGTTTTCCCTCTACATTTCTTTCACTGAATTGAAGTGAAGTTTGAGCTCCGATTATGAATTTTAGGGTTTGCTTAGTTAAGTTTCCGATCCTTCATATTATATCTTGGGAGGATTTCTCCGTTTTCAGATTTATTTGTTCCTTCATATGATTGAGTTGGTAGTTCGAAGTGCTGGGTTTGATATTTTGAGGCTGACTTGTTTGATTTTCAATCTTTCAACTTCAATTACTTGCGTGTTTTTGCCATTGACTACTGTGGATATTCTAGTCTGATTGTACGGACATTATAATATGTGTGTGTGTGTGTATCTATCTATCTTTCTATCTATCTCAAATCTTAAGTGTTTTATCGTGTTCAGATTTGTTAGAGTTTAGTTCATTATCTGGAAACTAAATTATTTGTTGATTATTGGCTTCTTAGACTTGAATTTGTATTTTTAGATGGTTTAAAATGGAAGTAATTCGAGTTTAATTGATTCTGGATTCATAATCATAGAGCCGAAACATACAAGGTCCATTGGATTGGCTATGCACTTCTCCATTTTATTAATGGAAAAGACAGAATTGTTCTTTTCTTTTTCTTTTTAATTTTGTGCGCGTATGTATGTGTTTGTGTGTGTACGTGTGTGTGTGTGTGTAATTCTTGCTTTTGATGTCAACATGTTTGGTGCAATTCACTTTTTACCGCACTAATAGAAAGTAAAGAAGAAAAGAGGTTTCCAGGTGAAGGATGAGTTCCCACAATTTTTTTTTTTTTTTGGTAGCTTTGCTAGTATTTGGAATTAAAACCAATAAAGCTTCTAGTGAGATCCCATCCCTACTTTACCCCCCCCCCCCCAAAGATCTTTTGCCCATTTTGTTTCTCATGTATATATTGCTATGTGAATGGCTTTGAAAGACATTGCTTTTGTATACTTGTTATGGAGAAAAAGTTATACATGTCATCATTTTTTGTAATTAGCTCTGCTGTATTTATAGATTTTGATATTAGTGGACATTTTCCCTCTCTCTTTTATGCCAAATCGGTGTATGATTTCTAGAGTTAGGCATCTGGTTATATATCTCTCTCTCTCCCCTTCTCTCCCTGCCTATTTATTTCAGAATTCAAGAAGTACATGGTATATAAATGTTTAACGGTTCGATGTAATTGTGTGTTAGTCTAAAGAATTGTGTTGAATTGGTCATAAAAAATTTGTTCTGGTTTGAGCCATTTTAAATTGCCTGAGTGGATCCATCCTGAATATTTTTAAAGTTTCAAAAGAATTGGTACTTCGTGAAATGTCTGTGCTGTACAATCTTGAAGAAATTTCTGGAATAGATAACATTTATGCACATTGATGACATAGGAAAAAAAAAAAAATCATTAGTCATGTTCTTTTAAACCTTTGTCGCGTGTGCATGCTTTTTTTTTGGGGCGGGGGAGTTGAGGCTTTTCTGTAATTGTATGTAGGTTCTATGTTTATTTATTGTCTTTATGCTCTGATAGTAAGATCATTCCCCAATATCTGTTTCTTTAGTTTGGGACTATTGCAAGCATTTCCAGTCAACTAAATGTAATTAGTACCATTTCTATTTCATTTTTCCCTTCTCTTTTTGAATATTGACCATGATCTTCTTCCTCACCTCTAAATGCAGAATAATCTTGTTCAAGATTCAACAGTTTCTGAATATGATCTGGGCGGAGAAGGGGATCTATTTAAAGCTCCAGAACCCATAATCTCGGAACCAGTGGTGAGCCTCGATCCCATGACAGCTGCCATGTCACTGATATCATGTGCCGATGATGTCATCAGCCCCCAGGCACTCAAGGTCCCTGATATGGAATCAATTCAAAGTGGGCAAATTATGTCTGAGGCTTTTTATGAATATGAGAAAGATCTCTTGGCAAAAGGAGCAATGGAAGCACCATTCTCTGAGGTCCTGGAAAAGATACCAGTTGTGGTTACTGAGGTAAACAAGATTGAAGAGAATAAGGACATGTTGCAATCTGAGGAACAATTCCCTGAAAGTGTTAGTTCAGTGTGTTTACATTCAGTGGAGTGGAAGCACAGAGCTCCAACAAGGCCAAATTTTTGGGATTTCCCAGGACTGGATTTTACCGTTTATGGGATGAGGAGGGCATTCAGTGAAGGAGACATAGAGGTTAGACGCATTTTTTCTCATTTTCCTCTTTCTCGTCTCAAATTTGAACCAATACACATGGGATGCACATGTGAGCACATGCAAGTGCCCAAAAAGAAAAAAATAAAAAAAAACACCCCTTCACTTCACAGAAGGGAGGAAAAAGGAGGAAGAAAATCTTGCTTGAAGGTTTTATACCATGAGGCAATATGGTAGCGATAATCTATGCGTTGCCATGATGACTTAGCTCCACATAGTTTTCCCATGCAGGGTCACATCCATCAGCTTTGATAGTCTTAAAGATCAATGTCTAATAATTACCATGAAAAATATGTTGTCGTTCAAGTAAAATTTGTTTTTTCACTTTTTTTTTTAATTATAAATTTTAAACATCAGATTCACCACCATTAATTTCATATGGCATGGATCACTGATATATGCAATTAATTTTGAAATCAGAGTGCATGAAGTTTTCCTTACACATCCTCCTATACCTTGTGCAAAATCTCTAGTTGTGCTTCTTTTTTTTTTATTTACTCTATTTTTATAATAATTGTTGTTGTTGAAGTCATTCTTATTGATACAATTGCTGTTGTTGTGTTTGCCCCAAACACTTCATGTTTTATGTGGATTCTGAGAAGAAAATTAGAAGTCAAATATTTCAATTTATAATGTTTGCACAAAGGAAATATTTTTGTCCTCTAACACACGATACAAACCCCCCAACCCCCCCAAAAAAAAAATAAAATAAAATAAACCATGGTCAAAAGAATGGGAAACACAAAAGGGCGTATGTTGTTACATCTTTTATATGCTGATGGTTACTTGTGTTGACCTGAATTACCGTACAATGTCAAAAAGATATCCTTAATCAAACATTGAGCAGTTATTGCCTTTGTTTCACAAGAAATCTACAAACTGGAATTGTTTAGATGTTTCTGGCCATTTCAACAGGTAGGGGCAGGGTCATTGATTCTGAGTTTTTATGACAGACTCTTGCTAATGATAAAATGAGGCTTATACATTCTCCCCTACAGCAAGCAGCAGCAATTGGCATATGCACCAAAGAAGACCGCAGGCAAAAGCTTTCCAGATATAGGAACAAGAAAACAAAGAGGAACTTTGGCCGGAAGATCAAGGTATATGAAATATAACTCGTTCAATTATTACACATTTTAGGCACTCGTCTACCTGTGCATGCTAATGTTTTAAAGAACTGCATATCTGATCGCATTGCACCTGGTTATATGACAAACTGGTTGTTCATGATCCACTATTTGCCTGTTGCCTTCTACATTCTATGTCACCTGGCTCTAATAACCACCATCATTTCTGACTGAAATTTTCAATTCCAGTATGACTCACTTGGCTTGCTTCAGTATGCTTGCAGGAAGGCTCTGGCAGACAGTCAACCAAGGGTCCGTGGCAGGTTTGCAAAGAGTGAAGAAGCAGACATTTGCAAGAAACAATAACTGTGACATATATTGCTTAGAAGCAACTTAGAAAATCAAAATCGGTGTTGCTAAGAAGCAGCTTAGGGATCAGATCCAAGTCTATAGATATAGAAATAATCAAGGAGATCAGTGGCTAAATGAACCCTGGAATAGATGGTCAAATCAGTTAGCTTAGTAAACTAAAATTCCCCCAACCCCCAAGTAATCGATCTCTCATCTGCTGTAATAAATAGCTCCCCTTCTGTATTGCTAGTGTTGTGTATAGTGTTTGTTGAATAAAGCAGAAAGCTGGAAATCCTACTTGTGGCCGGCTATTTTGCAGTTTATTTCTAGGTTCTACTTGCTACTCCCTACCTTAGGTAAAAGACTGGTAAAGTGTGTGTGGTGCTAATATGCGTCTGTGGAGTCCTTACAAAACCACCGGTTTACCACGGAATCATTGTAGCAGCTAATCGTCTCTCATTCCACCTCACAACCTCTGAAAAGCTCGCAACAAGTGATTAATGAATTTGGGTACAACAATTTTGCTAAAACATGTGAACAAGTTGGTCAAATCCGTTAAAGACTTTATTACCACTCAAATAACAACAAAATTCCACTGGACCAGGACCAGGACCAGGACCAGGACCAGGGCGGTCGGACTACTCTTATTGTCCGTTTCCATCTTATTTGCCACTAAAATTCCTCAAAAGCCCATAATCTGTGAGATTAGTCGGCACTAAAATGTGTCGAGACAATCACAAACCACGAGATTTTAAGTACCAAGCCGTAGGAACGCCTGGACAAAGAGCCACGACCAGCCAACGTTGAGGCATGAAAACGGCTGGGTTGAGCCTATTTGCCTAGTGCCTCAGCGCTCAACCCACCCCGGGATCCATCACAGGCACGCCATCCTAGGCTCCAACGTCTACCGCGAAAATGGTCTCCAGTTACGGAATTTGCTCTCAAAGTTTGCACGGGTGGATGTCACCCGCATGATTCTTCAAATGTTATGCTACGCACCTTCCACAATGCAATGTAAATCCCCCGGCCCCCCCGGGGGGGGGGGTCGGGAGACTCGTGTGTATTAATTGACCATTATACCCCTTTAGTTTGAGAAGTTTTTATTCTAGTGGAGATTGTTGGGGGGGTATCACGGCAATTTCATGGATTAACATGGAAAGACACCACCATGCATGTCGTCGCTGCAACTCCGGCAACTTTTGACTTCCGGCCACCACAGACCACCAACTCAATAATGTTGCCAGCTCAACTATTGCTAAAACCTTGTATTCTGACTACACAAAAATCTATGAGATGCTAATGGATAGAGTTTATGTAACACACACCCCCTCAACCAAAAAAAAAAAAAAAAATGAACACATGCCACCCAAAAAAGCAAAACCCCAGTTCAGAAAAAAGAGATGAACCTGCAACCGAGGGAATGAATAGACGACGGTACAACCCCGCTTACGCCATGTTCGGCTTTCGGCTTTTTGCGGTGTTTGCAACCAAAAAACCTCAACCCTTTCAAACCTTTATTACTTTTCTCTACAATATCCAATCCAAGCCCTCCCGCCCACACCCACCTCATGTTGCCATTTCTTCCCAAATTAACCCTCGAGAGAGAGAGAGAGAGAGAGAGAGAGAGAGTGAGAGTGAGAGTAGACACCCGTGGACAGATCCCAAGATCTACTCAGTCAACCCCATTAAATCTGTAGAACTTCTGGTTCGTACCATAATTTAACAGCTCGAAGAGAGAGATGAGAAAATTGAAGAGAGATAAATTTGTAATTTTCCTACGAGACGAAGCCCTCGTCCTCGCTTGCTCCTTAACTGGTCGAACTTCCACCCCAATCGTCCGCCTGTCTCCTGCCACAAAGTTTTTACTAGTACCTTAGTTTTGATAATGCCGAAATTGCTGTCTTCTGTTCCTTAAAAACTAAAAATCCATCCAAATAATTCCCCCCCCCCGGCTAAAAAAAAATATCCCATAACCGACGACGGCTTCTTAAGTCCTAGATTTTCATTTTTTCCATCAACGTCACCAAAAGAAAAGAAGAAAAAAAAAACATTAAACTATCAAGTATAAATGCATAAAAAAAAATCCCAAAATGGCACGGCCGTTCCGTCTTCTCCTCGGAGGAAGGTCTAAGAGAGAGCTACCAAATAAAAATTCACACACAATTTAATTAGTATGATAACAGCAAATTATTCTAACAAAATGGATCAAAAATCCTTAACAACCATGTTTTAAATTCTTGAAAAAAAAAAAAATCATATACCCGCCAATCTTTCGACCAAAAAGGGGAAAAAATTACAAATAAAAAATTTGTAACACAAACCCAATTCCCAAAACTCGGTTGCAGAGAAAAATGGTGGCAGCATGAGTGACAAACCTCATGATCAGAAGCATAAATGACTTCAAGTGGAACAATCCTTGAAAAACATACGAGGTGTAGACTTCGTGCTCCTAAAGTCCAACTCACCCTTCAAAAAAAAGAAAGAAAGAAAGAAATATTCACATTGCAGGGGGTATCCACGTCCCTTCCTCAGAAAATTCTTCTTCTTTTCTCTCGGTCCTCCCATTCTCTTCTCTCTCTCTCTCTATCTCTCTCACGCAAGGCAACTCACAAAATTTGTAAACAAAAATATTAAATCATATATATATATTTATATTGTTGGTTTAATTATTAAAAGAGAAAAAAGATTGTTTTTATCTAGTTCGAGGTTGGCGAGGCAGTTAAGAGTTCTCTCGGGCGAAAAGCAGATCCCCTATTTCATTCTTCATTCTTCCGCTCTCTCTCTCTCTCTCTCTCTAAATTTTTTTCTTCAAATTAAAATTGATTTCGTGCATCAATTCAGTCAATTGGTTTCGAGTTTATTCCAATGTTTGAATTTCGTCTTTGTTTTGATTTCAATGGTGTTCTCTGTTAGATTGCTGTTCACTATGAGAGAGCGAAATTAGGGTTTTGGGAATTCAAAATTGGGAGATATAATTAGGGTTTTGTCGATTTCGAGAAGATGATTATAAAGAAAAACTTGAAGTCGACAATGCCGAGTTTGAAGCGATGCAGAGTCGGCGATTCTTGCGGAGAAGACGACGACAACTCTGAGAATCATCGCAAGAAGAAAAGGATCAACGGCTATTATCCTCTCAATCTTCTTGGAGAAGTCGCCGCCGGGGTGATTCCGATGAACGGATATCAATTCAACTATCGCCACTTGTTCTGCAATGGGGAGAACTTAGGGTTTAATAGCGCTTTTTCTTCTGGTTACAGTGACGTTGAAGTTGAATCGAAATCGAAGACGAAGACGAAGACGCCGAGGACAGTGAAGAAAGAGAAGGATGATGAGATTGTTGTGAAGAAAGAGGAGTCCTCGAGACCTCCTCTCGTTAGGACCTCCAGAGGTCGGGTTCAGGTGCTTCCTTCTAAATTCAATGATTCAATTATCGATAATTGGAAGAAAGAGAAAGGTAAGCCTAGCTCTAAAACTTCAATTCTTGATGACTATTTGGATTCTGAAATGAAGAGAGCGGATACTTGTAGTCAATATATGAATAAAAAGCAAAATGTGGAGAGATTTGGGAATAAGAGACCGAAATGCAGCGCATTGTGTGAGGAAGCAGAGGTGACTAAATTGGGTTTAATGGGGTTTAAGAATTTTGATGTTAGGAGGTATTATTCAAGTTCTCGAAGCTCACTGATTTCACTGCAAGAGCAAATGTTTGAGGTTGAGAATGGGAGATTAGGTGAGAAGAGCGAAAGGAGATATGGGGTTGATGATTTTGCTGCGGGAGATATAGTGTGGGCAAAGTCTGGGAAGAGAGAACCTGCTTGGCCGGCTATTGTGATTGACCCTGTATCTCAAGCCCCAGAACAGGTTTTGTATGCTTGTGTTCCTGGAACAGTTTGCGTTATGTTCTTTGGCTACTCAGGAAATGGAAAGCAAAGGGTAAGAAATAAATAATTGAATTACCTTCCCGTTTAGGCTTGTTTCTGTTTCTGGACTGATGGTATAGTGCACATTGTGTGTGAGAAATTTTCCTTTTGTTTATTCATGCTGAATTCTAAATGATGATAATGAGCAGGACTATGCATGGGTTAAACGAGGGATGATCTTCCCTTTTGTAGATTATGTTGAGAGGTGGGTGCTATTTCGCTTTCTGTAACTTAATTTTAAATCGGAATTGATAGCTTGATCGAGCATTTGGATTGATGCAAAGTTTTTGTTGTTTTAGGTTTCAGGGACAGACTGACTTGAATAATAACAAGCCAAGTGATTTTCGTATGGCAATAGAAGAAGCATTTCTCGCAGTGCATGGATTTACCGAGGCATTGAGAAAGGATATAAAGATGGCTGCTGGGAATTCAGCTTATTGTGAACCTGTGCCGCGGGGGATTCAAGAGTTCACTGGTTCAAATCAGGACCAGGAATTTCACTCTGAATGTCGGGTTTGTTCTGTCTGTGTCCTCTCCTTGTGGTTATCCTTATTTGAGTATATGCTACCATTTGTTGAGACCTCCTGCAATTTTAGTGAAAATAGGTTCATGCTGTGCACTCGATTAGGTTCACGATCACCCCACTCCCCCCCTCCCCAAAAAAAAAAAATATTCTCAGCTACATTTGCAAATTATCTTTTGATTGTAATTTTATTGCTTTATGCAGGATATAATTAAGCACAAGAAAGACCTTCAATCATGTGAAGGCTGTGGCATGAGCCTTCCTTTTAAGGCTACCAAGAAAACGAAAGTTGCTACGAATGGAAACAATCTTTTGTGTAAGCCTTGTACAAAGGTCAGTATTTTGTGGCTTCTCTGGAGGTATATTAAACCTCTGCTGTGTTCTGTTAGTAGCTTGGTTTAAATACATTTAATACCCAAGTGCATTTTTCCTGCAGTTACTCAAATCAAATCATTATTGTGGCATATGCAAGAAAATTTGGAATCGACTTGACAATGGGAACTGGGTAAGGTTCCACGCAAATTAGTCTAGCTGTTATTCTAATTTCTCATTTAAGATGACTCATGGTATTTTCCTAAATAAATTAGGTGCGCTGTGATGGGTGTAAAGTTTGGGTGCATGCTCAATGTGCTAATATTCCCAAGAACCGTTTCAAGGTCTTTATGTAATTCTGTACTAAATTGCTTGTTCAAATCCATTTGCATGTTTATAATAATTTAATAGCAATTACATTGGATAATCTCGACTCTTTTTCAAATTTCCAGGATCTGGGAAATACTGAATATTACTGTCCTGATTGCAAAGCAAAATTTAATTTTGAGTTGTCAGATTCTGAAAGGGGACGGCCCAAGTAGGTTTTGTCTATCTGCTCTATGGTTTCATTTCCAGAATTCTTGTTGGCATTTGTTGACCAATAGCAATGTGCATTCTGGTTGATATCAAATGTAGTCTGTTGCTACTGAATATTTTATGATGGGATTGTTTCTTGTTGATTATTTATCAGACATAACAAAAGCAGTAGTCAGCCAGCTCTGCCTGACAAAGTTGCTGTTGTATGCTCTGGAGTGGAAGGCATATATATTCCTAGTCTTCATGTGTAAGCTTGATGACCTGAAAACACCTTTTACATTCAGCTTCTGCTTTTTAGATTTACCCTTTTCTTTTGGTTAGATGCATAACGTCCTCACAATATGTCAACAACAATCAAAGCCTTAAACCCGACAATTGGGGTCCTCACAATATGTCAATCATGTAAAAAGTTGCTGGTCCTTAGGTGGTGATAGAAAATAGAAAAGGTGCTGTATTTGGTTGCAAAACGGTTCAACCTTTCAGGCTGTTGTGGTTTGTATGCTTGACTTGTGAAAGCCAATGTTAGAGAAGCATGATATGGTGCACCCAAGGTAAACGGGGGAGCATCTGATCATGTGTATCATATCATGGATGTCACTACTTGATTACCTTGAAAGTGTCAACTCCCTTATTATGTGAAGGCACTACTGCCCCCACCCCTTGATTCTCTTACATTGTTCATTCTTCACATTTAGCAATTGCATATCAGATGCAAGCACATATAGTTGAACATATGATGTCAAATTCCAAGACACATTATTTTATCTTTAGTAGGTTATTGAGGATTATTTCCGGTTAGATGTGGATTTAACACGATCAATGCCGGCATGATAATTGGATTAACTTTGTGTTCATTCTTTGGTTCTTTTTGGTTTGTAGAGTTGTGTGTAAATGTGGGTACTGTGGCACTGAAAAGCAGGCCCTTCATGAATGGGAGCGACATGCGGGTTCTAAGGCAAGAAATTGGAGGATTAGTGTTAGAGTGAAGGGTTCCCTGCTGCCACTGGAGCAATGGGTTGGTATTTTGACATTGAATTTACAGTTTTATTCATATTATTTTCTTTACTTCTTAAGGCTCTGACTTACCTTTTTGCTTACGTGTATGAGTTGCTTGCTATCAAGAGCCAACAATCATAGTCATGCAAATCATTGTACTTGTTCTTGTCTGCAATATTCATTTTCTTGACCTTTGAACACTAGTTTGGATATCAATCTTGGATAACATTGTATGATGTTGGGAGGAGTAGGTAGAGAGGATTTGGAAGAGTAGTAAATTAAGTGGGGGAGTCCTTCTGAGCTTTAGACTGACACAAAATAAATGGCTATTAGCAAGCACGAATGTAGTGAAACATATTTTTTATCAACTTTCTGGAACATAACTCAAGAGGACAATCCTTTGTGGTAACTTTGCAAGCATATCTAACTTGTTATCCTACAATGATGTGTTCCCTGTATTTCTGTTAAAAACAAACACTAAGAGAACATTCCAACCTCGTCTGGTAATTATATAAATAGACCTGTATATTTGGGTTATGCTATGTTAGAAGGTATGACTCCAAATATAAAGCAAGGTATACAAAATGGATACACAGTGATGTGATCTTTAGTCATGCCTGTGTGCATGCTTGCTTTAAAGAGCTCTGCAAACAATGGTCTAAATGAATTTATCTTCCCTTGGAGATGAGAATCGTGGTTGATTATGTATTCAATAACTGTTTTCCCAGGATGGCCCTATTAGTTTTGCCTCTCCCTCGCCATTCATAGGCTTGGTAAAAAGTTGTACCATGTAGCTTTTCTATAGGCCTTCCCTGAAGTCCTTGTTATTGGGTTTATGTTCACTGGGCTTGAATGTTCACTATTACTGGAGGGTCTAATAGCCATGCAATTGTTAGTTCCTAGGCTCTCATGGTTTGGAGTTTCATTCTTTTCCTCATTGGTGTAAATAATCAACCGGAGAAAATTTTCCTCTTTCCCTCCTCCGCCACACTCACTTCTCTCTCTCGCCCCCCCTCTCTCTCTCTCTCTCTCTCTCACACACACACACACACACACACACACACACACGATTGTTGGTTTCTAATTCATTCTTTTTTGACTTTCCAGATGCTGCAGATAGCAGAATCTCATTCAAATGGTCTATTATCTGTGAACCCACAGAAACGGCCATCCATCAAAGTTAGAAAGCAGAGGCTGCTTTCCTTCTTGCAAGGTATACCTCGGCACATACTTTAACAGTCAAAGATTCGTCTTCCTATTGCAGCTGCAGTACAATTTTTTTCCTTTATTTCAACCGCATGCAGAATGTTATACGGGCTGAATGCATTGACATCTATCACTCTCTTGCAGAGAAATATGAGCCTGTTTATGCTAAGTGGACAACTGAACGATGTGCTGTATGTAGATGGGTGGAAGATTGGGACTACAACAAGATTATAATCTGCAATAGGTGGGGATTTTGTTTATTAGACCCTGAAGCCTATTTTTTCCCTAGGGATTAGACATTCACAGCAATACTAAAAATCCATAATCCCAGAGTTGGTTGAGGCGATTGCTAATGATCAAATTGTGATTAACTGATAAAAGTTGTGTGAATACATCTTTTCAGACATTTTTTGAGTCAATTTTCAGCTTCCTCTCTCAATTCATAATCGATGAAGTGATCATGAATTTCTTTATTCCCATTGTGGGAAGATCTAGCCCTGCAAATTGCCACTAGGGAACATTCTTTAGTTACTCGACAAAATTTCTTTGACACTTTGTTTGTACTTTTATCAGATGTCAAATAGCTGTCCATCAGGAATGCTATGGAGCGAGAAATGTCAAGGATTTTACTTCATGGGTCTGCAGGACATGTGAGACACCTGAAGTTGAGCGGGAGTGTTGTCTTTGCCCTGTGAAAGGCATGCTTTCTACATTTTATCTAATTTTATTGTTTCACTGTCAGTCTTTCTGATCTTTATATGATTGAGTATTTCTTCACCAAATTGTTGGGTGGAAGCTGAATTGTTGAGGTGTCCTTGCTGCTTAGGCTCAGTGTATATAATAGCCTCAGTTTTCCCTCAAAAGCTCTTACTGATGGGTAGTGTCCATTCCAGACCTGCTTGTGCTGCTTACTTGTCATGTCTCCATGGATAAGCACTTTCCTGTATATTTTGCTAATATGATTTAATTTTTGTAATTTTGCCCAAAATTTTCAGGAGGTGCACTGAAACCAACTGATGTCGAGACATTATGGGTTCATGTTACATGTGCGTGGTTTCAACCTGAAGTGGCTTTTTCAAGTGATGAAAAAATGGAGCCTGCAGTTGGAATTTTGAGAATTCCATCAAATTCATTCATAAAGGTAGATTTTAACATTTGATCAATCATGCTATAATCACTGTTTGCTCATGGATTGCAAGTTATATGCTTTGCTTACATCAGTTGGCATTTCTGGAATTATCAATATAATGTTATATTTGGGCATCTGTGACAAAGATTGGATAGGTCTTTTCTAATTTGGCACAAATAATAGAAGAGAAAATTAACTTGATTGTTTCATGCATTTGATGCATCAACATGGAAGAGTACTGTGAATTTTATATTATTTCTGTTGCTTTTTCCCATTTAGTGTGGATGAGAAACAGTCCCCCAACCCAATCCTCCTCTTGTTGATAAGTGAGTTGATATAAAAATTTCCTTCTTCCTCCGCCAATACTTTCCTGCATGAGATCACCTCAAGCTTGAGATATCATAAATTTGCTAAATTTTGAAGCTTACAGTCAAGTTGGGAACAATTTTTTGTTGATCTGCTTGTTATATAATTTTGAATGTTAGCAGACGAGAATGGGCTTTCTGATTTTGGAACTTACCAATAAGATTAATGGTGATTGGTTTTGTGTGTGCTTCAGATTTGTGTAATATGTAAACAAGTTCATGGTTCCTGCACACAATGCTGCAAGTGTTCTACATACTACCATGCAATGTGTGCATCAAGGGCAGGGTACCGCATGGAGGTCAGCTACAAATTCTTCTCTGTGTTCTGGCGCTTTTTTTTTTTTTTTTTTTTAATCTTCTATATGCTGTATTTGTCTACCTTCTATAAAGGATGTGATCGGTTTCTTGTAGATTTACATCTACCTTGTTTCCATATCTCTTTAATCTTAACAAGTTGAGAAAGAGTCAAACAGAGAGAGAAGTTAGATCACTTCAACATGTTCATTAATAAGATAACCAAAAGAATGGCAGTTATCTGATATATTGCTTTTGTTAAAGGCGGTTCATGGAAAACAACTTGATTGACATTTTCAAATTATAGGGACAAAAAGGACTTATTAGTTTGTGTGAGGAATATTGCCTTCAGTCTCAAAAGTACTTTTTGAGGGTGAGCCTTTGTGCAACAGTGGAGTTGCTTCTTTGGTGACCTCGAGATCACGGATTTGAGGAGTGGAAACAGTCTTTTTGCAAAAATGCAAGGGAAAGGCTACGTACATATACGCTCACTCTCCTCCTACCCCCGCACTAAGTCGGGGAGCATTTTGTACACCGGGTGAGGCCTTTTTTATGGAATCTCCTTAGGTGTACTTAAGAATTTGTAAGCAATTTGTGGTTACAATTTGAGCAAATTTTTGTTACATCAAGAATGAGTAGAAGTGAATAGATGGCAAAGTTTGCCTACATCAGCAAGACAGCCTGATGGGCTTCATTACTCGTGATTTGGTTGCTTGCTGTGTATTGGGAGCTGTGTACAGGATTTGAATTAAAGGAGAGTGTGATGATGGTATTGGAAGATACATATTCAAAATCCATTTTCCTCTTTGTTTGACACATATCTTGGGCCTTTGCTTGTTCTTGAATGCGTAAATTTTATATGTTCTACTTTTCTATGATTAAATTGCTTCTGATATCTTGTGTCTTGCAGTTGCACAGCTTGGAAAAAAATGGAAAGCAGATTACAAAGATGGTTTCATATTGTGCTTACCACAGGTATGACTTCTTTTCTTCACAAGCTAAAGTGAATTGAACATCCATCTTTACAATCCCCCTTCTCGTCAATGAAGGTAGAAGATTTCCTTTTTATCAGAACCTGTCATGAGCCAGAATGTCAAAAAAAATGCATTGAAGTTGATACATATTAGAGTTTTGTATGTTATTTACTAGGGTTTTTGTGGCCACAATTTCATCAGAACATTTGACCAGTGTCAATTCTTTTCTCCTTTTCTTCCTTGTTAACAGGGCTCCAAATCCGGACACTGTTTTAATCATGCAGACTCCTCTGGGGGTCTTCTCCACCAACTGCCTAGCACAAAATAAGAAGCGAATAGGCTCAAGGCTGATTTCTTCTAAGAGAATAAAAGCTGAAGAGACTCCAACTCTGGAGATTGCTGAGATCGAGCCATTCTCTGCAGCAAGGTGCCGGGTCTACAAAAGATCAAACAACAGGAAGGTACATGAGTTAGATAGTGGTTGTTGGCCGACGCAAGTATGACGCCTATATTTGAATCCACTTTGAGGAAGTTATATGTCTAGAGAAGCAAAAGTTTCTCATTGTAATATTTGATACATCGGAATGCATTTTACAAGGATATGCTGATTGTCCAGAAAGAGAACATAGAACAAAAAATGGAATCCCAGAAAGTTCTCAATTCAATCGACTACTTAAATTATAAATTATGACTATAGAGTGCACTTTATGTGTGTGTGTGTGTGTGTGTGTGTGTATATGGTTCTTGTGCTGCTAACAATGCAACTCCCTGAAGCTATATATTGTATGTTTATAAGTGCCAGCTAAAGAATGGATATATATATTTTTGTGTTTATTCCATGTTAAACTTTTGTTTCAATACCTGTCCTTTTGCAATCCATGTTATTCTGTAGTACATGTTCCTGTGTTTTGATACAATTGTTGTTACACTTACATTCATATTTGTACATATGTTGAGTTTTTGTTTAATGGCTCACAGAAGACAGCAGATGAGACCGTTGCTCACCATGTACGGAGGCCTTACCATCATCCATTAGCTGCCATAGAAAGCTTAAACACATTCAGAGTAAGCTTTCCCCCTCTCTCACTTTTTTCTTTAAATTTTAAGTGCCAGTCAATATGTATCATTCTAAGTGTCTTCTTTTTTATTAATTTCTTTTTGGTTGTCCCTTCTTTCAGGCGGCAGAGGACCCTAAAACTTTTTCTACATTTAGAGATCGGCTTTACCATCTACAGGCAAGGGTTCTTTCATTTGGTCAAGTTACTATTTCCTGCTTTTTTTTTCCCTCTCCACTGAGGATGTTCTCTTATTTCTCCAGAAAACAGAAAATGATCGGGTCTGCTTTGGTAGATCTGGAATCCATGGGTGGGGCCTTTTTGCACGACGCAACATTCAAGAAGGAGATATGGTACATGTCCAAATTATATATATATATATATATGTATGTATGTATGTATGTATGTATATGTTTCTAAATATCGTCCCTATTTTTGGTCCAAAGGTGAATGAGCCACATAAGAAAGGCCGACTCTTCATCTACTCATAATCTTCCCAAATCCACAGGATTTGATCTTAAGACTTCATGGTGCTATCTCGAGAGTCTTTATGAGATGAACTCACTTACACCTGGTATCCCTTCATTTTTGACTTTTTTAAGTGATTAGGTTATTTTACTTCAATTAGCATAGGTTGTCCATTTCTTTATCTGGTTTTCTTGGAGTAACAATATTTGGGGCCACTTTTGACTTAGAAACTTATTGGTTTTGGCTTATAAGTTCTACTTTTAGGTAAAAGCTAAAGCAAATGGGTGTTTGGTTCAAATTATAGGTTAAACAAAGTACTTGCATAAGTTAAAAGTCAGAACTTTACTTCTGATTATTGGCTTATCACTATAGCTACTCTTTGACCAAGTAAAAGACAGTAATTTCTGCAATTATTTTTAAAATACCAAAACTACCTTTATTCTAATTTCTATAAGATAATCCCTAACAACCCTTTCTGGTCATTTTAACATGTAAGTTACTTTTTAACACCTTTAACCAAGTGCTTAAAACTATTTAAAAGTAGCTTTTTAGTAGTTTTGCAAAACATTTAAACTACTTATTTTTAAATTGACTTAAAAACTATGTATAAATCAAGAGTTAAATTAGGTAGCTAAGCTAAACATTTTGCATGTAGTGCCCAGAGCTGTAGTTTTCATTTTTCCATGGACTTCCATTCAAATTGATCATAGAAATCAAATTGATGACATTGATGGGCAGAAGACAGATGCTTCAGAGTCCTGAAAATGGCTGCAAAATTTTGATTCCCAATCCTCTTGATATGATTCCAGACAACTTTTAAATTGTATCATTGTAGTAGCTGGGTTCATTGTCATAAAAAGTCTGATTCATGATCACAATAGGGGATGATGAGGTGTAGTTGGATATGTTTAATATGTGAAGGAAAGGGGTGTTAAAGCAGCTTTTGTTTGTTTTTATGTGTTTGTATTTGTCCACCAGGTTCTTGAATATCGCGGTGAGCAAGTTAGACGTAGTGTAGCAGATTTGAGGGAGGCACGCTACCGGTTAGAAGGCAAAGATTGTTATGTAAGTTATTTTAGTTTGACCTTTTATCATCTCTAGCATTGCTATCATCATCATCATCACATCTTATGACATCAACTTGTGTCTGTGTAGGCAAAATATATCATACTTTGCCGATGAGCTATAGCTCAACTGGCACCGTCCCTTCTCCCCCTTATAAAGGTTTCGATTTTGAGCATCCCTATGTACCAATTATATATATATATATATATATATATATATATATATATATATATATATATATATATATATATATATATATATATCATACCTTTGTTATTATGTTTTCCTAGACCTGGCCATTGGGCCGAACAAGCCCACCAGTTCAGGGCCTACAAACAGTACCCTTGACCTGAACCAGTTAATGTTGAAGACCGTTCCAGTTTGGGGCACTTCAGGGCCAGATTGTGTTAAGGACAATGACAACCAGTTCCTGAGTGTTTCCCCCCCTCCTCTGTTTGGATCTTCAAAGGTTGGGTGGGTCTGTCAAGGTTCCAACCCTTGAATGGTTCTCGTTTTTTGAGGAAGACCTGAACCAGCATTTTTTTTGCTGATTCAGGTTCGAGGCCAGTTTTTGTGGAGTTGAACCTAGGGAGTGGAAAGTTGACCAAGGTCCAGTCTCTGGGATTGACCAGCCTGGAACCGACCTGGTGGCTAGGTCTATGTTTCACCATAGTTTTACCTTTAATGACATCCAACTGCACAAATTTAAGTTACATGTTTAGACTCAATGACTATTACATGTTACACTTTTTGATATAATATTACATGTTACACTTGAGAACATGTTTATTGATTGAAGTAACAATCTACATATGTGCCTTTAATAACTCAAGTATATGAATGTAATCTTGTGGAGTTTTTGAGGTTGACACGAGTACAGTGGAACTGTGTATAACTTCTTGTTAAATGAGCAAAGCATAGGAAGAAAACTAAATGCCATGTTTCTTCTATTTTGTGGACTTTTGAGGCTTAGAGAAGATTCCAATTATATTTGCTGGAAGTTCTTCAATAGCTAATTGAGGTTTTGCACAACCGACCTTCAGTAATGAATATGCATTTTACTCAAATTTTTGCTTCGCAACTGTCATTTTACATGAAACGTATGCATCATTTCTAGCAAATTAAGGCTTTTTTTCCCCTTTCTTTTTTTTTAAAAATTTTTTCATTCTTTCGCATAATTTTGAATGTGATGCTTTGGCCTGATAAATGTCATGTGCTCATTCTCTGTATATGTTGTGCAAGAGATTCCCTATCTCATATATGCTTTGGCTTGAATAATGTTAATTGCTGATTTATTCATGTGCTGCTAATTTATCACTCACTAGCCTCCTCATTTTAGTTTTCTGCTGTTAATGTCTGTTTCCCCCTACAAACACTATTTCTGGGCCACTTTTAATAGAGAATTGAAGGCATTCTATGTTCTCTTTGCAGTTATTTAAAATCAGCGAAGAAGTGGTGGTTGATGCAACAGATAAGGGAAACATAGCGCGCTTAATTAATCACTCAGTAAGTTTTATTCTGCTTTTGATGGACTTTCTTTTGGGAATCTTCTCCTTGGAACAGATTGTTTGCCCAAATGGCCTCATTGTTATGCAGCCGCGGAAGGTCTTTTTTTTTTTTTTTTGGGGGGGGGGGGGACTGCATGTTTCTTGACATTAGCACATTGCTAATGGACTTCCAGACTTTTGTTGCATTAATTGCTGGCGTCTATGTTAAAGGAGGGCCATAATTGCTGAACATCCTGGTGAAGTTGTGATGACAAAAAATGGGAGCCAGACATTCCGTATCCAATATTTGATTACCTGTTTTTGTTCTCCTTCAAATGATGCGTATTGGATATAATTATATTGCTCTTTTGGTGTTCATTATTTTATCCTTTTCATTTGCAGTGTATGCCCAACTGCTATGCAAGGATCATGAGTGTGGGTGATGATGAGAGTCGGATTGTGCTGATTGCAAAAACTAACGTATCTGCTGGCGACGAGCTAACGTATCTCTCTCTCTCTCTCAAGATAATTATTTTTATGCAGATAAAAAAAATTCACCGTATGCACAAAGTCCTCCCCGCCTTGTGGGGTAAAGGGGTGGATGGACGTATATGTACAAAACTTTTCCCTCGCATTTTTTTGCAAAGAGATTGTTTCCACTCTTGAACCAAGAGATTGTTTCCACTCTTGAACCAGTGACATCAATGTCACAAGGGAGCAGTTTAACCGCTGCACCAAGGTTCGCACCTCCAATTATTTATTTTTATGCAGATATTTATATTTTGCATATATTGATCCGCAGGTATGATTACTTGTTTGATCCTGATGAATGTGACGAGTTCAAAGTTCCCTGTTTATGTAAAGCTCCAAACTGCAGGCAATTCATGAATTAGGTGACAGAAAGAAAATACAGCCATTGTTTCTCCAAATGGAGCACTAACCTATACTTTCTCCGCGGAATCTCATACAATTCTCTTTACTGATATTGTAATTTTTTTTTTTAATTTATTTTTGCTCCAATCTTCAACAAAGATTTTGAGTTCAACATGGGGGAGAGGGAGAGGGAAGGAAAAGTTGTAATTTCTTAATGCTTTTCATCTTGTTTTTATATTCTTTCAATGTCAATAAAACGTTTTAGGCCTGCCCTTTTGGGATCAGGCATTTGTATAAATAACCCCATGACATATTTACTTTTACTTTTTTTTTCCCTACAAAGGAATAGTATGGTAAAGTTGTTAAATCATGTTTCTTCCCAAAAAAAAAAAAAAATCTAACTATATTTTCTCTTTTGGTGAGTGTTTTTTTTTTTTGGGGGGCGGGGGGTTGAGGTTTGGTATCAGGTAATATTGTATGTGCAGTACTTCAAATTTTATGCTGAGCTTCGGTTAATTATTTCAAACTCTTATTTTCTTTTTAATTTTCTCTTTTGGTGAGTGCTTCACCTCGTAATTCACATATCCTACTGACTGTTAACTTTTCAACTCATACAACTAATATACAATTTTGTGTGAATCTATTGACACTTTAATTTTCTTATTCACACTTTTTTTTTTAAAAAAAAAAAAATTTAATAGTTCTTTCTAATTATACTTTCATTCAATTTTATATAATCAGAACTATTGTATTTTATTGTTATGTTGTCTATTAAGATGCTCATTATTACTAATTATAACTCTAAAAATTTAATTTAATTTATAATTTTTCTTTCTAAACAGGAACTTTTCAAATCTAAACATGTTAGTTCTCTCTCTAAAATTTATATATATATTTTTAAAATTTTTCTTTCTAAACATATCAATTTAAATTTTGTCTATGAAAAAACAAATTTAATTTCTCTCTTAAAAATTTAATATATTAGTTTTTTCTAGAAAAATTAACTTTTTTATTTTTATTTTTATTCTCTAATTCATTGGAATTAAAGTTTTCTATCGCTAAAATATAAAATTTAAGCATAATAATTTTTCTCCTCTTAATGAAATGAGATTATTTCAAATTTAGTCTCTAGAAACACATTAGCATTCATTTTTCTCTCTTAAAAAACTGAATTTAATTTATCTCCTTCTAATCTCAGACACATTGGTTTTTCTTATTTAAAAAATCAATTTCATTTACAATTTCTCTCTCTAAGTATATTTAACTTTGAGTTTTCTCCTACTAAAAAAACAAACTTTAACTATTCTCTCTATATATTAAAAAAAAAAAGAACATAAATTGATTTTCTATTTAGAAATTTAGTTTTTCTGTAAAATTAAGAATAATAATTTTCTCTCTCTTGAAAATTTAAATTATTTCAAATTTTCTCTCTCTAAAACTAAACACAATATTTTCTCTCTCCTAAAAAATTAAATTAATTTAAATTTTGTATATCACGTGCATTGATATTAAATTTTATCACTATAAAACTAGGTACATTAATTTTTTTTCTTTGAAAAGTAAATTATTTTAAACATTCTCTCTTAAAACATATTGGTTTTAGATTTGCTCTTTATCGAAAAAAAAAAATAAACTTTATTTTTCTTTCTTTCTTTTTTTATTGAATCATTTTGAAAAAACCATTTTGAATTTTGTCAATCTAAACATTTTATTTTTATTTTATTTTTTATATAGAGAAACGATTTTTTCTCTCCCTAAACTACATATATTAATTTTTTCCGTAAGAGAATCATTTTATTTAAAATTTTTCCTTTTAAAAATAAATTTAATCTTTCTATTTATAAAACTAAATGGGTCAAATATAGATATTTTTTTATACCTTTGAAAATAATATTACCCTTTATAATATACCACTACTACCGGATTTCATTTTTACATTCTAGATATAAAAAAAGGGCCAAAAGTTATTCAAATAACTTTGAAATCCTTGCTCATTTTTCCCACGTCGTAACTTTAGGGAAAAAGAGAAGGGGACATAAGCTGCTTGTCGAAGACGGGAGGGCACGACCTTACTTGAACAGGATCTGTTCTATAGGCTCGTACCTCTATATCCTTGATTACGAAGGAGACAGTCGATGAAAAAAGATCGTACGATCAGAACGTGATTAACTGCCCTGAGGGTGGCGCGTATACCCTATTGGTGCTGTGGAGGATCGTTCCCAGCAAACAAGCTTCCTGGGAGCGGTCGTGCGGTTGTCTGACTGACTTTCCTCCAATTTTTTAGTAGGTTCCTATAAGTAACAGTATGTACATGTCTAGAGGTGTGTGAAAATGAAACCAAAATGTGGTTTTTGGGGGGGGGGGGGGGTGCTGACGCAAATCTCGAAGGTTTAATCGAAGAAAATGGTGGGTATTTGCGGTGGGGTCCTGGTGTTCGGAAAAAAAAAAAAAAAATAGAGGGAGCCAGGTGCGTATACCACATTGAAGGGGAGAGAGAGCAATGAATCTCCTGTCTTCAGGAAAATGCTGGGATTGGGTTTAAAGATCAAGGGCAGAGATTAACAAAATGTAAAACCACATTTGTCCAGAATGAAGGTTCAGGATTTTTTTTTTTTTTTTTGTGAACTTTGAAAGGTTAAAAACCCTATTTTTAAAATAATAATGTTCAGATTTTTTTATCAAAAGTATTTAGATAATTTTCTAAAATTCAGGTATAATTTAATAAAGTTTCATAACTTTAAATTATTATTTTTAAATAAAGAAAATTGAAGAATCTTAACGTTGCAAAAATTAAACGGGAGAATATTTTCAAAAATTACGGCTATTTTTCATTCCATGCATGCTCTAAGCTTGAGTATCATTTTTTACTGTATGTTTGGATGGAAAGATCTAAAAAGAAAATAGAAGGTTAGAAAAAAAATCATTTATTTTCTTTTGTTTCCGAGTTTTATATGAGAAGAAAAGAAAGGAAATGGAATGATTTTTAAAATCAAAAATTTTCTTTTCAAAAGTGAAAAGAAAAGAAAAGAAAAGGAGAGAAAAAAAAATTGTCTCATAGATATACCAAATTTACCCTTTAAAAATTAAAAGTAAAATTTTTTATTTCTAATAAAATTTATTTTATTTCTTTTCTTTTCTACAATAAAACTTCCAAACAAGATGGAGAGAATTTTCTCTCATTTTCTCTCTTAACTAATCTTTTTTTTTCTCTCTAAAACTCTCAAACATACCATTATAGTATGTTTGGAAATTTTGGAGAGAAAAGAAAAGATTAGTTGAGAGAAAGGAAAAGAATAAAAAAATTATAATTTTTTTTTTATTTTATCTCGGAGTTTTATGAAAGAAAAGAAATGAAATGAAATTTATTGGAAATAAAATGTTTTGATATCAACTTTTGAAGAGTATTTTTAAATATAAAAAATACTTAATGCTAATATTTTCTTCTCCTTCGTTTCTTTCCACTCGAAAAATTTTCATATCCGAAGGAATCTCAAACCTATCAAATTCTTCTTTTTCAATTGCATTTAAACTCACAAATTTCTTTCAATCTTTTCTTTTCGCTTCTAATTTTTCATCCAAACGAACTGTTAACGTGTCTAGGTACTTGTACTTTGTAGGGTAGATGTAGTAAGGTGTTTTGCTCAATCGACCGGAGTTGCGCGGTAAGCTGGTGAACTGGGCTATCAAGCTAAATGCATTTGATCTAGAGCAGTGATGGGCCAGCTGTCTCTGATTTTGAAAAAAAAAAAAATCACAAATGGAATTAGGAGGAGAGCAAAATTCTTATTTAAAACCGATTACTAAGCATTGATTATGGGCTTCTAGATCTGAGTTTTGGCAAAAGCTCAATTCATAGAAATCATGGATGGTTCCAAACTGAGATTATTTTTGAAAATGGTGTGAAAAATATACAAAATTTGATAAATGTAACTTTCTTTTTCAAAATACTGAAGTCGAGCTTATGGAAGCCAACTTTGAAATCGATTTTCATGAAATTTACCTCAAAGCTGCACTATTCAACTTCCCTGTCTATCTAAGGAAAAAAAAAAAGAGGAGGGGAGGAGAGAGAGAGAGGCAAATCAGGTGGATTCCTGAAAGGTTGATTATGGGCTTCTGAAGTCGACTTCAGAAGTTGACTTCAGGGCTATTTATATCTAGCAGTCGACTCTTCATTTCACCCCTAACCTTTTCTTCTCCACTGCTTATTTCTCCCAGCCACCGAGAAGCTTTGTGTGTTCATTATCTTCCATTTTTCCGACATCTCCAGCGACTGATTTCAGGCCAGAAGGTAATTTTTTTAAATATATTATTATTTTTTGCCGATTTTTTAATCTTGCACGCCCTTTTTTTTCCAACAACGTTTTCTGTTATTTTCGGCAACCTTTTCGGAACTGTGTTTTTTTTTTTTGAAATTATTTTCTTTTTCTGACTAATTCTTTTGTTTGAAATTATATATTTGTGAAAATTAAAATTCTAATTTTTTTTTTTTTTTTTTTGTGCCCAATGGAAATCATCTCTCGGCACTTTTCCAGCTCTTGTAGACGCTGTTCTGGCGAGTATTAGCAGACTAAGGTGAGTCGACTTGGCTGCCAATTTTTTTTTTTTTCCCCTCATCGAACATGTTTTTTTTTTTTTTTTTGGAAATGCTGTTTATTGATTCCTTGAAACCCTAGTTCTTGGAGGGGTTTTAATGTAAAAAGGAGTTTGTGGGTTTGTGGGAAGTGGTGTTTTGCATGGCAGATGTGGCATGTTGAAAAGAGAGAGAGGGAGAGAATAGAGTTAATGTTAAAATAATATATTTAGTGTATATAATTTAGTTTTTTAGTATAAAAGGAAAAAAATATTTAATGTATAAAAGGAATTAATGTTAAAATTTATATAAAATATAATGTAACTTAAAATTTGATATTTTATGTTAATAAAATTTTTAAATTCTATATTTAATGTTATGAAATACGTAAAATATAAAATGTGCATGTTGAATGTTTATAAAATTTATAGAATGAATATCTAATGTTTTTAAAATTTATAAAATTTATAAAATCTAGAAAATATATAAAATTTACATAAATAATGTTTATAAAGTTTTTAAAAACTTTCTAAAATATAAATAAAAGTTGATGTTCATAATTATTTTTTAAAAAATATAATGGTTAAGAAATGTACTGTTTACCGAAATAATGTTTTAAAAATATAATGTTTAGAAAATATTATTATTATTTTTTGTAGTGTATAGGAAAATTGGTGTAGATTTAATTATTATGAAGAAATAATATTTTTAGATTTTTAATTTTGAAACAATGTATGAATCTAAAATTGTTATAAATAATTAAAGATTTAATTTCAAATTTTATAAAAATTATTTTTCTTTTTTTAATTTGATGAAATAGAAATCATTGTTTATGTAATTTTGTTTATATAAATCTATATAAATTTAATAATTATATATTCTATATACATAATTTAATCTAATAATTTAATAAATTATTTTTATATTTAAATTGTCAATTTAATTATTATATTAATTTTTATAATCTTTTAATACAAATATTTAAAAATTTAATCTAAAAATTTAATATATTATTTTTCATTAATTTAATATAAACAACTTAATGTGTATTTTATAAAATTTAATATACAAAATTAGTTAATACTAATTAATTTCAAATAATAATTTAAAATAATTTCTTATCATCTTAATATTAAATTGAAAATTTAAAGGGGATCAATATAGAATTAATTAAGAAAATAAAATTAAGTAATATAGAAAATTATTGATGTCGACCTTGCGTAATCTAGTAGCAATAGACTTGACTTCGATTCTATAGAGACATTTATTGATGTCGAAAATATAGAATCAGATTCAGGTGATGATAGTGATGAAATGGGTGATAGAACGGATGAAAGGGAATATATGGTTCTGGGCGGTGACGAGATGTGTGAAATTTCATTTCTATCTAACGTGGATGATGGGGAGAATGTGATTGATGATTTTAATGACTATAACTGACCAGTATGGCAAAATGATGAGGCACCAGTTCCACAAGTTGGTATGATCTTCAAAATGAAGGAGGGGTCCAGCATACTATTAAATGCTGGACGATACAAGAATCTATAGAGTTTCTAGAGTACACAGATCATATGATTCATTTGGTGTTCTTTCTACACCGAGAAAAACTATTTGTGAAATTTACAAGTAAAGCAGAAAAAGAGTCATGGGTTCTTTGAAATTATTAAAATGAATCTCACATATATTTGCTTCCTCAAACAACTTGTCAGAGATCACCCGAAGTGAAATTATTGCGCCGAGAGTACTTGGAGGCATTGCGCCTTAGGAGACTTTAGTGTACCTGACATTGTGCTGAAGATACCCGGAGGCGTTGCGCCTTAGGCATCCATGGCGGGGTTCTACGAGTTGTATGTGATGCGAGTGAGCATACCCAATCAATATAAGCGATTGTGTAAGAAATCGGAACATTGTTATTATTGAAATGTAAAAAATAGAGAACAAAATGAGAAAAAGGGATAAGACATTTCTTCATGGGCCGTATAGTGGCATCAGTAGAACAGTAAAGATCATTAGGTTGGTCAGCGAGAGGAGCGGTGGGTCTTGATCATAGCTGATTGTCCCAATGTCGAGTGGCTTTTTGAACTTGATTTTCATGTGCCTTGTGCTCAAGAGTGCTTCCAGAGTATTCAGGCCAGGCTTATCCAAAATAACATTGTATGATGAGAGAAACTTTACTATATTAAATGCAGTGGTAGCAGTAGCACTAATTGACGGAGTCCCCAGTGTAATTGGTAGGGAAATGACCCTTTCTGGGTATAGCCATTCATTTGAAAGTCCTTTGACAGGTCAATCGTGGGGTTATAGATTCGAATGATCGAAACCTATCTGCATTAAGGCATTCAAATACAGGAGGTTGCAGTTTGCTCCTTGATCGACAAAGACTCGTTGACCGTAAACTGGCCAATGGTTGTCGTGGTAATCAGAGGATCAGCATGTCTTAGTTGAATCCCCACAAGGTCCTCATCATCGAATCTTATCATGGGCCTTTTAGGCACTTTATTTTTTCCCACACGGGCTGAAAGAACCTCGTTAGAAGTGGGTTGTTTGTTCAGTTGAAAAATTGGGGCGATGAGCGTATTGCTGAATGGTGTCGTTGATGAGCTGTCTTTAGGTGGAGGAATTATGAAAGGTGAGTCCATGACTTCTATGTGTAGGATGACTCTGTTGGCTTGATTTGCAATAGTTTTTAAATCATGATACTCATGTGATGTATCTCCTCATTTCTCTTCCAGTGGTACTGGGTAAGAGTTACTGCCATGGTCATCATGGATGAACTTTTGGAGCTTTCCATCACGAGCTAATGTCTCGAGTTCGTCCTTCAACTTCCAGCATTCATTAGTTTAATGTTCGTAGTCTCTGTGAAAATGAAAATATCTGGTCTTGTCTTTTTTTGGTATCATCGCCCGAGGGGCATCTCAGCCGGCATACATAAGGTTTGTCCCTTATTTGTAGTAGAATTTGACTAGTGGTGTCATTTAGTGGGGTGTAGTGATTGAACTTGCGATGAGGCGGTGGAGCTAAACGGTTTTTCTTTAGAGAGGGTGGTCGATAAGGATGGTGGTGTTCACTCTTGTTCGGTTTAGACTAACGCTTGTCAAAGACTTCTGCTTCTTCGGCGGCTATATACTTCTTAGTTCTTGAATAGAATTCTTATATAGTGCTTGGTGGATTCTTAGTGATCAAGGTTTTAATGCTTGAGGGTCTCAACCCTATTAATAAAGCTGCTAAGGCTATGGAATGATCCAAGCCTAAGATTTTCATTATCTCTATTTTGAACTTTTCTAAAGAATCATTTAGAGGTTCGTCTTCCCCTTGTTGCAGTGAAGGAGGGATATGAACTTCCTCTCGACTCCTCGGCTAATTATGAAATGGGTTTCAAACTGTTCCCTCAACTAGGAGAAGCTCCTGATCTCGAGTGGTGGCAGGGAATTTGCATTGCTCTTGAGTGTTGTAGGGAAATGTTTGCACATGGCTACATCAGACATATCTCTTGAGACCATTATGGTCATAAAGTGAGCAATGTGATTTCGGGAATCAGTTTTCCCGTCGTATCTCTCCATAGAAGGGAGTAAGATATCACATGGCAAGGGCTCGACAGAGATCTTCGAGTCAAAGGGTGACTGTAGGTCGCATGATGGGCTGTTTCATCTGGTTTGACGTTGGCGTGCCTGAGCTTGGCAGCCACAAGATCCTCCACTTGCTCTCTCAAACCCTCAGGATTGTGTTGGAATGTAACCCAGAGTTTTCATTCTTTTCAAGAAAGGAGCCCATTTTGGTGTGAGTATTTTGACCTCTGGGGAGAGGGTGGACAGCCTAACCAATGGGCTCAACTAAGATCATCTAGTTACTTGCTCATGTCTTGTAATCTTGAAGCCAGTCTCTCCATTTTCCAAACGAGGAGGTTCGTTAGGAGAAGCGGGATCAACCGCTTGAATCGGCTGCGTTAGTTGTTGGGATATCTGAGATCGAATTTGAGCTATGGTTGGGTCTTTCAGATTAACAAGGACTGGTGGTTGAATAGAGTTTGTAAGAGTAGCAGGGCGTCCTTCCACCATAGACGCGGCTTTGGAAGGTGTTCTCTTTTTCTTCGGGGGCATGGTTTTCGAGGTGAACAAAGCGCAAAGTGTAATCTTCTTTAGTTTGTTTCCCACGGACGACGCTAATTTAATGGTGGTGAGTTTTCTCTACAGATGCCTATTATAGTTGAGCGGGAGTTCCTGAACTAGGGATGATCCAAAGCACATAACCTGCCCTCCGGCGGGGGATATTCCGACGCTTAAATCAGAAAGAGTGGTTTTTGTATATGTTAAACAGACAAAGAAGAGTCCTAATTTCGGGGTAGCAATGTTTGTGTTTTCCGTGTAAAGTTTTATAGAACTTAATTGAATGACGGTTGTTGTTTTACTTATATATCTATTCTCTTGTGGACGGTGTCCAAGGATTTCGGGAGTCTCATAGCCCTAGTTTCCTTTTAGGGGATTTGAGAGAATCCCCGAAATTGCAGGAAGTATTATTTGAAGTTCCATGGAGATGGGATGCTTTTAGTATTTACGAGAAATCTATAATCATTGGGGCTTCCTTCTTTAGTCGATATGTTTATTAGGGTAGGTCTTTGCATTTTGGAAATTACTTTGAGAATAGTAAAGATTATTATTTATACGGGGGAAGTTTGAATTTATTTGAAAATTTGTTTCCTTTATGATTTATCCGGGATTGTGCTTACCCCTTTAATTGTTTGATCCATGATACATTTTACCGAAGAGTAGGGCGACCGAGGAACAGGAGTACCAAGAAGTGAGATAGCCGAGGAGCTGGTTATGGGGGCCCAAGGGATGAAGTTCTGATTTGATGGGTTTTTTGGGTTGATTGTTGGGCTTTTGATCAGGTAATTTCAATAATAATAATAATAATAAAACCTAATATTCATATTAATTTTCAAAACACTAGTTTTCATATTTGATACTGTCGTTATTGTGGACTTCTAATGCATAATAACGTTTGAGTTCTTCTAAATGGGTGTAGTTGGACAGATTTATACCTAACCGATCGACAATTAATTTCGACTATGCTCATTGCATGCTAACTACAGGAAAAGTAAAGAAAACCCTGTACCCACTTCTCCATCAAAGGATCAATACAGGAATCTGTTAGCTAAGACATTCGACATTAATAGAACAATAATCCTTGCTTTTTCAAGAACAAGTCGTCTACTCCTGATAAGGCATTACCCAAGAGATTCCATATTCTCCTGTTGGGGTAATTCCCCGAGAGACGTCATATTCTCATGTTCTGATGTGGGACAGATTTTAAATAATTATTGGACTATGTGAGATCGGTTCAAGAAAAGAAAAGAGGGTCCGTTAACTTTACGGCCTTTTAGGTTTTTTAATAATTTTTTTAGTTAGTTTCTAATTTTTATAGTTTCTTAATTTCCTTAATTTCCTAATTTTTCTAGGTTCTTAATTTCTCTAAATTCCTAATTTTTCTGGTTTCTAGTTTTCAAATTTCTTAGTTTTTATAGTGTCCAAATTTTTGAAGTTTGTATTCCCTATAAATACTTTTAGTGTTTCATTATTTTGACACACATCATTAATAATATTTCTTTTAAAGTAATATTTATCTTTGAAACTTTTAGAATTTTGTCTCTTTTGCAAATCCTATTGTCTTACTTTTATCTCACCCGTGTTAGATGGTATCAGAGCTAAAGTTTTCTCTTGCGATGGCCAATCAGGACAGTGAATGTAGTACTCTTTCTAACGTGATCAGAGAGTTGCAAACCGTGACGACTGTAAGTTAAACTCTATCTATTTGAATGGGGTTTGACACACATCATTAATAATATTTCTTTTAGAGTAATATTTTTCTTTTGAAACTTTTAGAGCTTTGTCTCTTTTACAAACCATATTGTCTTCTTTCTATCTCTCCCTTGTTAGGTGGTATCAGAGCCAAAAGTTTTCCCTTGCGATGGCCAACCAAGATAATAAAGGTAGTACTCTTTCTAACATGATCAGAGAGTTGCGAGCCGTGAGACTGTAATTTAAACTTTATCTGATCGAATGGAGCAGAGAGAAATAGAATTACAGACATTGCTAGCAAATCAGGGCAATCTAGGAGGTGAAGGTGGCACCAGGAGAATCGCTCAGGTACCTCATTTCAATCCTATATTACCACAACAATCTCGTAAGGTTCAAACCAACGAGAATGATTCTTCAGACAATGAGGTTGCTGAGTTTTTTTTATCATAACCCTAATTCTAGGACAACTCATTAATATCGACAAAAAGAGTTTCGATTGAAAGTGGATATCCTTTCATTCAATGGAAATATAAATATTGAAAATTTCCTAGATTGGGTGACAGAGGTTGAGAGGTTTTTTGACTTTGCGGAGATTCTAGAAAATAAGTAAGTAAAACTGGTGGCATATTGATTAAAAGGTGGAGTTTCTTCATGGTGGTAACAGACTCAGATCCAATGAAGGTGTTTGGGAAAGCAGCCAATAAGGTTTTGGCCAAAGATGAAGAAGATGTTAATGGTCAGATTTCTTCATCCAGATTATTATCAATTTTTGTTTTACCAATACCAAACATTGGAGCAGGGGTAAAAATCTGTTGCTAAATATACCGTAAATTTTTTACGATTATCAGTACGAAATAATTTGATGGAGACTAAAAATCAACATGTGGCAAGGTATATTCATGGATTTAAACTTGTGACCCGTAATAAAATTGACTGTTAGATCATTTTATCCCTCTGTGAAGCACAGAATATGGTCCAGAGAGCGGAGTCAATGGGGTATGAAGGTACTTGTGAACCCCTAGGTGAGGCATCTAGGGCAAGTCTGAGAGTTAGTGCATGGTCCAGTTTTAAATCTGCAATGAAAGATATGGTAGAGAAGGAGCCTGCAAAGGAACCAGCCAACAATAACCCTTACATGAAGCCGACAGGAGATAAGTGTTACAGGTGCGGGTAAGTCGGGCATAAGTTTAACAATCATTTTCAACAACATCAAGTTCATCTGGTCGGCTATGGTAAGGAGGATGACGAAAGGTTTGCTGATGAGGAAGAAGAGATCTGTGAGCCAGATGGAGAATATGAAGATGCGTAGACTCTAGTGGTTAGAAAGGTGTTATTGGTCCTTAAGCGAGATGATACACAATGGAATGAGCTCTTTTGAATCAGAGAAAATATAGAGAGAGGCGAGAGAGAAAGAGGTCCAGAGAAAATGGGGAGAGAGGTGAGAAAGAAAGAGTGATGAAAATGGAGAGAACCCACAAAGATTTCATGTTCTTAGAGAAGAAAATGGAGAACTTTGAAGACCCAATTCACATGATATGCTTTTTATTAAAACATGAATTAGAAGAGATGAATCCCAAGAAAACCCCCAAGCTTTTCTGCTCAAAACGCCTTCGAAATCAGGAAGGCGGCCAAGACATCGACTATGAAGCAGAGGCGCGAACAATGAAGAAATAGAGAAAGAAGGTAAAAAAAGTCATCGACAACGGCCTGGATCCAGCTCTGGATCTTCCCACAGAATTCAAGAATGTAATTGCAGAGGAATTCAGGGGAACCAGCATAGTGTTGGTAATTCAGAAGTGAATTTTTGCGAGTGACGTTCGTCCGAGTCAAAATTGATTCTCGGTGCCGGTTCGACAAGTAAGAACAGATTTTTTAACAGAAGAAGAGAAAAGAAAGTTGAATAATCAGGATTTAACAGTGGTCCTAATACAGCCTTGTTTGGAGTCAATAAAGATGAATATAAAGATGTGGGTTATGGCCAAGGAGAATGGGAAAGCTAGTAGTTTGTATTTGTTAAAGATAGAGTGGGGTGAAGTTGTGAAGAAAAATGATATTAGGGAAGGAGATATTGTTAGGAATTCCTTTTGGAATTCAAAACATTCAAATCATAGTTAATGTGAAAAATTTAACCGAAATGGATTAAATGTAATGAAAAATGGAAGGGATTTGAATTGGGGATGTATTTGGCCGGATTTTGGTGTCACATTCAAAACTCTACACAATTAATCTTATTTTTTTGTTTTAAATATTTAATTGGATTCTTATAATATGTAGAATTATTTATGATGATAATTGTAGGGTTTTAATAACTCTTTGATGGTTGAGAGCCTATATAAAACCCCTTCTATTGCATTGGATTTCTAAATCTGAATTTCTAAATTTCACACCATCTATTTAGTGAAATTGAGGGTTTAGAAGATTTATGCACGTCCCAAGAATCATTTTAGTACTTTTACATTCGTCAGAAGTGAAAAACAAGAGTATGATCGGAGATAACCTTAAAACTTCAATTTTACTTCCACTTTAATTTGGGTCAATTCTTAAATTAAAGTATGCATTAGGTTTGTCATGTATCCTTATATTTGGTATCAGAGTCAATTTTGCTTTTGTTTGCTTGTTTTATGATGAATTTCAAAATTTTTGAAAATTAGGGTTTTTAGATTTTTTGAATATTTAGTCCAAAACTTTAATGGTTTTCAAAAATTGAATCCATATTTGAAATCTTGGTATCATTACGATGAAAACTGTATTTTTAAAATTATTTTTGAAGAATTTTCCGACATTGTTCCGGTCATTGGAAAAAAAGCTAGGTCCGATTGGGACCCTCAGGAGGCTTTCCGGGTAAAGAAGACCCAGCGTGTAAAGCTGTTAGGCTTAAATTAAAGTATATAAACATGTACATCAATATGGCGCGCGATTCAGTGGCCAAGGTTGTGTTTTCTCTTCTGGACTTCACAAGCTCGAATCCAAACGTGTACATTATGGACTTCATGTTTTACTTCCCTAAAAATAACATTTTTGCCCTGATTTTTGGGAAATTGCATTATGGTCTTAGAATTTCATAAATAGCAATAGTAAAGTTCTCGCATTTTTCAGAAAACTTTGAACTGTTACAATTTAGTCCCTGAAATTTTAAAATTAATTTTTTTGAGTTAAAAAAAATTCAAAAAATTTTTAAAAATTTCCAAAATTTTAAAAAATATCTTTTAAACCCAAAATTTTAAAAAATAGTGTATAAAATTAATTTTTGAACATAATTTTGTACATTAAGGGGAGGTACAAAATTAATAAAATGCATTGGGTAATTTGATTGCATTTTTTATATTAAAAATTTTATGCACTTTGGCATGGCAAAATTGAAAATATTATTATCATCCTGTGATCAGTATAATTTCTAAAATTAATTAGAGTTTAACCACATCAACCATAATTAAGTAGAAAATTATATATAAGACATGATCACGTTAGGAAAAGGATAATTTGCCATGAAAATTATTTTTAATGTAATGAGTTTTATCTCACAAGAATTTTTGTTGCATGAAAATAATAAAATTGGAGATAAGATATCAAAATGACTATTTTTCAATAGTAGTCTACTTGGTTAAATTCTCTTTTCTATGCAATACTATAAATGCAATTGATTTAGTGCATGTCTAGACTAGTTCTGTCTAAAAGATGAGGATAAGTTTAAAATTGGCTGGTTTTTAAGCAGTCCCATGTGACCCACCACCTACCTGGGAACCTACTTAGTGCACTAGAGAGATCGTCTTATAGGATTAAGCAGAGAAGGATAAGGTAATCAAGAAAATACTAACTATTGGTAGTTTCCTAATTAGTCTACGGGTATTAGGGAATGAGTTATTTTTGGTAAATCTTTTCATAAAATCAAATAAATCTAATAAAATTATAAATTTAGCCCATAGGTAATTTCTATGTCATAGATTTATTTTTATATGTTTGCATTGGTAGACATATATTAAATGTCTCACATATAGTTAGTAAATATATTTATTTATTTTGCTTTATTGTAAATATAGATTTGAAATTTGATTTTTCCAATTTAAACGGAGAAAATTATAAGGAATAGAGGGAAATGGTGTTTCTTTATTTGGGTTGCTTGGACATTGACTATACTATCTGGAAAGACGAGTCACCTCCGATAAACGATACTAGTTTCGAGACTGATCAGACTCTTTGTGAATGTTGAGAGTGATCTAATCGCTTAAGTACCATATTCATAAAGAGTAAAATCTTAACTAATATCCGTGGCTCGATCAACCAGCATACTAATGTTTGTGTTCTTCTTAAGACTATAGATGAACAATTTGCAGTATCGGAGAAGTTTTTAGCCAGTAGTCTCATCATGCAATTCTCTTCCATTAGACTCACTACTGTCCACGGTGTGTGTGAGTACATCATGCGGATGCGGGACATTGCGGCTCAACTAAAGATTCTGGAGGTTGAGATGTCCGAGTCCTTTTTTGTGCACTTTATTCTGAAGTCTCTTCCTCAGCCCTATGGTCATTTTAAAATCTCCTACAACACACATAAAGAAAAATAGTCCATCAATGAATTGATGGCCATGTGTGTACAGAAGGCTATTGATGGAGATGAAGTAGGGTTCTGAAAGTGCACATGTGGCTGTGCAAGGAAAGAAGAATGGCAAGTCCAAGCCAAATCAAAGGACACAAAACCAAAAATGGATATAAAGAAGGAGTCCAAACGGTAGCTTGAGAGTAAAGGTACAGAAATTTCATTAGTCTGTTATGAATTTTGTATGACTAAAATTTTTCATGATACATGGTGGATTGATTCTGGTTGTATCATCCACATTACGAATGTGTTGTAGGGGTTGCAAAATCTAAGGAAGCCAGTGGATCGTGAACAGCTCATCTATTTGGGTAACAAGATGAACTCACGGGTGAAGGGTATTGGCAATTGCGAACTCATTTTAGCAAGCGGACGTGTCTTGAAATTGGAGAAAGTATTTTATGCATGTAAGTTTTCTAAGAAATAAATTTCTATTTCAAAACTTGTACTATTCAGTTACTTTTTTCAATTTAGTAATAAGATGACATTGTTTTTTGGTTCAAATGTCGTTGGTTATAGTCCATTATTGGATGGATTATATAGTATTGCTTTACAAGATAATGTTTATATGAATATAACACAAGTAGAGGTTAGAAGTGTTATTGAGGAAAACTCTTCTATGTTGTGGTACCAGAGATTAGGACACATGTCTATAAAGAGAATAGAAAAGTTAGTAAAGGATGGGGTACTAATACCTTGGACTTTAGCGACTTTAAGACTTGTATGAATTGTATTAAGGGAAAGCAGAACAACAAGACTCAAAAAAGGTCCTAGACTCGTATGGTCATAGTTATTTTATCTCCTTTATAGATGCACATATTGTTATCTTGAGATAAATTCATCAAGTTTGGATCCGAAAAAACGTAGGGTTTATTTATGTAGTGAATGTCACCATAAGGTTAGGAAATGGGATACATTGTTGTACATGAAAAATAATACTCGCTTTTAGAGGACTTATCGTCGTGACTCGTGTATTTTATTTTCATAAGGAATTGACTTGATTTTGACTTCAAGTCGGTTTGGTGGGCCAAGTAGGAAAATGTTAGGAATTCTTTTGAATTCAAATTCAATTGGATTAATGCATTCAACACCAAATTAACTGGAAAAAAATATAACCGAATGGATTAAATGTGATAAAGATGGAAGTAATTTGAATTTGGGATGCATTTGGTCGGATTTTAGTGTCACATTCAAATCTCCATATAATTAATCTTGTTTTTCCGTTTTGAATTTTTAATTCAATTTTCATAACGTTCAGCAATGAATTTGGATGACAATTATAGGGTTTTAATGGCTTTTTGATGGTTGAGAGTCTATATAAACTCCCTCTTAGTGTGTTGGGTCCATAATCTCTCAAATTCACTCAATAGATGGTGTGGAGTTTAAAAATTCAGATATTTGTATTACAGGTACAGACTTGTATGGTCATAGTTATTTCATCTCCTTTATAGATGACTATTCACGATACATGTATCTCTATATCTTTCATCATAATGATGAGACGTTTGACGCCTTTAAAATTTTTAAAACAGAAGTAGAAAAACAATGTGGTAAACAAATGAAAATCATAAGGTCAGATAGAGGTAGAGAATACTATGAAAGGTATATAGAGGATGGACAAGCGCCAGGTCCATTTGCAAGATTCCTTCAGGAAAATGGTATCGTTGTCCAACACCCAATGTCTAGTTCACCTAACCAGAATGGGGTACCCAAAAGAAAGAACATGACTTTGCTTGATATGGTTGGGAGCATGATGGTTGGCTCTAACCTACCTAAATTCTTGTGGATTGAAACTCTCAAGACGGCTGTATACATCTTAAACAGGGTTCCAACCAAGATAGTAGTTAAAACTCTATTCAAGTTATTTAAGGGTGGAAACCTAGTTTAAGACATGTACGCATCTGGAGTTGTCCTGCGGAGATAAGGGTTTACAATCCACGAGAATAGAAGCTGGATCTAAGGACCATGAGTGGATACTTTGTCGGTTATGCCGAAAAGTCCAAAAAATACCGATTTTATTATCCATCCTACCACACTAGATTTGTGGAATTTAGAAATGCTAAATTTTCTAAAGAATGAATTGGTCAGTGGGATAGATTACTTTCGGGACTTAACTCCTGAAAGGGACCCATCTAATATCCCGTCAAGTTCTAATACCAAGTTAGTTGTTATCCAAAATGACCATCAAGTCCCTATGGACACAAATCAGGGTACGGATGACAATCGAGAAATTTCACAAACAGTTGATCAAGATCAAGTTGGTCAACCTTCCCCTACGGAGAATGTTGAACCATATTAAGAAGATCTATTTGAGAAAGAAGATCAGATATACTTGATGATTATGTGGTATACCTTCAAGAGTCTGACCATAATGTCAGAGCTATTGAGGATCCAGAGACGTTTTCACAAGTTATGAGTTCTAAGGACTCAAACTTATGACTGAGTGTCATGAAAGATGAGATGGATTCCATGAGAAGCAACAAAGTTTGGGATCTTATAAAGTTATTGAATGTGGTAAAACCCATCGGATGTAAATAGATATTCAAAACTAAGATAAACTCATTAGGCAACATCAAGAAATATAAGGTCAAACTTGTTGCTAAAGGGTTCACCCAAAGAGAAGTAATCGACTACTCGAAAATATTTTCTCCAGTGTCTAAGAAAGATTCCCTTCGTATCGTTCTGTCACTTGTTGCGCACATTTTGACTTAAAGTTGTAACAAATTGATGTAAAAACGGTTTTTCTTAATGGAGATCTAGAAGAAGAGGTTTACATGTGTTAAGCTGAAGGATTCTCCTTTAATAGTAGTGGGCACTTGGTGTGCAAATTCAAGAAATTCATATATGGGTTGAAACAAGTCTCCCGTCAGTGATATTTGAAATTTCACAATATAGTCATTTCATTTGGTTTTGAAAAGAATATTGTAGATCAATGCATATACTTCAAGATCAGTGGGAGTAAGTTTTGTTTTCTTGTCTTATATGTGGATGTTATACTATTTGCCACAAATGATAATGAGATACTATATGAGGTGAAACAGTTTCTCTCTAAAAATTTTGAAATAAAGGATTTAGGTGATACATCTTAGTCATCGGCATTAAGATACATTGAAATAGATCCTATAAAATTTTGGGACTATCTCAAGAGATCTATATCATCAAAATGTCTAAGAGATACAGAATGGAGAACTGTTCACCAAATATAGCTCCGATTGTCAAAGAAGATAAGTTTAATTTGGACCAATACCTTAAGATAAATTTGAAAAGGAAACAAATGGCTAACGTCCTATATGCTTCCATTGTTAGAAGTCTCATGTATGTACAGGTCTGTACAAGACCTAATATAGCGCATGCTGTGGGGATATTAATTAGATATCAAAATAACCCGGGTTTAGAATATTAGAAAACTGCAAAGAAAGTGTTGAGGTATCTATAAGACACCAAGAAGTATATACTTATATACAGAAAAACTGACATTTTGAAAGTAGTCAGGTACTCGGATTAGAACTTTGCCGGCTACGTTGATTTCCAGAAATCAACGTCGGGTTAAATCTTGATGATAGCCGGTTGAGCTGTATCATGGAAGAGTGCTAAGCAGACATTGACTGCAACCTCCACTATGGAAATTGAGTTCGTAGTGTGTTTTGAGGTTACGTCACACGTGGTGTGACTCAAGAGTTTCATCTCCGGGTTTAGGATTTTAGATTTTGTATCTAAGTCATTATGTGTATTTTGTGATAATTCAGTTACTATATTTTTTGTTAAAAATAATAAGAGTGATAGTCGAAATAAGAATATCGACATAAAGTATTTAGCCATTAGGGAAAGAGTGTTAGAAAATAAAGTTGTAATCCAACACATTAACACTGATTGTATGTTGGTCGATCCATTAACTAAAAGTATGCCACCAAGTAGGTTTAGGAATCATGTTATAAATATGGGTTTATTGCCTTATTTAAATGAAACTCAAAGTTGAATTTTCTCAATAAAGTTGTGTACGTGTTATCTTCTTGAGATAAATTCATCAAGTAATGATCCGATTAAATATAGTGTTTATTTATAAAGTAAATGTTATAATAAGATTGGAAGATAGAATGTATTGTGGTACACGGAAGATAATACTCACTTTTAGAGGATTTATCGTCATGAGTCGTGTATTTTATTTTCATAACGAATTGACGTAGTTGTGATTTCAAGTCGGTTTATTGGGCCAAGTGAGAGAATGTTAGGAATTCTTTTTGAATTCAAATTCAATGCATTTAAAACATTCAAATCAAAGTTAATGGAAAAAATATAACCAAAATGGATTAAATATGATAAAGAATGGAAGGAATTTGAATTGTGGATACATTTGGTCGGATTTTGGTGTTCCATTCAAATCTCCACATAATTAATTTTATTTTTTCGTTTTGAATATTTAATTAGATTCCCATAACGTTTAACAATTATTTATGGTGATAATTGTAGAGTTTTAATAACTCTTTGATAGTTGAGAGTCTATATAAACTCTCTCCTAGTGTATTGGGTCCTTAAATCTGAATTTCTGAATGTCACACCATCTATTGAGTGAAATTGAGGGTTTAGAAAGTTTGTGTACGTTTTAAAAATCGTTTTAGTGTTTTTACATTTGTCGAAAATGAAAAATAAGAGTATGACTGGAGATAAGCCTAAAACTCTAATTTTGTTTCCGTTTTAATTTGTCTCAATTTTTGAATTAAAGTATGTATTCAATTTTTCATACATCCTTACAGATATTATGCAATTGTGGTCTTTTGGAACTGAAATGAGAGAGAATGGTTTGGGTCCTGCACTTGTCAGAATCAGGAGAGCAGGAAAGGGAAACAAGAAGACGAAGAAGAATAGAGCATTACTAGTGGCAATGATGACATGGCTTCTTCTTCGTCTTCTCAATCTCAAGTCTTGTGAGAAATTTGACTTTAATTTTTTCTTTTTATTAATTCTGTGCGGAGGGGGATTAGAGTTAAACAAGTCTTGTTCAAATGAAATTTCCAAAGAGGGGCTTTGGTTATTTTGGGAGGAAGAGTCTAACCCATGACAAGCCGATGATCCATTATGGGGGTTTTGCTGATTGGTTTACGTAGCAACGTGAATTTAGTGATTATGATATGACATTTGTGCTCATCTGAAACTATTATTATTACTATTATTATTTGTTTTACATCCTCTCTTTCTATTCTGGGATCAAATGAATCGAAGAAAACAAGAAATAAAAAAAAAAAAAAAACTTTTTGCTTTTTTTCTTTTTTTTAAATGGTTAGAAAATGCCCAAAGGTGATTAGATTTTAGTGCAAAAGAGGAAACCAAAATTTTGTGCAGGGCAGAATGGCAGACGTGTTTCTTGGGCCTCAAGGCCGCCCGTTTCCAGTCCATAATCGGGGAGCCTATCTTATCTATTGTTCGGGCTGCTTTTGGGTTTACCTTCTCTGCGTGACCACCCAAATAACTTTTTATGTTCGAAGAGATGCAACCAAGTCATAGAGTTTTTTATATCCGTTGTTCTTTAATTCAATCCCATTTAATTATATATTATTTTTAATATAAGAATATAATCAAATAGTACTGAATCAAGAAAGAATGAATAAAAATAAAAAAACTCCATCACTTGAACGGCCTCATGATCACCCAAATATCACATTTGATAACAGAATGATTAAAGTTTAAACTAAATTTTTAATAAAACCTTCTGCATGAGGCCCTAAAATAATTAAAGTAATTGGATTTGATTCAAATTCAGTTAGCTTTTTCTGCTGCATCAATTGCCCAAAGACTTCTTAGGGACTTGTTTTGGGCTTTTATTTTTTTTATTATTTTTTTAAGGTATAATAATGGATAATCGATTTAGTGGAATAGAATGTTAAATCTCTTAATCAAATCACTGATTCGAAACTTGAAAATAAAAATGACTACCTTAGAAGAGTTACCCCCCTAAATAAGGTCCCCACAGATAGTTGACCGAGATTAATAAAAATATGACTTCAAATACCGATACCGAGAAAAACAAGTCATTGAACCAGTAAGCTGAAGAAAGCTCTCGAGAAGCATGGAACTTGCAGTTTTTGGATCATGGTTTTAAGTTGAAATATTGAAAGCAACATACAATAATTAAAATTAGTCAAGAATTCGCACTATTGAAATGAATTGATGAGGGGCATAATTGGAACCTCCAAAGGATTCATTAGTTTGAAAAGGTTCATGTTACACAATCAACCCTTCTGGTGGAATTGGTGGGTCCGAATATAGGTATTTGCATGGATAATGGTGTGAAGTTCTTGGTTTCTTCATAAGGCAGTTAAGTATTTTTTTTGTTTGTACATAATTAGGAGGAAGAAATGGATGATCACATATTTGTTATGTGTTAGGATAGCAAGCTCATTTGGTGTCGATTTTTGGTCTATGGTATAGACAAGTGTCTATCAAACTTTATTTGTAAAAGCTTAAATAGGGTTAGAAACTCTATACAATTGTTCCAGTTATTCTACAACCGTCAATGGATAAGGGAACTCACCACTCCAAGAGATACCCAAAGCCCCTTCATTACCTTGTAAAAATGCTTTGTGAGGTACCCAAGGGGCCTTCACTGGGTACTGTTGGGGCTCTGGTACCATGCAAAGACCCTTAAAGTACTTATGTTGATTTTTGTGTGGAGTGAGTATAAATACCCATTGGCACGTAGGATGACCCGCAATTAGGGCAGTTATGATGCCTGGGTAGTGTTATGGGTACCCCTGACACTACCCGATCAAGGCTCAACTTGAGCTCGGGTTCGGGCTAGGGCTCAAGTACCTCGGGCTCGAGCTTGAGCTTGAGCTCGAGCCCAAATGTGTTGGGCTTGAAACTCGACGAGCTACCATAATTTTTTAAAAAAATATATTTTTTATATATTAAATATTTGATGATATTATTCGATGACACTACCTGATGACACAATCCGCGATACTTTGAGCTCGAACTCGATCTTAAAAAATATAAATCTTGATCATGCATATTAACTAACGACACTATCCGATGACACCCGATGATACTTCGAGCTCGAGTTTGAGTTCGAACCCACCTAAAAAATACTTGAGCCAATATCCGAGCTCGACCCGGGTGTCATAACACCCCTACCCGCAATTGCCCGGCGATCAAAAGTTTGATTTTGTCTCATGTTGTTCTTCAACCCGGCATACATGTGATTGTATTCCCGTAATGTTTGGTAAAATAAAATATGGGAAAAAAAATTAGATGGAATATTTATTTCTTTTAATTAGATCATTTTTATTAGCTTTATGAATTTGGTAATAGTGTTATTCAATAGGCAGTAATTTTTTAAACAATTATAACTTTTTTTGAATTAGGTACAATTAGCATAAAGAATAATATATTTGATTTATCAAATATTTTATTAAACTAACTATTTTGTTGTTTTATTTGATATAAAAAATACTTGGAAAGAAAATCATTACGAGGATTCTCCGTAGCTGCAGGACAGGTGAGAAGAGAGTTTTTTGAGTGAAGTAGAGGGGAGAAGGGTGAGTCAATCAAAGTGATTTTAATACAGCCTTTGCTGAGAGAAACCGAGATTGATTTAGAGAAGTGGGAGATGAGGAAGGCCAATTACACGCATGGTTTTGAGTATTGTTTGGGATATAGTTGTGGTGGAGAATAGGATTAGGGAAGGAGACATTGTGCGGTTTTAGAATGAGGGAAGTAAAGACTCAATTGGTTTTGCTCTTGTCTGAGTCAGAGAGTGCAGAGAAGAGAGGAACAAGTACATGAAGATGTTGAACAACAAGTTGAACATGGTCATGGATATCATGATATAGCTCATTCATCTACTTCGCCTCTACTCATTCCCTGGCCCACGAAAAATTTCCTCGATCTTTTCTGTTATGATGGGGGGTCGCAACTTGAATTTAGTTTATATATATATATATATATATATATATATATATATATATATATATATGGAATGAAATTAGTGATTTTAGGTAGTATGTGGGGATGTTATGGATGAAGTTAGAGGCATTATTTGTGACATTAATGTTATAAGGGAAGGAGCTTATATGGAGGTCAACTTGTATGTTATTGAGCTTTAGACTAGGACAGAATTATTGGGGTTTTTTCCAAAAAAAAAAAAAAGAAAAAATCTGTGGAATCAATTCAAATTTTGTGGTACTTCATTTTTTATGGATATAATTGTTTTAAACACCTAAAATAGAAAGTTATGTAAAAATTAGGATTAGTCATAGATAATGTATTTGCAAACTTATCAAACACTTAGCAATAACCATACCCCAAATATCCGGATGAACACATTTGATCAACCTTATTTATAGATTGAAAACCTCTTCCACTAATTTTTGTTTTTAACGAAGATTTTGAGTTCAAATCTCCCTATACATAAAAAAAAAAAACATATATATTTATATTCAATTAGCACATTTGAGATTTGGATGAAATAGAAAATCATTTTTCCCTACATAAAGAAAATTGATTTTTTTTTTTTTAATTAGGTTCTAATTATAGTCATCTCTTACCGACTCCTAGTAGCACATCCCAATTTTATATTTACTTTCAAGTTCAGGATGGGCTCATCCGAGCATGAACATATTAGAGACGCATTTATATAAGATTGTATTAAAAAAAATAAAACATATTATTTATAAATTATGAAACAATTATATTTTGTGGTGTCTAAATGTTTGTTATTTCTACAAGTGACTTCGTAACATAGGAAGCAAGAATTTTGCAGGGACCCCAGGAAATGGTTTGCCCTGTGAGATGAGAACAAGAGTAGCTTGAGCAATAAATTGATGTTGAATACCATTTATCTACGTGTGTGACAAAGGATAGTTGGGAAAATAATAATTTGGCTGTTTTCCTGCTGCAATGGTAGGATCTGGTCATTATCACAATCCACATCTAGAGGGTCCATTTTTCGACAAGATGTGATCGCTATAACATGCACCATTCGCACTCCCAAGAAATCATCATAATTGCATAATTGAAACATTATCCAAAATTAAATGATTTTTTCTCAATAAATATTTGTGATTGATTCCGTGTTTCGTTTAATTAATTTGAATCGGCCTGTGACATTCGTATATGAAATTAGCTTTTTTAAAATTTATTTCTCAAATTCTATAACTCAAGTTCAAAATTTACGAAGAATATAACTCTTTATCATTATATTACATCAATCAGAATTTGATAAATTAAATGGTTTAAAATGTGTCTACTTATTTTTTACTCGTGTCTTGAATCACTGATTATTTTTCTTTTTTTTTTTCTTTTGATACTATACCAATCGATATCCAGAGTCATATTCTGATTAATCCGATTTGAGACTGTATTCATTTAGGGGGTTACCCTCTCAACGTAATCTGTTCTATATCCAAATCGAGAGTTAAACTTGTGACCTTGATTAAGGGATCTAACATTACATCCTATTAGAATAACTATTCTGTTGGTTTCTCTTTTTTTTTTTTTTTTTGGTTCAATTAGTTTTCTTTCTCTATCACCATCTCTCTCCCTCCCCCCCTCTCTCTCTCTCTCTCTCTCTCTCAGGAACAATTCGTGGTCTAGAAAAGTGCAAGGGAATATATTACTATTTTTGTGATATTATTATAAGAGACTTTACTTATTATAAATTATTTAATCTGACTTGAGCCCATTATTATAATTTTAGCAAAGATTTAACTGGGTATGGGATCCTTTATGATAGCCTTCATGACTCCCAGACATTGTGGTTGGTTTTGAATGTAGAAAGTTCTATGATCATGGATGTCTACATAGTGCATGGTGACTAGATGCATTTTACTGCCCAATCCTATACTTCATGGTAATTGGGTTCGAATGAATCAATGTGATGTGAAATATACTCGACGTGTAAGAATACACACACACACACACACATATATATATATATATATTTTGGGAAGATTAACTTTATATCCGGAAACAACTCCAACCTTCCCGATCATGAATGCCGGATTCTTCATTTTTTTGTACGGATTGAGACGTGTCAGTTTGGACCAATTTTACTAAGGTAAAAATCCTTTTTTTTTTCCCGTTCATAGCTTCAAGGAATTAGGTGATGGTGGTGGTGGTAGGGTTGAGCATTCCCAACATTTTGTACAGAACTTCGGAAGTTGTAGTGCCCAGCAAAGGGTATCATACCAATGTCTTCTTCACAAATCTGGATCCCTCTCATCCACCGAATTCCCCCCCCCCTCTCTCTCTCTCTCTCTCATGCTATTTTGATGATTGAACGAGACAGATTAAACAAACTCCACTCACAAACCGCAGATGCAGAAAATTTATATACAACAAATGAGTTTATATTATTAAGGAAATTATTGCATCGTTTCATGGCAGTAGCTAATTTTTGAATCCAAATACTTCAAAGGAATTTATTAAATAATTGATTGTGGGTACTGAACTTTTTTATACGTAATGATGAATTTCAAGTGTAAATTTAAGGTTTTGAGACAATAATGGAAGAGGCAACGAAAGGCTCATGTTTAGTTAGGCTGTCAAAATAGAGAGAGAGAGAGATAAGTCCACTAAATTCATGTTGCAAAGGGGAAGCCCTCAATTCCTTTACTTTGTGGGGTCAATTATGCCGACGAACACATATTGACATAATACATTAGGGCAAAGCGCATTAATAAAGTGCTCCATTTTTTCAATAATTTAAATCTTAGAACTCATAAAATCAATTTTGGATTGACGTGAAGTGATACAGCTGCACAACACAAATTTGGTAGTCCATCTGGCGATGGCTATTGTTCAAAAACGGCATTATTGGTCTTTATTGTCATGTCTGGAGTGGGATGTCATCAACTCTAACCAAGTTCATGTATGAACACCTAAAAAGCTCATGTTCATGTCTTTCTCGATGTTTCATGTTTGAATTTTCATAAATATATATATTTATATGATTTTTACGATACTTATATAACAAAAAAAAAAAATCAACTCTTAATCAAAATACTACTATCCTACTTAAATCAACAAATTCCTCTCCATCCCAATTTCATATTCTTTACCCCATTCCCAAAAAAACTCCAACATCTATATTCAATAAAAATGTAAATTATAACCATTTATTGTAATCCATTTAAGATCCAAAAAAGAAAAAATAAATAAAAATTGCCATCTTAAATTGCAAAAGATCCCAGAAAAAAATAATAAAAAAAGGGTAAGTGTGGCAACGTGCTTGAAAAGTCATAATCTCCACAAGGCCACAGTTGGAATCGGTCGAATTATTTTTGATGGAGACAGTGAAACCATTTCCAAGCTGAGATTATACGACTCAAATTTAAAAAAAAAAAAAAAAAAAATTACAAAAGGTGACCGAATTGGATTTTTTTTTAATAATTAATGAAAAACTTTAGATTGATATCAGTTTTAAGTGAATTTAGGATTCTTTGTTTATGCAAAATGAACCTCTCTCTCTCTCTTTATTCTCTTCTTGTTTCTCCACTCTCTCTCTCTCTCTCTCTTTATTCTCTTCTTGTTTCTCCACTCTCTCTCTCTCTCTCTCTCTCTCTCATCTTAATTAATGAATCTCTCTCAATTGATTTCAACTACTCTTTTTTTTTTTTTTTTAATGTTGTTGATAGAAATAATAGGTTTATACCAATGACCCATATGTCTAGTGTTAGAATATTAAATTCATTAAATTGGACCTCACATTTATTCAAATTGAATTAATCAGATTTTAGATATCGGTAATCAAGTAAAAAAAGAAAAAGAAATAATGGATCTATTTCTAATCCATCTAAGTGGGAAAAAGAAATTTTTAAATAAATAAATAAAGTTAGTTTCTGAAGCAATATTCATTCTTCTAATTTGTTCGGGTTTTAGGGCAATCCAACTCTCAACTCTGTTTTCACGGTTTATGTAAGAATGGTTTTCAATACAAAAGTCATGGCATGAATAGTTGTTTCCATAGATTTGAAGCAAAGTATTTGTGTGTGTGGAAACCATATTTATTAAACCCGGCCCACATATTGATTCGTGTATATTAAAATTTATGGTTCAATCAGTTGAACTATTTGATCACTGGTTCAACCACTGATTTTTTATTATTTTAAATTTTAAAATATATAAAATTATATTTTTTAAAATATATATTAGCAAAGCACCAATTGAAAATTTTTATGTAAATATTGTTTTAAATTTTAATTAAAAATAAGACAAAGATAATCAATTTGGAGGATTCTAGAAGAGTTTAATGAATCCACTCATTGGCCCCTCAAGCTAAGTTGGACCCTCAGATCAGAAGTGCAGAGGACGTGAAATCTCAGTCATCAACTAAAATATTGAAAAGCACCGGAAAAAAATGCATCACCAAAAACAAAGGAAAAATCCCAAGTAACTCCTAATCAAACACACAATAGCAGGGGTCACGAGTCCAATTGGAGGATCTGGTAGGGTTTGCTGCAGATTTATGCCGAATAAAGACCGAGGTGAGTTTGTTGCAGATGGATTTGTTTCTTTTTTTGGGGGGTAAAAACTTCGTTGAGTGAGTTTATTGCCTATCGAAGGATTTGGTAGGGTTTGCTGTAGATTTATGCCGAATAAAGACGCAAGTGAGTTTGCTGCAGATGGGTTTGGGTTTTTTTTTTTGGAGAAAAACTTCGTTGATTTCTTCCCGGGGTCCAATCAGAGGATCTAGTAGGGTTAGGCTTGTCTGATCAGAGGATCCGGTGGGGTTAGGTTTGCTCTCGAATGGAATTTTAGTTTGTTGGTGGCAATTTGGGTTTCACCCAAGGTCAGAGATTCAAAGAGAGAGAGCAGTTACGAAAAGATCGATCTTCAAACAAAGAAGAGAGATGCAAAGAAGCGGAGATAAGGTTGGAGGGTTTTTTAACAACCCGCGGTCACACAGTTTCCCGGTTAACCCGTATTGTTTTCGGATCATTTGCATAACCGGCCCATCTAGTGGACCAACCCGCACACTGTGCGAGCGAAGGGTTAACCCGGTCTGACCCCGGGTTTAATAACTATGGTGGAAACAATTGGTATAACCATTTTTATGGTGGTTAAGGAGAAGACAAATATCTGATAAATGGTATGGCATAAATGTTTTGAAAAAAAAAAATATTTTGCTTCATAGGACTATTTAACTATTTTTTAATTCAATAAGAACTCGCAAACCTAGAATTATATAATAATTGATAATTCTAGCTCAAACAACGATTAAATAAATCAGAATTATCATAGGAACTCGAGTGTACTTGAAGGAGGGCATCGGGTATGTTGATTACTAAATTATGTCGGCTTGTACAACTATCATATTATTTCAATATGATAGGATATCAGTATTAATTAATTTAAGTATCTTCGATAGTATTATGCTTGATAGGTTAATTGGTAGAGAAAAATTCAGCCTTCATGGATTGGTTTAATAGATTTTGGGGAAAAAAAAGTATTTAAGGTGGTGTTTTAAAACCTTTTCTTTTTTGGCTTTTCCCTTATCTCTATTTTATCCCATTCTATTTGTAATTTTTTAAAAATTAAACTAATTTTTTTTTATAAGAAATATTGGATTTTATAAATTGAAATCAATTTTTTCTACAAAGAGTTTTGATCATCATCATGATCAATCTTTTATTAAAAAATTTATCTAACTTTACTTGAACTCTAATCTCAACTTTTACAATCAAAAGCTAAATACCATTTGTTTACTCTCAAACATGTATAAGTCTTATTTTATTTTTTATTTTTTTCCATCTTTTCCTCAACCTCTAATTATTCGATTTGAAATTGCTTAGATTTTCATGATTCTATAAAGTAACCAACGTTCTATGAAAATCTTTGACAATCACTTTGCTAATTACTTAGTGTTTTGACACTTTAAAAAAAAATAAATCTTAAATTGAGTTTGAGTCAAAGTATTGATTGAAAAAGTAAAATTTCTGCCAAATTTCATTTATAAACATATTAATTCAATAATTTATTATGGACTTTCAACATCAAGTAACGGGGTTGGGTACATGAAGCATGAATATCAGGGCCACTACTACTCTAGTGGGGTAGCATTCTTTTTATTTGTTTTTTTTTTTACACACCACTATAGTTATTTAGAGTTATATTTTGATTAATTCGATTTGAGTATCTATAGGGTCTTATTTAGTGGTGGTTCTCCTAATGTAATCTTTTCTATTTTTAAATTTCAAACCTGAAATTTGATTATGAGTTCTAACACTCTATCTACTAAGTTAACCGTCCAATGGTGTGGGTAGCAATCTACGATTAAGATATAAAGAATTTTGATGCTATAATTTTTGAGATGATTAGGACTAGTAATGATAAGTAAATGAGTTTATAAAATTTTTGGACCAGTCTCGCTTTGTGAACCTTATGGCCCACACAGATTTAATCAACTCAAAGCTTAAATACGGGTTTGTCCCACAGCTACTCCTTTCAATTTTTTATTTTTTTTATTTTTTGTATAAAGAGATATAATCAATTGGGAGAAGAAATAATAGAATTGAAGAGACTTTACTATTTGAACTGTCCCTGAGGGACACAACTACTCCTCCAACCTGTCATTAAATTAATGGTTGTGGCCCATGAACTGAAACTATTTTTGGCATTGAGAGGGAAATATTAATTGCCTAAGTTTGAAGCTTCAATTATGAATTTGATAATGCCTTTAGGCTACCACTTCAATCCAAAACGTTATTTTAACAACTATGGGAAAATCAGTGTGTCGGCTGGAAGCACAACGAGGCCCTGAGCAATGAATTCGAGTCAAACACAAATGGGCCCCTCAGGACTTGGAATGGAATGTGAACTCAAATTAGATCTGGGCCAAATTGGGTACACAATATTGGCACCAAGAATCGAACCCTGCCCGTTGTTAACCACAACCACTAGGCCAAGGGGTTTTTGGTGGGTCCACAACATCGTTCCACCCTAACCTATCGTTTTGTGATCGTCATAAGATCCCTGCCATTTTTTTAAAATAATAATAATAATAATAAACCAGCGATGCTAGCTCCGATTAAATCTAATTCAAACAAAATTAGATTTTTAAATAGCAAATCTCTTTCAACACTTATTTTCTTCGTATAAAATGTTTGAATTCGAATTTCAGTTGTTATTTAAGAGGTGTTAATTTAAAAAAAATTAAAAGAAAATTCTAGAATAAGGTCAGTGTTGTGGCTGGAGTATCCTTTACTTTTACAGAGGGCTGCAACCAATAATTCAAAAAAGACAAAATGCAAGAAGGGACCTTTTACATGACGAAATAGGAAAGCGCGTGGCCCCATTTGAAGAACCTTTAATGCTTTTCCGTAAGTTTGGCCCATCTTTTCCTGTTCAACTGGTTGACCATCATGTCACATTTTCTTTCCCTTCTTTCATTTTTTGGGTTGGTCCAAGTAACACCATTTCAAAATCTAAGTTTTGAAAAATCACTTTTCTACAAACTTCTAAATAATCCAACCTCAATAACTAATTATCAAAACTACCTTTTTAGAAAAACTTAATTAAAATTTAAAAGTTAATTATTTATTAGAAATTTTTTAAATTTATATATCACATCTTAAAAATTAAATTAATTAACATGAAAGATACAAACAAAGGTATAGATGAAATAATAGAAAAACCACTTTTGTGTGGTCATAAATCGTAGGTATTAGAAATCAGTTGATTTAGTGGATAAAAATATTAAATTTTTTAATTAAATTTTGAATTTAAAATTTAAAAATAAAAAGAAGAGTTATCTTTTAAAATAAATTTAATAAACATTAAAATAAAATCAGTGAGAATATGATTTTTTAATATCATATATCTCCCCAAAAAAAAAACATCATATCCTTGTCTCGAAGCAAACGTAGAGACGCAGAAATGCATGTGGTGGTGGGGGGGAGGGATTTCGTGGGAGGGAACCCAAGGGCAATCCATGTGATTGACTAGGAAGTGTTTTTCTTCTTCCACCACCTTGCAAGTGCCCACATGCCCCTATTTATTTGTTTGTTGGGGTGGCCATGGTGTTTGCACCGTTATTGGGGTCCCTATTAAAATATTAATAGAATTCAATTACTTTATTGCTCTAGTAATTTATGTGTTATGATATTATTGATGGAGCAATTATAATATATAGTGTCCATTTACTTTAAAATTTCTCAAATGCAAGACACCTAATCCCTTTTTGATCATTCAAAATCAAAACTCTTCTCTCTCAAGTAAACTGCTTGATTAGCCGTTATAAACACTAATTTGCAATTAAAGTACACAATCACATCATGACCTAATTTTGGTTTTGTTCTTGGATCGGAAAATACCAGTGTTTAAAACAAGTTTCAGATATCAAGTGATGAATCGAGTTCAAGGACATCAAAAAAAAAAGAAAAGAAAAAAGCGCTCTCACTTTCAAGTCAACACGACACCCAGCACGTAGCCATCGTCAACATCACTTCCCCCTCCAATTCCTAACCTCACAGAGCCCATCAAACTTGGGGTATTTTCATTGTTATTTTCCTTTTACTATGCAAAAGAGTGAAAGAGATCACAAAAGAATTAATAATTTTTAATACACATTATTGCATTTACCGTAAAATATCTAATTAATAATCATATTTTATAACTTTACCCAGAATAATAGATTCAACCTCCCGTTTAACTTGAATCATGATCTTAAATAATCCAAAAATATACGAAAACAATCTTAAAATAAAAATTAATTAAAATTTTTAATATAGAATTCAAATTTTACCCATTTCAAATAAGCTTTGCCTAATGTTTTACTTCTATTATCCCATCATTATAACTTGTCCTCTAAATTAAATGCTATCTATAAACTACCTTCACTTTTTCAGAGGGCTATGGTGGGAGTGGGCGTAGTGCATTTTAAGTTAAAAGATGAGCTTGGACAGGGCATAGAGCAGGGCAGGGCAGGGCAGTGTAGAGGAATCTGGACAATGGAAAGACAACATCCTCTTTTTTCAGTAGTAAAGCATAGCCCCTGTATCTGGTGCCTTGTACGATATAGTGACATGCATGGAAAATTCTGATTCAATTGATTTTTTCTTTTTTTAAATGAGAGTATAGATTTTTCTGGTTTTAAATAAAAATAATTCCCTAAAATATAAAAATGAACACAAAAATAAAAATAAAAGGGCATTTGAGCGATTGTGAGAGTTCAATGGTGGTGTTTCTTTCTTTTTTTGGGGGGGGGAGGGGGGCAAGAAGCTACTTTTGTTTTTCACTTAATGCAGAACTTACTGAATTCAATTAAGACGTGGGGAGGTGGGAATTAAATTCTGTCTTGAAGGGGCACTCTGTCCGGCTTCTTATTTATTCTTTTCTTCTTACATTTAAAACCCAACACCACCCGGGGGGGACCCCACCCTTGTATTCAATATTCAACTTTAGGTCATTATTTTTGGCCCCTTACCGGACTCAGTCCAGCTCCTCTCTTCCCTTGAATTGATGGCATCCTCCTTTGGACCCTTAATTTACCGTAAATTTCTGTACGAATAAGCATAGTTTAGTAGCTTTCCAGGAGACGTGAGAGTGACGAGTTGCAGGAACATTCAAGAATTAAGAATTTTTGTTCAGATCTAATATTCAAGTTTTTGTAAATACGTATAACTTTTAATTTGATTTGAAATGAATATAATTTATGAGTTCAAGACTTCACTTGTAAGTTGGGTATCACTGACCCTTTCACAACACAGCTATAGAGTGTTAGAGAAGGTCTGCTTCTTATTCGAGTTAAGCTCGCCCCGATAGGAGTTAGATTCAACAGAGTTGGTATTGGCTGAATGTAAGTAAATTATTATCAAACTTATCACTCTATTTATACAAAAAAAAAAAAAAAAAAATTAAATGCTCATATAAAAACTTTGCTTTTATTTTGCAGGCCATTAATATGATTGAAGTACTTTCTTGAAATATTTTATTTATCATTAAAATAATTCCTGCAATTTCTTGCATAGTTGCTTAACGGACTCATGCTGTTCACTGATATTTTCTGGACAACATGTGGGATTCTACTCCGTGCATTAAATGGTTATGTATTTATATTCACATAATGTATAGGATAATTATTTCAATTATTATAACTTTGTCACATGTATAAATCTTTAAAAAAAAAAAAAAACCTAACAAGTTTCTGATTTGGTTCGTTGGTAAATCAAACTATTTAAAATAAAAAAAAAATGTCTAAAGCAAATTTTTTTTGTTTTATAGCAAAATTTTTTTGTTTTATTATTAATTTATCACTATACTTACGATTTGACCGAGCAAAAAAATATCATTTGAAATATCAAATTACCCTCGTTCAATTTAAATCAAATCAGACAAACCCTACATTTCCTTTTCACTTTCTCTTGCCTTTGCACACCATGTGATTGACTAAATTCATTACTTGCATCTTTTGAGATCATCTTTAATTTCATTTTTGTATCCTTTAAACTATGCAACTACGTGTGATTTTCTCAAAGGGTGGGTTTCTTAATTAGAATCCAAAGCCCTTTTTCTTTGTGAGACCAAAAAGATGTCTTCCTCGTCAGGAGAAGGAATGTCTTCTTTTTGCTAAAATTCACTTTTCAAAAATTAAAAATTTATAAATGGTTTTCTTTCCTCAGAAAGAAGATCCCTTTTTTCTTCCTTTAAGTTTTCACCAATGAGAGTGCAACATTATGTGTCAACAAAAGGACTTTTATCTAACATCCCCATTAAAAAGGTGGAAAAGTTTTTAGACAAAAGGACTCTAAACACACTGTGATAGGGAAAGAAAGTAAGTGGGTATTGGTTCTGAGATTAGCAAAAAAAAATTTAATTTTAAATTTAAAATTTGGTTAAGAAATGTATTTTATATATACTATTTATTTTATATTCAATTGGTACTGATCTATTTACTGTTTAGAGAACTCTTGACTACATTTGAGGTGACCTGCAGCCGTTGGGGCCACCCAGATTTTTTTTTCTTGATGTCCCATGTCGTGTTGGAGATCATTAATGAGTATTTGGATTAATTGAATGATTTTGATAATGTCACATATTTTATTCTAATGATTTAGAGGATTGTATTAAAATAATTTTAAATTTATCTTGTTATATTTATATGTTATATCATACTTTTATCCCTTGCCTTATTGTCCTGAGTTAATATTTTTAAATCTATCTTGTTATATTTATACGTTATATCATACTTTTATCCCTTGCTTTATTTTCCTGAGTTAATATTTTATTTTCGCCATTCCAGATTTTGTGAGGCACGAGTGTATGACTTACTGCCCATTTGACACAACTTTTTTTTTATAAGGAGAAACAAAACTTAATAATTTTTAAAATAAAATTAAAAGTTATTTGTTATTTTTATTTTTAAAAATAAATTGATTTCATTAGTTCTTAAAATAAAATTAAAAATTAAAAGTAAAAACTTAAAAATTAAATATTAAAGAGGAAGACTCTAGATTTGAAGGACACGAGAGTAAATAAATTTATAATATGCACATATTTAAAATTTTATATTTTTCATAAAATAAAATAGAAAATATATTTCTTAAAGACAAAATTTTTCTCTATAAAAAGAAAAGAACCTAAAAAAAAAGAAAAAAAAAAACTCAGTTAAACTGGCAATTAGAAGTTGACTTTCTTGCAAAGCTTAACACTATTTAATTGAGATATAACTCCGTTTTATTTTGTAACACCTATTTTTGGAAATATGTGCCCTTAAAATATACTCTATTTAAAATATGCAGCTGGTGGAGGAGAGAGAAAGAAAGAGACTCATCAGAACTTTTGAGTTTCCCTTACATAAAGCATCAATAAATTTTGAAGAATTAATTTCAATTTGTAGATTTGGATTTTCTTTCTTTTTTTTTTTATGATAATGACACATACGGATTTTAATAAGCATATATATATAAAATATATCTATCTTTTTAATAAAATAATAATTATTTCCTTTCAAAGTGAATAAAGATCAAAATAATAATTTAATAATCGTAATCTCTTTTTTGAATTGATAATTCTAATTTAAATCATTGGTAAAAAAAAAAAAAAAAAGTAACGGGATAGGATTATTTAAATACAAAGAACCAGCGAACCTACTGAAGTTAGATTATATGGTGGGGTGTGGGTATTAAAAGCCTAATAATGATTGGCATCAGTGTCTCTCTTTAGTGGTGAATGGCATTTAAGACTCGAGGGCCATGTCTTTATGTTACTTACCAATGAAGTAATGGGTCCAGAACAAATTGAAAATATGTTTTTTTAATAATTATAACACTTCCAACAACAGCTATCCTATCTCTATGTAGCTTGGTAGGGTATGCCCTTCTTCCATGAAAAAGGGTGGTTCCATCATAGGGTTGGCTGGATTTGCTAAATTACTATAAATAATGGGTTTATGAGAAAACTGAGATTCTGGATGTAGTGCAAAAAAATAAAAAAGACTAAACTAATGTTTTATTTTTTTTTTCATTAATTGATACGTGAGTTTTTATCCGATTAATCCGATTTGAATATTGTAGAGTCCATTGAAAAATTAATTCTTTCATATCTTTTTTTTTTCGTTTTCTTAATTTAAACCAATATTTTTAAAACCGAATCGATAAGTGACTCGACAAACCTAGTGATTTATTGGTTCATTGATCGGATCGATCGGACCGTTTTATGAACCGAATGACATCACCATTACGTCATATATATAATTTATATGTTATATATTTTAAAATAAAATAAAATTTATATATTTCTATGAAAAAAATATATTTAAGTAAACAAAATAATGTTATCTTTATTAATTGTAATAATCATTCATAAAATTAATATTAAAAAAGTAAAAATAAAGTAATTAAATCATATTTGTAATTGAAAAAATAGAATAATATTTCTAAAATATAGAGAAATTATGTACAAACCAAATTCATTTGTATTAATTTACTCAATAAGTGATAAATTGAAAAAAAAAAAATAAAATTATGGCTTGTAAAAATAAAGGAAAATTTTTTTTCATAAAATAGGTACATGTATTATATTTTTAGTATAATATAAGTTGAATGATATAATTTTTAAAAAAATTTTGAGTCCTAATATTATTCGCCCTAATTGTTGAATAAAATATCAAAATATTTTTATCTCATATCGGATGGATATAGAATATAGAGAGAAATAGAAGAGAGATGTTGTATTTTTATCCCACATCGGATGGATATTAGAAAGAATAAAGAAAGAGAGTTATATAAATAAAGAGGAAAGAAAAATGAGAAACATGCCTTTTCAATAAAATATAATGATTTGTAGTTGAACTATATTAATTTGTGATTTGACCTGTTTGAACAGTTCACTGATTTTATCGATTTTGATCAGTTTTAAACGATTTTGATCAGATTTGATTTCATCCGATTTAATAGTGAAAATTGAATTAAATTATAGAACGGCTCATGATTGAACCGGTTAAACCGACCGATTCGATTCGATTTTAAAAACACCGATTTAAACTCGAGGTCTCGGTAAAATGTTCGATCACTTTATTGAAAAGAGTTTGGTAATGTTTTGGTCACTCTTACACATCACATTAAAGGTCACAAGTTGAATTTAATGGCCAACTTCGTTCTCCTCTATTAACAATTGAGAATTGCGTTTGGTAAGAGGAGATTGTTCATGTTCAACTTAATGGCCTTTATTCATAATATTGTGAACAAATAAAGTAAGTTTGGCTACAAAAAAATAGTTGAAAGTGCGATCATCTTTTTTTTTTTTTTTTTTTTAATTCTTACCATAAATGCTTTTACTCGTTATGAAACCAATTTGATTAATAACTATTACGTTTCAAACAAATTCGTTACTGCAACTTTATTAAAATATCAAATAATTATAAAATCTTGTATAATTTAATAAATTATATAATGTATTGTTAGCATTCAGTTTATATAGTGAGAAATTTGCATGCTCATCGCACTACATAATTTCCTTGTATAACCTTAAATTCGAAAAATTCCTCATAAATGTGATCAAGTAAAGTGAGAGTGATAGAAAAATTTAGTGATTAATCCGACCTTAGCTCCGTTGGCAGAACGGAGGTGGCTGAAAGTGGAGTATCCGGTGGGCTTAACAAATATAAATTCTTAGGCCATTGGTTTGAATCGTCACTGAGATTTTTCTTCTCTTCTATTGTGCAAGCCAAAGAAATGGAAATCGTCTGTTTATTCTTTACGCTAGGCGAGTATGGGCTTCTGTAGTACTTTTATGAGAAAATAGATCTTTTACGAGGGCCTTTTTTTTTGGGGGGGGGGGGGGGTACATGAGAAAATGAAAAAGAAAAAGAGGAATTTTTCCTCTGCAGAAAGCTGAAGGTATTCGAATTCCAAAAAAAGCTCTCCTCAACTTTTCTTCCATGTACGTTTTATTTTTACTAAGAAAATAATATTTTCGAGGTCATTCCCAATGAAAAAAATATAAAAAATGCCTCTAATTTGATTTAATTCAATATATATATATATATATACAGAAGACAAAGCCAAGCATCAATTTCATGATGAAGATTTTTTTTTTATTATTATTTATAACTGATCAATATTTAAAGTTATATTTTGAGATCTGAATATTATTGAATTCAATTTAAAAAAAAAAAATTTCTTAATATAATTTTTTTTTTATTTCAAGTTTCAAATAAAAAATTTAGTTAGAGGATCTACCATTTTTACCAATTACATCAATTATCCATTGATTTAGGCTAAAAAATGTAGTATTTATTTTCTTTTACATAATAAAAGTTGAATGTTTAGCTAGACTGGTAAGATCAGGAGGGTATACTTAAAAGGAGTAATTGTTGTGTCGATTATTTTATAATATTTTATTAAATGAACATTATCCTCATTCTCTAAAACTAAGTAAAGTACAATATTTTATAAAATACCATATTTTATAGGAATGAACTTAAAAGTATTCATTGATTATGTGAATAATTTTATTTGTCCTCGACTTGTTATTTGTGGAACAATTGCTTAGGGAGGCAGAGGAGGGTGGACGATGGATATGGAAATGTGCAAGCAGTAATTTAATTATAATAGTGGAAGAGGGAAACTGTTGGCCTCGGTCACTGTAAATCCACACAAACACTACTACGCTCGATACTAATGACCGAAGACTGTGTGTTTGTGAAGTAGAATACAGCTAATGCTATCGACAAAGACCTCACACCAACCCAACCCATCTTTTAAATCCTCTCTCTCTCTCTCCCCCCCCCCCTCTCTCCGTCCTCCACCTCCACTCTCCAAATCCCCAACCCCATATAAATATTCCTCTTCCCCCTCTCTCTTTTCCATTTTATCTATCCCCCTCTCTCTCTTCATTCACCCCCAAACTCTCTCTCTCCACTCGTCATTACCAAATTACTCACATTATTCAGTCACTAGCAAAACAGAAGAGAACAGAACAGAGAACAAAGGACAATGGGTTACGGTAGGGTTGGGAAGTCAGAGCCTCAAGAAGCTCCACCACTACCCGAAACCCAACAACACGACGCCGTTCCCTTATACCCTTCACCAAAACGTCGTCGTAAGAAGCTCGTAATTTCCCTCCTCTTCCTGTCCACCATCCTAATCATCGCTGCTTCAGTCTCAGCAACACTAGTGGTTCGGAACCGAACCAGAGGAGGCTCCGACAGCTCCGAGCCACTCATAAACCGAAAACCCACGCAAGCCATATCCTGGACCTGCGGCAAAACCTTGTACCCTTCGCTTTGCATCAACTACCTTCTAGATTTCCCAGGTTCATTGAGCGCCGAAGAGCGCGACCTCGTCCACATTTCCGTCAACATGACTCTCCAACATTTCGGAAAAGCACTCTACATTACCTCGGAGATCTCAAACCTCAAAATGGACGCTCGTGTCCGATCAGCATACGAGGATTGCATTGAGCTTCTGGAAGATTCCGTCGACGCTCTCACCAGATCTCTCTACTCCATTTCCCCATCATCATCTGCACCATCCAACGGTCAGCAACACGGATCAACCCAGGACGTGCTGACTTGGCTGAGCGCCGCTCTCACAAATCAGGACACTTGCACGGACGGATTGGGGGAAGTGAGCGGTCCGGTGAAGAATCAAATGGAGGACCGCCTCCGAGATCTGTCGGAGCTGGTCAGTAACTGTTTGGCCATATTTGCTGCCGCGAGTGGGGACGAGGACTTCTCGGGGATTCCGATACAGAACAAGAGAAGACTGATGAACACAAAAGCCGACTCCGATGTCGTAGAATTGCATCACGAACACGGTTATCCGACGTGGATGACGAGGAGAGACCGAGAATTACTTGACATGCCGGGAAATGCAATTCCGGCCGACATTATTGTGTCCCAGGATGGGAATGGTACGGTGAAGACTATTTCGGAAGCCATTAAGAAAGCGCCCGAGTATAGCAGTCGAAGGACTATTATTTATGTTAAGGCTGGAAGGTAACCTTTTGATTTCTATGCTATCTGTGCCTAACATTTTTCATTTTTTGAAAATTAAAAGATTTTATTATTATATTATTTACTAATCGATTTTGCTTTCGAGTGATTCGTTGGATTTGACCTTTTAAGGTTTAATTGGATTTGTGTCGGTTGCTTTTCTTAATTTTGAAAATTAATGCGTGATGATATCTTAGGTGGGTTTGTTGATGTAAATACTCTGAAGGGATTTTTGATTTTCTTTCTTTGCTTTTTTTTTTTTTTTTTTGGTATTTTGAAGGTACGAAGAAAATAATTTGAAAGTGGGGAGGAAGAAAACAAATCTAATGTTCGTAGGTGACGGCAAGGGCAAAACAGTCATTTCAGGAGGCAAAAGCGTGTTCGACAACATGACGACATTCCACACCGCGTCCTTCGGTAAATAAATAAATAAATCCAACTTTTATTTTTGTTTTTTAAAATAAATAAAAAAGTAAAAAATCCTCTTATGCTAAAATTCGACAACTTTTTAGACAACCAGTGAGGGACTGAATACAAAAACTGTAGGGCACGTGCCACTATTATTCTTAACATGTCATGAGAATTCGGAAAATTCTGAACTTTGAGATAAGTCACGTAATTTGACTAAAATACCCTCCCAGGGATGAGCTTATTTATTATAAATGCATGCGAAATTAGCACTAACAATGATAAGATAAAAGTCAAAACACACAAAATCTACCGTAGCAATTGCAATAGGATAAAGTTACCTTTTCTTTTTCCTTTTACGTCGTGCATGTGGGAAGTAAAAGATTCAAATGTGAAATTGATTCGATTGGAATTTCAATTTTAGGAGCCGACATTTTTGGGAAATTATTAGTAATGGGGGGATAAGTGTTTTGACACAAGTTGGGCATAGTCAGACGGAGCGGGGGAAGAATAGAAGAGTGAGAATCGCATGATCGGAGGTGGGTCACGAGTCTAATAGGGAAACTTAACTTGAGGCACTCATTCGTTCTTGTGACTTTGATCATCAACAATAATGGCATTTCTTTTTGGAAGTATATATTATTGATTTTATTTAGCATTTTAATAATTCAATCGTGATAAACTCTAATGCATTTTTTTTTTTTTTAAACTAATGCAGCTGCAACCGGGATGGGTTTCATAGCCAGGGACATGACATTCGAGAACTGGGCCGGGCCAAGTCAGCACCAAGCGGTGGCTTTGCGCGTTGGCGCAGACCACGCCGTGGTCTTCAGGTGCAACATCATAGGATACCAAGACACCTTGTACGTTCACTCGAACCGTCAGTTTTTCAGAGAATGTGACATTTATGGCACGGTCGATTTCATATTTGGCAATGCAGCTGTGGTCTTCCAAAACTGTAGCATGTACGCAAGAAAGCCTCTTGCCATGCAAAAGAACACAATCACTGCCCAAAACCGCAAGGACCCGAATCAGAACACCGGCATTTCAATCCACGCTTGTCGGATTCTTGCCACCTCGGATCTCAAGGCATCCAATGGAAGCTTTCCAACGTATCTTGGACGTCCGTGGAAGCTGTATTCTAGGACAGTCTACATGTTATCCTACATGGATGACCACATTCACCCTAGAGGTTGGCTAGAGTGGAATGCAACATTTGCACTCGACACATTGTACTACGGAGAGTATATGAATTATGGGCCGGGCGCAGCCGTGGGCCAACGGGTCACTTGGCCTGGTTTTCGGGTCATTACATTGGCTGAGGAAGCAAGCAAATTTACAGTGGCACAATTTATTTATGGTTCATCATGGTTGCCCTCAACTGGAGTTGCATTTCAAGCAGGATTATCTGTATGAAAAAACATATAAACAAATAACAATTGTTGCATAGGTGACTACCCCCCCTTCATATTCCTAAATGAGTTTTCTCCTGTTTTTTCTTTAATTTGTGTGATTTATGAATTTTCTATTTTCTTTTAATTTTTTAAAACTTATTTTCATAATGTAATACTGATAAATAATTTTGATTAACGCCTTTAAATTTGTCACAATTTATTATGAGCATTGTATCAGTTGTCTGTGGCTCACAAATGTCTTGTGGGCTTATTCAAAATGAAGGGAAATGTATTAAGGAACATATGGCTTGTGTTGATGACGCCGACCTGTCGGTGGCAAAAAGGGTGAGAGAGTTAATGACACGACCTAGCTTGATCCATTTGAGTTAGCATTAAATTGTGGGCCAACGTTTGCACCAAAAGGCAGGGTCTTGTGGTTGTGATGTTATGTGTATGTCTCATATCTCTGCTAGGGTAAAAATATTATAGTAAAATTGTGACACCAGAGCCAAAAACAGGGGAAGTGAAGTGAGAGAAAGACAAGTTACCATCGGGGGATTACTAAGAGGGTCGCCTATTCTTAAGAATAATGCAACTGCAGGATGGGTCTTCTTCTTAATAGAGGTAAGGATGAGCTGTCTTGCTTTGCCTAGATTATCCCCACTAAAACTCCTGTCAATATCCAACATAATGGATTAACCCTGGACTCTTAAATTCAACTGAAAATGATATGCTGAAATTAATTTCGTATATGCTTGAACCTAATCTTCCGTGCATTAACTTCTTTTTTGTTATACAGAAATTTGAACATAGAATTTACAAGTTTAGGGAGGGGTTGTGACCACTACACTGTCCATTTGAAGACCCTACATTAACATCTCCAACTTTATATTTGGGATTTTAATTGGAAATTTTGAAATTAAATTTAATTGACATTAAATAATTTTAATTGTCAACATTAACTCTGCCTATGTTTTTTAACACTATTAATCCCAAACTCGGGTGTGATAAATTAAAAGTTAGCGTAAAACTTTTGTCAATAATATGAGAGACCAAAATAAAAAATTTATTGGGATGTTTCATTCTCAATGACGTGTTACAACGGATTTTGGGTGTGATGACAAGTTAACAAAAACACTTAGGACATTGTCGAAGGCAACATGTTATATCATCACCTAGATGTGGTGTTAACTAGGTAAGGGAATCCATATTTATGTGGATGAGTGCCAGTAAAAAATTTAGTCCATGAAAATAAAATTCGTCTAATCACTTGTAACATAAGATTAGTAAAAGAGATATGAGAAATAATAATTAAACGGGGGATTAATATTATGTCTCTAGAAAACTAAATGGACAGGAGAAAATGTTAAAAAATAGAGTCTTATGACAATAAATTTTGATATATAAATAATGATAAAATCAAGAAAGGGGCAGAAATAATTGTCCATAAAAATTTACAAGAGAATGTAATGGAGATAAAAAAAAATAAAGATAAAATTTTGCTTGTCAAACTAATTGGTGGAGAAAATGTAATTAATATAGTCAGTATTTATGCACTTTATATAAATATAAATGCAATTAATAAATAACAGTTTTGGAAAAATCTAGATAAATTTACACAAATATTATTTAATGGGAAAAAATTATTTATTAAAGAAGATTTAAATGGGCATGTAATTGAAAATAATGAGAGATTTGAAATCGTACATGAAAACTTTGAGTTTTGAAGTAGATATGAGGTGAGGTAGCATTTTAGACTTTGTCACAACATTGATCTAATATTTATAAACATTTTTTTTAAAAAAAAAGAGATTTACATATAGTTACATACAGAAATAAATCGAATGCTAGTCAAATAGTTTTCTTTCTCACTAAGAGGACGATAGAATGACCTGTAGATATTGTCAGGTTTACCAAGGGTACATGTAGCAATAGATTTTTAGTTTTAGAATGTGCATGTATCTAAAAGAAAAATAAAAAGAATCGTCAATTTATAGAGTTAAGAATTAAGTAATTAGATATTGCAAGGTTTACCGGGGGTACATGTAGCAACAAAATATAGATTTTTAGTTTTAGAATGTGCGTATACCTAAAAGACAAAAAAAGGATCGTCAATTTATGGAGTTAAAAATTAAGTGATAGAATTTGAAAGAAAAAAATGTGACAATCTTTAGAAACAAGTTAATTCAAGTCGGTATCTGGATCTACTAATGATGATTTGAAAATCATGTAAATAAAAATATCTAATAATATTAAGAATTTAGATAAAGAGATTCTTGGCGTATTCAGGGGGTCGGACACCAATAGGCAAAGAGTCATGATGGAGAATGAGAAAATCAAAGCTGTTATACGAATTAAACAAAAGTATTGTAGGAAATTTAAAAACAACAGAAGTAGTGATACATTTGAGAAGTACAAAATTACAAAAAAAAAAAAGAGTTGAAGAAAATTATTCACGAATCCAAAAATAAAGTATTTAATAAATTATATAAGAAATTGGAAACTAAAAATGAAAAAAAAATATAGAATTGTCAAATTAAAAGATAGAAAGGAAAAAAGTTTAAATGGTGTAAGATGTATTAAGAGTGAAATCAATAGTGTTTTTATAAGGAATGAAGTTAAAAGAATTATTTTAATAATCTCTTTAATGTTAAAGGTATAAAGGATATCTGTAATATCATAATACTTGTAAAAAAGATTGATAAGAATTTTAAATGCAAGATTTATTCTCAAAAGTATGAGAGATCTTAAAAAATGAAAAATAATAAAATCATAGGATCCGATGTCATCTCTATTGAAATGTGAAAGTGTTTGGATAAAATGAGGATATAAATATTGATAGTTCTTTTAACAAAATTTGATAAATAAAACAATACCTCAATTATAGAGAGAGAGTACATTTGTATCACTATATAAAAATAAATGTGATATATAAAATTGTTTTAATTATAAGATAATTAAATTTGTTAATCATCTTATGAAATTGTGGGAGAGAGTAATGAAATATAGATTGAGTTTAGAGGTAAACGTGCTTCAAAATAAATTTGGCTTTATACCAGGGTGACCTATCTTCAAAACTAATTACTTGTTCAGATATTTAATAGAAAAAGTTTAGAGTATAAAAGAAAAACTTACATGTGGTATTCATTGATCTAAAAAAGCATATAATAGGGTTCTCATAGATATATTGTGTTAAGCATGGATGAAAAGAGGATTTCTTTAAAATACATTGATCTAATCAAAAATATATCTGAAAAAACTATTATCAATATAGGATTCTACAGAGATTTAAGTGATAGTTTTTTGATTAATATATGATTTACCAAATTTCGACATTAAGTTCCCTCCTCTTTGCAATAGTAATGGATGAAATAATGAAAAATATTTGAAATAAAAAAATCATGGTACATGCTTTTAATAGATGACATATTAGCGTTAAATTGGAGTTATGAAAGGATACACTAAAATATAAAAAAATTTAGATTGAACTGATTAAAAATTGAATATACAAAATATACATTTAGTGATGGTTATTAGAATTATAAAGAAATAACTAAGTTAAAGTGACAAAATGTATCAAAGAGTGAATGTTTTAAATATTTCAGACCTATCATTCAAATGATGACAACATAAATGAAAATGTGAATTATAAGATTTAAACGGGTTGAATGAAATGAAGAAATACATTTAAATTTTTTGTGATCGCATAATACTGTTACAGTTAAAGGAGAAATTTTATAGAATCACAATAAACCTTTATTTGTATGCATTGAGTATTGAACCATTACAAGACAATAAGAATATAAAATGATTGTAACTGAAATAAAAATATTCAAATGGATGTATGATAATATTAAAAAAGAAAAAAAATAGAAATAAAATGATATGTACTAAGTTGAGAGCGAATTCAATTGTAAATAAAACAAGAGAATATCGATTAAGGTAATTTAGACGTATAATGAAGATTGAAAAATGCACTAATTAGGAAAAACGAAAATTTAAATGTAGGATATTTAGTAAAATATTGGAGTATATCTTAAAAAACGTGGATGCAAATTCTCTGCAAAAATATAAGTGTCAAGAATTTATTTGTAAAAATAAGTTTAGATAATAATAGATGATGTAGGAGAATTTGGATTAATTAAATTAATACATTATTATTATTATTATAAGTTTTTATGGATAATTTATTTTTATTTATTTTTTCATTATTTATATTATTTTTAATTTTTCCTTCTCCATTTTTTACTGTCAAATTTTAATTTTATATTATTTTATTATTCTTTTACTCTCTCATTTCCTCTACATTGATCTCTCAAATAATCAATTTCAAAATTTGAAAATTCAATTTTTTGTTATTGTTGTAAATAATTTTTTAATGCAAAAAATTAGTGACATATTGATGGTTTAATTCCTTTTAAAAGAAAAAAAGAATTAACTTCTATATGCAAACATCACCTTTGCTACTTAAAATTTTCATGTTAATTAAAAAATATGGAAGTAAAATAAAGGTTAAGATCCAAATTTTCAAACACGAGGAATAAAGCTCACTAGGAATAGTTAGCCCTCCCAAGACAGTTATATGCTCAGGACACACCGTTTGTCAACCACTAGTGTTTAACGGATTTCTCTGATACAAACACCCCATAAAGAACCAAAAAAAAAAAGTGAATTCGCAATGATCGTCTAATACCACAATCGAGTAATTGGGAATAAATGAAAAGCCGGGTTTGCAAGGACCGGCATATGCATTGGGGCGAGAGAGAGAGAGAGAGAGAGAGAGGAGAGAGAGATATATCAACTTGAATTATCCAACAGTTTAAGATTAAACGATGGAACATTCTATTTTCTTAATCAGAAAAATTGATTTCGAATTCTAAAATTGAAGAATGAGGATTTGTAAGAGTCAACTTTTAAAATGAAACTCACAGTGTTCAGACTGAATTACTCATATAAAACCTAGATACCAATTGATTAAAAAAAAAAAAGAGAGATCAACTTGGTTCTGCGTTATACACTATACCCATGTGAAATGAGCTCACGAAAAATGGTCAGCTAAGTCCAATAAGCATGAGACTGTGCACACAACGCGAGATAATCCAGAGGAAATTTTCCCACCCAGTGATAAAGTCTACAAGCCCGACCATCAACAACAAACATTCTATGGGCATGAGGACCAGCTCAACACACCCGAAAGAAACTGATATTACTAGTACTCGATATAACAAGTATTGTGTCAATGGTTGTTCCTGTCTGATTTTGCTTAGCAGTTAAAATTCATGGCCCAAACAAAATATGTGGGGGAATATTTCACATGCTTACATTTTTTTTTCCTTTTTTTTCCTTTTTCATTTTTAGGGCTTGGGTTCAACATATTTTTCTCCATCTAGCTTCTTGGGATAGATGGGGTGAGAATCAGAGGTAAGACAGTATAGAGCAAGGTTGATTCACCAGGCCCATATATGCATGAACTAAAAGCTAATAGGTGGTGATGCGGGCACAAGTGCCAACAGCCAATTCAAATTACAGAGGCCTGCAATCCACCAAAAGATTGATTTTTCAAATTATTATCCATATATATACTACATATGCACATATACAAAAATATGCACTTATCTATGTTCATTCAGAAGCCTTTGGGTAGAGCTCATCAAGGCGGCGATCCATTATCTGCGAGACGCATTCAAGGAATGCAGCCTCACCTGTTCCAGGAAGCACAGAGTCTTGAGCCTCTTGGACTACCTGCTCAATCACAGATTCCTTTTTCAAGTTTTGTCTGCACATGATGCTTCCAATGGCAAATGGAGTAAGCCTTCTCTTTGCACCTTTCTTGAGCAGCATGGTGGATATTTGAAGAGTTCAAGCACACTCAATTGGCAAGTTCCACCCATGAAACTTCAGAAGTTCAATGTCTTGTTCAGCATCAAGAGACATTATGTAGTTGAGAGTGTCAGATGAGTAAGGCTGCCGCACTTGTGGCCAGTAAAGCCAGTCAAATGTGCAATTTTCAAACTGCATTTGAGAGAAGAGTCAGTGAGCAACAACTAGGATGATACTAGTTATAGCACTAAAATAATTTTTGGAGTGCCCAGATGATGTTACAGGATGAAGACACAAGTGACATGTTTGGACTTGGCACAAAAAATTTTGGTGAGACAACTTAAAAATCTTTAGCTAAAAATTGAGCTGCAAAAACTGCTTGTTTCGCCAACAATATGGAAGCAAAGCATCAGGAAGTTTGTGGTTCATGGGAAAATAAAGTGGCACTCCTTGACTCATTTCATACACATTAACCAGAACCAGGAAGGTCTTGATGATTCAAATAGAACAAGAATCTTTTTCAAATCTAGCAAAAATCCTTATAAATGAAGGAATGCAAATGACCACAAAAGCATTTATCCACACACAGACACGCACACGCAAAAACACATTTATATCCATTAACAATTGACAAAACCAACCTCGCAAAATTAAGCAGAACCTTCAACCTCATTGTCATATATTCATCATTGTGTTTAAACCATACAGATAGTATTACAATTAACACCAGCAATTAAGCATAATACTTAAATTAGTGCATTCAGAATATCAACAATGGTCTCAATATATATTTTCAACTAAAGAAAACATTGCCATGTCAATATTATACCGCTTTATACCAATTAATCAGAAATTAGCCTGTTTCTAAGACAATATGAAGTTTTACTTCAAATCGCAAGATAGAGAGAAGAGTGAGATACTTACAGTCTCAGGCAGGCAGTACCCATGATCAATTGGAATAAGAGCTATCTGACCCCCTTCACCTTCTTTGCTGACTAAAATGTTACCCACATGCCTATCTGCATTAGCCAAACAGATATCCAACACAGAAATCTTGTGGACTTCCTCAACTGGGAAAGCACGAGGGCCCATGTCCTCACAACTTCCAGAATTCTTCATAAACATTTGCAAGGAGCCAATCTTCATATTCTTTGATGCATCCAAGTAACCATATGGATTGAAAAATCCTCTGTGCGCACAACTAACCATAACCGTTGGAGGAACACCAGCAAAGCCTACCTCCTTACCACATACTGAACAAGGTCCGGACCTAGGATGATCCAAAAGGTATGCTGCTACTTCCCTAAATGCCCCTTGCCCAACACGTGTCCCCTTCTTCAACCCTTCACCATCAGTGGACAAAGGCAGCCCTCGAGGGTTATTCTGAGCCATGGGCTCCTCATCCATCGGCTTGAAAACAGAAATGTAACCGTGACCAGATGAATCTTGCATGAAGTATGCACCGCCTGATCCCTCTGAAGAGATTACCGGATGGTTTCCCCTCTCTAACCCATCAAATGTAGGGTCGATAAGCTTCTTAACTACTAATGGCAATTCAACTTTTGGGTTAACAATCAGTGGTTCCAAACAAAAATCTCTCTGCAACGGCTTCCTACATACCATCCTAAGTTCCTCAGTTCCATCATCAGTCAAGTTAGATGCATCAATAGAAAGTTCTAAATCTTTCAATATAGGCTTAGCCCTTACTTTTGCAGATTTACGAACTTGCAAATGAATAACAGCATCACCACTCTTACCAATATCATGTATAAGCCTCTGATCTGCAAGCTCCTCACCATCAAAAATTAGTTCTTCATCCTTGAGGTCAACAAAACCTTTCCCTCTCTTGGCAATTTGCTACTTGACATAACCCACATTTCTACTCCGCTCAACATGGAACTCAAACACCTTGCCACACACAGTCCTAACAGTTACGACCTGAAGATCTGATAAGTGAACCACCAAATGCAGCACATTCCCATCAGTGACCCCATAGTCTCTAACAAGAGAATTGCTGCGTGCCAACTCTGTACCTTCAAAAACCAGTTTTTGCTTCTTCACAAAAAACCCTTTGGAGTTCTGAATCCTCAGCTTAACTGAAGCAATGGAATCTGACTCCAAAACACGCATTGGAGTAACAGAGTTTGCAACAGTCAGGTAAATCAGAATTGAATCCCTTGACCATGGAAGATGCCTGTCAGAGAGACAACCTGCAATACTTACAGACTCTTCGAGAACTGGACTTAGCGCTACAACTGCCTTTGACATTTTTCACTACCTTAAAAGAGCTCTAATTTAAATTTCAGAACTAAGTTTAAACCTAAATATCTACAATTCATCGAGGGTCACCAATGACCCTACTAGTGAACCCATCTTCCAAAAGGGTCTTACAAGAAGATCAAACACGGATAAAGGCCCTTCAAGAAATCCTCTCTTTCCAGATAAACCCTAGATTTTCATACTTCCTTTCTCCACCCAACGACGAGAGCAGGGTCACCACATTACAATTGAAATGTCAAACCCAACCGTTCCACAAACCTTCAATTACAAAACACATACCAAATAGGAAAAATCAATCAATTAAAACACAATTTTTCCTCAAAAAAAAAACTAGGGTTTGAAGCATCGAAAATTGACCGTCAGTATTCAAATCTAAAACTCAATAAAAGCTAGAATAACATCTCAACAACAAAATGATGATAATAATCAAAAAAGAGAAACCAAAACAGAGAATTGAATATCGAATTCTTACCGAGAGAAAGTCTCAGAAGAGAGTTGAAATTGAGTTAGGGCTAGCGATCAAGATCGAATCTTGATGCCAATTCAAAAATTGTAGCCAATTCATCTTGTTCCTCTTTTTCCAGCTTTCAGAGAGATGACCTTCGAGAGAGAGAGAGAGAAAGCAAATAGCGAGAGACAATAACAGTATCCACCTATTGAACTATCAGTACTTAACAATTTTTTCTTCTTCACAAGATTAGCATAAATCATTAATTGGGATTACTCTTACTAAACCCTATCCGGGAGTAGTTAAAATCATTAAACAAAAAACACTATAATATACACACACATACACTTATATATATACCATAAATAGGAAGACCATTTAACGGAGGCCTCCGCCGTTAATGGCCTTAGTTTTATATTTAACGAACGCAATCGGTCAATCCGATAAGTTAAATCAAGAATCAGATTTTAAAAAATCGATCAAAACATTAATTGGATCAGAGGGACCTGGGGTTTCTTTGATATCACAAAAGCGTGAGAAAATTGTTTTACTATGGATTTGAGCTGGATATAAAATTAAATAGTTTGCATCACTAAGTCAGAGTCTATTGTGATTTATAGTATATTAAAATTTATATTTATTTATAATTTTATAATAAATTTTTTATTTGTTTTAATGGCTTTGATCCATTGATCATTGATTCGTTGATTTTTAAAACACCGAAGGAACGATGACTCTTGAGACAAATGGATCCTCGACCAACGAGACAGTTCCAAGTTTAAGTGAGGACTTTAAAGACGAAATTGCCATTTACTTTTTAATGGAAATAATGAACCAAATTCACATTCTAACCATAAATCTACTCCATATTTGTATTTTAAGATGTTGTCTTTACCTAGAAATTAGCCAATCATTGAATGGTTCTAGAATCATGTGATTAATATTAGATAACGGATTTTCATCAATTAAATAGTTGCCGTACTTAGTTTTTAAGAATAAATCGAGAAAAGAGTTGTACTTTTTCTGCCTCGACAAGAAAATTATTATTATTTTTAATTTTGCAAGTGTTGAGCCATATTTAATTTAACTATTTTTATAACAAATAGGGACAAACATATTCTTAGAATAATATTACAAAATGTATTAATGTTATTTTGTTTTTTTAACTAGAGAAATAAAAAGTTTAACAAATTATAGTGGGGATTGAGCGTAGGATTTTCATTAAATAGCAAAAGCCCAGGTGCAAGAAGGTGAATACTGACCCGAATCTCCCACAAAGGATTTGGTCTCCAGGCTATGCGAGGATCTAGTAATAATACAAATGGAACGGGGTTCAAGGGGAGGGTATTTTGGTCATTTGGAGGTGGATAAGAGATGACAGTTGAGGGGATGAGATTTGACGAGGGTATGAGTCACGGATAATACAAATGAAAACGTCCATGTCTGGCGTTAAATGGATGGATATGACGTGTTCCATTCCGGTGGGGAAAATATTCAACCAATGGGCTAAAGCCTAAAACTGACCATAGTTTTAGCAGCAGCAGCAGCCGCAGCAGCAGCAGCAGCAGCAGCAGCAGCAGAGAGAGAGAGAGAGGTGAGAGATTGCTTTATTATTTTGTTTATTTTGTTTTTTGGAAAACGTATTATTGTTACTCTCGTTAGAGACACTCGACAAATGAGAAATCACCGCGTCAGGTTCTTGACAAAATTTTTCATCAACCCAATGGAGGAGTGGGGTCAATTTGGCAAATTGACCAGCGAGGTCCTCACAAAAATGAAAGCAAAACATCTGAAGGTGAGGAGAGAAGAAACTCCCTTGGCTTCATTATTAGAAAAGAAAATCCCATTGAATTTAAATAGTGTTTGTTTTGTGTTTTTGTGCATCTCTAAATAATTTCTGCCAAGTTGAGAGAGATGGGTCAGTGGGAAAAATGAGTATTGGGAGGGAGAAAAATTACTGAGTCAAATACACATCACAGCAAAACCAAAATTTTTATCCTTTCCATGAATTGTAATGTACCTAGCTGCAATTAGTTGGGTCAACAAGAGTGAAACCACATTTTTTGTAAGCGCTTTAGACCAACGCGGGTTCTTCGGCTTTTAGCTTATGAAAATTGGAGAAATGGGATTAACCGCAAGCATTGGGCAGTCGGTCCATTCCCACACCTAATAATTTGATCCATCATTAAAATAGGAAAGGACGACCCCCAATCCATTGCCATGCCTATAGCAAATAAGGGGAGGTAGAAGCAGCATGCATTATGTTGGCTGATAGGCATCGGCATTGACCCTTTACGTTAATATCCCACGCACCACCTAGAATCAAATACAGAAGTTTGTAGAAGGTAATTAGTCAAATGCTTGCAAGATACATAGTATAGTACAAATACAAGGCAAAGTTACACAGCTTTACCAAATGCTTGCTTATTTGAGGGTGGCCATGCCCCAAGGGTGGGTCAAAATAAGAAACAAAATTGACCAATGCTTCTTTTATGCCGAGAGGAAGTGTGAACTGATTCTCACATCACTTGCAAGTGAGGACACTCCGGAGAGAGCCAAAACTTGTTTCCCAGTTTCACAGCAGGATCAGAAGAGGTGAAGTCAGGTTTGAAAGGCTCACGTACAGCTGCAAAATCAGCCTTATTGCACATTCTCCAATCAGATATCAATGGAACTCCTCAAGTTCTAGACATCATGCCTCTTAAAATCTATAGCCTCTAATCCAAGTAACCCTGCGGCTAGTTGCACATCCTGATTTCAGACTTTTCCCAGGAACCGGAACTTAATGCGACTCAGCTGGATATGGTGTGGTGCTTCTCAGCCAAGGGCACAGAAAAATCTCTATGAATGGTGATGGGTAGCTGATTCTTGACTCGAGGATGATTGCTCATTCATTTAAATAACTCAAAAAGGGGTATCAAACAGCAAATTTTTTCTCACAAGTTCCGGTCTACAAACTCCCATATTCTCTCTTCCATATAAATTCTGTCCCTCAGACGACGTGGCATGTGACGCTCATCTGGGAAAATCAATAACTCATATGACTTTCCAGCTTCTATAAATGCATTCACAAGTCTTGCAGTGTGTCTAAAATGCACGTTTTCATCAATCATGCCATGCACAATCAACAGTTTTCCTTTGAGCTTGGGTACGTGAGGCATCACAGAGCTCTGTTCATAATTTGTAGGATTCTCGGAAGGCAAGCCCATGTACTTCTCTGTGTAAAATGTGTCATACCCATCCCAGGATGTAACAGGTGCACCAGATACAGCACAACTGAAAATCTCAGGATACTTCACCAATCCCATTGCTGACAAATAGCCTCCATAGCTCCATCCATACAACCCTATTCTGCCAGCTTCTGCCAGCCCCTGTTTGATAAGCCACTCAGCTCCAGTCAACTGATCTTCAGCATCAATTTGGCCAGCCTTGAATTTGAGTGCACTCTCAAACTTTAATCCACGTCGTGCTGTTCCTCTGTTATCCAACTGTAACAAGCAATAGAAGCAATCAGTAACATTGGCCCTTTTTATTATAGGTGAAACAAATAACAACAAAAGATAAATGCATCATAATATGAGAAGCATCCATTAACAATAGTAAGGACAGAGGGAGAAATCACAATGATGCAGACCACCAGAATTGGTATATGATTTAGAGACTACAAAGTGGGACTCTGGATTTGATAATTAATGGAACTTGTGGAGAGGGCATGACTCCCAGGCCTCCTAAACCAAGATTCACATCATGGAAGCACAGAACAACAGAGAAATTAGGAAAGCAAATCATAATTTTGCTACAGGAAATACTAACCTTCCACACCAGAATGCCTCTGTTGCGTAGATACTGAGCTCTCATGTCAACTGTATTAGCCCAAGAATCACAAACAAGTTGCACACCGGGACCACCATATACACTAATCAAGGTCCTGTAAGGTGGTGGTCCAAATCTTCTTGCATCAGGTTTATACAATGCCCCGTACAATTTGGTCCCATCATTTGCCTGTATTGAAACAATTTCTGGAGGCTCAAGTTGAAGCCGCTTAAATCTTGGGACAGTGAAAGGCTGCTCAAAAAGTGGAATTAGTGCAGTCCCATCACTCAAGGAGCAGAGTGAAACCCTTGGTGGAGAATCCAAAGAATCATGAATATCAACAAAACTCTGCATCTGATGATCAAGCACAACAACATGCTTTCCCTTGCCATGAGTCAATCTCTGTGGAGCCTGCAAGGGACTGCTCTCATCAGGAAATAGTTTTGCACAGTAGAGATGAGATTCCAAAGGCCCATCAGCAGTCCCTGTAAAATACACAAAGCCTTCAGCCTCATTTACACCAGCAATTTGCTCCACCATCCACTCACCTTCAGTTATAGGACCTAAGCAAGCCCCACTTTTGTTATGTAAGTAAAGATGTCTAAATCCTGTCTTCTCACTAGCCCATAAAAATCCCCCTGAAACTTCCGAAACCACTTTGTCTAGAGGCGTTAAACAGTCATGCAAGTTCACCCATGAATCTTGTTCTTCCACCAACAGAACTGTCCTTTCACCTGTTCTGATATCAAACTTCAGAATCTTTAGTTTGGTGTGGGACCTGTTCAAGACTTGCGCTGTTAGAACATTGCCATGCATCCAATTGACTCGAGCCAAATATTCTTCATCATTCTTTTCTTGATCCTTTCCCCCACAGTTAAGATCCATCCAAACAATAGAGTTTCCTATCACAGAAGATACCCCAAGGCGAACTTTGACATTTGAAGCCCCCGCAAAAGGATATGCATGATCTTCCCTAGCTTCGGAACCAACAGTGCTTTTACCTTGGTGCATGATTCTGAAAAGAGGTATGTCACTGGAATCAACCTCAGTAAATGCAATGAATTTGCTGTCTAAGGACCACCAGTAGCCATTCTTCCTATCCATCTCCTCCTGAAGAAAGAAACAACAGAACAAGTGGAAAATGCCAAATGATGAACTGCAGATAAAAAATATAGGTAGCTTCATTTTGTTGGCATCGGCACATCGTATAAAAAAATATTGCGCCTTTCGATGGGGCAACATTTTGTTCAGGCAAGTATTTCCAATATGCCAATCCAACCACCTTTAATATTGAAACTTGGAGAAGACTGATTCTAGTCTCACCTGTGCTATATACTCAGCAAGACCATGAGTCTGAAACACATGAAGAACTGGTATCAGTATATACATACATATTTAATTTGTGAGGCTCAAGATATCATGCATCATAGGTGCTTAAACTCATTAATGGAAGTTATGCAGCATGTCGGACCAAATGTTAGGAGACATGTAAACAACCAGACATGGTACAAAGGCCGTAAAAAGAAATGAATCGGTAAAGTTCATATTGAAAAACCAGCTATGTAGAAATGAATGACTAGCTGATGCTTCTTCTAAAGCATCATTTATTTCAAACTTCTCAACATAATGTTCCCTCCATTTGAAATGCAGAAAAACTAGAACTCAAATCAACATGACAAACAGAGCTCACCAGAACATTTCCATTGGCTCCAAATGTCAATTGTTTTGTTTCACTTGACAGGAGATTTAAGACATACAACTCATAATCCCTCACATAAGCAATCATAGAGCCATCTGGAGAGAGATGTGGATCAATAATGGGGGAACATGATGTGCTTGAAACAATAAGCTCTGGCTTAGAACAAGAACGATCCTGCAAATATATCTGTCCACATAGAGAAATATGATCAGTGGAATGTGTAAGCCATTCTAACTGAGAAAAGTATAGATGAAATGAACATGATGTGCTTGAAAGCATAAACTCTGGCTTAGAACAAGAATAATCCTGCAAATAAATCTGTCCACAGAGAGAAATATAATTAGTGGAAAGTGTAAGCCAGGAAACTTCTGTGAAAAATATTGATGAAATGAAATAATCAAATTCCTCCATACAAAAGTGAAAGTGCACATATAGCCGGAGGGCTAATAAACTTCTTTCCCTTTCTTTTCCCCCATTTTTCTCACCAAAAATTCTTTTCCATCACGTCCTTGTTAATGAAAGAGTAAGAAAGATGATAACTTTTCCTCTTTCAATCCACCACCTTCAATTTTCATCCTCCAAAACACATTCCAATCTAATTTACACATAATCAATACAATAGAAGTCTTATGCTACACTCCGATGCTCTTCACTGCACATTTTCTCCAGATAAATTACTCAGTTCTCTTAATTTGAGCTACAAAGCAGACATAAAGCAAAGTACTTCTGGACGTTGCACCCATACATCAATGATTGCATGAATGACAACAATTAAAAGGCAAAACATAATTCTTTCATTTAAAAAAAAAAAAAAAAGATGCCATCAACAAGGCTAAAAGGGAAGCAGATTTCCTAAGCACTAAATTGTGAAATGTGGGAAGCAGAGAAAGGATTCAAATGTAGCCGCCATATGACACATTTTCCTTTATTGCTTTTTATTGTTGCACCACTAACATGGACAGCTACTCTGGAACTTTTTTCATGTTCCCCATTAGCTTATTCTAGCAAAAAACCACATCTAAACTTGGCTGAATCACATCAAGTTTCTCTCTTTCCTCTATATTTTTCTCATAATTACTCCCAAATGATTTCACTTTCTCCATTTTCTCCGAGATAATGGTAGCCCATCAATGCATTTGATTGACATCAACAAAGAAAATCAACTTCTTTCAAAACAAACCAAGGTCCCATCTCTGTTTTTACCTCTCCACTAAAACAAAACGCATTGTCTTTTCACTACAAGAGGTACAACAAATCGCCATGGTCTTGCATTTAAAAGAAAAATACCTTGGTGCAGGCCGGCGGGATTCAAGGTTGGCCATTATGTCAAGAGATACATGAACCAGCTACTACTTGCATTGAAATTCGATTTTTAAAGGAGAATACGAGTAACCTAGTTCAATGCCGCGCAATGACAAGTTTCATCAACTTCTACATTAAACACACCAAAGCAACAACATAGCAAAACAATCACAGAGTGCAAAATTCAGATATTCATAACACTAGCTAGCATTACAAGCATCAATCTTAAACATTCATTCACATACCCCAGCAGGCAAAGGCACCATGACAGTCTTCCTCTTCGAAGAAGACTTAACCCACTCATATCGCGTAACACCCAACCCTCTCTCCCTCGTTCTTTCTCTCCTCAACTTCTCTTCCTCCGACAAATTACTCTCATCAAGCCCGCCATCAATTGGGCTGAAAAAAGACTCCTGCTTACCACTCTTCAAATCAAACACAAAGACTTTCTTGTTCAAACTGTGATCAGGACTGAACAAATAAGCAATCAATGAATCGTCAGGCGAAAAACTGATCGTCGAAGGCGCTACATATCCCGGTAAAGGATACTGCACGATCTCCTCAAGTGGAAAGCCAATGCAGTCGTCTAGGGTTTGCGACACGCTCGATTCATTAACAGGCATTTTTGATTCGTCCGATCTGAATCTCTTCGATTTCTTCTTGCCGTCGATCTCGTCGCCAATTGATTGCATTAGAAAACAAGATTAACCCTAATAAAGACAAACAGAACAGATAAATTACGACTGGGTATAGATTAGAATTGAAAATTGAGAGTTAAAAGTTAGGGTTTTACGATAATTACCTGATAATAAATCATGGAGATTAATTGAAGAAGAAAGATTCGAGAGGTGACATGATTGGGGGTTTTGTAGTGAGGTCAAAATCAGAGTTCTTTTTAGAGATTAGATAGGGAATAGAGAATAGATTCGAATCGAAGGTGGTAACGAAAAGGGGGCTTTTGGTTTGATCAGAAAATTTTAGAAAGAGAGAAAGAATCGCAGTACTGATTCGTAGAATCGATGAACGAAAAAGAAGAGAATTTGGAACACAGAGAGAGAGAGAGAGAGTGAGAGGCGTTGTTTTCACTATGTTAAGACTTTTTAAGGGTGGGGGGGGGAGACAGAAAGTGAAAATTGTGTAAGATGGCAGGCTTCGTGTCTCTTGGAAACTACAGAACCGTGGGTGGTAGTTCTGAAAGGGTAGATAAAGAGCGTGAAAGCACGCGCTGTTTGATGTGAGAGAGCGAGTGAGAGAGAGAGAGAGAATAGTGAATAGAAAAAACAGAGCTTACGTGGGGGACTCAAAAACCAATGGGTGGCCGCCATCTAATTAAATCCCACTGAATTGAATAGAATTAATTAAATTTGTGAATGATTGATTTACGAGCATTTCATCGTTTTAGGAAACTTAATCCATAAAATTAAGATAAATTGAATTAGTAATATGGGCTATAATTACCCCTTCAAAAATTAATTAATTACTCACATTTTTAAGGGGTTGATTGCTAATTAGGCTTCTCTTTTCCTTTTTGGTTGACATCTTTTCTGTTGGCTCTCACTTTTTTTATGGATTTAATTCATTTTTTAATTGTTAATAATTTTTTGTTAATCATAATTATTAGAGATGAGTTATGATTTCATAGATACTGACTCTTTACTGATTCGAACGGTTGCCACCAAAGGAACGTGATACTTGTAAAACCGTCGGAGGTTGATCCGACGGAGAGATTCCGACGTCCAAGTAAAAAAAAAATAGTTTTCGTATGAAAGGAAAAACAGACTGAGAGTTGAGAGAAAGTAATTCCCAGTGATTAGGGTACTAAGAGTGTAAGATCCCCGAGAACGTACTTATTCTGGAGAGTTTAGAGATGTTTTATACCTTTTGAGAGTTGGGCGCCGCTGCGATGCCCCAACCCTACCTTTCTTATCGAACTAATCCGAAGATCTCGGGAATTCAATATTTTGAATTGATTGCAATCCTCATCCTTTTGGAAAACTATCGTAATCTTGGAAAGATCCATTCCTTAACTGAAAAGATCTCGACGTGCTATTCTTAGTAAGAAACGTGAATTACTGGAGTAATTTGACATTCCTTCTGAGTCGTTAGAATCGTTACTTATCGATCGGTCGTTCAACCGACGAGAGGTCTTTAGGACTCCTTCGGTTGATGAGCTATTGATTGGATACCTGATCGGGGCGATTAACTTTGTTTTTAATGTCGTTCGGTTGGCTAGGAGGCTAAGACCCTATCGTTCGAGAGATCTGGACGACTGAACCCCTTTGACAGATAATTGTATTTAAATCTCAACTGGTAAATATCCTTCGTGGGCTTTCTACGTGAGTCTCTCTAGGGCTGACTCATTGGATCTGATTCTAGGATGTTGTCATATCATTTGTCCCCAACTCATGGCTCTCTTGCCGAAGAGACGTCATGAGTTATGACGGTAGAAAAAAGGTATAGAACTTTTTAATATGATCATAATCGTTTCGATTTTCGTGAGTCGCCTTCTGTATGCCTCATGAGGGTTCACATTCTTTAAAGAATAGCGTATTTTGGCTTTCCTTCTTACTGCTTCTTTGATTTTCCCCTTCGAGACCCATTAAAGATACAATCACTAAAAACAATGGCGAAAACACCCATTTCTCGGGCTTTTCTGGACATTGGTGACATCGTAAGTATTGTCTCGAGAGGAACTCCAAGAGGTGCAAACCGAGATGCTGATAGGGGACAATTATGCTTTGATATCCGCTACGGAAGCCGACAGACCTGACACGGCGCCAGAGGGTTGTGTTCCGATGTACCTACAATCAGTTAGGTATGGGTTGAAAGTTTCATACGCGGGCCCCTTCGCTGAGGTATTGTGTCGTTGGAATAAATTTCCGACTCTTCTAATCCCAAGTGTCTGGCGTTTGGTGGTTGCAGTGGCTTCCCTGTTGGGGTTCCATCATCTTTGCTTCGATTTTGATATTCTGTCATCTCTCTTAATTTTTCTATTCTGTCATCTCTCTTCATTTTGATGAGGTGTGAAAGCAGTGGTTCGACTAAGAGTTGATATAAATTACAGACTCGCTTTGAGTCTAGCTGAAAATTTTACTATAAAGAGTCCATTGATAAGAACTGGACGCAGAAATTCTTTCACGTTGAGTTCTTGGATAGGGACTGCTTGCCCCTGCTACCCAAGGCCGACGGAGTGCCTTCTGTGGAGCTTAAGCCCCCAACTACTTCGAAGTATGGCCGTTTCATTCGGTCAATTGGTGGCTATTGCAAGTCTACTGGTCGGAGTGAGTCCTTACTAGATGACCAAATATTGTCCTTGGCTGGTTTACTGATTGAGAAAAAGAGAAAAATTGATAAGCTCTTCTGCTGAGAGGGAGATGGTCGAATTAGTTGATTTTTTGAGTTCTCTTAACGACGTCGTGTTAAAGAATGTTACGGTTGACAAACTAGTTCGACATAACGTGAAAATGCCTTTTCAGGAGAACATCGGGGCGTCTGAGGTCCTAATTGGATCTTCTTCGGGGGCGACTGAGGCCCTTCCCAAATCATCGCCCCCTTAGATGAAAAGGAGGTTGATTTTCTCCTCCTTGCCTGCATTGGTAGTTTCGTCCGATCGTTCGACCCCAGCAGCAATTATACCGATGGAAACAACCATTCCGGACGAGGGTAATCCATTGGGTGGAACGGGTATCGGTGCAAACAGGCTAAGAGAGGCTGGAGACTGTCCCCCGACCAGTGTCGGGGTGACGACGAGTATTTCTCGAATTGTGAGGGGCGCAATAGCAGGACCTTCCTCCACTATCCTGGTTTGGCCTGCGCATAAGGGAAAGTGCAAGATTCTTGAAGGGGCAGCTTCTCAATCCGCTATCATCGTTCGGTCTTTCAATGGTAAGAAGGGTTCAAAAGAACGTGGAACTGTTGCAGTTTGTGCTAGGGATATGCAGTATAGCTATATAGATCTGGCAAAAGCGGAGCGTATTGCCAGCCAATTTGACTTTCATCATTGTGAGCCCGATCTCCATAGGATATCTTACGAACAAGTCAGCGGGGCTCTTGAGTCCTTAGACTTAATGGTAGTACTTTCTCTGTACCTTTCTGATTCCTCTTTATTTTTTACCTTTGTTAACTCAATCTTCTTCGCAGACCATGACCCTTACCCGATTTCAAGGTCAGCATGGAAGACAGATAATAAGTCATTTAGAGGGGCGTCTTTCTGAGTTAATCCGTCCGACTCGAACGCAGGAAGAGGTCCCTATTTCGAAGGAAGAGGTTGCGAAGATAGAGAGCGCATCGGTACGTTGCTCGATCAAAAGGAAGAAGAGCTAGAAAGACTTCGATCGGAGTTGGCCCAACGTAAGATGCGTTTTGGGTTGGTCGAGAAGTTGGCTTAGCTTCGGGAGGAGTTGTTTCGAACGACGGAACGTAGGACAGCTGAGCTCGAGGAGTCTCGTACGAGGTAAGCTACTATTCACAAGGACTCCCAGCGTAGACTAGCCAAGAGATTGAAGTATGCCGAGAAGATAATCCGTTATATGGGTCTAAGTGATGCCTTGCCTCCAGTCAAAGGAGAGGCCAATACTCGAAATCCGACTGCATAACTTCCACTCGATATTCTGTACTCATCGATCTTTGTTTGTTTAATGAGAAATTCTTGTTTTTTACTGATAGAAGTCATCTTCTTCTTTTCTGGTTATAATTCTTATTGCGTTGTCTCAGCAGATTTAAGATGACTTAGGTTCTCTACTCGGCAAGGAACTTTTGGATCGGAAAACCATTTGTTGGTTCGAAAGGCTGCATCTCTTGTCGGCGAGACGTATGAACGGTAGAGGCTGAACGACTAAAACCTTCCGAACGATAGGAAATTTTTAAGTTGTGGGCCGCGTCTATCCATCCGGCGAGTTACATCTCCTATTAACGATGCGTACGAACGATAGGAGCTGGACGACTGAGACCCTCCGAAAGATAGGAAATTTTTAAGTTGTAAGCCGCGTCTACCCATCCGGGGAGTTACATCCCCTATTGACGACGTATATGAACGATAAGAGTTGGGCGACTGAGACCCTCCGAACGATAAGAAATTTTTAAGTTGTGGGTCGCGTCCACCCGTCCGGGGAGTTACATCATCTATTGACGATACATATGAATGATAGGAGATGGACGACTGAAACCTTTCGAACGATAGGAAATTTTTAAGTTGTGGGTCGCGTCCACCCGTCCGGGGAGTTACATCCCCTATTGACGACGCGTACGAACGATAGGAGATGAGCGACTGAGACCCTCCGAACGATAGGAAATTTTTAAGTTGTGGGTCGCGTCCACCCGTCCGGGGAGTTACATCCCCTATTGACGACGCGTACGAACGATAGGAAATGAGCGACTAAGACCCTCCGAACGATAGGAAATTTTTAAGTTGTGGGTCGCGTCCACCCGTCCGGGGAGTTACATCCCCTATTGACGACGCGTACGAACGATAGGAGATGAGCGACTAAGACCCTCCGAACGATAAGAAATTTTTAAGTTGTGGGTCGCGTCTACCCATCTAGGGAGTTACATCCCCTGTTGACGACGCTTATGAACGATAGGAGATAGACAACTGAAACCTTCCAAACGATAGGAAATTTTTAAGTTGTGGGCCGCATCCACCCATCCGGGGAGTTACATCCCTTGTTGATGACGCATACGAACAATAGAAGTTGGACGACTGAGGCCCTCCGAACGATAGGAAATTTTAAATTGTGGGCAGCGTCTACCCGTTCGGAGAGTTACATCCCTTATTGACGACGCGTATGAACGATAGGAACTGGACGACTAAGACCCTCCGAACGATAGAAAATTTTTAAATTATGGGCTGCGTCCACCCGTCTAGAGAGTTACATCCCCTGTTGACTACGCGTGCGAACGATATGAGTTGGACGACTGAGACCCTCCGAACAATAGGAAATTTTTAAGTTGTGGACCGCGTCCACCCGTGTAAGGAATTACATCCCCTATTGACGACGCGTATGAACGATATGAGCTGGCCGACTGAGACCCTCCAAACAATAGGAACCGGATGTGGAGTTGCAAAAAGTCCATTAAATAAACGGCTTCAATAATTCGGGAAATACTCTCGCAGCTAAGAAAAGCACTATTAATAGAATCTGATGACTACTTAGGAGCGGAAGTAGAAGGCTCCCATTCACATGACAGAGTCCCGATTCCCGACGGCGTCCTGAATTTGATTTATATATGCTTAGTGTTGAGCAAAACCTCCAAGGCGTTCAAGTCCCGGTCTGCCCAAGATGACATTGTAGAGTGGAGGGAGATCCACCACATTGAATATAACGGGTGCCATCACATGATTAGGGGTGTTCTGAGAGTAACTAAGAGTGAGTTAATAGCCTCGGGGTATATCAAATCACCTGAAAGCCCTTTAATTGGGCCTGCGTGGGCTGGAGATTGGCTGAAGTGAACCCTATTCGTCTAAAAGCATTCCGATACAAGAGATTATAGCCAACTCCTTGATTAACAAAGATCCTTCTAATTTCGAATTCTCCAATCTTGGCAGTTACCATAAGGGGATCATGCCGACTTGGATCGGTCTCGATTAGATCTTCATCAGTAAAACCAATGATGGGCCTTTTTTCCCTTTGTCGTTTGTCGACGCTCGCTGCTAGAACTTCTTGCGGTGCAGGGAGAATTGCCTTCGGGTAATAGAAAATCGGCGTTATCAAGTGTCTAGCCTCATTTTTTGTTGGTTCATTGCAGACATGGAATATTACCCCATCCCTTCTGTCGGTCGGGAGTCAGGCGGCTTGGCGCTCCTCCACCTAGTCATGTCGCGGCGGTTTGCGCCGGTAATCAGCGGGGGGAGCACTTTCCCTCCCGATAATGAACTCTTGTAGCCTCCCTTTGCGCACTAGAAACTCCAGTTCATCCTTCAACTTCTTGCAGTTATCCATTGTATAACCATAGTCATGGTGAAGGTGGTAATACTTTGTTCTGTCCTTATTGGAGTCGTCCTCAGTCGATTGTGGGGGCCATCGGATATACGGTTTGTCTCTAATGAAAATTAAGACCCGACCAGGGGTCTTGTTCAGCGGGGTGTAGATGTTGTACCTTCTTGGATCAAGGGGTTTTGCCTGATTCCTTCTGGGTGGAGAGATCCGGGGTGACTGGTTCCGCTCTTTCTGGACAGATTGGTCTCTCCTGTGATTGGACGCTTCAGCATCTTCGGTAGCAATGTATTTTTCAACTCGAGTATAAAACTCCTGGATGGTAACAGGGGGTTTCTTCATAATTGACACTTTCATACCGGAAGATAATAGACTTGTTAATAGTGCAACCAGTGCAATCGAATGATTCAAAGAAGGGACCCTCATCATCTCTGCCTTGAACCTTTCCAGAAAATCCCTTAGGGATTCCTCTTTCTTTTGGTGCAGTGATAATAAGGCAGTGGACTTCCTCTTGACCCCCTTGTTTATTACGAAATGTGACTTAAACTATTCATGTAGCTGAGAGAAGATCTTTATACTCGATGGTGGGAGAAAATTGAACTAGGTAAGTATGTTTCCCGATAGAGTAGTGGGAATGTGTTTGCACATAGCCGCATTGGACATGTCTTTGGAGATCATTACAGTTACGAAATGGGTCACATGGTCCCGGGGATCCGTCATCCCATTGTATCGCTCCATGAGGGGTAGAAGCACGTTGTGGGGCATAAGCTCTGAGGAGATCTTGGGGTCAAATGATAAAGCGTGGGAGTAAGAGGAGATTTAGTCTCCTTGGGGGTTGGTCCACCTAACTTCATTGGCAACCAATTGCTTGATCTGCTTTTGAAAATTGTCCGGGATTAGTTTGGAGTTTCCGGATGCTTCGCAATGTGGGGGTGATGGTTGTCGCTGAGGATGCCTAGATCCTCCGACAGAGGATTGACCTTCAGGCCTGAGGGCGCGGCTAAGATCTTCCAATTGTTTGCTCACATCCTGGATTTTGGACTCCAGCCTTTCCATCTAGGGGCGGTTGACTCGCTTTGGAATAGGAACCACAACTGGTTGGACGGGGACTGCGAGTCGTAAGGCCTGTTCTTGATGAGGTGGACCAAGGGAAGCCGCTTGATCATGAGTAAAGTGATCGGGCACCGCAGGAGGGGCGGCCTCAGAGAGTGTGACAGTGCGCCCTTCAACAAGAGGGGCGGCTTTGGAGGATGTTCTAGTTCTCGGAGGCATGATTGTCAAGATAACAGGAGCTACTCTAGTCTGTTTCCCACGAATGACGCCAATCTGTTGGAGGTGGGTTATGGCTCCACAGATACCACCTCCTTGCTGACCCGAGCGATTGTCGCCAAAGGAACGTGATACCTACAAAAACCGTCGGATGGTGCTCCAGCGGGGAGATTCTGACGTTCAAGTCAAAAAGAGCGGTTTTCGTATGAAAGGAAAAACAGACTAAAGGATGAGAGAAACTAGTTCCTAGTGATTAGTATGCCAAGAGTGTAAGGCCCCCGAGAACGTACCTGTTCTGAAGAGTTTTGAGATATTTTATACCTTTTGAGAGTTTGGCGCCGCCGCGATATGCCAACTCTACCTTCCTTATCGATCTGATCTGGAGATCTCTGAAATTCAATATTTCGAATTGATTGCGATTCTCATCCTTTTTGAAAACTATCGTAATCTTGAAAAGATCCCTTCTTTAACTGAAAAGATTTCAAAGTGTTGTTCTTAATAAGAAATGAGAGTTATTAGAGTACTTTGACCTTCCTTTTGAGTCATTAGAATCGTTACTTATCGATCGGTCGTTCGATCGACGAGAGGTCCTCACAACTCCTTCGATTGAGGAGCCGTTCATTGGATACCCGATTGGGGCGATTAACTTCGCTTTTCGAATATCGTTCGGTTGATTGGGTAGTTAAGACCCTATCGTTCGAGAGATCTGGACGACTGAGATCTTTCGGCAGATAATTGTATTTAAATCTCAATCGGTAATTATCCTTCGTAGACTTTCTATGTGAACCTCTCTAGGATTAACTCATCGGATCTGATTTTGGGATCTTGTCCCATCAGCAATAAATTATTACTTTCTTGATGGAAAATATAATTTTTTTGAGGAAAGTACTAATAATAAAAAATTAATTATTATTTTTCATGTAACAATCAGGATAAACGATTTTTGGTGTGGTTAACTCACTGTACTCATCCTGCTACTTTAGCATGGAACCATACAATTTGGGTGGTGTTTGAGAAAGTCTAAGTACTTTTTATTTGTTATTATAACTTGCTTCTAATTTTATCTTATTCATATAATATTTTTAATTAAAATAAAAATTTTAGTAAAAAAAATGAAGATTATTATCTGTAGAAATCAAATTTTTGGAAAAAGAAATTTAAGTTATTACTATACTAAAAGTTTTTCTTCATATCTGATCTCCACTAAAATAATTTTAATTTTTCAATATCATTTTATCACTCATGAGCACAAACTTTAAACACAAGCCAACAATTTGTGTGATTTTTCTTTTAAATATAAATATATATATATATTTTATATTGATCAATGATACATGAATTATTTAATTAATTCAATTTGAATATTAAATGATTCAATTTAGGGATTAGGGATTGATTCTTTTGATATTTTTTTTTTTTGTTTATTTTTAAAATTTAAAATTAAAATCTTAATTAATAAAATTTAGTATTTTATAATTAAGTTACGTTGATTTTATATGTATATATATATATATATATATATATCTGTGTGTGTGTGAGAGAGAGAGAGAGAGAGAAGATGTGTGTGTGTGTGTGTGTGTGTGAGTGAGAGAGAGAGAGAGAGAAGATGTGTGTGTGTGTGTGTTGTGTGTGTGTGTGAGAGAGAGAGAGAGAGAGACGCGACGATTGGTAGTTTGGGTGTTATTTGGGTGCTTTACAGAAGCCCAATATTTTTGTCAGCTTAAAAAAAAAAAAAATAGGTGTCCCAAATTTTTGTAATTTTCTTAGTTCCAGATGCATCCATGAACCCAAAAAGCCATGCATGTCACACTCACGTGGACCACCACAATCAAATAATTTGATAAATAGGACGCACACCCCCGATGCAAAACGATGATGATCATGTCTTTGTCCCATTAAATAAATTGAACAACATCCGATATATCTTATAAAAAAAATTTAATAAAAAACTCTAAGATAAATATTTGGATATTTGCATGGGAATAATTTGACACTGCCCGAAGAACTGATCTTGTGTGCTAGTTTTGTAAATATGATTTTGTGTACATTTGATAAATTTATTGATATGTGCAGAAAAAAAAAATAGTTTATTGAATTTTACATCAATTATTGAAGAAAAGAGAAAGGAAAGACATATATATATATTTAAAAAAATATATTTAAAGCTTGAATGCCATTAATTTGTACTGAAAAAGTTTTAAATTTATATATAAAACTATTTAAATATATTTAAATTGTGTATATAATTTATTAATTATGTAAAATAATATACGGTACACAAAAAAAATGAAAAAAAATATAGAAATATATATATATTATGGTAACATCTGATTTGGAGGTAAAAGATTAGATGGGAAAAGCCATAGAGGAGGAAGGAATTGAGAAGTAATGTTTTTTTTTTTAAAAAAAAAAATCATTTTAATACATATTTTTTCCTCTGTACACATTTATTCTAAATTTTCTCTTTAAGATTATTTGAGTTCATATCAATTTTCTTTTTTTAAAAAAAAATTTTATGTTTCTTCTTTTAAAACCAAAGCTACGTGGTACATTTCAGATAAGGGCACGAAAATGACGCCACCAACCTTGATGATTAGAAAAGCTAAAAGCTAAGGGCATGGACCCATGTATCATTTCTGGTCTGTTCACTTCATACATTTCAGCCAAGCAAAAGAAAAACAAAAATGCCAAAAAGGATAGCATTGCATATTTAAAAACATCTGAACCAATATGCATTAAACCTATATCAAAAACCTTTAATTACAAGAACTCATATATAGCTATAGAGCAAAACCTGAGTGTCTGCGCTTGCAAATCCGGTCAGCTGCTGGCTGCACTACAGGGAACTTGTCATCCATTTGTTTCTCCATGCTGATACAGTACTTCTAGTTACACAGTAGTTTGTTCAATAAAGACTCCCAAGTTTCTCCAGAAGAACAGCTCGAGGTAGCCATAGATATTGAGGTTATTTATACTCAATCTTGCGTAGCATTGTCATCTACACATCAAAATCTTCAACTTCGTTGTGCACCACAAAACTAGGAAATGCCATGTTTAAGTCCCTAATGAAAAAAAAAAAATGATGGTTTTCAATGCAGTCCATGTGATAAAGAAGCACGACTCAAAATTTGAGACTCACTTCAAGTAGGGAAGAGTCATGTTCTTCATTAAAGATGGATGCTTGGACACAAACTCTTTCCACTCTTCTTGATCGATTTTCCCATCGCTCTTTGAATCAGCTTCATCAAATGTCTGGACAAAGTAGAACTATATTCATATTCACGCCACAATGTCAAAGATCGATACTGGGCAACTAAGATGTAAGAGTTGTCTGTACCTTATCAACAATAAGTTCAATGAGATCATCTGACAGTACCAGATCTGATTCATGAAGAAATGCCAGGACCATCTCCTTCAACTTTCATGAAATACAAACACGGATGAACATGGTAAATACGAGACGTTTTAGATTGTAAAATGTAAGGAATGCTAAGCCACCATGTATCAAGCCGCCCAATGAAGAACTTACTTCCTCTCTCTCAATGAAGCCAGTGCTTCTCAAGTCGTACAGTCTAAATGCAACTGCCAGAAAGATTTTCATGGTTAGTAGATGGAAATTTCTTTCTATATAGCAGCTCCGAATAATATCACTCAAGCAACCCGGGACTTGTAGTCATTAATATGTACCAGCTAAAGAACGTGAGTTCTTACATCCAATTTTATCTGCCACAGGTGCAATAGGGTGAAAGACACCTAATGATCGAACAAATTCACCAAACTCGATCGCACCATTATTTTTCAGATCAAATAAATCAAATATCTGCACGAATATTTCAAGACGGGCTAGGTTAATAAACTGAAACCGCCATAGATTACTTTCTCTTACCAAGAACAAATTTTGCAGGTCAAGGAGGCATCAGAAAATTTTAGCATGACGAACAAATTTAAATTGCTTAAATATATGTAATTCCGAAGTGACTATTTTAGAGTAGAGATGCAAGTGCACTATGGAGAAATAGAGAGAATGGTGTCGACATGTGAACAATCCATGGAGTAAATGATCCTAGAGGAGTCAAGTATTACATACCCGGTCAGCGAAAAGATTGCGCTTGTTTTTGTTCCTGAACAGTGCGAGCTGAAATTCCTCCTACTCGAGAGAGAAGAGACGAGTCATAAGAATCAACTGAAGAAAGAGATACACCCTATAAGTTTCCTCATAAATCAGCATAAAAATCATCCATATATAAACTAGGCAGCCATACCTTCTGAATGAGGCCATCATCAATTATGGAACTACTTAATTGCTTAAATAGCTCATACAACGCCTCAACTTCACTCACAGTGACTGCAGAAAGGGCAAACAAGACAATCATATTTCCTGCCTTGAAATGTTATAAGAGGAATTCAAATTCCACTTGGCAACCCACAAACTAAATCCGGTAGCACAAAAAAAAGGATCATGGGGATCTAAAACTTCTTTGCTTCATAGGGATACTAATTATTTGTCCATCAAACTCCAAACATTCTATCATATTTAGAAAGATATACCAATACTCACAAGGTGTTTCAGAAGCAAGAACTGCAGGCTTCTCGTAGCCAGGTGTTTCTCTACTCTTTGAGCGAATACAGCCCATAAGAACAGTTACCAGAATGACTAGAAAGATGTTCTGGAGGATTGCAAGCACATTCTAGTGGCGTTGCTAATAGACCAAGCCAGGAACCTGCCAGTGAGCAAAGAAGAATACATCCTTCAGTATTAACAACAGAAGACAGACTAAGAACTGAAATATGAAATCACAAGCAGATTGAATTTTTCAGATTTATTATTTCTACATAGCAATTCAATTTAAACAAGTTACCATTTCAAATAATGCAACTTATCTTATTTTTGTACTTGAGATTTACAGATTTGAACGGAGATAAATCACAAATTTAACAAATTCTTAAATGACAGATTTCTTTCATGAGATTAACAAGCTCAAGTTTACTGTGGAATGCAATTCTGGTAGAGACTACATAATCAAACAAAAGGGTACACCCTCTGAAATCCAATGATCGATCAGGAGACTATAGCATTATACATATATATCCGCAATTTCGATGCTAATTAGGGACCTACCTCATTCTATTTACCTAAGTTCAACTCCGACAAAAGTAGCTTCCAAAATGCATATTTTATATACCAAAATAAACATATATATAAATATTAAAAAATTAAATTAATATATTAAAGCATGTCAACATTATATATATATATATATATTAAAATCCATACAAGTGAAAATGCTCAAATATCTTTTTTCTGCAAATAATGGAAAAGGTGAAAAAGAAAAAATGATAAAGCTGTTCTAAATCTTCAAAAATTGCAAAATTAGCAGTAGTAAATTCTTGAAGCAAATAAGAGAAAAGAAGTGTTTTCCTGTGCCGGCTCAATGAAAAAGTGAACACATTTTAATCGGTTCACAATTGGATAAATAATCAAAAACAAACAAAATCTTTTTAGTTTTAGGCTGGCGAAATTGTTAAGCAAATGCTTTAAAAAAGAAAAAAAAAAATGTTAAAGGAATAAAGCTAAGACATTGAACAAGAAGGAATAACCACGGCCTCTTGGCCCATTGCCCTCCTAGTGGGTTCCAAAAGAAAAAAGAATGAACAAAACCCTGATTCTACAATATCAAATAGATCAAATATATGAAGAACAAAAATGGGAACAGTATGTAAGAACATGAGAAAGCATGAATCGCGTGCATGAAGGCAGTTGTCATATATTTTCTTTATGTTCTTTTCGCATTGAGATTGATTCCTTTGACAAGAGAACCAAATTCCAGTATCTTTTCCAAAGGGAAAAGGGAAGAATTTGGTTCTCTTATTTGAGTGGTGACGCATAGCCAATTCTTTAAATATGAGTATATTAGTGTCGTATTCGCATCAACATTTTAATTTTATTCCACTGAATAAGGTGAATAACAACCGGTATGTCTAAAAAAAAAAAAAAATCAATAAAAAAATCTAATATAAAAATTTGGAAATTTGTACGGGAATAATGTGACACTGCCTGTGGAACTTGTCTTGTGTGCTAGTTTTGTGAACATGATTTTGTGTACATTTGATCAATTTATTGATATGTACTGAAAAAAATAGTTTATTGAATTTTACATCAATTATTAAAGAAAAGAGAGAGGAAAGATATATTTATATAACTTTAAATATATTTAAAGCTTGAATGCCAGTCATTTGTATCGAGAAAGTTTTAAATTTATATACATAATTATCTAAATATATTTTTATAGTGTATATAATTTATTAATTATTGTGTAAAAAAACATAAATAAAGAAAATATTGTAACATCCACTACCAGAAAAACATGTATCAGCGACGGAAAAATTCGTCGTTGATACTCAAATTTCCATCACTGAAAGTTTCAGCGACGAAAATTTCCATCACTAAAAGTCACATCGCTAATTTAGCGACGGAAAATTTCCGTCATTAAAAAAATTCATCGCTAATCCGTCAGAAATTTATTAGTATTTTTTTTAATTATTATTAATTACCGACGAAAATATTTCCGTCGCTGAAGTGAGTAAGGGCAAACCCAAATGCCCGACCCGACCCAACCGCCTGGCCAGCCCCATCCGCACCCGGCCCGCCTGCCTTTATATTGTTTGAAAAAAGCTCAAAAATGCACTTGTTCAGGTTTGAAGCTGAGTTGAGAGAGATATATTGAGAGTTTTAACCACCATACCACCATCACTTTTGTGTTATTAGTTTATTTTTTTCTATTTCTATATTTTATTTGTAACTCTCAATATTAAAAATACAATACCCTAATTTAAAAAAAATATATAAAATTTTATTTAATAAAAACACAAAATTATATTTAATAAAAATACAAAATTATATTTAATAAAAACACAAAAAATTACATTTAATAAAAACAATAAATTATATTTAATTAAAACACTAAAAATTATATTTAATAAAAACAAAATATTATATTTAATAAAAACAATAATATTTAATAAAAACAAAATATTATATTTAATGAAAACACAAAAAATTATATTTAATAAAAACAAAATATTATATTTAATAAAAAAATTATATTTGATAAAAACAAAAAATTATATTTAATAAAAACAAAAAAAAATTATATTTGATAAAAACACAAAATTATATTTAATAAAAACAAAATATTATATTTAATAAAAAAATTATATTTGATAAAAATACAAAATTATATTTAATAAAAATACAAAATTATATTTAATAAAAACACAAAAAATTACATTTAATAAAAACAAAAAATTATATTTAAGAAAAACACAAAAAATATATTTAATAAAAACAAAATATTATATTTAATAAAAAAATAATATTTAATAAAAACAAAATATTATATTTAATAAAAAAATTATATTTAATAAAAACACAAAATTATATTTAATAAAAACAAAATATTATATTTAATAAAAAATTATATTTGATAAAAATAAAAAATTATATTTAATAAAAACACAAAATTATATTTAATTAAAAATTTATATTTAATAAAAATAAAAAATTATATTTAATAAAAACACAAAATTATATTTAATTAAAAATTTATATTTAATAAAAACAAAAAATTGTATTTAATAAAAACAAAAATTTTTTGTGACGGATTTATCGACGAAAAAATTAACGACAGATATTTTCCATCGCTAATTTTAGCAACGGAATTAGTGACGGAAAAATTAGCAACGGTTTTTTTTCTGTCGCTAGTTTCCGTTGCTGAAAGTCTGTTTTCTTGTAGTGATCTGATTTGAGGTAAAAGCTTAGATGGGAAAAACCATAGAGGAGGAAGTAATTGAGAAAAATGTTCTTCTGTCCAATATTTTTTAAAAAAGAAAAATCAATTTAATACATTTTTTTTCTCTATACACATTTATTCTAAATTTTCTCTCTTCAAAAATAATAAATTTAGTCTTCTTTTAAAAATTAAACACATCAACTTTCTCTCTAAAAATTATTTGGATTCATATTTTCTTTATAAAAATATTAGTTTTAAATTTTCTTTTCTAAATATAGTAAATTTTATGTTTCTTTTTTTTAAAAAAAACCAAACCTACGTTGTACATTTCAGATAAGGGCATGGACCCATATATCTGTACTGTAGTCTGTTCATACATTTCAGCCAAGGAAAAGAAAAACAAAAATGCCAAAAAGGATAGCATTGCATATTTAAAAACATATGAACCAATACGCATTAAACCTATATCAAACACTTTTTACAAGAACTCATAGACGGCAAAACTTAAGTGTCCGCGCTTGCAAACCCAGTCAACTGCGGGCTGCATTTAGGGATCTTGTCATCCATATGTTTCTCCATGCCGACACAGTACTTGTAGTTACACAGTAGTTTGTTCAATAAAGACTTCCAAGTTTCTCCAGAAGAAAACGGTTAGAGGAAGCCATAGAGATCGAGGTTATTTATACTCAATCTTGCATAACATTGTCATCTACACATCAAAGTCTTGAACTTCGTTGTGCATCACAAAACTAGGAAATGCCATGTTTAGGTCCCTTAAAAAAAAAAAGGAAGAAGAAGAAGAAGACGGTTTCAATGCAGTCCACGTGATTAACAAGCACGACTCAAAAGTTGATACTCACTTCAAGTAGGGAAGAGTCATGTTCTTTATTAAAGATGGATGTTTGGACACAAACTCTTCCCACTCTTCTTGATCGATCTTCCCATCGCTCTTTGAATCAGCTTCATCAAATGTCTGGACAAGGTGTAACTATATTCATAATTCAAGCCACACTGTCAAAGATACTTGATGACTAAGATGTAAAAGTTGTCTGTACCTTATCAACTATAAGTTCAATGAGATCATCTGATAGTACCAGATCTGATTCATGTGAAGTGCCAGGACCATCTCCTTCAACTTTCATGTAATACAAACACGGTTGAACATGGTAAAATAGGAGATGTTTTAGATTGTACAATGTAAGGAAATGCTAAACCAGCATGTATCAAGACGCCCAATGAAGAACTTACTTCCTCTCTCTCGATGAAGCCAGTGCCTCTCAAGTCGTACAATTTAAATGCAACTGCCAGAAAGATTTTCTAGGTTAGTAGATGGAAATTTCTTTCTATATAGCAGCTCTAAATAATACCACTCAAGCAAGTCAGCTCTAAATAATGTCAGTTCTTACATCCAATTTTGTCTGCCACAGGTGCAATAGGGTGAAAGACACCTAACGATCGAACAAATTCACCAAACTCAATCACGCCATTACGCTTCAAATCAAATAAATCAAATATCTGCACGAATGTTTGAAGACGGGCTAGGTTAATACACTGAAACCGTCATAGATTACATTCTCTTACCAAAAATAAATTTTGCTGGTCAAAGAGGCATCAGAAAATTTTAGCATGACGAACAAATTTAAATCACTTAGATTTCTGTAATTACAAAGTGATTATTTTAAAGTAGAGATAGCAAGTGCACTATGGAGAAACACAGAGAATGGTTTCACCATGTGAACAATCAATTATCCTAGAGGAGTCAAGTATTGCATACCCTGTCGGCAAAAAGATTGCGCTTGTTTTTGTTCCTGAAGAGTGCAAGCTGAAATTCCTCCTACTCGAGATAAGAGACGAGTCATAAGAATCAACTGAAGCAAGGGATACACAATGAGCATAAAATCATCCATATATAAACTAGGCTGCCATACCTTGTGAATAAGGCCATCATCAATTATGGAACTACTTAATTTCTTAAATAGCTCATACAACGCTTCAACTTCACTCACAGTGACTGCAGAAAGGGCAAACAAGACAATCATATTAATTCCTGCCCTGAAATGTTAACAGGTATTTCATTCCACTTGATAACCCACAAAATAAATTCAGTAGTACAAAAAACAAAGGATCAAGAGGGTCTAAAACTTCTTTGCTTCATAGGAATTCTAATTTTTTGTCCATAAAACTGCAAGCATTCTATCATATTTAGAAAGATATACCAATACTCACAAGGTGTTTCAGAAGCAAGAACTGCAGGCTCCTCGTAGCCAGGTGTTTCTCTACTCTTTGAGCAAATACAGCCCATAAGAACAGTTATCAGAATCACTGGAAAGATGTTCTGGAGGATTGCAAGCTCATTCTAGTGGTGTTGCCAAGAGACCAAGCCAGGAACCTGCCAGTGAGCAGAGAAGAACATATCTTTCAATAGTAACAACAGAAGATAGAACTGAAATATGAAATCACAAGCAGATTTAATTTTTCATATTTATTATTTCTATATTGCAGTTCAATTTTAAACAAGTTATTATTTCAAATAATGCACCTTATCTTATTTTGGTGCTTGAGATTTACATATTTGAACATAGGTAAAACACAAATTTAACAAATTCTTAGATGACAGCTTTCTTTCATTAGATTAACAAGCTCAAGTTTACTGCGGAATGAATTGTGGTAGAGACTAAACAAGCAAGCAAAAGGATACATCCTCCAAAATCCAATGATTGATCAGGAGACGTATAGCATTATACATATCTATCCGCAATTTCAATGCTAATTAGGCACCTAACTCAATTTATTTACCTAAGTTCAACTCCGACAAAAGTACCTTCCAAAATACATATATACGTATCTTATTACATCCTTGAAGAGAATGTATATTTTTATGCATCTATTATGCACCACCTGGGATAAATTGACTTCAAAGGATGCCATACATTCAAGTTGAAAGAAGAGATACAACTCATTGAGCAGTGTACTAGAAACCTGAATTATCACTATAATCAATCCCCCAGTCGACCTCATAATCACTATAGTGGAAGTCAACTTATCTATCTCTATTAAATGACAAAAAAAAACAAAAAAAACAAAAAAATCTTGATCAATGCGAAAGCAAATAATATTTAATCTGTAAATAGAGATTATCTCCCGGAAGATCAAGGGGAAAAGTTTGAAACTGTTGCAGATATTGGCTTTAGATGATTCAATTTGCAAAGACTCCAAAAGCTAGACAAGAATTCTATGGCCCATTAATTTTAGCATGTTCAATATACTAAGGGATATGCTAAAACTGAGTTGGAAGGGAATATTGAATAATTAAATGATGAAGTCTAATGAAAGACACAGATGAAAAAGCCAGAAAAGGAAAATTGCAGGCCAGGTCCACAGGCCCAAAGGCATATCAACACATTGATAAATATGCATGTAAGATTATATATGTGGACAAGAGCGACGCCAGCCTTGAATATTTTGAAATTGGAAGTTGTCTGATATTCAAAGATAAACCCAAATTTTGAGGTAAAAAATTCAGCATACAACAGCAACTTGAGAATCAACTTGACATAGTCAGCAGATCTGAGCAGCCCTATATTATATATGTAAATAAATACACAACTACATATTTTATATAAAAATATAATCATATATATATAAATATTAAAAAAGTAAATTAATAGATTAAAACATGTCAACATTATATATATATATATGTATATATAAATCCGTACAGGTGAAAATGATCAATTATCTTTTTCTGCAAATGATGGACAAATTTTTCAAAAATTGCAAAATTTTTATCTTGAAAACCCAGAAGAGCAGCAGTAAATTCTTGAAGCAAATAAGAGAAAAGATGTGTTGAACACATTTTAATCGGTTCACAATTGGATAAATAATCAAAAACAAACTATTCCCTAGGAAAAAACAAACAAACAAACAAACAAAATCTTCATCGCAAAAAGCCCTGAAATAGTTTTAGGCAGGTGAAACTGTTAAAGCAAATGCTGAAAAAAATGGTTAAAGGAACAAAGCCAAGAAATTGAACAAGAAAGAATAACAACCGGTCTCTTGGTCCATTGCCCTCCTACTGGGCTAAAAAATGGAGTATACAAGACCCAGATTCTACAAAATCAAATAGATCAAATATATGAAGAACAAAAATGAGAACAGTGAAGAAAAGGAATAAAAATGGATTCTCCAAACATTTTCCAAGCAAAACAGACACAAAAATTCGGACTCTCTAATGAATCGCAATATGAAGAGCAGAAAAATCTGTTACCAGAGTACAGTATTCGTTTCACAAACACAGACAAACTTTAGATTGTACCTGATCATTACATATGATTAGTAACATTTACTTGGTAGGATTTAGAATTAACCCACATGCAGAAACCCCGGAAGAAAGCATATTCAAGAAACAAGAGAGAGAGAGCAGACCTGTAGGATCTTTCGGAAAGAAAAGAAAATTTAGTGATGTTTAAAGGGTGCTTTTTTTCACTGGTGGTTCCTTGAATTTGATTGCATTTATTTTTGCCTTCTATTACTTTTTGTGCATAAATCTCTATTGATAGGACATCGATGTCTCTTGCTTTCTCTTTCTCTGCGTCTCGAGCTCGAAAGGGATTGAACAACTTTTGCTCCTCTCTCTCTCTCTCTCTATATATATATTTATTGTGGGGAGCGTGTCATCTTGAAAATCACCATCTCCTTTATTCAACTGTCTCCTACTCCTCCGCTTGAACAAAATAAATTAAATTTACTTAATGCGGACATATATATATATATATATATATATATATGTTTGGGAAAAATTATCTCTTCTTTTACGTTTTGTCTTTTAATTTTATTTTCTCTCCCTACACAAACATTTCATCATTTTCTTTTTTCCAATTACTAATTTAATTTTAAATAGTAATTGTAGTTGAGATTTTACCATTTTATACCACACTCACCGAAATGAGTTTAGAAAATTTTAATTTGAGAAAAATAAGAAATATCCACGATAAATAAATGAAGTTTTAGGATGATATAGAAGATTATTGTTTTTTTCTTAAGATTTTTATCACACTTACCAATATGAAAATAATCGAAAGAAATTCTTTTAGCTGAGAAGGATAATTTTTTTAATGAAAATAACTGTAATAAATTAGTAAACATAGATAGTAACATATAGTATATCAGAGAGGGGTGCAAGAACTTCAATTGATCCAAAAATTATAATAATATTTAATTTGTAAAACAAAATATAAATAATTTAAATTATAATGCCCGCTATTAATAATTTTCCCCTCAATGCTATGCCGGTGCAACTTCTAATAGGCAAAAAAAAAAAAACATGTTTAAATTATAAAACCTTAGGGACCCTTTTCCTCCTGCGTGTACTACTGTCTTTGAGTTATTCTTCTCCTCCTGAAGGCTAATAACCTTCTTGTTTTTCCCCAAAAAAAAAATAATAATAATAACTTTTATTTTATTGGCTTCGTAAAATGTATGAAGTTAGTAACCTCAGTGGTCTAAATCTTCAAAAGTTTAAATTATTAGTAAAGGGCTCATTCAAAACATAAAATATTCTCAGATTTAATGTGAAGATAGATGGATGATGAATATATATGTATATAATGTTTTTTTTATATTTTTTAAAGAGATTATTTTTATATCTCAAATCAATAATCTTAAAATTATTAAAAAAATAATTTTATTATTATATCAAAACTCACCGTCTATCTAGAAAGGTGAAAAAGAAATATGTAATAAAGGGGGTTTATTAGCAGAGAACCATCCGCTGGGAAAGTGAAGAATGATTCTTCTTACGCTATTTCGTCGGCAAAGGAAGAAAGGTACTCAAGAAAAAAAAGGGAAAGTGAAAGGTGATTGCTTTTAAGGTCAATATGGAAAAGTGAACACAATTATGCAAATCCCAACAGCAACAAAATCTATGGACAAGACACCTAGGGTTACTTGGAAGGGGGCTGCTATTCTTCCTGCTAAAGAAAAATTATCCGGAGAAAATATTCAAATAAGAGCCCATTTTTCATACCTAATTATGTTTAAAGTCTCCCTTTGCCGAATATTTTGTCAACAAATGTTCCAAAACTCAAGAAATTGACAAAATTTTATTTAACCCATGGCTTTTCATTAATTATAGTAAAACATGTAAGAAATATAAGGTAAAAAAGATATAAGTAATTTTCAGAGATAAAATAATATTTTAAAGAGTTTTTTAAAATATTTATAACATTTTTAACAGTATTTTTCTGTTGTAATACCATTAAAAGTATGTGTGTGTGTGTGTATATATATACTTTTAGTTTCAAGAGAGGCAATCGTCGTAAAAGATAATTGGACATGATTAAATTCTATTAATAACTTAATGTTGACTAAAATGATTTCTTGCTATGCAAAGTAATATATAATTTATAACATTAAATAAAAATAATGTCTTGTGGAGGTTGTAGGGAGTGTCACATAAAAAATAGGAATATTTTTTTATTTTTTAAAAAATTAAAAATTTAATTATCTATTTTTCTAGAAGTATAGTTAATAAAATTATTTGTTATTACAATAATAAAGTTATTTAATGATGAATTAGCATTTATTATAATTTTAATATTATTAAGTATATATAATGCATTAAGATAATATAGAAATATTTTTATTTTTATGCTTAATAATTTTGCATTTTTCTCAAGTCCTATCTTTAAATAGAATTACAATGATCAAAACCTTTTTCTTCCACTCCTATGGTAAGAAGAAGAAAAATAGTATTTGATAGGACGTAGTCTAAGATCCAGACAAAAGAGTCAATTCTCTAAAAGTACACAAAATGCACTTTTTAATCAGTATCAAACGCTCACCACAACAATCGACCGAGGGATCATAGTCGTCCCGATCAATCTACAGAAGGGTCTTAATCGTCCGAATCTACCAAACGATAGGGTCTCAACCACTCCGTTAACCGATCGTGACTCATCAAGCAAAGATAGTCACCTCGATCAATTAAACAAATGTCAGTCCTCTAATCGGACAAGTCTCAAAGGCCCCTTATCGGTCAAGCGATCTATTGATAAGGTAGGCATCCCTCCCAAAAATAGAAATTTTCTCGATAAATGAGAATCGTAATCAAATCAGAATATTAACACCCGAGATTCTCGGATCAGCTCTATAAGGAAGGTAGGGTAGAAGTCCATCAACGGCGCACGACTCTCACGAGTATAAGAGATCTCAAAACCCTCGACATCAAATACGTTCTCTAAACCTAACACAGGGGGCAAATTGATAACAGGAACAACTTTCCCATAACTTTCGGTCTGTTTTTTTCCAATCGAAAACCATTCTTTACTGACTTGAGCGTCGGAGTCTCCCTTCGGCGGTTCTTGCAAGTGTATCCACTTATCGACGGTTACTATTCGAGCCAAGAAGGAACTGGTATCTGTGCAGCCGTAACCCACCTCCATTAGATTGGCGCCGTCCGTAGGAAACAGATTAAAGTAGTTTCTGTTGTTTCAACAATCATGCCTCCTAGAACCGGAGCGCCTTCAAGAGTCGTCCCTCCTGTTGAAGGGCGAACTGCCACACTTTCTGAAGCTGCTCCTCTTGTGGCGCCTGATCCAGCCACTCGCGATCAAGCAGCTCCCATGAGATCACCTCATCAAGAACGGGCCTTACAACCCGCACTCTCTGTCCAACCCATGGCCGACCCTATTCCAGAGCGAGTAATCGCCCCCAAATGGAAAGGCTGAAATCCAAACTTCAGGATGTGAGCAGACAACTGGAGGACCTTAGTCACGTCCTCAAACCTGAAGTCAAATCATCTGTTGGGGGATCTAGACGTCCCCAACGACGACCGTCACCCCTACATGGGGAAGCATCTGAAAATTCCAGACCAATCCCTGATGATCTTCGAAAGCAGGTCGAGCAACTGGTAGCCGAGGAACTAAAACGGGCCAACCCTCAGGGAGACCAAATCTCCTCTTATTTTTACGCTTCACCGTTTGACTCTAAGATCTCCTCAGAGCTTATGTCTCGCAACGTGCTCCTGTCTTCCATGGAGAGATACAATGGGACAACAGACCCCCGAGATCATATGAACTATTTTATAACCGTAATGATCTCTAGGGACATGCCCGACGCAGCCATGTGCAAGTATTTTCCCACTACTCTCTCAGGAAATGCACTTATTTGGTTCAATTCTCTCCCACCGTCGAGTATAAAGATCTTCTCTCAATTACGCGAACAGTTCGAGTCACATTTTATGATAAGCAAGGGAGTCAAGAGGAAGTCCACCGCCTTGTTATTGCTATACCAAGGTAAAGAGGAATCCCTAAGGAATTTCCTAAAAAGGTTTAAGGAGGAGATGATGAGGGCCTCTTCTTTGAATCATTCAATCACATTTACTACACTATTAACAGGCCCGCGGCCCTTCGATATGAAGGTGTCTATCACAAAGAAACCCCCTGCTACCATCCAAGAATTTTACGCTCAAGCTGAAAGGTACATTGCTGCCGAGGACGCTGAAGCATCCGATCATAGAAGAGATCGGACTACCCGTAAAGAATGGAACCAGTCACCCCGGAGTTCTCCGCCTAGGAGAAACTAGACAAAACCTCCTCCTCCAAGGAGATACAACAACTAAACCCCGCTGAGTGAAACCCCTGGCCGGGTCTTAGCCATAATCAGAGACAAGTTATACATTCGATAGCCCCCACGATCAACCGAGAATGATTCCAGCAAGGACAGAACAAAATATTATCACTTTTATCGTGACTACGGTCACACGACTGATGATTACAAGAAATTAAAAGACGAATTGAAATTTCTAGTACGTGAAAGAAGACTATGGGAGTTCGTCGCCGGGAGGGAAAGAGGTCCTCCTGCCGGTTACCGGCGTGAACCACCACAACGCAACCAAGAGGAAGAACGCCAAGCTGCTCGACCTCCGACGGACCAAAGGGATAAGGTGATTCTTCAGGTCCGCAATGGACCAACAGAAAATGAGGTCAAGCACCTAATCACACCAATTTTCTATTGCCCGAAGGTAATTCCCCCTGCACCATAAGAAATCCTAGCAGCGAGCACCAATAAACAACAATGTGAAAAAATACCAGTCATCGGTTTTACCGACGAAGATCTCATTGGATCGACCCGAACCGGCACGATCCTCTTGTGATAACCGCCAAAATTGGACAATTTGATATTCGAAGGATCTTTGTTAATCAATGAACCAACTGTAATCTCTTATATCGGGATGCTTTTGGACGAATGGAATTCACTCCTGCCAATCTTCAGCCCCATGCAGGCCCAGTAAAGGGCTCTCGGGTGAATGGACATATCCTGAGGGTATTGTCTCTCTCCCGATCACCTTTGAAACACCCCCTAATCATGCGACGGCTCCCGTCATATTTAATGTGGTAAACCTCCCTTCACTCTACAGCGTCATCTTGGGCAGACCAAGTCTAAACACCTTGGTGGCTTTGCCTAGCACCAAGCATATGAAGATCAAGTTCAGAACATCGTCAGGGATTAGAATTCTATCATGTGAGCTGGAACCTTCTACTTCCGCTCCTAAATCGCCATCGGATTTTGTTGCTAGTATTTTTCTAAGCTGCAAAGATATTTCTCACGTTCTTGAAGTCACTTGTTAATGGATCTTTTACATTTTCATGTTCTGATCCTGTCGCTCGGAGGGCCTCAGTCGCCTAGAATCTATCGTTCGTACGCATCGTCAATAGAGTATGTAACTCCTCGGACGGGTGGACGCGGTCCAACCATTTAAAAAATTTTCTATCGCTCGGAAGGCCTCAGTCGCCCAGGATCTATCGTTCATATACGTCGTCAATAGAGAATGTAACTCTCCGAACGGGTGGTGGACGCAGCCCAACCATTTAAAAATTTCCTATCGCTCGAAGGGCGTCAGTCGCCTAGAATCTATCGTTCGTACGCGTCGTCAATAGGGGATGTAACTCCCCGGAAGGGTGGACACAGTCCAACCATTTAAAATTTTCCTATCGCTCGGAGGGTCTCAGTCGCCCAGGATCTATTGTTCATACACGTTGTCAATAGAGGATGTAACTTTTCATACGGGTGGACGCGGCCCAACCATTTAAAAATTTCCTATCATTCGGAGGGTCTCAATCGTCCAAAATCTATCATTCGTACGCGTCGTCAATTGGGGATGTAACTCCCCGAACAGGTGGACACAGTCCAACCATTTAAAAATTTCCTATCGCTCGGAGGGTCTCAGTCGCCCAAAATCTATTGTTCGTACGCGTCGTTAATAGGGGATGTAACTCCCCGGACGGGTGGATGCGGCCCAACCATTTAAAAATTTCTTATCACTCGGAGGGCCTCAGTCGCCCAAAATCTATCGTTCGTACGCGTCGTCAATAGGGGATGTAACTTCCCGGATGAGTGGACGCGGCCCAACCATTTAAAAATTTCCTATCGCTCAGAGGGTCTCAGTCGCCCAAAATCTATCGTTCGTACTCATCATCAATAGGGAATGTAACTCCCCGGATGGGCAGACGCGACCCAACTATTTGAAGATTCCTTATCGTTCAGAAGGTTTCAACCGCTCGGCCCCTGTTGATCATGTACTTCACTGACGAGTGGTATAGTATTTCGAACCAACGAGCATGATCATCCCGTGTAAGAGTTCTGAATAAGGCGAAAGATCTAAATCCCCTTAATTCTACTGAGACAATGTAGTGAGAAACAAAGAAGATGACTTCTATCGGAAAAATACAAGAATTTCTCATTAAACGAACGGAGGCTACTTAGTACAGAATCTCGAGCAGAAATTATACAGTCAGATTTTGAGTATCAATATCTTCTTTGATTAAGGGCAGAGTATCACTTAGACCCATACTACGAACTATCTCTTCGGCGCATTTTAATCTCTCGGCTAGTCTATGATGGGAATCCTTGTGGATGATAGCTTCCCTTGCGCGGGACTCCTCAAACTCCGCTATCTTACGTTCCGTCGTTCGAAGAGATTCCTCACGAAACTGAGCCAATTTCTTATACACCAAAGCCTCGGACTTCAGTCTTTCACACTGCCCTTAGCATTGTACCAATTCCGATCAAAAGGATCTCAACTCCTCTTCCTTCTGACTGAGTAGGGCACCGGGTGTGTTTTCAGTGGCCAAGGACTCTCCTTCCCGAAAGGAGACTGATTCCCTCGGACGGGTCAACTCAGAGAGCCATTCCTCTAAGTGGCTTATTACATGCCTCCCCTGCTGTCCCTGAAATCGAGCAAGGGCCATGGTCTGCGAAGAAAACCAAATTAACAAATGATAAAAGAGGAATAAGAACTCGAAAGACGCGATGATAATGTTACCATCAAACCCAAGGACTCAAGAGTTCCGCCGACCTATTCGTAAGATATTCTATGAAGATCAAGCTCATAATGATGGAAGTCAAATTGCTCAACAATAAGCTCCACGTTCTTTTGAGCATTTCTTACCATCGAAAGACTGAACATGGATAGAGAATAAAGAAGACACTCCCTCAAGAACTTTGTGTTTTCCCTTGCGCATAGGCCAGACCGGAATAGCGGAAGAAGACCCAGTCATTTTGTCTCCCGCAACCCGAGAAATATTCACTCTCGCTCCAGCATCGATTGAAGGAAGATCCCCGGCTCCTAACTCGTCCGCATTAATACTTGCTTCACCCGATGGATTGCCTTCACCCGGGACAGCTCTCTCTATCGATATAGCAGCTATCGAGTCCGGGCACTTAGACGAAACCCCCAGCACAGACGGGAGCAAGGAAGTCCCCCTCTTTTTCACCAAAGAGGGTGGCGACCCGCGAGGGTGTCAGTCACCCTTGAAGAAGACTTAAGCAAGGCCTCAGACGCCCCGGGATCCTCCTGAAGAGGTCTTTTCACGTTATGACGAGTCAACTTGTCAATAATGACATTCTCCAACAAGACATTGTCAAGATGACTCAAAGAATCGACTAGTTCGATTTTCGCTTTCCCCAACAGAAGGGGCTGATTAACTTTTCTATTTTCTCCGATCAGTAAACCAGCCAGGGATAATATCTGGTCATCCAGCAAGAACTCGACCCATATGCTCCGACCAGTGGACTTGTAATAGCCGCTAATCGACCGAACAAAACGGTCGTACTTTGAAGCGGTCGGAGGTTTCAGCCCCACAGAGGGCACCCCGTCAGCCTTGGGAAGCCAGAGCATGTGATCCATGTTCAAGAACTCAACAAAAAAGAACTTTTGCATCTAGCTCTTATCGATAAACTCACTGTAGAAAAACCTCCAATAAGACTCGGGCCGGGTCTGTAGTTTGTACCACCCCTTGGTCGGCCCGTTACTCCCATACCTCATTAGAATAAAAATTGAGGATAAGATGTCAAAATCAAAACGAAGACAATAAAACCCTAATAAGGAAACCACCGCGACTACTAACCGCCAAGCACTGGGAATCAAGAGAGTCAAGATTATGTTCCACTGACGCAAAACCTCAGAAAAAGGACCCATATATGGAACCTTCAAACCGTACTTGACCGATTGAAGATACATTGGCACACAATTTTCTGGTACTCTATTAACCCTATCAACCTCTGTAGCGGATAACAGAAAATAATCATCCCCCAACAGCATCTCAGTTTGCACTTCTTGGAGTTTTTGTGCTAACATGATGCTCGTAATATCACCAATGTTAGGAAAAACCTGAGAAACAGACATCTTTGTCATCGGTAATGACTCTTTAACAGAGGGAGAGAAAAAGGTGGAAAAGATGGAGAATGCTGTAATGAAAAAAGTCCTTATAGGATGTGCGAGAAATGGTTTACGAAGACCAAAACGATAGTGGCCGTATTAAAAGGCCCTCGAACTTCCGATTTAAAATCATGACTCATGGCGCCTCTTTCTAAGAAAATCATGAGTCAGGGGCAAATGATGGGACGTAGTCCAAGACCCAGACCAAAAGAGTCAATTCTCCAAATGCTCACAAAATGCGCCTTTTGATCAGTATCAAACGCCCACCACAACAATCGACCGAGGGGTCATAGCCGCGCCGATCAATCAACCGAAGGGATTTAGTCGCCCGGATCTACCGAACAGTAGGGCCTTAGTCGTCCCGTTAACCGATCGTGACTCATCAAGCAGAGACAATCACCTCGATTAATTAAACAAATGTCAGTCCTCTAACCGGACAAATCTCTAAAGCCTCTTATCGGTCGAGCGATCGATTGATAAGGTAAACATCCCTCCCGAAGATAGAAGTTTTCTCGATAAATGAGGATCGTGATCAAATCAGAATATTAACTCCCGAGATTCTCGGATCAACTCTATAAGGAAGGTATGGTAGAAGTCTCTCAGCGACGCACGACTCTCACAGGTATAAGAGATCTCAAAACCCTCGACATCAGATACGCTATCTAAGTCTAACACAAGGGGCACATTGATAACAGGGAACAATTTTCCCATAACTCTCAGTTTATTTTCTTCCAATCGACAACCGCTCTTTACTGACTTGAGCGTCAGAGTCTCCCCGCCAGAGCACTCTCCGGCGGTTCTTGCAGGTGTATCCACCCATCTACGGCTATTGTTCTAGCCAAGAAGGAGCTGATATCTGTGGAGTCGTAATCCACTTCCATCAATGTTTCATGGAGTTTGTAGAGAATTTCATTACTATGATAGAAATAAGAAATTGTTAATCGATAAAATTCAACTCTATATTATAATTAGATAAGTCACTATTTTATTTAATTATATATTATTATTTTATTTAATTTATATCTAATGGTAAGGAGTTTCACCCGCAATGTAAGCGCGAGCATATGACCTTATAATAATATAAATATTATGTTATATCTCTGGGGCAAATTCGAAGACGTTGGTATAAATCATAAATTCTTTTATTAAAAAAAAAAAAAAAAGAGAGAGACCAAAGAATTAAAGGTATAACAACCATATTAAGTGTAAAAGTTCCCTAAATTTTGAAACATAGGACTACAAGATTTTTGTGCAGAGTCTAAGATTGCCGAAAAAGAACAATGATTAACGTGATATTTGTCTTTGAAATCACATCTGCAATAAAATGTCGAATACAATCTTATCCATGAAGCCTAGATTCGTCCCTTGAGTCACTTTCTAAATTATTGTCGGTAGGGTGTTATGGGTTCACTGCATGGATATCCAATCCTTGTTTCATGGGAAGCGAGACATGTCCCAAGTTGAATGCACATTAATGTCATGTCTGACATTTTTGGCATTTACGAGCGATGCTCTATTTCTCTTTCCTCGTTTATTGCTGACTCCTGGTCCACTTAATCTCAATTCACCATCGTAATCGGGTGTGGATAAGCTACATGTGAAAGTCTTTGAAATTTATATCAGATTTATAATTTAATTTTTTAAATTTTAAAATATAATGATTAAGAATTTAAATTTATAAAAATATAATAAATTAAATCCTATCATTAACTACAGAGTTCATATAACATGATACACAAATAAAATTCTTATATTCTAAGCTGACATGACATGTAATAAAAATAACAAAAATTTTAAAAATATATATATAATATATGAATCTTTACTTAATTTTTTAAAATAACAGATGAAATGAGTTTAAAATTTTTTAAGGTGATATTTAAAGTAAAACGGAGTGATTAAGTATCAGAATAAATATATTTGGTGCAGTAAAGAAAATAATGGTACAATAAATACTAAATATATATTTTACATCTTAGAATTAAATATATAAATATTAAAAAAAAAGATGAAAAAGGAGCTGAAATGGGATTCGAAGTACATTCAAATAAATACACTACTTAAAAATTAAATAGCATAATTACTTTCCTTAAAGGCTTAATATTCCTAATTTAGTATAAAATTATTAACGCGTACGCTCATTATTCCTGAAATAGAACAGTGTATGTTTGACAAACACTACCGATCTCATTGCACAGCCACACTCCAGCCGAGCCCTACGTACGGGCTGTAAGCTGAACACAGACAATCGTGACAGGCTCTCTCTCTCTCTCTCTCTCGCGTATGAAATGGGTATTTGACAAAGTCAATTTTGGATTCCTTAACGTCGTGAATTATTACTTGGTATATTTTCTTTGGTGATGTCTATTTTCCCACAAGGCCACAGGCCTTTTAAGTCTTCACAATGTCACCATCTCTCTCTCTCTCTCACTCTCAGTAGGGTGTTGTCTTCTTTCAAGTGAACTATAACAAAGTCAACTTTGGATTCCATAATGTCCCAAAACTGCTACAAAGGTCCCCAAAAGTCACCCAATATTTATTTCACTCTCTCTTTTTATCCCACTTCACACCCCAACTAAACTTACCCTAAGAAAACTAAAGGGATTGATAAGTCCGAGAGGCCAAAATTTCATGGACTCTACACTTTCTTGAAAATGAGGATGTGATCAAAGATTTCCAATCAGTTGAATAGTTGCATCTCATATCTAAAATTAATGAAACTAAACATAGATTATGAGAAACTTGGGAGAAGGACTAGAAACGTTGGTAAACAATGAAGGGGTCCTAAACAACACACACAGAACCTTTTCGCTTTTATTTATCTTTTTTATCCCATTTTTATGTAATTCAGCATATTTTCTTGTCATTTTACTTTAATTCAATTAATTTATCAAGATTTCAACTCTTAGTTCGTGAACTTCAGTCTTCATTAACTCGTCTTGAAATCTCTTTCTTCAAAAGAAAATTAATGGAATCTCATGTCCCTTTAATTTCTTGCTTTTCTTAGTTAATATTCTAATCAACTTACTATCCTTTTCAGCCATTTTTTTTTCCCCAATTTATATGTCGTTATTCATTCACTCCATTTGCTACCAAAGACTTTAGACTACTACCTATAACTTAGGAAGCATTCTTGGTCAAATTGGAAACCTATTTGCTAGCACAAAATCTATTAAGGGAGCTTTCTTTGATTTTAAGGGACCCTCTTTGAAGACTGTAAACTTTGTTGATACAAACATGTGGCGGAATCATAGTAATAAATTTTTCAGAATTGTAAAATAGTTGAATTTGTTGATACATCTCAACGAGTAATGTAAAAATTTTTTAGAACCACGAATTCTTTTCTCGAACAAATTTGTAGTTGGGTGATAATCACAGTATTGAACCACCACCACGGTTTCACAACGTTTCAATTCTAAAGCCGGTGATTACAGTAAAGAATGAAAAATTTCCTACGTGAAATTTTTCTACCCCTCTCATGAGTTTCTCTCACCCTCAATGAATGTGCAGTCTTTCTCAAAATCATAGCACTGTGTTTCTCAATCAATGCACGTCTACATGAGATAATGGGAGAGGTGGTTATGTAAGCTATGGGATAATGGGAGTTATAGTTATCTCATTATCCCATTTCAAATTTAAAAATTTTCAACCAAGGTAAAATGCCCCTACATGGGCATTTACCAACATCTCTCACTAGCACAGGAGAATATATTACGTCCGTTACAAAATCACAACTCATGCGATCTTACCATATCACTCTGCTAGAGTTTTATATAGAATTGGGTATCGTGCGACTGATGAGTATACCTGCCAATAAAGACTTCTCGATACGCCTGTTGGAATGATCGAATAACCACTGTTAGTACCAATAGAAACTCATTATACCCCAAACTCAATACAATTACATCTGTCGATCCACTTTCCTCATCGAAAGTAATCTCCAATTATTATTCGACTATGCATTCACTATTATGTTCGAATCCCTACATAGATAAACATAAAAGACTAGTCAGTGAATATAATACAATGATATAATGTCGATTGATCTTCTTTTTCTCAAACTCAAATCTATCAGCTTCAACTCAGCTGGTTTCCTAGACCTATCCCTTAGATCTTAATTTATCTTCCGATCATAGGTAAACAGACTAAAATAGCAAATACTGAATCAAAACTTCAAGAAGCAGCCAAAAATAATAATGGTACAAGAAATCTCATACAATGGATCTCGGATTTTACATAGTATGGTTTGGGGATAAATATCAAACTATCGTCCCAAGTAATATAGCTCTCACTATTTCTAGTCGTCTTATCATATGTAGTATGAAACACGTGTTGTAGTGTTATTCTCTCATTTCTCAAAAGAACATATGTTAGATTTTTTTTAAAACTGTACAGGTATAAAATTCAGTCTACTCACAAGACTTTACCCAGAGATCTCAAAGAGATTACATCAGAGACGATATCACTAGCCGCAGGTGATACCTAAGATCTCAAATCTGGCTACTTGCTAGCAATATGGATGTGGGTATATCCATGTCGATAATATCGCATATGACCTCATTCTGAACACATATCAGAGTAATTTATATTCTAACAGAGCTACTTTCAAAGTCTCTTACAACTAGAAATCATCTCATCTCCACTCTCTCGGAGCTGGAGGTGGTCACTCTGTAAGAGAATCGATCTTGTCTGCCTGATATATTTTTTATCACATTACAGAATATATATATGATAAGAAAAAAAATACATTAAATAAAATATAAGTTAAGTATGACAGAATAATGCATAATAATCATATATATAAAAAGTTAATAAACATCAAGCCGTCAATACATTACAAAATGAAAAATATCAAAATATACGCAAACTTAATGACTCTCTATACCCTATAAATGAGTCTCTAATAATGAGTTTGGTGAAAAAGTCAGCCACCATGCTGTGTGTAAAAATATACTTGACGATCATTTCACCCTTCTCGATAATGTTTATCACGAAATGGTATCTAATGTCAATGTGTTTGATCCTACTATAATACTTAGGATTTTGAGTGTAAGCGATAGCGGGCTGATTATTACAGTAGATTATCACTTACCTCCCACTATCTGCCACAATTCCTAAGTCATCCAATAGTTTCCGGAGCAAAATACTCTCCTGAACTACAATTGAGCAAGCCATAAACTCAGTCTCCATCCTAAATAGAGGCACACAGATTTACTTCTTACTGCTCCAAGATATGACATCGCCATTAAACAAGAAAGTAAAACTTGATGTCGATTTGCGTTTATCCATATCAACGCCCCAATAAACATCTGAATGTCCCATAAGACGCAAATCACCTCCTCCGTAACATAAGGAGAAGCTCGTAGTTTCCTTAAGATATCGAAAAATCATTTTCACTACTCTCCAGTGACCCATTCCGGGATTTCACTAATATCTACTCATCAAACCAACTACATAACAAATGTCTGGTCGTGTATACAATACCGTGTACATTAAATTTCCTACTACATTGGAGTAAGATATTTTACTCATTTTTCTCACTTTTTCTTGAGTTTTAGGGCATATCTCTAAGCTCAGACCATCGCATTTGACGATCGGAGTATTTATAGGATTACAATCACTCATCCTAAAGCGTTCAAGAATCTTCCTAATGTAGGTCTCTTGTGAAAAAGTCAACATTCTTCTCTAACGATCCCTCTGGATATGAACTCTGAGGATAAATTCAGTTTCACCCATGTCCTTTATGTCTAAATTAGATAACAACCATGTTTTAATAGTCATCAGATATTCAATGTTGCTCCCAACCAACATTATGTCATCCACGTATAGCGACAGAATCACAAAAGAGTTATCAGAACGTATCAGATAGACATAATGATCCTCCTCGATCATCGTAAAACCATAAGATATTACCTCCTCATGAAATCTTAGGTACCACCACCTAAATGACTGTTTTAGACTGTATATTGACTTTCGAAATTGACAAATTTTATTCTCCTGATCTACTAGAACGAACCCAAGAGGTTGTTCTATGTATATCTTCTCATCCAAATTTCCGTTAAGGAAAGCGGTCTTTATGTCTATCTGGTATAACTCCATATCTATACTCGCGACAATCGCCAAAAGAAAACAAATCAATGTAAACTTGACTATAAGAGAGAAAGTCTTCTCGTATTCAATGCCCTTTGTCTACGTGTAACTCTTGGCTACCAAACAGGCCTTGTAGCTCTCTATCGATCCGTTAGCCTTTCTTTTGATTTTGAGAACCATTTGTTCCTAATAGCCTTTCTATCCTCAGGTAAGTCAACTAGGTCTCAGACCCCGTTGACTCTCATAGATTCCATTTCCTCATGCATGGCCTTTAACCATTGGTTCTTCGTTAGACCCCTAAAATGTCTTTGACTCCTCATCGTTCTCAAGAGTCATAATAAGGATCTCATCCTAAATCGGGAAATAACGATAAGGTACATGTCCCCAACTGCTCCTATGAGGAGGGAGAGTCTTTTCACCTTCAGATGGATCACTCCCACTAGAACCAAAATCCGTAGCAGGCTCTTGAGTCCCACCGTTGGGCTCAGCTGAGCCAGTGGGCTCATCCATCTCGTAGAAGGTGTAGTCTCGATCGATTTTTCCTCGTTTAGGAAAATCATTCTCCAGGAACGTGGTATCACGAGACTCAATCTCAATGACAGTGTCGTTCGTATGCTCACCTAGCAATACATGTCCCCTGGAGTGTTCAAAATATCTTATAAAAATACATTTCTTTTCATGCGGGTCTAACTTGCCGTATAGATACGAAGAATCATGAATATATATGGCACAACCCTATGGTCTCAAATGGTTAAGGTCAAACTGTCTCCATATCCAAAACTCATATGGGATACTGATTACGGATTTTGTTGGGATACGATTAAGGACATAGACAGCAATCAATAACGCATCTCCCTAATGGAGATAGGTAAATTGGTCTGTACTATCATCAACCTCACTATCTTTAACAAAATTTTATTCATTCTCTCGACTACTCTATTCTACTGAGAAGTAGTAAAAATAGTCAACTATCTTGTAATGTTCCTCTCTAAATAGAACTCTTTAAACTATTCAGACAAATACTCGCACCCCCAATCAGTTCTAAAAGTTTTCACTCTCAAGTCTAGCTGATTCTCACTCTTGCTGATAAGCCTCCTGAAAATTCTAGTGTCTCAGACTTGTGCGAAATCAAATAGACGTAACTGAAACGCGTATAATCGTCTATAAATGTAATGAAATACGAGACTCCATTTCAGACTCTCACAATTATGGGTCCACAAATATTAGAGTGGACCAACTAAAATGGAGTCCCAACTCTCATTGCTTTCCTAAATTGTTTTCTCGTAACTTTGCTCGGTAGGCAAAACTCACACAAGGATAACTCAATCTTGGTTAGCGAGCCCGACAAGCGACTCACAGCTAGCTAGCTCATCCTTTCTTACCCTATGTGGCTAAATCTACTATGTCAAACAATCAAATCATCAACTACACTATTAGATGTAAAGGTAATAGGAGATGAATGATAAATATCATAAAATGGAATCATATCCAGTACATAAATTCTGTCATGGACTAAATCAGAACATGTCAAAAAATTGTCATGATAAATGGAAACTCTAGAGTTTCCGAACAAAACAAAATATACTAACTGATCAAGACATCGAACAGACACTAGATTCCGCTGAATCTCAGGAGCATACAATATATCATATAAATATAGGATCTAGTTACTTCGTAACATCAGTTTGCATATACCAATCCCTTTCACTTCCATAAATACTCCGTTCCCCACATATAGCCTCCTCGTATGGAGACTTAATTGACAGAACTCCACATACGTACTCCTATCACGAACTATATGGTCGGTGGCTCCTGAGTCTACAATCCACAAAAGAGAGAAGTCGACGAGTATCACAATAGATTGCACATAACTCAAACTATGTAAAGAAAAAAAATGTACCTTTCGCTTGCCACACTCGAGTGCGAAATGCCCAAACTTGTCACACACGTAAAACTAGAGCTTACTCTTATCAAGCTCATTTTTCTTACGTTTCTGCCTTTTGTTGTCGGTCTTAACAAATGGCTTCTTCTTGCCATGGCCTTTGGTTTTCTTATCATACTTGTGCTACTTGCACTTAATGCGCCAGGAGCCCTTACTCGACTCTACCATATAAGCATGACTCGAAGTAGACCTAACCACCACCTGACACTCCTCGTCGTGCTCACAATACCTACTCACATACATGAAAGTACGAATACTCTTAGTGTATGTGAGGTAGGTCTTAAAAACCTCCCAGGAGTCTGGTAGAGACTGGATCACTCCCAGTATCTGAAACTCGTTTGATAATGGCTCCCCCATATTTTTCAGAGAGACAATCATACTCGACATATGCATAAGATACTGTTTCATAGTATGATCTGACATATTCTTATACATAATAAATTTATAGGTCATCATTCTCAACTTAGGAGCTAATTGGGAGCCGAAATGCTCTCTCTGAGCAAAGTAGACTAACATCGCAGTAGAATACTGCTCATACACCGAGATCAGATCATCGTACATGCTATTCAGAAGGATCACCCTATCTTGGTCATCATTCTTTTTCTATGCACGGTACGCCTCCTGATCCTGTGTCGCTTGAAGCGTAGTACCTTCCTCAAGATCCTTCATCTCGTGCTTCAGAACTTCCACAAGTTCCTGTTTCTCGAAAACAAACTGAACTTTTCGGTGCCAAATCTTATAATTATTACCATTCAGCTTATCTTCCTTCACGAGATCCAATAAGACAGTCTTTGAAGCAGCTATAATTTCTGACACACAAAAAAGATAGACGTTAGTAACTAATGATACTTAATCTCACAATTTTGTGTACCCTACGAATCAACAAGACCTAAATAATTCTGAGTATAAACCCCAAAATGAGCATATGAGTCAACGGACACCATAAACCACAATCCAGGATAGCATTTTACCATTCAGATTTGAATTCGGTACATAAAAAAATCATAATTAGTCACATTTAATAGCATAAGACCTTCAGAAAAATTAAATTTTCTATTCCAGCAAGATCTGATGCGCCGCCATGCCGCTACGCGCTTGCACGTGCGTGGGAAGCAAGGCAGTGAGCTCAGTGAGTCGTAACCCGGGTCAAAGCACGGGTCGGACCTAGATTCGAGTTGAAACCAACCCGGACCTGACCCAGGAGCTCACATGCCTCAACACGCATGAGCTCCATGCACTCCACCCCCTGCACATCACGCACCTCTCACGCCCGTGACGTGCATGCGCCCTGGACCCGAATCGGGTCTTCTTCGCCCGACAGGTCCTACAACTAGGTTTTTTGACTCTGTTGCCAGAAAACAACTTTTCCAGCCCTGTTTTCGTCGGATTTTGGTTGAAAATTTTAATTTAATTTTTGAAAACATCTTTGACACGATTTATTAAAAGATTTACGCTCTTATCACGACGAATTAAATTTTCAAAATTTTGACCCTTTGCGGTCAATTTGAAATTCTCAATCCGGCAACTCAAACATGCAATTAATCTATGCAAAATGTAGATCACATCATTAGAAACACATATAGACCATTCTCATGCATTAATTTGCCCTCAATATCAACAAATCTAGGATTTTATGGTATCGGTCACTATTCATGATTGAGAATTTCAACCGGAATTTTCATAGACTAAATTTACTCAAAATATTACGAAAAAATCATTTTCGTAATCTACATATCGTGAATAACATAGTGGTATAATTGGATTCACGAAACTCATTCGTGATCCGAACCCTAAATTTTATACCTTATATTTTTCATATCCAAATATTTCGAAAATTTTATTTTCAATAAATCTAATATGCTCTGATACTAATATTAGACTTTGTTGACACAAACATATAATAGAAGTATGGTAATAAATTTTTTGAAATTGTAAAATAGTCGAGTTTTTTGGTATATCTCAATGAACAATACAGAAATCTCCAAAAACTACGAAATCTTTTCTCAAACAAACTCATAATCGGATGATGATCATAGTATTAAAATACCACCACAATTTCATAATGTCTCAATTTTAAGCCCGATGATCACAGTGACGAATGAAAAATTTCCTACATGAAATTTTTCTATTCCTCTCAATGAGTTTCTCTCACCCTCAATGAATGTGCAATCCTTCTCAAAATCACAGCATTGTGTTTTCTCAATCAATGCATGTCTACATGAGATAATGGGAGAGGTGGTTTGTAGATTGTGGGGTAATGGGAGTTATGCATTATCCCATTTCAAATTTTTTAAATTTAAATATTTTTAGCCAAGGTAAAATGTCCCTAAGTGGACATTTACCAACAAAGACAAATTAAAGAACCCTCTTTGGAAAGCTCATTCACTTTAGGATCCTAAAGTGAATGAGATAATTGAAAAAAAGAGAATGGTTGAAATTTCAGGTTGTAGAACAGGTTTTTTTCTCTTGCATGGCACATTGGATTTAAAGTAGTAAAATGTAAATATGGTCACTTTTATATATGTATATGGCATGACAACTAAAGTTCTAACATGAGCCTTACCGCTCACTTTTTCCTCGAAGTACAGTTCAAGAATAAACGTATTAGTCTATTATACATAGATATACGTGTGTGTACCTTTTTAAAATTTAAAAACCTTATATATACATATTATATATTACCTTTCAAAGCGTACATCTATGATATTGGATTGTTCAGCTCAAACAATAGTCTTCCCATTTTTATCATCTTTTTAATAATTTGATCTCATTTGATTATATCTACTCATACAAAAAAAAAAAAAAAAAGATATTGGACTAGACTTGTGACTAGGACCTCATATGGCAAGTGGATGCAGAGATATTGGGCAGAAGTATCCTCTCCAAGTTGCAAAGAAGAATAGAGATGAATGTTTTCAATTTCTCTATATGTGTGAGACTGTCAACGTCGGTAAGCAAAGCTTCGCTCCTCAAGATAAACATGTTATAAGCAATGACAATGGTTGTGAAAGATTTCTGCCAACATCAATCATTCAAAGAGATGGTCAATAATGCAGTTAGCTATGCCTTTTGCGAGAATGACAAGGCATCGCAAATATAGCAAAACATTTATCCCGCCACTAAAGAGCCAGTGATGTCTTCTGCGACGCTCTCTAAAGCGTCCGCCAAATGCCAATGACCCCAATCCTAACCCCCAAGATTTTGGCGGCACAAGAAGTCATCACTAACTAATAGCCACAATGCGCATTGTATATTTTCTGACAATATTTGCAACACAATGTTCAGTGCAAATTTTCACGCCAAATGGGCAACCTATGTTGTGACGAAATCAAATTCGTTGCAAAATTTAGCGTGACATTTAGGATGCTGGCGATGAATATAGCGACACATGTATTGGCATTGCCTCCTTAAAACTACTCTCTCTCTCTCTCTCTCTCTCTCTTCATTTTTCTCCCTTATTTTCACACATACAATAACACGCGTGCGTAGTGGGTACGGGGCAAATTCCGGTATTTGTATATAGTATAGCAATACACCAATTTTGGTAAAATCCAAGTCATCACCCAAACTTTTGAGATAAAGGCTGTGTGAAATCATAGGAATAACTCTATAATTTATCACTTGTACATGGGGCATAGAGAGAGAGAGAAAGACCAAAACTGGTGTGGTTGCCTTTTGTCTGACTTTAGAGATACTTATCATTCACTAGAATAAACATTACATTGCTTATATGTATTTATATACATTATATGTATGCATTTTATTTTTATTTTTTTTTTTGGGTCGGAGAGAAGTGCAATGCATATGTATGCATTTTATTGTTAAGTCTATATTCAGCCAGACATTTCATCAAATAAAATACGTGTAGTCAATGCACATTTTTTTTAATTAGATATTTTATTAACTTTTGCAGGGACCCAGAGGGCAAGTCCGTATTAGTTGGACAATAAGACACAGAAATGGGTTTGATCTAACCCCAACACAGCTGTGTATAATTAGGTATTCCAAGGAATTTGGTGACAAATTTATAATATAATATACAGGAAATGAAGTCAACTTAATTTATTTTTCTTTATATTTGATTATTATTTGATCAATCTTATATGGTCCTGAGAATCATTACTCCTTTCAATCATTTTCATTACGTTCAATCCATTGATTGCCATTAGAGTCTCCATCTATTGAACAGTGGTGAGGACAAAATCGTGAACTGCAATATCATGGTCTCTATCGGTAAAACATCCAACTTGCAGGAGTAATCGCCAATGGAAGCTTTGCCGCGTCCGTCCAAAGAAACTAGGATATACCGAGATTTTTTTTTTTTTTTTTTTTTGGTAAACATGTACCGAGAATTTAGAAAAAGAAAACTCCCTCACCATTGAGCCATAATCGATGCAAGAGCCTGATAGCTTTTGGGCAGTTGAAAGTTTTAGATCATTGCAGATTACCCAGGATCCTCAAATCATATCTACAAGTATGAATAATTTTCGGTCCGTTCACCAAAAAATAATAATAATAATAATAATAATTTTCGGTCCTCTTGTAACACTCAAATTCCAAACCATATCAACTAACTGCAGCTTATCCTGGTTGACAGACACCATCTATTGAGAAACTGGGAAGAAATTTGAGTCAGCAATGACCAAACACTGCCGTGATAGAGACCAAACACTTCTCGACTTTTGGCCAGTCAAAGGCGCCACTAGCTTTTGCTACCCCTCTTCGTGCAGAGAGAGAAAGAGAGAGAGAGAGAGAGAGTGAGTGACTAGTGGTCACAATCCCCCTCCCCAACCTGAAGATCTCGGATCCGAATCCTTGTGTAACAAAAAATAAAAAGGGAGAGGAGCTAAAGCCCAGGGGTGGTGAATATATTAAGATTTCTTTCTGAAACCTCATCCATTGGAACATACAAAAAGAAAAGTTGTCACCAGGATGATCACACAAAGGACAGCATCCCAAATAGACAAACCAATAACCCATGGGAAATATACCTTTACAGTGACTGTCTCAGCTACAGAGGTTGGGTATGCAGACCCCAGCATCTTGATTTTGTTGTTCCTTCCATATCCTTCCTGTGACTCTCAGCTTCAGCTCCTTCCTGTCTCCACCGGAGAAGAAAAGTGCCATATTCCGTTGGATAATGAGACCATCATGGCTATCCCTGACCTTTCGATGGCTATCCCTGATGCTCCTTGGGGTGCCCTCCCATATAAGTTTCCTGCCATTTGCTCCAACCTCTAAGCTATAGCTGTAATTCCGAGCCTCATTTTCATCCCCCATAAATCGAAGGAATGCCATATATACAGGGGCCATCCCAAGCTGGAAGGCTTCGAAGTGAAGGCAAAAGTATTGACCAAAACAATGGAAAACCTGATAAAATTAGGGCATCAACCACAAAAACTTCGAAACTCAAAATTCATTTCACAGGAGAATCAAGGTCTCAAACCAAACATGAAACCAGAATAATTTATCCATTTTTGTAATTGTAACTTAGAAAAATTTTAACTTCAAAACAAACAACCATAGATTCAACTTACAGTGAGCATCCAAGTGGCATTTTCTACTTCACGAGGATTGGACTTCACATAGCGATGGTTAAATGTACATCCTGTATGCATATCCACTTTGTGGTCATCCCTCAGATGGGCAACCAGAAAAGGAATGTCTCCAACCACAGAGCACTCTGATCCGGCATATGGGCAATTATATGGTCTAAAGTTACACAATGCCTCATGCTTCAATTTGCTGTAATATGGGAATATCTCTGGACATCCCAAGGAGTAATACTTGCAAGGCAGTTCAAGTGATTCTGCCACCTTCTCCAGTGCTAAACACCTAATATCTCCAAGCTCTTGTCTACAGGTGGGGCACCGGTTGTGCACTCTAGTTTTACAGGTTGAACACAGTGTATGTCCATTTTGGCACTGCAAGAAACCAAGTTGTTAGCAGCTCAAATCAGAAGCTCCAATATTGACACTTGGGGAAAAAAGAAGGTTTCAAAGAAATCTTACGCCGCAAATGTCTGGCCTTACATTAAACAGTCTAAAAATAATACAATTGGCCAAAATATAATATTAAAATTTATGGGGAGATTCTGATTCGTCCTTAATCAATGTAACTCCTGTAAACTAACAAAAATTTGTTTGAAAAATCTCATTTCCATGATAACTCAAGATCTATTTTAGCAAAACCCACTCCTAAACAAATTTTTCAATATGACAATTATTAGTTATATGCATTTTTCAAGTGAAAAATGAATAAATCTTTAATAAATTATTGCCTCTGAGAGAGAGGACTGCGGAGCCAAAGAATTACCAATGATGGTATAATCGATTAGAACAACATTTATGATGACCAAAACTACAACAAAAGATTAGAACATCATAAGGACCTTGAAAAGGTGGACAAACTAATAGTAAGGATCCTTAGACCACATCTTGAGTTGAATACCAAGACATCCCACCTCCGATGCCTCGGGTTTCCCAACCAAATAAAAGAATGCCAAAAAAATTCTGAAACTGAGAATGTTTCTGGAAAATGGAGGGGCAGGTTGCAAAAGAAAAGATAAGAATTTACACAATCGAACATGAGAAAAACTTTACATAAAGCTTATGATGCCAGAAGATTGTTCACAGTAATATGAAGCTAAACATTTTAATTAAGCTGCTGCAACAAATAGTTCACAGTAATATGGACCATGATGTTAATGATAAATTAAACAATAAAGCTGCCATTGCCAGCATATCGGGCAGCTGGATTGATTTTTAAAAATACTTCAGCTGTTCCACTTTCTAGCACTCCTTAAGATTTATGTATTTAACTTGTCTACACAGAAACAAGAGACACCCGGTGAGATTAAAAATTTGGCCATAATAGTTGAATCAGCCATGCTTTAAAGTTTAAATATTGGATTTCCAGCTACACACAGAAATACTAAAAAGAAAGGGGGAAAAAAAAAGGACAGCAGCAGGAAACAAAACTATGGCCGGCACAGCTGATAATACAACTGTTACACCAGAGATAGATACAAAACAACCACTATGTGCCCATTACAACCAGCAATGAGCTGCAATGCCACCGTAACACTTCAACCAAGAAAACAAATCCCACCCATGTGTGAGCAATTTCCATCATAGTAAACCTGCTACGCCTAATACGCTAACAGCTGCAACCACAATTTCAATCCATGCCAGATCTTTGTACAACACACATCTCCCTTAAACATAGTATTGATGCAATAGGTCACACCATGTTTACTCCATAGGGACTCATTATCTAAAGATGGTCACTGTGCACGAGGCCAATTCATATGCACATAAAAATGGGAGGTAAGGGTAATAGGATCAGGCTCCTCTTCCTCCAGCAAGGTTTTTTTTTTGGAAAAAAAAGGAAGAAATAAACTCATGATTAAAAAAAAAAAAAAAGAAAAAGTCCTAACCAAGATGTTATTTGCATAAACAATGGTGACTAGAGAATGGAAGTGAACAAGTTTTGCTAAAACTAAACTAAAATCAATATCATAGTTCTCACTGCATAATTATCAATAGGAAAGACTGTACACAGTAATGGGGAAGGGGACAATGGGGAGGGGACTATTTAGGAGGTTCCTCCCCCCCAAAAAAAGAGAGAGAGAGAGAGAGAGAGAAGGGAAAAGGGATTAGACGTTACTGGATAACCTTCCATAACCTCTACCGCTCCCCTTCACTTTGGTGGGGGAGGAAGGAGCCTTGATGGGTAATGTTTAAGCTTTTAATAAATTAAATTTATATCATCTTTTTAAGCATCCAAATAAGGGGAAAGGATATTCTGTTTACTCCCCTCCCCCCCTCCCCCGAACTTTCAAACAACACATTGGAGTGTTTAGGGTCCTCCTTTTTATGAGATTATGAAAAGACAGGCAACTGACATACACTCCAACTTCACAGGAAAATCTAGTCATTGGTATTTTCAGTGGGTTGAGAATAAAAAGCCTCACAAGAGAAAAGGTGACAATTATGGAGTCTCCAGATCCTCTATCAGGACTAGGAGATGGCTAAAAAGATACAATTAAAGATAATGAAAAGGCAAGTGCAAGAGCCTCTCTATCATTCAAATTACACAATAAATAAAAATTCCAAGAGAATAAAGCAATCCAATGAACTAATCTAAAAAAATGGGAGCATTATACAAGGATGAGCAATTATATAATTTAGAGAAGAGCACAGATGCGGGAAGTTTCCCCAATCTGGGCAAATTCCTGGAAGCAAATGACAAAGCCAATACCCTATTTATACCAAACAAAAGGAAAGAAATGTGAATCTATGACGTGGCAGTAGAGTTTAAGGCAATTAGATCTCGACAATTATGGTAGAACAGAGTAATTATGGTTATAACAATAGAAAATATTAAGTTTAAAGCAAACCCTAGAATTAAAATTCTGAATTAAGACAAAAACATAGAATTGTAAATTGACTACTAATATCCTATTTGTACTAGTTAGGATATACTCTAATTTTAGACTTAATCTTTCTAATTAGATAAGCCTTCCTAATTAGTTAAATCGAATAAAAACAAAAACAGAAAATAGAAACTTCCTTAGCAAAACCTAAATAAAGAAGGAAAATTAATGAAGAACAAAAAACCAGGAACTTTCTATTTTCTTGGATGCTCCCGAATCAATTTCTCTCTCTAATGAATTTCCATGGACTCATGTGAGTAGATGTTGCTACCACTGTATCATCCTAGCAATTCTATTGCGGGGCATATTTACTCTTAATAAACTCATGCAACAAGATAGACATTTCCAAGGAAACGTCATAGCTAATTTCATGCTATGGCAATGTTCTTGGTCTCCAAGTTACCAATATCTAGACCTCTTTAAAACTTGGAGTTTTAGACCAGCTCCTGTAGAGACCGCCTTCCCTCCCCGGGGCAGCAGAAACAGTTTGACTCATAGAATCCAAAAGACTAAGAAATGTAAGGTTTCTGCCCAGATGCACAAGAAGAAATGAAATAGGCCACAAACCATTACTACACCCGAACTTGTCATCCACACTACTCCCAATTTTCTTATTCATCAAATCAACCCTCATGCATGAAATCCTTTGAAACACCCTTGACAAAAAAGAACACTACCAAGACCCTCAAAATCCTCCTTTAGAAACCATTAATATATCAATCTCAGTTACCCCGGCAAACATCCTTACTTGCGATGATGAAATAATAAACCGTTCAAACTTAACCTGTGAGGTTATCAAAAGGTTACCATTTGCATTCTAGTTTCAAGCATAATGACTGAGGATATATATTGCAACAGCTAGCAAAGACAAGAGATGACCCAAATATGTACAAACAAAAAGGTACACAAAGAAACCCACATAAATTAAGACATGTCATCTCAAATGATCCATTTCATTCACATCACAACACCGTCAAAACATAGATCATTCACCACTTTATTGCTAATATAATTTATATTACAATATGTCAAGCATAATCAATCTGACAATGAGGCAAATTGTCGATGAACTGATGATAGAATTAAATGAAGAAGATTGATGGAAGATCGACTTCTAAGTCCCAGGAAGAATATGCAAACATTCTGCTATAGATAACACTATGATCACTAAAAAAAAGGAACAAAAAAAAAGAAAGAAAACTTCATAAAAAGTACTCGACTTGAACTCATATCTTAAGTGCTTATTTAGTATGAACCACATTCGGACTATTTTACCTTCCAGGAGATGTTCCAACATGGACAACGATCAGGAGAGATGGGAAGAAAATGAGTACGTCCATTATCTCAATCTAAAGTATGTTTTTATAGATCCTAATTGGGGGGGGGGGATAAGATGCGCCTTTTGTCCCTTAGAGCTACATTGATGCATCACAGCAAGATCAAACTTTCCAAACAAAATAGATCATCATCAACAAAGCACATCCATACAATAGGATTTCCTCATTAGGTTCCTCATTTTAATCATAAAAAAGAGATAAAAGAAAAGCCCAACAAGGGAAGGGGGGAAAATCTGAAGTGACACAAAAGAGTTAAAAATTAACTTCTGACGCAAAAATTAGGGTTACACATCCATCTTGCCCCTCCAGCAACTAATTCCAGAAATCTTCAAGCCATCAGTTTGCTACCCAACACCGTGGAGTTCTGATACAGGACCAGCTTTTACATACCATTCTATATTATCCTCCAATGTTGGCCTCTTCCCTTGCAAATAGTTCCAAATATTTAGTAGTTTCTAATTTGGTAACATAGTATGAAACCAATGATTTTTTTTGCATTTATTAGAGATGTGACTAAAACATTGTCATTATTTGCAGTAAAAAAGCAGATAAAAAGGCTTCCAATGTACCAAAGGAAAAAAAGCATACAAAATATGTCATTTCATATTGTTGATGGCTAACAGTTTTTCCAGATCTACTCTTTCAGAATCCTCTTTCTTAGCACCAACAGTTTTGTTTATCAAGCATGACCTAAAAATTGTAATTACCCATCTTGCCTTATTCATCAACAACACAATAGACATCGATCTAGTCCCAAATTCCAAATCTAACTCAAATCATACAATATTGAACCATACAGAATACCAGATCAAGAAACCATGCTACGAGAAAAGAATCAAACACAAAAATCCTTAAGCAATTTCTCAAATACCCAAGTTTCACCAAACCTAAGGCATCAAATTCGCCAAACAGAAAACCCCCCACAAACCCAGAAAATAAAAACCGCAAAAATATGAATAACAAACACAAGAGAAAAGCACAAACCTGATGGATGGGAGGGTACATAGAATTGGTGCAAACAGGACATTCTAACAACTCGTGAACGCTTGTTGCCGCAGGTTGAACATGTACTACATTGTTGTTATGAGGTTTTGGTCCGGCGGAGAAGTGATGATTTTGATGATGCTGAGGATGATGATGCCGATGGATCTCTTCCTCATCAAGCCCATCTGGCGTCACACATTCTATGCTATCAAATTCCATTGTATTTACAATTATGAATAAAACCCACAAAAGTATTCCAAACCCACTTCTCAAAAATTTTGAACAAACGCGAGAATTAAAGGGGCAAATTGGTGGATTTATTCGATTTGCCAAGAACCGAGCTCACCCCTCTCTCCCCCTTTCCTAATGTATTCAAATGTAATTTTGGTTTGTATTGTTTTCGATTGGTTTTTTTTTTTAATTGGTTTTTTTTTGTTTTCGAGTTTGTGTTGTATGCGTGTGATGCGGTGAGAGATCAGGGTCTCACCGTCCAAACGACATAAATCATTGCGACTCCTTGTTTGATCAAAAATCGAACGGCCCCTAGTGTTTCAAATTTCTTCTTTTCAGGCAGAGGAAAAGTGGGAAGAGGGGTCAGGGTCCAGTGTGGCAGAGACCACGCATCTTTTCTTTGCCTTCGCTTGAACCGATGACTAGGCAGGTGTCGAACGCGGTTTCATCTCTAAGCTTACAAAGGATTGGCAGCGGTGACCATAATTTTTAACTACTATATCGCAGTTTAACGATTCTATTTCATAAAAAATAATAATAACAATTAAATCATTAAAAAATTTTAATTACCTATAAAAATTATTAAAAAATACAACAATATGCAGCATTCTATAAATATCATTGAACAACAATCATATTTTATAAAAAAAAATAATAATAATTGAATAATGACTCGATAACTATCATTCATATAAAGGTATTAATAGAAATAATAGAAAATTTCATTAAAAATAGGTTATGCTGTATTTTACAAATGTAAGGTCGTTAGTTTGTTAAATGATATTAGAAGGATATATCAAGTCAACCCAATTTAGATCAATTTATATAAATAATTAAAAGAAAAAATTAATTTAAAAATTATATTCACATTTAACATACATCAACAAAACAAAATTCACAATTTTTAACTATTTTTAGGGTAGATTAAGCTTTTAAAAATCGGCGTATAATTTGAGTCAAAACCTTATAAATTTTAGCCGGACCATCCAAATTTTTAAATTGCGTAAAATGTTATATTGAATTGATTAGGGGCCTCGCATATGCACAACTTAAATAAACATAAAAATTTATACAATAGATGATAAATAAAAATTTTCATAAATTAATAAGATTTGGTACAAGTAGATATGCTTAGAATAATATTCAAAAAGTAAAATTTTTGAGGCAAAAACTAAATAAAAAAAAAATATGTAACACCGGTCAATTTAACCTTTTTAAACAATAATAATAATGATTTGATTCTTAATCTCAAATTTTGAAATCAACCATTTAAAATTTAACTTATTTCTTTTGTAAGAATTTAGCCCTTTTAAATAAAAAAATTAAATCAATTTCTTACCTTCTTGCCTAAGATCGATCGACAAAAGGTGGAGATACAAACTTTTTACGTTCATTAACAATTGACAAACTAACTATTAATTGTCTCAAATGAATTTAATGATAATTCATATTTAGTATGTCAATCATAAAAAGATATTTTAATTTTCAAAAAGATAATTTAAAAAATAAATAAATAAAAGCTGCTTTCCTTTTATGCCCAAAAGATGGAGTACGAATTTCATGACCATTGCCGCGGTTGATTGCAGCTCTCGAAGGAAGTGGGTATGGTGATACCGAGCGCATTGAAAACAAAAGGCATGAGTGGTCCCACGTGGGCCCGAAATGCACCCCATCATGCAATAAATTCCCCTCCTTCGGCTTCATCTGGGTAGAGGTGAATCAAAGTGAAAAACAAAAGAAGAAATCTTAGTTTTATTAATATTCTTTTAATTCCAAAAAAAAAATTACATATATCATATTTTAAACACAATGTCCCGCAAATAATCAATAAATAAATCTGATAGCCTTGATCCAACCAACCTAATATTTATGGTCACAAATGGTTAAATTCTTAAACCGAACAACAGATAAATTAATAGACTAACTAAGATGAATCGATCGATCCATGAATATATTCGACAACTGAACGTCACCTCTTTTCATCTAACCGATGACCAATGACTACCTAAGAGACCAATCATTTCGATTTCTATCAATCAATGGTAATATTTAATTGAGTCTCACTTGATTTGGCTTATCATCTTAGCACGAAATACATCTTTTAGGAAGAAAAACCTTACGAATATAATCGATAAGAGAAAAAATTTTCTCGTATAATTAAACTTCCTAAATGATAACAATTTTAAATTTCAAATGGTTAAATTCTGAAATTTTCAAATCTTTTCGTAAGAAAACTAAGGATGTAACACCCCGAATGCGTACGACTCTCGCTGCCCCTCATATAAAAAGATTTCGATACACTGAAGTTTAGGTAAGTTTTATTTGCTCAACACTCAACACACAAATTATAGAGAGATCCACTCTTCCTCTCTCAGTCTATTCTAATTTTATTCGAAAACTACTCTTTTTAATTTGAGCGTTGGAGCCTTCCTCGCTGAAGCACCCTCCAACGGTCTTTTATAGGTTTTAAGTCCTCTATCCAACATCCATTTAAGTCAAGACAGAGCTGGAACTATGGAGTCAAGACTTACTTTCAACAAAACCAAATTATTTATACGATTCAACTTGATTTGTTCATTTTATTTAATTAGATGAATCTATTCAAATCTGTTTGTTGAATAAAATATTGTTATTAAAATTTATTTATATAAGCAAATGCATTAAATTCCAATTAAATTGGATTTTCTTATTATATTGATATTTGAATTTGGAATTATTTAATTAAGGAAAAGGATTATGATCGCTAACCACTGGATTATTCCTCAAAAACTTATTTGTATAAGTTCAATCAAATTGGATTTATTTGTATAAGTTGGATTAAACAAGATTTCGAACTCTTTAGATGAAAGGTTTGGCAAACCATACCCTCTTTACAATTATACCCTAGATCTATATTTCCATAAATGCAAACTTCATTGGAATGAAGATATTTTTGTTCTTGCTTTATACCATGTTTGCTTTTCCTTGATTGCCTGCATTCTTTTCACGTTTCTTTTTAACCACAGAAGTCTGTGACTGAGTATGTGGTGTAGACTTAGGTTGCATGAAAATGAAAATAAGAAAATAAAAATGGATACGAAACGATAAAGAAAAATTATACTTTGTAAAAATAGAGTAAACAAATATATAAATATAAAAAATATAAAAATTTTAATATAAAATTATTTTTATAAAAATAATATAATAATTATCTTTTATAATAAAAATTTAAAATAATCAAATATATAATTATTAATTATAAAATAAAATAATAACAACAACCTATGTCTTTTATTTTAAAATTTAGAATCGATCATATGAGAGATAAATATTGAGAGAAAAAAAAAAGAAAAAAGAAAGAAGAAGAAGAAGAAGAAATGTTGATTTAGTTTGTGCATATTCTCCTACGCTATTCATTCATATCTAAAGTCATCTCTTCAATTAAATCCATAACTATCATATTTTTACGAATACATTACATCCAAATTTTCAACAACTTATCTCTATATTTTGTTAAAGTTTCTATATTTAAATTCTCTACTTTCCTAATAGGTGCGTTCTTAGATTTTCGTTATACGTGTCCAAACCATCTCAGACGATATTCTCACATCTTATTTATAATTGAATTACTTTTTCAATTTATTACGTATCTCGTCGTTTTTAATTCTATATTTTCTAATTTTATCACGCATTCATCTAAACATTTTCATTTCAATAATAACCATTTTTTACTATTGTTGCTGTTTAATGACCCAACACTTAGTATCATACAATAGAACAAATCTTACCGTGGTTTTATAGAATTTTCCCTTTAAATGTAATAGTATCATGTGATCATATAGAACTCTAGATATTTTTCTTCATTTCATCCAATTCGTTTAAATACTATTATTCATGTCATCATCTATATTGTCATAATTCTGGATGATGGAAGCAAAATATCTAAATTGTTCACTTTTTAAGACTTCTCTTTTTTATAATCTAATCGTTTTTTTATTATTCTGATAGTTGTCACTAAATTTACATTTCATATACTTAATTTTAAATCTACTCAATCTAAATTCTCTAAATTCTAATATATCCCTCCATAACTCTAATTTAGTGTTGATATCCTCTCTAGTTTCATAAACCAAAACTATATCATTTGTAAAAATACATACACTATGATATTTTATTTTGAATATTTTTTGTGATTTCATCTATACTATTGTAAATAGTATAAAACTCAATGTCGAGTCTTGATGGAGTTCAATATTAATAGAAAAATTATCGTTCAACCCCCCACAAGTCCTTACATTAATCAAATAATATAAAAAATAAAAATATAATTAAATAAATAATTTATTAAATATGAAAAAAATATAAAAATTTTTATATAAATATTAGTTAATTTAGTATATGAAAATATTTGAAAAATAAAAAATATTTTAAAAGTTAAAAAAAAAAAAACATAAATATTAAAAAGTTTTTATGCATCATGCGTGAAAGCTAAAGTTTAGGGTTTAGGGTGCAATATGGGAGTTCTTTGGGGGCATCCGAAGGAGTAATACATTCAGGGCACTTCACGCAACTGTCGGTTTACCCCGAAAATCTCAGCGGCGTCGCAAGATGTTAGATAAAAAAATAAAAAAATAAAACGTTATGATGCTAAAAATAAAAATTTCACAAAAAAAATCATTACTGAACAAACCTCCAAACAAAACCTAGATGGGATAAGATTGATTAGCTAGACACACTCGGATGTATTTTTATGTACTCGTGTTATATGCATATTATCTTGGTTTTATTAAAAAAGAAAAAAAAAAGTGAATTATTAGAACAAAACAAACATTGAAACAACACAAAAAAAAAATATAAAGACCAAGATTAATAGAGAAATATCAAACAAATCAAAACTTACAGATATGCTACGGAATATCGGCACTATTCACAATAATCAAATTATACATCTCATCAAAGTAAGTTTAAATATCAAAGATAAAATCATATATATTATATAACATTCCAAGAAATCGTTCATATATATATATATTTGGACAGGGCGTCAACCCAGATGAGATGATTAATGGATGGGGAAACAATGCGCAGAGAGATGAAAAGGAACCCTCAGAGGATTTCTTGAATGATGAAGAGACTGATAATGGAGACACGGCTGGACAAGATGAGTGGCGCGAAGCAGGAGAGTTTGATTTGAACACTAGGTAGAACTTGCATATTTATGTGCAGGATTAACCTTAGTGACGGGGCAGAAAATATGTATTTATTGCAAAGGCTTGCAAGCTATGTTGGAATATGAAGAATCAGTCTTTATTGATTCCTAAATGCTTTCCGCAGACAGCTTTCCACGTCAGATTCTTAGGCCGACCAACATTAAGCTAGTACAACGTAGTTCTCATTTACTTAAAAAGGACATCTTATTCTTCTCAATAATCATACTCTTCATTTCTTAATTCAATAATTTTTTAAATTTTTATATAATTAAAAAATAAAAAATTGACATCTTAAAATCCCACTCAACAAACCCAAGTACCGGAGAGTACACAGCCAACATTACAGGACAGATAAAATAGGTCGTACCAGAACTTGGAATGTCTTTGATCCATTTCTGGAATGTGGCTTCAGAAATCTTGACTTCGATGGAAACTCGATCCCAAGGACGCATTTCGTCGAACACCTCCAAGTCATCAGCATGGATACGTCGGATCCGTACGTAGATTGAGAGAGGTTAATGGGTCTGAGAGAAGGAAGGAGCTACAGAGCCTCTAGCTTCGACAGCGCTTCTTCCATCCAGTAGTCCCAGGAATTTTTATCCATTCTCATTTGGGTGAATAAGGGAAAGGTAAAAAAGATTCTTCTTTTGCACTCCAACTTTCTACATGTCCTTCTAATTCATACAAGAAATAATTTGAAGAAGGGGGATTCCAACTCTGAATATTCTTAATGTCGTTGCAGTTGCTGTTCACTTTGAGTGTGGCTTGAATGCTCAAGGAAGCGCAAGCCATTTTTTAACTAAACCCTAAAAATTCTACAAACAACAGAAGCAGAGGAGTTGTAAAAGGCAAAAAGCGAACATTTTTTTTCTCAGGTTTCACACGGGAAACCAATCATTTTATTTGAATTTCATAAAATCCATGTTTCATTCTCTTTCCTTTGTTTCTGTATCATTTATTTCTATTTTATTAATCCAAATAATTTATATACATTTCATTTCATTTCGTATTCTTTAGTCAAATATCTCCTTACCGTCTCATAATTAGGAATACAAAGAATCAAATAACCCTGCGATTAAGTCAAAATCAAATAAAAATGTATCACTTAATCGAATTCTTATTTGATAGAGTATTTTTTTAATCATATTTAAATATTCATAAAAATTCTATTTAAAAATAAAATTTTAATATAATTTTTTTATTTTTATATTTTAAAATTAAAATTTAAAATCTAATATTATATTTTACTTTTGTCATATTGTAGTTTACCTATCAACCGATAGTTGATCTAATAAGATATAGTGCTATCTCTCTTAATCAAGATTATGAGTTCGACTCACGATTTGGACATGAAACATACTATGTTAGAAGGGTAATCCCCTAAATAGGTCACTGTAAATCTCAAACTAGATTAGTCAAAATATGATTTTAGATACCGATTGATATATAATCTTAAAAAAAAAAAAAAAAAACTGTAGTCTACCTTCACCAGGGAAAGGTCCGCGCCCAGAGGGGAAGAGATTTCTCGAGGGAAGAAAAAAAAATTAATATTTTTAAATATTATCATGAAATTATTGTAAAAAATTTTAAAAATGTTTTCCCTAATATTATTTTTCTAATATAAAATTTTTCATTATGATTACATTAATAAATCTTTTATGTTAATAATTTATCACTCAAGTCCAATGAACTTGCCTCAACCTTTTGGAGGCAACCCTTTTTCAGAGAAAGCGGTCATAATCGTTCCGCCCAAAACTCACATGGCAACTTACTGTTTCCTCCTCTGCACAAATTCCGTTACGAAAATTGTTCAAAATATAAATTCTTGCTTCATTTCACCGAAATTGTACACAAAAAGATCCCAAATCAAATTTCAAACTCGAGAACCCATTTTGATTTTTAGTCCCCCTGCCTGTCTCTCTCTCCCTTTCCGTTCCTCAGCTCATTCATCAAGTCGTCGATTCTTTCCCCTTTTGGAAAACCAGAAAAAAATGGGAAAATCCAAAACCCCTTTGATTATTTCCTTTTATTCTTTCGATTTTGGAAAGCAGATTCAGACCTTACCTACCGGTTAAGTTAATTCATGTTCATGTATCAAATACTTTCCAAATCTGGTTCTGGGATTCATGTATGTGAAGTTGTTTCCTTCACTATTTATTCTCCATTGATTTTTTTTTTTTTTTTTGGGTGGGTTTAGGCGATTTTGGGATTTTCAGATATTTGCAAGCAGGTTTGTGTTTTACTCCTGTAAGCCATTTTGCTTTCTTGTCGCCGATATGTATTTTGGTGATTTATTTTTGTTTTTGCAGAGTTTTATGTGATTCATGCATTCTTTGTTCAGTGTGTTTAGATTCAGAATAAGATTTTTCAAACAATCTACCTTGGCATCTTTTATTCTTTTAATTCTTATCTTCCATTTATAAGAAGAACTTGAATATTTTAGACCATATTTTGGGTGACTATTTATTGTCAGTGTGTTTATTAACCGATTTTTGATCTGATTTTTGCAGGTTGATTTCTAAGACCTCCCGTTTATTTTCAAGTAGAAATGGCCCATCAGCAAACTCAATCCAATGAGCAGCAAAATGGGACAACGGGTCTAGAGGTCATACTGGCACTCCCTGCGATGCAGATGCCCATGCCAGCACAACCCACGGAGGCAGGGGTGCCATTGCATGCTGGCAAGAGGAGAGGGGGACCGGTGGGGTCTGGTGCCAGGCACCCACGAGCCCCAGCCCCAGCCCCAACACCATCCCCATTTCCATGTAATCAAAACCTTTTACAAAGCCTTGTTATATGGTTTTTGATGACGTTGTAATTGTCTTAGCATGGTTATATTGTGATTATGTGATTTTTTTTCCCCCGCAGTCTTTTGTTGCCTTGTGACCGTGCATTTCGAATGTTGGAAAAAGAGTGAAGAATTTAATGTGCTCCCAATTGACAAGATTTGAGCATATGTGGCAGGAATGTAGGATTTAGTATAGAACCTCATTATGTTTAATATTCACAAAGCCTGTTGAATAAAACTCAGGCATTTCTTTGGGCCTTTAAGATAAGCATTGCTTATTTCTTAATCAGCTTTTGCTGGGCCAGCGATGTTATTTTTTTGACAAGCAGTGGATGATTTCTTTGGGGTTTTGCCAGTAAAGTAACTGTTAGTTGAACTGCATTTGATTGTCTTTATGTGGATATGCTTAAAAGGTTGAAACTGATGATTCTAAAGAGAAGAATGCCAACCATCTTAATCTCTATCTGTGGAGAGATTATATTATTCTCTTGAAGTCAGGAAGGTGAAAATAACTCTTACATGATTTCAAAAGGAAATTCCAAATTTATCAAACATGTCCACGTCCGTATATACATGTGCATACAACACCAATACATGTAGTTACAAAATGCTTGATTTTCTTGTTTCTTTATGTGTTTTGTATTTTAATATGCAGGGTCAATTATTTATGGTGGAGATTGCAAGCCTCTCACGGCCATACTTCGAAGTGGTGAGGTATGTTCAAATTAGACTATAGAAGTGAGTAGCATGAAGTTATGCTACTTTGGTTCTTATTAGTAAAAGCAGTCAAGTAATTGAAGTGTTTGTCTGCCCCTTTGTTTTTGTATATGATGGATTATGGCATGCTGATCTTCTTTAGTCCTCTTTACATCTCCATGTGCTGTTCCTATTGCTAAATTGTTGTTTCTTGCATGGAATTCCTTTATTTTTCTTGAATTTTTCTATTGCAGAATATTGGTTAATTTAAATAGGGTAGGAACTTAGGGTTCAAAATTTGGACTAGAATTTGCTAACTTATTAGTAACTGCAGAAAATACCTTAAATGTGTCACCCTTCAAGTGTCAATTACCACCATTTCCAACTTTGCATTGCCCTTTTTCTTGTACTTGGAAACTCAATCTTGGGACACTTGTTTATGAGCTTCAACTTTAGCATTTAATTCATTCTGAGATAAAGCATCTGTGTTACCATAGTTTCCAGCAAAAATAAAAAGCCTCGTATTTATGCCTCTTATATTTTGCTGGCATGCATTGCAATGAGATCACTCAATAATGGTGCCAGGTGCCCTTATTGGGCAAGTTTATCTTGCCTTTGTATTGATCATCATATAATGCATGATTATCTGGATATAGGCTAGCTGTAATATGTGGGTAAGCTAGCCCTGAACCCTAGTTATAGGCTAGCTGTAATATGCAAGTGACTTCATTATCTAGATATAGGCTAGCTGTAATATGCGAGTGACTTCATTGTGAGATAGTCTCTGCAACCGTCTTACCATAGTTTCCAGCAAAAGGACAGAGCCTCGTATTCATGTCTCTTGTATGTTGGTAGCATGCATTACAATGAAGTCGCTTGATAATGGTACCCAGTGCCCTTATCTGATGAAGGCAAGTTTATCTTGCCTTTGTGTTGGTCATCATATAATGCATGATTGTCTAGATATAGGCTAGCTGTTATATGCGGGTAAGGTAGCCGTGACCCGTAGTTGTAAACTACCCATCATTCATAAATTATTGTTTTTACGAGTTATGCTGGGCATGACTACATCTAAAAAATGTGTCAGACATGTTTTTGGACTTCTCTAGTCATGAATTCACTTTTGACTTGACGTTGAGTGTACATGGCCCAAAAACCATATCATCATAAAATAATTGTTCCAATTTGAATGAGTTGCCCAAACACACATACTATGAAAATTGTATTAATTGTTTTGACTTTATTATTATTATTTTTTTAAATCATCTTATATTGTCTCTTAAACGGTTGACCCCAAATTTTGGGATTAAGGCTCAGGTTGTTATTGTTGTTGTTGTTGTTGTTGTTTTGACTTTATTTCCTAAATGAATATTCTTCCAAAAGTCTCCCTAATAAAGTTGCTCCAACCATTTTTTAAGGATAAAATAGGGAAATTATCTACATATGTTGTTCCTGAAAAATTTAACTTCCATTGGCAAGAAAAAGCAGAAATCTCATAGCTCTGATAGGGGGACTAAATTTAACTTATTTTTAGTATATGAATTAAATTGTCAATTTCATAGCTATCAATTATAATTTCATGTTATTTTTGTAGTTGTATTCATATATCTCGGTATTCGTCCCTGTGTGACTTAGATGATGATGATAAAAAAAAAAAAAGAAAAAAAAAAAAAAGGTGCTTGCATATTGTATCTTGCTTTTACTGACTTCTTTGGCACTCCCATTTTGCTTTATGTCTCGCCATGCCATACATTTGATCATGGCCATAGTTGGTATTTGTTCAAGCCCTTTAATGCTAAATTCTGAGGAAAAGAGGACCTAGGAAATTTCACTTAAGGTTTTCAAATGAATCAGCAACCTCCATGGCCTTTTCTGCACCCACGCATGCGCGGAGGGCGGGTTGTTGACAGTACAAACATGGTTTTGGGCTAAGCTACACTCACAAAAATACTGCACAACTCTCAAAACAATAGAGGAGAGTAGAGAACTAGAGAAAGAGAGAAATACTTGAATGCTTTTTAAGCTTGATTTACAACTGGGTATCAAGGTAGGTTTATATAGGATTCAAGTCTAGACCCACATTTAATATAATTATTTAATGCTAGGATTTAGAAGATCAAACAACTTAGCAACTAAAGACATGAAAATCACATGTACATATTCTGAGCCACACAAATATTTGATCTAATGGTATTCTGCACATGTTTCATGTATTTGATCTTGTCTTTTCAATATTCGGTAAGATTATTGATCTTCTATGGCTCTCCTTATTTCTACATTTTACATGGGACTAGACTCTTCAACCTTCTCAATAACTATTGCTCATATAAATAGCCATTGTCTTCATGTAAATATCAAGTTTATTTTCTAACATGGGTGACTATGGTGATAGAGGGTTAGGTCATGGATAAATTTTGTCAGGTCATGATCCTTTTCATCTTAGGAATCTTATTTACTCTTTAGCGACCTATTTGATATGTTGCATAAGAAAACATCACAAAGTCTACTTCAATTTCTCCTAGGTAAGGTAAAACATCTATTTCCTGTAGAGGGCATAAAATAAGTTCATTGAGAAGTGGCAGAAGAATCTAAATTCTTTAGGATATACCTTAATCTGAAGTAGACATTCTGGATTTTTAGACTCAGCTCATTCTAAAGAGTCCAATCTTTAGAACTTTACATGCTTGATGGCAAAAGCCAAAATGAGGTCATTATTCCAGTAGGCCACCATATGTCAACTTTTTGGTGAATTGTTGTTAGTTGTATTATTTAACTTTTTATTTCCTCCAGCAAAAGAGTTAAACATATAAAAGTTATAGCTTTGATGCACATATGATCACCCCAGTGTAGCCAAAAGGCCTGAATATCAACAAACATCAAAAGTTAGCCTTACAAATGATAAGAATATTATATTGAAGTGGTATCTTCATAATTGCAGTGAACTTCATTCTAGCAACTCTCATATAAGCTTTCCTAGAATATGTTATTTTCACTATTAAGATGTTCTGTTTCCGTAAGTGTAAAAAATGATTATTCTTATTCTCATTTCATTTTTCTAAACTGTTCTTAGCTCTTCAATGCTTTTTGGAGCATTCCATTCCGTAGCCAATAAATTTTTATTTAATCTTATTTTATGTTTATTTGTTTATTTATTTTGTGTATGTTTATTTTAGGACTTGGCAGCACTACTGGAATCAGTTGCCTTGAAAGAATCAAGGGTCCTTTGCATCAACACGGCCCAGGGACGATTATCACTTGTTAGTCTTGCTCCTCAGGGCCCTTCTACTACAAGTCCTCTTTTTTATGAGGTACCCAGCTTGGCTTAATAAATTACCTGTTAAGGTTCTTTCATCTTTTTCATTTTTTTTTTCTTGGATTTGATCACATTTCCCCAAAGTTTAATATATCAAATTTGCATTTCCCTTGGATGCTTCTTGTCATTTATTTTTATGTTGGGATTCTTGAGTATGCTTTAATATACTATAGAAACTCTATTATGGAGAAGGTTTTACACCCATATATTGTGCCAATAGGTCATGTTGACAACATCTTTACGAGGAACATTAATTGCAAACTGGTTTTTGGTAATTTAAGTTATTCATTTTCTTAGCTTTCTTGTTCTGCAGAAGAGGAGTGCTTCTAGCTTAAATGGCATAAAGAAAATTGTCATAACAAGTTTTCATATTGATTTTGGGCACAGCAAGTCAGCTGCAGCTGAAAACTCTTTTAGGGATGGTGATTGATAAGGGGAGATCATCAGGTGCTGATGGTGCAGAAGAGAGAAGTCTAATATGTTTCAGAAGGATTCTGGGCTGAAGAAAATTAAGGGCTATGATTTCAGGGTGTGAATACATCATAAAAATGCCCACATTAGAATGTCTAGCTCCACAGCATTATTAGTTCCCAATTTGGGTGCATTGGTAAATGCATCATTGCACTTCAAATACACCATCACTAATAAAGAAGCTAATAGATGGAATATGGTACTAGACCGCTGTTTTGCATAGCATATGCTAATGACAAGTGATTGAGTGACTTCAAGAGTCACTTATAATTTAGTGATTGCGTAGCATATCCTAATGACTATTAGTTCACTTATATACAGTTCGGGTGTAAAAACATTCTTTCATGAAATCCCGTTATAGGTTTGTTTGAAAAAAAGGTTGGCATGATTGCTTTTCTTATGTTCTCCAACTTTTTGGCATTGTAATTTATAAAATTTAGGGCACGGCAGCACATTGGGTATTCTACATAGACTTTGACCACTTTCTCTTGCTGTCATACTACTGCTTCAATTCTTTTATAGTCATATTTTGGGCATGGGAACAAAAAAGCATGTATGGATTTTTTCCTTTGGCCAATGTCATCTTGGGTGAAATCTCTATTTGGTCAACTGTGAAACCACGAGGATAAAGTGTGAGAAGAATATGTTCTCATGGAATATGACAGATAAGGTTGACCAAAAGGACTAGGACAACATCATCTGTGCAAGGGGAGAAAAAACTTGTTCTAGCATAAGATCTGTAGATTCCTTTTAATGCAATTTGCTGTCACATTAAGATTTCTTCATTATGATTTAGATTTTGTTTTTCATATCTTTTTTTCTCTAACCCCAGCTGCTTATTTTTATTTATTGAGCTTGTTGATCTGGGGATCTTTTTATTCTGATCATTGTGCTTCTTTGTTGTAGGGTCGATGGGAGATACTCTCCCTGACTGGTGTATTTAAGCCCAGTAACAATGTGGGCACAGATCATCCCATTGGCAGAGTGACAGTCCGCTGCAGCGGACAAATGGGAGAAGTCATAGAGGGTAGAATTGGTGGCCCTGTCATAGTTGATACGGCAGTGGTGGTATGGACCTATAGAACCCCTTAATGACACCTCTTGCAGTGAAACTTGCTGATTTAACCACACGCACTCACAAACATGTGTCTAGCTTCTAATCTTAAGTAAACATAAATGCCCAAAAGTACATGCTTGTGAACCTGATTTGCATAATAGCTGGTTGGTCACGGACTATGAAGTCACTGGACCCATGGTCCATAGTGTATTTCTCGCTAGCGATGCTTAAGAAGGGTTATCTTATGTCCAGGACTTCATGAAACTAGGTAGAACAGGTGTGAAACATTTGCACACTTCCAACTCATGTAAGTTTTCATCGAATGTCTCAGGTTTGTATGACTATTTACAACTGCCTTGGGGAGGCAAATCCAAAGAGGCAGCGCAGAACTGGGCCCAGGGCACCTGTGCCTGTTCCATCACAAGAGGGTACGCCTTCTTCCCCATCCAACCTTGGAGGAGAAAATTTCAAGGCTACTGCAAATGCAACTGTAAACCCTTCTAATGAAACAGACGCGAATGCTAATGGTTGTTAGAACTTTCTTGATTACATCTAGTCATGTTGTGCAGCATAAGTTTTGACTAGAAAACCACAAGTATGTTCAGCATTGCTCATGTGTTAGGATCTAATTCAGTACTTTTCAATTCTAGCAGTTGTTTGAGCCACAGCTCATGAGATTGGGTGTCACTCTCTTGGTTATTGGAAAAATTATGTCCATAAACAAAGAACGATACTGTCCTTTTTTGGTTTACCTTAGAAGCAAAATCATGTTCAATTCAAACGAAAAGACTGATTTGAGTTTCTTGTTAGGCGTTTGAATTTCCTCCTTTTTTTTTTCTTTTACTTTATTATTTTTCAAGTTTTGATTTAAAGTGTGTGTATTATTCAAAAGTAATCACACTTGGAATATTTAGATTTGGCATAAGAAATAGTAAATGCAAATAATGACATTTTTATATCACTTTTCGCTCATTAAAAAATGCTGATATTAAATTTGTGAGTCAATAAGAAGATAAATAATAATAAAACAGAAAAATAATTTTTTTATAATTTAATCAAAAATAAAAGAAGCAACCACAATGGAAGGTATGGCCCGACATTTCGCCTTAGAGACTAATACAACAATTTCATAATTTATGGATACTCTGCCTAACTCTTTTTTCTACCACTTTTACTATATATATATATATATATATATGTTTAAGAATTTATTGACGTCAACAGCGTATTTATCAAATGTCCGACGGCCGAAATTACTCAAAATTTTTATGAAAAGATCACTTTGACATTCTTTTATTCTCTTCCCCCAACCTACTTTACCGAGATTTATAATTAATTTAATATCTAAATTAAATTATTATTTAAACCAATAAAAAATATAACGTATATCAACAACTATCCGAATAAGATAATCATTAAAATTCTAAACAAAACCAACAAATGAGATAAAAAAAAGTAATTAATGAAATAAAAATGTAATAAAAATAAATGAATGATCATTCGTGAAGTCCAAAAAAATAAAAGGAGAAAAATCTATATTTAAAAAGAAGAATTCAAGAGAAATAAAAGGTAAAAAAAAAAAACACCTAAATAGAAAAAAAATGATGATTTAAAAATAAAGAGACGATTATTCGTAGGAAAAAAACAAAAAAATTTATATTCAAAAAAGATGAAGGAATAAAGAGAAAAAAATAGATAAAAAAAGGATTTGAATGGATAATTAGGGCCAAAAAAGGAGAAAAAAAACCTATGTAAAAAAAGGGTAAAAAAAAATCTGAATGAAATCCGTAATCTAAAAATAAAAATAAAAGGATAACTATCCATGAGATCAAAAAAGGAAAAAACTTATGTTCCCAAAAGAACGAAGAACTAGGGAAAAAAATGTTGGATTAAAAAATAAAAAGAGTAAGAATTTAAACGAAAAAAAATTACGATCTAAAAATAAATGAATGAAAAGTCAAAAAAAATCAATGTCTCAAAAAAACGAAAGACATTAGGGAAAAAAATGATAAAAAAGTGGAATTGAGTCAAAAAAAAAAAAAAAAAATACAAGGATTTAAACAAACAAAAAACACAAGCTTTCGCAAAACGATAAAAGATATAAGTGAAAAAAAAATATTTGAAAAGAAAAAGTGAAAGGATTTAAATGAAAAAAATTAAAAGATTTAGGGGGTTTAAATTTTTTTAAAAAAAAAAAAAAAAAAAAAAAAAAAAAAAAAAAATATTTTTTTTTTTTTTTTTTTTTTTTTTTTTAAAAAATTTTTTTTTTTTTTTTTTTTTTTTTTTTTTATTTTATTTTTTTTAAAAAAAAAAAAAAAAAAAATAAAAATTTAAATAAATTTTTTTTTTTTTTTTTTTTTTTTTTTTTTTTTTTTTTTTTTTTTTTTTTTTTTTTTTTTCTTTTTTTTTTTTTTTTTTTTTTAAAAAAAAAAAAAAAAAAAAAAAAAAAACTTAATTTTTTTAATAATAATAAATTAAAAATATTTTTAAAAAAAAAAAAAAAAAAAAAAAAAAAAAAAAATTATTTAATTTTTTAAAAAAAAAATTAAAAAAAAAAAAAAAAAAAAAATAAAAAAAATAAATTTTGGTTTTTGATTAAAAAAAAAAAAAAAATAAAAAAAAAAAAAAAAAAAAAAAAAAAAAAAAAAAAAAAAAAAAAAAATTAACAGGACCCCAAAAATATGAAATGATTAAGTGAGGGTGTGTGAAAAGTAATATATAGAAAGCGTCTTCGGCGCTTTATTTATACAGGAATTACCCATATCAAATCTCTCGTCCCCTCCCGAACTACCACCATATACCCTTCACTACCGTCGATCTAAGACCATCACCATCACCATCACCGCCAATGCCACTGCCATTGCTGTCGCCAGGTTGAGAGGTGGATGTTTCGTGCGTCAATCCTGTTGCCACCGCTTACCTATCTTCTCTCCATCAAACCCTTTCCGGCCTCCACTTGGGATCGACCCAGAATTGGTTAAGAAGTTGGCCTACGATGCCTTGGTTTGGAGCTTTATTAAATAGACAAAAATGTCCTCAAGAGTGAGTAAAAAAAAAAATAAATAAATAAATAAATAAATTAAAAATCGATCAAATACATTTAGAGAAAAAAAAATCTAAGTAAATTGATTTTTTGAAAAGAGAAAATAATGTATTTAAATTTAACCAGAGATGTTAAATTTAGTTTTTCATATGAGAGAAAATTAAAAGTCAGTATTAAGAAGGAAAATTTTTAAAATAATTTTTTAGAAAGAAAATTGATGCACTTAATTTTAAAGAGAAAAATTCAATTTGATCTTTTTTAAAGAGAGAAAACGAAACATAAACATGTTTAGAGGGAGAAATATAAACTAAATTGATTTTTTTAGAGAGAAAATTATTATATTTAGTTTTGAAGAGAGAAAAATTAATTTAATTCTTCTAAAGAGAGAAAAAAAATTAAATTTCCTTTTTTACAAAAGAAAAATCATAATCAATGTATTTGGAGATAGAAAATTTAAATAAATTAAATTTTTAGAAAGAAAAAATATGTTTGATTTTAATGAGAGATAAAATAAATTTGATTATTTATAGATAGAAGACTTAAAATGGATGAGCTAATTTATGCCCACCACCTAATGTTATGTTAAATATAGAAATTAAAAAATATATATATTTACCCATTTTCACTAATTTAACCACAGAAAGTAAAAAAGGCAAAAGGGTAAATATCATGGGAATAAAATCTACCCCTATAAAATATTACGCTAATAATATTTACTCATCAGTACCCCTATTCTGCATATTATATTTTAATTACTAAAATAAAATTTTGATTTTTCTCATGTGATATGATATCTATCTATCAATCCAGAAGAGTAACACTGCCACGTAGAACATATGGAAGACCAAATAAAGCCGATGATTCATTTGCCTAATAATTACCGTTCACATCTGCTTTGTTCTAATCGGAGCATATTTGATAGTCTACCACTGATAATAACCATGAGTCAGAATATAAGCCAACACTAAATTACAATAACAATGATGTAACGAGAAAGAAATAAAATTGTATAAAAAGGAAAAATAAAAAATAAAAATTAGTAAATTTAATTGCTTATTTATCAACATATTGGAGTTGGAATAATCAGATATTAAATTCTCTTAATTAATGTTTTGTAGGAATAAAAAAATAGATATCGAGAGAATTAATTTTTAAATAAATTTCATAGTGTTTAAATCAGATTAATTAGGTATATCAGGTATCGAATGATCTTTGCTTATATGGTATGTTGGACTGGTGAGGGTATTATGGTGGACCTTTGTACATGGGATAGGTTTTGTTTGTGAATTAGCGGATTTCGCATCTTATACTTTGGTTGCAATTATATTTAATCGACAAAGATATCAATTCTCATGATTATCATCTAACCCCATCATCATTATCATCTAACCATTGTGCCCGATACCCTTTTTGAGTCATTCTATATTCATTTGTGGGACCAAAACTAGTGCAGATTGCACTTTGTATAATGTTTCTTAATTTTTGTGATCTAAGTAGTAATTGTGATTAAATGCTAATCCTTCACTCACATTTATATCCAAAATGGAACCCTTTATGATTACATCTGAACAGGTGCTAAAAAAAATAAATAAATAAAGAGTTTTGCCTCCCCCATTTGCTATTTGTTCAAATAATCTGACAACAAATATGTTTTCCTTTTCTCACTGATATTCAAAATTATATTTCAACTAATACGACTCAAACTGTTATTAAACCATCTTTAAAAGAGAACTTTTTCAACATAATTCTTTCTGTTCTACCATTTGAACCCAAGTCTTTATGCAGATAGTGACAATTGAGTTAGAATCCCATTCATCTTTCCTGGATTTTCACAGGTCTCAAAAATAGTAACCGGAGGGTCAATTTTTTCACCTATAAACTATGGCAGGTCAGGGTTATTTTATATGATGGCAACAATGAGGAGTGCTTATTTTCCTCTGACATACATGGCCCCAACTCTATTACAGCATTTTCAAGTTTATGCTTTACCGTCAAGTAGGGGCATCCAATTACCCGGATTACACTCCAACCAGTCCTGATAATTTCTATGCACGTTTCTTTTTCTGGCATTTGCAATCTGCCTAGCCAGAATGAAGTCATTTTGATTCTACTAAGTGCGTGAGCAAGATGAAAGAACCCTCCTATATATCAAATTGGGATGCCAATAGAAATTGACCTCCTGCTATTGGTATTGAGGATAGATACACAGTTGGGTAAACAATCCATATTTTTATACCTTAAAAGCTCCAAAAAATTATTGAATATACCATAGATACATTCCCATTAAACTTATTTACTGTACATGATACAAACAAAAAATAAATCTCACTGCATTACATGCTAGCGGCAATAGAAGGAAGCTCTGTTTCTACCTCAGCTTCTCCTTCTGATGACCCCATCAAAGTCTGCACGAACAGCAACAAAGAGGTGGCATCAAGAAACATTATATAGCATCTGTCAGTAAAAGAAATAGATTGAAATGTGAGCATGGAAGAGTAGTACATACATCTGAATCCTTTAGTTTATCTTGTGAAAGATAGCGTTCTAACGCACCCTTTCCATACAGAATTTTAGCTCCACAACCACGACCCTTGGATCCAAAGGCATCCTCATCAACTACAACTGCGTCAATTATATCATCTCCTGTCCTCACATCTGGAATCTGCATAAGTTTTTAAAGTAAAATCACAGATCCAAAATAGGATAATAAATCACGAAATAAAATATGATCAAGAAGTTGCACAGACAAAATATTATCCACAAAGATTAGGAGGATGAATTCACCCTCGGCGATATGTTTCGCATGGGGTTCCATCAAGACAAAACCAGTAAATACATGATTTGGGACCCCTAGTGACAAGAAATATGTGGATCCTCTAGATCACATCAAGATCCTAACTTTGCTGATGTTTAGAGCAGATATACACACAGCAGGAGTCAATCTCAAATAAAGACTACACATTCCCTCATTCCAGTACACAACCATTTATGACCTCAAATTGTTTAGTGAGGTGAAATCAATCAAAGTAGTCCATTTTTATTTCTGCCATCAGTTCAGGCAATCTAGTAGCCATTTGGTAAATCCTAGCTTCATTCTTTCATTTTCTTTTCACTTTTGAGGGTCAAATGTGAGGGTAAACCATGCAAACGTTCTATATAGCTTACCACGAACAACATTTTGGGAGCATGACCAAAGAATAAATTATGATCCTCACTAGGAAATCCTAGGACTAAATGCCTCAGGCTCATACTTCACTGGTTCATGCCCTGATGACTTTTTTAATCTTCTTCTTATTTACTCATCACTAGTCATCTACAGCAAGGATGGATAAAAAGAATGTATAAGAATTCATAAAAGGGGGCGGATTTCACCTACCTCAAACATTGCATCCATCAATATATTCTCCAGAATGGATCGCAAGCCCCTTGCCCCAGTATTTTTTGATATTGCTTTTCTTGAAATTAATCTCAATGCATTTTCAGTAAAATGTAACTTAACCTGAAAGGAGGATGCTTAGACCAATTAGCTATGCTTCATGTCAAATTAAATGAACTGGCATTACAATAATAGATGAGATAGCAACTTAAGCATAAGATACAAGATAGTACCCTGCAGAGTTTATAAGAAGAAAGATGGCTAAGACTCACCCCATTCATTTGGAATAACTTCTTGTACTGCTTCCCTAAAGCATTTTTTGGCTCTGTCAAGACCTAACAGACAGATCAAAATCACTGGTCAGAGATAGATGCCAAGCTCCAGCGACAATGACATGCAGTTAACCAGGTGAAAGTGTCCACTACTGGCACAAAAGTTGGCATTTATTGTGAAAATAATGAAGTGTCCTAATGGATAAAGCAACATCACATCACATATAATATCAATTAATAAAATTACTTCCCACGGCAACAAGGGGAGAGGAGCACTCAATGTGAGTTAACGTCTCCCAAAGCTTCCAAGTGAAACATTTTTTTAAAAGAGAATTAGAGATCTACTTCAGAATGACATTATGCAGACAAGTAGTTCTTCAGATAATAATATATTACCTCAACAAGTTGATTCTCAGTAAGAGCCAACAAACTAACAAGGATGGGAAATCTGCCAACAAATTCTGGAATCAAACCATATGAAATAAGATCACCACTCTCAACCTGCAAAGAGGACATAGAAGTGGGTGACACATACTCCTCTTAGGTGTTAAGCTTGCATGTATTTAATTCTCAACCAAAGTCCCTCGTAAAGTAAGTGTTAAGCTTTCATGTATTTAATTGCACTTTTCCCTTAAGACCCTTCACCACTCTGGCTGTCAAACTTGGTCACATGCTCCTCTCTGATTGATAATTATGTAGAATTACTATTCTTAAAATAAAATGAAAGGTGGTATAAGCCACTAGGACAAGCCAAACATGAGCTAAATGAAATAATTCAAGTACAGGGAGGCAACTTTGCTTTGTCTAAACCACAAAAGTTTAAGGAAATCTTAGTCTTGTGTGATTACTAAAACCTCGGTCTTTTAGTAGGGACACTATCCACAGATGCCTCCAGAAATGAACCATGTCCATTTTAGACACATTCTTAGACATAGTACTCATTTGATAATTCGAAGGCAGGCATGCATTAGCTACAAGCTCCAGCACACCCCTTTCCACTGGCAGCAAATAATTGCACAGCAGACAGGAAAACTCCAAATCCCGGCCATTTTAAATAAAAAATAGATATTCCTACTCAAAATATCCAATCATGTAGTTGGATATTGAGTGCACTCACAGTCTCTAATAAGGATGATGCCACAGATGCATTTGTAAGACCACCAGCCCTCATGTTTGCACGTACAGGTGCACCAAAGCCGATTGAAGAATCTTGGCGCCTAGCATTGATGCAAAACACATCCAGTTGCAAAAGCACTTCTAGACATTATACAAATAAAAGGATCCATTTCAAATCGGGATGAATTAGAGAGTAACCTTTCTGAGATAGTTTTCTCCAAGTCAATAAATGCACCGCCACATATGAAGAGAATATCTTTGGTGTCGATCTGTCCAGGCAAAAGCAACAAAAACAATCAGGTAGAGGGGGGCAAGGATAATTGGATCCACCCAAACAGGAGGGCACTGGAAGCATTAAAAGTTTTTAGATGAATTAATGACTTCTCAATGTCTTTTCTTTTCAAAATTGGTGAAAAGTTAAAAGTCAAAAGCTATCATGTCCCTCTTTTCGTTCTCTTTTCTTGGAAACGTTATACTGTACATCTTTTTACACAAATTTATACTCCACACAATCAGTTTTAGTCCATCTTATTCTGAAAACTTGTACTAAATGTGTACCAATACCTGAATATTATCACCTCGAGGGTGCTTCCGAGCTCCTTTCTCTGGGACATTGACAACCTGTATTGCAAATTATTTAAATGTCATAGGATTAATTATTTTGGTTTTTCTGCAAAATGATTCTAAACCAATTTTGACAAATTGAAACTATTAATTCTAAATTGGAATGACAAGCCAATCAGTAATTATAGACACCAAGATCTGTGAATATGGAAATTAGAAGGTAAACTTGGAAGTTGAATAATATAAATGCTATTGCCAATGCTTAAAAGTCCTCACTTTTTTTTTTGGTGGGGGGGGGGGGGGTCTTGTGGCCCAGAATACACGTATTCTCATTTCTAAGTCATTTGAAACACCCCTTCGAAGCCAAACAAACAAGTGGAAACAAATTAAAACTACTCAGGAAGGTGGCGGGTAAATTCTACAGTCAACTAAACTTCAATAACTCAAAAAGGGGTATCCAAGCATTAGACAAACGAATATGATCTGGACATATTATATAACATCCAAAAAACACACACACACACACACACGCACATACAGAGAGTATCATAATTTTTTGAGTCTAAAGATCCAAATCTTATCTGAGTCCATCCATCATGAAGTCAATGCATAAGGCAATCATTAATAATTAACTCATCCTTCACAGATATGTGAAAGGACAACAATCACTAATATCCAAGAATTACTTTAATCTAAATGGACTTACTGTTCCTTCAAGCATTTTTAGCAGTGCCTGTTGGACCCCCTCTCCTGACACATCTCTACTAATATTAAGGCTCTCCGCCTGCAGTTGGAGGGAAAACAATCAAGAATTGTGCCTTATAAAGTTAAACGTAGATAAGTGTAGCGCTTGTGGCGTGTGTATGTGTGACACACACTCACAGCTAGTAAACTTCAAAAATTTCAAATATGATAAAATAGTAAGCCAACCTTTTTGGTGATCTTGTCAACTTCATCAATATAAACAATACCCTGCTGGGCAGCTGCTACATTATAGTCAGCAACCTGATGTCAAAATTTAACACAAATCTCCAGTTAAAGATGTGTATTTGTATTACATAGGCCAGTGGAAAAATTAGATTTTTAATAGCTACACGCAAAAGTCGTCCTCATAGGTTCATTACAAACATCTAAAACTCAATAGTAACAAAACACATCGAAGTTCAGAGCAGCTCAGATTGTGGAACAAGCAAAGAATTTTCCGTTGCAACACTCAGCCTACCCCCGCTCAATGGGCGCAATGACCATATCAATATGACTGCATATCCATTGAAACATTTCTATACATGAGAACAGAAGACAGAAAAGAGGAAAATGCATATCGAAGGCTGAATCAAAGAAAATGGCATTAAAAGCTCAAAATTTCTGAATGGAGAAGGCAAGAAATTAGAAGAAATAGAAATAAAAGAACTAATATAAAATATCCACAATTTCAAATGGCCCCATGCAAAAAGTTAGGCTCAGAAGACCATCAGTAGACAATATCTGTAAAGTTGGGAAAGCATCTTGCTTGCTATTGTTACAGATGACCGAGGTCATCAGCTGTATTCGAAACAACTATAAAATATTCTGGCCAAAATATGTGTATAAATATAAATGGTTTAAGTTCCACCCCTAACAGTTGAGTGAAAATTTCACAAGCTGCAATTACTAAGCAGCCACAACCAAACAAGAATCTTTTATCCAATATATCAGCGTGTAAGCAAAACATCAAACAGCAATGCTTTATGGCTCATTTTAACTTTAGAAATAAATCCTACTTGGCAATGAACACAATCATAATGGAAAAAACTTATCCAGATTCTTGGTATGGTTATCCAATAAATAGTTTGCACATATACAATTGAAGATGGAAACAATATGAAGTGGGAACTACTGGTTACAAAATTCTTAAAAAGACTATCTAAGAAGAAAGGAATGAAGGAAAAATACCGTAAGGAGCTTGTATAGAATGGACTCCACATCTTCCCCAACATAACCTGCCTGCACAAGAAATTATTTCTTCATGACCACATCAAATTGATGCTTAACCAATTCAAGCATAAGCAACAATCAAACATTAGAGAGTGTATGCACTGCATTCACTAAATTCCCATGCATACATTGCTTTAACCATCAAGACATAACTATCTTAGTCCCGATGTATAAAATTAAAGAAGTATTACATTCGTGCTATAAAATTTAGGCAGCCTAACACCTACCCATTCTGTTTAACAGTGGCCAAAGCATTATGCATCATCTCTCGCAACACAACATGTCTATAAATACTAAACCACCGCAGGCTCAAAGTGGAGTGAACCTCGTGCACTATGATGCCCCCATACATATATAGAGAATCAAATATGCGCACCTCATGTGGTCCTTTTGTTGAGACTCATAAGCTAGATGTTAGAAGGTTCAAATCATGCCGAAATTTTATCTATATATTTCAAGTTGAAACTTTTCTTAAAGATTTTATTTGTCACGACCCCAAAGACTAAAATCCAACGTAGCTAGGCCCAATTTAAAACACCAATCAACCTAAAAAAAAATCCTAAAAGACTATTCAAGTCATTATTATTTAAAAGCATGTTATGAAACATTATTATTTAAAAGCATGTTATGAAAAAACAAGTGTCCTCAGGAGTTTTCAGCAAAGACTAGCACAAGAGATAAAAATCACAAGAGAGAGGCCATTCATTTAATAAGTTACCAACTTGCCTGCGTAAGTGTTGTTGCATCTGCTATAACAAAGGGAACATTCACGCATCGAGCCAAGGTTTTGGCAAGTAAGGTTTTCCCTGTCCTTGAAAAAACAACAAAAAAGCACAAATGGCAAAAAGAAAATAAATGTACCTTATGATTGAACATGAAAGCAATACCCAACAGAAAAACAATGGAAATGACCTTGTCACGGGTAACAAGAAAAGCAACAATTACATGTGAAGACTACATCTCCTCTATTTCAAAAAAAAGAAAGAAAGAAAGAAAATGTTGCATTGTTGGAGATGAAGTTTTTAGACCAAGCAAGTTAAAGATAGATGAAAGATTACAATCTCAAAGAATCTCATAAGAGTTGATATTTATCATAATATCTTTTTACATTGAGATATTAAGAACATATAAGTAAGCCGAAGTAAATAAAACTTGGATTACCTGAACCAGTTGGTCCCATCAAGAGAACATTGCTTTTTTCAAGTTCCACCAAATCATCATCAGTGGCATCTACTTTGTTGTTACTTGAATCTCCCACAGGCCTGACTTTCCAAGTTGCAGCAGAAGGAAGTTAAAAGGAGGATATGACACTAAAGAAGAGGCATAGAATTAGTTGGGTAAACCTAGAGTTACACATGCAGGCATGCAGAAATTGTAGCAGTCCATAAATATGAGATGACCATGAGGTCTCATGGTGACCATGATGGTGGGATGCATGAATCTAATCCAACTAAGCCCTTTCAGTCAAATGGAGAAGTGATGCTCTCGTTGGAGGATGATCACTTGGATGATATTGTGCCCAGGAAGCAGAATGTTAGTGTTGTCAGAAAATACAGGGTTATTCATAGTGAAGGTAAGAAAACAAAATCTTTCATACCTTGAGCTTATTGAAACTTCTTAAATATACCCACCCATCAATAGGATTCTAATAGAAGACTTTGACAATGCAAACACATCAAGAACAACCATGTAACAAAATGCACAAGGGGCTTATAAGATCATTGCTGGGGCCACCCTTGGCCCCCATAAAAGCCACCAGATTGGACTAACAAGATCCATAGACCACAATGTGCACATATAAATACGTTAGACACCAGTTTTACCCAAAAGCCAACTTATAAGATGTTGGGCAAATTTTACATATATGCACAATGTTTTTTCAATTTCTATCCAATGTGAGATCTACCACTCACGCATGAATACTAATAATTTAGAAGCACAAATACTGATAGAATCATGGTTGGTGATTTCATCACACTTATACTCTAATTCCAGATACAATGATACAGGTGCATGACAATTGTTTAGGAAATACAATAACAGAGCAGGAAGCCGCGGCATCATACTAACCGCTTTTGTAGGCATTCATGGTATATCCTCTTATAGTGATTGTAAACTGCTACAGAGAGCACCTGTATTCAGTATACATCGGTGGTAAGGCAACATATCTCTAGAACAACATCACTTGTTATAAAATCTAACAATGACTTTCCAAGGTTTTCTGCCCCAAGCACAGTGAGCATCAAATTACAGTTTCAATAAGTTGCAATTCAACTCTCACAAATAAAGCCTCACAGTGTATGAATAACTAAGAGTATGACTAAGGTGGCTAACATGAAGTCTTGAGCGTCTTAGGCATAATACTCCTTTATGCATGTCCTTGTAAAGACTCAAGTCGAGACCAGGACCTAAAGTTTTTCCTTCTTTTTTCCCTGCAATAACGGCATTAAATGCCAATACCAATCACGTGAGGCAAATGGAAAATGACGTATATTCTAAGGGTCAGATATACAAAATTGTCCCAGGTCAGCCCCTTCGTTTATACCCCAATTCGCCAAAATTTGCTACCCAACTAATGTGTGGCTGAAATCTGAACTGCACATCATGATTCATGTAATCTTGAGCTCATTAACTAACCATCATCAATTAAACAAAACATGCATTTCCTAGAGAAAAATTAAAGTCATATCCGACAAAAAATGCAAAATTCAATCCAAAAACACAAAAAGGAAAATATAAGTACCCAAAACCAACAATAATATGAAGCCGCCAAATCCCAAAAGACTACCTTCTTAGCTTTGTCCTGTCCAATAACATACTTATCAAGCTCTTCACGGAGTTCTTTAGGAGTCGGAAAATTTCGACCCAAATTAGACCCTCCCCAACACCCATCATTGGAATTTGACCCAAACCCACCTCCAGACCGCACAGAAGCTCCATCTACACCACCTCCTCTAACCAAATTCACGCCATTACCGCCAGACCGCACCGCAATCACATCCCCTGGAGGCTGCCAAACCTCAGGAGGATCACCATAGGAGTTCCATATTACACTAGTCACACTATCAGACCTCAGTTTCTTGCTTTTACTATGGTTCTTAAGAAAACTGGGGCAGAGACGTCTTTTTTCCCAAAATCCAGTTCCCAAATCGACGAATTCTCCTCTAAGAGAAAAGGGTTTGAAGGAAGTGAAGTAGTGAGAGGTAGGGGTGAAGAAATCGTCGAATTTGGTAGTGTTATATGGAAAATGAGAAGATGGGGTTCGACCCACGTGGATTTGGTTGAGGACAAAACAACTGAATTTGGATGTTGCTTCTTTTGAGGGTTTTGTTCTTAGGGCCGCAGCAGCCATTGATTTAAAGAGGGAGACAGACACAGGAAGATAGAGAGGATTGAGAAATTTAAGGAAAGGATTAATGAGTTTTTAAGGTTTCGAGAGAATCATGAGCGGTTCGAAGGTTTGAGAGACTAGGAAGTGTGGGGAGAGGGAGAGAGAAAGAGAGCGAGAGATGATCTCAGCGATATACAGAGAAGAATATCCAACGGGAGGAGAGACGAGGCAAGGAGAAGAAACGGCGTCGTTTTATTGTGTAGATTGTCATGGAGTGGAATAGAAAAAGATCACAAAATATCCGGTTAGAGCGTAGCTTCAACGGCGTGTCTAAAAAAGATTATATGAGAAAATTAATTATTCTCTTTCGTTTCAAAATTTTATATAAAAAAAAAATTAAAATAATTTTTAATATAAAAAATTTTCTTTTTAAAAATAAAGAAAAAATAAGAAAAAAAAAATCTCATAAATAAATTTATCTTTTTAAATTGAAAGTAAAGTTTTTTTAATAAAATTAAAAAAAAAAAAAAACTCTGAGAGAATTTTCCCCCATTTCCTTTTCTCCCTTAATTAATCTTTTATTTTCCTCCAAAGGTACGCTCTTTTAATGATTTTCTTTTTCCTCACTAATTTCGAACCGGCATGTGCGTTGCATTGTAAAATGCAAAAGTTCAATAAAATAAATAAAATTAAAAATAATTTAATAAGAACAATAAAATGTGAAAGTGTAACACTTTTATATATACTAAAACGTATCCAAATATATAAAATTTAAGTGTAATAATTACTATCAATATATAATCTAATCCACCAGTTAAAAAAAAAGGTTACACTTTTACATTTATTAATGGTAATATTTATAAATTATACTAATATTTTTGTAGAAATAGATTAATAAGGTAAGAAATAATTATAAATCAGATCAAAATATTTTACAACAATAAAATTCTTATAATAATGATCAGATGGTATTGATGCGCTAGTATCCCGGTTTGCCCCTTCTCTATAAAGAAGGGGAAAGCAAAAGCATCTTTAATGGTATCCATTTTATATCAATTTTTTGTGGGCCTAGGAGGAGATTAAATTCTTTTAATGAAATTCTCGAGTTCAGTTTTCGAAAAAAAAAAATTAGGTGTTAAGATAATCAGTTCTTAAATTAAACTTCCTAATCGTTTAAAATTGATTAATCAGATTTCTTGATACCAACAATAAAGCAAAAAAAAATAATAATAATATGCATTTTTATATGAGGAACATGAATTGCCCTAATCTCTTTCGGTGCCCTTCTCTTATATTAAATTTATTAGTTACTATTATTTTCTTTCAAAATTTAAATAAAATTAATATTGTAATTTAAATCTTTTGCAAATGAAAAAAAAAAACTCTTAATATAAAATAGAAATAAATCTTATTAAATTTGTTATGAAAAAACTCAATAAAATTTTTTACCAATTTAAGGAGGTGAAAGCCATAAGATTTACGATGTTTTTTTTTAAAAAAAAAAAGCTAGATCTGTATTTTGTTTATTTTTTGATCCTTCTTTGTGTGTGCTTGGATAAAACTAAATAAGGTGTAAAGTCTTTAGTTTTTCCTTAACAATTTTTTTTTTTAAAAAAAAGAATGTCTTAATTTATTTATTTATAAAAACATTTGAGCAAATTTGTAAGATTTGAACGTAAAAATCACTTAGTGTCATGAACAATGTTAATACACAATACATAACTCACATCATGATTAAAACCTCTTGAATTCAGCAGTATTGAAGATTTATCTTTTGATCTCAAATCTCAGAATTCCAACTCCTATTTCTCCTCTCCGAAATGATGTCATAATTTGTTAAAAAATATATATATGTGTGTGTGTGTATGTGTGTAATAATTAGGTTATGAATTGTTTGGTTTAATTGGTGCAAGTGTTACTCATGGATGTGAAGGTTGGGAGAGGCATGAATGGTTTCGTTGTTGTCTTATATTGCATAAGTATTATTCATTTCTGAATCTATTTCTTATTAATTCTTTTCTACCATAGATCTGATGTATCTTGATAGAAAAATAAAGGGTTAAAGAAAAGGCATTGAAAGGGGCAGACAATCCTCGCTCTTGCATGAATGATAGAACAGAAATTACATAATTTTTTGGCCAAGGCCAGGCTGTTTTACAAATGGTGCAAACTGCGACCAAAAGATGAGTAGCCATTCGATTGTCTCTGAAAGAAGAGGAAAAAAATTTAAAATTAAAATCTAAAATCCTTTTCTTTTCCTATACAGACCTAAAATTCATTTCTTTTTCATATCGTGGTATTGAAATGTCATTAGAAACAACCATGGATTGAGAATTTTAATAATAATAACTCAACAATCATGGGGATTGTTTGTAAGGCATGTGAAAAAGGGAAGACATGGTGTTTGGATTAACTTTTGAGTAACTTGACCACCCTGACTCGGTATCACAATGAAAACCTGATTAGTCTCCAAAATCATGAGAAATAAAACGTCTCCACAAGCTGATCAACCAATAACTTCTGCGCGATAAGATGGTGCATGTGTTCAGAAGAATTGAAAATTTTCTCCTACTTGATCAAAAGTTGAAATTGAAGCCTCAATCAGAAGACCAAATGTTGAATGCATTTTCAACATGGTCTTTCTTGCATATTACCAAGGTAAACAAAAACAAACAAGCTCCAAAAACATACAAGCTAACTTGCATTTTGGACTATATGTTCTCACTGAGAGCATAATTGGACAACAGTTCTACAAAGCCAGACAACTACCATTTGGGAATCCTATTTGGAAACAGCGCATAGCAAGCAAACTGTTCAGTGCAGACCTGAATGGTTTGAGAGTCACAATGTTATCATGAGCAGCATAATTTGCGGCCAACTATGAGAGTCGAGGCATCCAATTTATGGTACTTTGGTACAACGGTCTGCTCCATCCCTGACTGACTCTTTTGACCTGAAAAAAGTAACTACAAATCGCCCCTAGAGAAAAACACCAAGCAACGAAGCCAAAATGGAAGAAATAAAGGAAACTAGACATTAAATTCAGAGACCATCAAGAAAATATTGCAAGCAGGTTGCATTCAACAGAAAATCACAATGGAGTAGAAGCAGGAGATTGCACAGCAAGACCAAGAAAAGTCTTACTCAAGTTCACATTTCAGGTTTCTGGCTTCATTCACGGCGCTACTCACAGCATAGAGTGCCAGCTTCTTCACCTATAAAAACATAACATTACAGCAGCAAGGAAGGTTTCAGTGCAACACAGTTATTTAATGTCCTCACTAATAATCAAACAATTAATTTATCAATAACCTCCTTGCTAAGAATTATATATTGCAATCACAGGCATGTCCTTGACTTAGACTCTTGTTTTACTAATATTCCCCACCTAATATCTATAGGATTGGAATGTACACAATTGTTCATGAAGTCACTCATTCTACAGCAAAGAAGAAAATACACCAAGGAAAGTGCCATAGGAGCATAAAAAAGATTAAAACACAACATGTCATAAAACTTCATTTTGGATTAAAACAAAAACCTAAAACGGTGAAAGACTTACCCTAACAAAATGGAAGGTGCTGTCAATGGTTGCAGTTACTTACAAGGACAAACCATTCCACTGGCAATTATATGAGCACATTTGTCAAAAGAAAGTATTTTATACCTCCAATTTATCTTCCTTAGCTCTATGGGTCTTTGGAAGCACTCGGAACTCTTCGGTCAACCGAATACATTCTTCAATATTGTCAGGGGACACGAAGTCAAGTGCAACTTTGATACAGGACTGTAAATTACAAATAAGATGGGAAACAAATTCAGATGAGTGAAAACACCAGTTGCCTAAAAGAAAAGAGTATTTTAAGTTTGCAATTTCTCTAATAAATGTTTTATTCTGAAAAGGAACAAATCATATAAGACTTACATGACTGAGAATTTGTTCTATGCAACATGTACCAATCTGCTTTCAGTATGGCAGACTGTGAAGTCTGACACATGATTCAAGACTTTCTAACAATATCTTGGCACCCTTACCAAGTCATCCATTCTTCCTCTGTCAAAACTTGTCTTTATTCATTGTGGTTCAAGCTTACATTATTCATAGTTTAAATAAAATAAATAAATAAAATGTGCAGCTTTTGTGCAGCTCTTACATTAATGAGCAAAAGGTATGTAGTTGGATCCTAGAATTCCTATTGCTCACTTTCTCCCTCTCCAACTCTTCTTTTCCCCTTTGGTTAAGATAATATATTTTCACGCTTTAATCTGTTTAAGCTTATCATTTTCTATTTCAGAAAACTTTATTGTGGCTTTTAAGGGGCTCATACTCCTTGGTAAGAGCATGCTAGGATCTTGCCCTAGAGAACCATGGAGATCAATGCATAGGTCTAGAGGCCAAATGCCCACCTATTAAGCTACAAGTCCCCATCAGATTTCATCTTGAATGATCCAAAAAACAAGAACTAAGCTTATATCATGCTGCATCCAAGGGAATATTGTACTCATGTAGATAAGTGGGAAGAGAGAGCTCCTAATGGATACGCACCCAGAAATCAGAAAAACTGAATCTTCAATCTCCCACATTACAGTCTAACTTTGAGTCTGGGGCATATGTATAAAATATCTTCTTAGACCAACAACTCTGGGGGCATAGGCATGAAACGTCATCTGAGACAAGTGGTGACATAATCCCCCCAACAGTGGACAAAGTCTTAGCACCCTTTTCAATATGCATCTACTAGGTGATGGAATACACCCAGCAAACTCCAGAATTGCAAGAATTATCACCATACAGAAACTATCATATTTTCCAGAGGCTAAGTGTGCCAAAAAAAAAATTATGAAACATTTCTAGGGCCTTCATCTCTTTGGCATCTAAACCCTGAACAGCAAGGACAATCTTTTATTGCATCTGAATATAATGACATTTGCATAGGTGGCCACCATAATTTCTTGCAAATAAGAGGATGTGACAGTTCCAAACTAATGGAGAAAACAAACCAGAATAAAATCAAAAACCAAAGATTAGTGCCAATTTTTGCCACGCCCCCAGCTATATATTTATATTTTTATATTCATATGACCACAAAAATAGTGTTGGAATGAATTGAAGGTTCCACTTAAAAGATGCAAAAGCTTTGCTTTTGTTTCATTTTTGAAGTGTACAAAGTAATCAATTATTAATAACTCAACTTCGCCCAAACAAAATGATATATATAAATATATATATATATATATCTATTACCCTGCTTCCAGCTAAGATGGGATCATGCTGGACTTAAAAACATTTAAGTCCTTTGGATACATAGGCTAGGGGTATCATCAGGAACTTTAAAAAGACAACATAAGCTACATTTAATTTTCCACAAAACCAAAAGACAAGAAGCACCAAATAGGAACACCAAAACCAATTCAGCCTCATTTTGTAAACTTAAAACGCAAAAAACAGTTTATGTAAGCAAAGACAGGATGCTGGAGATATTCCACCTTTGTGCAGTCAAGATTTAAAAGTACCGACTATAGTGGTTTTACCTACAGAAAACCTCACCTGCCTGTTTCTCACTTGATGAGGGCAACCAGCAGGAATAAAAACAGCCTCACCGAGGTGTTGCTCAAATGTCCACGGTTCAACATCTGAAAAATATCAATATATGAACTAGTGACATGTACAGATTCCGAGAAGACAAGTTCAAGCATGGTCAGATGAGCTAGTTCTTACTGAATTCCTCCTTCAACTGCTGTTTATGCTTCTCATCCAGATATAATGTCTGATCATGAATGGGATGGATAACCTGAAGCAAGAGAAGTAAATCAATTTTGAAACTTCTAAAACTAATATCTTGGCAGTTGACAGGTAACTATACGCACAGAATTCACGGGAAGATTGTTGATGTGGCGGAATTCTCTCCAATGTTTCCTCAAGTATTCAGTTAATTTTGGTACATCCTGCCTACGGAAGATATCCCACACAGCACCTCCATATGTAGATTTTGAACTACTGCTATTTTTGGTGGGAACTTTATTTGCATCTTCTCCCAATTTTGATGACTCCTTGAAAGTGTTCTCATTTGTGGGCTTTCCAGGTACCCTAGAGAGCAAACAATCTTGATAACACGGATCTCCAATTAAATCAGCATGAGCTCCATTAGCAGAACAAACAGCTTCAGCAGCAGGGTAGTTGTGCTGACCACTGGACTCATAAGGATTTAGGTTGTCAAATTCCAGATCATCATTTCTGCTAGTTCGTGAATAATCCTCCTGCAACATTTCAAACTCTTTAGTGGCAGGAAAGTTTAGATCTGAATCTTTCTTCTCAGGTAAGAATACATTCTTCTCAGCAACAATCCTATCCAATGGCAAAAAACTTTTTGCAATAACATCCTCAGCAATACGATGACTAGTTTCTGCCTCCATTTCTGGATTCACAGGCTCTTGTTCATCAACTTTGTCATCTCCTGAGAAAATCAATGGTTCCTTAACATTAAAAACCTCGTCCACTGATGTTGCACCAGAAGGTTGATCACATTCTTGATTTATTTCGTCTATTTTAGCTTCTCTAACACCATTACCATGTTGAGAATTGTCACAAACTTCTCTCAAATCAGTGCAATTTGTGATTGCATCAAAACCATCTGTATAGGATGTGTTCATCTTAGCGACATCTACACAAATGCTGTGCAAATATTTGCTGGACTTGCATTGCTCTTTCTTTGACTCTAAATTTGCGCAATCATCCAGAATTGACAAATTCCCATCTTGTTCCTCATCCACCTTTCCTCCTTTCACATTTACCAGTTGAATTAAGACATCTTTGCTCTCAAGGGAATTCCTACTTACTCTATCAACCAAATCCAAGGTCTCACGTTTGCGAGACCTCTTCCGTTTTCTTTGGTGATATTGTCTTCGAGAAAGCTCATTCAAATCATCAGTTTTGTGTTTCATCTGTAACATCCTTACAATTTTGCGCTGCCATGGAGGAATCTCAACCTGGGCATTATGTGTCAGAATGTTCACCTGAACACACAAAAAGAACAGAGTTAGAGCAGCATCAAAGTAACTTGAATTCAGAATTCACACAATGTGAGCAGCTTAAGTTACAATTGCAAAGAGCACAAGGTGATATGGAAATATTGTATTTAAAAAAATAAAATAAAAGGTATTTTAATTGAACTGACAAATTCTGCATTGTTCACAGCCCCAATTAATACTTGAAAAAGGGAACTCAAGCATCATATCTCCTATTTGAATCCCTAAAGCACCAATGGCAGATCTATGTGTGAGGTTCCAAATGCAGTGCCACCACTCAAATTTTTTAAATTTTTTGTATCTCTGTGAATCTTACAGTTGCCCCTTTTTATTTTCTTCTGTTGTCCCAACCAAATTTAGTAAAATGCAGATTCTTTTGCAATGTCAAATTATATATTACTTGGCAAGTTTTAAGCACAATCATTCATATCAAAAATTACAATGAGAGGCTTCACCTTGTCAAAGATAATGAAATTACTACTAATGATCTACTACTTGATCTGGCAATGGTCGGACCTTGCTAATTTTTCAATGATTGGTATTTGATTGAATGTTGTAAGATGCCGGCCAACAAATACACAAAACAAATTCTTGAAGAAAGTGTTGAATGCAAACAAGAATGTACACAAACGTACTGAATCTGACACATACTGCATCAGAAATGTCGCAATGCAATTTCGTCACTGAATCACCACTGCCAAGTTCTTCTGATGATCCATAAGCAATATATGTTTTAGGCCCCAAATCCGCCTTCGCAGCACCATCAGGCAGCTTTGTTGCAAGATTCAAAATACCCGAATTAGGATGTGTATAATCACTAAAGGGAAGCATAGCAATAAATTCAGCACCATGCCTTGGCAAACACTTCTCAAATGAGTTCGTTGGAGGCCAATCCTTCAACTTCAACATCTCAGGCCACCCACTCCTATGTCTGCGTCCCTCCAGATAACCCTTAAAAAACTGATGAATACTAATCTCAACCTATGACACCAATAAACAAAAATACACATAAGTCTCATGCCAACACACAATTCTAAGATGTATTTTAAAATCAGGATAGAGGCAAATAATTCCAAAACAATAATCCCCCATGTACAAACAGGAGGCAGATTATTCGCAGCTTTGGTACATGTTCAACCATTCTGATGGTAATGGTTTGCATATCGACTTAACTTGCAACCAACATACTTTGATTTTCCCCATTGATGAGTTTTTCTTTTTTTTTTTTCTTTGGGGGGGGGGGGATGTTCATATTAGGTAAAGTAGTTAACCAGAGTGTCTTTTTCCTTTTTTTTTAAGAGAAGCAATTGATGGAAAAAAAGAACTTCTATTCCTCAATATCAAATCATATGTAAAATTTAGTAAGCAAAAGTCTATAGATGTGCACAGTAAGGAATCAATCACCAAGGAACTTTGTTTCTTCATGACTAGGATATAAAAAGGTCGGACCACTGGCAAATGTGCCGAGCATTGCAAGAGGGGAGAACTATCCTACACTAAAGAACAGGGACAGAAGGTGTACCTCACACCAATCCAAGCAATCAATGGCCTTAACAGTAAGGGTTGTCTCCTCTTTTAATCTTCTGCTGGCACCTACGAATGCCCTCCACATGACCATTGGCTCCCAACTAAGACCAGATGATGTCTCAAGTACATTTCTAACAACAACAGGTTCACCCCTCATCCAATGCATCTGAAAATGATTGAACTCCTCATCACCTATACAAAAGGCACTTGGGCAATACAGAAAATTATCCATATCATTATCCCTCAAAGCTGCCCGCCTGACTTCAGAGTCTCCATCTCTTGCTAATTTGGGTTTGAGGCACAAAGCACATCTTTGAGTAAAATCAGCATCTGGCAATTCACAAGATCTAGTGAGTTCCTCAGCCCTCTCTATCAGTTTCTCTATCCAGTTAGCTTCAAATATACGTCTCAGAACAAGAGATACAGATCCACAGCCACCGTGTGCCTTTGGAGGGCAGGATATGCTACCATCTGCATTTGCTTTCCAATCTGGTGAATTACAGGGGTTATCAGCTACATATTCTTTTTCAAGATGAGCTCCTTGGCTTTCCCAACCATATCTTGGTTGAACAATGAGCTGGTCATTGAAACCTGTTTTTGGACAATGTGCTGTTTCAAAAAAATGACTGTCAGCAGTCCTTGCTTCATTCCCACCAGGCTGAACCCCATCTCTTAGTTCCCGACAACAAGTCAGACAAATATCATAAGAACAATCCGGATTTGGACAACTTCTGTGGAAATTGACAATGGATGTGTTGCAATTGTCACTGTCAAATAAAGAAATGTGCATTTTTACAATATTGTGCAACATTATTTTGAGAAATCACAGTTACATTTATATGTTGGCCAAGGTCTGAATAGGAGAAGATGCAAACATAGCAACAGAAAAAGACAAGCAATGAAAATTGAGAAAAGTAGGTTTCCAAGATATTCTTATACAAGCTATTTCAAATCAGAAAGAACACTAGAATTTTTTTTCCCCACAAGATTTCAAGTCCTTAAACAGCATAATATAACATGTTATATGATGTAGTGCAGCCACATCCTAATATGTCCCACTTTTATTTAATGCAATGGAAAATTTGCATTGACAAAAGGCATTGTTAAATTGAAGTCCACTCATATCCAAATTCTCACGATGTCAACATGTTATGAGACACTGAGAGGGCCATCTGCATCCCATCAAAGCAACAGACCCATTTGGCTCATATGTCAATTAAAGCCAGGCACAAAATATTCATGGGAAAAAAATTTAGACTAGGTTTTTTGAAATTATAATGTCCACATACTGTAGGAATTCTTGCCAAGAAGCAATGTAATGACCATTTATAACAAGGAAGTTTGATATCTGGTTTTATTTTAAAAACCCTGAAAATATGCTACCCCAGAAACAGAACCAGTTTAGAGTGCCACCTAGATCAGCTAGAGTTTCTTAGCTATCATAACAGGGATGCTGGATCAAATCCTGTTCTCAACAAAGATGAGGGATTTCTGGTTACATGGGAAGAGCTACCCTTGACATGTTCATGGGAAGAGCTACCCTTGACATGTTCACTGGGAAAAAAGATCGGAATATTAATGATAGAAACCAAGCCTTTAAGTTTATTCAAGAATGAAGAAATCAAAGTTTAAACAGCCTGTTGCTTTGATTTGGTGCCAAAATGACTATGGATAACCTTTTTGGGAGCTTGAGTAGAAGTTCTTCCTCTTTTCCCACTTTTTTACACAAAAGGGGCTTGAGTAGAAGTACCGATAATGAGTACTGTTCATGTTGTGGTTTTATATAGAAATTTCCTTTTTTGGTTTTATCTTGGTGTCTAGATAATTAGAAAGCGATTTCAAATTCAATTATTGTTGAAGAGTCAATTCTGAAATTATTTAGGAGTTTGAAACTTTCGTCTTAGTAAAAGTTTCTATTTTCTTAAGTTTAATTGTCTATTTAAACACTTGCAACATTGTTATGCAAAGTTTGAATAAGAATTTCCAACAAAAAAAAAAAAAAAAAAAAAAAAATTGCTTTGAGTTTTTTTAAACCCTAGAAAGTTTGATGTCTTCTAACCCTAGGCGCGATGCCTAAGGATCTAGTAGTGTGGTGCTTATAAACCTATCCTCTTTCTTCTCATCAATTGCAGTTTTTCTTTCAATTCTTAGTTACTGGATTTTCTTTTTATTTCTGCAGAAACACTACACTTCTTCCTAAAAAACAGCTTCTTATCACGTCAGATTTTTTTGTTATAATCCTAATTCATTTTCCCTAAACCTTTGTCCCAAAGTCCTCTAAAGTTGTCCTAAATCCATAGAATTGCAGATAACCTAAGTTAAAATTAGGGAGCTTCAGATGGTACCAATACACTCGATCATCGTCATCAGGAATAAATTTTGCTATGTCAGCCTCCGTCACTTGAACACCTATGAGCCAAAAGAAAATGTCATTAAGTTAAATCCTGTATCCTTTCAACATCATCTAATTTTCCTAATTTATTACCGCATATTCTGGTTTCCACATTGAGTTCAGTGACCTGCTCCTCATGGATACGCCTGAGAAGGGGAAGAGTTTTGCATAACATGTAAAGCAACTTTTTCAATCTAGCATCTGGCTCCAATTCCTTGTGATCAGCCTGTTAAATTCAAACAAACTTATTTTGCATGAAAATGCTTATGCATATCAAAAGTGATAGGAGACTGAAGAGTTGTATATAGCACAAACCTTTCTAGCTAAATTCTCCTGGAGGCAGGCTCTGCAATTGCAATTGCCACAACAAACAGGGCAAGCTTTCTCAATTTCCTCTCTTGTTCTCTCTGGGTACCTATGACGTCCCTTTTGAAATAGTTTAGGAACATTGGCTAAGAACAACTCATGAATTACCAAATTGCATGAAATACAAGTTTAACAAATACTATTTCTATTCAACTGTGGTTAGCACTGGTATTCCTAATGAACTTCAATTTTTTTTTTCCCCAAATCAGTTTTTTTCCAGATTCAAGCAGAAATTGCCTACATCAAGTTATGCGTAGCAAACCAATCATGGCAGGTCTCCTCCTAAAAATTCATGGTCCTATGCCTGTTAGAAATTTGCACAACTGACTTTTACCATTTAATTCACAGTGTGAGCTTTCTAAAGCCAACTTTTGACATACTCTTAGGGAAAATTGCATCTACAATGAATAGCATGCATGTGCAGCAGAAATAAAACAAATAGAAAACAAACAATATTTAACATAGTTCGACCAACGTGCTTATATCCACGATCTTCATCCACTCATTCCATCATTACAAGAAATCGATCAATCTACCTCACATTCGCTCACCATAACCATACCCATAACCCAAACACACCTACACTTGATCTATAAAAGCCCCACAATCATATACTCCATAAACATACCAGAATCTCTTAGTAACACTCTAACCCCGTGGTGGTTATGAATGGCTGACCCTCCCATCCTAACTTGGTAAGCCCCATTAAGCTAGCCTCTCCATGGTGCACTGTCAGCCAAACCCTAACCTTAACACAAGGTTCTTCTTTTTATAGGGGAGAATAATTTGTCTATCAAGTGAGGATATTCTTCTAGAATTCAGTTTCCTAATCAACCTAAAATTGTAATAATTTTCTTTCTATTAAAAAGCTACCTCCTATTTTATGTATTTGGGTTGAACCAAAACATAATACACACATTAACAAGTTTTGCCACCTCAGCCACTTGACATTTCCAAGCAAATAAAATTACTAGACAGTATAGCCAATATGGGTGGTCAGACCAAGTTAATTAAAGTAGTTCCTAAAATCCCATAGTGCCGTTCCTATTGGACACTTCCACACCTGCATTCAACCAAATTTTATGCAGGGTCTGATTCTTAAGAAACCAACTTAATTTGGCACAAAAACAAAGACAAACTACCACCTCAGCCTCTGGAGGCTCGCAAGCTTCCATTACCCAAAAAAATTAAAAAAAAAAAAAAAAAAAACAAAGAAAGAAAGAAAGAAAAGAGCGTGGCTATTATACTCTCCTAGCTTCTCCATACTCCATAATCAACTTTCTGTTCTGAAAACCAGATGCTAATATGAGATCCTAGATCTGTCAGTTTCTCAAAGTTGAACATGCATTAAACTCAAACAAATAAAGGAGAAACGGAGTTGTTGTTACCACTTTGCAAGACAATCATGGCAGTAGCGCTTCCTTTTACACCCTGAACAAATGAGAATGCCACTTTTATCACTTCTTAAGCACTGGTGGCACATTAAACTTTTCTGCTCTTTCTCCCTGATATTGATATCCTAGAGAGAATAAACAACTAGATTATAAAGAGACGATATAAAAAAGCCAAATCAGTGTTAAGGATAACAAACTGATCTAGACCATAATTAATTCATGCATAGAATAAGCATCAAATGGGGAGACTGTGCAGTAAACAAAAGGAGTGCAGCAATGACTGCCCATACCAACCTCAACCCAATTTAAGCAATAGAGAACACGAAATCCACATGCACAAAAGGAGGTGCCAGCAGACATATGAATGCACATGCAGATTTAGCAAACACCAATAGTTATGGTAGAGAGGGTTTTATATTCTGATAAACCTTCTATGACTAGTTCTCAGCCCCTCGGGGGGGGGGGGGGGGGGAAGGAAGAGGGGGAGGGGGGAATTGACATTTTAATTGTTAATACAGAAAAGGATGGGCCTCGCTTGTCTTAATTTTTGAGTTAGTGTGCATATGTATTTGTCTAGAAGTCACATTCAATCAGCAACAGCAATAAATATCAAGTCGGTAAAAACTACAGGAGTAGCTGATTCATTCAACTGCCTACAAAATGAAACCCATGGAGGTTCCCCAACATCATGAACTGCCAATTTATTACTCTTAAGGACTCATGGAAACCATGAGTTCATACCTAAGGAGTATTCCTTCTTTTACATAATTAAATACCAGCTCAAACCTACGAAAACAATTCCATGTGAAGTTATTCATGTTACTGAATTTGTCAATCCAACAGCACTCTCACCCTTTTCCAAGATGTCTGCCTCTCCTATGCCACTAGGTGCATATTGTTAACTAGCCTTCCCAAGGCCTCCACTGAAAATGGAAAGACTCAATTACTGATTCATTGCCATCCATCTGTACACCCAAGACCCCTCCTCTTTTGGGCATATTCATGCACATGCACAGTAAAAGACAAGGGAGGGTTACATTCTGATGTGACATCTATTAAAACACTCTTACTAAAAGATGGACCTGCTCATAAACACAATTATGAATGTGTGGTCAGGGCTTTGTTGTTGAACTTACAGTCCATGGCCTCTATATCTTAGCCTATGACTGTTTATCTTGACAGAAACAACCTTGGATAGCTTACCCAGGATAATATCCTCTAATAGTTCAATTGCCAAGTAACCAAAATCTAGGGAGCTTCTCGCATATCATACCACCTATTACCAGTTCATCACCAACAAAGTAGTCACTCAAACCATGACTTTGCATCAAGAAAACTTTCCTACGTTTTGCTTATTAAATACCAACTTATCAAAATAAGAATAATTTTAGGTGAACTCACAGGTGTTTCTGAATTTATGGATCCATTTTCCAAAGGATGTTGCCCCTGTTCTGACTCTCCTATGCCCCAAGGAATGCATTGCTGGTTGTCAACCTTTCTTGGCCTTCCCCTAGGTCTCTTCTTTGAAGTCTTGATTTCAACTGCCAATTCGCCACTATTTTTCTGTATCAAAGTAGACTTATTCTCTTCTTCAGTAGATTGTGATTTTGGACATTGACACTCTTCCTCTTGTACTTTATGTTGGAGATCCCCACTATCAGCTAACAACTTATAGTTTGAACCCCTTGGTCGGCCAATTTTCCCGTTCCCCTGATTCTCATCTTCCTTGCCATTTCTACCATTTGCATCAGGGGATTGGCTCTCTTCCCCTTTTGCAACAACTGTAGTGACCAAATCCTTTTCAGCCCCACCTCTGTCTTCATTCTTATTCTTTGACCCCTTCGGCCGACCACGTTTCCTCTTCCCAATCATCCCATTCCCATCATCAGTATTGCCGTCAACTCCACAGCCTGTTCCATCTTCCACCCTAATAACAATGTGAGGCCATTTTTCACCCACATGGCCACCTGCCATTTCTCTGGATATGACCAAATTCTCACCAATCGCACCAGTTTTTTTCTTATTTTTTGAACCCTTTGGTCGACCACGACCAGGTTTTGGCTTCCCCACGATCACCCCACCTCCGCCACCATTTTCAGAAACAGCTACATGGCCCTTTCCTTCTTCATTACCAGTAAAATTCAGCTTATCACCCACCGCACCCCCCACAAATTCTCCAGACACAGCCGAATTCCTTAAAGCTGCATTCATGGTACCCTTGATCTTTAAAACCTTCGGCCTATAACGCTTCCTCTTCCTAATCTTCCTATTCTCACCATCACTCTTACCGGCATTCTCTTGGGCTTTTCTCTCTTCACCATTCGCAGCAACATTCGTGTCATTTTCACCCAACACTTTGCCACTGATCCCCAAATTATCGCTGGCATCGACAGCAGTCTTCTCATCTCCTCCTTCAATTTTCTTCTTAACCAAATTTCCTAGCTCAAATTCTCCTGCTGCAACCTTCTTCCTAGTCTTGGAACCCCTCGGTCTTCCACGCGTAGCCTTCAACCCCACAATCCCACCACCACTACTTTGATCACAAATTCCTCCATCAAAATCCAAACCCTTGAGTTCTCCAGCAATTTCACTGCGCCCAGCTTCATTTTTCGCTCCTTCAACTGGTAAACCATTCTGAGCATCTTCAGTTTCCAAGGCCATAGTTTTCCCAGCTTCAACACCGTCATTTGTTCTTCCTCCACCTTCTGATCGGTTCTGAAAATCTTCAATTTTCAAAACCCTAACATTTCCAGCTTCAGCATCTAAAACCCTAACTTGTTCTGCTACATTAACGGAAACTCCCATGCGATTCTCCAAACCCATAATCAACTTCTTTTGCTGATTAATTTTGCGATACAACCAGTGCTTTAAACACATAGTCTTGCCTTCCAAAGCTTTGTCTTTGCATTGCCATGTCACAGCACCTTTCCTTTTACACCTCCTCTCCTCCGGAAAATCCATCTCTGAATTCCAAAATCCTAGAAACAGAGCTAATGTTAAGCCGAGAATTCTGAAAACGAAAATGAGATCCGACGGCTTCGGTTTAAATTTCTGCGGCACACAGGAATGGAATTCCGGGAAACTTAATTCCGCATTTTTTTTGAATTAATTAATTAATTAAATGACATCGGTAATCTGAAAACGTGTTAACGTACGCCGAGGACTTTGTCCCCACTCTTGTTTTCGAGTGTCGTGAGCAGACAGAGTCAACATCGCTCCCTCGTGCGGGGTACACCACTCGCCCTCACTACTCACTTCTCGGTAAGTACTGAGTCAAGATTTTTTTTTTTTTTTTTTTATTTGTATTTTGTACTGTCTTTTTTGTTTTTATTTTATTTTTTTGAGTGCCGTCCTTTCCACCAAGAGAAAATGTCTTTCCCGCCCATTTGGATATTTCTTTTTTCTTTCCCCGAGAAATTCAATTTTGGAATGAGAAAATTATTAATGACATAGTTTGATGAGTTTTACTATCTATTGTATCGGATAGAGATCTATATTTTATTTTTTGATTTTGACCGAAGTTGTAAGAGGTCATGGATACCCGATTGAAGTTCAGTACTGCATTTCACCCCAGATGGATGGTCAGTTTGAGAGGATCATTCAGACACTAGAAGATATTTTGAGATCCTGTGTCATGGACTTCAAGGGAAGTTGGGACCAGCACCTCTTATTGATCAAGTTCGCTTACAACAATAGCTACCAGACTAGTATTAGGATGCCACCATATGAAACCTTGAACGGGAGAAAGTGCCGAACACCTTTGTGTTGGGATGAGGTCGAAGAGAGACAGTTTAATTGTATAGATTTGATTGAGGAGACCCGAAAGAAGGTGAAGGTCATCCGTGCTCGGATGAAGGCTGCTCAGGATAGACAAAAAAGCTATATAGACAGACGACGGCAACGTTTGGAGTTCGGGGAAGGAGACATGGTGTTTTTTAGGCAAAAAAGCTATGCAGACATGATCCGATTCAGATAACGGGGAAAGCTTAACCCCAGATATATTTGACCTTTTCGAGTTCTTTAGAGGATTGGGAAAGTGGCATATAGATTGGACTTACCACTTGAGTTAGCACGGATTCACGATGTATTCCATGTTTCGATACTGAAGAAGTACCTTCCTGATCCTTCCCATGTATTGGAACCTCCACCAATAGAGTTGAGTGATGACTTGAGTTTTCCTGTTCAGCCCGTAGCCATCTTAGACAGACAGACCAAAAAGTTACGGAGCAAGTAAGTTCCCCTGGTCAGAGTATTTTGGAGGAACGACCAAGTCAAGGAGCAGACTTGGGAGCCTGAGGATGTTATGAGGAGACAGTACCCCCAACTATTTGCTGCATAGTTTCAGTTTAATTTCGATGACGAAACTTTTTATTAGAGGGTTAGGAATTGTAATATCGATTTTCGGTGACTGTATATCATGTACTACTCCTCATGATTCTAAATATATAAGCATCATTTTGAGATATCTATTTAATTATCTATTTATTTATTTTTAGATTTCGTCTCAAAATCGCTAAAATCGAAAATTTTATCGATAAGTCGAAAAATTTCTCGGAAAGCGCCGACAAGACCTAAAGAAGTCAAAAATAACTAAGAAAAGACCTACACACTTAAATAAAGATATTTAAATGAAATTTTACAATTTAAGAAATTTCGAACAAAATTTCGTAGGGACAAAAATGTAAATTGTTAAAAGTTAAGGGTTTAAATGCAATTAAGGAAATTTAAGGGACTAAGTTACAAACCACTCATGGATGGACAATTGGAGCCAAATGATTGATCAAGAGGGAAGCAAGGTTGGTTAGTGGCCACATAGGATTTTTCACATTCAAGAAAACTCATTGGATAGAAATTTATACATGAAAGCGTATTGGATAGAAATTTTTGCATGAAAACTAACTAGAGTAGCATGTTCTAGCTTGTGACACTTCTCCCCCTTGACATGGACATCCAAAGACATTTGATGAAGTGCATGGATGTTGCTTAAATCAACAATTGCATGGTTTAAGTGATAGGACAAGTGGAAGGTCAATAATAATACATGGAATGATCCAATGGTTAAGGATATTTGGCTAGATTTATAAAAGAACTTGTTTAAGAAGAGTTTGGCTCATTTTCTTTATTTAAACCACCCATTGCACGAAATTTATAGAGAGCTTTCCTATTTTTGAGTTCAACTTGGAGCCAAAGAGGTAAGAACATTTTTGGGAATTCTTGAATTTCAATTGGAAGTATAGAAGTATTGTATAAGAAATTTATGTTCATTGTGATTTGATTTTTCTAAAATAATAAAATTCAAAGATTCAAAAGGAGTGGTGATATATATTATTAGCAAGAGATCTTGCAAAAGAGGTAACATATTCTAACTTATACTAAGATTAAATTATTTGATAAGTAGTTACTTTGGTATCCATACTAGCATGCTAGATGTTGATTTCTAGATTGAATCTTGTATAGTTTTCTTAGAATATCTCATTCTGTAGAAATCAAAAATCTAAGATATTTATTTTTCTATAAACTAGACTCCCTAAACTTTAAAATGGTATATCATGTGAAATAATTCATGAAGGAATCAATTTTTGGTGATTTTTGAAAATTTAGCATGTTTCACAAAAACTGTTTCATGTCTTGTGTACGACCAATAACTTGTATGAATTATTGAGGTATCTTTTGTTTAGAATTTGGAGAAATATTAAACATGAAAGTTTTAGATCTTTGTCTTATCTTTAATTTGAGATAAAGATCACTTGAATCGGAGTTGTATGCAGAAAGTTATGATATTTTTACTAAAAATATATAGAAGTAGTTCTAAAACTGAAATCGAGATGAAAATTGAATTTTATAAAATTATACATTTAAAATCTAAGGATGGTCAAAACTAGAAAGTTTTAGATCTATATCTTATCGTTAATTTGAGATAAGAATTACTAAAATCGGAGAAGTATATTGGGAGATATGAAAATTCTCCCAAAACTATGCACAATTAGTTTTAGAAACTTAGACTGAAAAAGTGATAAATGTTTATAAATTCGTGTGTTCAGAATTTGAAGTTGGTCTGAACATAAAAGTTGGAGATATATGTCTTAGATTTAAGGAAAAATTTAAATCATTTGAATCCGATCAAGATTTTAGAAGATATCATAATTTTACTAAACCTGCGTGTGATAGGTTTTGTAAGAATTTTTCTCTAAGTATGAAATTTAAGATTTTACCTTAAAGAAAACATTTCCATACGTATTTTGTAGACCAACAATATGATATCGAATTGACAAATAATACATATTATTTAATTTGGGTATAGGGTTACGTTTTTGTTTAAGGGGTGACTCGTTCAAAAAACGATGACAGTTAAGGGGAGTGGCGTACCCTCCCCAATCGAGGTGAGTGAGACGATATATTTTTGACTTTAAATGAAAAATAGTTTTGATCATGAGTTTTATAAATAAATTTTGAAATGTGATTTAGAAATGTTTTAGTGTTTGTGGTATGTCTTGAAATGATGTTATATGAAAATTACATCATGATATTATGATAACTTGATAGCGTCGTATTTTTATTACGAGTAAAGATTTATGAATGATAATATACGACATATGTGTATGATTATGGGATGGTGCATAGTGGCTATAGCACACTCCCTACCACGGTATTGAGCGTTTACTCGACGGGGTGACGTGGTGGGGTAACACAGAAACAGGGGTTTGAGTCCCCTGTCTCTAGGCAACGGATCCAATAGACGAACACCCGTGAGGACCGTGTCAACACCAAGAGAAGGGGGAAGATATATATGTTTTATTTTTATGATATTGTGGTGACCCCTCGGTGGATTTTACCCTAATTAGGCCAAACTATGGGTAGAATACGTTTTTGACACCCCATTGATGTATGATTAAATGATAAGGATATATATTATTTTGAATTATACGATATATTTGTAAATGAATGAAATATGAATTTGAAATAATGTTTTGATTTATCACTCTCACAAATTCATTTATTGTCATTATATAGTCATTACACCTCATTTACTGAATATGTGGATTATACTCACTCCTCATATTAATATTCTCAACTTATACTGTACTTAACATACATTGAGGTACTATCCCATGAGTTTTACTGAGAGACGCTATCGGCTAAGTGATCATACCCATTCTTGTTTACGATTGGACCATGCATATAAAATATTATATGTAAATTGGAGGCAAATGTTTTAAAGAAAATTTTTATTGAAAACTATTCTTTTTTTAAATCTTCCGTTGTATGATTTTGACTTAATGATATCGAGTAGGGTCATAATATTAGTCTTGCGTCACCTCGATGTGCGAGTAGGGCATACCCGTGTCTCGAGGAGCGCGGCAGTCTGTTCGCGTGCTCGACCTACAGGTCGGGGCGTGACAGATTTCCAAATCCCTAAACTTTACAACGAATTCACAAATTAGTTCTTGAATTTTAAAATGCAATGACTGAAGACCTAAAATTCAAAAATCATAACACCATTAGTCATTCCATCACTAACAGTGTCAAACTGACCGTTAAATACTGAGTTAACGACTGACGTGGCATAACACGTCAGCTTGGAAAATTAAAAAAAAAAATCCTCTCTCTCTCCTCCTCTCTCACTTTCTCTCTCTTCTCTCGTCTTGCTGAAAAAAAAAAAAAAAAAAAAAAAAACTTTGTGACTATAACAGGTGCATTCAGCTTCACCCATTCATCCACCAAATCTTTCCATTTTCTGCCAACAAATAATTAAACAAATAAATAAAAACAGTAACTTCGTCATTTCATTTGCTTTCACTGGTAGCCAATGAATTTAGGGCAATAAAATAAAAATTATTTGAAGATCTTAAATTGAGGAGTAAAACAAAAATTTATCAAACATGACAAGTTGCCACACTAGCTTCCGTATTTTATTCGATGAATGTTTTCGCAATCAATTCACATGTCCTCCTATGTCAGTTTCCTATAACACCCAGAAAGAAATTTAAAAACTTAAAAAAAAAAACACTCAAATCGAATTTGTTCATTGCACAAACCTAAAGAGCTATAAAGGTTATATCCATGTCTGCCAGAGTTTGAAGCAAATCAACCAAAGAATTCTCTGTCTATTGTCCATAAGAAAAATAAATAAATAAAATGTGTAAGAAAAAATTACAATTATCAAAAATTGATAAAAGGAAAAAATAAAAAAATAAAAACTCAAAAGACCCATTTATCCACCGATCAAGTTCCTCATCCACATCATGATCTGTTCATAGCGAGCTTTCCTTCTCCAACATAATTTCTCATTAGAGTCTTGTTCTCCAGAAGACTCCACAACCGATCGAATTCTCTCCTCGCTATATCAATCATTGTCTCGATCAATGCTCAAAGATCGACTTCTATGTTTCTCAATATCGACTTAAACTCATTCGAATCCATATACGAAATGATTTCAAGATCTGAAGGAAAAACAAAGGAATCCCCACAGTACTGTAGATCTATATTGTTTGGTTGAACTCATTCGACTCGTGTTTCTCAATGTTGGTCGTTCAACCAAATTGCTCGATCGATGTTGTTGGGTTGCATCTAAAATTGGCAGTCTTATTCAGAGGTGGATTTTGATGTGTTTTAGTGAGAGAAGAGGAGTGTTTTTTTAAAGAGAGAGAGTGTGTGTGTTATTCAAACAAAATGGCTTCTTTCTCTTCCTTCAAACCCAGAAACAAGGGGTTTGACCCCATCGTAGGGTCTCAAACGCAGAGTAAACCTCCAAAAAATAGAAAGAGAGGGAGAGAGAGAGGAGTGTTTAGCGAGAGAGGACAAAAGAGAGAGAAAAATGGAGGGAATGAGAGAGAGAGAGGGAGGTGGCCCTTTTGTTTTTTTATCGAGAGGAGAGAGAGGATTTTTTTTTTTTAATTTTTCAATAGAGTTTTTTCTGATGTGGCAATATTATTGGTGTATGACGCTAAGGTGTTAGTGACATGTCAGTAATTGATGCAACGTTGGAAGTCAAGTGAGATGGTATCAGTCCACGTCAGTCGCCAACTCAGCATTTAACGGCTAGCTTGGCACCGTTAGTAATGGAAGGACTAATGATGTTGCGATTTTTGAAGTTTAGGTCTTCAGTTGTTGCATTTTGAAATTTATGGACTAATTTGTGAATTCGTTATAAAGTTTAGGGACTTGACAAGTAATTTGCTCATTTTGGAATACGTTGTCGGATTCCGAGATTTTTTATTTCTTTTATAAAATATATTCATTGATAAATAATTTAATTGAATTTTTAAATTATCATATATATTTAGCAAATGTATTAATTGTTATTGTTAACGGTGGATTTTACTCCGTGGATAATACTCTGCCGACTCGAATGAGGCAAGTGGTCATTAAATTGTCTAGCTGACAAAATCTGTAAAAAACCATCGAAATTGATTTCGATATTCAAATCAGAGAATGGTTTTCAAAAATAGAAATAGACTGAAAGAGAAAGGGAATTTCGTAATATTTTTGTGTGTTTAAATGTCAAGTTGAGAGAAATACATGACTGATAACCTCATGATGTATATATATAAGCTATCTGTATGAGTCTCATGTGCTTTTGGGGTGTTAAAACCCTAACTTCCATATGAAAGTGTCCCAAAATTACGGGATTCTTAATGAAAGATTTTCAAGAAATTTAAAATCCTTCTAATCAGAGAAAGTTCTAGTTGTAAAGGTATTCCTTTTCTTATCTATTAGAGTTCAAAATCTCCTCGGTGCATCAAGGGATGTCAAGGATGAAGATTACGAATTCAATGTTCAAGGGGTTGCGGAGGTTCAGGCGAAGTGATCAAAAAGCACTGAGGCAAACAATGCGAGGGTCAAAAAGAGAGAGGAAGAAGGAGAGGAGGAGGATGAGGGTCGTGTCCCCAAGAAGAACCCTGAAGAAGAAGGGGAGGAGATAAAAGGACAAGCTATTGGAGACCCTGAAGGTATCCCTCTAGGGTCGACTAGAGAGTCTGATGCGGGACTGTCTTCTACTGTTCCTTTGACATCGAAGAAGGGCAAGCAAAGTGTGATTAGGGGGACTGCTCTTCCCCCCGATCATTCCTGTTCGCTCCTACAACGGTCGTAAAGGACAGAGGGAAAGAGATACTATGGCGATTATTACTAGTGATCGTCATTATAGCATGTTAATAGTAGCAAGACTAGGCGAATAACTGATCGGGTGGACTTTTATCCCTCCAAGATGGAGTTGAACAAATTGTCTCTCGAGCAGGTTGACAAAGTTATCACGTCTTCTAAACTCACGATATGATTATATTAGATAGTGGCTTGCCTATATTTTGTTTCTTCGTACATTACCTCATTTTGTTTCGTGCAAACTATCATTTTAGCAGAGTTTCAAAGGCCAATAAGAGAGCATACGATCGATCATCTAAAACACCGAGCAGACAGATGGGCGTCGAGATTTCTTGGTTAAAAGATGCTCTTTCATGGAGGGAGAGGGAGATTGAGGAGGAAAAAGTATCGGCGGCTGCATTGATTGTCGGAAATGAAGAGATGGAGCGTTTGAAGATTGACCTGAACATGGTGCTCTAGTGGTGTGAAGTGGTCTCCAAGGGATGAGAAGAACTGAAGGCGGAGTTTAGGGTACGCGAGGCACGTCTGTAGGATACGGAGAGGCTAGCCAAAGTGTGCGGGCGGTCCCTTCAGGCTATTGAGCAGACGATAGTCAATCTAGGAGGGACTATTACAAAGACTATTGATCAACAAACACGTGCCAGCGTAGGTTATCCGAGATGTTGTAGTGCATTATGGAGATCATCTGCCAGACAAGGTTAACGGGTGCTATGCCCCCAGATGGTGAGAATGCCAGTCCCAAAGCACCAAATTCTGAACTTGCTCTTGTTCCTGTGGGCAAGGCTCCTCTTAAAGCAACGGACAAGAACGTTGTTGCAGATACGTCCCAACCCAACTTAGAGTCAAAGCTTTTTCGTCTTCTACGCCTCCTTGATCGCGATCTTCTTTTTTCTTTTTACTCGGGCCTTAGTTTTTGCCTTGTCGACTATGAGTTCTTCTTTGTTTTCTTTTCATTTATATACCTTACACTTTGATTAATGAAAATTCATGATAGTTTTATCGGTAAGTCGTTAGTAAGCGTTTAGATCATCATATCAGTAGCATGTTTCGTTACATACAACCACAAGAGTGGGTTGTACCTACCCGTCGGGGAGTACACCCCTTGTTGACTGCACATTCGTTTGGTCGAGAGAGTGGACCGTGTCTACCTTTTGAGAAGATATATCCCTTGTTAAAGGTACATTCGTTCGATCGAGAGAGTGGATTATGTCTACTCATCGAGAAGATACATTCATTATTGATGGCACGTTCGTTCAAACGAGAAAGTGGGTCGTGCCTACCCATTGAGGAAATACATCTCTCGTTGACGTTATGTTCGTTCTTCGAGAGAGTGGGTCATGTTTACTTATCGGTAAGAAATATCCCCTGTTGACAGCACATTCGATCAAAAAAGTGAGTCATGCTTACCCATCGGGGAGATACATCCTTTATTAACGGTACGTTCAAGAGAGAGAGGGGGGATTTGGTCACATGTATTCAATACGATCAATTTATTGCAGAAAGATAATAATAAAGAAAAGTGTTGCAAGAGAGATAACCATAATGCAATTAGTAAAACAAATAATAAGACTAGGTGTCATGGAGTGTCTAATGAGTGACCTAGGGTCGTAAAAGTAATAAGGAGAAGTTTGACATTATTTAAGAGGGTGAACTGGGGTTTCTAGGTCACATAACAGTGTTCCAATACTGAGGGAAATCTTAAATTTAACCTTCATGTGATTCGTGCTTGGTAGTGCTTTCAAGATATTCAAACCTGGCCCGACCTAGGATGACATTGTAGAGCGAAGGCAACTTGATCACATTAAACAATGTTATAGCCATTGTATGGTCAAGTGGAGTCCCAAGGGTAATCAAGAGTGAAATAGTATCTTTCGGGTATATTCATTCACCTAAGAGTCTATTAATTAGCCCGACATGAGGTTGTAGGTGTGCTTGATTGAAGTTCATCTGCTGAAAAGCATTTCAGTAGTGGAGGTTACAGTCAGCCCCTGATCCATAAAGATTCTTTTCACTTTGTATTGTCTGATCTTTGCGGTGATAATGAGAGAATTGTGTCAGTCTGGATTAACTCCTACCAAAATGTCATCCTTGAAACAGATCATTGGTCTTTTCTTCTTGGGCTGCTTCTCAACATGGATGGCAAGGACTTCTTTGGAGGAGGAATCGGATGGCTCGGTCCTTTGAAAGATTGGGGCAACCGTTTGCCCTACTCATTCCATTACTTATACTCTCGGTTGTATTGATACAATGCCATAAGGATGTGAGTCGGAAGGTAAGGTTCTGAGGGATCATATTTGTTCTGGACTTGGAGAATTATCCCATCTGGTTGATTGCGGGCACCTCCTGGAATCGGTTGCTCGTCTTGCTCATTCTTACATCATGCAGCATGTGGGTCTTAAGGAAGGAGACCTCCTTTCTCCACACTTATAAATCTTTGGAGCCAACCGCTTCGAATAAGAAACTCGAGTTTGTCCTTTAGTTTCTTGCATTCGTCCATCAGATGGTCGTAATCTCGATAAAAGTGGAAGAACTGGGTTTTTCTTTATTGGAGTCATCTTCTATAGAGCGTGGGGGCCATTTAACGTAGAGTTTGTTCCTAATTTGAAGCAAAACTTGGCTCAACTCCTCATTTAGGGGAATATAGCTGGTGAACCTCCGGTGCTATAGGGGTCCTTGTCGGCCACTCTTAGGCAAGGATTGTCAAGATGATCAACTGCGTTTATTTCGACTTGATCGCTTTTGCTATTTGTTGAACACTTCAGCATCTTCTGCAGCAATATATCTTTTTACACGAGTATAGAACTTTTGAATAGTAGATATGGGGTTTTTCATTATGAACGTTTTCATTTTTGACAGCCTTAACCTAATAAGAAGTGCTACCAATGCAATAGAATGGTCTAAATCTGAGACTTTCTCACTTTCATTATCTTAGTTTTGAATTTGTTGAGAAAGTCTTTCAGCGGCTTGTCGTCCCTCTGTCATAGTGAGAGGAGGGATGTGGATTTCCTTTTAGCCCCCTATTGATTACAAAGTGGGTCTAGAACTAGTGCCGAAGTTGAGAAAAACTCTTGATGCTAAACAGAGAAAGCAAATTAAACCATGTCAGTGCGTTACCCTTTAAGGTTACGGGGAAATGCTTGTATATAGTCACATCTGACATGTCTTTCGAAATCATTATAGTTACCAAATGGGTCACATGATCTTTTGGATCGGTAGTACCATTGTATCTTTTCATAGGATAGAAGCATTGGTTCTATAGAAACTTTGGAGTCGAACAGTAAGAGACCGGTAGCAAATTGAGCAAATTCGTCTTTTCTCGCATTAGCACGTTTTAGTTCATTTGGTACGAATTCTTCGACCTATTTCCTTATATCATCAAGGTCGTGTTTGGAAGTTACACAAGGTTCTCGTGAGCTCTGAACTGAATGTTTCGTGAATACATGTGACCTAACCCATGGAAAGAGGATTGTGCTTCTGGTTTGAGGGCATGGCTAAACTCCTCCAACTGCTTGCTCATATCTTGTAACTTAGATTTGAGTCTTTCCATCTGGAGTCGAATTACCCTTTTTGGAGATGCTAACAGTGGTAGGAATCTTGGCAGGGTCGTTTGGCACTGTAGGTTGGTCGGTGTTTGTTAGGGTGGTGGTATACCCTTCCATTGCGGACACGACTCTGGAAATGGTTCTGGTTTTTCTCTTGGGAGGCATGGTTTTTGGCAGAACAGAGTGCAAAATAAGTTTCTTTCTAATTTATTCTCATAAATGGTACCAATCTGTCGGAGGTGGGTTGTATTTCACAGATAATGGCTCTACAGACTCAAACGAGGGTGAATGACCATTGGATTGTTTGGTTGATGAAACCTACAAAAAACTGTTAGAGGATTCTCTGACAAGAGAGATTCCAATACTCAAATTAGATAACGATTTTTGATAATAAAAACAAACTGAAAGAGAGGGGGAGCTTCATAATGCTTTTGTATGCTAAGCGTGGAATTAAGAGAACATATCTGATCGATGACCTTATGATGTATATATAGACTGCTTGTATGAGTCTCATGTGCCCATGGAGTATTGAAACCTTAATTTCCATATGAAAGTGTTCTAAGATTATGGGATCCTTAACGAAAGATTTCCAGTAGATTTAGAATCATTCCAATCAAAGAAAGTTCTAGTTGTCAAGGAATTCATTTTCTCATTAATTAGAGTTCAAAATCTCATTACTAATTATAGGATGTTGTTTTTGTAATTCAAGAAAAAATGAATATTAACTTAGCTGGTCAAATAATAATGTCGAACACTAAGAGGTGTCAGAACCTATCAGTTGGCTACCGAGAGAGATCTGATCGATAGGCATCGAGAGAGTGGACCGTGTCTATCAATCAAAAAGATATATTTCATATTGACGACACGTTTCCGTACGTTTTACCTATTGATCCATGGGTTTAAAGGATTTCAAACTCTGTGATAATGAGTTTTTGGGCCATACTCCATGAGTTGTATACAACAAAATTTCCATAAGTTAACAATCTCATTTAAATAAGATTTTTGACCAATCCTAATTTTGGACCACTATAGTAAATTAATAATTTATTAAATTTATGATTAGTATATTTAAATAAACCATATAAGTATTTGTTGATATACTAGTTAATAATACTATTATGTATCAAAATTAAATATGTGTATATATTTATAAAATATAATTGAATTCATAAATTTACTTTTGTTTAACAAAATAAATAGAATGCTGAATATAATTCAATGATTAGGTAATATTTGTATAATTACCATAACCATCATGTATATATAGGAAGTTTGGGGGAAAAGAGTAATGTTTCAATAAATTAACAATTTATTAATCTCTACAACTAAATAATTATATCAATTTGGTTAACGAAATTTCATAATTCCCGATAAATACTAATTTACGAAGGTTTAACTTTACATGTAATTTTAAGAAGTGAAAACAAAATTTTATTGAGTGTTAGAAGTGAAAGATGGGTTTAATAATAAATGTTTTTACAAAAACAAAAAGGATTTATAATTTAATAGACCATCAATTTAACATACACCTCAATTATGAAGCAAAACAAAATTATGGGAGAGTTTCTCTATAAATTCTAATTTGATTATTAAAATTAATTCAAAAATATGTAAAACCCAATAAGGTCTTACACTTGATTTCTTTGTCTTCTCTCAAAAGACCCAAAAAAAAAAAGAACTGATTAAATTAAATTTTATATTATTATTTAATAAGATCAAAAATTTTGAGAAAAGAGATAATCAAGAATGTTGAAGAGGGATGGAGAAAGACCAGACATTGAGAGGCGAAATAGTTTGTTCTTACACACATTAAGTGGCAAAAAGTTCTTATTTAAATGTTTTTTTTTTGAAAATTTTATGTATTTTTATAATTTTTGTTATTCTTATATAATAAAAAGAAAAATTCAAAATACTTATTCTCTCTTACAATGAATAGTCGGTTAATTATAATAATCTTCTTAGAAATGTGTTCGTGCATTTGCAGAGTCATCTCATAAACCAAAATTTGGATAGAGATGAAATTTCAAGAGTTATGATTAAAAAAAATGGATTTAGTAATCTGGTGATGTTGGAGTGATCAACTATAAGTCCGAATATAACAAATGTTTGCCACCATCAGGGTTGGCAAGTTAAGGATGCTCTGTGAAAGCTTTTTCAAGCTCAAGTCTGTGAAAGTAAAATTGTTCCTGCAAGAAAAGGGGTTTCCAATGCCAACATTGCTTGATGATGAGATGGCATCATTGATGGACATTGGAATTAGCCATGATTCAATGAGTCATTTTTTTTTTTTTTTTAACTATCGATATTTAAAATCATATTTTGATTAATTTGATTCAAGCGTCTATGAAGACCCTATTTATGGATGACTTTTCTAACATAATTTTTTTCATTTTTAAATTTTGAATTCGATATTTGATTAAAGAACTTAATACTCAATCTCGCTAGTGATTGTCCGTTAGTCAAGATTCAACGAGTACGATAGATTAGAGTTGGCCAGAGTGATATTGTTTGATATCTTCTTTTTTTTTTTAAATCTTTTTTATTTTTTTTCATTTTACCTATTTCATGTATTAGACTTGTGAGGGCTATAAATGAGCTTGAAAAAGGCTCTATATGCCTGAACTGTAAGGGTATCCTTTTGCTGATATTTATTAATTAACAAATTACAATTATTTAGTTAATAATAAAAATTCCTTATTGAAATTGCATGATTCATTACAGAAGCGAGCTTGGATCTTAAAGAAGGGTGCATCAAATGGCAAAGAGATCGCAACTTGAAGAATTTGGAAAAGAAAAACATCATTGTTTTGCAGCATGCAAAAAAAAAAAAATGTTACCGATACGTTTCTTACCACTTCATCATGACTTTTATTATTGATAACTCAAGTGGTGTCCAAAAAGATTTTTAGGAAAGTCTTAAGAAATTCCAATGAAATGGAAATTTAATCAGTTGTTGCTAACCACTAATTCACTTATCAAACTGGTGGGTGGAAGCGCCTTAAGAAGTTCCATGTAAATACTATAAGATACTAAACTATTTTGTGGAAGATAAAGCAAGAGATGTTCCCAAAAAAAAAAAAAAATTTGTGAAGTTCTTAAGAAATTTCCTTTTTCTTTTTACCCTGACTCGTGGCGGAAATAGAAAAGGAAAGACCCGGTCAACCTGCCCAGATGAAAAAGGAACTAAGAAAGAGTACGATTAGGTCAATTTAATGGGTGTATGTTTATTCAATTCACTTTAGTCTCTCTCTCTCTCTCTCTCTTTGGTTCCTCTCCAGGCTCTTTTTTCATTTATCACCTTGTAGTTTTCTTAATGAGTTACACCACCTTAATTCTATTTTATAAATTGTTTGATTTATTAGAATTGCTTGATATATCCTTGTAACTTTGTAATTTACTTTTTTTTTAGGTATTTAGTAGAAAACTCTTATAATTAATGAAGTTTTTAAGTGAACAGTATATCTAAAAAAATGATATATTAGAATTCAAATGATAAATTTAATTTAGAGTGAATTTCTATATATTTTTGTTGACATTTATTTGAAAAAATGATGTGCTGTGAGTCTTGCAATCTGAAAATTTTCTCATTTCCGTCATTATTTAATATCTTTTCCCTTGATTAAAACTAAGATGAACTTATACTCAAAGAATTCCTTTGTCTAACAAGTTGTATTTTCTCCTAATACACACCTGAGTTATGACAATGTGAATTCTTTGGTATCAATATCATGATATCTACATCTTGAGCTTGTGGTGATTTTATATTGTTGTAATTTGGATGTTTTTTTCTGTTTCTTCTTGATTGGGACTTGAAAATTGATAAAAGTTGGATGCATGGGCATAGAACATCTGAGAATTACAAGCAAGGAGTTACATCTTGTCTGAAATTAGTGGAGGATCACATAAGTGATGAGAATGTCATTCGTCGTCCATGTAAGAAATGTTTGAATTTGAGTTATGCAAAATGGAGATATCATGAGGAATATAAGAAGCATCAGGATGATAGTGATTATGAGGATGACGATTATGAAATAATGATGAACATTGTTGAGGAAGATGATGAGTTGCTTGAGAAGCTACCAGTATTTCTTGGAGGAAATCACCCTGACGATAGACTTCCGAAGTTTGTGAACAATGATCAAGTGGCTCAATTAAAAGCAGAAAAATTAGGTAAACTACTGAGATGATAGTCCAACATAGAACAGTGATTTTCTACACCTATACTTCTTTAGATGGCTCTAAACATGACAACACACAGGTTTTGCATTTGCAACTCAGAAAGGAACTGTCCTTGAGAAAATGTAATTGGCTTGCTTATTCATTGCAAGGTCAGATGATTCTAACTGTCTCATTCAAATCTATACAAAGCAAAACAAATTTATACGGATCTATAGGAATCAATATAGATCTATACAAATCTTAAAAAAGAGAGATTCCCCGGGAGTCATCTGACATAAGAGAAGAGAAGAGAGAAAACTCAAAGACAAATTTATTAAAGACTCATTTTGGTTAAACAACAAGGCAGCGGTGGTGGGCTCACAACCGTTGGAGATAGTGTTGCTGTGGTAACTATATCGATCATTTGTTAGCTTCCTCGCTCATCATGGTTGATTTTGTCTCTCTTTTTCATTCATTCTCTTGGTCGACTTTCTCTCTCTTCTCAAATTTCTCTTTCTTTCTCTTTCATAGTCCGTCATTGTTAAGGGCTTCAGGAGCTTCAGCATAATGCTTTGGAGAGAGAGAGAGAGAGAGAGAGAAAGAGTAACCCTAATCAAACGGTAAAGCCCTGGAGACAGAAAATGACTAAATCCTAAATGGATACCTTTTGTTTTCTTTTTTTTTTTTTTTCAATTAAACAAAAGGGTTAGGTTGAGAGTTGAGGAGAGGAAAAGAAAGAAAACACTTGTCATGATGTTTTTCTCACGATCTATCATTTAAATTTTCATAAATGCTTGTAGTAAAAAAAAATATCAAAAGCTTTAGTATTTTAGAGGCGAGAGAGAAGGTTTTTTTGGGGGGGGAGGTTAGATCTTGAGGTAGTGGAATGGGAAAGGCCTACAATCGAGTCTCTTGTTCTTCTTCTTCTTTTGTTTCTTTAACTCTAAATTGTGTATTCAATTGCCACATCAAGAGTCTCCTATATCTTCACCATTTTAATTGGGTGAAAGAAATGTTAAAAAAAATGTTAGTTGACTAATATATTATTGGTTTAGTCACGAGAGTATTAGATTTTTTTAATTAAAATTTTGGATTGACTTTTAAAAAAAAAAGGTATAGAGAGAATTCACCATTTAATGGACCTAACATTTAATTCAAACTGAATTAATTGAAAGCTTTTTATAAATAGGTTATCATATAGGTTGAGTCTGTAACAATCCACTATAGAGAGGTAAAAAGATATAGAGAGAGATAGAAATTAAAGAGAGAGAGAGAAAGGGGTTTAGAGAGAGAATTGAGAGATAGAGAGAGAAAGACTACAGAGAGATAGAGAGAGAGAGAATGAGAAATTTTATTGTATTCTATTTCATTCCATGTCATTACATGTATTGAATATTACTATTTATACTAACTAATTCTACTAACCATTTAACCAATTTATCTAACTACTAACTAATATTTATAATTATAATTAACTATTATTCAATTATAGTTGTTACAATTTTTTCCCTCTTGAAAACATTCTTATTCTCAAGAATGGGAAACAAAGAATTGAAATTTGAATCTATGAATTTTGCACCAAGACTTGCATTTGTGTTGAGAAATAAGGTGATGGAGACGAATAATACATTCGACTTGAGTTGTATGGTGAGTAGTTAGAGAAAAGTGGATATGAGAAGTCTTGAAAGAAATTTTTCTTGAATTACTTTTTTGTGAAGAATTTTTCTCAATAAACACAAAAAATTCAATCTTTGTAAACTTTAGTAAAAATTCATCATCAATTTGTTCTTCTTTGGGTAATTGAAATTTTGTTTCTAGCAATGGATTTTTCTCAATGAATTTTGGAATTTCAATCATCGAAGAATTTGGCAAGAAACAAGTTCTTTCTTAGATATATGCAACCCTCCTTTTACCTTCAACTTTTCTTCATTAGGATTAGGTAAAATAAAAATTTCAGAAAGCATTTCAATACCTTGTTTTTCTATGGAATTTGGTGTTATTTTTTCACCTATTTGATTTGTTTGTTGCTTTCCAATTCCTTTTTATTTTTTTGCTCTTTTTTCACCGTCGAACTTGCTTCAATAGGGGTGAATATGATAGAAAACTTATACAATTGTACATATTTTTTGAATTTTTTTTTGAACATAAACTTTATGATGACGATGAAGTTTTCATTTATTTTTGCTAAAAAACTTTCTATTTTTTGATCTAGTTCCTCCATTCTTCCTTCCCATCGGAGATGATTTTCGGTTTTCTTTACCATTTTTCAAGATTCACATAGGAACGTAATTTCTGATATCAATTTGTAACAATCCACTATAGAGAGATAAAAAGATGTAGAGAGAGATAGAAATTGAAAAGAGAGAGAAAGGGGTTTAGAGAGAGAATTGAGAGATAGAGAGAGAAACACTAGAGAGACATAGAGAGAGAGAATATAAGAGAGAGAATGAGAGAATTTATTGCATTTTATTTCATTTCATATCATTACATGTATTGGATATTACTATTAATACTAATTTTACTAACTAATTCTACTAACCATTAATCAATTCACCTAACTAATAACTAATTTTGTTAACTACTAATTAATATTTCTAACTATGATTAACTATTAATCAATCATAATTGTTACAGAGTCAAAAAAATGCAAAGTGAGCCATATGTCGCGGGAGGCCAACCAATCTGAGCCGAATTGGACTTTCTCGAATATTCACCATGGGCCTCTCATCTTTGCTGGGTAAGGATTTTTTTTTTTGTTACAATAGAAATTGAACGCGGATCATGGGGTTGGGAGAGAGGAAATATTGTCACTGGGCTATCCCCTTCAGGACAACTAGGTAAGGATATGTATGGTTTAAGTGTGAACAAACCTTGTCATTTTTAGTCTTGCTTTTTTGTTTTATTATCTAAGATTTAAACTCTGGATTATTGAAGAAAAGATGTGATCACTAGATTATTCTTTTGAGATCATTAGTAGTTTTGCTTCGCTGGCCATAGTGCAGTGGAATCATACGTTTGTTGGAAACAAAATAATTGGTTCCTAAAGATGATAGCGTAGTAATCATAACCTTTCTCTTCTAATTCTATGTTTCGGGATTCAAACCTTCTGTAAGCAACCAGAAAAAAAAAAAAAGGAGAGAATAAATCAACTGGCCCACGGCCCAAATAAAGAGCCATTCAGTTTTTAACGTGTTGGTCCGAGCCCAGCCATTTTAAATCCGAACCGAAAAAGAGAAAAGCCGTCGAGGCATTTTTGGGACCCGACGCCGTTTGGAAAATCAAATTCGGCCATGGCCTTTCCCCTCCCAAAATGAATCCAGTGTGACCGTGACTCCGCCTCTATTCTCTCTCTCTAAAAGACTAAAACTGATGTTCTCTCTCTTCTTTCTCTTTCTCTCTCTCTCTCCTCTCCTCTCTCTCTCTCTCTCTCTCTCTCCAAATCAAAAAAAAAAAAAAAGCACTCCATAAAATCACTTGCGAAAAACGTTTCTCAGAAAACACAACTCCAAGAAAAACCCTAATTTATCCAAAAATCCTTAACTCGAAAGAATCAACCAATAAAAACTGTACCCCTCTCTAGGGTTTTTCCACTCATTCGCTCCTTATGTCTAACCAATGGACTTCGGCTCCTTCATAGCGGTTTCAATCACCGCACTCTGCTGCTTCTTCTCTCTACTCTTCTTTTTCTTCTTCTCTCCTCGTCGATCATCCAAATCCAATTCAAACCCTAATCCCTCTCCAAACAACGTGAAGATGTGCGCTTGTTGTAACGGTAGTTGTGACAGGGATGGCTGTTCGGAGTCCAAGAAACCCTACATGAATGGTGGTACGGTTGAAAAGGTTGTGGAGGAGGCTGAGAGGTCATCGACTGGTGCGTCGATGATGGAGCAGTTGGTGCCGGAGATCACAACCCACGCACTCAGTTATCTGGATTATCCGAGTCTTTGCCGTCTTTCGATGACGAATTCTTCGATGAGGAAAGCTGCCAATGATGATAATGCGTGGAAAGCTCTCTACCACAAGGTGAATTGCTGTTTTAACAAATTTCATCTCAGTTGTTTATTTTCATGAATTGTTTTCAATTGTTCTATTTGCTTGTAGTAATGTCGCACATTTAGATTGGCTACGTTTTATTGTGTTTAGAGAGAGGAAAGTGACTTTATGTTACTGGTGATTAGGGTTTTTTGGTTGTGATGGTTGGGTTGCAAGCTCACTAAACGTTATAGCCCGGAGAAGAATGTTATAGAGATCATTTCCCCACATTTTTATTGTGGAAATTCAATACAGCTCTAACGCACGGAATTTTCCATGTTCCTGTCTAATAAATTCATCATCTATAAAGCACTAAGCAAGGTCGACACATATGGTGGGAGTTCCCTTTCTTCTTGAGGTCTGGAGTTTGATTCTGCCTGGAGGCTCTAGGGAGAAATTCTCATGAATTTGTTAGGCTTGATGTAGATAAGCCCTACTTGGATTGGCCTGGGGAGGCACTATTAAGGAAAAACATAGAAACCTCAAATATTACAGAAGTAGTAATGTTAAAAATCTGGAAAATAAGATTTTTTTTTTTTTTTTTTTTTTTAATTGGACGAAGGAGATATAGTGTGTCAGGATAGAAGAGAAGACCAAAGGAAAAAAAAAAAAGGAAGCGAGCTAAATTTGGGCAAAAAGCCTTCCAATCCTGTTATCATTCTCAATCCCGTCCCATATGTGAGGAAGAATCAAAAAAAAGCCATTGTATACCAAAGGGCTAGAATGAAATGATCTCTGAAAATGTTCGCATTTTTTATCAACCTTAAACATGAAAAAGAAAACTGCATATTGCATTCCTCCACAAGATTCGCCGCTAAAAAATTCCTTTTCATTGATTATGATAAAATCATATGTATTTTTCGGGCAAACCTTTTGGTTAATAATTAGATTGAAAATTCCTTTACAATATCTATTTGTTGAAAATCTAATTTCCACTGTATATATACCAGATTACATAATAAAAATGGAAATTAGTTACAAATTCAAATTATGTAAATTGCTTAATCTATGAAGAGATATTTTGGAATTTTGTTTCGAGTTGTACCTTCTGAAAAGGTTACTTTAGGATGCTAATAAGTTAACGAAAGAATACATGTAGTATCTAATCTTTATGATTAGATATTATGTATTTGGTTTAGGTCTAGCCCAAGAACCTAGTTGACTCACGGTTGGTTCTAATTTTTGGACCCAAAATTGAAATGTGTGAAATCATATCCAATCCAACCCACCCAAATTCACCGGGTTATTTCGGTTCTTGGAGTACTTGAGAACCATTTGGTACCCCTAGGAACCACCTGTGGTTATGAATATTTCAAAATAGAGCAGGAATTTGTTGTTTATAAATTCAGGAACTATTGCTTTGTTTCTTCCTTCTGAAATGCTACCTTAATGCATTAAATTGATTGTCCCAATTGGTTTTATCCTTGTATTGAAATGCCAATTCATCTATCTTAATATCCTTTATAGTGTCCAGTAGAAAGGAACTTTGGAGTCATGGGAATATATAATATTAGGAGTTGGTTGCGTTAACCTTTTTACTGTAAAAAAGAGTTATTTTGTGTGATTTTAGATATTGCATTGGGTGCGAGTACTTAAGTTGCCCGATGCATTTTATAAGGGGAAAATTTTCTAATTTAAATGAAGCATGCTTGGACAATTAACATCCATGCTGTTACATATGCAACATATCCTTATTTGGATTAGGTCAAGCAATTCAGTTTGAGTAAAGCTCTTAGAATCCTGTACTTCATGACGTAGGCATTTACCAGTAAGATTTTAGGTTGCTTATACACACACACACACACACATATATATTTTCCTTTATTGGGTGTTTACTTGTGTTTGTCTATTTAGCTAAGGTTATGGTTGACATCATATGGTGATTTATGTTCAGCAATCGTGCGACATTTATACTTAATCCTATCCTATTTCTTCCCCAGGATTTCACTATGGAACAGGATAATATAGTGCCAGCAAATGGATGGAAGGCATATTATGCAGCAACTAGAGCTATTGTGAATCTTAATGCTGAGTTCTTTAACAAAATTAAAGAGAGGTCACTTCCTGCAATGAGGCGCCTTTGGCTCAATGCGGATTATGTGAAATGTGTTCATGGCTCCGGGGAGTTCTTTACTGGGTATGTTCATTATTCACCTTTTATTTTTCTATTTTGTTTATATCTATGCGCCAAACACATTCCATCTTCTATTTAAATCTGGCACATTGACTGTGAGGACTTGGTTAAATATCAGAGTTAGGTTTATTTAAATGCTATGGTAGTAATATTATTGTCTCAAGGCCATGGTTCATTCCATGAAAACAAAATGAATTGCATACCTATTTAGAAGGAGAAAATTCGTTCAATTTACTTGGAAACTGTTGTCCAAATGTGATCAGTGGGAACTGATGGGAAAACAAGCAATGTCAACTGGAAAAAATTGTCATGCAATTTTATTCAAATATGTTAGCATCATCTTTAAACTTGCTGATAGCAAGAAAGGTTGGCTGTTACCAATAGAAACACCAAGGAATTCCATTGCTATATCTTTGTTTGAACTGGATGCGGCGTTTTGATTATCATTATAAGTATGTCCATCCGTCTCAGTGTGTGTTTCTTCCTGTAACAAATGTAACATCAGTTGATGTTAAAAGATCGATGCAGGTGAAAGTGTTCTGCGATGGTTTCTGCTACTTTGTTCCAATACCATAATTATTAAAATGCTGCAATATCTTTACTTTTTGCAAGAGTTCAAATTTTTATTAAATATATTTGTCATGCTGAAGATAAGGATGCTCAAAGCTGTAAAAGAGTTGAAGTTCAAGGCATGGTGGTGTTAACAAATTCAAATACTACATTTGACGAAGATATTTTTTTTCCAGGTTTTTGGCGTAAAATGATTGTACAATGAAATTTTCTGTAAAAAGGTGTTCATATCCTTGTCCTTGAAAATTTGTTAAATCTAGAAGTTGGGACTATGTTTACTCTTTTTCACTTCAATCTGTATGGTGGCTCTGCTTTCTCTCTCATTTGGGATCGACTTTTGTTGCATTGTTTGTGGTGGAGGCCAGTACTGAAATACGTGGTAAGTGGACGTATTTGTCCAAAGTTCATGCAGATGTTAGAGCTTCGTCACAGTACTGACATCTCGTGCAGTTGAATCATGTGTGTGACTTGCTCTCTCTTCTAAAATTGTGATTGGGAAATACTGTACCATGATACATTTTTAGTCCAAGATTGTATCTTTGGCAGTAATCAAAAGCAGTCATTTTCTTCTCAAAGAATAAGATTTTTCAGTGGATCTTAGTTTTTTATGAGAAGTCATTGTTTTGTTCTTCGGATGCAGGTTTACTGATGTTATACAGAGCTGGCAGATGTTGTTCAGTTGGGGTAATGGTATTATTGCTTTCGAAGTTGGGGATGTGCGAGCTCGTGTACTTAGTGACATGGCTTGGGTAACAATGAAAGCCTATGTTGACATGGATGGTGGCTCTTTCACCATCACCAACGTCTTTGAGTTTCACAAGGGCCAATGGTACATAGTTCATCATCATAGCTCTTTAGTGTTCATTGATGGGGAAGCCCAACAACAAAATGTTCTGGGCTGAAAGGACAGGAAGAAATGGTGAAGAGAGGATGATCATAGTTTATATACCTGGGGGATATAGAAAATTGTTATTGTTCCCTTTTTAACTTTCTGATTTAAAGTGAAGTCTTACTTGAACATTGCCTGATTCACTACCAACCTCAATTTTGGTTCCTGCTAGCATTGCTTTGTCCTTAATAGGACTGAGAGTCGTTTCCATTTTCGCCCAATTTATTCCATATCCTGTAAAGTTTGAAACTCGGTTTATATTATCCATGTACAGTGATGGATGTGCAGAAATGACATTGAAAAGCTTTTGAAGGGAGTTTATTAATGGGTTCTTCTATGGCAATATCAGCATGACAATATACAAGCAATTTTGTGTGTATGTGTTTATTTTTGGGGGGAAAAAGATGATGGTTGCTCAAGCTAGAGATGGTAAATTATTGTTCCCTTTTGAGGAAAGTGTGGTTTTCATAGAAAAGTGATACTTGGTATGACAAGTATATATTTTCACCTTTCACATGAAGTAATCAACAATTGCACAGAACTCCAAGTAATCATCTTGCAACACATACGCATTCAAATTATGTGTACAGATTAAGATGCATGCGCCTGCCTGCACAATAGATCCGTTTTCTCTGCAACATCAACCGCTATGTACATTTCAACTGCAAACCGTAAAGTATGTTCACTTCTTCAACACATACAAGCACATTCAAGGGTGATCCTCCTGCAACAAAATAGTTGCTCATCATCACACTTCCAGTAATCATGCCTCAAACCAAGTTTTTTGTTAGGACAAACCAACATGGTGCCATCTTAACGCAAGTAAATTACATGGAATTCTTCCATGGTTTGCCTACTAAATTCAGGCAGACATAATGAACAACCAAACAGACACAAGCCAGTGCCAGACATAGTCTGCATTTTATGAATCCCGATAACATCAGTTAACATTGCTATTCTACGATGTGTGGAGAATCCACAATTAGGAACCATGTGGCTAGAATTTATTACTTGCACACAATATATTGAATAAAAGCATATGGCTCTGCAAGATATGCTTATGAAACTGGCAATGATCAAAACAGGAGGCAGCCAATTTGAACATGAAATAATAGATCCAAAAAATTGATTGAATTGAATATCTTATTAACCTTTAAAGCAGATTGACAAGGATGCACCTTGCCTATTCATGAGTATGCTGGTGACCTAAGATGATCCGTCAATGAATGAATGAGAATGCATTTTCCCATTTCATTTACCTGCCCCAATAAGATGATGTGCAAAAAAGTCATACTTGTATCCAGTATATGTAAGATGCTAGCAGAAGGGAAAACAAAGTTATTACCATCATAAATTAATAATAAAAAAATTGAGAGGGTTATCCATATAGAGAAGACATTAATGGCTGCACTCATATAAGTTCTAAAATGACATTGAAAGTAGAAGGCGTCTTTGGGCTTCCGCAAGAGAAAAGTTTGAATGGAATACAATGTCTATCATGCAGCAAATTCCTTCAACTGCAAAAACAAGTAACCGATCATGAAGGGAAACTAACTTGAAAATACCAAGACTGTACTTTCCATGAGTGACATCATTTCTTTGACTCTTCTGCCTTCAACTTCTTCTCCCATCTACGCTTCTTGTAATCCAGCAACATTTGAGGCATTTTCTTCATTAACTCAGCGGTGTTTGCCGCTTCTCTGTGGCAATTCTATCAATTTTATGACCCTTCCTCTTAGTCCTCAACTCTTTCCTCTCAGGGTCATATGGCCAATCTGCGCCAGCAAGGAGAACTTCTTTGAGAAGTCTTGCTCGACGACGAGCACTTATGTCACGTTGCTTCCATGCTCCTAAATGCCAGTAACCCCAAACACCCTTTGACAGCTCATCTCTGTACTTAGCCAACTTCTCTCTCCATGCATATTGGTACTCTGTAACTGCCTTTGTGACAGATTGTGCAGCTTTGCTCGTCATTAACGTCTAAAGGTTGACAACCAATCCACCAACAAAATGGAAGAAGCATCTGGGAACCATGAACAAGTCAATGAGATATCTTCAAAATCATGTCACCAACAGCTAAAAAAAGAAAATAAATAAATACACCTACTCAACCACACAAAGACACACTTGAGCATCGTCTGTGTACAATATTGGGAGTCCATCAATCACACAGAAATTATAGGCAATGTCATTGAAACCCCAGTTCTACCCATACGATTTCATGGATGCTTCAACTAAATATTCATAGAATCTCAAGCCAATTCTATAATTCTGCTCTGGAAATCAGTTAAGTAGACACATGATTTGAACAACTACGTTTACAGAAAATTAACAAGCCTTTTGAGGACTAATGGCTTCACTAGAGCATAGTTGCATCAACCATCACACTTTAGAATATATACCGATTGCAACCCATCAAAGCCAGCAACTCAAGACAATTCAATTGAACAGATTGATAATCAGAACCATGAAAGGAATTGTATTTGACTAAAGAGTGTTATTCTCTCGGCACTTTTCATGAAGTATTTAAAAAAAAAAAAAAAAAGAAGGAAATGAGTGTAAAGTGAAATAGATTTAATTCAGCAACCGATTGGATTCTAACTATTCTTGTGAAGTGGAGGTGGAATTCAATAATCATTCTCTTTGGAATTTTATCATACAACTTGAAGGCAATATGTCTACTGCATTTTACAGCTACAGGAATAACCCTAAAGCTGTTTAAAAAGAACAAATAGCCCTGTGAAACCAAGTCGAACAAAGAACCGGTTACAGGCATATAAGCATATTCAATTAAATCAATTGAACTTCAGCTCTGTGAAATCAAGTCGAACAAAGAACTGGTTACAGGCATATATGCATATTCAATTAAATCAATTGAGCTTAGTGAACACATAAAATATTAAAATGCGAGGGAAATTCATTCAAAGAACAAGTGTTAGGTTACGACTCAACGGAGAAGATAAAGATCCTGGGAGAGAGAGAGAGAGAGAGAGAGAGAAGAGGCGGAACGATGACGAGTCGTTCCCTCCGGGTGGGTTTGGTTGAGTTAGGACTCGGATGATAAAACGACGGGCTCCAACGTATTCGAAGCGGGCCTAGTCGGGCCAAAAGAAAAGGAAAGAGGAAAAAGAAATTGAAAATTGCATTTTCGTAAATTGCACTCTCTACGTAGCCTTGCATGAATTCGAATGGCATTTGAGTGCCGTCTCTCATGCAATGGGGGTCCTTGGGTTTTGCTCCGGTTAAAGGTCCCTCGTCATGACCGGATATTAAAAAAAAAAAAAAAATTAAGGGGCAGATTCTTTTATTTCACATTTTGCACTCTCTTAATAAATTGACAAAGATGTAAAAAATAAAAAATAAATTAAAATTGAATTAAAATTTTGATTTAATAATTTGAACTCATTAGTCCTCCAACTATCCATAATAAATAGAAAACTAAAAACTGTATGAATAATCAAATTAACATCATCTTGACTACAAGCAATCAATATTTGATTGGTCTTATAGTTGACTATTAATATTCTTTAAGCAAAATCTCATGCGAGTCCGATTGTTTCAATGTGAAAGAGAGAGAGAAAAAAAAAAAAGGTGGAGAAAGAGTTTGTCCAAAACAAGGCCTAAGTTTGATCTTTGAAGCTACTTTTGATGGTCCTAAGGTGACAGTATAGGGATCCCAATTACCTCCCTTAATCCAGTGATCTTGAATTTAAATTTTAATAGACCAAACTAGATATAGAAAACATATAATCACATTAAGTTTAATGTCAACATAAATTTTAAAATTTTATAGGATCAATTAGGTTTGAGAACATAAAAGAGCTTCTAGGTTTACAAAAAGGGCAAGTTAAGTTTATTGAAAAAAATATTTGTATATTTATATGAATAATGTTACGTATATTAAATGATATTTTTGAATCGAATGGATTAAATGCTGTGACACGACAATTCACATAGAATAGTTTTTATCTTATTCATCATATCAACAAAGAGAAATAATTCTTTCCTCAATCTTAGAATCAGAGGTGCCGAACAAAATTTCATTCGTCATCTTGAAAAAAATAAATACAGTATTAAATATGTATGGATTTAAAAAAATAATAATGAAGCTGATGCACACAAAAAAGAAAAAAAAATTACTAACTAGGAATGAATTGCAAATTTACAGAAAGTGGGATTCTTGATGAAGTGCCTTAGATTGAGTGATGATACATCTCATTTATTTACTTTCAAAAGAATCTTGATCCACACAATTAATCAGGGTTACTCGTATCAACCTTTTCTTATTTAACATAATAATAATAATAAACAAAGACTAAATGGAAGTGACATTGACCCAAAAAGAAGATCCAGCACAAAGAGAATCTTTTCTATCCAAGCTTCATGGTCATCAAGTTGCCGAGAAGTTCCAAAGCAAACAGTCTAATAACAATAATTTTTTCTCTTGATTCTTAATTCAGAATTCGATTCTTATTATAACAAAAAAAAAAAAAATCAAGTTGTCGAGAATGACAAAAATGACAATTGATAGCTTTGGATAAGAAAAAAGAAATCAAATATAGGAGCCCAAAAAAAAGGATTAGAAAAAATTAGATGTTGTTAAAGGTAGGAGCAGGAGAAAGAATTATTTTTATTGATTTGAAGAATAAGTCAAAAAATTAGTTATATGAATTGCTAGGAAGCATTAGTTTATTTAGTTCAAAAATTATTCGATCTCTATGATATTAGTTTTTATGAAAACCTTAACAAAATTTCACTATGACCGGTCTTAAACCCGAATAAAGAAGGAGAGTTACGATAAATTCATAATAAGCGTAAAACTTTTGTCAAAATTAAAAATAAGGGATAAATATAAAAAAATTGTTATGAAAGCCTGAGTTCCAAATGAGCTCCATGCGATTTTATGATGCAAATCAGTGTTTTAAAACTCGAATCATAATATAAACCAGACACGCCAAGGAATCAATGAGTTAATGGATCAAACCGATCGAATGGACGAAAAAACCAAATAACATCATTAAGATATCATAAATAAATTTAAATTATAATATATTAATAATTTAAAAAATCTGTATATCAAATCATAAATATTTATTAAATCATATTCAAAATATATAATATCAATAAAACACGATTCATTTATTTAAACATCGCATAGCATTCAATATGAAACATTATTTAAATACATCAAAAAGTCTAATTCAAACAATAAACTTGGGCACATCAAATGACCATATCAAAGTTTAATTTAAACAATAAGAAAAGTCCAAGAAAGAAAAGGAAACAAATGACCCTAAGAAAAAAAAATACCAAAGAGGTTAGGGTGAGATTGAAAGAAAAGAAGAAAAACCAAACAAAGGCATTATGGTCCAGCGGCGGGTTATCACAATTCAAATATTCAATCATTTGGCCGTTGGTCCGGTTCCCAATCGGACCGTGAGGACCAGTCCGATCCGGATTTCAAAATACTGGTGCAAACTACAGAAGTTCGTATACAGAAGCAAAATATGGACAAAGCTTTAGCCTCTCTGCAACATAGCAAATAAAAATAAGACGAAATTGAACCGCAAGGAAATCAATGTTACATTTCCAGCGACATGCTTGACAAGCAAAAATTCCAATGCAAGCATTCCACCCTTTGAGAAATGGTAGTGGAAGTGAAGCTCTGCATTGCAAAGCATTCAAAATGAGAGAGAGTGAGAGAGAGAGAAAGAGAGATGCTCAGAGCGAAACAATTTCTCCTAATAACTCATATGGCTTTGGAGAAATAAGTTTTTAACTCTAAAAACAGAATGTTTGCACTAGAATAAAGAAGTAATTTTCCTTCTTGCCTGTCATTCTAAGATAGATGATCCCTATCTGAAATTGAAGCTACAACGACCCAAACTCAGAGGGTTCTTCATTTGGTCAACTGTAAACTGCTTCTTCAATTCTGTCATCATCTTGGCTTCAATCTATCTCCGCCCTGTCTGCATCTGATGCTGCCATTTCATCACAAATATATGTCAATGTCTTTCGGGGGGGGGGGGGGAAGGCAAAGCATACTAATTACATTTCAAGGCCAATGTCATACAACAGATAATCAATTAAGCGTTACAGTAGAACTGCCTCATTAGATTTCAATTATCACACATCAACAATATGCATAAGTTAGTACCTGGTTCACAAATGATGAGCTCTCAGCCAGGAACTTGACAAACTCTTGCTTCTTTATCTCGTAATTAAACTTTGCATGGTCTAACAGTGCTTGTTCCCTTTTCATATCTTCCAGTATCCTTTCCTTTTGCCATCTTTTTTCTTTAAGCTGTTCCTCAGTTTCATAGTAGTTCAGAGGCGGATTTGACGGTCCAGAACAAGTTGTGAATCTCACATCTATGTCCTCTCTCCTGACATTTACTCAGGAAACAAGAATGAACAGACAATGGAAATGAAAAGGTGTAGCAGCCAAAAAATCACATACCAATCCATTGTAAAGAACTACAATTGTTTATAGCATATCATGAATACAGCGTGTTACATGGCATACGCCCATTGAATCTTTTACCTCTCACCCAGGAAAAAGTCAGCATCACTCCTAATCAATCCGCCATCCAGAGAAATAGCACCATGACTGATCAAAGGGAGAGCATTTAGCATGTCTGTTCGGGTTCTATATACTTGTAGGCGAGAGAAGAGATGATAAAATAGTGTTTCTCGAAGTCCATGCCCATTGGCAGTGATGCAATATAAGTTGATTCTATCAACATGGATCATATTTACAGCAAAACCAAGAAAGCCCGGTGGACAATCCCCATTGGCTAATCGTGGCTTCAGAAGATCAAGCCTCCTTTCTGGATCATCAGCTATGAATTGACCAGCATATGGCCTATGAAGAGGAGGAATAAGGTACTCAGAATATTAAAAACCTAGAAGTCTAGGATGCCCATGAGATAAGCACTCAAGAGTCTTGCCTTATGTTTTCGAGACAAATGACATGAAATCGGCCTTGCAATGGCCTTCCAATAGATGATCCAAGTCCATGAAGGCCAGAAGTTTTGTTTATGCAGCCTTCTTTATCATACATTTCCAGTGCCTTGACACCTTCATAAGTTTTGCAGACAGCTGCCAGCATTTTTTCCATTCCCAAGTATTCTGAGAATAGCCTGGTTTCAAAAAATGGAAGACCGGAAAAATTGCTAAAATTAAGAGCTTAATTAAGCTTAACATAAATTATCACAAATCATTCCAGAGCATAGTAACAGCTAAATGATGCTAAACATCAATACTGATTCACACTTGGCAAGTATAATACCTCATCCATCCTTCTCTTTTCTTTCTACTTCGTAATGTAAAGTTAGCCATCTGATGGGTTATGAGGTTGTGGATATTTAAAGCACAAACATGTTCCGGACAAGATTCAATTCCTCACGTCATAACTTCATGGACAAAGCCTAGGGTACGTGAAAATTCTATGAGCCATTTATTTAAAAAAAAGCTCCCAAAACTAGCAAAATCAATTGGAATTATGGATCCCAAAAACTCCAACTAATAATTGCCAAAATTTTCTTCATATATCTTGTAGAGCACTACCTGTATAGCTCCTCTCCTAATATATTCTGAGAAAAGCCTGGTCAGCAAATATGAAAGCAACAACACTACGGGCTTACTTGTGCCAAACATAAACCAAAACCAGTTAAAGCATAGATGCAAAAGAACTTGGTATGAACATAATGATGTTAAACAACCACTAGCTCTTTCTTAGCTAGTGTGTGTTAATTTAATGCTTCAAATTATTGGAAGTTCAGGAGAAATGCAAAAGCACAAAAAGCCTGTTCTTTCCATGACCACTGAACTCTTCATGATTTCCAAAATAAAGAATTTTGATATCCCAAAGATATTAATGATGTTATGGAGTGACGTGTTAGATGGTATTATATGCTATATAGGCAGATTGAGCATGTACAAACACAAGCATAAGTGCATGCATATGCACCCCTTGGGTTTCTGCAAGATTGCTAGAAATACTCCTGTCCAACTATACATTACTTATTAGGGCTATTGCCTAGATAAGGATGAATATAAACAAGAATAAGGCTAAACAGTCCGTAAAACAAAAAGGTACCTGCTAAGGTTATCATCATCAGTTTTTCCAAGTGTGGCAACAATGCCTAAGACATCCTTGGTCACCAGAAGCTGAGAAGCCTGAGAGCCATGACGAATTTTCAGTTGGCAAAGTATGCCAGCGGCAGATTTCTCATGCCGCAATATCTGTTCCACTACTTCTCCCTCACCTTGAATTAGGGTGAGGTCCCCATTAATGGTCCCAGATGCACTAGGTGAATGATATTTCCCAAGACAAACTGAGAAGAAGGAAAAGAAAAAAAAAAGATTGTTAGTTGAGTAACATGACAACAAATAGCTATGAAGTAACATACAACAAAGATTGTTGGATTGACATGACAACCAAGATCATAGCTATCAAGTTGTGCCTTATTTATATTCATTAATGATTCCCATTAGAAAGCAATAGGCTTTCTGTTCTAATTTATAAGCTAGATTTAGTAACACCTAGAATAAGCGTAACATGAAAGTCTACACTTCTCAAAGGTTGACAAGGAATTCTATGCTTCAACTTCAAGACCTTTTCTAGTTCAGTACCACTGAGGAGAAACTTAAAGCTGTCAGTAAGGAGAAAGGGCTGCCAAAAAGAACTAAGAAAACCGAGAAATTTTGCTTACTGGCAGAGCTCTTTGCAAATGCTTATGGTTACAGTATGACACAGAGTTCCTAACATACTTCAAGTAGTTGAAAACCGATTCACTTTCTGTAAATTTACTGATAACAATGTTAATTCCTACTCAATATTTCTCAGATATTTGACAAGATATAATCAAGTATATAATAAACCCAAAGCTAAAGTCAAGCTAAATATCTGGCCCATATTCAGTGACTAGAAGTTGATGGTAGTGCTGATAAAAAAGGTGTAGAAGATATAGGCTTTCAATCATTAAACTTTTGGGCAGTAGCATGTAGTGAATGAATTTGAAAGTAAATACTACCCACATGAATTTGAAAGTAAATACCAACCACATACTCATCCAAAGAGAACCAACCTTGCATGTCAAGAATAGATTCATCCAAATTATTTTTCTGAGTCTTTAGAAACTGGAGGTTATCCTCATGCTGTTTGATTTTCAAACCGAGCATTTTTAGATCATCTTGAAGTTTCTGATGAAAATGACAACAGAAAGTCAGTGTTTTCACTTTGCTGCAGAATGTGCAGTACACACATCTGAGTAATAATATAACCAAAAAACTACAGGCACGAGTCTATTGTATGTCACCTCTGGCCAAAACAAATGGTCAGATATTGAATTATTGACACAATTAAAGTAAAACACTAAAGAGGTTGAGGGAAAATCCATCACAACCTTTGAGTTGCCAATAAGGGATTCTGCCTGACGAAAACCTCCGTTTTGCATCTGTTCATTTGCAGCACCAGAATTGCTCTGGTTCATTGGCCTTGACTCAGACGGATCCTGGATGGATAATGCCCTTGAATGAACTGGAGGCTGAGGGTGAAAGTGAATGAGAATTAATTATACATTTGTAGATATTGTTCTGAAGTCAAAGCAAATGTGGTGAAGAAAAATTAGGAGGCAGACAAGTATGCAGAAATGCAACAACAATGGGTGATAACAAATGAACAAAGTAGAGAAATCGAACTACACTAAGAACAAAAGCAAAGTAAGAAAACGTGGTTCGGTCCGGAAGCCAACATCCACAGTTGGAGGGAAGGAAATCCACAACAACGAGCAAGAAATTAAGCTATAATAATGGAGAACCGCTCACAGAACCCCAAACCTGGATACACCTGACACTCTCAATTCAGCCCTCTTATAAAACCCAAAGGTTACATCGTATTCATACTAACCTGTGGGATGCATATAGCAAAATGGAGCAGGTCTGTACCGTAGGGGGAGAAGTCCCCAAGCAACTTGTTCAAAGTGCACTAAGAGAGATCTAGTTGGCTACAGTTCTGGGCCTTCAGCCCGGCCCATCCACTCCCAAAGAACTTTGCTGGGAAGTGCAGTGGTGAGACTACCCCAGGTGATATGACTTATGAGTGCATAGACACAAAGTTAGATGCAAATTCTTCACCCACAAGCTTAAACTGATAAGTGTTGAGGCAAATCTCCCTCTCGATTTCTATATTTGTGTGAGTGTGTTTCCCTCAAAGGGGCTCTATTCCATTATATTCCATCCATACCCCAATTCCATTCATTTAATATCCTTTTGCTTTGGTGTCATTGACATAAGAGATGTAATTTCTAGTTTTATATTTCTATATATGGAAAGTTAAAATCAGCATATAATAATCTAGAAACTGCAGGAGAAAAGAAAAAAGAAGGTTTGTAATGGTTTTTAAATATCTTCTCCACGGTAATTACATGAAGATAATCAATCCAGTCATTGTAGTCGGACTCTATTATGGATTTCTGAACACAGTCTCTAAAGGGCACTCTTATCGCTTCCTTCTCCCAGCTCAGGTTGTGAAAAAAGGAGAAGGAACTGAGAAGAAGATATCAGCAACAACCGATTTTATTACAGGACAACACACACTGTTCATATTGATCTATTATGCGCCTCTTCATCTAGCATTGAGTACTCATACAATAGCTATATTAACTCTACCATATCTTTTGTTTCATTTCTTCTAGAACAATCAAAAACAATTTTTTTAATATGGATCTACAACCAGAAATTCAATGCGTAATCTTAGCATTCAATGTGTATTCCTAAATAATTTCATTTTTCAATTATTCAACCATTTCATTTTACCATAATATGTATACACACACCTTTCTCCCACCATCTATCCTATATGGACAGCCAACTCACAAGTGAACAAAAAAGAAAAAAAAATGATGATCATGCTTCTTCCATAAAATTTATTTTTGACACATATAAAATCCAGAGGTGCATCCATATCAACGTGAAAACAGATAAGAGATAACCACCATCATTAACTGCTTTCCTAAGTGTCCAACCATTGCTAGCTGGCAATGGCATGAACTATGCCAGGCAAAAGAAACTGCCTGGACAGAAATCTAGAAAAATTTTTGCTTTGGGAACTTTGTCTTTAAAGCCAAAATTTCAAGACAAATTAGATTGACTACTCCAAAGGATGGGAAAGGGATGAGGAGGCAGGGGGGATGGAAGAAGTAACACAATCATTTCAAATTAATTTAGAAATCTACATATTCTTTTTGTTCCACAATCATTTCCAGCTCACACATGAACAAAAAGGAAAAATGATGATCATGCTTCTTCTATAAAATTTATTTTTGATACATAGAAAATCTAGAGGTGCATCCATATCAACATGAAAACAGATAAGAGACAACCACCATCATTAACTGCTTTCCTAAGTGTCCAACCATTGCTAGCTGACAATGGCACGATCTATGCCAGGCAAAAAGAAACTGCCTGGACAGAAATCTGGACAAATTTTTGCTTCGGGAAGTTTATGTCTTTAAAGCCAAAATTTCAAGACAAATTAGATTGACTACTCCAAAGGATGGGAAAGAGATGAGGAGCCCGAGGGGGGGGGGATGGATGGAGTAACACAATCATTTGAAATTAATTTAGAAATCTACATATTCTATAGTTGAGGAACAGAAAAGTATGCTGTGAAACATAATTATGCTCTTTCGCTGCAGGCTATGAAAGTAAAATGCTCAAGTCCAACTGACTGTTAAAAGCAGAACACATATCCGGACAGCACTTCCCTTATAAGAAAATAAACTTGGCCTTGTTACAGAAAAGGTGAAATTTCGAGTAATCCCTAATCCATCTGCAAACTACTCAAACCAAGAAAACCAACTTGGTTTTGTTACACAAAAAGATCAATTTTTAGTATTCCCCAGTCCATTTGCAAACTTCTCAAAACCAAACTGTACAATGTCTCATACTACTGTTTGGTAAAACATCTTTTTAGACCTAGACACTTTTCTCTTTCCTTTAACAGAAAATGAAACCAAGGAAATTGAAAAAAAAAAAAAAAACAAATCATTACTCAGCTCTTGGGACATCACCATGAAGTTAAACTGCAGTCAAAATTGCAATCACATCATGGCTGTACCATTATCAGGTGTAACAGTTGTTATTTAATGGATAACGAATCAAATGGGTTTTTTGTCAGTGCAACATTGTCGCAGCTGGTGGCTATAACAACCACACTTTGGCATATTGCGGCCGTGTCCTGATCGAAAGAGTCGATTTTAAATGCTAAAAGATTTTACCTGATCGAAAGTGTCGATTTTAAATGCTAAAAGATTTTACCTGATCGAAAGTGTCGATTTTAAATGCTAAAAGATTTTACCAAATTAAGCCATTCGGCTTAAGGGTCTGCAAAGTACTGATATCACATAAGAAGAAATGATTGCAGCGTTTATTATGCATTCAAAAATTTCCTTCATCCAGACCAGTGTTTTTCTCTTGTTCATGAAGAAAGGCTGCAGCATTGCAGCACATAAATTTGTTTGCCCTTTTGTGCTCTATTTGCAAGCATAATCAGCAAATATCATGCTTTAACCAATCAAATACAGTTATACTTTTTTCCCCCTAACATTTGATTACACGACATTTCACTCCTTACAAGAATTCAATTCTTAGGGATCGAACTATGAAATGAGCAAACAAGGTTGATTCACTCACTTTTAAATTCTGATGATAAGCTCCACACATATCATAGAAACACAGTGCTTCATCTTACACACACTATCAGTACCAGAAAGCAACCAAAGAAAAAAGAAGAGAACACTTGAGAGAGAAAGAGAGCGAGTGAGAGAGAGAGGATGTGTGTCAAACTTAAAAAAAAATGATAAAGAAAATGCACAAGGAAAACCCTAGAATTGAAGCATGAGAGTGAAATCGAGAAGAGATTCTGAGAGAGAGGGACCTGATTGCTAGGTTGAAACATGGCGGAGTTCTCCTAGTTTGGCCTGCCTCTCTCTCCCCTTCGACGTCGATCTTTGACAGCAACTTTGGATGGAAAGATTAAAGTTATACTTTTTTTTTTGAGTTTAAATATAATAGAAAAAAAGGAATTTAGAGAGGTTTAAGATTTCTGTAAATTTAAAAATTCTTTTCCGCTCAAAATGTAAGAAAAAATGAAGGAAAGAAAAAATATTAATATTAAATGTTTTCATATTTTAAAAAAATCTTTCAAAACTTGATATCAAAAATTTTTATTTTATTTTATTTTTTTATACAAAATAAAAAAAATTATAAATTTTTTGGTCTTTATTTTTCTCTTAAAAAACTTTTAAACAAATGGTAAAACTTATTTTTTTTTTCTCTCTCTCCGACCCTCCCTCGATCACTTAAATTTGATACACGGAGCGATAGAGAGCGAGAAAGAGGGAGAGGGAGAGAGAGTTGGATAGAATATAGTTGATTTTGGCCGTAGAAAAGTGAGAAAGGAAGGAGAGGCACGAGTGAGGTTGACTTCAATTCAATCTAGTTTAAAATGTTCAAAGAAATATGCGTGACCGTGAGATATATATAAATATAAATATATATATATATATATATATATATATATATAATTGGTAGCTATTCAAATTTAAAAGATGCTGCATTTCATTTCAATTATTAAATAATTGCATTAGTTTAAATTTTCTTAAAGTAATCTTGTCACATAAAATAAAATATGATGCAGATTGGTAATTAATAATAATGGAGGGATTTGGGCTGACTAAATGATCTGACGCAATTAGTGTTCGGCTGACGCAATTATAAACAGACTCAGACTTATGGAAATATATATATATATATATATATATATATACACATAAATATATATATTATGGGAAATATATTTAGCAAAAAATGAAATTATTTGGGGTTTCAGGGTACTAGGTAGGGTCAAGCAATGTCCCCAGGCCTGGGCCTGGTGGGTCAAGGCTAATGGCCATTAGTAAACAATCATGTCTTATCCTATCAAGAAGTTGAAGATTATTGGTGGCCAGGGATATTTACGATGTGAAGCGTAAAATTGTCTAAAACAATTTAGATGGTGCCAATGCGCTTCTGTTTAAGCGATATCTCACTCCTCTCTCTCTTGTAATATGTTTGATTTCAGAGTCTTAGTATGAAAAAAAAAAAAAAAACAGCTTATATGGTCATTCAGGTTTTATTTGAGGATTTAGATAAGGCTGAATTTATTTTTGATGATAAACAAGGTCAAGAAGTTTGTTTAACTCATTTATTTTTTTCACATCCCACTTCTATAAAATTGAGTAGAAATTATTCAAATATTTTTATTATGGATTGCACGTACAAGATTAATCGGTACAAGATGCCACTGCTTGAAATAATAGGGATTACAAGTTTCAATACGTCATTTTACTCTTGCTTTGTGTTTTTATCGAAAGAAAGATGCGAAGATTATGAATGGGCTTTAGGTGTGTTCAGTAAATTACTTGGCAATGGTTGTTATCCTTCTGTTATCGTGACTGATAGAGAATTAGCATTGATGAAGGCAATTTAAATTGTTTTTCCTATAGCTTCAAATCTGTTATGTGTTTGACATATTGAAAAAAATATACTTTTTAATTGCAAGTCTCGTTTTGAAAAAAAAACAAAAAAAGATTGGGAGGAACTTTTGTTAGTTTGGAATAGGGTTGTATATTCTTCCATAGAAGAAATGCATCAGAAAGCTTGGTGTGAGCTTGAACTCTCATATAGAGATAAGAGTGATATTTTGAGCTATATTACAAAAACATGGTTGCCATACAAAGAGTGATTTGTCACTGTATGGACGCAGAAGTTTTTACATTATAGGAATCAAACTTCATCACGAGCAGAGGGTGCATATTCAAATTTGAAAAAATACTTGTTGGTTTCAAGTGGAGATATTCTGACAGTTAAACAGAAAATGTCTCTTCTTATTGAAAATGAAATCAATGAAATTAAGGTGATGTCAAGTTCCTCATAAGTGTAATATTCCATTTTTCAAAATTGTTATGACTTGATTATCATTATTTGCCTTGAAAGAGTTGGAAAAATAGTTTGAGATGCTAAAAAAAGATACTATGTAACCAACGAGTAGTAGTGCTTTAAAGGCAACAATGGGATTACCTTGTGCACATATGATGAGTCTTTGGAAAGGGCAAGTATTACCGCTTGCAAAAATACATTCTCAATGGCAGATTGACACGAGACAATCACTCATAATTGAGAGTGAGAATGATACTGGTGTGTGTTCATTAGAATGGGTGCTTAAGGATTTGTAAGACAAATATCAATAGTAGCCTCTTACGGAAAGGGAACATGCTCAAGAAAAATTATTTGAACTTGTTGATAGATCATTTTCTATGAGTTTTGAGCCAAATGTACGCTATGGAAAAGGAAGGCCACCAACTTGAAGAAAGAGAAAAGGATTAAATTCAACCACTCGGGATCTTTCACAATTTGAGATAGTAGAATCATCACTAAGATGTAGAAATCATAAAGATAATGGAAGTCAAGCAAATCAAATTGCAACCGATAACTTGATGGAAAGTCATGTTTCAAGCTTAAACAACGATGGAAGTTCAATGAATTGGTTTAATTTGAATGAAATACCGATTCTTGATGATGAGTTCTTATGGAATTGTAGTTTCAACTTTTTTAAAATGTTATCTTGGTAATACTCTTTTATTTTGGTAATACTTTTTATTTTATTTAGGGGTGCTTTTAAAAATTTGACATATTAACTTTATTCTATAGTGGTTTGGTATTCTTGTTTTAGGAGAGTAATTTTATTATACCTTTATTTTCATGATTAGTAGTAAATTTTTGGTTTTGTGATAATAGCAATTGTATGATAACTCTGACAATTTTAAAAGGAAATTATTGTTGATTAATCTATAATAGATAATGATTTTGGTTTTATGGTTATAAAAATTATTAGTTGTATTAATATACTATTGGTGAAAATGCCATCTTATAGTTAAGTCATATATTCACATATAATTAAAGTATGATGATTGTCCTAGTAAAATTAGATTTGTATAAACATGTGTGATGAGATTTCAGAATATGAGTTGTTTTTAGACTTACTTTGTTGAACTTGATCTATGTGCTTTTAATTTGTATTAAAATTTTCTCTATTATTATATTAATAATTATATTTTATAATTTTTGCCATGAGATAGGTGTAACAGAGAAGATCATGTTGGGACAAACTTTTAGTAAGGGAAGCAAGCCTTTGATTTCTCTACCATAGCTGCCTCCACTACTTTCCTCCTTGTTGCATTCTCCTTCATCTTCTTTGCCTTTTTCCTGCTAGATGTTGCTTCAAGTAAATAGTTCTCAACTTTGCCCCTTAGAATAATTCTATCCTCAGCATTATCTCTACACATTCTAATACCAATTTTGAGCACATCTATCAAGAAAACTGTACCTATTATTTGATCACCCCATTGTGGGAAGCCACTACAAGCATTCCAGATTTCAAACTTATATATATATATATATATATATATAAAACTGACTTTTATCTTTTGAACTTTATCAAATCATTTAATATAAATCTTGACTCAATAAACTATTGATTTTTTGCTTTGATTTAGGTATAGGAAAACAAGGAGAAACTAAAAACAATTCTAAAGAAAAAACTTTCTATGAAGTCTGAATATATGTTCATAATATGAGTCAGACTTCTTGAGAATTACAAGTCAATTTTACTAATGAGAATATGACTCTCTAGTGGGTTGAGTTGAACACTCATCTTACACATATTTTGTCTTTCAAATCAAATAGCTCCAACAATAGTTATAATTCTTTCTTTTTAATAAATTATTTTATCGTTTCATATAAAAATATATTATTATTTTTTATTTTCATTCAAAAAGTTATTTCTACAATTAAAATTATAGTGTCTCAAATAAATTCTTGATTTGAAAGTCATATTAGTGGCAGAAATTATATTTATTTTTCAATATGAAATAATCATATTTATTTGAGATATTATAATTTTAGTTGCAAAAAATAACTTTTTAAATGTAAATATAAAAATAAAAAGATAATAATATATTTTTATATAAAACGATAAAATAATATACAAAAATAAAAGAATTATAATATAAACAATAATTAAATGTATATAATTAAATAAATCATATAATAATGCAGATAATTAAATGAAGAGAGAAGATAGAGAGTAATTAATATCTAATGGGAAGAAAAGAGAGAATAATTAATGTATAGTGGGTTTTAACAAAAATTAATTAAAATAAAAGAATTTAATTAATTAAGGATAAAATTGGTATTCGAATAAAAATTACTCTGGTAGGAAAGAATTTGCTCCGGCGGGATCACTATCCATTTTAATACCGTAGATGGTCAGAGGTGGTCAAGGGTCAAACAACCCAAGTATTTTCTGTTTTCTGCATGCCGGAGGAACAGTTCGGATCCACCCCACTGAACCCATTGCTTAATTGTTGGGAATAAACCAAAAATAACAAAATAATAATAATAATAATAATAATAATAATAATAATAATAATAATAATAATAATAATAACAGCCGACAATCAAAACAAAAAAATAAATAAAGAGATAAAATTGTTATATGTGTTTTGATACTCTTTCCTAACATAGTTTTTTTAATTATTTTTTTATTACGAGAATAAATTAATACTTGTAGTTAGATTTCGGTTAACAACCGACGTAAACCTAAATATCCTTTGTAAACCCTTTTACAAAATCCAAAAAAAAAAAATCATATTTTCTAGAACAGTTAGAAAAAATTATGAAATTCCCAAAATATTTTTTTACAGCTCTTTACCTTCGGCAATCTCTTTGTTTTTATTGTACCTAGTATTTGTAGAGTTGTCATTTCCATTTTTTTTTAAAATAAAATAACATTCTAAATAAGAAATATAATGCAACTAATATGCTAAAATTTGGCACCCAATAAAAACTTTTTACTTCTAAGTGAACTCTAGCAATCTCCACCTTCATAAATATTTTACCAATCTTTTAAGTCTTCAAACAAATCCTAATGATAATTTATCGGTTCCACATCATATTCAAATAAAGAGCCAATAAAACATATGTAGCTCCTAACACATGATTTTCAGTTCCTAAGAGACAGTTTAGTGGTCATAAAATCTCTTCCCAACTCAGTGATATATGGTTCAAATCTTGCATAACCGATTCCATTTCTCCACCTTCTTACCGATATGTTTTTTTTTTTTGGGGGGGGGGGAGAGGGATAAGATACCTGCTTCAAAGTGCATACTAACCGATCAAACATTCAACCCACCCAATGGCTATGACATCCACAGTTGAATTGTCACCCGATTTCCAACTTATTAGTCATACTTTCCCATAAAGAATTTAAATATTCTTTTCTAAACAAGATGCATAATCTATATACCAACCATCAAGAGGAAATATATAATCACCTCTACAGCCTAGGAAAGCAGCTCCATCCCATATGAGAAAGCACTCGCCTTGCTCTTGCCCTTGCATTTTTTGTTAGAACAATCTCGCCCTAAGCTGCCTACGTGCTTTGCATCTGATAACATTGAATATCCTCCAAGCTTCATTATACTCATCATTGGATTTTGATTTCTGTTGAGTATCGTGGGCTATCAACATTGATTGTTTCTATTCCTTAGTCACCATTTCTTGTGCTCTCCTCACAATTCTCATATGAATCTAGGAGTAAGGTTAGAAACAATAACATCTACCCAAAATATTGGGAATAAAATAAAAAATATTCAAGAAAATTAACAAACACAATGCTCACGATCAAACCGAAAATATATAAGGAGAGATAATTATTTTATGTGATTCAGTATCCTTTGCAAACATCCACGAAAGATCCAAATTTTCTTACATAAAATAAAACAATACTGAGTATTAATGCCTAATTTAATAATCTACCCAAATCTAAATAATCTTTATACACCCTCTCACAAATGCCCTTTAAAAAAAAAAAAAAAAACTCTCTCTACCTTCTAGAATATCTAAGAATATTTATAGAGTTTTTCTACTGAATATATCTAATGGGTTATATATAAGAATATTTATAGAGTTTTTCTAAATAAAATATAATTTTAAATAGAAAATACAATATAACTCATTAAAGAAAACTTGATTTTTAAAAATGTTATTTTTAAGATATAAACCGACTAAAAATTGAAAAACATTTTATGTATCGGGTGAACCTTTATAAGCCAACCATAAAATGGGAGGAATGAGAGGACATGCATGGTTGCCGTCACTTGACATTGCGTTTGAACTTTGAAGAGAACTCGAGGCTAGAGCCCGAAACATTAGGGATCGACGGTGAGGAGATACTAACTTTATTTCACCAGTCTTGTTCAACTATGTAATGGAAGGGGTTTGAAGGAAATGCTTGCTTTCAATGATCAATTCTCAGTTGTTTGTGAAAGAAAATGATATGACATAGACATTGCCGCAAAACCATGTATAGATGCATTTATAATTGGTTAGAATTTATATCTTTGTAGGCACACCGAGTGTTAAAGAACTTTTATCTTAGTATTTTTTTTAAGATTTAATGTTTAAATTTTTATGAACATATTTATTTTTATAATTTTTATATAAAAAAAAAAAACCCATCATTTCAATGCTAGCTCGACAACTAACCTAATTACCCTAAAAATCATACAAAAGGTAATGATTTTAGAACTCTAAATATAAGAAAATCACTAAGCAATAATAGTTTATAGCCTAACAAAAACCCTAAAACGTGTAAGACATAATTCTTCAATTGCACAATTCAATAAACAATCAAAAAGTCAATATTAAATCGCACACCCCAATTACGGAGGATGTTTGGAATTGTTTATAAATCGATAAAATTAAATTATAAGTCGAAATGAAAGTTATAATAGTTTAGTAATTAAAATTTATAAAAATGATTATAAATCTAAAAAATATTTATAAGTTAAAAAAAAATACTCTTCCTATCAACTTTTTCATTTTGATACTTTTAACCAAATTAAAATAAACTAATTTAACCAAGAAAAATATATTTTTATCCTTTTGTATTTAATAAAAATTATAATTATATCATATCTTATACCTATTATAATCTTTTTTCTAATTTATATAATTTATAAATACTCATTTTATCAAATAATTAACTGTTTTTAAATAATATTTATTTAAACAGATAATAATTTATTTTTTAAAAAAATTAAAATAGATTTATAAACTAAAAAATAATTTATAAACATTGAATACTTATAAATAATATTTTTTAAACGATTTCAAATAGGATTTTAATTCAACCAACGAGAATCTTCAAAGCTCATGTCAAACCGCAGCTTCCACCAAGTGTGCAACATAATTCTATATCTCTCTCTCTCTCTCACACACACACACACAGTCTTCACAAAGTGATTTCTAACAACATAATATAATATAAACATTTGGCAAACAAACCTGATTTCTGACTTTCGGCAGGTACAACAACAACAATTAAAAATAAAAATATTGATTTAATTTATATAGATTTTTCTACACCACTCTTTCCTATCTAAAATCATCTCTTCAACTAAATCCACAATTATCATATCTTTACGAATGCATTGCATCCAAATTTTCAACGGTCTACTTCTATATTTTATTAAATCTCCTATATTTAAATTCTCTACCTTTTTAACTGGTGCGTTCTTAGACCTTCGTTGCACATGTCTAAATCATCTTAGATGATACTTTCGCATCTTATTTACAATTGAGCTAACCCTCAATTTATTACGTATCTCGTCGTTTCTAATTTTATCATTTTTATTTTTACCACACATCTATCTAAATATTCTCATTTCAGTTACATCCATTTTTTATTCTTGTTGCGGTTTAATGGCGCAACACTCAGTGCCATATAATAGAGCGGCTCTTACTGCGGTTCTATAAAATTTTTCCTTAAATGTAATGATATCGTACAATTACAGAGAACTCCATATGTCTTTTTTCATTTCATCCAAACCGCTTAAATTCTATTATTTACATTATCATCTATATTGCCATCATTCTGGATAATGGAAGCAAAATATCTAAATCGTTCACTCTTTGAGACTTCTCTTCATTCTAATCTAATCATTTCTTCATTATCCTGATGGTTGTCACTAAATTTACGTCTCACATACTCCGTTTTAGATCTATTCAATTTAAATCATTTAAATTATAATGTATCCCTCCATAATTCTAATTTAGTACTGATACCCTCTTTAATTTTATCAACCAAAATTATATCATTTGCAAAGAGCATACATCACGGTATTTCATTTTGAATATTTTTTGTGATTTCATTTATTACTATTGTAAATAGTATGAGACTTAATACCGAATCTTGATGGAATCCAATGTTAATAGGGAAGTTATCACTCGGCCCCTTGCAAATCCTTACATTGGTCACAACTCATTCATACATATCCCTAATAAGGTTAATGTATTTCAAAGAGATCCATTTTTTCATCAGCGCCCACCACAATACGTTTCTTGGGACTCTATCATATGTTTTCTCAAAGTCAATGAATTCCATATGTAGCTCTCACTTTTGCGCTTTAAATGTCTCCATCAACTGTCTTAACAAGTGAATTGCTTTAGTGGTGGATCGTCTTGGTATAAATTCGAATTGGTTTTGCAATACACTTATCTCTCGTCTCAATCTATACCCTATCACTCTCTCCCATAACTTCATTATATGGCTCATAAGTTTAATTTCTCTATAGTTAGAGCAATCTTATATGTCTCATTTATTTTATACAGCGGAACAAGTGTGCTCTCTCTCCATGTGTGAGACATTTTCTTTGTTTGCCAAATTTTGTTAAAAAGATAATTTTGTTATTTTTCATTCTTTTTATGACCTCCTTTATTTCATGGGGACAAATTTTACATTTAAAATCTTTGTTAATTTCTTTTACAGGTATTTCTATATTTTCTATATTTATTATACTCTCAACATTAAACAAGTTATTAAAGTATTCGCTCCGCCACTTTCTTATATTCTCGTTTTTTACAAGTATACTATTTGTTTCATTTTTAATACATCTAATCTCATTTAGATTTTATCCCTTCTTCTCCCTTAGTCTGGCAATTCTATAGATCTCTCTTTCTCCGTTTCAAGTCTCCAGTCTCTTGTACAATTCGTTAACATTTTACTCTTTGATTCATGGATAATCTTTTTTACGTCTTTTTTTGTAATTTTGTATTTTTCATAAGTCTCGCTACTACTATCACTTTTAAGGTTCCTATAACACTCTCTTTTGATTCGGATAACATTTTGTATTTTTTCGTTCCACCACCATGACTCTTTGCCTATTGGAGCCCCACCCTTGAATACATTAAGAACATCTCTACCTATATTTTTAATATTATTAGATATATTTTTCCACATTGTTTCTGAATTATCATTTACAGACCAATCTGTTACTCTAATTACTTTATTCACTAAAAGTCATCACATTTTCCCTTTTTAGATTCCACACTTAATTATTGGCTCTATATATGGTTGACATTGTTTTTGTCGTTTAGTCACTCGTACGTCTAAAACTAAAAGTCTGTACTGAGTTGTTACACTCTCTCCCGATATAACCTTACAATCTTTACAGGTCATTCTATCACATCTTCTAGTGAGAAAGATATCTATTTGACTAGCATTTGACCCACTCCTATAAGTAACTATATATGACTATTTTTTCTTAAAGAATGTGTTTACTAGTGTCAAATCAAACACTACTGTGAACTCTAAAATGATAATTCCCGCTTCGCTTCTACAGCTAAAACCAAAATTTCCATGTACGGTTTCAAATTTCTTATTTTTCTCTCTTACATGTCCATTTAGATCTCCTTCAATAAATAATTTATCGCTACTTGGTATTATTTGTATAAATTCGTCTAAATCATCCCAAAATTGTTTCTTACTAATCGTATCTACACTTATTTGAGACGCGTACACACTAACTATGTTAATGACGTTTTTACAATTTACTAATTTGACAAGTATAATTCTATCTTCATTCATTCTTATCTCTACGACCTCTCCTAATAGATCTTTATGTACAATTATTTCTATCCCGTTTTTAGTTCTATCTTTACATGTGTACCAAAGGTTATGATCATAAGATTCTAATACTCTAGCTTTCTCTCCTACCCATTTGGTTTCTTGGAAACAGATGATCTTAATTTTTTTTCTATTTATTATTTCATATATTTCTCATAACTTTTCGGTTAGAGATCCTATATTCAAAGTAACTAAACGAATTCTATCCTCATAGACTATTTTATTTGCCCGTATCCTAAAACCCTTGATAACTTATCACTACACCCGAGATCTGATATAACGTGTCCCTGAGAAGGAAACGCTTCATACGTTTTTTTATATTTATCTCTCATTTTTAATTTGACAAAAGGTTTTTACGCTGACTATCAACCTACCACAACCCTACTCTTTTATCTGGATTTAGGACCGACCGTGACAGAATTCTTCAAAAGAATAATATGAAATGATGAAATAAATAAATAAATAGATTAACAAAAACTATATCTATATATGTGTCTATAGTAATACTAAAGTAATAAATTTTGTATTGCAATTATACCACTATGAGTTTGAAGTTTTTTATATTTTAATAATTTTAAATTCATAAAAATATATTTTATAATAATAATAATAATAATAATAGTAATGGTAAAAATACAATTATTAAATAAATAATACAAACAAATAAATAAATACTAATAGATAAGTAAATAATTAACAATGACAATAATGAACAAGCAACCAGGTAATGTATCAAATATACAACATCAGTAACAATAATAAACCCAATACCAATGATGATAATAGGTGACTAAATAATAATAAATAAGCAATAATAATAATAACAATAATGCTAATAACAATGATGATAATAATACAACAACATCATCAATGTCAATAATAAGCAAACAATAATAAATGATTATCTAAATAAAATAAATTAAAGAAATTCAGTATATTTCAATTTTTTTTTTTAAATTCATAATATTATCCAAGTTACTAATAAAATAGTGAACCAAATAAATAAATAAATGATTATCTAAATAAACATAGAAATAGAGAATAATGCTAATAATAATAATAATAATAATAATAATAATAATAATAATAATAATGTAGCTATAGGCGGTAAAGCAATAACAATAATGGGAATGACAGAATTGCAGGTAAAAACAATAATAAACCCTGAGATGAGGGACTGAGGTACAGGGGGGTGTCAACCGGGATCTGCAGAGAGAAGAAGAGGAGGTAAGAGCCGGGGAGAGAAAAAGAGAGAGAGAGAGAATGGAACGAGCCCCAGATTTGGGAGGAGCAAATCCGCAAGGGGGTAGACGAAGGCTAGATCCCAGTTTTTGAAGTAACAGATCTAGGGTCTGGGTCGGCGGTGGGTAAATCTAGTTATAGAGAAAGTGGGAGAGAGAGAGAGAGAGAGAGGGAGAGATTAGTAAGGTGATAGACGAAGGAAGATTGAGAAGGAGGCAAAGATGGAGAGAGAAAAGAAACTACTTGATCGGAAACAAGATACGGATGCAACTCAGGGGTAGGTCAGATCGACCTGGGTCTGGGTGTACCGTTGGGCTTGTCAGGGCATAGGGCTACATGTAGATGAACAGACGGAGACGATAGACAGATGCTCTGTGGGTAGATCTGGCTAGATATGGGTCCTAGGGTATCGTTGGGCCAGTAAGGAAAGTGTGAGATGGGGTAGGACTGAGCAATCTCGGAGGAGATCTAGGTTTTTGAAGGGTAGATTGAGGTTTGTCAAGGGTAGATCTAGGCTGGATGTTGCGAACAGGTCGGTCGCCTGCGTCTTGGATGGTGGTAGGTTTCCTAAGGGGTGAGAGAGAGAGGGAGGGGGGGGGAGGACAAGGGCGAGATAAAGCGAGAGAGACACAAGAAGTTACTCCATCTTCCAATGAAAGGAAAACCAGCTGGTTCAGTGGCTCGGGTTGGAAATGCCTTATCCAACACAAGAAGTTGCAACATATAGCAAACACAAGTACACATACATGTTCCCTTCATTATTTAACACAGATGAATGACTTATATCTCCTACCTAAATACAAAAGCAAAAATACCATCACTACAGGCCCTGAAGCCGAGAAGCCCACATCCTCCCAACGGTTAATTTCTCAGATTATTTTTCTTACGAACCAACGCAGACCTCACAAGCAAATTACAATAAACAAAGAGCCCTAAAACAAGTAATGCACTTACCAAATTAAATTATTTTGAATAGAACTTTTCCGATCAATATTTGATAGCTCATTTCCCTTGCATAGAAAGACCAACATATTTTATCTGTAACTTGTTGCTAGCAACAAGTTACAACATCAAGCAAGCAAAACTTCCCTCAAAATGGAGACTAAAGAATGCTTTACCTATAAGTCTACCTGAGACCACCAAGCACACTTGATTGATCTTTGATCCACATTCTAAAAATGTAAAGATTGAATACAAGGCACGCAAGTCAAGATGTTAAAATATTGTAGCCAGCGATCCATATGTAAACACATAGAAACTCAGGAAAATGATTGACGCATACTAAGTGTAGCATATCTCTAGACAACCTACAATTAGGAAAACATTTCACTTTTCAGGAGTATCGACCTTGTATTCCAGTAAGTTCTCTCCACCAAGGGCAGGGTACTCAATCAAGTCACCACGGAGGAATGGGCTCTTCTTGTCCATGAAATCACTCAATCTTTTATGCTTCTTATTGAACTTCTTGCGAGCCTTCACTAGAAGTTCCGACACTTTTTCTTGCTCACTTACAGCATACCGCAGCTCTGACTTCTTCGTTCCTATATACTTCATGGTCTCTACCTCCTGTTGAGAGTACTGCCATTCAGAGTCGACCACTGAAAATTGTATCTCTGATTCCCTGAAGAGAACCAGATTAAAACAAACTTTGTTAAGTACTAAATTAAAACCAGTCATTCTCAAGCACATAAAGAAGCAATCAAGGAAAAGAATTGCCTATGAGAACATACCAATGTGCAATAGAAATGATTCCGTTTCCTTTTATGATCGCTCCATCAAGAGACACAGCACCATGTTGTATATAAGCTTGAGCCCGCTCCATGTTTTGGATGGAATTATACACTTGCAGATCTCCAAAGAGCCTATAAAATAGTGTCTCCCGTAGACCATGGCCAGAAGTTGTCCTTGTGTCTGCAGTATTCGCATCAAGCTTAATCATGTTGACTGCATGCCCTAAGAAACCCATGGGACATTGGCCATTAGGCAGTGTAGGATCTGGCAAGGCCAGCATGTGCTGGAAATTACCGTTTTTGTACTCTCCCGTGTAAGGCCTGCAGAACAATTTTGAGTCAGAACTCCCATAACAAATAGAGTTTCTCTCTGTTGGTGCCTAGAAGCATAACAGGGGTGAAATTTGAACCAATCAGAGACACTTGTACCTTATACTCTCAAGACATATGACATTGAAAGGGCAGTTTACACATTCTCGAAATTCAGAAACCTTCACATAAAGTTCATTTCTGCTGTGCCCTCCACTACTGTCTCCATGCGTCAGAAGTGCATGAGCAGTTGAATTTGATTTGCAGACAATTGCAAGCATTTGATCTTCTCCCAAATATGCAGATAATATTCTGCTTGCAGCCAAATTAGAAAGACCCCAGGTCAGAGAGAAAAGGTCTCTATATGGAATGTGAAGAGTTAGATGAGAGAGAGAAAATAACCTGCTGAGCTCATTGCTACAAACAGCTCCAAGAAGGGCAACAACTCCAACTATATCTTGCATGAAGACATTGTGAGGCTCCCAAAATGAAATACGACAAAATACAGCAGCTGCAGTCCTGCTCTTTCTATCAATTTGTGCCCTAATTGCTTCTTTCTCAGTCGCATAATCCAAATTGTCTAATTGGTCAAATTCTACCAGATCTGAGAACATTATGGCCAAAAGCATATTAGATGAAATTTCTATCTGTTTAATATTGATGTCCATACCTTCCATATTTGAAATACTGTTCATCCAGTTGTCACTGGCACACTTTTGAACAGTGCAAGATCAAATACTAAAAGGGAAAAAATAATTATGGGACCATTCTATCACACTAAGATGTTCAAATACTAAAACTTTCTCAACCTATATAAAAAAAAAAAGAACAGTGCAAGATCAACGGTACTTATGCCTGTGACTGACATTGAGACACTTCCTGCATATATTGCACCAGAAATCCCTAAAAGGGAAACAAATGAGAAAATGATTATGGAGACAAATTTGAGAAAAGATCCAAAAAATAATTGACCTTTTTGCAACGCATATAGAACTTGTTCAAGAGATGCCCTCTGATCATTGAGCATTTTTTGTTGCTGTTCAAGTTCCCCAATGACACAAGCAATTTGAAGAACATCATTCTCAAGTTTCTGTTGGAAAAAGAAGTTTGTGAACCAAAAAACATTAGTTGTACATCTCATTATTAGCTTATCCTGCTGTTTTGGTGAAACAATAATAATGAACTTTAGAATGGACTTATTGTAATCAATGTACTCAGCACCTCGAGTCTTAATATTACATAATTTGAAGTTTACAAATATGATCATATGAAAACCCACATGGTATTATTAATAAGTCAAAAAACAAGGCAGGTGAAAACAGTTCACAGACAAGTTGCTGTAAAGCTTAAGGGAGAAAAAGTAGCTCCTCAATGCTACTTGTTTTGTCATGCAAGGAAAACCAGTCATTTGGTTTCTAAGTTTACCCTGGTCTTTCATCCAGGTGACCTATCCATTTCTTGCAAACGACCGTGCACTGGCCTTGTTGTCAATTTAGGACCCAGGTTTTCAAAACACTGATCTTCACTTGTTTCACCTGAAAAACCTACTTCATGAAGTTGTAGTCTTGCAAAATCGAGACCTAAGAGAGCCTGTCTAAACAATTCTTAAGCCCTGTGGACATTTTTGTCACACCTCCAGCAGAAATCATTGGACATTTGTTTGCAGGGTGTAATGTGTGCATTCATGGAATCACTTTGATATGTATATAAAAGATACAAATAACAGCTGATATTCTTTTGAGACACATATTTCGTATGATGGACAGTACGATGTTCCAGTTACTCTCAGCGTGCTCCTATCATGTAAATCATATGAAGGATGATTCTAGAAGAACTTCTTGATTAAGGTTTAGGGTTTTGTGGGAGATCCGTGTCAAAATTATCGGCTAAAATCACAAGTAGGATTGTAGGTTTGGGGGGTTTCTGGGCAAACTGTGATGAAACTATGGGCTGAAATAACAAGTAGGGCTGTGATGCAGTAATTTACAGGAATTCAATTAGAGGCACAGAAAGGTACATTTTAAGAAAAACTGCAAAATCTACGGGCATGACACCAGCAGAGCATCATTGACAGCATACCAAGCAATATTTTTTTCCTGTAGTTATATGCATGATTGTTGGCCTTGATTTGATAGACAGGCAAGTGTATTTTGATGTACATGCCCTACAGTGGCTTATCATGTATTGAGTTAGCAGCAACATTCAATATAGTGCACAGATTTCCAATTTTTTTTTTAAAGGACTATGACCATCTGTTGGAACCAAATATCCAAAATAAGTAGAGGAAATATACTATAAAATTGCATGCATGCCAATGTCATGCATTACTCATCCGTATCCACAACCGTTAAGATTAAGTACTTACTTTTTCATCCGTACGAAGTGCCAAGACTAGCTCTTTTACATGCTTTGAAGGAGGAGTGCTCTGACTCGGCATATTTTGTCTGTCAAACAACTGACTGAATTCATCATACTCTTCTTTTGGGATCCCCAGAATGTTTACCTGCTTAGAATAACTCACAATCAACTAGGAATTACTTTATACCCAATTAAAATAATGATGCAAACCTTGACTTCAAGGTGGAGCTCCGGCAAATGAGAGTGTGAAGCTACAAAGCAGAAGAGTCCGTGTTTCTGGGGAAGAGCAATCGAAGGAACAATGCATCGTCCATGCTCAAAACGATACCTACCATCATTCAGTTCCATCAACTCTGATTTTATCACAAGCAAATGTGATTGGCCAGATTTTGCATGATCATGAAATGAATAATCGACGAGTCCCTCAGAATTGACAATTTCAAAAATGAAGTTTTCCAGTTTAGAACCAGGAGCACAAGGATCTGGTACCTAAAATGACTGGCGGACTTCAATAGAAGAATTCATATTGTTAATGAGACAGAAAAACATAAAGGTTGTTACATACCCCTGATGCTGCTCTCAGCCACCTTCTCTCAATCCGGAACATTTTCTGGAAAATAACTTCATCACCGAGAAGGATGGCAAAACTTGCTATCAGTCAATGCAAATTGCAAGCAATTAATGTATGAGCAAAACCAACTCAAATAACACAATTAAGGCCAACTCTTGCAAAAAGAAATATAATATCCATGATACATTCTCCAAGTTCAATAAAAATTGAACCCCCAAGTCTAACCAAATAATATTCACCTTTTAATCACAAGTCCTACAATTCTGTACTCTCTTTTATCGCCAATCTTAGCCAATTGATACAGGTCATCTGTCAAGAAAGTTCCATTCTTTTATTTATTTATTTATTTTTTGGGGTTTAGAAGGAGGTTCTTTTTGTGGCTTCCAACTTATGTCTTTGTAAATAAGAGATGCTGATGAAAGATTATATAGACAAATAAAAAAACATATGGTTGGGGACAGAAAAGGAAAAGAAGATTAAAAAAATATAACACCAAAGAACATGAGAATTTATCTTGAAAATCTAATATTTAGATTAGAACAGGTGGTGAGGCAGCCTTTTTTTTTTTTTTTTGAGGGGGTGGATTTCACTTCAGTAGGTCAAAACTGTAGCTAGTTCGCACCATTATTTTAGTCTTTTTATCAAATTGAAATCACCAAATCAAAACTAATTTGTTTTATTCAAGTAAATACTATTCCTATGTGTATGAATATATATTAATCTCATCAATTTTAATAGTTAGTTTTAAAATAAAAAATCAAGTTTTCTAATATGGTATCAAAGGCAGAGTCCAAACCCAATCTATGGAGATTTAGCGATCTATAGAGGGAGGATGTCAAATCCTTATGAGCTAACTCCATTCGCCAAGAGACAATATATAAACTCCAGAAGTATCTACCCTAACAAATAACTTTAAATATAAGAATCAAATATTTTAATATAGTTATTATGAAAATCCATTCTCCATCTATTTCAAAAGTTTGACATAACCACCTTTATAATTAATTTGCACATTCAGTTACAAAGATATCATATATATAATTAGGTAAACACAAAACCATGATTTTTTTTTTCTTTCAATTTTTGCAAATTACAATCAAATATGTTCAAAAAAATTTTTACCTTAAACCAACTTGGTTGCAATCACTAAATAAGTATAATAAATAAAAGAATTAACTTGGACAAAATCCTTGTTTCTAAATAATACAAAACATGAATCATGAACAGACAATATTTGAATTTTGAATTTATTAATGTAACATCTTATATGCATTTGACATAGAATTGTTGGATAATTTTTACAATTTGGACATAAAGATTTTTACTAGTCTGGTAAAAACATTGCCACTAACACTGCTAATCCAAATTAAAGTTCTTACCTAAATGGTATAAGAGAAAGTAATTACTACCTCGAGAAGGTGGACATGTTTTAATTAAAATACATCTATATTATTACTTAAAAATATAAGTATTTCAGCAAAAGCCACGGGAAACCATGATGCCCTGTGCCATTTCACCATTGAAGCAATAGATTTTGAATTTTGTTGTCTATTTCTCTTTATTTGGATACACAATTATTAAATTTTAATATATTTATTATAAAATGCCATTCTCCATCTATTTCAAAAGTTTGACTTAACTACCTTTATATTAAATTTGCACATTCAGTAACTAAGGTGTCATATATATAATTTGGTAAACACAAAACCAATATTTTTTTTCCTTTTACTATTTGCAAATTACAATCAATTATGTTCAAAAAATCGTTACCTTAAGCCAACTAGGTTCCAATCACTAAATAAGTAAAATAAATAAAATACTTAACTTGGACAAAAATCCTTGTTTCTAAATAATACAAAACACGAATCACGAAAAGACAATATTTGAATTTTGAATTTCCAAGTGTAACATCTTATATGCATTTGACATTATATTGTTGGATAATTTGTACAATTTGGACATAAAGATTTTTACTAGTCTAGTAAAAACATTGCCAATCAAAATTAAAGTTCTTACCTAAATGGTATAAGACAAAGTAATTACTACCTCGAGAATGTGGACAAGTTTTAATTAAAATACATCCCACTTATTACTTAAAAATATAAGTATTTCACCAAAAGCCATGGGGAACCATGGCACCCTGTGCCATTCCACCATTGAAGCAATATATTTTGAATCTTGTTGTCCAATTCTCTTATTTGGATATACAAGTTTCTTTATAAAATACTAAGTTTTGAATTTTATCAACCTATTAAACATATATATATAAGAGAAATAAATATAGTACCTCCACTCTTTAAACCTTGGTATCAAATGAGTCAAATAGATTTTTTATTTTATTTTATTTTATTTTATTTTATTTTATTTTTTTTTAAATACTTACTGCATTGTAGAGGTTGGCATAAGTTTGGCAATAAGAGTTCTAAAGCCAGCAGGCTCAAAGGTCCAGGCTGTGACTACTGCAGTGATTCTCCAAATGCAACTTTTTAAGTATAACAAAGGTAAGAGAAAAGAAATACACCAGATCCTCCAAATGTTGCAGTAACTTTCAAAAGGCCGCTTAGGTCAATGCATCCATTATGATCCACCTATACATAGAAATGCAGTTTAATTACGAGAAGGTATCATACACATGTTATGAATGTTATGAAGAGACTGAATAAGATACCTCTTCAATTTGTCAAAACTGAGAAATGTGGCCAATTGGTCTTTTAGGCTAGAAATTGGACCAATGTAAAGAGAAAAGAAAGACTAGAATGGGAATGGAATACCTCTTTTCCATTGATAAATAAAGTGAGCACTATCCCTTTTATGGTTATTTAATATAATGTTTAGTGTCAACGCCATTTGGTCTGATCACTTGGTTATTGATGAATTGTTAAATTTATAAATGTCTTTCTGCCTGACCCTTTAAGAGGGAAGACTTACATAAGGTTCCCCTTGTTTTTCTTGCCATAAGGCAAACGGAAGATATGTCCCTTAAAACAAGCCTGCATCAATGCCATTTGGTCTGATAACTTGGTTATTGATGAATTGTTACATTTATAAGTGTCTTTCTGCCTGACCCTTTAAGAGGGAAGATTTACATAAGGTTCCCCTTGTTTTTCTTGCCATAAGGCAAACAGAAGGTATGTTACTTGAAACAAGCCTGCATCACCTAAATTTTCAAGGTTAAGTTTCCTACAATGACTTTAAAACCAAAAAACAGAGAAATTTTCTCTATATTTATAGTTGATTTAAAAAATAATTACAATTAATAGCTTTTATTTCAAGGATAATTACTATTCTATACCCTTTATTTCAAAGATAAATACAATTATATAGCTTTTATTTCAAAGATAATTATGAGATTAAGTTGATTTATAGTTTATTTATTTTTAAGATAATTACAAGTTCTAAGGTTAAGTTTCCCGCAAAGACTCTAAATGACAATTAATCCAGAAGCGGCTCAAAGGATGATTATAAGCTCATAGCCCAGCTGAAAGAAGCATAAGGAGGATGATAGACAGTTTATCTAAGAGAAATGAAGGTCTTGTTTGCTTCAGTGAGTCCAAGAGAGTTATTAGCAGATGTCTATAATGTGTATTTCTAGTAAGGCTTTTCACTCATTTGTATCATAGGCTACCTTGAGGGGTAAAACTGACAATTAATCACATGAGAGCAAGGGACCTCTTGTTCACGATGAGACCAGTCACAATCCAAATTGCTTTGATTTTCCCTGTTTTTCTTCTTCTACTTTGAAGAAATGAAAATAATCCGTCACAAAGTTAGAGACAGAATATACCAACTCACCTTGCATGTTGAACTAGCTAGCTCTTGGATATGAAAGCCGTCCATGTTTAGATGAACTTCTGAGCCTTCTCTTACATGGTTACCATATGCATCAAACATCTACGGAGATGCAACAATAAGATATGTTTGCATGAGTGATCATTAACAGTAATATGAGCAAAAGCTGCAGGATTCAACATCTGAACATTTCTTGAGAGTTATTTATAAAAGCATATATAGCACCATGCAAACAACAGTATGCAATACTATATAGATATGATAAATATTATTGCAGCAATTCTAAACCCCCCAGGGGGGTTTAGTTTGGATGGAGAAAAATAGGAGAGTATCCAAAGCAATGGGAGGTCATCTAGCAGGTCTGTCTGTCATTCAGTTCAATGCCCATTTGGAATATTCTTCTCATTTATTTCTTTATCAATTTTAAAAGTGATTTTGATTGCCTAGTTTATTAATATCTTTCATGTAATTAGATTTATCCTTCATATTTGCATAGCAGTACATCTAAAAGTATCAAAAAAGAATAACTAATCCACTTCGTGATGAAGCATTAACCACCTGATTTTTACTTCAATGGAATATATTTCTCCGGATTCAGTGTGCTCATTCTTCTATTAGTCCACGCCACAGAAACTTATAGAACTTGAAAAAGAAGAAAAAAGCTCATAATTGTTGCTGTAACAAGCTTGAAGTACCATTATGACAAATTCAGTGGCTCTAATCAGGACCAAGTACTGTTTCTAGTTTAGACCTTGTGTCTTGACATATTACTAGTTTCTTTCCACAGACATCTTGTGAAGGTGACTAAGGGATTTAGTAGGTTATAACTCATAACACACTTAAAAGCAAAGCAAGCCACTGATTAAAAAAAATAATAATAAAAGAAAGGAAGAAGAAGATGAAGAAGTCAATACCATTTGCCAATATACATTCATCAAGTGCAACATAACTTCTTATTTCTAGAAGATTTCTAATACTATGACTTATGTTACACAGAGTTACTGTTGAATAGCACATAGAGCAAACAGTCCAACATTATCTTAATCCAAACAGAAACAAGCTTGAAAAGAATAGTAGTGTCCAAGAATACCTGTAGCATCAGATCTTTAACTATGCATCCTGGAATCAAGCCATTCTCTGACTCAGTTGGATGAAGTTTGACCTGACTTAAAGGTCCAGGAACAACTGACATAAAAGCATCCAAGGATTCGTATGAGACCAGAATGCAAGAAGCCAGGATATAACTCCTCTTTCTATATTCTACTCTAAATTGAAAATCATTGTTCTAAATGCCAACAGCTGTGAATCCATGTTACCTTCACAAGTTACAGAAGCAAAATGTAGTTCATCAAGCGTGGATATTACCAAAGAGGCCTTATAACTTGGACGAATCCGATCCAGCTCCCTACACTCAACCAATACATCCTGCAGAATTTGAAGATGAATGTCAATACCTAAAAAAGCATCCAAAAGCAACAAAGCATAAGAGCACTATTTTGATCCTACCTTTACAATCAAAGTCAATTTATCAGAAGATAACTCCAGAGTCTTCCTGTCTATATGAAGCACCACACCGTGAGTCAAATCAAGTTTGACCATCAGATCAGGTAAGGAGTTAAATGGCATGCGATTATCATAAATGTCGTAACATGCCACATGTAGAGGTGGAAAGCATGCACCAGCCCTAGCCAAAAAAAAAAAAAAAAAAAACTTTGAGAAGTCAAAATGTGAAAGATAAAGAAATAATTTTTAATTCTACCATGAGTAAAAACCCAAAAAGGAAAATGAATCAATAAATAGATGTATACTAATTGAGTGGGATATAAATCCACAAGGATTAGTTAGAAAGCCTTGAGGTTATAAAGGAATGAACAGACTACAAGTTCCTACCTTACAGTAAAAGGAAAATCTGATTCTTTGTTTAATATTTCCCACTTCCCAACTTCTGGAGATGCTTTAACCTGTACTCTTTTCTCAGAATTTTTAACACTTGAATCACTCTAACAAGTAGAAGTTCTAACGTTAGAAGCAGAATTTGATCCAAAAAATATTATGGACAATGTCCTTGAGAATTAATACATTTGATGAAAGCACAAAATCAAGTACTTTAAGATTACCCACAAGAGAGAAAGAAAAGATGTAAACACCAGACTTTTGAAATATTTTCGGCCATCTCCCACCCACTGGAAAAATATATAGGCCATCAAACCCCTTTCTCGATGAAGGTGCCAGACGCACCGACCAGATATTTTTTATATCAGGCAGTTTCTTATTTTCAGCCTTGTATTTGACTTCCATAAACATCTCTGCATTGGATTTAATAATGTATCTCTGATCCAACCTATTTGAGGTAGCACAAGAATTGAAACTATTGGGACGGATAACTGCAATGATTTCTCTTGGAGGTGGATGCCCAGCACAAACAGAAGCATCAACAGGTAGTGCCTGAAACAGGAAAAAGAATTTAAATGGAGTTTTTCTTGAAAAACCTTGGAAGGAAATAACTGAAACCCACAAATAAAATGTCCATCCATAACAAGATACAACAGAATTTATAGTGTTAATGCATATTTTCCTTGCACAAATTTGTATAGATTAGTCGGCTCCTTTCTTTCCAAACCAGCAATCAAGTGAATGACAACAACACAACTGGAAAAGGCAGTGTACTTTACAAATAGTTGGAGAAAGTCTAAAAACTAACCCCATCAATCTCCAATTCAGAACAGTCCTTAGCATTGAGTATGTCAATAGTGGCAGGTGCCTTTTGATGCTGCTTCTTTAGCTGATTATTCCACTCAGTAGATTCAATAGCTCGACACTGGCATCAAGAACTCATCTTCAGTACATTGCTTAACTAAATTCTAAGTTGTATCAGGATTTGATCATCAAAGTGACTCCCACCTTCCCTTTATCAATCACACTTATAGGTAACATGAGTGACTTCCGAACATCTAAACTCGTATTGCAATCATTCTCTTCTAGGATGCAGCAACTTTCTTCAGGAAGACCTAGTGGACTACCAGGACAAAAATGACAGGAGAAAAGAGTCACTCATGCTCCAGTGGAGAGTAGCATATGGATTTAAATAAATGAAATAACATGAGGACAAGATGGCTCACTTGCATATAAGCCAAACTTCCCCTGTACAAGGAAACAAGTTAAAAGAAGTAAAACAGTTGAATTAATTCTAGACTGATCAGTAATCAAATAACTTGCAAGTTCTAGTTCATGCAAAGAACGATGATACACTTCATGAGAAGTCTTCCATCAGATTTAATTCAATTTAGGGAGAAAAAAAAGCACCAACATTTTCCAATATTATCACATAGAACAAAGCTAGCAAACTACTACATGGAAAAAAGAAAGAATGATGCCAATATGCATATAATTATGTTATTATTACAACCTGAATCCCCTTCAAGGCCTTCAAGCAAGATGTACTGTAATGTTGCATAGACGTTATTACTGTGGCATCCAGCACATGCACCCTTGCAAACCATCATTTTCTGGCCTGATTTCCAGGAGATTCCTTTTCTCTTTATAACACGGTGAACTCTTATAACTACAAGTTTTTAAATGGAAGGTGCATTAAAGGCATTTGATCAAAAAGAAAAAGCCAGATAACTTTTGACAGAAAAGCGAGGTAATGCATCTGAAAGAAGAAATACTTTTTAAGAAAAAAGACAGCAGATTACCATTAGCAGATATACGAAGTGCCTTTTTGTTTGCAGGGTTGACAATGATAACCGGTTGATCCTCACCACACTCAAATTCCTCATCCTGCTTATCATGCATAGCAAGAATCCAGTCTTGGTATGCTCTTCCTAATTGCGAAAGCATCATTTGTTTTTCATCTTTAAAAATCACTATATTCACCCCTGCAGATGAATTCAGAAGAGAGGAATTTTTTTTTTGATATAAAGAAGAGAGAAATTAGAACAGTGAGAAACAAGCAGCATCATCCAAAAACTTTAAAGAACAATTATTTACAAAGTCAGCTAAAGAAACCAAACCTTCCTCAGGTGAACTTTTACCAAAGTCCTTCAAAGCAATGGTAAAAGGATGATTGCGCGCAAGATCAGTCTGTGTATGACAAAATAAATTCAACATGAAAAAACAGAAAAAGGCAGACCCAAACAACCATGATAGTAATAGTAACAGTATAGTATAGTATGGTAATAATAATAATGATAATAAATAATAATAATAAAAGGCTCAAATAAGTACAAGGAATAAGAATGCTTGCTCAATGAGACCAAGCAACAAAAAAAAATATCTAGTGGCTATGGATCATTAGGGTGTTAGGTTTTGAACATTTACATTCAAATTTTTAACCAGCTGTCTATACTGATATGTCACGCAACTAAAAGCATAGACGAAAGAACATTGCATTAGTCATCAAAAGACATGATGCACGACGAGGTTCAATTGAGAGCATTTTGATCACATCTATCCAATTTGTGAATTTGCCCATGGCATAATGGAATGCTGGACAAATTACCTTCTTTGTGTACTTTGGGACTATGTGCACCATCCATTGTGATTGGATATAACTTGTCTGCTAATTTGGTCCATAACAAAGTGCCACAAAGATTTGAAATACTTGTTATCAACAAGTTGAAAGAACAATGACCAACCATGTATTTGCATATTTCATGTCCTTTTTCCCTCACAGTGCTTGGATTAAATGGGGTAACATGGATAGACAGGAAGGTAAAAAATTGATCACCTAGGCACCGGGAACTGTTCTTACAAGGGATAGTTTATTCCAAAAGTAACTGATGTAAGACAACTAAAGTAAAATACCCACCATTGGAAGAATGGTGTAAATACCCACTGTTGGAAGAATGGTGTGCAAAAACTAAGGTGCTGAAGCAAAAGGAAGTGTGAGAAAACTGAGGATTTGTGATTGAAGATTGTAGAGAAGAACTAGTTGTTCAAAGATTAGAGAGAATTTTGATCAACAAGTGTGTGGATAAGAGAGAGAATAAGATAGATAGCAGAAGAAACTTAAGCACAAATGCCTTTAACATTACCAACCGATAAAGTTATTCATCAATTTATTTACTTTATTCATATTTGACACAATGAAACATATTTATAAGTATTGAAACAACAAGATGATTCTAGTAAACCTTCTAAAAATTCCTCAATCAATATGAAAATATAATAGGACTCAAAATTTACAAAAACTTTGTAACACTAAAGAATGCACTAACTTAATACTAACTAGAACTAATAACATATAAAAAAATAATTAAAAAATTCCAACTAAGACATACAAAATGTGTTAACAAAAACAGAAACTTTTAAAATATTAAAAGTACAGGCAATTTATTAATAGATTATTAAACATACTAAAAATTTAACTAACACTAATGAGGACACTTCACTTTATGATTAAACAATTTCCCTTTACCTTAGGATGCCAAAGATCACATTTTTTTGGGTCAAGCTATGGTTGTGCCATCAAGAACCTTTTGCTTACCTTGCTAAATTGGGGAGGGGTGGCTCATGATGGCAAGGAAAGGCTTTTACTCACAACTTCATTGTGTGATAACATTCCACATAATACAGGGAGAAGCTTCCTCTTAAACATCTCAATCAGGTAATTAAAGGATGGTACCTTAAAGGAAGAGGAAATGAATTTAACCTTCCACTGCGTGCAACAAAATGTCAAAAAACCATATTGAAGCAACAATTTTGTTAATTCTGAAACTGTCATTTTTAACTCCTCACCCAGTATTTATATATATTATTCTAGATACAAATGGATTTACATTTTTACTTCAACATGAATTGAGGGTCCATCCTAACTAATAAACTCCCTCGTGTGCCTATCACCTCTCGTGCTTCATCAAATGGCGATATTTCAAGTATGATCATGTTGCACAGGTGAATAATATAGAAACATTGTAAAGAATACCTTAGAAGCAGTGGGACTGAAACCAGCATCAGTCTCTGCAGCAAGAACAGCCCGTACAGAAGCATTTAGTGTTGAAAAATTATTGAAAAGTATGATCCTAAAGTGTGAGGCATAAGTTTGTGAGTAATAAATGTGGCTCAGCACATACCAACAAAGCATTTCACCCGTCTGCAACACTTCTTCAGTATTTCAGCACTATATCCCTTCTTTTGCTTTAAGTCCATGAAAGGAAGCCAATCCTGCAATAAATTGAATACATCTAGTTGTAGCATATTCACACCAAATAACTTCAACGTGAGTCCACAGTAAAACAAGTTCAAATACATCCAGAATGCACCAAAGTAACTCTAACAACTCTGCTTCCATAATGGGAACCATTGAGGCTTCAGTTGCCATTAAGCTTGCTCACTTGAACATATCTGATGTGGATATCGAAGTTCATGTGTCATAAAGAAGTGGAGGCTGTGTATGACAAAATTCACATAGCATATACCCCAAGCCAAACATTCTACCAAGAGCAACAAACCACTAAAATTTTCTATAAATGAATCCCCCCCCCCTCAAGTCTCCATTTAAAAATAAGTTCTTATACCAGGAGCAACAAACCACCATCATTTTCTGTACATGAACCCCAAATCAAGTCTCCATTTAAAAATAGGATTGTTCTGTGTTTGTGAGGAAATATTCTGATGCATAAGTTAATCATTTCCAAAAAAAAAAGGTAATTAAAAAAAAAAAAATTAACCTAGGGAAAGTACTACCACCTACTCTAAAGCCTGTTCCAACAACAGGGAGTCTAAATAAGAGATTACATTCCTATTTATTTTACATCATTTTTTATAATGCTAACGAGGACAAAGAAGAAAAAAGTTGAAGGAAGAGTGTGTCAATATCATCAAACATTTGCGAGCTAAGTTACAAAAATGCTCGAGATTGAAGTCCAAAGAGAATCAACAAATTTCATTACATCAAAGGTATTGGGTGACAATAGGTCAAGTGAAAGGCTCGTTCAATTTCCTATAACCAAAAGAACCAAATAATCAAAGAATAAACCAAATTGTCAAAGCCACTTTAACTCTTGGTAAGTACCAAATGCTCTAAACTTGAAAGCATGTTTGCTCACTCAACTGCCAAAGCCCAAGAACTTCAAAGTCAACTCAACTTGAGACGAGTAAAGATAACCTTAAGAACAAGTGACATGGAACAGTTCATGTTACTTCGATAATATAATTGCTAGAAAACTATTTAGAATTTGGTGCAATAACATTGGATTCAGAAATAAATACTACAGTAAATGAAGGTTGTTTAGAGATTCTCAACTTTCTTTTGCTTCATAAAATATAATATTAGTAACTCACCCAACGAGCATCAGGAAGAAGCCGACCTAACCGCCGAATTGACACGCGCCTAAAGTTTTCAAAGTCTTCATCAATTGCAAGCCTTTCGGCTTCTAGCGATTCCAAAATCCTACTGATATCCTCTTTACCCTGTAAAAAAGGTTTCAATATATCACAGTATGAAAGGATGGTGAAATTAACATAATCCTCACGTACCTCACGAAAGGGAAAATAGACACATGTTAGTCGGGCATTAGCTCTTTCAAGTGCCTGTAGACCTAAGAAATTAAAAAATAAATAAATAAATAAAAGTGTAAAATGTCCTACAATTTAGAAACTAGATATATAAAGGTTCAGGAAAAATAAAAGCAAAATTAACAGTGGAAAAACAAGAAACGAGAAGATGTCAATCCCTTCTTACATGAGAAGCTAGGCATAGCTCACCTGGACAATTAGTCTTAGCCTTTTCCGGATTATAGTGAAACTGAAGCTGAAGAACAAAATTAGGACCATTCCCAGAGTGCAAGTTTGTAATTGCAACTTCTCCTCCCACAATTCCAGCTAAATTTTTACCATCGACCTGAATCAAACTTCATTATGAGAGATGTTCAAAAATTTTTTTCACTTCATCTCTAGAGGGTAAAGGCATTTTCAACATAAAGATATACATACATCGAATGGGCTGTGAGAAAGGGTGAAAGCCTAAAATATGTCTAGATTAATAATTTTGCAAAATGGTAGAGGGGACCCTGACAACCCCTTTTTTTAATAATTTTGCAAATGCATGGTGTTGCTAGATAATAATATTTCCTGCAACAATTAGTCAAAGTAGTGTAAACCATAAGAGAGGGTGAGCTTTGGCGCAACAGTGAAGTTACTTCTTTGGTGACCTCGAGGTCACGGGTTCAAGGCATGAAAAAAACCTCTTTGCAAAATGCAAGGGGAAGGCTGCGTATGCATATGTCCACCTTCCTCCCACCCCCACACTAAGTTAGGGAGCACTTTGTATACCGAGTGAGCCCTTTCTAGTGTATACCACAAGCACAGTTGAAACACTGTTTCTTTGAACTCCAAAGCCTTGTGCAGAATCTTGACAGATGGAAGAGAGAAAAATTCAGGACTACACGCTACAGCATAACAATTTCCATCTCTCCATTCTCTCTTCAATATCTTCTCATCATATATGAGGTTGAATCACCCATTACCAGAGTTGAGTTACACTTTCAATCTCAGATTATCATGGAAGTTGAAAAGTTCTAGAAGGGAAAAAAAAAATCCCAATTCCACCATATTTCTCTCTCTCTTCCTATTTCAACTTTCATGTTCTTATTTGTGCTAATAAGCTTGAAAACATGCAGGCAACCCAAAACAAGGAACAATATTCAACAGAAAGTCTATGTACAGGTAAGTTCGCTCGTTTGGTCCTAAATGTGAGCAAATTTTTATGAAGAGTATAAAACTTGAAGGAAATTGAGATGTGAAAATATTAGACCTGAAAATCAACTGGGGTGCTGGTTATCGAATCCTCAGATATTTCATCACACTGCAGAAAAAAGAGAGGAAGACAGAAGAATCGATGCGTGAAATAATCAGTACCGCATACAAAAGGACCCCAAGCATTACAGAGAAATAGCTTGTCCTCTCAAAATCATTTTGAGGGCTATGGAAGACCATTGACAAAAGGGCCCAGATGCTATATCCTCATCATAAATCCAACACAGTCACTACTTGTTAATTTATCAATATTTTTGAAAATCAAATCCAGAGAGTAAATCAGTTTCTTAGAAAACAAAACAGATGAAAATTACATGGCTTTCATTGCAAAAATACCTTAGATTTTAAGTTCAAGCCTCAAGACTGTCACAAGCACACAAATGTGTAGACAATTTAAAAACAGAAGGAATATCGAGATTTATTGAGAACATCAACTCGTTAAACGTACAAAGACAAAATCTGCAATGTGTTGTGGAGAACCTGAATATATGGGAAGTAAATGTCCTTCAGCCTCTGAAGAAGTTGATCAATCTCCATATGTCTTTTCATAGGCTCAAAAATATCTACCTGCCAAGTATTTATATTTACCCAAGATTACAAACTAGAAAATATGTTCTTGCTGAAGGAAATATAAATCACAAAATAGTTCATGCATGAAGGCAGGCCATAGAAACACTTAATTTGATAATAGTGGAGATCAAAAATGGTAACACGCCCCCAGGGAAATATTCATAGCTTCTGCATTCACCACAATAAAGTTTTCTACTGCAGTAGGTGAGTTTAACTTCAAACTTTGTGGATATTAATTCCATTCACACCATGACAAATTCCTGTCACTTCCATCACACCACTTTAAACAAACTGCATATTCTATTTCCATATTTAAGAAATAGATTTAATTTAGAATTCAGTAACATCATTTAACAAAATCCAGCTTGCTTCATCATATTGTCAAAGTTGGCGGATTCTATCAATTCAATATTCAAAGGTCAAAATCATAAATAACCCCCTCAACATTAGACGTATTTTCAGATAGTCCCTATCTTTCTAAAAGTTTGTAAGGCTATAATGTGGGCCCCGAGTGGATGACATTAATGTTCCGCTCTTTCCAACCAATTTTCAATGAAAAATCTGAATTTAGCCTTCAAATTGTACACAGTTTGCTTTTTTTTTTCTTCTTTCTTCTCTTTCTAACAAAAGTTCTAGCAATAACTAATACCTTTTGGTGAAGTATTTTGGCTTTCAACTTTTGTGTCCTTTTTCACCAACTTTGACTCTCTTAAATAAAGTTTCAATGAAAATTTTGTATTTAGTCTCCAAATGAATTTTTCCCTTCTCTCTCTCAAAAAATTTGTTCTTTTCGATGAGAGGAGAAAAGAAACAAACAAGGTCAAGTGCGTTGAGGATTACCTTTAAGTGGATGACTAATTCTTTCCACTTATGGGACTAATTGACTTTTGTTTAAAAAAAAAAAAAAATCCCGAGAATAATTGATTACAATAAAAGTTCATAAATTATTTAAAAGTGTCGGGGAAATTTCCCCACCATAAATACCATGCATGCAAAAATCAATCAAAAGCAAAATACACAATACTTAACGTAGTTCTACCAAATTTCCTACATCCATGATCATCATCATCCGTTATCATTCAATTCATATCAATCAACTATAACAATCAATTATCCTCACAAACACCCATCAATAATTATTCTCATAACCTAATTACACGATCACAAAAAACTATACTAAACCCATTATAGCAACACATAATGATACCCGCACGCCTGGTAATGCTCTAAACCAAGCAGGCGTTTACCAATGGCTGACTCCCTCACCCTCATAAGTGCCCCACTAAACAACCCTCTTCTTGGTGAACTTCAATGAGACACTTTCTAATCCTTACATAATCTTGTATATTTATGGGAGTAACAAACTTGCAAAACAAGCAACCATCTTTCTAAAATCTTACACATAAATTATTCTCTTTCATTACATGTTACTTTATTTTCCTTTCCATAATTTTTTCCACAAAAAACTCCTTTCTATTTTATGTGTTTAGGTTGGATAAAAACATAATAGAAATGAAACTTTAGGTTTAGGGGATTATATATGGTTTTGGCCATATTCAAATCCATTGAACATAAATTCATTTTCTCCCCCTCTAGGTTGCCTACTGACTATATTGCATGACATTTACAATTAGCTTATGCTTGCAAGGCCTCCAGAGGACACAACACAATAAGAAACAATATCTATATCAACTAAAGGTGGTAGTCAAGGTAGCTCATAGAAATTCTAATTTTTGTTTTTTTTTTTTTTTTTTTTTTAACTTTTGGTTGATTTATTTTATGGTTCTTTAGCAATTGGTGAGTCACTTGAATCTCTTTCCATGCAAAGTTACAACAGTTATTGCAGAAATAATTTTTTAAAGAAGAAAAATAAAAATAAAAGGAAGCAACCACTAAAAAGCACAAGGTGCAAGCAAAAATAACAAACCCCCAAATACAAAATTTCAATCCCAAAGCTATTACTTGTTCTACAATCTGGAAAAGTTTCTAATGAGCACAATCAAGTTCCAAGTCACTTCAATCTGATTTAGAACACATTTACCTCTAAAAGCTAGAGAGAAAAAAAATAGTCAAATAATAGTTTCACATGGATTACAAGGTGCATCAAGTATGAATTGAAGATGGATTAAATCAAAGATTCTAAATGGACAAGAGAATAAAAAGATTTAAGGCTAAATATAAAATGACCAAAACTTATATCATGAGAAACTACCTTAGTGAAGCTATGGTGTGGTGATTTTCTGAGCTCTTCCTCCAAAGGATCCCTCATGCCACCTCTCGCCTAAATATAACAACAAAATGATCTAAGAACTGAAAAATTTTTACCCTCCTCCCAAAAACTGGTGAAGAAGAAAGAGCCAATACCACAAACCTTTTTTACTTAGATACATAAGCAACTTTAGTATAAGAATTAACACCATAGAAGTGTCATTTACCTGCCAAGTGTGCCCAGTCACAGATAAATGTTCTAAGGACTCTCTCTCAAGATGTAATGTGTAGACTTTCTTTGATGCTTTTGTTTTGGAAGAGACTAAAACAGACCTACAGAAGATGTCAAAATGGGCCAAGCGAGAAGTTCATTCTAAATGAAAATTGAATTATGGACTGCATGAATGGGTGACTAAATTGGCCAAAAGACAATGTCAAAATGGGCAAAGCGAGAAGTTCATTCTAAATGAAAATTGAATTATGGACTGCATGAAAGGGTGACTAAATTGGCCAAAAGATCTGTCCTTTCAGTCACAATCTCTCTATTCATGATTTCTCCATCATTCCAATGCACTGCCTCAATATCATTTCACAATACAGTAACAAAAACCAGAAACACATACCTTCCTAAAAATAAGGAAGCAATAGGACCTCCATAGCCAAACATACCGAAGAAAGGCTGTGCATAATTAAAAAAGAACAAATCAAACAAAAAGAAAAACCGATGCAAGCCAAGATCTTTATTTATTAATCTGAAAGTCCATGACTGCAGTTTAGTTGTAAATATAAAGGTCTTACTTTCCACAATGAACTCATTATTCAGATGGCAGTTAGACTTAGAGACCCTACCAAAGCTTTCATAGCCCCCCCTGAGATCTTTCTCGCTCTCACATTCTCTACCAAGTGCAATAAAGTATCTATATCTTTCTTTAGGGGTAGTTTGGCAAGGAAGGAAATGTGGAGGGGAAGTAAAAGTGGGGTGTAATCTCTTTTCCTCCCTCTTAAGAAATCATTTTCGTCCTAAAGTGGACGGAAATAGAAGGAAATGGGATTTTTGTACAAATTTGTCCTTACCCTTCTTTGATATTTATGAAATTATCTCATTTTTTCTATTTCAATTTTATTTAATAAAAACAAATAAAATTTAATTTTCTTCATCAATTTTATTAGAAAAATTATTTTTTCTAATTTTACTTTTTTTTTTACCTTTTTTAACATTAATATTCTAATTTTACTTAATATAAAATAATAATAAAAATAATTTATAAAAATAAAAAAATATATTAAATAACTTTTTTTAGAAAAAAATTATATTTTTTAAAAAATATATTTTAAATTAAAAAATATAAAAAATATAAAAATATTATTTCACAAGAGTATAATAGTAAAATTGGTGGTATTTCCTTTCATTTTTCATTCCAACCCAAAAATATATATATATATATCACCAATTTCCTCACCTTCCATCCCTACCAAACAAAAATAAAGAAAATTCATTTACTTCCATCAGGTGAAATAAATCTTCCCATTCTCCTCCCCCTCCCCGTCCCCGTCCCCAAACCAAACTTCCCCTTAAGTTAAACATAACTATATGTTTCATAAGAATGGAGGAAGCAGGAAACACTTTTCCCCCTATAAAATGACCCCTTTGCAAAATATGGGACATCCTAATTGAACAATTAATTATACATGCATGACGTTGTTTTACTAAAACCAGCTTATCCATTCTTTCCCATTGTACTGAACATGATTAAACAGAAAGTGGCTTCCAAATGCTGCATGTGCAAGAGGCAACTCTCTCAAATTCTAACAAATGATGCAATAGAACACGTATTACTATTCTAAATAACAAATATATTGAGAGAGAGTGAGAGAGAGATCAGAAATGCATCCATTTTGAACTTTACTGTTAGGTATGGAGGCTTGCCCCCGATTGCATCTCCTCTAGATGACCGATGAAGCGAAGCACCCATTGTTCCCCTAAAAAGCAAGATAATGCAATTAAAGCCAAAACCTAAAAACAATGCAACTGCTATTGTAGTAAATGCAACATTACAATCATTCAAAACATCATGCACGGAGAAACATCATCAAAAGAACTTGATTAGTTTAACGGGTCTTTGAAGTCCATAATCAAGTAGCCAAGCCAGTAAAAGAATTCAATGTAGTTTCGTATGTCTTCTACTTCAATGCAGTACCCACTAGCACCAGTAGTGGGAATTTTTATATGTTTATTTTGCAATTTATGTTCTGTAGAAACTTCCAATCCATAATTGCAGAACTATTGCATTAATAATATAAATGCATATCTATCTAAGTCATGAAGATGTCTTCAGCAATCTTCTACCCTTTTTCCTCATTACAAATGACTTTAAATTTATTTTTGCTCTAGGAAACAAAATCAAAATGTTAGCATAAAAAAAAATAGTCTTAAGTAAAATGTAAGTTACTTGTTACCATTTTGCTATAGAGTTTTCATCACTGCCATCCATTCCAGGTCCACTATCAAAAACAGAAATCCTATCATTTCTGATTTCAACACTACAAAAGGCATTCATAGACAAGATGTTAGCAAATGGTAATCAGGTAAAATCAGCTTCAAGATCAAACTAGCAGATAAACCGCAACTGACCAATTGCAAGAGCATTGTAAGTCTGTGACTGTGACAATAAACTATAATACATTATATTATGCAAGGAAACATACTGGATAATCTCAAATTAATCACCAATCAGTCCATGTAAGCAAATAAATTGAACATCACATTTTCACATCATGCCAACTATCCCAATTCCCAACACCAAGAAAAGCCATTCAGTGTTTTCACTTACAAGTAGAAAAGAGAATTATATAATGAAGGAATTAGGTGATTGGTACTAAGATATTAAACGACAATAGAAGTTGGAAAACTAAAATTTTCAGCCAAGAATTTGAAAATGAAATTGTCCCTAAATAAGCCAGGGGTAATCATTTTAGAAGGCACTGTAATAACAAAGAATGTAATTTTAATTACACATGTATATAGTTTTAAAAATAATTAAAAAATAAAACGTTGTAAATAGAGACATGCTTTCAAGAATTTAGCATATGTGGATTCAATATTGTGATTTTCAGTTTCCAATTCAAAATTTTTATGCCCATTTCCATCTATCACGTACATTGTAAAAAGAGGAAAGCCAACTTGTGATAAGAAAGAAATAAAACAAACAGCAAAAAGTAGAAGCTTTGATTACTAATAATGCAAATAAGACAGAACATTGTCACGAGGGAACAAAAGCTCAAACATGTACAAGTGCAAAAATAATGCTCAACAAATTTAAGATAGGCCACAACAGACATTTATGTCATGTGAGTGCAACTAAGTTGATGGAGTAACTTTTTTTGGCAGATCAGTCATATTTGGTGAAAATGGCAATAAATATGATAAATTGGTGAAGCAATGCAAGCAAACTTAAAAATGATCTACATTCAGCAAATTTGGTAAGTAGTTGAAGTTAAAGAAGCTGGAATGCAAAAAAATGGGTGTCATGGAAATGTTATATACCTAATTAACTTCCTCTCAGTTTTATTGGACCAGACTGCCTGCAACGAATTGTCCTGGTCATACACAACAATGAATAAAGAACCATAGGTAACTACAACTTATGCAAATTGAGGTTCATGCCTGTACATCTATCGAAATCAGGCCCTTTTACAGCCAGGTATAGTATCACATAAGAGGACAAGCAATGGAAATGACCTCCTTGTCTTCCATCATAGGTAGTCAAATTGACCATTAATTGACATCCTAACAACTTACAATTAAGTCTGAAAGGGCAGTCACATATGTATACTCCTTTGGGAACTCTAGAAAGAGACGCGGATCAGGTGTTAGATCCCACATATTCTACAAGAATAAAGGAGAAAGACAGCAAGTAAGCATCACAGAGATATAAGTAGAAACTTGCATCGGTAAATGAGGAAGTGCAAGATCAGGTTCATGCGTAAGCTCCGCCTGGCCCAGCCCATGGCTAGGCTCCAATATGGTATCTGGCAAGACTAGCCTTTTCATTGTAATTTCAAACCCAAGCCCTGCTCTATTGTGATCGGGCCAGGCTGGATCTAGTCGGGTTTCAGACTTAAACTAATTATCCAAAAATTATCCAAAACCAACCCATGCTCATCTCTCCAAGAATTTTACATGATTAAACAAACAAGAAGAGAAGAAATCAAACCTCAAACGTATCAACAGCCTTACTGGTCCTTTCCTGATTCAAAGAAAACAACATTAGAGTAACAAACCAAAACATTAAGTCACAAAGATCGTGAATATACCCAAACGAGAACAATAGAGTAGAAAAACCTACACGGAGCCTGAGAATGTGGAACCTCTTGGGAACAAAATCCTTGAAGCAGATCCTTTTGATTATTTCATTTTTCCAAGTGTCTTCAACAACAACGTCATCCCATACAATTTGTTTTATAGACGTGGGTGAGGGTGATACCTTAATCACTCTTTCATATTCCTCTCTCACCAGTTCGAGGAACTCTCGTAAACCCATTTCACTCTTGAATCCTCTGCGCAAGCTGAGGTCTAACCTAGTCCCATTTGGCAATAGAACCTTGAATTTGTAAACTTCTTTCCTTTCGTCATCACCATCAACTCCAAGTCCTACAGACTTCCTCTTTCTAGGAATTGTAATGCGCTCCATCCTCTATCGAATTTACAAGTATGAGCGAGAGAGAGCTTTACCCCAAAAAAAAAAAAGAAAAAAAAAAAAAAAAAAGAAAACCAAAGAGAGAAGAAAGAGGGGCAAACATCAACATTAATTTTTATTTAAAATTAAAAAAAAAAAAAGAAATATATTCTAACATATTCTAATATACCTTGAGTTTTATTTAGACAACAATGGCTTCCAAGTTCAAATTCCGGCGACTTCTAATGGAAGTGACGAAAAAAGAAAAAGAAAAAAAGAGAGAAATTTCACACAGTATATTAAGACCCTCTTCTTCTTCTTCTTCTGCCCTTGTCCTGCATGGTACGTATCTCGTGCAACTATTATTCTCAATCGCATAGGAAAATAAAGCAGGAGAAAGAAAAAAAAAATTAGAAATGAGGGCAGCGGAGAGAGACCTGAGAAACAGTGACGAGAATGGACTTCTCTCTCTTATCTGAGAACAACCCCGCCGAAAGGGTAGAAAGAGAATAGAGCGCTCTCTCTCTCTCTCTCTCTCTCTCTATCGTCGTTTGAGAGAGATTATGCGCGGAGGAGAAAGAGTTGGGTGTAGGTGGAAGTAACGGATTGGTGAAAGAGCTGACGAGGCTCGCATTTCGGTGGACGCACTACGCAACCTCAATCAAAAGAAAAAAGAAAGAACACCCTATCAAGGACGGGACAGTCTGTCGGTCACAGTTTCCTCCCTTATTAAGATTCCAAATTCAAATTTATAGCAAAAGAAAGAAAACCCTAACAAAAGCTGAAGTACCAGAACATCATGCACTATTAGGATTGGAGACCTTTACTTGACTCCGAAGGCATTAGAGAGGAAGAGAGAGTACGTTTTGCCTTTTCCTTGTTTTTTTTTTTTTTTTTGCCATTTTGATAACCTTTAGAATTAAATTTTTTTTTTTTAATTTAAATTTTACAACGGGGTAACCTCGGGTTATACTAGCGTAGGAAAGTGGGATTTGATGCTAGTTATATTTTTACTGGAATATTTTAACTATAAAATTATTTTTTTCTAATTGGTTTAAATAAAACATCACTCACACGATAAAAATAGTACAAATATTATTATAGTTATTTTATATTTAAATAACAAAAAATTATAAATTATATAAAACTATAAATTGATATGTCAGTGACAGTTTAATTTAAATTAAAAATATAAATTTTTTGTATTTTATAAATTTATAATAGTATGTTAATCTTTTCTCTTTCTAATTTATCACGTATGTAATCTATAAATATTGAATTTAAATAAAAAATAGATAATTTTAAAGAAAAGTAGATTCTTTTTCGGTGATTTAGACTTGAATGGTGTGCTAGGTCTCACTACCTAAAGGCGCTCTATGCGTGTCCTTTGTCAGAGTCTTTATTTTTCTATTTTAACTTACTTTACTTTAATGAAAAGGGAGACCAAACTTTTACATTAAAAAAAAAAAAGTATTAGAAATATAATAATTCTAATAATTGTAAACGAATATACCCTAATAATAAAGTAGTTTGTATTTTTATTAAAATCTTAAATTTAATATTAATATAATTATAATAACACAATATTCACACATTATACTCACAATATTCAAAATTTTAATAACATAATATTTATTTTATATTAAAAAATATTGAGAGGATATTATACGTGTCCATTTAGCAGTTTTTTTTTTACTACTCTTTTCCTTATAAAGAAAATCTCTACCAAACGATTTTTATTCTCCTAAAAAATAATTTATTTTTTATAAATAAAAATTTTAAAAGTGACTTCTAAGTAAAAACACCTGAGATGAGCTTTTACTTCTCATTTTTTTTTTATAAAATCCAGTTTTTAATTTTTTTTTATTTCATTTGTATCCCCACATTATAAATTCATTTACCCTCTTCTCCTTTCTTTTTCTTTAATTTTTAATTTTTAATTTTATTTAAAATTAAAAATAAATTTATTTTTAAAAATAAAATTATCAACTAACTTTTTAACTTTATTTTTAAAAACTACATGTCACTGTCAGAGTTGGGGACTGGAGCTCTATATATATACAACCATTTTGTACCATCTATTATATATACCAACGCACAATATTTCTGAATCCTTCATATTCTCTATATTTCTAAATTCTACATTTTCTCAACATTTCTTAATTAAAATATATAAATTTATCCACACCCTTAATAAAAATTATTTACATATTGTTCATCCTGAATCTTATTTGTTCAGTAGAATATCGGATATTGCCACTTTAAACTCTATATGAATTTTTATTATAATTATTATTTTCTTAACTTTTAAAACTAGAATCAATCTCATTCTTCAATCTTCTCTACAAGAATTTAACTAAGAGCATCCTCATCCCAAGTCAACTTGAGAGTAATTGCCCCTCAAGACAATTAAAGCGATAGAATTTTCCCACTTTTATTATCTTTTCTTTGATTCGATTTCATTTAATTGTATTTTCTTGTTAAAAAAAATGATAGTAATTGTTAGCGAGCCTCTGATTTAGTCTCCAGTGGATTGGGAGTCCATATCAAAATTTCTCTAGGCCTACAATGGAACAATCGGATATCTGACAATACTAAACAACAAAGGGAAAGCATGGTCAGTGGTTTGCACGCATAGAAACTAAGAATGAAGATGGTAAGTAACAGATATAACAGAAGTTACTTGTTAAAAAAATATAAGTTACAAACGAAAAATTTTGAATGTTTATTTTCTTAAAAATAAAGATCATTTGTTCCAAAAATCTATTGGTAGCCACCCCTAACGATCATATGAAAGCAAATAAACCACTCTAATAGAATCCAATTCCAATATCACATCTTTGAATTTCCATGTCCCAAACCAGTTTATGTTTTCATACACCCCTACACTTCTCAACGATACAGGGAACCAAAATTCCGAACTTTTACGAAAACCAACAACCTAGCAACATGTTTTTCAAGATTCCCCTTGTTGGCACCAATTTGAATTCATTTTAGTCCATCCTTTATTAAACTTCTTCCAACCAATATTAGTTATAACAATAATACCATGTAATGCCAAATCATCCCTATTACAAATAGTAAAGAAAATAATTTTGACCGACATAACATAATAGTGTTTTAAAATCTTTAAAAATCTTCGAATATAGTAACATCATTGCTATCATAACCAACAAAGTGAGGTGAAAATAAAAGATCAAGGTGCATTTAAAACTGCAGACTCAACAATACTTCAAATTAACCAGAATCTATGTATAAAGATTTAAGACAAAAAAAAGAGCTGGAACAGAAAATGGTATTTAATTATGGTAAAAAAAAACTTTTCAAGGCATTAGCAGTGTTTTGAAATCCTGATCAAATCAGTCGGTCTAATTGGGAACCGGATCTGTTGGTCTCTATACAACCAAGAAGGAGGATTGAATTGGTTAGTTTCAAGTTTTAGATTTTACCCCACTTAAAATCTCAATTAAATCTAAAACCAAAATATATGAAACATGCACATGTACATACAAAATTTAAATAGTAGAGATAAAGAGACCAAATCTGATTTATAGTGGTTTGATCTTGTATCTATTTTCACTTTTCCAACTCAGCAAGTTAGGATCTAGTGATAACTAGTTTTCACTATAATGCTTCAATATTGACAATCTACACCTTCTAAGATGACTTAGTCCAATATTAATCCAATTCAAACTCTCTCACACGTAACATATCAACGCAAGAGAATATTTTTCACACTCTTCCTAAACTTGTGAGACTACATAATAACTAAACAAAAGATTACAAAGGTAGAAAATTCAATTGATAGCAAGAGAATACAACAATATATCAGAAAAAAATGCTATCAATAGGGTGTTGATGCACGTAGATTTCTCTCAATCCAAAACACGAATAATCACTGTAAAAGTTCCTGAGTATAGTCTGAATATAGATCTTTAAAATCCACTCAAAATTCTGTTAAAAACTTGCAAGTATCAAGTTGATATGAAGCTCTCAAAATCCCTTCATAATCAACGTTTTTCCAAAACTGAAATAACTTCTGATCCTGATTTTCAGCCTACAGATCTGTTTTCTAAGTCAAAAATTTATTGCTATAATTTTTCAAAATTTGAAGAACAACCATCCATTAAAAGTGTGGAACTTTTAAATTTGAAATAGTTTAAGTAGTTGAGAAGATATTTTTATGCAAAAGTACCCTAAAAATTAGTAATTTACCTCTGAAAAATAGCTCTAAAATCAGAATCAATTTTACCTCTATTGAAAAGAAAATTTGATTTTAAACCCTCAAGTAATCTGAATTTGATTGCTTCATCCATACATGTTTAGAATTAAGTGTAACTCCCAATCTACACTTAATTTGTTGAGTTAGGTTTTGAAAAAAATTAATTAAAATTGCAGCAGTACAAAACTGTTTTGAATTTCAACTGCTTCTATCAGTTTACTGTTTCTGTCCAACTTTGTTTTTACCTAATTTTTGTGACAGTATTTTCTAACAAATTCTATATTTTTAAAACTTTTATTTATATAGTTTGTGTTACATAAAAAATACATATTCTAAATAATTACACATTTGATAAACTCGTTAGTAACATATATACCGTTTTGTTATCATCAAAATATTAGGATTTAATAACAATTTCCTTAATAATCTCTTACCTTTTTATGATAACAAAATCATAAAAAAAATAAAAATGATATGCTCAAACGAATGCACAATACACAAGCACATATCCTTAAAATTACATTCTCCCCCTCAATTCATGAATATGTAAATATTTGAATACATAATGTCTACTAAAGATATATATCCTTAACCAGTCATATCAGTCATCTCCCCCTTAATATTTGCACAAAAAATTTTTATATTGTATCTCCCTTTTTTGTTTCATAAAAAATAAAGAGAAATATTAGATTAAAAATAAAATGTCAAATTCAAATACCATACATCTGTAAAGAAGATTTTCATTGATAGAAATTGAACAGTACAAAAAAAATAGCATAATATGAAAATCAAGAAAGGGAAACCTTACTTCTATAGAATCTTTTTTTTTTTTAAAAAAAAAAAAAGGAAATTAATTCCAATCTCATTTCTAATGAATTCAAACCTTTCTCTATCTAGATGTTTTGCAAAAATATCAGCCAATTGACTTTTTGTATCAATATATTCTAAAACATCTCTATTCAAAAAATGATTTCTTATAAAATGATATCTAATTTCTATATATTTAGATTTAGAATGATTATGGAATTTTTTGTTAGACATATAACATTTGTATAATCACATTTCATTAAAATATTTTTATAATTTAAGCCATAATCTTTTAGTTATTGTTTTAATCATAAAATTTGAATATAACAATTTCCTATTGATACATACTCCACTCAACTGTGGATAAAGCAACTGAATTTTACTTTTTGGATACCCAACTTATAATTCTATTTCGTAAAAATTAACAAATACCTGAGGTACTTTTCCGGTCAATTTTACATCCGGTATAGTTGGCATCCGAATATCCAATTAATTCAAAATTTGAATTTTTTTTATGCCAAATTCTTAGATTATAAGTACCCGCTGCATATTTCAAAATTCTTTTTGTGATTTTTAAATGAGATTTTTGAACTTTACTTTGAAATCTAGCACGCAAAAACATACTATACAAAATATCAGAATGTAAAATGGTTTAATATAACAAAAATAGTATCATACTTTTATAGAGTTTTTCATCTATCTTTTTTTTTTTTTTGTTATCTAAATCTAACTTAATGGAGGTAGACATTGGAGAGTTAGCATTTTTTAAGTTTTTTATTTCAATTTTTTTATTAACTTTTTTGTATATTTTTCTTATTTTAAGAAAATTCCTTAGTTTTGCAATAAAAAGCTATGCATTTATTTTTCTTAAAAAGTATATCATATTTCAAATCATATAATTAGCTAATATTTAATAGATTATACATTAACTTATTAACAAATAAAATATTTTTTTATGGATCTAGTGTTAATGGTTATGGTACAATCTATCAATCAATCAATCAAAATTTTTATCCTAACAATTGGGGTTGGTTTTGGGAGTAAGTGTATATATACACAACCTTTTCCTTGTATTTTTACAAAGAAATTGGTTCCACGTCTCGAACCCGTGACCTTCAACTGTTGTGTCAAAATTCTTTCCCAAAAAAGAAAAAGAAAAATATTATGAATTAACCAAAAAGAGGGAGAGTAAGTGCTCTAAAAAAATCATGTTAACCCCAATCTATCAAGAACGTCAAGATAAAAGACTCCAAAAATATTGATGTCAAGAGTCTTGCCAAGAAGTAGCGAAAAGTTGTTTTTGCTTGTCGAGTCTTAAGTTTCTCTTCCACCACCTCCATTTCCTTCTTTTGGGATGATTTTGAATCAGATGATTTCCATCCAATATAAAATAAACACAAGTCAAAGAAAGCATAAAGGAGTGTTACTGCATTATTTCGCATGCTTTCTTGAAAGTAGGTTTGGGAAAATCCTTTAATAAAATGGGTTATTGCCGAGTTTTTTTACTTTCTTGAATTTTCGAGACCAAACCCCCAAAAGAGTCAAATGGGTTCTCCTCAGAGTCTTCTTACTTTCTTATTTTTCTTGAAATTAGTGTTAATATCTATGATACCTTTATAGATAATTTTGCCCTTTTTATTGTCACGAAATGTTACCATTTCATACTCATTTTTTTCTAAATCTTTGAACAATGAGACATCACACGTCATATGTGTTGAGTAATTGCTATCGACATACTATTTTTCTTGTACTTTAACCTCATGTTCCTACACAAATTAAATGAACAAATCTCATGTTTATACACAAATTAAATAAATAGATTATCTGTTTTTAGAAATCTAAACTTATTTGGATTTTTCAGATAACAAGTTTGTGTTAGAAAGAAATTTTTCTTGATCATTATTAAGTTTGTTCAAATAACAAAATTTAGCAATATGTTCATTTTCATGACAATAATAGCATGTAAAATTATTTCTTATTTAAAAATTGTGTCCAAAAAAATCAAGTCTCCATTTTAAAAATAGGATTGTTCGGTGTTTGTGAGGAAATATTCTGATGCACAAGTTAATCATTTCCAAAAAAAAGGCTATTTAAAAAAAATTAACCTAGGAAAAGTACTACCACCTTACACTGAAGCCTGCTCCAACAATAGGGAGTCTAAATAAGAGATTACATTCCTGTTTATCTTACAGCATTTTTTATAATGCTAACAGGACAGAGAAGAAAAAAGTTGAAGGAAGGAAGAGTGTGCCAATATCATCAAATATATGCGAGCTAAGTTACAAAAATGCTCGAGATTGAAGTCCAAAGAGAAAGAACAAATTTCATTACATCAAAGGTATTGGGTGACAATAGGTCAAGTGAAAGGCTAGCTGAGGTCTAAGCTAGTCCCATTTGGCAATAGAACCTTGAATTTGTATACTTCTTTCCTTTCGTCATCACCATCAACCCCAAGTACTACAGACTTCCTCTTTCTAGGAATTGTAATGTGCTCCATCCTCTATCGAATTTACAAGTATGAGCAAGAGAAAGCTTTACCACCAAAAAAAAAAACAAAGAGGGAAGAAAAAGGGGAAAACATCAACATTAATTTTTATTTAAAATTATAAAAAAAGAAATATATTATAACATATTCTAATATACCTTGAGTTTTATTTAGACAACAATGGCTTCCAAGTTCATATTCCGGCGACTTCTAATGGAAATGACGAAAACAGAAAAAGAAAAAAAAAATGAAGATGTCTTCTTCTTCTTCTTCTTCTTTTGCCCTTGTCCTGCATGTACATATCTCATGCAACTATTATTCTCAAATGCATAAGGAAAAGAAAGTACGAGAAAAAAAAAATTAGAAATGAGGGCAGAGGAGGGAGACCTGAGAAACAGTGACAAGAATGGACTCCTCTCGCTTGTCTGAGAACAACCTCTCTCACGCGACTTCTTTTTTTTTTTTTTTTTTTTTTTTAAAAAAAAAAAAAAAAAAAAAAAAAAAAAAAAAAAAAAAAAAATTTTTTTTTTTTTTTTTTTTTTAAAAAAAAAAAAAAAAAAAAAAAAAAAAAAAAAAAAAAAAAAAAAAAAAAAAAAAAAAAAAAAAAAAAAAAAAAAAAAAAAAAAAAAAATATAAAAAAATAAAAAAAAAAAAAAAAAAAAAAAAAAAAAATAAAAATAAAAAAAAAAAAAAAAAAAAAAAAAAAAAAAAAAAAAAAAAAAAAAAAAAAAAAAAAAAAAAAAAAAAAAAAAAAAAAAAAAAAAAAAAAAAAAAAAAAAAAAAAAAAAAAAAAAAAAAAAAAAAAAAAAAAAAAAAAAAAAAAAAAAAAAAAAAAAAAAAATTAAAAAAAAAAAAAAAAAAAAAAAAAAAAAAAAAAAAAAAAAAAAAAAAAAAAAAAAAAAAAAAAAAAAAAAAAAAAAAAAAAAAAAAAAAAAAAAAAAAAAAAAAAAAAACTCAACATAATAGGCACAAAAAACAAACAAATAAAAAAACAAAAAAATAAAAAATAAAATAAAAAAAATAAAGAAAAAATTAAAAAAAAATTAAAAAAAAAAAAAAAAAAAATAAAAAAAAAAAAAAAAAAAAAAAAATTAAAAAAAAAAAAAAAAATTATAAAAAAAAAAAAATTTTAACCCGAAAGTGTAGAATAGAAAGAGAATAGAGCGCGCTCTCTCTCTTATTATTGTCGTTTGAGAGAGATTATGCGCGGAAGAGAGAGAGTCGGGTGTAGGTGGAAACAACGGATTGGTGAGAGAGCTGAAGAGGCAGCATTTCAGTGGACTCACTACGTCAGTCACGATCAAAACAGCACCCTTTTCTTTTGGTAAAGAAAGAAGTGAATCAATCAGAATAAAATCTCAAATATCGGATAGTATTCGAACCATGGCATTCGAGAAGAAAAAGACGACCCTGACTCACTGCTGCTCCTTCTCAAATCTGTTATGATTATAATTTTTTTTTTTTTAAAAAAAAAAAACCTAACAAAAGCTGTTGTACCACTACACGCTCTATTGGGATTGGAGACGGAGACGGAGACGGAGACGGAGACGCTTTACTTGACTCCGAAGGCGTTAGAGAGGGGAACAGAGACGGAGAGAGAGAGAGAGAGAGAGCATTTTGCTCTTTTTTTTTTTTTTTTTTTTTTGGCCATTTTGATAACCCTGTTGATTTTTTTTTTTTTTAAATTTAAATTTTACAACGGGGTAACCCCAGGTTATACTAGTGTGGGATAGTGGATTTGATGTTAGTTATATTTTTATTGGAATTTTTTAATTATAAAATTATTTTTTTAATTGGTTTAAATATAATAACATCACTTACTGATATAACAAATAAATAATACAAATATTATTACAATTATTTTAATTTAAATAACAAAAAAATATAAATTATAAAACTAAAAATTGATAGTCAGTGACAGTTTAGTTTAAATTAAAATTACAAATTTTTGATATTTTATAAATTTATAGTAGTATGCTAATCTTTTCTCTTTTTAATTTATTATGTATGCATTATACAAACACTTCACATTAATTTAAATAAAAAATAATAATTTTAAAGAAAAGTAAATTCTTTTTCTGTGATTTAGACTTGATGTGATTGGTCTCACTACCAGAAGTTGCTTCTTGCGTGACCTTTGTCAAACTTTTTATTTTTCTATTTTAACTTACTTTACTTTTATGAAAAGGGAAATTAAACATTTATCCAAAAAAAAAGTATTAGAAATATAATTATTCTAATAATTGTAAGCGATTATACCCTAATAATAAATTAGTTTGTATTTTTATTAAAATCTTAAATTTAATATTAATATAATTATAATAACACAATATTCACACAAATACTCATAATATTCACTATTTTAATAACATGATATTTATTTTATATTAAAAAATATTAAGAGAACATTATACATGTCACAGTTGGATTTACAGCTGAACCTATATATATACAGCCATTAGGTACCATCTATTATATATACCGAATAACGCACAATATTTTTGAATTCATCATATTCTCTATATTACTAAATTTTATATTTTCTCAACATTTCTTAATAAAAATATATAAATTTATCCACAACCTTAACAAAAACTATTTATATATTTTTCATTATGAATCTCCTGTGTTCAGTAGAATGCCGGATATTGCCACCTTAAACTCTACGTGAATTTTCATTATAATTATTATTTTCATAATTTTTAACACTAGAATCAATCTCTCATTCATCAATCTTCTCTACAAGAATTTAACAAGAGCATCCTCATCCCAAGGCCAACTTGATAGTAATTGCCTCCTACAAGGATAGCTTAAGCAGTAAAATTTCTCAACTTCTATTCTATTTTTTTGCAGATTCAATTCTATTTTATTGTATCTCATTGTATAACAAAAAATATATATACCTTGATAGAATTACTAGCGGGCCTCTGATTTAGTTTCCAATAGATTGGGAGTCCATATCGAAATTTCTCTAGGCCTACAATGGAACTATCGGATATCTGACAATATTGAACAGCAAAAGGAAAGCAAGGCTGGTGGCTTGCACGCATAGAAACTGAGAATGAAGACTGTGGATGACAGATATAATAGAAGTTACTTGTTAAAATAATATAAGTTACAAAAGAAAATTTTTGAATTTTTATTTAAATTTAAAATAGTTTGAGTGAAAATGTGCTGAAAAAATATTTTTAAGAGAAAAAAATAAGACGTGCAAAATTTATTGGACAAATTAATTAGTGCAGCAAGTACGTAATTTTCACTCATAATACAATGAAAATAAATAACTTAAATTATGTATCGATAAAATTTTAAAATATGCCAAATTTGAAAAAAAAAAAAAAAAAAAAAGAGGAAAGAGACCACCCCTCTCATTAGATAATTTCTTGTTGAGGAGATGGAAGTTATAAATAGTTATTAATTTTTTTACTACTAATTTTTTCCTTTTGATAAATTAAAATTGAAAAATAAACTAATAAATTTTGATTGAAAGGTTAATCTATACTAATACGGCCTTTAACAAAAGATAACATGGTCAAAAAAAGACATTGTCTCAAAAATCTATTAGTGGCCATCCCTAATGATCACATCTTTGAATTTTCATGTCCCAAACCAGTTTAAATTTTCATACACCACACACTTCTCGACCACAAAGGTAATCAAAATCGGAGACTTTTACTAAACCCACCAACCTAGCAACATGTTTGCCATGATTTCCTTTGTTAGCACCATCTGAATTCATTTTAATCCATCCCTTATTAAACTTCTTCTTACTAACATTAATTATAATATAATAATGGTACCACGTAACACTGAATCATCCCTATTAAAAATAGTAAAGAATATAATTTCAACCAACATAATATAATGAGTATTTTAAAATCTTTAAAAATCTGAATTGAAGATAATAATATCATTGCCATCATAACCAACAAAGTGTCGTGAAAATAAAAGATCAAGGTGCATTCAAAAATCAGAATCCATGAATAAAGATTTAAGACCCAAAAAAAAAAAGACCTGGAAAAGAAAAAGGTAACCTCAATACAAGAAGTAATCCCTTTAAATACTTAAGATGGTGGGAAAAACTTTTCAGGTCATTAGTCATCAAATTATAGATCACCAAGAAGAATATAAATGCCCAGACTCCTCTCGAGATTTGATTAAAAAATCTAACATTCCATCCTACTAAACTCACTATCGTCGATGGTAAACTAGGGCTTTATGAGCACTCAGTAATAGAAAAGGCGCCATTTCAAGTTCTAGCAAAGTGTTTGTTTCCCCCAAAGTAACATGGGAAGGTAAAATTGCTGGCATCCATTAAATAACTTTTTGAGAATGGATATCGCATGCTGAATTAAGATTCTTATTTTGAAATCAAGATTCGGTCATAAAATTTACAAGTATCCTATTGCTTTTTTTAGTATATACTATCAGTATCCAGAGTCATGTTTTAACTAAAGCTACTAGAAAAACGGGTATTAGCGATGAAAATATCCATCACTGATACTTAAATTTCCATCGTCCATCGCTGATACTTAAATTTTCATCACTAAAAGTATTAACGACGAAAAATTCCGTAACTGAAAGTTACCTCATTAATTTAGCGACGAAAATTTTCCATCGCTAATAAAAACCGTCGTTAATTCATCGATAATTTGAAAATTTTAGTGACAAAAATTTTCCGTCACTAATAATCCGTTGCTAATTTAATTTTATATTTTTTCAAATTATTCTTAATTATCGACGGATTTTAGCTGCAGAAATTTTCTGTCGCTAAAATTCGTCGCTGAAGTGAGTATGAGCAAACCCAAGTGTTCGAACCCGGACGCCCGCCCGTCCGGCCACACCCCAACTTTTAATTTATTGAAAAATGCTCACGCCCAAGTTCGAACCCAGGTGTGAGAGAGAGATATGAAGAATCTTAACCACCATGCCATCATCACCTTTGTGTTATTAGTTTATTTTTTTTTCTATTTCTATACTTTTTTTCTAATTCTCAATATTAAAAATACAATACCCTAATTTAATAAAAATATAAAATTTTATTTAATAAAAATATAAAATTATATTTAAAAAATATAAAATTATATTTAATGAAAACACAAAATTATATTTAATAAAAACATAAAATTAGATTTAATAAAAACACAAAATTATATCTAATAAAAACACAAAATTATATTTAATAAAAACAAAAAATTATATTTAATAAAAACACAAATTTATATTTAATAAAAATACAAAATTATATTTAATAAGAATACAAAATTATATTTCATAAAAACACAAAATTATATTTAATAAAAAAATTATATTTAATAAAAATTCAAAATTATATTTAATAAAAACACAAAATTATATTTAATAAAAACATAAAATTATATTTAATAAAAATACAAATTTAGATTTAATAAAAACAAAAAATTATATCTAATAAAAATACAAAATTATATTTAATAAAAACATAAAATTATATTTAATAAAAACATAAAATTATATTTAATAAAAACATAAAATTATATTTAATAAAAACAAAAAATTATATTTAATAAAAACATAAAATTATATTTAATAAAAACATAAAATTATATTTAATAAAAACAAAAAAATTATATTTAATAAAAATACAAAATTATTTTTAATACAAAACAAAAAATTATATTTAATAAAAACAAAAAATTATATTTAATAAAAACAAAATAATTATATTTAATAAAAACAAAAAACTATATTTAATAAAAACACAAATTTATATTTAATAAAAACAAAAATTATATTTAATAAAAATACAAGATTATATTTAATAAAAACAAAAATTATATTTAATAAAAAGAAAAAATTATATTTAATAAAAAGAAATAATTATATTTAATAAAAATACAAAATTATTTTTAATAAAAACAAAAAATTATATTGAACAAAAACAAAAAAAAAAAATTTCCAAATTTTGGCGACGGATTTTTCCCCCGTTAAATCAATCGCTAATTTTTTTATCGATGGATTTAGTGACTGATTTTTCCGTCGCTAAATCCGTCGTTGATTTTTTCGCTAATTCATTGATAATTTTCATCGCTGAAAACTCATTTTCTCGTAGTGTAATCCAATTCAAAATTTGCAGCGATTCATTTTGAGACTATCCTTCTAGCATACTCTTTTCCACTCCCAGTTTACCATGTGAACCTTTGGTTCTTTGTAACTTAGACAAATCTTTCCCCATATTCTTCAAAAGCTATGAATTAATAGTCTTAAACAATTGTTTTTGTTGATCAACTCTTGTACCACAGTTCTCCTTTATGAACCCAAACCAATAAGAATTAGATTCAATTTTGACACACCTCCGTCCTTCATTCATAGAGCATCATTGAGCAAATTCATCTACTCAAAACAAGATAACCCCTATCCTTGGGCCGACATATTGGGTTTCATCCCATCAAATGGAGCTTCCCTAGAAATTGATCATGGACCCAAACAAATTTTTTTTTTTTTAAAATGAATTCTTTCTATTTTCTCACACATTCTCTTGGGAACCTTTACAAATTGCATAGCATGGACCGTATGACACCAATTATATAGGTAACAACTACCTTTGCAACCCTACCAATCTACCAAGTTTTCTATTTACGGTTTTAAAACAAAAATGAAATATTTAAAGTTTTTGTTAAATTTTAAGAAAAAGGTGGCATAGGTTTAACTTAATAAATAATATGTATAGATATTGCAACACTGAACAAGAGTGGAAATTTTAGCTATTATTAAGGCCCCACAGTGCAATTTCGAAAAAGAAAAGCAAAATCGTTATGATACCAAATTGAAGGTTCACTGGCTACAACAATGTGAGAAACGTCGAGTTGGTTAATGGGTAAGAATATTAGATTTTTTAATTAACTTTTAATTTTGAAATTTGAAAATGGAAAACATTCTATTGAAAAAGTTTTTTCCTAAAATTGAATCCGACACTTGAATCAAATTAGTTAGATTATAATTTTGAATATCGATTGGTTATAAATAATAGAGAGAGAGTGATGCTCATCTGGTGTGGGAAAACTATGCTCAAACTGCGGAGATACAAAGTAGCTCCATGAAAAAAAAAAAAAAAAAGGGGAAAAAAGGGGAAAACGAAACGAGTTTGCGGTTTCCTTTGACTCTCCTCTCTCCTCTGTTGGGCGATCGACAACTCTCACTCCCTTCTCCTCCTGCCCATACCTTCAATCATCATTGTCTGATTGAATCTTATAGTTTATTTTTAATATTAGATTTTTTTAATAATTATTTAGTAACGTTACCCCAATTTATATTTTATATATGTTAGAATTAAGCATGACTCATACACGCAACAAAAACGATAAATAAAATTTTAAAACCGTAAAAAATTAAGTTTGCGATATACCTCAATCGGGGAGAAAATCCCCGGGACCAAAACTTAGGAGAGGCCCCGGCCCCGAATCACAAATTGAAAAATCGTCATAAATCCATGACGTCTCGACTCCTAATCCGGTGATATGAACATCGTAGAAAAACAATCCCTCTATATCCTTTAGAATAGTTTTTCAGATCTCATATAGGTTAATTCAAAACATATTTTTAATTATGTCAAGCCATTCAATATTTCATGACTGATTTTTGGAAGATGATTTAACACCGGGAGGCAAATAAAGAAATCTTTTTTATTTTTAAAAATGCACCAACATGGGCATTCCTTATTTGGAAGATTCCCCAACGTGGGCATTGATTTCTTTCCTTTAATATGTTTAATGCGGGTGAATTGTAAATTATTATATGTATTCATTAAAATTACTTAATATATGAAGATCGAGTAATTATTATTTTTTTACAATCACTGAAAAGAAAATAGTGCACATTAGAATGAAACAATACTACCAAATACTTTATAAACAGGTATAGGGATGTTTAGGGTTCGTTATTGCAAGAGTTGTTCAGATTTCTGTTCCTTGAGGTGTAGTTGACTAAGCATCATGAGATCTCTTTCTGTTGTAATGACTCACAAGTTAGATGAATATTATTGCTTATAGTCCACACTCTGGTGGTCGGCCAAAAAGAGAGCCATGAAAATGTCTCTCTTATCCAATGAATTGCCTATGATTTGAAAGTGCACGAGCAAAAGTTTAAGGTCATTGTCATACAGTTTTGGGGGTATAATTTTGAACATCTAGCTAGCTAGTCGAATTTGTCTGTGTTTTATATTTCGATTAATTCAGTTCGAACACCTTTCGAGGTTTTATTTAAGAACGATGTTTTAGTATAGTTTTTTTTTTTATTTTCAAATTTTAAATTCGAGAATTAATTAAAAGATTTAATATCTTATTCCATTAAACCGATACTACGTAAGTGAATTTGTGTTTTCTAAGTATCTTTGCATGGTGGCTTCAACATTTGTCTAGCCTAGACAGCCTTAAATGGAGCATGGGGCCAAAGGTCTACGACGCGCATTTCTATCTTCGTATGCTCTATCCAAGTTAAGGCATAAATGAAACAAATGATTTTAGTATAAATTTAAAGTGACTAATCTCAAAATTACAAATAATAGGATGAAGGAATGTGGTTGAGAGTTGAATGCTGGAATTATGATACCATGTGAAATTTTTAACCTGGAAAAGAAAAACTAAAAAAAAAAATGATTAAACTTGAGTTAATACATGTTTTCTTTTTGATTATTGTGAAATAACTAAATAAATCGAGTTTATTAATTAATCTTTCTAATTATAAAACTCGTTATCCTTCTTCGTCTTTTAAGGTTACAAATTTAACTATTAAGAGAGTAAAATATCAAACTAGAGCATGTAAAGCAAAAGTCCCAAAAGGATTAAAACCCTTCAAGAAATCTTGAAGCATTTTGGAAGAACTTAATCCGCTCAAAAATTTCCTTATTGAAGGGGAAGCAGACATTGCCAATAGCCTTGGGAGGAGAGGGGCCTTGAGGTAACAACTCAACATAAATGTGATGAAAGGTGTTTGTCACCAAACTCAATCAAAAAAGAAGGTAGACAACTAAGACTCTTCCCCTTTCTAATACATCCCCACCATAGGCCTTTGCTATAGTTTCACTTTAAATGCAAGCAAAACACCATCTAACTCCACGTTAATCTCATTCACTTTTTTCTTTTTTTATTTAAATTATTTTTTTTACTTCTCAATAAAATTTTTTTGTTACATAAGATTGTAAAATTTATAAAAATACACATGTCTATAAAAATTTGAACACTTGATCTCGGGAAGATATTTGAACAAAAACTTTTTAACAGGTGTCTCTGACCCTGCAATAGAATTTTGAAGTCTACGATATTAAAGTTTAGTAAAGCAAAAGGACTTCACAGCTGAAGTAATTCATAAAAAAGGCAAAATGCCTTTAATTTGTACGTAAACGACAGGCTGCCAAAAGTGGTAAATATGCTAAAAACATACATATGCCTTGAAGTCTCATTTTCCTTTACCTGAGGTAAAAGGGGCTTTAGACTGATATTCATGGGTAACTCGGAGGGTTTGCTAGTTTTGCACTATTTCAGCCAACACCTACGTTATTGAATGTTCCTAACCGGATTGTAATTAATTTCTAGGTTATAATAACCTAATTAATTTCACTTTAATCCCTTTTAATCATTTTCTAAATCTGGCAGCAGTTAATAAATACCCTTTAAAGTTAATATAATACCCCTGTAAAAATATTTTTAAACTCAAAATCATAATTAAAATTATTTGATTTTACCGGTAAGACAAGAAACTAATCAATAATAAAAAAATATTATTAATACCAGTTAATTCAAAAAATATATGTATAAATATATGTGTGCATATATATACATATATATTATATAAAACAAAGAGTAACGGGTCAATATGACTGGGCCGGGTCGGGGAAGGAGGAACCGGAAAGGAAGAAGTCAGAAATATGAGAAACATTCCCCCCGGAAGCAGAGAACCGGCTGAGAGCCGGCTCTACTAGTTCAAGTCAAGCAAGAAAGCAAAATATCGAATACACGTGTCAGAAACCCATTTGATCAAGCCAACTGTATCTATTACTGCTGCGAGGTAGAAGTAGATGTAGAAATCCTCCTCGTGAGTAAGTTAAATATCAACGGCAATTGCGCGGCAGTGCAGTTATTCTCTCTCTCTCTCTCTCTCTCTCATGTAGAGATAGATAGAGTCCTTCCCATAAACGAAAACTCTCTCTCTCTCTCTCTCTCTCTCTCTCTGTGTGGAAAATGCTCATAAGACCATATCGTCCTTCAAACTCACAAATCCAACCCTCTAAGTTCTCTTCAGGTTATGTAAAGACGCCCCCCTTGTTATTTTGTTATTTGTCGATCATATATCATATGATGCAAAATGAAAAATAAAATGTCATATTACAATTATGTTTTGATGATACAGTGACCCAAATCATCGCCGGAAATGGGGAAAAAAGGCGGTGGATGGTTCTCAACGGTGAAGAAAAAGGTCTTCAAATCTTCTTCTAAAGAACTGCCAGAGAAGAAGGTTAGTTCGTTACACTCTTCTGGCACCTAATTAGGGTAATTTAATTATGTTTTAAATATGAGAAATGATGTTAGGTGTCTAACGCCAAATTATAGTAAAATTAGTATAATGTAATTTATAAATAAAATGTATTTTTCATTCTCCTTTTTCAGGAGAATAGACCATGAAATATAAATATTACTGGTGTTTATATTTTTTTCTGCTTCTCTTGAGATTTGGATTTGCTGACATACAGAAATTCCAAAGGGAAGAAAACAGTGTAGATCGAATGTTGATGACGTTATTTGTTTCCAAATCGTTTTCCCTTAATTTTTAATTTGATTGAATTTTGTCCTCACGGTCTCATGATTAGCGTTGTGTTTCAATTCGATTTCACGGGCTGCATAGGAGGGAACAGGTCGCACGTGAGGGTAATTGATGAAATTAGCTAAAATTTTCTCTTTTTTAAATTTTAAAATTAAATAATAATAATAATAATAATAATAATAATAATAATAATAATAATAATAATAATAATAAATTCTATGAGTAATAATTTCACTATTTGATTGCACTTTCCTTTTTCCGCCTTACGTTTGTGTTGCCAGGCACCCCTTTTTGTCTTATCTTGGACAATCATTTTAGGCCCGTAATCATAGTTCAATTCGACTCTTTGATATGAATAACATGACCATTTGATTTGACATATTAAAAATTTTATTATAAATTTTTATTAATTTCAATGATATAAAAAGCCAACAAAAAAATTTGTCCACAAATAATTTAATTTTAGCAGTGGTAAGGGTTTTTTTATATATATAAATTATATAATTATATTAAATTCGATTCAAATAGTATTAAAATTTTAAAATATCAAAATTTTCTTATATCTTCCCTTTCTGTTTCAAAATTTGAGTTTAAAAACTGATTTAAGTAATATTAGTATTTGATTTCTCGATCAATCGACCGTCAATGGTATTCTTGTATTTTTTCCCAAAAGAAAATAAGAAATCACATGGTGTGGGGGGTCATTGATGTTGTGTTCTCCTTTGGAACTACAATAAAATTAAAAAGGTCACCTACTTCTATTAGAGGGCACCAAGGAGGGCCATGAACATTACATTTACAATACATGTATGAATGCATGGTCCCCTATTACGATGACCAATTGAATTGCATTCTGCTCGAAATCATGAATTATAAGTATCATGCCACCTAAGCCATCACCATCATACCATCTTGCTCATCCAACATGTGCTTGAGCCATGCCCCATCCCAATCATCCCCTCCGGGATTTTTTTTTTTTTTAATAATTAAGGGTCTTGTAAAATTAAGGTTAAACGACGAGGGTGACATTTATCGTATAATTATTAGTTAAATTATATAGTTATCAAAAATCAAATCTATTTAAAAATATATATCCGTACAATCGGTAAGAGTATGTGCTTGTGTATTCTTAGCAAAATCTTTATTATGATTGGTCTAACCTGAAATCATGAATTTTAACAATTAGTTTTCCCAGAATGTGTTGGACATTATTTTGCTCAAGTACTAAGAAGATTTAACCAGTTTTTGGTTGGTTCATTGGGTGCAGAGGGAAGTTAGTGCAGAGAAATGGCGAAATGAAGCACCTGAGATTGTGTCATTTGAACATTTCCCAGCTGAAAGTTCACCCGATGTGACAAATGCTGAGAGTATTGGATCTTCTCCTGTGACCGAAGACCGTAATCATGCTATTGCTGTGGCGGTGGCAACCGCTGCAGCTGCAGAAGCAGCAGTGGCAGCTGCTCAGGCAGCGGCGAAGGTTGTTAGGTTGGCTGGTTATGGACGCCACTCCAGAGAAGAAAGGGCTGCAACACTTATTCAGTCATATTACAGAGGATATCTAGTAAGACAACTATGTTTTGTGCTTAGAAAATTTGCTATCTTTGTTGTCATAATTTAAATTACAACTAGTAACCATAACCAAAATCAAGTAAGTTAAAGTGGGTTGATGTGAATGTACCATTAAGATCTGGTAGTTATTCAAGTGTCAAAGGAAAAAAGAAAAAAAAAAAAAAATCGCATTTTCTATTTGGCCATTTTCCATGTTTTATGAGCTATTTTATGCCCCTAGTATGTCACATTGTTAATTGATGTTCCATCAGGCCCGGCGTGCACTGCGAGCATTGAAGGGCCTGGTGAGACTACAAGCCCTTGTGAGAGGCCATAACGTGCGCAAACAAGCACAGATGACAATGCGGTGCATGCAAGCACTGGTCAGGGTGCAGGGTAGAGTTCGTGCACGGCGACTCCAATTAGCTCACCAGAAGCATAAAAAAAGGTCAGAAGCAGAGGAAGATGATCGCAATGCTAATGGAAGACAAGAGGCTTGGGAAGAAGAACGAATGGCGAAGAGTAGCCTTCCAAGAAATGAAATTGAAGATTGGGATGGAAGACATCGAAGCTTGGAAAAAATAAAGGAAAGTACTGCAAAGAAACATGATGCTGTCATGAAAAGAGAAAGAGCTCTTGCCTATGCTTACAGTTACCAGGTTTGTATTTGTCACTATTTTTTCTAAGGTATGTAACATGTTCAAGGATAAAGTATGTTTTGTAATTGTAGCAGCAACAACAACAGCAGCAGCAGCAATTTTTCCAATTGGATCAAAATGGTGGAACTAATGCCAGCGGATTATATGCCAATGAGCACGATAAGCCACATTGGGGATGGAATTGGCTAGAGCAATGGATGGCATCTCAACCTTATCACGCCCACAAAATGGGTCCAAATGAGGTTTCTTACACAATCCTAAATGGGACAGATAACATGCCAGAGAAAACGGTTGAAATGGACATGGTAACACCACCCAGCACTGAAAATATTAATTTGGGTCACACAAGTAGGCAGTCCGTGGACTCAATTTCGTACCCTTCTAGGCAGGGGCAGCTAATGGGCTCGGACAATGTCCCTAGTTATATGGCCACCACACAGTCCGCAAAGGCCAAGGTGAGATCCCAGGGTGCGGTGAAGCAACGCGCACCATCTGGACCACAATGGAACTTGTCTACCCAGACAGGTTCAATTATTGGGTCAGGGTGTGACTCATCGAGCTCAGGTGGTGCAACCGTAACACACCTTGCCCCAAGGAGCCCTTGTCCAAAAACTAAGGGTATGCAGGTGGCTGCCCAGTGGAGCGGGCATGGCCTGGATTCACCTGGAAGTGATGAACGGATGCTGCATATTGGAGGTTATGGTTGGAGGCATGATTTTGGATAAGTATTTGACAATATTTGTGATTGCACGCTGGTAATTGTATACCTGTTGATACAATGTTATTTATTTTTCGCTTTGCTCAAGATTAATGATGCCATAAGCTATGAACTCCGAAGTGGTTCAATCGAAATTGTTATGAGGTTTTATCCATCACTTCTGGATAACTGATTCTCATATGTAATACTTTTGAACGAGAATGGTAATTGAACCGTTTTGGAGAACAATTATGTTAGAGAGAGAAAATATACAAAAACTAAATAAATTGAATTCACCATTTTTTTAATGAATATTAAATTACTTAAATTAAAAAAAATATATATATGTTTTTTATTTCTATTTGATCTATTTATCATTTGATATATTTTACTTCTATAGAATACTGGACTTCTCAGACATACCAACTAAATTTAGTAAAGTTAGTAGAGTCTCAATTTTCTATTATAATGTCATTTGTTTAGATTTTTTCCCCGAGATACATTTTTTTTATATCTTTTAGAAGGAAATCATTTTCACATTACATTACATAAATATCTAAAACCAGTCCATTTCATTTTTGTCACAGCAAGTGTTTAGTCCTATAGATTTGCCCCTCATTTGCGATCATGTTTGTACTCTGGATTATTATTATTATTCAAGGAAGACACAACAAACAAGCAATTCACAATAACAGATTACCTCTTGCCTGATATTTTTCACTGCAACGGAATTTGGATTCCGATCGAGATTGAATCAGGTGCTCTAGTTGTGCGGAATCACATGACAAAAGCCACACACTGTCCACAACCCAAATTCTCTTGATGATTTCCTTGCATGGAGCTCTTTTGTAGAACGCAGAGGGGGTGTATGTAAACACCGACTCACACTCCTCTTTTTCCCTCTATTCTCTGACAGTCTCGTGCGTCACTCCTCTCCCTCCCAGCCACATATTTATACCACATATTTATAGGCATGCACCGCAACTTCTTGTAAAAGCTTCAATCCTGAAGCGGTGGAGAAAGAAACGAATCTGGATTGGGTCGATCCATCATGAGCGCAAGTTTAACCCAACTCATACAAAGGCTTCCATTATTATTATTTTGTTCTTTTCTTTTAAACGAAGCCTTACACATATATTATGCTCCGAAAGTAAATAGATCGCGTTGCACCCTACTCCCTTCACATTTCTCTCTTGCAGATGGTCATATAGCATCTAACAATAAGAGTCACGAGCATGGGAAATAATGAATAAGCAATGATAGAATTATGTAACAAAAGTAATTATTCGATATATAATTATTAAAATTTAAATTTATTCTATTAAAAATTATTAAATATACAACCATCAAACTAGATTTTTTATCTTAATTTTTTATTAAATTAATTTAAATTCAATAATTATATTGAAAACAAATATAACCCTCCAGCCACCATTCTTATTCATGGATCATGAACCAAAAATTCTAAAATCAACTAAGAGCAATTATCTTTATCTATTGCTCCTTTCTTTTCTTTTCATTTTTTTTTAATTAAACCTAATATTTTGATCCGAAAGAAATTGATTATATTTTTCTAAGAAGAAAACATTATATATTTGACCTATTAGTTTTAACTTAATAAAGCACCCATTCTTCTCCATAATATCTTTTTTATATTTTTTACACTAATAAATTTTCAGGGTTATTTTCCTAAATATTAGATTTAGGGGGTTAAAATTATAAAATATTGATATTTTTATTTGAGTTATGAAAATAGTGAAGTCGATTTTTCTGTGGAACCGAAATCTAAGTTCATTTTTAATACTTAATAATAATTAAAGTGTGAGAAAAAATAAAAAATAAAGTGATTAGCCGGCTGGAGAGAATTTGAAAGATCATTGAAGATAAACCGGAGAGAGAGACTCAGAGCTATAATTAATTGGGTTAGAGAATGGAAGAGATCGTTTTAAGAAATTAATATCCTCCATCTACCTCTCTCTTAAAGAGGAAATTAAATACTCCAATTCATTACTTATATTTGACAGCTCTACACAACACACACTCTCCTTTTTCACATTTCTTCCACATTCTCTCTCAAAATCTTCATTCATATCTTTCCATTTCCATCATTTTTTCTTACCACATAAATTATAAAATTGGAGAACAATCCCCCTTGCCAAAAACCCACAAAATTAATCAAAAATCTTTTTCAAATTTTAGTAAGTTTTTGACAAAATTACTTTAATTTAAGAATATTAATTTGGAAAGCTGAAAAAAGATTTTGCCAAAAACTGTAGTAAAATATAAACAATTTAAGTAAATAATTATAATGTTAATTAAACAATATATAGTATATGGATATAGACTTTATTGTAAAACTACAATGATAGTCGATTGGTGTAGGTTAAATTTAATATTATTATAAATTAATTATTTGTAATATATAAAATTTATAAAATATATTTTACATATTATTTGATAAATAATATTGACATAAAAGTAATAAAAATTATTGAAAGGCATTTTGTCATTCCTTGTGAAAAAGTATATGACGACTGAACTGATCACAAATATATTATGTTAAATTATTATAATATTTTGTTTTTATCATAAGAGATTGAAATTGAATTAATGTTATAAATTCTTATAAATTTTCAAATCTCGCAGGAATTTTAGTAAAAAGTAAAATTTAGTTATAATATTTAAAACTTTACAAATTTAGTACCATTTATTGCTGTTAAGCAATTTATTATCGAATTCTAATATTTTGATGATAACAAAATTTTATATGTGTTACTAATAAATTTATTAAGTGTGCAAACATTTAAAATACGTAACACAAACTTATATATAAAAGGTTTCAAAATATAGAATTGGTTAAAAAATACTATAACAGAAACTAGATAGAAACAAATCTGGGTAGAAACAGTAAGATATGTTAGAAGCAGTCAAAAGTCAGAATAGTTTTATCTGTTGCGATTTTATCCTATTTTTAAGGTCTAGTTTAGCATGTTAAGTATAGATTGGGAGTGGTACTTGACTATTAAACTCATCCTAATGGATAATTCAAATTCAAATTACGTGCAACGATTTATTGCAGGTAAAATATTTTTCTCAGAAGTTCAGGTTGATTTTTAAGACATTTTTTATCAAATATATCTTCTCCATCTCTCAAACTTTTAAAATTTTGATCTCTTCACGTTATAAGAGTATTATTGGATTTTAAATTCAAAAAATTATAACAGTAAAATATCATCAGAATAGAAGGCTGAAAATCAGGATTTGTAGTTGTGATTTTTGAAAAATCACTTATTCTGAAGGAGTTTTTTGAGCCATGTATTAACTCGATACAAGAGACTTTTAGATACAACTCAAAATAGACTTCAAAGAACTATAATCAGACTTTTTTCAAAAGTTATTATAGATTTTATTCGAGTATTGAATTGAGAAAAAACTGAATCCAAAAACGTCTACTTGATCACAATATTTTGACGATTTATTCTGTATTTCTGCTGTCTGATCATTTTTCGATTCTGTAACTATTGTTTTAAATTTTGTATAATCTCACAAGTTTAAGGGGGATGTAAGAAATATTCTCTTAGGTCGAAAGGTTAGTTATGAGAAGGTTTGGATTTAGTTAATATTAGACTAAGTCAACTTCAAAGGTAGAACGTACAGATTGTCAACATTATATTACTGTACTGGTTTTGTAACTCTCATTATATAGTGAAAATTAACTATCGCTGGATCCTGATTTACTGAGCTGAAAGAGTAAATATAGGTATAATGCCGAATCACTATAAATTAGATTTGATCTCTCTATCTCTTTTCTTTATTTTTGCACTTGTATTTGCATATTACATTTAGTTTGGTCTTAAATTTTAAATAAGATTTTAAGTGGAGTAAAATTTTATATTTGAAACCAATCAATTCAACTTATCTTTCTTGATTGCATAGGGACCAACATATACTATTAGTGTAAAAAATGATTTTGCCAAAATCACTACGATTGTCATATTAATTTAAAATTTTAAACTTCAAAATAAGTCTTCTATGTAGACATCTTCAGGCACTTTCCTAATTTATTGATTTGGTCAACTTGATTTCTTGGTCCAGGAAAAAAAAAGTTATTAATTTAGAAAGTTGAAAAAGATTTCATCAAAAGCAATCTTTTTCCATTTTTCTAAATTAATATTTTAAAATTAAAGTGATTTTGTAAAAAATTAACTAAAATTTAGAAAAGATTTTGATTGATTTTGATGGATTTTTGAGGAGAAGAATTGTTTTCAAATTTTATAATTTATTTAGTAAGAAAAGTAATAAAATGGAAAGATTTGAATGAAAATGTTGAGAGAGAATGTGAAAATGTAAAAAAATAGTGTATGTGTTGTGTGTGTAGAGCTATTAAAGGTAAGTAATGAATTGGAATATTTAATTTTCTCTATTTAAGCGAAAGAGGGGTGGAGAGAGAATATTAATTGCTTAAAAGGGTCTCTTCTATTCTCTAACCCAATTAAATACAACTTCTTCAATTGATCTTTTAATTTCTCTCCAGGTGGCTAAACATTTATTTTTTATCCTTTTTTTCTCTCACACTTTGATAGTTATTCACGTTCAAAATCGAATCTGGGTTTTGTGTATTAATTATTAAATTTGACAAAGTTGATTTTTAAAAATCAATTTTAAAATCAATTCGTTGGAAATCGAATTTATTCTATTTTTTATAATTTTTAAATAAATATTTGAAATTAATATCTTAAAAATCAATTTTAATATTTTAATGATTTAAATAAAAATATTAATATTTTTATAATTTTAAGTCTAAATATAATATTTAAAAATAATCTTAAATTGTCGTAATAAATAAATATTAAAGGAATTTATAGCACAAATAGCATTTCATGGTTCACGACGCTTCACATGCGAGAGTCACGTGATTCAACCCATTCTCCAAGTTTTCCCGTCCCTCTCTCCATGTTCTAGTAGCTTGGTAACAACTTCGCACGTGTCAACGAAACTGAGTTCTAACGGTCTAATTCGCCTCACAACCGCCACGTGTCGGTCATGAAAATTCTCGAGAGGGTTTTCTCACTGGAGTCGAACGTCTTTCCTTCTTTCTTCTGCTGTCACCCCATATCTATCTTTTCCTTTTTCTTCGCATTTCGCGCCTTCCACGGATCTCTTTTCCTCTCTCTCCTTCGCGGATCTTTTGCGTTCAATAGAGAAAGTTCATCTCTCTCTCTCTTTCTCTCTCATGGAGGTCATGAGACGTACCGTTTTTTACACTCCCTCACCGCAACCAGCAGAGGACTCTCTTCAGTATAATTCAAGGAAGAAATTAGATTTTGCTAATTCATTCAAACGAAGATGGACAGTCAAGTCTCTTTCACTAACAAGATCAATGCAAGAGAATCGTAGCAGTATTGAAGGCGAGATTCGTAATTCTTCGGATGAGCAGAACATTGCCACCAAGACCGACAAAAACGGCGTTGTTTCTGGTTTTCACTTGGTTCCTCCCTCTGATATTCCTGGTATTCCTTCTTTATCACCATTTTTGCTCATGGCTCCCTCTCTCTCTCTCTTCTTGTTTAGTTTATAACATAAGTGGAATATGAGACAGATGCTATAATAAGATTGATTGGCTGGATCATGTCGAGATTGAAACTGGGAATTTGAAAATACTGTTCAGTTTTATTTTCTTTGACCTTAATTTATAAACATCTTGATCCATTGAATTGGGGGATGTTCACATATTTCTGATTTTGAAAGTTTAGAATTTGATTGCTTTAATCATCAGCTTAGAAAGGCATTGACAACGACAGGACAAGTGAGCCATAGTAGCAGAATCGGAGTTGTTCGAGTTTTTCTTTATTTTGGATCAAATGAATTAGGATATTGATCGGAGATTCTTGACCTTTGGATGGGTATTATGATTTTTGGGAAAATGGGTCTCGCATTGACAGATGTAGTGGTAGGGTTTGGAGGGCGTGACGGCATTTTTTGAGTAGTCCGGGGAAGGGAACATATCTTGCTTTTCTGCGCGGTCTACTGGAAAGTCATGACCATGACCCATATTTGGCATTAATTTGTATTTGGTTTTCTATTGCTTTCGGTTTATTCGATATGGTCACAATCTGGGTCCCGCTCATCACATAGGTGTCCCAGCCTTTTTCTTGAGATTTATGGCCCAGGTGTAATGTCTGTGATTCGGTCATGTGGGCTGATGCCACTTGCTTTGCCATGCCTTGCTCTATAATTAGTATTTAATATTATTGAGATAAGATTTGGGGGAAAATACAAAATTACCAACTAAATTTTGGATCAGTGTCAAATTAGCCCATACTTTAAATTTCAATAAAATCCTCTCCTGAATTTTAGGATTTGACAAAATTGGTCACCCCATCCGTCCATTTGTGTGTTAGAATTAATTCTTCAGTCTATTTTTTTTTTCCTAATTTTGAGATTTGACAAAATTGGTGAAACTAGAAGTTGAGTTGATTTGTTATTTTTCATTAAAAATTTAAATCTACTAAACATTTATGGGTTATATTATAAATTAAGAAAATTAATCGAAAGAATGAAAAAGAAAAAATCAATGGCGAATTATTAATTTTGTTGATTGCCAACATTAGTATGTTGTAAAGAGCGGGTTCAACATCATCCTGAGTTTTGTTTTTTCATAATTTATTTTTGCATTTTTTATTAGTTAAATACTTTATTTATTATTTCTATAGCAGTAGCAGGCTTTTAATGCAACTACAGGCGGTTTCTACAGAGTGGTTGGCAAAAGGACTAATTTTCCAAAATTCAAACTTTAAAGGAGAAAATTGTAAAAATTAAAGTGTAAAAAGTAAATTTTACTAGAAAAAATGGAAGGCGGGTCCAATTTTGCCAAATCTAGTTTAGGGAAAACATTGTCAAAGTATAAAATTGAGGTTATTTTTTAATGGCCTAAAGTATAGTGTATAATTTTGTATTTTCCCGATTTTATTTATCCTGAAGTCATGCTACATGCATGGAAGAAGTCAATTGATTCAACTGTCAAAATTTGATGCTGGATAGTTTAATTGGTCATCGACAACTATTTAAACATTCTTGGGTCACCTATTTTGTTAATTCCATCACTCATCAATCTCCAGCTATGAAAGAAGCTAAAAGGGAATGGAAGTGTTGAATATTTTATCTAAAGTTGCCATAGCCAAATTTCTCAAGGATCTATCTAGTGAAGGATTAAAGAATCTAACCTCCTCTCATTTTCCTTTAACATCCTATTATATTCTTGTATCTTATCTTTCTTGTTTTTTTTTTTTTTTTTTTTATAGAGTTTTAATTAAAGATGCTACTCAATTATTCTTTCAATTCTCATGCTAAGTTGCATGAAAGCCACAAACGCAAGTAACCACGTTTTCTTACTTTGTCATTATTTGTAATTCTTTTTTATTATAGGTACAATTGCTAATGTTTGGTTTGTTTTGATTCTGTCTACAGGTCCACATGAGGGCACAGTTCCTAGTGGTTATGTTACTGCAGGTAGAATAGAGAAAATGGAGGTAGTTAAAGGAGAACCTGGAGATGAGAAAACCAAGAAAAAAGTATGTTATAACATTGTATTTGTTACTGCTGAGGCTGCACCATACTCAAAGACAGGAGGCTTAGGAGATGTTTGTGGTTCTCTACCCATAGCACTAGCTGCGCGTGGCCATCGTGTAATGGTAGTCTTTCCAAGATATCTTAATGGTACTCCTGCTGGTAAAAATTTTGCTGCTGCAGTTGATGTTGATTGCCACATTAAGATACCTTGCTTTGGGGGGATGCAGGAAGTTGCCTTCTTCCATGAGTATAGGGCAGGTGTTGATTGGGTAATTTCTTTTGCAATGAAATAAGAGCATCATTTGATGTTGAGTGATTTCTTTTGTTCAATTTCTGCTATTATTTTCTGGGTTGGAAATTCATGCTTACTTCTTGGTGTTAGGTATTTGTGGACCATCCCTGTTATCACCGACCGGGAAATCTATATGGTGACAGTTATGGTGCTTTTCGTGACAATCAGGTGGGGTTTGTATTTCCCATTGTTGAAGTGTTGATCTTAACAAATTAAAATTCTCTTGACTTGGAACTAACTATCTCTACCTGAACCTTTTCATTTCCTTCACAGTTTCGTTTCACTCTTCTTTGTCACGCAGCATGTGAAGCTCCACTAGTGCTTCCATTGGGTGGTTTTACCTATGGAGAGAAATGTATATTCCTTGTCAATGATTGGCACGCAAGCCTGGTTCCTGTGTATGTGAGATCTTTTTTCTTCTTTTTTTTTTATTTTATAGCTATTAGGGGTTTTCTGCTCCTCTGTGCATGTCTTCATGTGTTTGGTTTCTTATTATGCTTTTCTTCCACTGCTTTGTTTGTGGTCCGCTAAATATCTTTAATGTGTTTTTGTAAAACCTGTTGAACAGAACAAAGTGTATCTCTCCAAGAGGAGCGGGTTTAAATGCTGAGTTATAAAATTTATCACATCTTTTATGACTCATGCTTAGTGTTTTTCATTTTCCCTTCCCCTTATATTTCCTGGGACAGGAAGAACTTTTATGAATTATTTATATGGTTTGGAACATCCAAAATCATGATATCTAGCTGCATCATATTTTAAACAAGAATTTTTTTTTCCTTCTTAAGTCAGACTGATTGTTTAATAATCTCTATGAATGCTTGTTGGGTTCCTATTGCATCCTGGGTTAAATGTAGGGATATCAGCAGGGTATGTGCTTATAGTCTTAAGCCATGTTTTGCAGACTTTTGGCAGCCAAATATCGCCCATATGGAGTTTATAAGGATGCCCGGTCTATCCTTGTAATTCATAACCTCTCACATCAGGTAGAACCTTTTAGCAATTTTTAATCAATTCAGTTCATTCTGTCAGTTATCTGGATGACTAATACTTTTAGAAAGAAAATCACACGTGTTGTTTCACTGCCTTTATAAAATCTTATGATGATAGCACCCGACAAGCCATACTGATTTAAATTTAATTGAGGTTTTGTTATGACAAGGTCTTGTTGTAACAATACCAATTCTTTAAGTCATTGTGATTAGTGCAGTAAGTTATAAAATTGGTAATTAGAACTAGAGTAATACTGTTCACAAGTACATGAGATGTAGAAGTCATGATGAGCTACAAGTATATAAAGTATTGCATTATGTAACTTTGTCCTCTCCTTTGAGTTTTTGTCAAAACATGCATTTGTCCATTTCAATTGAGAGTTCCACCACCACATGGGGCTGTTCTTTCAGATACAATACAATTTCTCTGGTCAGTGGCCCAACAGTAGGTGTGTTTGTGAACGTTTTGTTTTGAGACTGTCATATCCTTAATGTTATTATTTATGTGCTTTGGTTGATAATACTGTGGAACTAGACTGAGACTTACTAATTTATGCATTCAAGGGAGTGGAGCCAGCTGTTACTTACAAGAACTTGGGGTTGCCTTCTGATTGGTATGGAGCTGTGGGGTGGGTGTATCCTACGTGGGCCAGGACTCATGCTCTTGACACTGGTGAAGCTGTCAACCTTTTGAAGGGTGCAGTTGTTACAGCTGATCGGATTGTAACAGTTAGCAAGGTCATTAGTGTTCCATGACATTCTTTTACTTGGTGATGTATGATTTGATGGAATATTGGTGGTGTCAAGTAGCCTTCGTGGGTTTTGAATAGCTAAAACCAAACAAATGCTTCGTATTTCATCCTCCTTCCTCAGTTTGCTGTAAATGTTTGCATTTCTTGGGACAGGGCTATTCCTGGGAAATAACAACTAGTGAAGGTGGATATGGTCTACATGAGCTATTATATAGTCGAAAGAGTGTCCTGGATGGTATGTGATTGAACCGTCTTCTATATAACTAACTTGTGTATTTTATCAGTGAACACATTGCTACATAATATTGTAAATGAACGGAATCTTATCTAATGTTTTTAAGAGTGTCCTGGATGGTATGTGATTGAACTGTCTTCTATATAACTAACTTGTGTATTTTATCAGTGAACACATTGCTACGTAATATTGTAAATGAACGGAATCTTATCTAATGTTTTTATCTTTCTTTTATAATAATTGTTGTACAGTAGATTGAAAACCAAGATGTTGAATATTTGATATTCTTTATGCTCAATATTTAAACTTAAAGATCAAAACATCCCCTAATGGTTATTATTGTTGTTCTCTGTATTAGCGACTCCAGCATTTCCAATCTCAATGCAACTTTCTCAGGACCTGTCTATAGAAGAACAAAGCTTTTCACGGCATTTATGGCCTGGATTCTTATTTGAGCTCCTTGTCCAGAAAATTCATGCATATTTCCTGGGGATGTTGCACATCCACTGGTCCTTTAGTTTCTTCATTCGTTTCCTAAACTTTTTTCTCTCTTTCTTTCTATCTTACTTTTTCTCTCTTTCTTCTCTTTATCATGTATGGAGTTTCCTTTTATTCCTTTTATCATGTTTGGAGTTGCCTTTTAAATTGTTTTCACTCTAAATGTTGTCACTGTGAACAGGGATCACAAATGGCATTGATGTCACTGAATGGGACCCATCATCAGATGTGCATATTGCTTGTTCTTATTCCAAAGATGATGTCACTGGAAAGGTGGCTGAGATTTTTTTACAGGATTTGTAACTTCCTGCAGAAGTCATATTACTCTGACAATAGTTGCTCGTATGATGCAGGTTAACTGCAAGATTGCTTTGCAAAAGGAATTAGGATTTCCTATTAGGCTTGACTGTCCATTGGTGAGGTGTAGACTTCCATCTTGTTTCTGGTTAAGTATTAAAAAAGAAACATATTGCATTTACTTCTGTAATTAACTTGTGTTAATCTGCACAGGTTGGGTTTATCGGCAGATTAGACTACCAGAAAGGTGTTGATCTTATACTATTGGCCGTGCCAGAGCTTATGCAAGATGATATTCAATTTGTAAGTTTTGTTATAAAGTTCAAATTTTTTGCTTTATAATGTGCATCAAAGTGGCTTAATGAAAGATTTTTGTGTACAATAGTCTGCCAAATGATTTCCTAATCCGCATTCTCCTGCACACACAAAGAGTATGTATTTATTTGGATAAGCTCCAGGCAGATTTTTTAGGTATAACCAAAAAGATGTTTTTGCAAAGGAGATCCTTTAGGGGAAACTTCCTTTCTAATGATGTTAAGAGGATGGAAAGGAAGTGTTGGGTTCAAGTAGAATCAGATAAGTATATTCATCACTTTGTTGCTCATGAAATGTTGCTTTATTAGATTTTGCCAATTAATCTTTCCATAGCTTGATAACACTACAGTCAAAATGTTGAGATTTTCAAAACCTGCTTCTGACAATCTAGTGGGGGTGGGGAAAAACGGACTTGCCATTTCCTTTACTTTTTTGTGAGTGTCACACACTTTCAGGTTAATTACTTCTACATGTGAATGAAGCCGTCTGATGTTTCAGGTAATGCTGGGAGCTGGGGACCCAAAGTTTGAAGATTGGATGAGAGTGACTGAATCCAGTTATGGAGACAAATTTCGGGGCTGGGTTGAATTTAACGTCCCAATTTCTCATAGAATAACTGCAGGGTAGTTATAGTTTCTCATCCACTAAATATTTCCTTTGGATTGATAGTGTTAACTTGTAACAGTTTTGGAATGAACAGTTGTGATATTTTATTGATGCCATCAAGATTTGAACCTTGTGGGCTGAACCAGTTGTACGCAATGAGATACGGAACGGTGCCAGTAGTTCATTGCACTGGTGGACTTCGAGTGAGTGGATTTTACACATTGTAAAGGACAGTTCCTACTTTGGTTGTTTTCTTAAAATGGCTTTCTTGTGCTATTTTGTTTTCAGGACACTGTGAAGAATTTTGATCCTTATGCTCAAGATGGCAAGGGTGATGGCACCGGGTATGTGATCTTCTTTTGAACTTGTCTCTTGGGTAGTTTCTGGGATGAAGAAAAGGAAAGAGTCCCCTGAATCTTGTAAAATACAATACAATTTTGTGCTTTGGCCCTTTAGTTTTTGGTGATATTGGGCCAAGTAGTAGTTGTAGTCTGCATGAAAGCATGTTGCTGCTGAAGCATATTTCTGCTGAATCTGAGTCTAAGAAGCTAGCCACTTCCTAGAACCTATCAGAGTAGCTAAGGGGTTAAAGCATCTGGTTGACTAGATCTGACTATTCAACTGAATCATGCATTGGTCTGACCCCCCCCCCCTAAAAAAAAAAAAAAAAAAAAAACCTAGGGCAAAGGAAGGCACAACCTTTTGATTAGGCCTAATTATAGAATGATAATTAACAATAATGGAGGAGGATGAAAACTGTTACCTTTGCAACATTTATGCCTCAACTTTGAGAAATTTGATTTGAGATGCAAAATAATATAATAATTTTGTGGAATTATCACATGTGATTGAGCTTTTGTCACCTGCCTTGAAATTGTAATGATTACATCTCATCTTCCTCTCACTGCAAAAATTTTACACTAGCTACTTTTTAGTAGTAAGAGGGATCTTAGCCTTTGAAGTTTCAAGTGCCATTATGATTTCTGAATATTAAGAACAATACATCATGTTACTGTTGACAGGTGGGCCTTTTCTCCTCTATCTAAAGAGAGTATGTTGGAGGTATGTATATCTTACTTTTAGCTCGTTGTTGCTTCCTTCAACAATATACTTCCTTGATCCTTTGTAAAACTGTTGCTCGTCGTAGTGAAAGAAGAGCAATGTACGGAAATGACCCTGTAAATAAAAAAAGTTGCTAAAAAAACCTACTGGGCAAAAAAATTCCAAACATGACCCATGTTTGTCAAGTGTTAAACACTCGACCAATATTTGTCTAATCTTCAACACTCGACTAATAGCCCGCCCCCCTTCGCCCCACGGAGAAGATCAATTCACGGCAACGGATGGGGTTCATTGAGAAGCTATAACCCGGGGGGGAGAGAGAGAGGACTCACGAAGATGGAGTCGAAAGGCTGGCAGCAGTGACAGAGGAGATGAATTCACAGCGACGGTGGGTGAGGATGATGTTCGAGAACGGCTGAGACAGGGAAAATAAACTAAGGAACACTACCAGCTTTGTCTTCGAGAGGGCTGCTGTGAGAGAGGGAGGGTTATTTAAATGGGAAACCAGAATGATCGTTTTGGTTGGAGAGAGACCCGGGGGCACGAATTTGTCAAGTGTTGAACACTCGACGAATATTGGTTGAGTGTTCAACACTCGATAAACATGGGTTAAGTTTGGATTTCTTTTGTCCGGTATGTTCGTTTTTAGAAATTATTTTTTATTTATAGGGTCATTTCCGTACATTGCTCAGTGAAAGAAAATTAAAGTTTCAGTCATTTTGTAGACAAATGCCATGTGTGGTGCAACTAGAGGGGAACCAAATTCTTGACACAAATGATGCGGCTAAGATATATTCCATTTTCTAACCCTTCACTGCTATAATAGAATAGATAGTTCTTTTTTTTTCTTTTCTTTTTTTTTTTTTTTTGCATATCAGTGTTCTGCTAACTGGCGTTCGCATTTGTAAATGTTTTTCTCCATGTCTTAGATTCTTCAACTCTACCACTCTGGTTCTGTCTAGAAGTTGCTGTTAATCCTGATTTGAAGAGCTAGTGGAATTACTCATCTTGTCATGATGCTTCTTCATTCTCATTTCCCACTTACTCATCTTTGAGCAGTTCAGAAACTTTTAAGACTTTGTCACCTGGTTAAACTTAAGCATATGAATCATGGTTGACCATACCTAGATTTGACATGCAATACGTCTACCATCATTGGATGATAATTGCAGGCACTGAGACTAGCTATTCGGACGTTCAGAGAGCACAAGTCCTCTTGGGAGGGACTGATGAAGAGAGGAATGGAGAGGGATTGTTCATGGGACAATGCTGCAGAGCAATACGAGCAGGTCTTTGAGTGGGCCTTCATCGATCAACCTTACATCAGCTGAAAGATAAGAAGCGAGAAGAATTAAGAGAAATGAGGACGACGGTAAAGGAACTACAAGGTCAATTGTTGTTTACACAGGACTCATTCTTTTTTCATTTGATTAAGTATGACAATGTAATTACGCGTTGTCTAGAAATGTTGTACAATTTTCTCCTCGAGGAAACCCCCACCCCCCCCCCCCATTCACCTCTTGCTGTTAATCTTTAGCAAAATGTATCGGATGAGATTTTGATTTTGCTATGCCTGCAATAAGTGTTTAGCATGTTTATTGCCGAGGCAAAGCTGGTATTTGTCTGCAGATGCTGACTTTCAGTCAGGAGACTTGCTGTTAGCTGACCATCTTTCTGCACAACTGATGCTGAGAAAGAAATGGTCTATTGGGGTTTTAGATGTAAGATATAAAATTTGAGGTGGGGATGTGTGTCTAATTAAACCTTAAAATTGAAATAACTGATTTAATTCAATTATATAATTTTAATAATCATAATTTTAATTAAATAAATTAAAAATTAACAATTTGTTTGATCGAATTAATAATTAATTCGATTGGATTATCTAAATTAATCATATTATTAATTTTTTTTAAAAAAAGATTTTTAAATAATGCTATTTTCTATATATGTTCATTTAAATATAATATATATAATTTATATCTGATAATAAATTATAATTTTAAAATTTAAAATTTATTTATAATTTTAATTTAATAAATATCATTTAAAAAATTTTAAATTTCAAATTTCAAATAAATTAAATTTTGAGAGTGGAAAATAAGTGAAATAAAAAAAGGAGAGACAAAGGCATGAGTGAGAGATTCAAGTTTAGGAATGGAAGAATTGTAAAATAGATTGAAAATTGAAAATTTGAAACTAAAAAGGTAGAAACTAAAAACCTTCATTAATTGTGTACTATCTATTTTATTAATTTCAATTTTTAGATTTTTCACTTTTAATTTTTAATTATAATATTATACTAATATTTATATGAATAAAAATTATCCAATATATATAATATTTTTAATTAATTCAATTAATTCACTTTAACTAAAATAATAATCATTAAATCTATTAATCATTCAAATAAATCAAATTAAAATTTGATTTTATTCAAAATCAAATTGAATATCTAATGAATCACTTAAAATGTAAATAAATGTGTCAATAAAAATGATTTTTTTCATTTCAATCGAATAGTGTTCACTCCTATTCTACGGATGCTGTCCTTATGCTTGCCATGGAATTCTAAGTATTTAGGCCAATCCTTATAGGGTTAAAATGAGGTGATGTTGGTGTTGCCTTACTTTTGGCAAATGGAGTCCAAAGACAGACCATCCATTCGCTGTTGGACATGGAATCGGTCTCTCTTGATTCATAGATTAATCCTTTACGAAAGTAGCTTTGTGTGTTGGGGTCTTGTTAAATGAAATGAGTCTGCTAAACTCCAAGTTGATAGACTCATTATTTATTAATTTAGATTATGCTTTGCTTGTCTTTTAAGATAATATCAATCACGATTTAAACGATAGAGTTTTATCATTTTTATCTTCCTTTCTGTGATTTGATCATATTTAATTATATTTTCTTATAAAATAATTATATATTATTTATTATTAGATTCATCGATTAATCTTATATATTAAAAAATTCGTGCTTTAATTAAGAATATTTTTTGACTTATTTAGACGTTTCTTATTAATTTTTGGTTTGTTTTTTGGGGGGCGGGGGGTTTGGTTAACGAGGATAAAGTGGAGTGGGCGTAACAAAGCTTGGGTTAATCATAGTTATTATCAAGTAATTAGGAAAAAAAAAAAAAGAAAAAAACCCGCGATTCTCTCTCTCTCTCTCTCTCTAGCGTCCAGCTCAGGACCGAACGAACAAAACCATTTCGTTCCTCTCCCGTTATTCTATTCTTTTCTTGTTTCTTCTTCTCCTTCTCCTTTTCAATTATTGGGGCTTTTAGACAGAGAGAGAGAGAAATCGAATTTCCAGTTCACCAATCAATTATACGGGTTTCATCTCAATCAATCTAGAGAGAGAGAGAGATTTGAATGTTTACGCGATTATTTTTCTTCAGTCGAATTTCGGTGTGCAGATGAAAAAAACCCTAATTTGGACAGATTGAGTCGATTCTTCACCGACTAAGCCCTCATGATTTCCGATCCGAAACTAGTTTTTTACGCTTGCATCGTCTCAAAACACATAGGCAAAACGATTCTCACCGAATTCGTCAATTCGACGACCATTCCTGACCTCAACTCTTTCGTTGAACAATGTCTTCAATGCACTCCTCCAAATCATGTTTCCTTCTCTCACTCGGTTAACGGCAAGTCCTACGCTTTCCTCATCGATGATGACCTCATCTTCTTCGGAATCTTCTCCGCTGAGAATGACATTCTCGACAGCTTCGATCGCCTCCAATTTCTTTACCAACTCAAAACCACATTCTTGGCGTTCCTTGAAAACAAGGGTTTGAATTTAAATGTGTTATCTTTGACTCATCTTTGTATGCAGAGAGAATTTGGTGATGTGTATAAGGAATTGTTGGCTTCGTGTGCTTCTGAAGAGGATGTCATTTCGATTTCTAATGGAAGAAGTGCGAGTACAAGGATTGTCTCTCTTCCTTTGCTCGGGAAACCGAGTACCAAGAAGGTTCATAAGAGTAAGATTATGAGGAGTTTGGAAAATGGAGTTGATGGGATTAAAAATACTGGGGTTTTGAAGAATTTGAATAGGGATTTTTCATATTGTTTGGGAGACGGAGGGGCTACCAGGGCAAGAAAGATGTGGAAGCAGCAAATGTGGGTTGTTTTGTTGCTTGACTTGTTTGCTTGTTTGGCTATGTTTGGGATTTGGTTGGGGATTTGTCAAGGGTTTAAGTGCATCAAAGATTGAGAATTTGGAGTTGCGATTGGAGATATGTATGTTTTTGGAGGAATTTCTAGTTGGGTATGTGGTTTGTCTGCGGTTGAAGTACACGAAAGGTTGGAAATTGGATTCAGAAGATGAGGAATTCGAGGAGTTTCCATGTAGGTATGGTGCACGTACCAGTGGAAATGCAGTTTCTCGAATGCTGGTATAACCCTTGATTGATTTGATTATACCGTTGCTTGTATAATGTTGGCAAATGTGATATTTCGTGGACTTTACAGTTCGTTGAATTGTGAATAGATATAGAATCAACTAGCTATGACAAATTTTGTCAAGTATGATGTTCTTTTGATGTTTGATGCATTGACCCCTCTGCACAATGTATAACCGCAATTACTTTCCTACACTAAGCTGTTGAATTTTATTTATCTGTACATATTCTTTGAAATGAAGGTGATATTGTCCACAATGATCGAATGAGAATGTTAGATGAATATAGAAGTTAGGAATTGTCCAATTTGCATTTTCTAACATCCTTAATGCATCCGGTTCGACCAAAATTATAGATGAGATATAAAGGGCAGCTGGCCCTGATGAAGTCTTTTGGATTTTTCTCTTGTTGTCTTTGTCATTTAATTTCTTACCAGTAGGCGGTAAGCTATATTGAATGAAAATATCATAGGGGACTCATCAATAGTGCTGCCTTTGAGATTCTTTCTTTTGCATTCATATATTGGTTTTTTGTTATATTGGTACTGGAGGAAGAAAGAATAATCAGAACACCTTATGAATGTAGTTTATCTTTGTGGGTATTTCTATCATTTCCTCCAGAGGTTTGTTGTTCACTGTGAACTGCGGGGTTGTCCAAGCTTTGGAGGGCCCTTTCTCGCAGTTATGTTGAGGTTATGTAGAAATTTCCTAATGCGGAAAAGGGAGTTGATAGGCAGTCAGTTATCTGCTTAAAAATAGTTTTCTGAAATTTTTCTCTGGCTTTATGCTCTATATTGCAGTTAACTGGCTTTTTGCTATCGGATGTAAGGGCATTGTTGCTTTGTCAGGAATCAGGATACTGGTAAAAGTGTAGCTGTTTAGGTTTATGGATGGGAGTGTAATTACGTTAAACCTTGGACAGGGTAAACTTGGTGGAAACAAATCATCCATGGGCAAGCTATACATGGTCAATCCACGAAACTGATTTGATCATCACTTGTTACTGTTATTTGTTTGCTTCTTTTCCGGAGTTATTAGATGTCCTTTGGATGGCATAGGTCTCCTTTTCTATTTCTTTGACCTACTTGTTTTTCTCCTATTTATCGAAGTGGAGTAATTCCCCCCCCCCCCCAAAAGAAAAAGGCCAATCATAATCAACTTGAATTTGAATTCAGGAGATCTAATAAAAATCTTGGTGAAACATTGGTTCTGTTATCTTTATCTCTGTTTTTTGTGAAAAAACACCAATTCAGTTTTTACGCAAAACAAGGAATTGCATCAACTATTCAATCAAATGGTATAAGCATCTTTTCCCTTTCTTATCCCGGAACAAATGGTCTCTTTCTCTGCAAAATTATGCTCTATTTCATGTCTAGCTATCCTACCAAAACCCTGAGTTGGGGGAACAATCTACTGAATCAGAATTCTTGAGAAAAAATCTGGAGAATTGGATTTGGTTAGACTCTGAATGTAGCATCAAACATTCAATAGCTCACGTCATCATACCTAGCTTAATAAAACGTCAATACATGTGGAATTACAGATTGAGAGAGATATTGTATTAAAACCAAATAACTTTTGAGACAAAAATTATTCATGGTTGTTTCATATGTCAATTATAATATTTATTTTTATCAAAATTTTGAATTAAATGTTATAATTTTTTTAAATAATTAATTTAGTTCAATTTGAATTTAGAAGATCACAAATTCTTTTCACAAAAAATCGAACCACCACTATTAATTTCAAATCAAACCATATCAATAATTAATATAAGTAAATTATACAATTATTTGATCTTTTAGAAAAGTTCAAGAAAAGCACCGCAAATCTTGGATTTTTATATTTCTAGACCCCATTGCCACTCTGAGATGGTTGTCAACTTTCATCCATGGATGGTATAGCTCCTCTCTTCTTAGCTGCCTCATCAGATTCTTTTATTTTAAATTAATCGTGGCCTAATTTTATGCTAAAAGACTTGGGATGCATCTCGTTTATGTTTTGTCTACTTGTGGCTGTCATCCCTTCCTTGGGAAGATTTGCTGACCCTGACAACCCCTCTTGAATCTATCTACCATATCCTGCTGAAGAGTATGGTTTGACTAAACCGTAGCCCTACATACTGTAGGACCAAACCCTTCATTGGGATATACAACTGATGCGTGGTAATCGCCTAATATTTGGAATGCATGATTGAATTAGTTCGTGTGTGGTTGTTCTTGGAACGTGAGGCGCTGGAAATTTTACCTCTATTTTGAGATCTGGCAGCCAGTTTCAACCTATGGCGCTAAGTTTTGCTGCCACTGAACCTCCAAAGCACCACAATGCTGGTCGAAGGCTACATATGCACAGGGTTGCATTGCACGAAAGATCTCCGTTGGAAACTGAATATAGAAGAGCTGCTTCCCCTGCGAAAAATAAGTGAAAACCGTCACGACCGAGTCTGAAGGACTAAGATCCTTCCTCAAATTTCCTTGTGATCGGAATCAGAAACACATAACGTGTGCAAGCATCGTCATGCCAAAATAAACCATAAAGCTATAACGAAACAATCTCATTCAACCATAACAAGAACAATGAAACTCAATCTTGGCACGTTTTTTTTTTTTTTTTTTTTTGCACAAGAATATGCAATCAAACGGAATCGAATTAAAAATAAAGGATAAAAATGAACAGATTTTACTGTTTGAGCTATCCCCCGAAAGACACCTAGGCACTTCATCAAAGGCTAAAAGTTGATGGCCTATTTTAGTCCCAACAGAGTAAGCAGCATTCAGATTTTCTCAGAAAGACACAAAGAAAATTAGGCTATCTTGATCCATAAATCAACTGCAGAATTGGGAAGGTCTTTATACAAACTGGAACTGCATCCAGATCCTCAAATTCCCTCTCGGAAGGATATAATAATATTTATGGTACAACTAAAAGAAATAAATTTAAGGAATCATAACAGCAGGTACAAAATTTGACTAATTTGTGGACTAAAATCACCCGCTAAGTATACAAATACTAGTAATAGAAGTGAAAAGCCATGGCCTCAAAAGAGATATTGAGGTATGTGGCACCAAGAATCCAACTCCTAACCACAAGGGGTAAGCTTCTTGTTGCCTGCACCCCGTGGATGATCGTCCTTCCAATCATCCCAAGCCCTCGCCTTCTCCTGTGCAGCATCATCATCCTCATCATCGTCACCCTTGTCTTGATTGTCCTTGTACCAAGAGGAATTGGCTTCTTGCATGAACTTGGCAGTTCTCTCTTGCCACTTGTTCATCATTTCCATTTCCCTTAGTCCAGCTTCCTCAATGCTCATGGTTGGCAATCTAAATATGTAATAAAGCAATTGGAGAGAAAAAAATAAATAAATAAATAAGATCCTGCACGTCTCTGCTAATCCAGAAAACTGATGATATATTCTTAATTGAGGTTTAATAACTTACCTGTGACCAGGTTGAAAGACTTGGGCTGCCATATGTTCCCTCTCAGTACTCAAGTTTCCCCCTACAAGGCTCGCAGGACCAAATATCAGAGGCTGGTGTTTATGCTCATGTGCCAGTGAAGCATTAGCTCTTCCCTCTAGAACATCTTGAGCAAATGTAGCACATGTGATTGGTTGGGCTGGTTTTGAATATCGAGCTCGGACTGCCGCATTATGATGCCAATTCTCTCTTTTAACACGCTCGTCATTCAGAGCTTGTGAGAACTCCTTCTCCCCAATCTGTAAAATGTGGCAAAAGCAACTGATTCATTTGCTGGATGGTGCATGAATACAAAGAGGAAAGCAACTCAATGGTACCCAATAGCCCATTATTTCTGGAACAATATGTCCATTTTGCATCAACACAATGCCAACACAGACAAGGAATGCTATGGAGTTAGTATTGTTTGTATAAATTCAAAATGGCAGCATTTCCTATGAATGCAGAGGCAGCAATAACAAGGGAAGGCATTTGGCATGCCAAATAGCAGTAATGGCCCAAGTGAGAACCATTTCCTTCAGAGTACAGTTCGTCATAGGATAAATGAATTGACTAATCATGCATATAAGTCTGCATTATGATCACCCTTATGTATAGTGACAGATCAAAAGTAAAACCTTATGGCCCTCCTCAAGTCTGTTGGTATTATGACCACCTTTATGTTAAGTATAGTGATCGATTAAAAGTAGAACTTTATGACCCTCCTTACCTTTAGTTTACCATTCACATATAATAAAAATCCTTTTAAGCCCTAGCATGCCATGAAGCAAATGGATCACAACAAATGCATAAAACATTCTGACAAGGAATCTGTCGTATTTAGAAAGTTCCAGAGACCAGAGGACCACCTATTGAAGTGAGAATCCAAAAATGGTGATCGGATCTGAACAGGCAGAGATCTTGAATGTAAAGCCTCGGCCTCTCAGGCAAATGCAGTGGTGTAAAGGTGAAGACTATCATTTTCCGTGTCTATAGTGTTAATCATTCATTAAAATAAAGATGCAGTGGTGCAAAGGTGAAGAAAATCATTCGCCATGCCTATATTGTTAACCGTTCTTTAAAGAAGATGAATCATTTGTATAGTTTGATACCTATTGAATGAATGAACTGCTCCAGAGAAATCAAAGCTTTACATAAATCACCAGAATTGTCCAACGACATTTCAAGTAGGTGCTCATTTGTGTTTCTCTCTCTCTCTCTCAGCCTCTCACACTTTCTTGTTTTAATCCCATTTTGCATGCATTATTGGATCAACCAGGATCCAGATGATCCAAGGCTCTACCTTTCTTCCCTTAAGCCTTAAGGCCTTGACTGTACCAAGAACAACCAAAATGCAGAAGCAACCAAAATAAGGCCAAGTAGAAACCAGCTTCTTTCAAGTGCACCCATTCTCAGTCCTGCTTTGATAAGTTCAAGGCCTAAAGAGAAACGGGAGGAACTTTGAGCAAAGTCAATAATGGTCTCAACCATTGTTGTTTCCACATGTATGGCTGATGCCTCACCATAGCAATTCTCATGCATTTGCCGTGATCAGGTGGATTTGCAATTTTTTATGCACAAGGGCTTAAAGGATTCTCATTATCGGTGACGAGTAAACTTTACATAAAGATTGTATAAAGTTGAATTTTGTTCAACCAGAAAAAATAATGTAGAATACATTTAAAAATAGAAATGGCAAGATGAAGAGTAAACTTTTTTAGCTAAATTTATAAATAAAGAGAAATGGCAATACATAAAAAATCTGCGAATTTACAAATACTAAAAATAAGGAGTAAACTTTTGTTGCTAAATTTATAAACTATAAATCTTATAATGCAGCAATGCAAGAAAAACTTGAAATACTCTAAACGAAGATCTGACCATAGATTTGCCTTTTACCATCAATACTACAAATAGTAATATTATATTTAAAAAATAGAAATGGAAAAAGAAAGAGTAAACTTTTGTAGAAAAGTTGCATGGTAGACGATAGCATGAACAATCCACCTTTTGTTTTTCAGAAGTCAACATTAAACAATCATAAAGTTAATACTTAGCATAAAGATGGTCTTATATCTCAAATGCATACCACAAAGGAAACCACCTACATGCTAGTGAAGAAGTAGCTCACCTTAACAAACAACCATTATAATGCATGAATTTTCAATACCGCTCAGCCAACAGTTTAAAGAGATATCATTTATCATATGCATATGTGCATGCACCAAATCTAAAACAACTACTACCTGCAATTGCCTTTCCTTTATGGCAGAAAGCATTTCTTCCTCTTTCTTTAGCATTTCCAGCAAATCAAAAGCCTGCAGCAAGTTTCACCCAAAGGAATTTTTATAAAATCCAGAACACCTTAATTCAAGAGGGAAAAAAATAAGTTCCAATGGATGCATAAAATTAAAAAACTAACCTTGCAAATGGCCAAAGATATGGTCATAAGCCATGCCTGTGCAGAAGAAAATAATGCCATTTTTAGGGGAATTAACTTCTTATATACATATGAGAAAACCATGAAAATGAAAAACTTAAGTATAACTGAAAGTGAAAGAATAAATTTATTCCATATCTGAACTTGTAAACCACATTACCCCACACATACACACACACACACACACAAAAGATGAAATCTGCATGTTCCCTGAGATCTGATGATATTGCAACTATCAACATACAAGCCCAACAAAACAATGTGGCTCACATGCCACGTTGCTCCCACCTTCACCCTGACCCCACCACAAAGATAAGGGTGGGCACACGTGTGTAAAAAGGGGGCAGGGAGTTCCAACAATACCCAACAACAGAAGGCAGTTTCTTGAAAGCACCCCAGATCAAACTGAGGCAGTACAATGGCATGGCCCAAGTTGCCATCACCCAGCAAAAAGAGAAAACAGAGGATAAAAGGACCAATAGATGTTTCTCCCTCATCTCCAGAAACATAATGCTAGCTAATTGCTTCTACCGTAATAGAAGAGATCTAGAGAAACCAGAAATAGAAGATGAGAATGAAGACCTGTCACTAGATTTAAATCTATAAGTTTCTGTGCCTAAACAATGTGTCCCTGTACCTCTTGATGATTATCATCAAGGATAGTGTTAAATTATTAACTTTGGACCAAACTAATTTTTGCTGACACACTTAAAATTCATGAAAAAAGTTTCAAGTGCTTGGAAGCTAAACCTAACATGCAAAATAAATAGCAAACTTGATCTGTTCCAGAGAACCCTAAATTATGAGTAGAAATTAAAAATAAATAAATAAATAAAATAACACCTCCCCTGATCTCACAGATAACTCAAGTCTGAGAAGAAAGATGTCACTTCTTGTTTTGGATTTAAATGCCTACACATTAGGATGCAATAACTTAAAACTAGCTTGACATCCATTCTCCTCTTTTCTCTTAATAACCTTTTTTTTTCCCCTTCAAGGGGAGTAATTTTCTACTGTATCAGCACTTACCTCTCTTTCTTCCTCCCCGTCATCATCAAGCACATCTTCCTCACCTGCCTCAACAGGGCTAGACAAGGCAGTGGCTTTGGTTGAACGACCACGTCGCTCCTTCCGTTCTTTAATTTCAAGTAGCTTGGCTTCTGCGGCTCTTTGGCGTTTGAACCTAGCAATCTAATAATAACAAAAAAGGCAAATTCTTCACACAACAGCCATTGCACAAAAAAATTACAACTTGGGGGGGTGTGTGTGGGGAAGGGGGCATATCCTTGAATCAGCTTCTCCAAACTAATCAATTATAAAATGCAAAGATACCTTTTTCGCCCTTCGATCAGCAAGTGCATTTGGACCCCCTCCATTTGCTGTATCTAACCCGTCCTCAGGAAGAAGCTCCATTGCCTCACAAATTGACAAGAATTCCTTGATACAAAAGCCCATTATATATAATTAGATTGCACAGCAACATCACCACAGCAAAAGATTTAAAGGGCAAAATTTGCAAAAGCAATGTAAACCCCGGGTTTAAGAACAGGAACTTGGTGCATCCAGCTTCACAGCAGAGTAGAGTTTACCTTTAATTTTGCCTGTGAGACTTTTAGAATTTGTACCCTATCATCCAGGACAATCTTTTCCATCAATTCGCCAAGATAAAATGGCACCTGAAAAATGAAATTAGTGATGATGAGCCAGCAAAAACCATAAACATCTTAATAAAGCAAAGGTTGCCTTACTGATTTTATTTTTCTGCTGAGAAGAAAAGAAAAGGTCTCTGTAACTTGAAATAGTCTATTTTGTTCATTTCAAAAAGCTATTACAAGTGCATAAATTTTTCCTCCATTTGAATCTTGCTGCCCTAATTCCAAAAGCCAGTCTCCAATGTTTTTCATCCTGTTAAATCATGAATCCTACGCAACAACAGGCCTCTCTATTATTTCTTGGTTCTTACTTCTCAACTCAAACTAGCTCTGTTTTAACCAATTTTATGTAACAGCTACCAAAACTCTGATTCACCATGACATACTCAGAATTTTATTTATTTATTTATTATTACTTTTTTTTTTTTGTGGTTGGGAAGTTCTCCGAAGTATATTTCTTTTTCTAGCATTTCTTCTTGATCCATTGCATACTCTCACCAACCGAAACAATTTCATCCACATCTAATATGCACCACATATTAAAAAATAAAAAATAAAGAAGAAAAAAGGAGCCAGCTTCTTGTTGATTGAGACTGCAATGCAGTCTTCGCTATTTTTATTCCCAGAAAATGTAGAAAGGATGGCCACTCTAAATCCAACATAAAGAAAAATTTACAGAAGTCTAGTTAACAAGACTTGAATGGTACATTCACAATTAAACTAATTAGTCAATATCAGCAAACTCAAAATTTATCATATTCCAAGCCATCTGAGAGGACCTCCTAAATCACTTCTATTGGCACATGCACATATAATAGTCAACAGGTGTTACCATCATGATTAATGTGCAGTAGGACTGTTTTAAGAAAGGTCAATCCCAAGGTATTGTCCCGTTCAAGATAATTTGCATGGAGTTCAAAGAAGGAAGTTTGCAATTAAGAATGAGCTCTTGATGATCTTTTCCATGAACTTTGGTCTAATAAGTAATCTTAATCTTATTTTCAAAAAGCATGGATAATGCTTTCCACTCTTATCCCTAGGAACAATCACTCTAATAGTTCAAAGGATTTCAAAAATACTAATTTAATAACTAGGCTCAACAAAATCATTACCAAGGTCCTGCATCTAAGTAGATTTCCTGTAATTGAGGATACCATCTATTAACATCAAAATGATTTTACCGAACCAATCGAGCAGCAAAGACCCTTAAGTAGTATCAAGAGGACCTAGAAGTAAGGGCTCGGAGAGTTAATCAGTAAGGGGTCTCCCTCCATTTTGTTGCTCAAGGCCTTTGGACCCAATAACATAGAAGAAAAGAAAAGGTGAATTTGTACCAGTATGACAAGTACATAATGCTATTGTAATTGCTATGAGGAGGTTGATGATGTCCAGGAAGATGAGGAAAGTAGGTTGTTTATAAAAATGACTCAAAAAGAGCCAATAATTGCATCAATTGGGTTTTCATGACAAAGTAAGAGGATAATGGTTTTACTCCATGATGAAGGAGACATAGGAGGCTGTCTCTCTCCTATCACTTACTCTCAAATTCCTCATAGAGAAGCTAATCTTGTTTGGGGCTTCTGAGGAGTTTGTCAAGATAGTCTCACATCTCCTTTCATGTTTAACCTAGTGGCAGATGGAGGTCCAAGTTTGGGGTCCTAATAGATTCCCAGGCAGAGGGATGAATAATGATCTTATCTAATTCTGAGTTCACCGTTTTCTATCCGAGAACTCCATCATATTTACCTTTTATCATTGAATGATGAAAGATAGCTCTACAGGCATCAATATCATCCTAATAACCTGATTTCCATTTTCCCTGTGGTTGGGCCAAGGATTTTCCTATAATATATCCAGGAGTTCCTTTCGGGCAAAATCTTAACTCTGCCTCCTTTGGGATCTCACAGTCAAAAAGATTATAGAAGACCAGATGGGCAGAAAGGGGCCTTTTCTCTGCTTGAATGTCATATCCAATCCACTCTTATCACTCCAATGTCCCCCCATATTTTATATCCCTTTTCAGGAGCGCATCTAGAATAGCTGCTTGGATTGAGAAAAATATGAGACCTTTCAGTTTAGCTGAGTAGTCCGGTTGCAAAGATAACTGGAAAATGGCCAATACACTCAAGTTAAAGGGTGTTCCCTGTCTTGGAACATGAGATCTACAAGCATCACCAGGTTGAGTAAATGGTGTTGGTGACTTTCTCTTGGGATGCTAATGGAACAAGACTAGTCACCAGCGCAATATCTAGAGGACTGTAACAGGGGATAAAATATATTTCATCACATGTGAACCCTTGGAATTTATTCCCTAGTGATATTCCCTGGATTAACTTCTGGCAGAAATAGAGGATTAACTGATTTATACCATAAATGTATCAGAAAATATATTCAAGGATCTTATTTTTCATAAACAATAATGTATTGCTATGAAACTGCTTTCTATGCTAGTATTCTCTCCCTAGTGTCAGAGATGAGTCACATGACCCTGCCTTCCTTTTATTCATTCCCGGCTTTATTAAGGAAAACTTACGAATCTTAAAGCAAATAACATACAAGTATCGACAGTGCTGCTTAATCTTTTTACACTCTGGCATCGCTATTCACCTACCAATATATCAATAAATAGAAGCCATGTATGTACCCACAAAATACCAAGTAGTGTTACTTGACTGATCAAAAAGAAACACCATTGGCACGTCCAATCAAAATGGCTAATCTTAACCACAGTCCCGTTCCCAATACTTATCCTTTCTAAGACGACCAAGAAGTTAACCTAAAATTTTCAAAACAACCCCTAATTTCAACAACAATAAACAAGAGAAGAAATTAGAATTTTACCAAGAGATACTTAAGATTGGTTGTGCTGATATCCTCCTTGGTCTCGTTCGTAGAAAACAGCCCTAGCTTGCCAATCATCTCCTCGCACTGCTGCAGAATTTCACAGCCCTTCTTCACCGTCTCCTGAACACACACAACACGTCACATGAACCAAAATCGCTCAACAGGTACGGAGAAGTTGGGTGAGTTAAACCTGAATCAATACCTGATCAGCACCAGAATCAGAGGCCATAGAATGAATCTTGCGAGCTTGTTCAAATAAAGCTGGAAGAGGCATCTCTTCCAATTTGGTTTCTCCCATTGAAGAAACCCTAGATATCCGAAAATGGGAGGTTGAAAATTATGCTTTTTTTTAAGGGTTTGGGTCTGTGGTGTTGTTGAGATTGAGTCGAGAAATGAAATGATGATCGTAGAGAGAGAAAGAGAGAAAGAGAGGGTTCGTTTTTGGTTTTGGTTCGGAGGCGGTGCACGTTAGCACTTATGGCGCTTTTTCTTTCTCGTTTTGCTCCGTCATCTCGATCTCGAAGTGCCTAGACTTCGCCATACATAAATCGCCGTTCGTTTTGTCCTCATGCGTGACTCCCCACTTTTCCGGCCAACGGACGGCTCTGATTTTATTGAGTAGATGCTAATAACAAATAAATTAATTAAAGTTACGTATGTATGCATACCTTCATAATTAATATTTAAAATTATATTTTAATTAATTATCAATTAATTTAAAAGAATATTTTTATAATATATTTTTTTTATTTTTAAATTTTAAATTCAAAAGTCAGATAAAAGACTTAACACTCTTATTTATTAAATTAATTTCTTTTAATTTTTAAATATGTTTTATTTTCCTGAGTCCAATAATTTTCCAAATTGCCAAATATTTAAGCAATCTACAAAAATCTGACCCTCAATTGTCGCTTCGTATTTTTCATATTCCTAATAGTTATTTTATTTTCTAGAATCCCACGTGTTTTTATACTTTTGTCTCCTCTTTCTCAATGTTGGGTTGACCCACCCAAAAAAAGATTAAACCATTATTGTACTGTAATTAACTTACGTAGGCCATGGTAGGAATGTGAGGTGGGCTTGGTCCATGTCCGCTCTTATTACTGATATTTTCTCTACAAAATTAAACAAAAACGCTAGCGGTTCAGAGCAAGTCGTGGAAGCATCAAAGTCACATGAAAATGGTACAATCAAAGCCCATCATAAGCAAGTTCGAGGACAGATGTTGATTTTATTAATAAAAATAATGATGAGTTTCTCGATGAAATATATTTTGACTGCCACTATCCTTAAAATTGTAGAGGGAGAATACTAAAACAATGTCCCTGCTTTGTAGGGTATCAGAAAAAGGAGCAAAATTATGGATTTTTAATTCAAATGATATTATTTCTTTTTATAATAGTTATGGATTCAAATCTTATTATTATAATAGAAAAAAAAAAAGAAACGAAGCTAGAGATTCAAGAAGAAGCCCAAAATTGCTCCGGACTGGACCCATGGTTATCTATCTGGCTTCTTAGGTGTCACCATTATAGTTCTGACAATGAATTCCCCTAAAGTGATGGTGATGGATTTAATTGCTTAGTACATTTCTCAGAACAGTTTTTCATGTTTCCCCACAGTTGGAATTTTCGTACATTGCATTTCTCTCTCTCCCCCCCACAGAATCATATGTATTTTATTTTTAAGGTATGTTGGCTGAACCTAAACTTAAGGTGAAAGAATCATTGTATTAGATTTGTAGGGTTTGTGTCTGTGAATCATTTTAACCCTAGAAATTCATGGAGAATTTGGTTCTGCAGTCAGAAGCTAGTGATACTGATAGCATGGTTCAGCTTAGCCCAAACTGTAGAGCTACAAGGTGCACACCACAAGATATGTTCCAAGATGGTATCTCATTTATTTGAGGTGGGTGAGGGTTGCCATCAACATGTCCTTTATCCCGGTATTATTATTATTATTATTATTTCTCTCTAATGCAACTGGGAACTAAATGAAAAAGAAAAAAAAAACCTCATTTTTAATAACCGACCAAAATGTACTTTAGTAACCGACCAAGTTTTACCCTTATTTTAATTTTTTTTCACATCATATCTTAATTAATCCGATTTAAATATTATTAAAATTAATTTAAAAAAACCTCTTTTAATATGATATTTTTCATACTCCAGTTTTAATTTCAAGACTTAAAAGATCTAATATCTTTACCCATTAAATTAACTATTTGCTGATCCATTACTTTATAACATTGAATCCCATATTATAACACAATATATGTAAAATAATACCTTACATATAAAAGAAATCAAGAATAGAAGGCAAAATTTAATTTACTATAATTTTATTATATTTGAAAAATACTTTATTAATATATTATGATCCTTTTGTTGGTCTGATAATACATGAGACCACATCTATTAAGATTTACTTTCCGTCATTTTAGTTTTATTAAAACATAAAAATTAAAAATTAAATTATTTAAATTTTACGTGGCAACTGGTATTAGTATCTTTTGATCATTTTTAATTAGATATTTATTTGAATAGATCGAAATAAGATAATAATTACATTATAAATTATTCAATATTAAATACTATTTAAGATTTTATCCCTTTAATACTCTACTAATTTTGTCAATATTTAATTACTTTATATAATGTTTATACAGTGGATTGTTTGATGGGGATGTGTGAAAGTTTTTTCTTGAATAATATAATGACGACAAACCAGCAGGAATCGAGAGCTTTTTGCCTCCTAACAGCCATGACCAGAAAGAGAGAGAGAGGGAAGAAAATGAGGAGCGATGTGGGGGCTTATATGGGTCAGGATTTCACTGAAAACCAGGAAATGCATGCCTTTTTTGTGCTGTTACATTGCAGCACTTTTTTTTTTTTAACAGACTTTGCAGAGTCTTACACAAGTGTAAAGTTTCATACTTTTGGCATTGTTTTCTTTTTTAATGAATGACTATCCAAAATAAACCCAGATAAAAAACAAGACTTGGAGTGAGATGTGGTTGCGGTGTAGACTTTAGTACGACGGCTAGGATCTCAAAATTTTTCATTAATTGCCCCGTTCATTTCTCCTGAGCCGCAAAGCTTAACAAGTTGAGGCCTTCAACCCATGTAAGTCCTTGATTTGGTCTAACTCATTAAATTTCATTCTGTTTGGTTTGTTTGCACACAAATTTAAGGTGGGCATGCTTGAATTTGCGTTGCGAGTTTCTGAAATGTTGATTTGTGATCTGGTTCCTGGATTAAGTGAATTTCTAGCTTTTAATTTGATTTCTTTTGGCGTTTTTGGTTTCATTTAGGTTAAGGTAGGATTTTTTGAGTAATGGCTGAGAAGGAGGTTTCAGATTCATGTTTGTTGGTGTCTGAAGAGAAGAGTGAAGGATTATATCCAATGTACTTTGGTGTTTCATGTGCATTTTTTGCTCTTAAAATGTTGTCAAAACTTGAGATGGGCGATGAGGACTGGTCTTTAGCGGAGGATAAGATGCTTCAAGGAAGTGCACAACTTTTGGGATTGCTTTTTTGGAGAATTCAGAGAGGAGAGGTTGATGGGGAGAAGATTGAAATTTTACGGAAACTGGAGGTTGCTGAGAGAGAAATTGAGGAGTTGAAGAGGATGAGGAGGGAAGATGCTAAAGCAAATGAGAAAGTTGTCAGCATTTTTGCTGCACAAGAACAGAATTGGTTGGTTGAAAGGAAGAAGTTGAGGCAACAAATTGGAGCCCTTATGAATGAATTGCGGGTGTTTGAGAAAAAGAAGCAAGAGGAAATTTCTGAATTGAATGCAAAACTGCAGGACAAGGAGCTTTTGATACAGTCAAAGGTTAAATTATTGGAAGTAGGGGAAGAAAAGAGAAGGGAGCTAGAGAAGAAGATAGAGGAAGTTGAGAGAATAGCTGAGGACTTGAGAGAAACTGCGAAAAGAGAGGCTAAAGAACATACATCTGAAATTTTGAGGCATAAGACTGCATTTATTGAGCTAGTATCAACCCAAAGACAGCTTGAAGCAGAGATGGGTCGAGCACTTAGGCAGCTTGAGGCAGCAAAGCAGGAGCTTGGTGCAGCTTTTGAGCAAAAGGAAGAGTCAGTAGCAATGGTCCAGAAGCTGTCTATGGAGATTGTAAAAATGCGCAAAGACTTGGATCAGAAAGACAAAATATTGTCTGCAATGTTGAGGAAGTCCAAATTGGACACTACAGAAAAGCAAATGCCTTTAAAGGAGGTCAAGTTGTCCAAGTCCAAAAAGAAGCAAGATGAATTTGAAAGTGAGAAATGGAGGACAATTTCCGAGTCTAGACATGAGAGGCGTTCTCTGAGGAGCATTATGTCCAAACAGCCAACTTCACGGTCTGAGGATTTTACAGGTCTGCGAGGGGTTCATGCTCTTCGTATGGGGTCATCACAGAGTGGAAGGAGTAGATCACAGCAAACTAATCTTCACCTGGATTATGTGCAACCGGAAATTAGAAAGGATTCTGACATATTTTCTCCTCTTTCTGCCCAATACTCGCCAGATAACAATGATGACCTGGGTAAGCCTCATCCTTGAATTCTCCATCTGTATTCTAACTTGGGATGAGTTTCTTGACTCCGGATTGAGTATTTATCTATAGTATCCGTTTGATAGGGCTTATTTTTAGTTTCTCTTATCGAAGTAAAAATTAAGAGTTTTTAAAAAAAAATTAAAAGTTGTTTGGTAATTTTAATTTTAAAAATAAACTTATTTGGTAGTTTTTAAACAAAATTAAAAGTAAAAAATAAAAAATTAAAAGTAAAAATTAAAGAAAAAAAAAAGGATATGGGGATAAATGAATTTATGATATGGATAGATATAAAAGGAATTAAAAAAATAAAAAGGTAGCTCTTAAAAAAAAAAAGAAGCAAAAGCTCCTCCAAGGAGCTTCTGTTAAAACTCTATTTTCTTCATTAAAAAAAAAACTATTTTTTTTAAAAGTTTCTTTAAAATAGTGTTTGGTAAATTCTCCTTAAAAAAGAAGATCCCAAAAAAAGCTCTAACGGGCCCAAAGTATTTGTTGCTGCTTCTTTTTATGTATTTATGATGTTTCATTTTCTTGAATTTGAAGTGATAAAAGCCAATATGAGGCAGTTGGAAGGATGGGTTGTTGCAGAAGCTGAGAAATACATAAATATAATCAAGCAGAGGCATCAACTAGAAATAGATGCCTTTGTGGAACAAATGAGGCTCAAGGATGAGAAATTAGAAGCCTACAGTTGGCGGTTCCTGAGTGCGGAACTAGAAACCAAGAGGCTTCGGTCTCATGTGGAAGAGCTGAATCAGGACTTTTTACACATTAGAGAGGATAACATGAATTTAAAATCTTTGGTATTGGACAGAGAAGCAGAGATAAGATCCCTAAAGGAGAAGATCTCTTTGCGGTTAGACCTTCCAAGGTCACAAAAAATTGTTCTAAATTTATCTGCATGTGATCCAAAACTAGCCCGCAGTCATAGTTGGTCTGAAGTCAAGATTATAAAGAGAATGGCTGGTGAGAAATTGCAAGATCCAAAGACGGGTATGGACCTGATTTCTGAAGATGCGGAGGCTGAGAAAGAAGGAGAGACTCAATTTCCAGACCAGCCCCCTGAGACATTTTTGACTGCTCAATCTCCCGAAAATGATTCTGATGAAGTAAAAGAAGTTGTCATGGATTCTGGAAATGCTAAAGGGGGACCTGCGAGTCCAGATGAGATTGAGATGGTTGAGAAGTTGGCGTCCGATAGAAAGTCCTCCTCAAGTAAGATAAGTACGCTACCATGGAAAATGGATATCCATGCCCTTGGAGTTTCCTACAAAATCAAAAGGTTGAAGCAGCAGCTTCTAATGCTGGAGAGGTTGATGGGAAAGCGAGGAAGTAATGAAGAAAATTCAAGCAATAATCAGGGACAGTTTCTGATAAATGACTTCCTTTTGCTAATGCAATTGCTAAATAAGCAAGTCAACAGATATCAGTCCTTCCAAGGGAAGACTGACGACCTTTACAAACGCATGGTAAGTTCCAGACTATGGTTTAAAATTTGGCAGCAAACTTTCAAATTTTTAATGCATTTCTGCAATCACGTTTTCTTTACCCATTAATGTAGCATGAGAATGATCAAGAACTGGGCCAAGGAGGAGCCAAAATTGCAAGAACAAAGGAGGAAACCAGAATGCTAGAGCTCTTTCTTGAAGAGACATTCCAGCTTCAGAGATATATAGTTGCTACAGGCCAGAAACTGATGGAAATACAATCCAAAATTGCTTCTGGATTTGTTGGGGCTGCAGAAGGGCTTCTCGATGGCTCTGCAAGCTTCGACATAAAGAGGTTTGCTGATGGTATTCGCTCTCTTTTCAGGGAGATTCAGAGGGGCCTTGAAGTGCGAATAGCACGACTCATAGGAGATCTTGAGGGGACCCTGGCATGTGAGGGGATTATACATATGAAGAAATAGTTACACAACGAACACCATTAAAGGGCTTTGGCTTTCTGTTTCCATTTACCTATTTTTGGCTTTCTATAGTTGTTTGTTGTATAGTCAAATAACTCGACATATACTTCACTACTATACAAATGATTTCCTTTTCTTTTAACATATTAGTAGAGGCAAAGCTCTGTCACAAGATCATTTTTCTAAGTAAATTTCACTTCCATAAAAAAGATTTCTTATTTCATTTGTTGTGCATGATAGAAAGCAAACTTGATGCGCAGTATTTGTTCATTTCTCCACTAGATCAGTTTCTTGTTAGTGCGGTGAAATGGTAAAGCAGACTGTCTATGTTGAGATGAACAAAATCATGCACTATTTCCTTCTAAATTTTGGAGTGTGATTTGTAACCTGGTGCAGTTTATCTATGGATGGCTTGTGCATGTGGCTTTTTTGGACTCTGAAGAACATGCAGCACTGAAGCAGCTTAAAATTACAACAAAAGGTAACAATTCTAATCTGTATCTTGAATCATATGTGGACTTCATATAATTTGCAAATTTTAGTGGTCTTACTAAGGTGGAGTCGAGGATTTGGAAAGATAATGTAAGTTAAGAGATTCAGCGTAGCAAATACAAGTAGGTGAAAGCTTCCTAGACCAATTTCCTGTGCCGAGAAGATATAGAAAGAATGTAACTGGTCCTTCACAATCATTTGGTTTCATGATTGAGTCTACTTCACTACCCAATCTCAGCAATGAAGGTGGAAAGCGTGATGGCCCTCGAGCAGGACTGTAAGAAAACAATGCATCTTTTGATAGATACCTCTTTAATTCTTCAGGGTATAACTTGTCTTAAGGTTCACAGGAAGTTTCATTTCTCTACCTTAAATTGGCATCACCCTGCACAAGCTGAACCACACTACCATATTCCTTGGTTTCAAACTCGAGTTTTAACTAATGCTCATTGGACTTCAGCAACACAGACTTAGTTAGCCAACATGGCTTTGGAATATCTTAATTAGAGAAATTAACAAAGCAATGGAATAATACTTTGCTTACGATATTGAAGACTGCAGAGTACTTCTATACTAGTCTTTATCACAGGGAGTTCTAGAGTGTGAACTTTTAATAGCTAGGACTTTAGTTAGTTAGAAGTCTATTCAGCATTCAATCCTTGCTTTAAAAGCATTGTCTCCAACAATTGACAAGACTTTTCTCACTGAACTGTTGTCCTAGGATTGGCAACTTTGCATTTTCATTGCGCGAGTATGATTGCTATGTCATGGCAGCCCCGCAAGATCCTCAGTTAGGTGGTGTTCGGGCATTTTTAATTGGTATATCGATTAACTTAATCTTTTAAATGTGATAAATAAATATAAAATCTACAATGATATATAAATTTAAAATTTTTTATTTTAATAATCAATTTTTAAAATAAAAATTCAAATATCTTGTAAATCGTATCAAAGACACATTAAAAATCCGAACTTATTTTTTAAAACTTGACATCCTTTTTTTTTGGCACTATTTCTTATAAAAAACGAAGTAAGAAATCTCAAACTTTTCAAAAATTCATAAAATCTCTCCATAAAATGATATAAAGTTATCATCACATTTTATATTTTCTGATGAACATAAATGTATATTATATACTTTTATATACCTATACATATATATAGGTTGTGTAGCAATAAATTTTATTGTAATGCGGAGGAAATTGCCAAACGCTCCATCACTACATCAAATCATGATTGGTTCAGGTGTTCGCATACATTTCCACTTTCACATTACAGTTCCGGTGCAGATTGATTTCTAAATTTAGCCATAATCCGATTAACTCGGTTTAAACGTTTGTTGGATCTATTTTAAGAGCAGTTCTCTTAATAATTTTTTTTTTTCACTCTTAAATTTTAAATTCAAAATTTGTTTAACGAATTTAATATCGTTATTCACTGAATCGACTATCCGTTACTTTTATGATTGTTTCAACAAATATGGACTGTGACCTTACATGGACATTATGGATGGAAAAAATGCCATTGCCCTCATCATTTTGCAGCCTGTTCTGTTAGGTGAATCGCTACGCAAATTTGTGGGAATTGTATAAGCTAATAGGGGCAGGCCAGTAGTGTAGCTTGTGGGGTAGAGCAAATTCAATGTGAAGGATGGCATCGTTTTTCACTCTCTTTGAGTGGGGAGAAAAAAAGGGGTATTCAAATTCATTGTAGCAAAAGGCTTAGGTACGGGGGCCTCGTCCTCATACATTCACTGTGAGATTATTGCATCTTCTTTTGTTCCCTCTCCCTCCAACATACCACCTTCCAATAGCTTTATGGTGGATGAGAATATCAGGTTGTACTGGTGATAAATTTCTTCATTCCCTTTTTTTCTTCAATTGGTTGCTTGTAACCGGTAAATCTAACAATATTATACTCACTCTGAATCAATTTCCAATCCTGTTAAAATACAAAAAATTGATAATATATCCCCTTGCTAACTTAATTTTTTTTTATATAAAAATGATATTAATACAAAAGATAAAATAGTGTTATAATACAATGTTTTGAATTTAAGTGATGTGAATTTTGGATAAAAAATTTCATGTGGTTATTTATATTATTTAATAGATGATAAAAATATTAAAGATATAAAATAATTAATTTAAACTTTGGAAAGAAGTAGTAATTATATAAATCAAATCGCAATCAATGTCCTTTTGGTACACCTGATTTGGTAATGCAAATGATCAAAGCATCAAGAAAGGTAGCAGAGCACTGAAACCTGCAATAATCACTTAAAATCAAAAGGTCCAAGGTGGAGGTGAGATTGGGGATGAAAACTTGTTTTAAAAGGGTTAAATAATTATTACCCCTTTTTATTATTATTATTTTTTTAATAATCTAACGATCATAACTTCCCTTTTCTAACTCTATTCGAGATTTAAAATTATTATAACTTAAAAAATAAATAAATAAATAAGCTGAGGTTTCCAAATGGTGCTTCAGTCAGACAATCAAATTCATAGCCGGCTCTAGAGTGTCGTGGATCATATTCCAATCCAACGGACGTCCATATGTTCAACAAAATCCAATTTGGCATCCCAGCCGTCCCTACATTTCTCTATCCTCCATGCATGTTTTACGAACCTACTTTTTATATTTATAATAATAACAACCATTCATTCAAAAACTTTAAATTAATAAAAAATATATTATTAACAATTTTATATTTTAATATTATCTTACATTCTCGGTAATACATCCAATAACTGAACTTTTATTATCAATTTTTTTTTTAAAATAACGTAAAAGGGAAATTCATATGATTTGAAATTAAATCTTCTATAAACCTCAACTAAAGAATTATGAATATTTATATTTGTTTGATGAATCTTTTGAGTGGCGCAATAAAGTCAACTTAGCCGTTTGGAAACGAAATCGCTCATATAAGGGCATTTTCGTAAATTCATAAAGAGAGAACCGGCCATCTCTCGTGAAAAGAAAACGAAGAAGCGACCCAGGGGAGCACTCTAGTTATTTCATCTTACCATCCACATTCTCTCTCTTCTCTCTCTCTCTCTCGCACTATAAAACACTTACCATAGGAGAAAAGAAACGCACAACACCAACATGGGCACCGAGGCTAACTCCGAGCCAACCTCCACACCTAAGCTCTTCCTCTTCTCACTCCCACCCAAACCACCGGACCCGCCAGGAACGCTGACACCGCCTCTCCAAATCCCAGGCTCGGTTCCGTTCGAGTGGGAAGAAGCCCCCGGAATCCCACGAGCTTCTTCTTTGGACCTCCCCAAGCCCAAGAGTGACACTATCAGGAGCTTAGATTTGCCTCCGAGGCTGTTGGAGGCCAAGATTACGAATTTCCCCTCACCTAATAATGTCCTCGATGGGCCTTATGTGGGTCGGGCCATGTCTCAGGGAGAGTCGGAGAATGTGGAGTCGGGTCGGGTTGATAAGAGAGAGAAAGGAGGGTATTTCGGGTCGTGGAGGTGGGGGACCGGAAAGGAGAACAAGAAAATTCGTGGGGGTAGTTTCGACTTTTCGGATTCTAACCGTGATGGCGGGAGTCGAGAGAAGACCTGTAAAGTGAAGATTACAAGGGTTAGGAGGAAAGGGAGCATCCTGAGTCTCTCCTCTTATTCGAGTTCTCATCTATGGTAATCTCTCTCTCTTCCCCCAACCTTGGGTTGTTATCAAAAATGGGTCCAATGGGCTCTTATGGGCTTTTTTTCTTTTTTTTTCTCATTATAATAGAAATCAAATCAGAATCATAGAGTTAAAGAAATGAAACTATTAACACTAAGCTTAACGGGCTCTTATGGGCATGTTTGTTTTATTGTGAAATCACTGTTTTTGCACTGGTGTCAAATTTGAACCCTTTTTCATTTTTTTTTTAAATTAAGTCACACGTTAAAAATAATTATTTTTGTGTTATTCATAAATTTGAGAAAATGTTGAAGGGGTGGCACTTGTTTAGAATAATTTTTTGGGAGTGGATGTAGTTAACAATGAGGGTGGTACTTATTCATAAATTTATCTTTTAATCGATATTCTTTTTATTTTTTTTTTAAAAAAAAGATCATAATCATAACTAATCTTAGTAATTGAACTAATTTGAGGTTGTAAAATAGTCCTCGTAATATTTTATGTTTCAAGAAAACATCTTTCTCCCTCGTGTCAATGTAAGGGACCTTGGATATTCGGGTCCAAGTTGATGTTTTGAGTAAAATTTTAAATTAAGCGTAGATAAAATATGTACATATAGTCAAGTCTGCACATAGTTGTCCAAGTGTATTTATTAAAATTTCTAAGATTTTTTTTTTTCTGACAATATAAATTAGGTTCTGATTTTGGGTGTTGTGTAACAGGAAATCATTCATGAAAACTTTGAGCAAGAGTTCCCACGGAGAATCAAAGCAACCAACCAAAATTTGAAGAAGAAGAAGAAGAAGAAGATACGACTCAGATCTATTGTACAACATTTTCTGTACATTCATATATTTAGAAATATTATATTCTTGTAAGTCTATACATTGGGCACGCGGCCGGAGGATCATTCGGTATCTATACAAGAATAGATAATTTTATTGTTTTGTCCCAAATTATGGTTCCGTCGTTCAGCCTAGCTAGAGTTATATAATTTAAGGTAATATTCTCTCACATAATTAACAAGGAAAAATACAGTTGCAATACATACATGAGAAATTTGATAAATTATTTTCAAGTGAAAATATCAACAGTGAGTTGGGAAACTTAAAAGACTTGAATAGATGAAGAAAGTAACTGTTTTATTGAGTTTAGGAGTAGGAAAACCAAAACATGATGGTCATGTCATTGTGAAACATATATCACCCAGATACAATACAATTGAGTTTATTGTAGGAAATTGCAGCACACAGCATGCTATGGAGACAAATGCGTCTATATGTATGCATAAATCTTCCTTACGGCACAGGCTATAAGAATGATCTAAAGAGACCAGATGTCTCTCTCTCTCCCTCTCAAGCAAAGCCAGTAAAAGCCCTTGACCTTCTCTTCTTGTAATTGGCCTTGAAACAAGCTTGCCTCAGCTTCTTAGTTCGCTCAGTCAGTTCCATTTCAGGCAGTTTCTCCATCATCCTCTTGTGCTCTTCCAACATCTCAACCTCTTGTGTCAATCCCAACTCCTAATACGCATCAACACCCATATATTACCCAAAAAAGGATAGAAACCAAATTTTAGTGTGTATAATATATTATAAGCATCATATGATATTTATCATAATTTAGACTCAAATTTTATAACACAAATAATGTTACGTACTTTTAATTAATTATATCATTAAAAAGATGCACAATCAAATTATTCAGAATATATCATGTCTAAGATTTACGATGCTAATGTAGTACAAATATTTTTTATGTATTGCATATGAAAACACGTACCTTAACATTGTGAATAAGAGACTTCAAACTCTTGATTTTCCTATGAGGCCACCTGGTTATGTTAAGCTCTCTGCATCGCTTCTTCAACACAGTCAATCCAACATTAAGATTTTTCGCAGCTGTTGAGATCGGAACATCAAAGTACTTTTGAATCTCATCCCAGTCAAGCCTGCCACACTTGGACCTCAATCTCAATTTCCTTTTCTCCTCATGATTAACACCGTTGTTAACATTATCATTGCTTGACCATGAAATCTCACTATGGACTGTCTCACTCTTTGCATGGCTTGAATTCTCTCCAACACTCTCACAATGGTCAACATGACCAAGACCATGAGGACCATTGCTGGGATAAACCGCATTGAGTGGCTTAGGTTCGACATCGTACAATGAAGAAAGCGATTTATTTTCATTGCAATCCCATAGTTGAAGTTCAGAAGCAAGTTCACCAAAGTTAATGATATCCAGATCAGGAAATTGAGAAAATTGTTGTTGATGTTCGAATTCAAAAAAATGATCAAAGCTTGTGAATTGCTCGTCGAAGGGTCTCCACTCCAACTCTTGTTTGCTCACATTGGCAAGTTGAAGTGATGAATCCATAGAGAGAGAGAGAGGAGAGAAGGGTATAAATTGGGAAGAGGAGAAATTGAAGTACGTGCAAACGTCTTTTGGGAGTTACAATAATGTATGGGATTGTGCTAATGAAGGGAGAAATAAATTAGAACGATTACCAATCACACACATTCATATAAGGGGGTCTGCATCATTATCATATTTATTATTGTTTTTGCCAAATTTTATCGGTTTACCATTTGTTTTCACATATATTGCAAAATCATACCCCAAATTCATACCCCTCGTATTAATTATTTTTCCTTTTATTCCCCTTTCTCATTAATACTCACATTTTTAAAATGTTTTAGTGGACACATTCCAAGACAAAAGAAAAAAAAAATAAAATGTTACTTGACCCGATAAAATAATAATTATTATTATTATTTTTAATTACGCAAGATGTCTTGTAAATATGAAACAAATGTATCCTATTAACATAAGTAACCAAATTCACAAAAACTTGTAGTGTTAGTTTACAACTCATACAAATGATTGAGTGATGAGGTACATACGAGTGGCATGCATCTTTATGAATTAGTAAATACACATGTATTTGAAAAGGGTGGGGTGTCTTTTAATAACAAAATGGAGGTTACGAAAGTATTTAACATAAGACCCAAAATGAAATGCAAAGGAAAAAAAGGGTTATTGGGAACCAACATAAATGAATGGATTCAATTTTGCAATTTGGTAAATTCAATGTGGGTTTTGTGATTAAAGCCGTTTGTGGGAATGTGCCCTCATTAGCCATTTAATTGGGTCAATTAAATGCTAGATATGACCACTTTTCCCTAATATTGGTCACCAGTTGCATTTCCATTACGAAAAGGTGCGATTGTGATCATAAACTCCATTTGACTGACCTTACAGATCACCGTTCATTGGTTACAATGAATATAGGTAATAATATCGATCGACGGTCAGTTCAGTGGAATAAAGTGTTAAATTTTTTAATCAAATATCTGATTTAAAATTTGAAAATAAAAAAATTATGCTATGAGAGTCGCTTTTAAATAGGATTTCTGTAAATATTTGAATTAGATTAATTGAAATATAGTTTTAGATATTGGGAGTGAAATACATATATATATATATATATATATGTATGTATGTATGTATGCATGTATGCATGTATATGGGTAATAATGCGGATGGTCTGTCTTGGGCTCCTTTCCTGAGCTTGGAGCCCAAATCTGGCCCGACCTAATCCCTCCCAACCTCGGGTTCCTGTCAAAAACAAACCTTAAGAGGCCGGAAAGGTATCATTAGCACTAGCGGGGCCTAACTTGGTGTTTTCTGTACTGGGGTGGGACAAAAAATGGGCTTGCTATTCAGTTGGGCCTAATTTCTTCAGACCTCCCTCTTTGGGCTTTCCTGGGTATGTTTACGTGAACGCAATAGATTTTCTTTTTCTTTTTTTAACATATGGAGGCTCCAAGACTTCAGAATTGAGGATAGAGAAAGATATCACTTGAACTAAAATTTATTGGCCTCAAATGCAATAGATATGTCTATTGATTACAATTCTCTCCTCTAATCCGTGATCCGGAATTCAAATCTCATGTAATTAAAAGGAAAAAAAGAAAGAAACTCTATTGACTAATCACTTGTCGATTTAGTAACAAAACACTAAATTCTCTTAATCAAAATCTCAATTTCGACTCTTGAGAATGAAAAAATAGGCACTATGAGAGCAATCCCTTAATTGAATTCGACATTTACTCGAACCAAATTAGTCAGATTTCCAGATCAAACTTTTTTTTTCTTTAAGAAAATAAGAAAGCTCAAAAAAAAATTTCAATGCTCAAATGCAGCATGAGATTGGAGAAGTTTTGAGGACTGGCTGCTAAACTTTTTCCTCCCCTAGAAAAATGAAATAAAAATAATAATAATAATAATAAAGAAAAACAACGGAAATTGCGGAAGTGGAGATTTAAATAACGAATCTATTATTTTTTGAGTATTCGACATGGCTTTCCATTATAAGAAATTAAGTTTTATTAGATATTTGCCAAGTGGTTGATACGTTTGATAGGGTTTGTATGCATAATTGGAGTGAATCTATTATGAAATATTAATTTTGGGTCACTAAAAATAATCAAAATAAAAATAAAAAATTTTATTATCCTAAAAAAAATCATATTTAACAGCAACAAAAGTCATTGTACTAAATTCCAATGTGATTTTATTTTTATGTTCTACCAGTGGCGGGGAGAGAGCCATTAATATTGCTATTTTTTGATTTTCTCTTGACATTATCATTAGAAGGAGTTCCTTTATTATGTAACATTTGGTTTTAAATACACTGAGTTGTTAGTACTTAGTTACTACGACAGTATCAAAATATCTTAAGAACTTTAAATTTTGTATACATCATCAATTTAGTTATATTTTTATAAAAATGAGATATAACCAAAGGACATTTCGATCCAATGATACCAAAAAGTTATCTCTTAATCGGAATTTCGATTTCAAATCTCATTTTTCTCTTCATACCTTCTTTCGTAACGAAAAAAAAAAAAGACAGACGCATTTTTTTTTTTGCACGATAAACTTTCAGTTGCAAATACATGTAATAATGTAATGTAGAATTGAATGTACGTCTCTAAGAAAAAGTTTACCCATATTATTTAGAAAAATTGTAAGAAATGTTAACTCTCCGATTGATTTATCTTTTTGCGGATAAGATTGGGTTTTTTGGAATCCCAACACAAAACTATTAGGAAACCAAAGTTACCTTTTTCTATAATGATAATAATTCTTTTTTTGAATTTATAATTTGAAATTTGATTCTTATTTTAAAAATAAAAACTTTAGATATGAATGATGAACGAACGAGAAGAAAGTGCTTTATATAATACATAGAAGTATGAGAATACATTATATATGGTGTGGGAGTGGGAGTGGGAGTGGGGATGGGAGTCATATACGGCAGCAATGAGGGAAGAATGTCCGCACGAGAATGAAAGCATCATTGGGTTTTGTGCTGTGTCTCGGACCCTCCAGCTCCACTCACTCACCACCACTCACGCCCATGATTTGCACTTTTGTTTACCACATTAAATAACCTTTTCAAATCTTGCAGTGCAGTGCAACCCCCAATCGCTCCTATGATCACGGCTTCCTACTCCTACTTATCCACCTATATTTAATTAAATTTAAGATAATAAGAAGCCGCTGTATACTCTTAACAGTTTTTTTTAGTGGAATATATTTAGATTCTAATAATTATATAAAAATTATTTTTTATAATTTTAAACCCATAAATCAAAATTATTGTTATAATATAATTCTACGTGGAATTGAGAAGCACTGAGTTTGAAGGAGATAAGGGTGGAATAGGAAGTGGGTGGGCATGGAGTGCGATTGTGAGATGGCAGACTTTAACTTTATAAATATATTTTTTTTATTAATTAATATTTAAAATTATATTTTAATTAATTTAATTCAAATATTATCTCTGAACCCAATTATATAATTTTTTTCTTTTTAATTTTAAATTTAAAATTTTATTAAAATATTTAATACTTTTATTTATCAGATCCATTCTTCCATTTTATTCGCAAGTTTAAAAGTTATGACCAACCCATGAGTGCTCTCCAAGATCACGTTTTATACGGCCTCACTTCTCTCTCAGGAGTGTGCACACCTTCCCAAAAGTATATACCAAAAATGATTTGCTCAAATTCAAATGGCTAGGAGATTCTTAAGAATAAACACTTAAGACACTCTTGAGTTCAACCCTTTTAATATTATTGAAATTCTAATAGTTGATAACTCATCTATCAATATTGATGATTTTGTGTTTCGCAAAGCATTTCTTTGTCTCTGTTGTCATTCTCTCACTTTTTTTTTACATGAGTCAATCAATATCTGAAAAGTCTATTCTCAGATTGAATTATTGTCAAACTCTTTTTAAGAAAAAACGCTCTCGATATAATTCTTTTCAAACTTGAATCTCTGTTAAAAAATCTAATATTTTGTCCATTAAATCAAATATTTATTTGTGTCATTTTCTCACTTAACAACTATTATTTGCAAACTACAAGAGCACCCAATTTTTTTTTTATGAAATTAATTTTACTACGATTGTGATTTATTAATTTCTGATATTAGTGAAATACATGAAAATAAATTGATATCCGGACTTGAAATTACTTGATTTGAAAAAATTATGGAATACATTATCACTATCCAATACCATATAATTTCTTAATTTCAACTCATCAAATCAACCTCTTAAAAAATTAACAAGGAGGGAGTCCTCACGCCCTCTTGGCCCGACTGGGTTTGAAACATGGCATTGCGATTCGCGTGCCTTTTAAGGAGCGTGGGACTGCGAAATTTAAACAAATCACTTGGGCGATGCACCAATCCTGAAAACCCTCACCTCCAACTCCCAGATTACAAAATCAGAAGATCGGACGGCTGATATTGACCAATCAAAAGTGCCCTAAAAAATCAGATGGGCCCCCACCATAATTAGTAATGGAAGCACCCGTGGGACCCAAACGAAGAGGCCATTTGATTGAGAGAAGCCAAAAAGGAAAAATGGAAATGTGCGTGTGAACTTGAAGGGAAGAGAGAGTGCGAAATTTTTAAGTACAAAATTTTAGGGTACCCCACAAATTGTCGATCTATTGACCATGAAGCTATTTGACAAACAGAAATGGTCGGGATCCAAGGACTTACCTTTTTTTTTTCCCTTGAAAGGGGATACCTAGGACAAGAACCCTAATTCTCATTCATTAATTTTAATTTTAATTAATATTTATGAAACAAATCAATAATCTTGATAACAGTTTACGAGATAACTGGTTCATAAAAAATACTGTAATTTTTAAGTCAATCTCTATTATTTTTTTAAATATTAAAAAAAAAATGATGATGTCAGTTTTGCTCATAGATAATTTTTTTTTCCTGAATACATTAAATACTAAAAATTATATTAAAAATTTAGTTAAAAATAACTCATAGGATGTTTCTTTATGTTATTATTAGTTAGATGGTAACCCGAGTAGAAAGTTGTTGAAGGAAATCCTCATAATTTTCTAGGACTATATATATATATATATATATATATATATAAAACTCTACCAAAATTAGTTTGAAAAGAGGACTATCGAGACAACACTCACAGTTTTTTTGTTATGAAAAAATATACTTGTTTCATTGAGAATTTCTAATTAAGCAACTAACACACTTTAATCTAAAATAAGTTTAATATGGGCACGACAGGATTAATAATCATATCAATGTTTTTATACAAACATGACACAATTAATAAACACTTTACATAATATGACAAGATATGATTATTTTGATTTATTTTTAAAAATACATAACATGATTAATATGAAACGACACAAAAACAAAAAATCCAAATAAGAGATAAGAAAATAATAGTTCGAGACAATAAAGCAAAATACCGGGACCTTAAAAACTACTACCAAAGTGGCCTCAAAGTTAATTTAAACATTACACAACAAAATATAATAATTAAATTTAAATACCACGTAAACAATACTAGTAATTAAATATCGAACTAAGAAGTTTTCATTAATTATAATTTGAAATGATATTAATTAATAATATATAATAATGATAATAATATTATGTAATAATTATATTCGTATTTAATCATATTAATCCTGTTGGGTATTGGGTCAGTCACAATTAATACAATTAGACATTATTAAAATGTGTCCGGAAGGTTTAAACATATATATATATTTTTTTGCATCTGAGGTACAAAATACGATTTTTTTAAACATGAACATGATTAACTCTGTATCTGTCGTATGTTTACATACAAAATTACCAGCTCTATTGATAGTCATAGGTTTATGGTGATCGAATAATTTTTATGGGTGGATATATAAATTATGGGCTAGCCTAATATACCAATTGTCAATAGTTATGCGATCATGAACAAAATGGAAATAAAGGAAAAAAGGAAAAGAGAATGAATGGGTTTGTGCTTATGCATTCAACGGTTTTGTCTTCCTAATTAAAGACTTTTAAGCCCAAATCCCCAACCTTGTTCTCTGCTGGCCGACGTGCTTTCCTCAACTCTCTCTCTCTCTCTCTCTACGTGCTTTGCATTTTCTGGGGTGTGCTTGAAATGGGGAGAGGATAAAATATCCTTTTGTCGTCTATATAAGTTGTAGTCAAAAAATCATATTGCTGAAGCTGAACCAGACTGGTCTCCATCATTGAATAATTTGGAAGGGCTTTTGCCTAAGCCCTTTCTCAACATTGGTTCTGCTCAAAAACACCATCTTTGAGGTTTTAAGGTTGTGTATTAGGCGGGTTTATTCTACTGGAGTAAATGATAACAAGCTTCAGCTGCAGAAAATAGCAATTTTCAGGTTAAGCTTCTTTCTTCCTCTAATTGATTTGCTGTTTCTGTTCTTTGATGCCATTTTCTTAGAAGGCTTCGTGCTTTTCAGTTTGTTTTTCAGTTGTTTTGCAATTTTGTTGATTGAAGTGTGCTGGTCGAAGATTAGGAGAAATGGGGTTTTCTAAGAAATGGTTGATCTTCAAGTTTTTGGCATAATTTACTAATTTTGCATTCTGGGTTTTGTTATAGGCGTCTGGAGTCCAGATATTCTTGGATAGATTCTCTCTCTCTCTCTCTCTCTCTCTGAGTGGTTTTTGCATTTTGCTATGTACCAATTTGCATTTGAATGTTGCACACAGTATTTTCTTTTATTGAATTGTGACCATTTTCCACTTTTGTCTCTCTTTTTATTTTTCTTAACCCCGTTTTCTGTGCAAATTGGCAGCAGTACTAGGTATTTTACATTAGATTTCCTCTTACCATGGAGGCTATGTCTACTTCTTCTACCCTATCCATGGCTCGAGAAGTCTCCAACTATGATGAGTTCTCTATGCAGCAGAGCTTGCTTTTTACTGATAGTCTCAAGGTAATTGCTTCTTGTCCTGGAAAATTATTTAACTGGTTCTCAAATTTTCCATTTGAATTCCCTATTTGAACTTTTTTGGGATAGGATTTACAGTCGTTACGGTAAGGGCAAAAATTGCTTTTTTTTTAAGCTCATTATGGGCCAATGTGCATTAGTGTGGCATGCCATAAGCGTGGTTGTTGAAATTGAGATTTTAAGGGTGGAATCCCAGAACCATAGGATCATGAAGGAATTCTACCAAATTATTTAATAGAATTGTTTACAATATTGTAAAATTTTGTCGGTGGAGTTGGGACTTTTACAAGGATTTTTACGATTATAGTTGTAGGTAAAATTTATGACGAATGTCACATATATATGGTATCTAGTATTTTTAGACGATGGAATACTGATCTTCTTATTGTTTTCCTCTTACCAGGATTTGAAAAATCTCAGAGCACAGCTCTACTCAGCAGCCGAATACTTTGAACTCTCATATACAAACGATGACCAAAAACAGGCGTGAGTTACTTTGAATCCTCCCATTTACTATTAGTAATGATGACATCTGATTGTGAGGGAAAACAACATTAACTGACTCTGTCATGCTTCTTTTTCTTTTATCTTTAATTCATTATGCAATAATTGCAGAGTTGTAGACACTTTGAAGGATTACACTATTCGAGCTTTGGTAAATACCGTTGATCATCTGGGTTCTGTGACTTATAAGGTCAACGATCTCTTGGATGAGAAGGTTGATGAAGTTTATGGGACGGAACTCCGTGTATCCTGCATTGAGCAGGTGCTCTTAAAATTTCTGCAAGGCTTGGTTTGATATTTTTGTTGGTGCATTTGCCTCTTAAAATTCAGTAGTTGAAATGTTTTGAGCATTATGATACTTGCAAAAATAAAAGATAATCATTCTATTTTTAAATTGAGGTTGAATGCTATGTCGTTTTTGGCTTGCTTGCTCATTGAGATATTTTCATGTCTATATATGGTCCGGTATGCTGATATTAGCCACCCATTTGTACCTTGTCAGCTTGGAATGCTAATTTCTTCACTGCATACTTCGTGAAAAAATAAGATGCACCTGTCTTCTACTTGTGCATCAAATCTCGAGTGGTTCACAACTGTCACCAGTTAGGAATTAGAAAACATCATCAGCTGGTTACATAAAATACTAGTGAAAGGTAAAATTGCATCTGCTCCTTTGAAGCTTAATTGATTATGTCTTAGTCGGGGAGCAAATTTCCTTCTACTTCCTCTTGGTCCATCACCATGTTATGGAACTTAATAGAATTGTGATCTTGGACAAAGGGGTAACTAGAAAGAGTAAGATTGAACACCAAGGCATAATGGGAAGCTATAAATTTTGGATAAAAATGTTTGTTGGGCTTGGGTTGACCATAAAAAAAAAAAAAAAGTCTGGCATTTTTATGATGGTGGAAGGGCGGTTTTGGTGCATGGATAAAGAATAGAAACAGAAATATCCATTAGGATACCATTACAAATGTCTATCATTGTGTAAGTTCTATTCTATGTTTTCTTGCTTGCCAAAAGTAGAAGTAACTTGTTACAACTAGAAAGAGGAAGAACATATGACCTTCTTTGAGGCTATAGTATTTTAGATCCATTTTATATCAGAACATGTATAAAATGCCAACTACCTTTTTGGGGTCTTACAGCTTGACCCTCTTTTATTTTTTTAATTCTATCACCCCTCTAATCTTTGGTCATGTCTAACCCCAAAGTGTAGGACACCAAGCTTATTTTTGCTGTTGGCTTCCCCATCAACACTCCCACCCCCAAGCATTGTGTAAAAGAGTAGCTCTTATTTTTGTTGTGCAACCATCTCAATTTCTTGGAGATAAATTAATCAAAACAAATGGGAAGATCAATTTTCTCAAGTTTGCTACCATACTAACACTTAAAAATTGACCGTTAGTTAATTTCTATCTGGAAACTAGAAGCAGAAGAACTGATCTCCTTCTGCAGTGCACCATTAAAGATCTGTAGACCCACTCTTCAGCTCTTGTTTGAGACCAATGAAGTAATGATTTCAACCACCCTGCATGTAGTGCTTCCCTATCACCAGTCGTGAGGACAGCAACCAACTTCTAGTCGTGTTCTTATGCTATTGAATTTTTGTGAACAACTGCAGTGTAGTACTTAAGAAATTGTCTCAGTCATTCAGCTAGGGTTTTGCTTAGAATTCTAGTTGAACAGACTCACAGGGAATATTGACTTATTTGCACTCTTTTTATCTTTTGACTTCATAGAGACTACGGGCATGCCAGCGGTATATGGATCAAGAAGGCCTCTCTCAACAGTCACTTGTGATAAACACTCCTAAATACCATAAGCGGTATATCCTACCAGGTAAAACTTCCCTCTAGATTTCTTCCCTTTCCTATGGCCCACCTCTGCGATAGGTTACTTGATTACATGATATAACTTTTTGATGACAATTCCATCAACTTTCAAAATTGTAAAGTTGTTGAAATCATGGTGACAGTTGGTGAAACCATGCAAGGTGCCATTCGCACCAAGTCAAAGTACCAAGGATGCAGCCTTGACGATGAAGACGATTGGCATCAGTTTAAAAATGGTATATTTCCTTCTTGCCCATTTTCACCTTATGCTGGGAAAGACCTTCCTAGTGTTTTTATTTTTTTTGTCCAAATTGCCTCATATTTGATTTCTTCATATAGCTGTTCGGGCTACGATAATAGAGACTCCATCAGCCGGAGAAACTCCCTCTTCAGTCAGGTAAACAGTGGTTTATTTATTTATTTTTACTTTAGTCCAACAAATTCTATTTTCTTTTTTTGTTAAATGTTCTTTCAAGACATGATCTGAAGAATTTTGCATGTCCAATGCAGGAAAGCCCGTTCACCATCACCTTCTCCAAGAGCTACTCCTCGTGCTGGAACTTTTTCTTTCACAGGAACAAAGTCCAGTAAAGAACTGGGTTTGTACTCATCAAACTTTGAAAAACTGAACAAAAACCAAGTATTCTCATCAGAAACTGTTTGTTTATATTTCACTTACGTTTTTGCTTGGCCAGAGAAACGTACTGTTTCACCCCATCGATTCCCTCTTTTACGTTCTGGATCTCTTGCGAGTAGGCCAACCACACCAAATCCAAGCAAGCCAACCACACCGAACTCTGGTCTTGGGAGACGACGGGTAAAGTATTGAGTCTGTGAACTCATTTGTTCCATCATTGTTGGAATCATGGTTTTATGTATGTAAAGGAAGAGCATATTCAAAACCTTGACCCACCTGGCATCACTAATTTACCATCCATTTTTCTTCTTTTATTTGCATCAGTACCCTTCAGAGCCTCGGAAATCAGCCTCAATGCGTATGCCTGCTCAGAGAGACAACCCTACCAAAGAGATTGAACAACATCCCAGCAAAAGTAAGCGTCTACTGAAAGCCCTTCTTAGCAGGCGAAAATCCAAAAAAGATGACATGCTTTACACCTACTTAGATGAATATTGAGAGAGAGAGAGAGACAGAGAAGAAAATTCGTTGAAAGGACAGCAAAATGGAGAAAAAGAAACCATTGAAATATGTAGAGCTTCAGAGGATGTATATTTCATTACCAGTGTTCCCAATGATATGATACAATAGCCAACTATACAGTATCTTCTCAAGAGCCTAGTTTTCCAACGCCATGTAATCCATTCGAATTCATCAATTATTATTATTATCTTTTTTTTTTTTTTGTTACATCAGTATTTGAATTTGAGATCACCGGTTTAGAGAGGGGATTTGTGACCACTAAACTGTCCCGTTAAAAACTTGAATTCATCAATTATGCAACTATATAATAATATTGAAGCTTTATCATTTTTAATTTTGTTCAATTATTTTAGTACCAGGAAAAAAATGCCAACATGTTTCACTATGAATGACTTAGTTTATGATTTTGTTTAAGATTTTGTTCCATCGTGCTCTCTCTGATGCAAACACGTGCACGGGTAATGCAATCCCAACCCCGGGTAAGCATGGGCCGGGTCAGGCTAGGCCGCGCCCAAGATGGTAAGGAAAGTCATGCCAAATTTTTGGCCAGGACATGGCAAGCAAGACGGAGAGACCAAACGAAAATAGAATGCACTGGGTCTACTAGCATCCATAGAGAATTTTGAGCTTAACTGGGTTTTGCGCTATGAGCCGGGCCTAATATATATATATATTTTTTTGTTACAACTTATGCAGAGGTTTAAATATGAAATCTCTTCGGATGGGGAGAGAAATTATGATTACTAAATTATTCCCTTAAAAATAGCCAGACCTACCGTAGCTTGGGAGCTGAAAATATAGTCGAGCCGGGCAAAATCAAGCATCAAGTCTGAGATTGCTAGTCAACCCTCATTTTTTTTTTACCACCCTCATTTTTTTTAACCACCCTCATTTAAGTTGTATAACCAGTTAGACTCTCCCAACTACAACTGTAAAAAATAGGTGCAGAAGGATTTCCTTCAAATAGGAGCTTTGCAATCAATATAAATGCCACCATAAACAGGGGCAACCTTGCTTCATCCTGCACCTTATCCAATCGAGACCAACTTAGAATATAGTGCATCTTGGCCTTGTGGAGATCTCCTGAACACGCAGCTTCCGCCCGCCTCACAGGGCAGTGGTCTGACCAATTGAACTCAATGCTAGGCAAATCGTTCCCTCCCGTTATACACCCTTCCACCAAATCGGATCCCCCCCCCCCAACCCAAAAAAAGTTAAAAGGAAGACATCTAAATAGACACAATGATTACAAAGCAAACCATTCTTTCATCTTTAACTAAAAAAAAATGGACACAAACTCGCTGCAAATCACGAAATTTGTTGTCTTGGAAAAATCATTAAGAATAATGGAAGAACCACCTAAAACCACGCGATCATATTAGGTGAGAGGCATATATCCTTAACTCTTAAGATCTCTAGACCAACAGATTCCTGCATTTTTTATGCTCACTCCATAGAAGTTAGAACCTTCACCATGTTTCGTTGACTGACAAAGTAAAACACATGAAGCTATGTCTATGCTCATGTGCAGCCATGTGTGCATGTTACAGTGTTCCTATCATCACTAGACATGACAAGCATAGCAATGCATGCAATCATACAAAAATTCACCAGCTCCACTTTGGTCAGTGAATCAAGAGGTATGCCCTTTTCTCGAACTTCAAACCTAGGCCATGGCAAGATGCAGCATAACACTGTTCACTATGGATGACGTTCCCAATAATATCTTCTGATAAGCGCACCTACTCTTCCCTCTCAAATGACCCACCTCGAGGTCAAAATGATCCCTGCAGAAAAGATAAAGGTTCCTGCTATGCACATGCATATAACAGGTCTAGATGAGTCATTTCTGGGTGATGTTACAAGGGGTTTAGTGAAGACTACCTGGTGTAATAAGAAAATGAAATCTAGAACAGCCAGCACAAGGGCAATAATTTATGTGATTCAAATAATTTGAGCAAAGGATTCATATAAAATACAGTCAAGTAGGTCCACAAGGCATCGTATGTCATCAGCAAGAAGGTTCAGGTGAAAGTGGAGAGAGTTTTGACAATACACGAATTCCATGAGACGTAGAAACAGAAAAATTTTTCACTGGGACCCCAGCGTAGCCACAATGGAAACATGAAAGGAAAAAAGGTAATAATAAAACCACTCAACACTCAAAACCAATAGGCCTCATTGCCCACACAGAACCTCATTCACCACTTTTCTAAATTACTTGAACTTTAACAATGATTGCAAACGCCAAGTCATTGCAATGGTGGACAAGGGAAAAAAAAATAGTACTCCCACCAGTCTCCATCAGAGAAGAAATAGAACATGTATGAAAAGAAAGGCATCTTAAAGCTATTTAATCTTATTCTATGCAAGTGTAAGGAAAAAAAGATGTTACAACTTTGTGCAATAGGGAGGGCTTCAATATTCATTTTGGCCTTTGATATATTAACTTCTTAGAGCCACATCACCAACTTAGGCATCTACCTCGACGGATATCATTTCAAGTATAACTAGATCAGGTTCAAAGATATAACAACAATTTTGTATTTTACCTATAGCTATTGACTGTTGTTGTTGGGGTGCAGCAACATAGAAGTAATTTCAGATAACTCAGGGCGCTTTGAAGGGCTATCATTCCAGCATTTCATCATCAGTGATCTCAAGATCTGAGGGCAGTCCTTAGGAATCTCGGGTCTAAGCCCACAAGCTGCTATACCAACTGCTGCCTGCACAGGTGAATAGGCAGAATAGGCTTCTTCCCCGGACAACATCTCCCAAATGACCATCCCAAAACTGTACACATTGCTCATCCATGTCTCTGTAACACTCTCGGGGTCACCTGCTATAATCTGTCTCAAATAGAGAAACAAGAAAGCAACTGATCGATTACAAATTGCAACACATTTATAAGCGAACAAAAACAAATCAAATCAAAAGCTAAGCAGTTAAAAGATTACCAGACATTTTGTAGAGAAGAACAATTATATTAGTTTTTATGAATTTTTAATATAATAATGGTTTTGTCAAATAGTGAACCCAAGAAAATATGAACTTCCTAATATGGTTTTCTTGGAAATCTTATATTCTTTTATAATGCCTAATAGAAAAATCTTACATTGTTATCAAAGAACATTAGTGCACTTGTATTAAGAATAAGATATTTATTCTGTTAAATACTTGCACGCACACCCATCAATCATACAAGGAGAAAGCAACAAATTGCATAATTTTCTTTTCATTCATTTACAATATGGATTCAAACATTCATATTTTGGGGAGAACGTCAATGATAAAGATATGACAACTCCATTAAGGTAGGACCACTGAATGACCAATTTCACTGCTATAAAATTGCAGCAAAGATGATGTTGCAATATTTCCAATTGAAAGCCTATCAGTGCTTAGATAAAGGTGAACAGTCTATCCAAGATTGATTAAAGCAAAGATGAATTATGAGGACTCACCACCCATGCTCAAGGAATAATACTAGGACAAGCAACATAAAGTTGAATTTTGCCAAATACTTTGAACCCATCTTTTTCTTAAAAGAAAGAAGGATTAAGGTAGGCCACCTGGTCGGGTTAACAAGTTTTTAACAATAAAATCATGTAATTTTTTATTGTTAACAAAGATACTGCCAATGTGATCAAGCTCAATCACCACATAAACACAGCATGAACTTAAAACTAGGGCATACTCGAGTATAACATAATACTTTGGACCATATAGGCATCGTGAATTGTTGACTATCTGCAAAATTCAAGGCACATAGAAAAAATGAATGGTTCATTTCTTCCGTGCTAAAATCAATTGTGCATATAGATGTGCCTTCATGTATTTGCTAATAAATGTAAATGCAAACTTGCATGCGTCCAATAAGATGATCCAGTAAACCTAAAAGGTTAAAAATTTCTTCATGATGTCAAAAGATCATTAGGTAGATGGAATCCTTTGACATGCTAATAAGGCTGACCAATTGATTTTGAGACAGTCATTAGTTAAAAAATCTGACTGAACATGCATTCATCAATTGTAATCAAAAAATAAACTTTTCAATGTGAGAGGAAACAAACCTCAGGAGCTAGCCATCGATAACCATCAGTTTCATACTCCATTGCCTCACCAAAATTCTTGCAAGCAGCGACAATACCCATGTCCCCCAAACAAGCATTTCCATGGCGATCCAATAAGACCCGTTGACTGTTGAGGTCTCTGTATGCAACACCATGGTCATTCATGAACTTGATCCCTTCCGCCACATCCAATGCAATCCTAATGATTTCCTTAGTCTGAAGCTTCTTGCTCTTTAGCACAAGATTGTGAAGTGACCCCCCTTCCATCATCTTAGTTACAACACATAGCCCATGAACATCATCAATGCAAACACCGTAAAATTGCAGAATGTTCTTATGACCACAAGTCATAAGCTCCAGCAGATCTTTCCGTAGCTCAAACTCATAAGAGTTCCCCTTATCACACCCTTTTAGCTTCTCAATTGCTACCCTTTTACCCTTGTAAACCCCCTTAAAAGAAGTAGGTCCACTCTGATCAACAAATTCAATCTGATCGGAATTCAAAAGCCATTTCCCAATCACTTCACCACCTGATTGCACAGTTTGCCACTCATCCACTGAAACAACAATTGACAAAAGAGGCAAAGGCTTTGAGAGTTGAAACTTCCTGTTCAAATTCTCAATGCCATTCTTGTAGTTAACCTCCATACCATCCTCTTCAATCTCACCCAACTCTCTCGCTTTACTTCCCTCCTCTTGACACCCACAAAGCCCAAATGGGAGCTTCATTGTAGTTTGCTTTGGCTTCTTAGCAGCCATTTTTAGCACGCCTTCAATCCGGGTTTTGAAACATTTATCTTGTCCTGCTTGAACAAGAACAAGAATTATTCCAAGGGTGAACCCCTTTTTCTCAAAGATCTGAATCTTTTTGCAGCAAATTGATGCACTATCAAGTGCACCGGACATTGCTGGCCACGAAATTGATGAGTTACAAGCAAATGTGAGCTTAAAAACAGAACCCTGGACCTCATCTTCCGAAATTTCTTGAATGATTACAGCTGGGTGTTCATCTACTCCAGCTTGCTCAATCAGTCTTATATGTAAAAACACTTCTTTCATATCAAATCCCGCTTGGGCATAACTGTTCAAATTCACATAATCCCCAAAAATCAAAATAGACCCATTCAAAAATTTCTAGATACAAATTGATGAGAAAGAGAGAGAGAGAGAGAGAGAGAGAGAGACGAAATTAATTAAATCCCCAACCCACAAACAACAATGACAATGAGAGAGACATACTTGAGATTGAAATAACCCCCCCCCCCCCAAAAAAAAATCTCTACATAATTTCTATATATACAATCATAAGAGAGAGTTAAAATAGAAATAATGCCCAAATGGATATAACATTTGTAGAGAGAGAGGGAGGGAGTGAAAACCTGAGAGGGAAAGAATCGAAATGCCTGCGAATATTGGAAACCAATTTCTCAGGAAGCTGACTACCAGGGTACAGCTGAGTCAGATTCCTAATCACACTTCCCCACACTACTTTCCTACTACTCTCCACCTTCGACTGCGACGACGTCGTTGGACCTCCACGAACCGTCGACGACGACGAAGGCTCTATATTCAGCGAGTTCTTCAGCGATGCAATCGCTTCCGACACATTCCTACTAAACCTCTGCAACTTCTTCTGGAGAACCGACGACGACGGCTCCTTAACTGCTCCGACATCGGACAACGACGAAGTCGAACTCTCCGATCTGTCTCCTGTTCTCATTAACACTTGCTCGACCATGTCCTCGTCCGTACTCGCTCTGCTCGACCAGCATTCTAGTGCTGCCGCCATAGCTCTGCTATCGGTTTTTGGATCAGCAAGTCTTAACAGAAAAAAGTAACAATAATAACCCATTCTCAGTAGAGAGAGAGAGTGTCGATGAGCGGGATGACGTATGAGGATGAGGCATAGTGACGTATGTTGGATTGCTTAGATGTAGGTGTTGTGGGATTGGACCATGGGAAGTGATGTGGGCCCCTGTATATTCCTCTACCATGTTTGGCCCACTTTTCAAGTTTGTCTTCCTATTCTATTCCTAGGATTCAAATTCACATCCCCTTCCCTTCTATCTTATTCCTGTTCTCCTGTGGTGATTTGATTTATAGAGATGGAGTAAAACAACAAATTCAAATTAATAATACTATAATAATTTTAAATGAATTTACTAATTTATGAATTTAAATTCATTTATAATAATAATAATAATACAACAATAACAACAATTTAAATCTTAATGTCAAAATTTAAAATTGATCATTTAAAAGATAAATATAAAATAATTTTATAAAAAGAAAAAACAAAAAAATGCACGCATACTATTCAAATACATATAAAATACGAAAAGTGATGATTTAACTTTCACTAATTCTCTTACGTCGGTCATTCTCGTCTGAAATCATTTCTTTATTTAACCCCTTTGTTAATACATTGCATCTAGATTTTTAATGGTCTATTTCATCATTTTACTAGATTTTATATATTTAAACTCTCAATTCTCATAACTGGTACATTTTTTGATATTCGTTGCAAATGTCCAAACCATCTCAAACGATACTCTTACATCTTATCTACAATTGAGCATACTCCTAATTTATTATATATCTCTTTATTTCTAATCATATCATTCCTAATTTTACCACACATCCATCTTAACATTCTTATCTCGGTTACAACAATTTTCTACTCTTGTTTTTGTTTAATGGTCCAACATTTGATACCATATAGTAATGCAGGTCTTACTGTCGTTTTATAAAACTTTCCTTTCAGAGAGAGTGACATCATGCAATCGCAAAGAACTCCAGATACTCTTTTCGATTTCATCCAACCCGCTTGTATCCTATGATTTATATTCCCATCTATATTTTCATCATTTTGGATAATGGATCCAAAATATCTAAAACGCTTACTTTTTGTTAGTTCATGTCCTCCTAACCTAATTATTTCTTAATCGTTTTAATGACTATCACTAAATATATATTTCATGTACTCTATTTTATTTCTACTCAATCTAAATTTTCTAAACTTTAGTATGTCCTTCCATAACTCTAATTTAGTATTAATACATTTATTGGTTTTATCTATCAATACTATATCATCTGCAAAGAGTATACATCATGGTATTTTATCTTGAATGCTCTTTGTAACTTCATTTATCACTATCGTAAACAAAATTTAACTTAATGTCAATCTCTGGTGGAATCCAATATTTATTGGAAAGCTATCACTTACCACTCTACAAGTTTTTACATTAGTGACAATTCCATCATATATATCTTTAATAATATTGATATATTTAATAGAAATCCTCTTTTTTATTAACATCCACCACAATATATCTCTTGACACTCTATCATACGTTTTTTCTAAATCAATAAATACCATATGTAAGTTTCTCTTTTATACCCTAAATATCTCTATTAGATTTCTTAATAAGTAAATTGTTTCAGTAGTGGATCTTCCTGACATAAATCTAAATTGATTCTGAGACAGATTTATCTCTAATTTCAGTTTATACTCAATCACTCTTTTCCACAATTTCATAGTATGACTCGTAAATTTAATTTTCATATAATTAGAATAGTTTTGTATATCCCCTTTATTTTTATATAATGGTACAAGTGTATTTTCTCTTCATATTTTGGGTATCTTCTTAGTTTGCCAAATTTTGTTAAAAATGTCTATTAACATTGCTATCCCTACCTCTCTCAAATATTTTCATATTTCAATGGAAATGTCATCGGGTCCTAAATATTTATTATTTTTCATTTTTTTTAAAGATTCATCTATTTTGTGAGAACAAATTTTATGTTTAAAGTCCTTATTAATCTTCTCAACAGGTATCATGATATTGTCAATATTTTTTGTACCTTCCACGTTGTACAGATTATCAAAATAATCTCTTTAACGCTATCTTATATTCTCATCCCTCACAAATATACTATTAGTTTCACTCTTGATATATCTAAAACTATTTAAATCTCTTCCCTTTCTTTCCTTTAATTTGGCGATTCTGTAAATTTGTTTCTCTCCATTTTTAGTTTCTAAATTCTTATACAATTCATTATATACCTTATTTTTTGATTCTTGGATAAATTTTTTCACTTTTTTTTTGCATTTTTGTATAATTCAAATGTTTTATTATTTTTCTTATTTTTAAGATTTCTATAATACTCTCGTTTTGTTCGTATAACAGTTTGAATTTCCTTATTCCACCACCATGACTCCTTACCTATTGCGTCTATCCTTTAGATATACCAAAAACCTCTATACCTATATTTTTAATATTATTAGATATTTTTACTCACAGTTTCTGAATCATCATTAGCTGACCAAATTAATTCTTTCATTATTTTTTCTCTAAAAATTATTACTCTTTATTCTTTTAATTTCCACCACTTAATTTTTGACTCAACTAACGGATGATATTCCTTTTGTTTTTTAGATACACATATATCTACAACTAAAAGTCTATGTTGAGTTGTTACACTCTCTCATAATATAACCTTACAATCTTTACAAGTTATTTTATCGCTTTTCTTAGTGAAAAAAAAAAATCTATTTGACTAGCATTCAATCTATTTCTAAATGTAACTATATGCGACTCTCTTTTATTGAAAAAAGTATTTATAAATATCAGATCAAATGCTGTAGCAAACTCTAAAATAGTTTCTCCCGTCTTATTCCTATTATCAAAACCAAAGTTTCCATATACAATTTCAAATCTTTCATTTTTCTCACCTATATGTCCATTAAGATATTCTCTAATAAATAATTTATCTGCATTAGGTATAGTTTATATCAATTTATCCAGATCTTCCCAAAATAATTTTTTATTAATTATATCTATACCTACTTAGTATGCATATACGCTAATTATATTAATTATGTCTTTTCCATTAACCATCTTGACAAGTAAAATTCTATCTCTCTTTCTTTTTAACTCCATTATATTTTCATATAAGTCTTTATGAACAATTATTCCTACACCATTTCTATTTCTATTCCTACCTGTGTGCCAAAATTTATACTCATATGGTTCAATTATTCTAGTTTTTTCACCTACCCACTTAGTTTATTGTAAACACATAATTTTAATTATTATTCTATGCATTACTTCCCTTATCTCTCCTAATTTACCAGTTAAAGATCTTATATTCCAAATACCTAATCATATCTCCATTGTCTCTTATTTTTATATTTTGACAACGGTAATTGAACAAACTTAATTAATAATAAATCATATTCCACCAAATTTTTTTTAAAGAAAAATAAAAAATATCACAAGACAATAATGTCAAAAATAATAATACCAAAAATTAATTATAAAAATAAAATAATTCTTATTTGTCTTTATTTACTTGACAAAAATTTTTATGTTGGTTGTCAAACTATCGCAACCCTACTCTTTTATCCAACTTTGAGACCGACCGTGGCAGAGCTCTCTCTCTCTCTCTTTTTTTAAAGAAATCTATATACTCTAAAATATACTAAGAATAATTAAAAACCTAAACTCAAGAAACATAAAAAGTAACATATAAAATAAACATAAGATCGCAATACAAAATACATTAAAACTCAAAATTTAAACTCAAGAGCAACGGAACAAATACAGAATGCAACAAATACAACGGGCCCATAAAAATAACATATGAATAAATTAAGCATAACTTTTTAAATGGGATAGCAAAACAAATTAAACACAACTTCAATCTCAACAACAAATTAAGCAACCTCAACAACTCAATGCTTAAATTCAAGAAGCTTCTATGGCCATTAATAATAATAATAATTTAATTTATATTCAGTATAATTAATTTGTCTTTGGTATTGTGACATTAAATTGCTTCGACAATAACTATGGCCATCATACAAGTGCCGTGTCATTTTTTGTTAAAAATATTAAATCCACCGAACTCTTGTAATAATAAAATGTTATATTTTTTTAATCATAAATGTTAGATTCAAATTATGAAAATAAATAAATAGAATTTATGATAACCGATCCTTTAATAGGATTTATAGTATTTGAATCGAATTAATCAAACGAATCTCAAATACTAATTGATAGTAAGATATCCACTTACAAAAAGAAAAAAAAAAAAAACCTAAGCCTACTTAACATTAATAAACAGAGTATTACTATCATAAGAAAAAATTTGAATTCAAGTTATTTGACAGGGCAACAATATTGTTAGATTTTTTTTTTTATTTTTTATTTTTATATTGAGATTTAAATCTAAATCTATTAGAAGGGGTAAGAGGAAAGGAAAATGTATCGTTTGAGTTAAAACTCATCGGAATATTGCTAGATGTTTCTCAAAGAATCCGTTCATCTTACAGAGTGTCACGGTGAAATGAGATATTTATTTAGGGATTTATAGCTTGTATTAATATATATATTTTTTTTAATGTTTATCAAAAGATTCATAACTTTATAAAACAAAATAATAATATAAGTAGTACAATCTCATAAAATGTTAATACCATAGAGAATGGAAAATGATAAGATCACCTTCGTTAGCCAATAGATTCCACCACACTTTCGATTACCAGCCACTTAGGCACGAGATCACAACTCTCTTGGTACTCAATCTACTTGGGGATATTTTGGCCATGATATTGTGCCCTTTTCAATTTAATGCCTTGGAAAAGATGAGCTCCTTTCACCCAGTTTGGATCTTTGGCATCAACATGGCCTACCAAAAGTCCCAAAACCTGTCCATCATTGAACGTGCACCACTTAGCATTACATGTCCTCAAAAAACTCCAGGAAAAATGGTTCAATAATACTGATGGGACCCCTCATATAAATCATTCTTTAAAAGATTCCAAGGGTTTTACATAGTGACTCATCAATGTCTTTATCCAAAATTTACCATATGTAGAAATTTGATACATGGCTATGGAGTTTCAAGAGTTTCCTTGTTTACTAGCTGGACTGACCATACAACACAAGAACTCCACGAAGAATCTTAAATCACAGGGGTTGAATCTATGGTAAGCAATGGCGGGGCACAACTCTTTAGGCCACAAACCAGTTAAAAGTTACAACTTCGTTCCAGGGCTGAATTCTTCCATCGTTTTCGTGGCAATGGCTAGAACATCCATAAAGGCACTATATGATGCTCTAAGAAATCTTGCTTCAACAGCCTCAAATTTCCTGTAAAGAAAGCAAGAAAAGAAGACTGAAACATACGTATAGATTATAGCACAGAGGTATGCATGCTTATATCAGAATATCCTATTTCCAACAAAAGAAATGGAAGAATATTAAGATCACCCAAACTCAGAAAACACTTAAAAGGTCCTCTATTTTACTAATGACTTGACTGGAGTGCTACTACATGTGGAACCTACACAGGTGTCCAAAATGATTGCTTTACTGTATGCAATCGGTAAGAAACCATCATGTTCCTCCTCAAAGTTCCGATCATCAACAGTGCTCCAACCATTTCCTGGAAACCAACACAAACAAAATATAAAGGATTTTGGATTCGGTTCTGGATCATCCCCAGAGTCTGGGGCATCCTCTGGCTGTGAGACTTAATAATGCGCATAATTCCCTGCAAGGTTTTTTTTCTTTTTTTAATCGTGCCTTTAAAATACATGTGGCTTTTAACTCTTTAATTTAAAGAGCTCCAGACTAAAGTATTCAAGCGTTATTCTACAGACAATCATATGTCAGCCCAATAATTATTGTTCATCTTGAGGAAATGGTACTAAGTAGAGATGTAGTTAAAATCTTCAGCTAATGATCTCTCTCGAACCCTCCATCCATTACATGTTTACACATAATTGAATGAACATGCAGCAAGTGTATCCAAATGGGCTGTATTGCCTGTGATTAAAGTGTACAAAATAATGAACCAGTGACAAGAAACTGACCACACGAGGACATGCAAACAATGATCCACAAGCATTGGAAAATAACAATGAGAGAGAAGTTGCGAAACAAAGTAACTAAGAAGAACCCATATTTCCCAATCAACCAAGTTTCCAGGACTAATTCATCCTTCCAAATCAATATTAAATATGAATCAAATCAAGAAAGAATAAAAATTTGTCAATCCCTGTACTCTATTATTCTATGTCCAGTTGTCCACATATTACTCCTCTGACTCATGTTTATAAGCATGCGCCATTGTGCACTTCATGCTACATAATTACCTTGAGGTTTTGCAAATTATGAGTTCTAGAGTTCAAGGATGTAAATCAGGGCCATAATAAAAAAGCTTAAAGATAGAGGCCCAAAAATGACATGACAGAATCCAAAGCATAAGCAGCATCATCTTGAGGAAAAAAAAAGTTGCTGAGATGCTTCTACAATTGAGAGAGAGAGAGACCTGTGAATAAGCCAACGTAATTAGAGATCAAGAAGGTAGGATGGGATAAGTAGACAATCTCAGTGGATTTGTGAACCATGTTTCTGGGTTTGAAAGTGTTACTCTCAATATACATATACTAGATCCAATTTCCAAATTATCAATCTTGCAAGTAGAAGTCAAAATTTTTCTATAAAAAGGAGAAATATTTTTATTATATCAATAACTTTGAAAACCCAACCAAAGCTCAATTGAACCTGACTTCAACTTTTCCAAACAGGACCTCACCTTTTGGAAGGCAAGCCAATACTTTCACATCAAATGAAGGAGATACTCATCCTTTTGAATATATTCCAATCATGACTTGAGTACATAACACTATCCTGTCAATCTGAGAATAGACTAAATACCATGCATCAGATCCATTAAATGTGCAATAGACTTGAATCCATGTCCCACATAATCCACATTCCTGCTGCTATAGTTACATGTACTCCAAATGTAATAGATGGCAACCATATACAAACCTCTAAAAAATATATATATTAATGATAGACAAAGGAAACCTGTTGCTTCCATGAATGATTGATAGCTGTAGCTTATTGAGATATATACTCATTGCACATATGATCAATTTCTTTCTTTTTTTTTTTTTGGTTACATAGGGATCAATTTCTAATAGAATTGAAAGGTGTCCTGGTCAAGATGAAAATTTATGGTGCTCAAAATAGAAACTTACACTGAAAGCTTCCCATTAGAAACTGACATATGTCTTTTCACCTTATCTGGCTGCAACTGCAAAGAAAAATGAAGGTGAGCGAGTGTATAAGCAAATAATCACTATACAACTGCGTCAACGAAAATTACCTCCTCATCTACAGCTAGTGTTGAATACACGATTGAAGCTTTTTCTTCAGATTCATAATCCACTTCAAGGTTGCTAGAAAGAAAGATAAGAAAACAAGATTTAAAAGATGGAAACAAGAAAATATCCAGGTCGATAAGAATATTCACACTAGATTTTCCAACAGACAGTGCTACACAATAAAATAAAAACAAATAAAATTTATGAAACTATGGATTATTAAAAAACTGTGGAAAGAAAATTGGGGAGTTGACTATAAAACAAAACGTTAATGGCTATCAGTCAAAACCATGATATGTAACACTTTGTGCTCCCAAACTTCAACAAAAAAAGACATAATAAAAATTGTTCTTATTAAGTTACTTATGTACGGATTCTTCTAAATTGTCTTTTAAAATACAAAGCTCTTCCATGTTGCTAATTTTTGGCAAAGTAACTCCTAAAATTCCACTGAGAGCATATGCTTCCCATGCAAAAGTTTGAACCACAAAAGCAGTTTTTTCCACACTAAAGTCATACTCATACTTCAATTTTCCTTTTAGAGAATAATGGAGGATAGATAGAACTCACCGATATTCACCACGGGAGATGGGGGCATATATGAAGGTTTCTCATAACTGGAAGGAAATTTGGCAGCAAAATTAAACCAATAAAAACCTTGAGGTTAAATTCTTCTCAAGGTTAGGCATGCCATTAAAATGATGATATTTTCAAACCTCGCAACTTTGTTAAGTTTCTATGTTCTTCTAATAAAGGATCCTAAAGTTAAATTCCCAATATTTTGGTTATTTTCTTTTGTCTCTCTTTGGGATAAATTTGAATGTGCGAATATGAAAGTACTGAACCCTAGCATTTTTGTTGTTAAACACCCCCAAAAAAGGACAACAGGATCTCACATTTAATAAGTAAGGAAAGTCTTGATGAAAATTATGCATCCCTGAACAAAGGAGGAGTTCCCAGGCCACTTCTTTCTATATCATATGAGTGGAGTAGGTTAATATGGGAATTAGTGTGCCAAAGGGACTTACTAGAAAGTTGCTAACTCCATTGAGAGAGGTATGTTCTTGAAGGGGTTTTCCTTCTTGTACATAACAAACTAACTACTTTTGAGAGAAGAACAGAAACTCGGAGTTTTTAGATCTTTGAAGCAAAATTTCAAGAGTGGCAGATTTGATCTTCACATTTATTTCTACTCCCTCATGAGTGGGTCTCACGGAGCAAAATTCAGCTGGTGGCTTTAAGTCACTCTAGCCTTTTGCTTGGGCAACCAATAGACAACTAAATAACTCAATAATATTATGAACCTTGAATTGCTTCTGCGAGCAGTAACAAGACCAAGTTTGGATAAAATTCATATGCGAAAGTTGTGCACTTTGTCTAACTCAAACTATACAGAATAAATGAACAACAAAGCCAGTAGATCCTGAAAACAATGACTTAACAAAGTTCAAATCAGAAAAACAACAGGACAACCTCAAGCAAAAGAACCCCTACTGCAAATCAAATTTGAGAATCAACTGAATGAATCTGAGAACAAATGTCTAATGAAAATAATAGACCCCATGTACTATAATCAAAATCACACGAACAAATCCCATAAAAACAGGAGTATGAACAAAATGAATAAACCTCTGCATCATACGCTCAAACGCAAAATAAATTGGAGACTAGTGGCATGAGAGAGAGAGAGAGTAACCAGCTAAACTCCCACCCAGAAGAAAGGTTTTCTGACATGTGAGAATCCATATCTTGTTTTCCTTAACAATCATGAACAACATGCTGTTAGTTTAAACAATTAAACAACACCAACGATTAATCCCAATACTGAACCAGAGGAAATCCAATTTCAATTCAATCGAAGCGAAGAAAGGTGTAAGAAATCGAGACCCAAAAGGAGTGAGGCCGAGGGAGAGACGAATAAAGAGCGACAGAAAAAGAATGAAGTAGGGGAAGTGGAAGAAGACCGGAATATACCTGCGTTTCAAGGAGCTTTTTTCTCCGAAGCGATAAGAGAGAGCGAGAGCGGAAGGCGCGCGCTGTTAGGGTTTTTAAGAGAAGAGACGAGGGAAACTGATGTCTCAAGAACGCCATATTTTAATTAATTTATTTTGAATTATTATTAATTTTTTTTAAAAAAAAATTTCTGCCATTATAATTCTATACATTTTCAAAATTTAAATATAAATTTTAATTAAGAAGTCTAATAATTTTTTATTAAATTACTTGTCTATTAATAAATTGAAGTGATTATATAATATCATGGTTTATCTTTTATGTTATGATATTGTAACAATATATAAAATCTATGAAGATAAAAGCTCTCCATTTATGATAATATTTACCTTAAAATAGATATTATTACAAGTAAGAATTTTTTTTTATTATTAATAAGATTTTATTTATTATAGATGAGTTAGTATTTATTAAAAATCAAGGACATTATCATAGATCAGAAAATTTTTATCATTGATTGAAATTTATTTATCATAGATTAGGTCTGTTTATCATTAGGGTCAACTCTTCGGCTGAAGAATTAATCCCAAAATTCATCTTTAGTTCCGACGGTTGAAGCTTTTTTCTTATTAATGAACTAAAGGAGAGACCATCCTCTTCTTTGTTTAGTTTTGAACTATAGGATTATGGTGTTATGATAACTATATTTTGAATTTTTCTTATTTACAGTTTTGAACCAACTAAAGTAGGTGAAGAGAGTACTAAGGTATGGTTCCCTTTCATTGGGCCTCGAGACGTTTCCTTTGAAGGCTGGACTTCTCTCAGCCACGACCCTTTTCCATCGTCTAAATTTCATTTGAATGGTGTTCAAATGCCCCTTCTAGGATAGCAAACAGATCAGACTTTCCATTTGTGAGTAGTCATGGAACTAAATGGAATGCAGTATTCTAGTTCACTCCGCACAAGCCCCCTTCCTCGCCCAGTCCATTTGGTTTTCCTAGATCTGAAATCGAGATAACAACTCCGCATTGCCTGAGCTTTCCTTGTGGCTACCATTCATGTTCGACCTATTCAAACTTTCTTACTACCCCAGACATGAATATCCTTTCGTTGGCATGATGTTTCTTTCTTGTCTGATTGTCTGTCGCTGACGTGTGTTAGGTCCCTTTCCCCACAAGCAATTGTTCAAATTTGCCATGAATTCGATTCATGGTTGAAGATTCTAGCATATATTGCCCGTCTCAATACATTAGAGTTGGTATATATTTTTTTTTAATTACACAGAGATTTGAATTTAAAATTTTCAGATGAAGAGAGAGAGATTATAATTATTAAACTATTCTATTGGTCATCTAAATATATGTCGGACAATTTAGATCCTTGTTTCTTCTATAGTTTAACATGGGAAAATCCTTTTCCAAACAATAAATTATATTTTTTTATGTAATTGCTACAAAAGAGTCCATTTGGTTTCCAGTAGTCACTATAGTAAACATTTCTTTCCCATCTGTGATCTTCTTAGGGTCTGAGTTTGACTCCTAAACCTCCATGCTCTCTTCTCACTACTTTCCCTTAAACTGCTTTAAACCGCCGACTTTGTCTTTGTCAGAAGTGGTTGCCACAATGTCCAATGAATTCCATTCCATTGCTTCCACCGGGTAGTCATATGCCCTTTGAAGCAATTTAAGAAATTGGTTGACCATTTAGGATCTGGTCCGGATTTAAAAATCATGGAAAAAATGGAATTTTGAGTAATGAAAGTGAAAGTGAGAGGTTAACCTTCAATTTTCAGGCTTGTTACCGTTCTCGTGAGAAAATAATTATATCTTATTTTAAAGAATTGAGATTTATTTAATAGGGTTCAAATAAACTTTTAACATATAAATTATTTTAAGTTTTTTTCTTTTAAAATTTAACTCCTGTTTGGAAAGTTTTCTGCTATATTATATATATTTTTTATTTTATTTAAAAATATTAAAAATAAAATGTAATAGAATCCAGATAAAGTCAGAAGAAATTGAAATTCTCCCAACACCACCTTGGGGATGCCAGGTACTCCCGTTTGGGTGGTATTCGTCGCACCAGCCTAAGCATTTTAGCATATTCCCCTAGTCTTTTTGTTTTTTTCCGGTACGACTTGTCCTGCTCATGGTATGTTTACCCGCACCCATTATTACTCACAAGGAATCTCTCTCTCTCTCTCTCTTTTCTCCTCCTCTTGTTTTCCTTCTTTTCCATACGCACAACCCAAGCAGAGAAAAGCCCACATCAAGCCAGAGGATGTTCATCTCTCCATAGCCAAATACTTGCAGGCATGTTTCTCTCTCTTTGAATAAAATTTGGTATTATAATCTTGTCACGAAAAATTAATTCCTAGTAGCTGTAATTTAGAGAAGATATGGAGATTGTTTCCACTTGATTTCTTGCTTTTGTTTAGCGCTCTACCTTTAATTTGGTATATGATCTTTGTCACCTGATGTGACTGCTCTTTGCTATTAATCTTGTAGTGTGCTGCTCAAGAATTTCAAAGAAGAAAAATAAATATGAACACCCTCTCTCTCTCTCTCTCTCCCTGGTCTCTAAATTCAGGCCTTTTGGTGTTTAGGCAACTTTCTCTTAGGATTCAAATTTCTCCCATCTGCATAAGGACATCATTGCCTATTCCAACAACATGATGGCATATTATAGGTCTTTGGCAAAAAATTTAGCCGGACCTTTGGAATTGGGTACAAGGAGATGCAAGGGTTATCTTGTTATCTCGGTAATCTTTTATCCCTTCACACATGTTTGGTATGGGGTTAAAGTATTATCCTATTGCAAAATTAAAATAAATGTGTTTATAGAGATAAGATGTAAATAAATTAATTTTTAGAGAGACAACATTTAAAATCAATATATTTAGAGATATAAAATTTTAATTTTTTGGAAAAAGAATATCAATATGCTTGCTTGGTTTTAGGAAGAGAAAGCTAAATTTGGTATTTTTTTAGATAGAGAAACCTTACTAATGTGTTTAAATAGAAAAATATAATTTAAATTATTTTTTAAAGAGATGAAACTAAATTTAGTTTTTTTTTTAGATAAAGAAAATTGAGAATCATTGTATTTAGAGAGATAAAATATAAATTAAATTAATTTTTAAAGAGATAAAATTAAAATGTTTAGTTTTAGAGAGAAAATAGAGAGAGAATTAAAAATCAAATGTATTTAGAGAGACATTTATTTCATGCCCACATAAAATTGAAGATTCCGTCCTCCTTTGTTTCGTAAAGTTTCGAATTCGAATCTCCTTATATATCGAGAAAAAAAAAAGAATTGAAGATTTCTTGGTATCTCATTAGTCACAACTTTATGTTAAATACAGAAGATCTCTGAACCACATTTCCATTTTCTCCAGAGGAACATTTGACACAGAAAGATGTTAGGATCAAATGAATGTGAATGCAGCCAGCATTCTGCAGGCTGTTTTCTTCGGTAAATGATATCTGTTTATCATCAACATTGTATATCTCTCCACTGTTCAAAGAGCTGATCGTCCGCCCATCTTAATTATCTTCTGGGCAAACTAAATTGTATAAAATTAGAGAGCCCGGGGTCACAAACTAAAAAAGCTTCCCCTGCAGAAAAAAGAATGAGGTTTTAGGTTAGCCTCTCTCACTCATTAGCATAGTCCAAGAGCCGGAAAGTGTCAATGAGGATAGTTAGCTGTTTTACCAGTTGCAAAAAGGCTTCGATGCATAAATGGCTCTCATGTGAGGGAAGCTCCAACTCTGTCTGGCTTTAGACTTTTCATAGTTAGTCTTCCATACTCGAGTGCATATGTACATAGACCAAAGATGTATAAAAGGACAAGGTGAAATTTCTCCATCATATAGAATGTGTACGTCAACTTGGTTTCTCCTTCAGCATTTGATCTGCTAAATGACAATGACGATAACGATCCTGCACAAGATAGTTATTAGCAAATGAGAATTAATTCCAATGCACTCAACCCCAAGACCAAAGCCCACAACAATCATATGCAGAGAAAAGTCAAATTGCTTAAATAACTATCGCTTACCAGTGTTTTTCTTGGGCAGATTTGTCCAATCCTGTGCACTTACTTTCTCTTCAGAAGCCTTGATCAAATCCAAAAGAGCTTGATTGACCTGAAAGTTTTACAAACAAGGGATTTAGCATGCATGATAGTGGCAGCATACCAATCTCTTATGGGAAAGAGGAACAGGAATTTGGAAAAGGACGATGATAAAATAGAATTATAGAAGTGCTAGCCAAGAAAATGTGATTCCATCCAATTCGGCTTTTCAGCATCTGCTTCTTCAGATAAAGCTAGAGCATTAAGATACTTTATGATCTGAAGGGAAAATATCATTACATGTAAGCATGCCAAGTGGTTCATAGAGTATATTATTCAGGCTCCGAGTAGCTTTAGGTCTAAAGGCAGGATTTCTAACTTCTACCTTTTTTTTTTGGGCGGGGGGGAGGGTTTGAAAAAACTATTGGTAAACACACACAACTAATTTTTTTGCAATTGCCTGGCAGAATAAAAGTAATATGCTTCTAATTAAGAATAATTGTAGTTTTTTTTTTAAAAAAAAAAACAACTGTAACATGCTTTTGTTTGTTTATCACGTATTGTCTAACACCACCACACTCCAATAATCAATGTGATTCTCAAGTTAAAACGAGAGTATCATCAGACAAGACATATAAAAGAAGTTTACCACCTCTTGAGTTCTCTCATGACTCACTAGATGGCCCCCATGAAGGTCTACCATTCTAGAAAATGGATAAAGCCTTTCTGCTAGTCTTCTTGCATAGTATATTTGAGCAATGATGTCATACCTACATATTTGGAGAGGGTCCTTTAATTCTTAGTAGATAATTGGCTACAAGGAAAAGGGAAGAAGTTTTGATCCATGAGCACATACCTCCCATGTATGACAGATATAAGAAAACCAGCAGCGCACATTCTTTCAATTTCTGGTTGTGTCATTTTGTGGGTCCAGCATGCATTAATCTGTCCCTCAAAGCCATAACTAGATTGCATCCCAGAAGATGTAATGCCTTTCACATACTCCTGCAAGTAGGATTGCCATTAGCAAAGAATGTTCAACAATCGCTGGTAGTCCAGTGCGACAGGCTTAAAGTAATCTATCTGTTGTTCGCTCTATAGATCTCAATCTATTGATAAATTTCATTAATGAAAAAAAAGAAGTTACACTCTTGAAGTTATTCTAGCACGTGAACGAATTAATGCTTGAAGAAAGGAGTGCTAGGCACAATTATATGGGAACTAGAAGCTCAGATACCAAATGGGATAATTTCCCAGCTCAGTTTAAAAAAAATGGTGCTGGGGCCAGGGGAGCGTCCTAGGGCTTCTGCTGTTCCATATACGATCTCCTTTCAATTGGATGTATTTTATTGTATTGCAGGGAAATTGTACCATCCCTTGAACCAACTTCAACAGCATATGCAAAGTAGAATGAGCAACACAAATTGTAGATAACTATGATTTATTAGCTTCACCACTGCATACCTGGTGTAAAATCTCTCTTCTTGTGCTATTTCCAACATATTCTTCAAGATATTCCTGTATGTTATACACAACATGAAACCATGTCAGTTGCTTTGGCTTTACAAACACATATTAGAAGAGAATATAACTGAATTAGGCAGCCAGCTCACTATGAGTCTAATAAGCCAGATCACACCATGAAGTCTAATGAGCTCAACAAGTATTTTGTAAGCATTTGATAAGAAAATAACTCGTGTTGTACTTTTGTTTTATTCAGTCATAGCTAATAGAAGCAATATTTAAGGACCTTTGTATAGTGGGTGTCCAAGTCCACAGCTGCCCTTAGCTCAGGAGTCTTTGCCCTTATGAAGCGGATTCCGACAGAGAGAGTTTGTCGGTCAAGCTGCAAAAATGAAATTAAAAGTTGCTATCAACAAGAACATAAATGGATGTCACACTATCAATTTAACAGAAACTTGACAGTCCATTGAGTATAAACTGATAGTTCAATGCTACCGATGTACGAAGTTAGTACACTACCAGAATGGAAGATGATTCTGATTTTAAGTTTTCAAGATAATGAAATTTTACAACTGAAAAATGGAAAGCAGTATACATCTGAGGTTCAGAATTTACATTTATGTGCCTGGTAATCAAAGGAAAGGATTCCAAAACTCTGGGTTCAGCAAGTGAGGATCAGCACCATGAGGCTTCTCACAACATCATTTAGTTAGCTTTTGCATGTCATCTTAGGACTTATTTATACAAGCTAATTGATCATTGAATTTTAAGTAATGATTTATCGTTCAAGTACAAAGTTATGTACATTTCGGAGAATTAGCACTCGAGCAAGAAGAATGAAAGATATGTTTCAACTAAAACAATCAGCTTCAACAAAGGGGAAAAAAATCTGCTGAGGTTGCTTTTTGCTAACCTACTTCTATTGAACTATCATGTTATTACTGACGCAGATTCCATTAGAGGAAAGAGGAAACACTGTCAACAGCTATTGGAATTGAGAGAATACTAAGGATTCAGCAAATTAAGGCAATATTGTTTTAACGATACTGTTTGTTTGCGGACTAACACTAATTGCCAAGAGGCAGTTCTTGAAAGGGATACAAAGGATATGCAACACCTGATACTTTTTGAGAAGCTAAATATCTGAAGATTTTCAGAGAGAAAGAAATAGAAGCAACATTGTTATTATTAAGAGAAAATCTTATAGCTAAGACTATTAAAGTTGCCTTAGAGGCAATGAACAGCCTACCGATACTGTGTTTGCGGACTAACACTAATTGCCAAGAGGCAGTACTTGAAAGGGATACGAAGGATATCCAACACCTGTTACTTTTTGAGAAGCTAAATATCTGAAGATTTTCAGAGAGAGAGAAATAGAAGCAACATTGTTATTATTAAGAGAAAATCTTATAGTTAAGACTATTAAAGTTGCCTTAGAAACGTACAGTCTTGCCAGTAAGATATCTTGCAAAATTTCTTGTTCCTGCACCCTCGTAATTTATTTTTGTTTCAAGAAGTGAATAGTAGAGATTAAGACATAGCAGATGTAAAATACAACATGGACTACACCTTTGATGTAATACATATCATGTAATTACCTATACAATTGGTTGTGGCTCCCAACAAAGGGGGGGGGGGGGGGAGAGATTTGGCTGCATAAGCATGACCTTATGCATGATGGAATTTCTTAATAATTATAATTCAACTCAGCCGAGGTTGATAATTTTTGTCTTTCCTTCCCTTCTCTCTATTTAGAGCTATTTTTCTGGTTACATCACTGGATTACAGGAAGAAGTTGAGAAGAAATTATCTGTCTACTAAAAAATCTAGGACTCTCTTATCTGCCATGGATGTGGCAATGCGTCACCGATAAATACAAGCATCAGTAATTCCAAACAGAATTGTCTAAGTGAATAGTAGAGATTAAGACATAGCAGATGTGAAATACAACATGGACTACACCTTTGATGTAATACATGTCATGTAATTACCTATACAATTGGTTGTGGCTCCCAACAATGGGAAAATGAAGAGAGAGAGAGAGATTTGGCTGCATAAGCATGACCTTATGCATGATGGAATTTCTTAATAATTATAATTCAACTCAGCCGAGGTTTATAATTTTGTCTTTCCTTCCCTTCTCTCTATTTAGAGCTATTTTTCTGGTTACATCACTGGATTACAGGAAGAAGTTGAGAAGAAATTGTCTGTCTACTAAAAAATCTAGGACTCTCTTATCTGCCATGGATGTGGCAATGCGTCACCGATAAATACAAGCATCAGTAATTCCAAACAGAATTGTCTAAGGCCCTTTTTATTCAAAAAAGAAGCTAACCCTTTCCCAATCATTTGACAATTAAGTTTTGCATACGTTTGAACTTTCTTTAAGATACCATATTTGACTTGTAAGTGGTGTGATACAATGAAGGCAAAAAAAGGTACTAAAAAGAATGGGATGGTGACTTCACAACAGGGCAACAAAGTATTTCCTAGGTTTAACTTCAGAAGGAGGGAGCTAATGAAGAAGAGTAGGTAGCTTGCTAGATGCGTTCTTCGGCCAATAAACCCAACAACTTAATCTACAGTACTTTTTATCTGAAAGATTATCCATGTGTGCTTTCTGTATAGTTTTCAAAGTGATACAACTAAAGAGGTTTAACCATTGATTTATTTGATTAGATATAAGATCAGAATCTGCATGTTAAAATGAATAAACAATAGTCTTCATACCCTTGGAAAGCATTCAAAACCTCCACCGGTTACATTCAGCAAAGCCAAAGAAAGGATTCTCTTGGGCACCATTGAAGCCAGCTTGCAAGCTATCATACCACCTGTTTCAATGTTGGGCAAATAATGTGAGCTAAAAATGAAGAATCAAAACCAATAATGGGAAATGCAATTGGGTGGTCCATAATTCCAATTCTATCTAAAGTTTCCCACATCGCAAGTCAAAAAGCTCGTAAAAGATTAAAGACCTTTTCCCTAAGAAGTCGACCTTTTTTAGGACCTCAAATCTATTTTCATTTTATAGTCCGTACATTTTGCCAAACTTAGGTAAACTAGCAAATTCAGTATTTCTTAGGAGTGCCAAAACGCAGTTCTATTTGTGGACAGCATTAGTTGCATTGCCATTTGAGAAGCAATCACAAAAAGGTGGGAACAAGAACCAAAGAAGAAAGTTGACTGACCCATTGAATGCCCAAAGACATGGGCTTTGTTCCAACCAAGATGATCCATTAGGGCAATAGCATCTTTCGCCATAATTGTTGTCCTGCACCACCGACCAAAATTATACCCACATAGACAAAATTTCAATCTCTCTCAAATCAAACGGATGCTCATAAAGCATATATATATATACACGCTTGTACACATTCACAGTTTTGTTGATTAAGTGAACAGCAGCAACAAATAAGGAAAAAAAAATATAAGAACAATCCCACATTGTATCCATCAAATTAGTCAAAAGTTTCTTTCACATGCGCAATTAATAAAACCACCCAGAAACCCAGAAGACATGATCTAAAATATCAAAAACAAGAAAACAAAACCCACACTGGATGGATTAAATTAATCAGTTTCAGATGAGCAATATATGAAATCCACAGAGAAAACCCAGCAAATATGATCAGAAAATCAAAAGCAAGAAAACACCAACAAGGTGAGCACCAAATAAGTGAACTGTTTCGCATAGGTATCAACAAAAACCACCCAATTCTCACCCCTCCCCCCCCCCCAAAAAAAAAAAAAGAAAATGACCAAGAAAATCAAAAAACAAGAGAAACCCCACATTGTGCGCACCAAATTTGTTATCAGATGGGCAGGAAATGAAATAACCAAAAGCCCCAATAAACATCATGGAAAATATCGAAAACAATAATAGACCCACAATGTCTGCATCAAATTTGTCAAACATTTCACATGGGCATTATTTAAAACCACCTAAAACTCCATCAACCATAGTTGGGGGGGAAAATCAGAATCAGGAAAAGCCCATAATGTGTGCAAATGCATCAAATTTGTCAAGATGTTCACCAGAATATAAACCAAAACCACCAAAAGGAATAAATAAAGAAAATCAAGAACAAAGAAAACAATTTCAAGCAAAAACTCACGAGTATTCGGATCTTTTAGTGGGGACGGAACTCCTGCCAACACCGCGATTATCAAAAGCACACATTTCAATGCCCCCGTTATCTCCGCCGAATCCATCCTCACCTGGGATAGGCTCATGGGGTGATAACAGATCATCATTTGGAATCTCACTTCCTGTCAGCCCTTTGATTTGCGGACCCCAAGAATCATGTGTTCCAGCAAATCCTGACCCATTTGATCAAAAAACAACATACCCACAAAAATGAATCAAAACCCAATTCAATTCCAGTAATGATGAAAAGAACGGACGGCCCACAAAAATTTGGTCAAAACCCAATTCATTTCAACACATAAGAAGACCAAATGAACTCAAAGTTAAGAATGTTTGATATACCAATGATGCAAAGAACTTTGATGGGTCCACGACCGTATGTTCTGTAGAAAATCTTGGTTCCATTTACTCCGCTGCCGCTATTATCTGCACTACCATATTGGTATTTGCCGACCTCGCAAAACGGCATCTTAGTTATTCTGTCTCTCTGACTAATTGAATTTTGGAGAAAAGAGAGAACTTTAGAGATAGAAAGAGAGAGAGAACGAACGAGGTCCGGTGGAGCTGTTTTAATCTAGAAGCGGAAGCCGGTGAGACTGCAAATGAAAGTCACCATTTGTTATTAAGCACGAGTGATTATTATCAGGTGTGGGAGAGAACATGAGTAGACAAATTAAAGGATACACCTAACTAATAACCAGAAATGGGACAGGTTTGTGGGGGAAATACACGGAACTAACCAAAATCAAAAAAAAAAAATTCTTAAAACAATATTTTTGGATAGGTTGATCGAATTTTTAAAACTCGATAAATACTATTCATACATTATTTATAATTGATTGAGTTTTAAAAACTCGACCAATACTATTTATATTGAGATTTATTGAGTTTTAAATACTCGATCAATCTATGAATAGTATATAAATAGTATCGAACGAGTTTAAAAAACTTAACTAATCTATGAACAGTGTTGATCGAATTTTCAAAACTCGAATAATCTATATTAGAAATCGAATTTTTTTTCACCGAAGGTTTTTTTAGAATTTTTTTTTTTTATCATTTTAGTCAGTTTCGTATATTTCTCCACATTCATGCGACCGAAAGAAGGGTGGTAAGATGGTTCATGAATCTTATTCATTCTGTCTCTCTTGCTAAATAAGTGTATTTTATGAATTTTATATATATGTTGGGATAAGGGATTACACGCCCTACTTAATGAGTGAAGTGAAGTAAATATTGATGTGTGGCTAATGTAGAAAGATATCACTTTAAGTCTGGTAGTCTAGAATTATAATTATTGTATAAGATCTTTTGTAACTTTGCTCTTAAGATTGTTAAAAGTTTAAAACTATTAATATCCCTAAGATTTTGAGTGAAACGAAGAATCTTGACATAATGGTGGAGTTATTTTTTTAGTAATCTCGATATCACGAGTTAGAAATGTGAAGATAATCTCATTACAAAATGTAAAGGGAAGACTATAGACTATATACGTATACACTTACTCTTTTTTATCTCGCACTAAGTTTAAAAATATTTTATATACCGAATGAATCATTTTTAATATCTTTAAGATTTTGAATGGGATAAAAACTCGATAATAGAAGAAAAGGATCATTAAATATGATATTTTTAAATTTCACAAGAAGGTTTGTAAATATAGTTATTTATTTACTTATAAATCCCAGTAATATATTATAAACACTTTATGTTGAAATATTTATTAATTGAAATATTTTATTTTTCATAAAAGTAATTATTAATATATAAGGCCGGTGGATGACTGAGTGGCGTGCTCAAATTTGTATATAATTTTGTTGGGTTCGCTTCGCGGTGAGAGACATTATTGGTTGGTGTAGGATTGGGGGTGAGTCGGGAAAAGTGGAGGATAAAATAGTCGTTATATAGTGTTGAGATTGGAATACGAGACGGTTGGCTATGTTAACGTGGCAGATAATCAACGGTTGTGGAAGCCACGTAAGACGTTCGGTGGAGTTGAGAGGGTCAAAGTCAAACTTTTTAAGAGGAAGAAACGAGGAATGAGAGATAGAGAAGGGGGAGGGGAGTTGGACATTAAACTTAACCATAAATTTTGATTCTGACTAATGGAAATAAAAAAAATATATATATGTGAGTTAATCTTTTAATAGGTTTTATAACGTTTAAAATAGATTAATCAGATAAAAATTATATAGAAAATGATTATTTTTGTTTTTGAATTTAATATAAAAAAACATAAAAAAAAACTTGTTATTTGGCATGCTATGTAAATTATCTCATTGATAAATTTTTGTATTATAAAATTTTTAGACAATAATTTGATATATACCCCATAGTTTTAGATATAAAACAATAAAATCCGATTCAGATTATTTAAATTTTTAATATAAAAATTATTAATACAATGATATTCAAGTTTCTTTTGGAGAGAAATTTGAATTTCTCAAGAAAAGTCTATATTTATATTAAAAAAATTAATTCAAAATTTTGTATTGAAACAAAACTGATTCGAATAGAAACAAAATTTGACCGCTATTTCCTAAAATTGTTAGATGATTGATAAAAACTTTAAGCCATTGAAAGGGACATATGTTTTTCTTTCCATGAATGGATCAGTTGTCAGTTTCTTTCATTGACTTGGAAATGTATAAATCATTAATTTCATAATTTCACTTGAGAAAAATAAAAGTTGAAACAAGATCTGCAATTTTGAATTCAGAACATTGAATTGGTCAATTGCATCTGAAAAAAAAAAAAAGACTCAAGAAAACTTTCTATCCTTTTCAAAATTATGTGCAGAAGTAACCCTTGCTCCCATGTTTTTGAAGTAATTATCATTTTGATTTTTTTTTTTTAAAAAGAAAGTACTCTAATTTAATAATAAAAATTTTACTTTTGTTTTAATTTAGTAATTTGATTTGAACATAGATTAGACACAGTTGTATTCAATTCTACCTTGTGAAATTGAATCAAGATTTCAGGAAGTAAAATTTGTACAAATTTTTGAAGTGATTATTTTTTTTTAGTTTGAAAATTAGGACTAGAAATGTTGTCCAATCAAGGATCTTCGTCGTTATAATTATTGTCAAGGTTTTGAAATCCTCTAAGAGAAGCAGGTAGAGTACTTTTCTTTTTCCACTGATTCTATGATTTATTCTACTCTTTTTTTTTTTAATTTCTTAATTAGAGCATTTGAATTTATATTTTGATTAATCCAATTTAAATATTTATGAGAATTTTAATTAGAGGATGATTTTCCTAATGTAATATTTTTTTTTTAAAATTTTAAATTTAAAATCTACTTAAAAAATTGAACAGTTAATTTCATTGAACTGAGTGTCCATGAGTTGTTTTACTTGTTCTTGATTCCTCTGAAAGTGCACGGGTGCTTAACTGAGAAGTCTGAACAATTAAACAACTACAAAAATACCTTTTCAGCGAGCCTAATCTTCAATGCTGAGAAAATCCTATAATTTAACTGATAATTAGGATCATGCTAACGAATGAAGTGATTCTAAGATAATGACCGTAAACTAGTTAATAATATGATATAATTCCAATGCTAATGCATCTGTTAAACCAAACCTGCAGCACAAATTGATGATGGAAAATATTAATTACAGAGGTAAAATTGTGTAGAAGACTGATGCTTGTTTGTTGGCTACAACGAGGCAAATGTATTGGGTCTTGGTCGAGGTTTCAAGAAAATCAGCAATATGCAGCTCTAACGTTGGCAACTCTCTGTTTTCTGCTAAGAAAAATCAGCTCAGTCCAACTTGACAGCTCTACTGAAAGCTAATTGTATGACTGCCAAGATAGTACTTTTTAGGTACAAACAAGGAATATAGCCAGATCCACTGTTACAGCTAATTCACATGTGCACAGATTTGCATCATACAATATATATCCAATCTTGCACATGATTTAGCAAGGTTGGCAGTCGTCTGTACTAATTTACACAGATCATGCATATATTTACGTGGGACAAACAAATTTATATCATACAATACATTTTTGTATATCATTTCGACAAATCTGAGGGTTGGATATACTATATACACGAACTAGACATATTTTTCAATGAACATGATCACATAAATTTAGACAGCAGGATTACAATCCAAGAAAGAAACCCTTGTAACACTCCAGACTGAGTTCAGTGTGAAACCGCACATTGCAAAGCCAGTAATGGGTGTTACAGCTACAAATCAATAGGCAACTCATAAATGGAGTCAAACTCAAAACCACCCCACAGTCCAACCAAGGAGCAATCCTGCACCAGCAAGACCTAACCCAATTGTAAAAGCCATGGCACACATACCTGCTTCATACCATGGTTGGCCATGCTTCTTTGCTGCAGGCTTCTGATGACCTCTCCTAAGCGGCTTTCTCTTGGAAGGGACCCAAGGCAGGATAGCAGGGAAGAGAGTGGGGAGTGGATGATCTGCATTCTTAAGCTCGAGGCAGAGAGTCTCAAGCTGCAAGATGTGAAACCATTGCTTGTAGGCAAAGAGCTGTGATGCCTGTCGAAAGAAGAGCTTGATGATGTGTTCCTTTTCAGTGTTTGCTTGATGTGCTGACTTCTCAGCCTCCCTAGCTCGTGTTTGCGAATGGCGAAGTGCTTCCAACAGCTGAGCCTTGCTGAGATTGCTATGAGGAATCTGATGAGGTTCATCCTGATCATTGCTGTTTGTACTATGATCTCTGTTACTATTTGCCATAAAAATGGAGTGAAAAGTCAATTTGTTGCCACCAGAAAAAAATAAGCATTTATGTGCCTTTTAAGCGAACCAAATAACAGGAGCTAAATAAAGTCTTCCGAAATCATGTAGTCCATGCTTAGACAGCTTTTACCATAGATTTCAACACAAGAAATGTCTTACTACACAGACCTAGTCAAGAAGTTCAGACCTGGAATTTGCAACATAGTATTATGTCATACTTATAGCCCCCAAGTTGTCTCACATCATATGAGTGAGAGCGTTAACTGGCCGGTAATTTGAGTGGGCCAGAGACAGAAAAATGGTAGTAGAATGGCCATGTGAGACAGAGATTGCATCAAAGGGATCCATATAGGGTGTACTAGAGTGTTGGGAACTGGGGCAAGGAGCTGGCCAAGTCAGATTTGAGATATGGGTCTTTGGATATATGACCAGGAGAAGAGAACCTCGAATTAGCAAGTCACATTGAGATGGAGATGAGCCATGAAGCATTCGAATCAATTTTAGCGTTGGAAGGCATATGGCTTCTTGTGTCATCAAATTTTATATTTGCAAATATGAACAGGCAGCAGGGAAATAAGAGCATCCCCTTATTACTATTTTATTGCAAAAATGCAGGGAGAATTTCATAGGAAGCTACAGAAGCTAAAAATTACCTGAAGGTTTTCTCCAGTAGAAGTCTTGACAATCCCAAGTTGCCCAGTGCAGCGTATTTGTCATCTGAGGATACCACAGAACTTTCTTGTGGATAGCCAGCAAGTTGGGACACTACTTCTGTCTCCGCCTTCTTCTCCGATACCAAATCACAGACTTGATCATTAAAACTTTCTCTGCAAACAATAGATTCCCCACGAAAATGCTTGGTCTGGGGTCTAGGCAAATCACAGTTCTCAATATGCTCTAGTGACTTTTGAGCAACTAAGTAAGCAAGCTCATCTTTATCCGCTACACGCCACCATGGTTCGGTCTTCTCATTTCCCATCCATTTACTTTCAAAATCAACAGTAAGCTTATTGGATGATTCAGATATTAAAGAGGAGAAATCATCCAATTGCATCAATTCAACATCTAGGAAACAGAATTCTCCTGTGTCCTTATACTTTGGCATTCTTTCTGATTTACTGGCATGTCCAGCTTCTAGTTCAAGAAATTCAAGGTCATAATCATTTTGCACACAAGTAGAGCATACCTTGCATTGATGTTCCTTAAGGGAACCAAACTTTTCTTTTGAGACAGCGTCTCCACCAGCTTGTTTAGTTTGATGGCAATTACCGCCGTATATAAAATCTCGGTGAACATCCATTTGGTGCTCTAAGTTGGTTTGGAGGCGTAAGCACCACTTTGAATCAGGTTGCATATAAGTTGAAATAGGACTGGAGCAAGGATGTCTGGGACCTGGGTCAAAATTTCCTTGTCCACAGACCATCTCTGTAGTTCCACTAATTGATGAAGAAGATGATGATGGGCAGGAAGCCACATCTGAAGCACTTTTGGCATCCTTGTGGAGAAAGCAGCGGTTAGCCACTCGCTGACAAGCAGCCCTTGTTTCTGGTTGTGCCATTGCCCTATTATTTCGACAGAATAAATCAGCACTAAAATTACTGTAAATAGAAAATTGAAGACCATCAAATTGGTACGAGTTATTCCCTCAAGAAAACTGAGAGGAGCTGAGCTCCGAGTTCTTTGTAACAACATTTTATAAAGCTTTAATAACAAGGACCGTTTGTCAGACCATCACATAACTGTCTTGGAAGGGGAGGAGGTCAAAAGCCAATGAATTCGACTTCCAGAAAGGGGCCAAACTTCGAGTCAATACATCTATCAATTTGGCTAAATTCAGCAGGTGTAGAAGCAATTCACGAGAACAAAGCACTAGATATCAAGTGATGATTGTCTCCTCCACAAAATAGTAGAGTAAAGATTTGGGCCCCGGGGGGGGGGGGGACTGGCATGTGTTGCATTACCCACAACATATCCTGATACAGTTTGCATTAGCTGTTACATGCACCTAGAGGATGTGTCTATTTGGGATTCCAAGTAGCAGGATGCATGAGGAAGTTAAGCTCTTAAAGCAAAGCTTAGATATCAAAGACTCAAAAATAGGGGGAAGAGTTTCTCTCTCTCTCTCTCTCTTTCTGGTGCTAGCAAGGCACTGAAAACCGAGGGGCAACCAAAGGAGTTTGCACAGCTAAGAGTTAAGACCTCTTACTGGGAAGTCAATGTTAGAATCTTGTTCTTGAGCAAATAACTTTTGCCAAGATCCACAAAAGCTTAATGCCTGTTGTAAACTTAAGGAAATATTTGATGTGATACATAATAGCCAAATTTTTGGTATATGATTTAAACCAAAACCAAAAAGTGTTCTTAGCTAGTAACACAAAGTAGTTCTAATTCATCTCATCTGAACAAGTTAAAATGCACATAGCCATAATGCTTAAAGGTAGAGCAGTGTTCTCTTTCGATTAGGGGGCTTCTTGTGCTAATCGTCTATATCTTCATGCACGTGAGGGAAACAGTGGAAAAGTTCTCAAACTTATGATAAATAATAGATGAAAACAAAAGATTCTGTTTACGTATCACTTCAATAAGCAAAAGCGGCTAACTACTCCATTTGTAGCATTCAAGAAATGTAGGGTTAATTGCAACAGGAAATTCAACGCCTGCGTCAGGAGGGTTAAGAAAATTCAACGCCAATGATACAGAAACCGTGCATATTCATCCCTCTCTGACCACCATGCAATGGCTCGAACTGCAAACTTTAATATGGCCAAAGAAAGTCAAAGGAAAAAGTCTGTATGACTATCATATAAATGCATGCCATGATAGCATAAACTTCTCAATAATGTTGGGAAACCGCCTAGCTAACGAGAATTCCTTCTAAACCCAACACAATTGCAAATGAGTATGAAAATTGCGATAGAGATTTTTAAAGAATTGAGTGCATGAAATAAATTTAATTCAATTCATGCGTGTAGAAAAATAAGGATTCAAAAAAAAAAAAAATCATAGGATTTGGTTTAAAGTTAAAAAAATGATAAAAGTAAAATTCCCCATCAGAATTTTGAATCATTACAAAACATCCCAAATGAACTAGTATGCCATTATATCGATCATTAGCTAAAACCCAGAAAGACTTTCCAAAACCCAGTTCTCAGAATCTCATATAACCTCGTAAAAACCTAGTGTAGTCCCAAACTTTTTTGGAATAATAACACATGTAACTGCAAAGGAATCCAACACTTAAACACCAAAATTCCAGGGTAACAAACAAAAATCATCCCCAAGAATTTAAGACAAAGGAAAACAAATCAGGGAGGCATAAGAAACAGACCTCAGCTTAAAGGCCTCATGGATAAGACACACTGGAGACGTCAGCTGAAGAAGATAATTTTGAGAGGGGAAAAGGAAACAAGTCGAGCGAGATTCCAAAATGATGTCTGAATATGCAATAGTTTCGATGTGAATTTCAGATGCAGAGGGCGAATTGAAGGGCTAGAACTAGAAGATAGGGGATGACGCGGAATTGGGGATTTTGTACGTTTCTTGCCTCCTCCTACTTTGCTTAATCAATGAATTGGGATATTTATTTTTTATTTGTTGTCAATGAAGCAGATCCATGAAGAACAAGAAGCAGAGTCCTGCTGCTTTGTATTTTTGTTTTTGTTTTCGTATTTTTTTTTTCCTTCCCTTTTTTCCCTCTAAATTAGTGGATTGATAAATTCTTTTATTATTTTTCAAATAATAATAGAAATCCCATGATTATTTTTTTTTTGTTAGAAGCATCCAATAATTCATATATCATGAATAGGATTAAGTTGAATATAGGCCCCAAAATAAAATATTAAAAAAATTATTAATATAACAATAATTTTAAATTTTTTGTAATAATATTAAAATCCATATTTTTATAAATTTAAAAGATATAGTGACACGTTCAATGGCTAGAATAACTGATTATCATGTAATAAATAAATAAATATTATTTATTATCAAAAGATTATATCTTTTAATTATTTTTTAATAGAAATTATAAAAAGATGAGTAATCATGATTTGATATTCATTATATAACTGATATGCTGAATAAAATAATAAAAATTAAAAACGCAATGCACGTGGTCATAATGTTGATATATGTTATTGTTGATTTGTAGAAATTATGGATAAAAGAATTTATAAATATCATTTATACTCCGATTCATACTTTCAGTATGATTTGTAGACTTTTTAATCACAAAATATTATTTTTTCCTTAATTTTTTTATTTTAATTAAAAATTATTATAAAAAAAAAAAAGTTAGAATAAATTAAAAATTCTTGAGGTGATCAAACACCATCCGAGCTGTTTTATGGCACTGCCAGGTGGTCACTAACAAGTGATTAATAATGCTGGGCCCCTAAACGGGTAAAGTTCAGAGAGATTTCATCCTCTGAGAATTACACTCCTTTAAAAACTTTTTCATAAAAATGGTGGCAGGAATGACTGGGAGACCCTGGGGGTGTGATTGCACCATTTCACACAAAATTTACTTTGATTATGGCCAATTCGGTGGCAAGAAATTTACAGGCTAATACACTGCTTGTTTTGCTTCTGCAGTGGCTGAAGAACATTTGATTGTGTGTGTGTTGGGGGAGGGTGTGAGAAAGAGAGAGAGATTCATGATATTATGATTTGAACAAAAAAAGGACTACTGTCTCACTAAGTTCTTGTACTTGGTTTTGAGTACTGACAATCGCCTCTGGAGGGGGAATTTCTCATCCGTCCTTCCCAGTTTGTCCAAGTAAAAAACAATCTTCTTCAAAGTTTCTAACACCTCCTCACTCTCATAACCAAATTCCTTCTCTTGAATTTTAAGAACTCTTTTGAGAAGTTCAAGTAGCTCATCATCGTCCTTTCCTAGCCTGGTCTGTATGGAAACCAGACAATCGAGAGCCTCCCCTGCAAAAAGAATGCAAACAAATGACACCGTTGATCGAATATTAACTCGGCTGTCATGTTGATGAAAATGTTGCAGAAGACATCATATTCAATCCTTTTGCATTACCAGCGCATTGGCTGCTGTAAGCAATATAAGGTTCTTGGCAAAACTCCGTATTCAAGGCATCAACGGGATTGCCATACAACCCTCAAATGAAAACTAATGTTGAGCTACTGGCAAAACTCCACATATTCCGCAAGGATGGGGAATTTTCAATATCATCAAATTGAGTGTGCCAAAGCTACGTGGTAAGATGGGGAATTTTCTTCTTTGCTCTCTCATTCTTTTTCTTGTTTGTACACTTGTTGATAAACCTTCTCTCTGATCTTCAAACAACTAATTCTTTTTTACAATTTTCAACTACAAACCCTAATCTTTTCTCTCGACTTCTTTTCCCACCATTCTTCTAATTGTAGGCAATCTACCCTAGTTGTCCAACATCACTATGGCAACTAAAAGTTGATAATTGAGCAGCTATTACACACAAAGGATCATCAAAGGAAACCAAAATTGATGAAAACCTCTACAAGAATCTTATCTTGTAGCAAGGCTTCGGTTCTACCACTACTATTTCTACAGATGCACTAAATGATTGAATGCAGCAATAAAGATGTTACAAATTGATATTTGTAATGATTAAAGGTGGGAAAAATTGATAATTTCAAAGGTCTTTGTTATCCTTAAATTTTTATATGCATTATCCCTCTTAATGACCTGTGGCTACGGTGGTCATCAGCCAATAGAAAAGGAAATTCAATAGGACTAGATAAATTAAATTTAAGCAAAAGAGACATCATGGTTACCAACTAGAAGAGATTCTTTTCCAAATGCCTCTTCACGGATGTACAAAGCCTCGAGGACCAATCTTTCAGCTTCTTCATCCTGTTTTAAATGGTAGAGAGTAATTGCAAGATGCAACATAGGGAATGTGACTGACTGATCTTTTGGCCCCACAGTCTTCATCATAATCCGCAAACTTGTTCTTAGCAAGCGCTCAGCCTCCACAAAATTCTTGGATCTTGAATAGGAGGTTGCAAGATTCAGGAGGTGGGTAACTGAGCTGGGATGCTCTTGACCTTTGTACTTTTCTGCAATCACTAGACAGTCCTCCAGTAGCTTGCGACCTTCTTTGCCTCTGAAGACCAAATTACAAAGATTTGGGACTAATACATAGATATGTCAAAAGGTCACACTTGTTTTTTAATCGGTATGTACTTAGTAGACACAAGCCAAAAGGTCACACATGGTTTTAGTGTACTAATAGCAGAACCCAAGAACCGGACTTTGCGGGAGTACCATCCACAAACTATCAGTTTATCAGACTTAACATAAAGATTATGTAAATTTGCAAGCTCCATCAAACACAATCACGGACATTCTTTAAGCTGTTATCTATTTTCTTCTAGATTCTCATTCAGAACATCTTTTTCTTTTTTTCTCTGTGCAGTTGAATTACTCGGTTTGTCCAAAAAAAAAAAATTCATTCTCCACTAATATACAGATTTTCAAGTTTCAATTTCTGGCTGGTTAGAATATGCTGATGATTAACCCTTGGAAACATTACACATGTTACCTTCCTACAACATGAAGTAACTCTGCCAGGTCTATCCTTATCTTCTCCATGATATTATCGTCTACAGCCGTATATTTTGAGTCCTCAATAACTTGTAGAGCATCTCTATATAAGCGAATAGCCTCATCCACATTTCCTGTAAGAAAATCACATGGGAGTACATGTCAAACTCAAAATATTGTGTCAACTAACTAGACATCTAATAAAATGTATACTTTGTATGCTGTCCGACACTTCTCTATGTAAAAATGTCATCCTGGCCTCAAAATTAGTGCCAAAAAATTCTAGGGCCCAGTGGTCAATGAATCCCAAAGGGAATAGTATTCATTAAAGAACATTTGCCACCACTTAGCCAAAAATCTGTCTGTTTTTTGAATAAGAAAGTCAAATTAGGCAACATGATATCATATTCACAGGCTCTATGACTCTAGTTCTGTTATGCATACTGTAAGCCTATCATTCTCACAAATGAAATTAAAGAATGGCATATACAATAAGAAAACAAACACATTTTGAACACACACAGGAACTACAGTTGTACAACTTCACCTTTGGCACACTTTACATGTGCTAGGGAGCACATAGCCATTCCAACTCTTCCATCGTTTTCTCCATAAGACTTCTTACATATGTCAAGAACTCTAGAAAAAGAAGAAGAAGAAGAAGAAAAAGAGAAAGAAACGAAAAATGAATCAGGTTTTAGTTCATATAAACAACTCAGAAGACATAAAAATGTTAAGAACCTGCTAAAACAACTTTCCGCATCTTCAGCCTGCCCTTTCTTCATTAAAAGATTGCCAAGACTGAATAATGGTACCATCAAGTCCTTACATTCAAAACCTCTACTGACTTCCAAGATAGCAATTGCCCTATGGTAGGATTCTACAGCTTCTGGGGCTCGCCCAAGGGACCCAAGAGCCTTAGCTATCCCCATTAATGGAGTAATGAGAAGAGTACTATTTTTTCCTACAATAAGAAGCATTATGAGATGAAAATTGTAATAAGCAAACTGTATCAGATAAGAGCCTGCATTGACATAAAAGGATACCACCACAGCACACTAGTTAGTGAGTTAGATTAGTAGCTTTCTATCCTGTGGAGAAGAACTCTCCCCCCTTCCCCTGGCGCATGGTAAAAGAAAAAACCCTGCATCCAATGCCATACTAATTTGCAGAGAGTTGCTGAAAGAACTGAATTTTGCAACTTCCCATCTCCTTAAGTCTTTACTCAAGGAATCAGAATAACACTTGAAATTTAGAGTACAGCGAAGGCAAAAGGGGGGTGGAGCTAGAATCAGTCCCCACTTCAAAATATGGATGTACAGAAAATATATTAAGAAAATATGCAGACAAAAGAGCAGTCCTTGATCATCTCATCAGAGTTTCAGGTAAGCCAAAAAATGATCATCACATCGATTGCTAGTATAACTGCTAGGCAATTTTTTGGTGCTGGTGGAATCATTTATTTGTCATTCTTAAAGAGAGTAATAGAAGATTGTAAATGAATGTCACGGATATATCTCTTCTTCTTTGCTTCTCTGAGTGCATACTGGGAATGTAGATATGTTAACACTTAGCAGAAGAGCATGAAGAAAGAAGCTGTGAAAATGATAGCCCTAACAGAGGCACCAGAATGACCTGAGGTCATGATACAAAACAAACAAAAATGTATTCTCCTAATACTGATCTTTATGTTATGAGGCAAGTCTGAAAATGAAAATATGATATTCAACAAATAAAACAAATTACAGGCCAGATAACACACCCTAGAAATGTGAACAGCACAAGCCAACCAGATTTAATGCAGAAGAGACGAGCACTGTAAGCAGCACGTACCATGTACATCCTCCAGAATTTGAACAGCCCTTTGATACATGAGTATTGATTCCTCGTATTTTCCTGTAGTAGAATACATACTCCCCATGTGCATGAGCACTGAATCTAGAAGTGGCTCGTTGTTCTTTAAATCACCAACAATCTCACGCAACTGAGAGAAAGAGAAAGTAAGAGCAGTAACTAAACTTTATTATCAGATGAGAGGAAGACATCGAATGTCAATGAAATACAACCTGCCTTCATGTTGAAATGGCAAAAACTCAAGTATCCAATCAAAATACTTGTATGTGATTAAAGGGGAAAATGGCTGCAATCAAGTGCTCCATATTCCACAAAATTGGAATGCAGCCCCTTCACTTCAATGACATGAATAAGAATTAACTTAAAAGTTCATCCATTTTGCTAGTGCTAATGTGAGAACTGATACCTGAGGGAGGGGAAAAGTGCACATGAGAGACAGGGAGAAAGAGTACTATAGGAGCATGCACAGCATTATGGCTTGCTAAAATACAGGTTTTTGCATTTTGTCTACGAACATCAAATTAAATAAAACTAGATTCCATTCCAACATCCAGATTGATTTATGAATTGATGACAGAATGTAAGGTCTAGGACAAAACTAATACGCATCAAGGAGAAAAGATGACAACTTTCAACAAGAACAAAGAACAATTGTCACACTCAAATTTTGTATGCTCACTGTAGGTTAGCATCTAAGCATCCAATGACGATGATTATTCTGCCTATGGTCACAGAGTTTCAGCTGAATGCTGCTCAACTCTACACCGAATATTTATGGTTTCAAAGTTGAGGGAAAAAAAAATAACAACAATTCAGCTGCATATCTTTTAAATGGAAGATAATTTTATGAAAACATAGGCATCTTACTTAATAATAATTAATAGTTCCAAAGATGCCCAAAACAATATCCACTATCCCCGCTTAATTTAGGAACCTGTTGAAATATTCAACGTAAAAGGGAAGACCTTAAGGAAGAAAGCTTTCTTACCTTAAACAATAAGGAGAAAACAAACTTAAGGTCCCCAAGAGCCACGTAGCCCAGTGCTATTATGTCAAGCATCGCAGCTTCCTCAATTCCCTTTGCACCAGCATCTATCTGTTCTTTTACAGCATCATAATTTGCTTGAAGTAGATCCATGGCATCATTTCTCTTCCCAGATTTGATCAATAATTTGACCTCATTGAATAGCTCCTGCAATTGGCTTTCAAGATTATTCAAATCCTTCATAGTGTTATGTGAACTATCAACCAATGCTGCAGACCTAGCAATACAACAGACAAAGAAATTATATAAGGACACTAAGATTCATTAGTTTGAAAGATTTCTTTAGTGACTTTGTGAAAAATGACAAAACCAACCGATAAGATTTTTCTTAGCATTTTATACAACAAGTTTCTCACAATTAAATAAGATAAACAATTCCAGTAAGCAGTTAGGCAAAGCAAAACAGAATACAGCCGAATTTCACTCTTTATCGCAAAGACCAGGGGGAAAGCGAGGGATGGTTGCTCATGAAAGAAGTAGAATCCTCCTTCTTTGGCAACAGATGCTATCATTTTCATCAATACTTTTTAACACTAGTATTTCCATTATTTTCTTCTCCAAATAGCAGTTCATAACTTCATTTACAAAAAGCTGGTGACCGAATGAACTTAGTTTTAGAAATGGTCTTAATTTAAACTGAAATGTGAAGTATCTAAGGGAAAAAAGTGCTCCTGTGGTTTGTATAAACATTTTAACATTTAGGCGGCACCAAGTTATTAACCAGTTTTATAGATTCTTGCCAACTAATTAGCCAGTACAAGGAAATCCAACAAAGAATACAAAATATTGCTATACATAAACTTTCTCCCAAATCTTTTTATCACTCCACAGTTTAAAAGTTTTTGATTAATCATGATGATCCATTGGATAAAAAGTACTTGGAACTAGTTGAATTCAAAGATAAAACTACTTGTAACATGGTAAAGTTATATAAGCACCACACTGTGTATTCATGAGAGCAATTCCAAGATTGTAAAGAGCATATCAAGCTACTTTGTTGGCTAGATTAACATGAGGAGAAAAGTCAACCAACACCTTGGTGCTACACGTCATACTTAGACATGAAAATCCTTCTCCCATGGTACAATATTCGACTCTGCTACTACTGTCAGGCACAAGATAACAGGTTTTGGAGCTAATACCATGGTAGTTTTCTCACACGTATCTGGGACACTCCGCATCGATCAATATCAGTAAGAATAGCAGTACTATGGGCATAGGTTAGCACTTCCTTGCTTGCATACCAACTGAGGAATCCTAGGAGAAGAGAGACCTGAGAGAATATGTGATCATCGAGCCATACACCTGGCCAAGATATTCATGATGCCAAATTGACAAAAAGGATATCTATTCCATCTTGTAGGTTGATTGCTTGCTTACCCATAATCAACATAAGGAGTCCATTTCCCTAGTATTCCAGATTAGACAACAGACATCATAGAAGGGAAAAAAGAAAACAAATTTCAAATCAGCGAACCAACGACCATGCAACTTCTAAATTACTTTCCCTATTCATTTGACAATGTTCACCAAACAAAATATAATTGCTTCACTGTGCATGCACAACACCCCATATAACTCAGACAGATAGCAACAGAGCATTCGAGGTCACCAGGCAGGTAAAACAAGATGCCCAATTTAATTCATTTAATTCACAGACAGCAAAGTGCAGATGCTGATGCCGGCCTTTCCTCACATTTTTCCGGCAATAGAGTAGGCCCACTAAAGGTATAGCATCAAATGGGTCAACATTACAAGCACATTGTGGGTGGTACGTATGTATGTGAATGTGAAGACCATGCCAGGCATAAAATTCTCAGCACAGCAACATGAACAACCAGTCCATCATATATTGAATAAATGAAATCAAAGTAATACACTCCGGCAAAATGGGTACGCAAAATTTACAATTTTAACCTCCTACAGCTCAAATTATAAATAATAAAAGTAGCTAAAATGAACAATGAAAATTATCCTGAAGCAGAAATGAAAAAAAACCCACCTGTGAGAGCTATTCAAAGCAGATTTACAAAACCTTCTCGGTGCATTTTCCACATGAAACGGCCCAACTGTCCCTTGAGTGGTAAAAGCTGTACTGCATATCATGTAAATTTTGGTTTTGCCAAATTTCTGGGTTTTAACACAAACTGAAGAATTCAAGTTCGTCTCTGCATGCTTTTGGTGAAACCTTGAAGATTTAAAAATAAAGAAAGTAAAATAACTAAAAATTATATTATCTATATAAAACAGCAGAGAGTGAAATTCATGAAATTGGGAAATATTTGGAACAAGGGACTACCTGTTGATGGAGGAGGAGGACGAGATAGCAGGTAAGAGTGCCATGAGAGATAGAGAGAGAGCAGCTTCCTTTGCTATACGCTTGCTCGAGCCAAATGGAACACCCTTGCCGACTTAACCGATGCACAAATTATCAATTTTCGGTCCCTTGGTCGGTTTTCTCTCGAAAATTTGTATATGACAATATTTGCACCTGGGCGGGCTAACCGCTGAACCGATGGTCCGGCCCAATTCAGGATGGGCTATGTGCAGGATTTTATTTATCTTATTTTTATTTTTCAATATTGAAATCATCGCATTAGAAAGTTAATTTTTCCCAGGGCCATGAATTTGGACGGATTAAACACTTATAATAAGGAGTACTATGTAATTTTATATTCATGTGCTTGTTATATATAACTTAGTATTGCAAAATTAAGCTCAATATATTTAAAATATGTAAAAAAAAAAAATACATGATTCAACGTATTTATCATATGAAAATAAATAATTTTTAAAAATACTAAAAAATGTTCAACTTTTTAATATTAAAATCTTAAGCGTTTAATAATGAACTAGACATAGTACTAATTTTAAAATCTTAATTAAAGTTTAGGATCGAAAGTTGAAAATAGAAAAAATTATGTCAAAAGAGCTGAATCCTAAATAGGATTCAATGTTTAAACCGAATTAGTCGAATTATAACTCCGCATAATCGTGGTGGAAAGGCTCTTACAAACTCAAACCCATCAATTCAAATAAATATGTTAAAATCTCGACTTAAACATATAAAAATGGCCTGCAGATTCTCGGATCAGGAAAAAAAAAGGGTTAATTAGGGCAGGTTCCCTGTCCGAGTTAAAAATGCTCTCATATGTAAAAAGTTCGGGATAACTCAAGCCTAGCTATAAGTGGGCTTGGGAGAGATCCCATAGGCCCTGTCCTAACATCACCAGCATCATCGCAATTGTAGAAGCAGAGAGAGCCTCCAAAAGATGTAGAAACGTAATGAGCAGCAATTTTAAGGCGGTAAATGTGGAGCAATTACAGCAATGAATTTGAGAAAGCTCAAATTAAATTAAAATTCATAAGGTACGATCACGCAAAAATTCAAAACAAACCCTAGTTCTTAACCCCCAGAGATCCAACCATGGAGTAAAAAATTTTTAGCCATAGGAAACCATGCCACAGATAAGCTACCGACAAGGGCAAGCTAGAGTCTCTTTGGCAGACTTCAATTAATAATCAATGATACAAATAAAGGGCTAAGCAAGGCATGCTTCTAAAAGTTTGTTACAATAGTTTTTACCAGGGGAGGCTCCAACCAGCTTCCTGAATGAATTTCACAGAAAGAAGTCTATCCTCATTTTCTTCTGATTTTCACATTAAGCGTCGATTGAACTTTTCCCTCTGGTAAAGGAATGGACTTTGGCAATCGAAGTGGCACCTCAAACTCACCCAAAGTGGACAAAGGCGATGGTAGATGGAGGTTTTCAGGCTCAATACGAATGCAGAGCTGCCTTGCCACCTGACACCACATAAGACATAATAAAGGACACACCAAAATTACATTACAATACCAGGGGAAAATGTCTGCAGGTTATTGCTAGAACCAACATTCAATATATATAAAGAGAGCAAGCTTAAAGTGCAAGGCAAATTTGTATACTTAACAGAGAAGGGCTCTATCAATGTGGTAGGGGGGTGACGAATGTGGGGAGGATTATGACAAGTAATCTAGTAGGTCCAAGAAACATTAGTTTTCCTCTTACAAGACTGTAACAGAAATGCAAATACTTTGAAGGTGGATACTGCACAACTCCTAGAGTGTCTCAATGAACTTCATCAAATCATAGATGGAATTAATAGAACTAAGCATTTTTTTTCCCTGGCTTCCCCAAGGCATTCCGAGGTCCACTCTTGAGAGATGGTAAGATGGAGAAGTGGTCATATCAAGAACACCGGTGAAACAGCAATATGAGATTTTTGGCATTTGTGGCAATTTAGCTATACAAAAGAAGATGAGAGGTGTGTTAATGAGAATATAATATGTCAAGAACGTAGTCACACACAGTATGTCAAGTATGCAAAGGCATCACACACAGTATGTCAAGTATGCAAAGACATCTCTGTGTCTGGGTTGAATTCTAAGTGGTGATGATGATAACAGGGAAAATCAATCATCCATATATGCAGTTGGAAGTTTTTATTTTTATACTTTCCTTTGTTTGGACATGGGCAATCAAACTTCTTATTCTGAGGTTAGGTCCACAAGCCTTGAGAGTTCTGACACCATTTTATTCCAATAATGCATTTAGTGCTTAGTTGTTATCCCATGTAGATCAAAAGATCCTAACACAAAGTTTTAAACAAAAAACCAACTTAACAAAAGGGCTAAAGTTATTTTTTATGTCGCTCCAATGTTCTCATATTTAAGCACAAAATGAAATTTAAATATGTTATTTTTTCCTATTTTGCTAAAAATATTCTAATATTTCCTGTTACAACCTTGTGAAAAAAAAAAAAAAACCAAAAGGGAATGGTATGTTAATAAAGGAAAATATTCCACAAACTTTAGGAGTTTGAAAACCAATGATGTAGGATTACTTTAGAGGAATTAGGGCAAGGTTTAGAGCCAAGGAAATTATGGTTTACAGGAGGTAATCCTGATCCGTTATAAGCTGTTTTCTTTAAGAATTTTTTGGTCCTGCAGACAATATTTAAATCCAACAACTGAATTGAAAGAAAGCAAGCAATTGATGATAAGAAAGAAAATAAGCTTACTAGCGTCACACTAGTAGATTCTTAGACATAACACCTAGGGCAAGAAAGCATTGCACCTTCTAAGGTTTGAGAAAACTCAAAACATAAATTCAAAGTTTTATTCTTGATTCTCATAATAAGGTTACAAGTCTTTAAATAGACAATTAACGTTAACAAAAAATAGAAATTACACCTCAGACAAAATTTTGAAGCTCCTAAGTAGTCCTAGTAATAACCCTTCAAGCAATAACTAAATATAAATAACTCTCAAAATAACTATACACCCAAATAAAATCAACAAAAGATAGGAATATTCAAAAAACAGAAACTGTGAAGATTTTTCTCAAATGTTAAGAAGATGATATAGAAGTCTCAGGGAAGAAATGGCTCCCCCAAACCTTAGAATGCATCGAAAGGGGAAATACAATGCATAATGGATGACACATCCATACAATAATACACTGACAAGGTTAATAAAGATTAAGCTAGGGAGACCAGCAAAGACCCATCTCTTTACTAAAGGGATGCCCCAAAGGTCAATTATTTATGACAATCTTACAACACTTCAATAAAAGACCAGAGAACTTTAATAAAAGATGACAGGGTCTGCCTGGAATTGAATGCCGAAGGATTGAACTATTCTTCATCTGCATCTGGTACGTACATTGATAGATCTTCATCTTGGGGTAATGATAGCCTTGGGCTTGGGGGAATACCAAATTGAGCTGAGTAATCTGAATCAGAAATTTATGGACTGCTACACTTGAACCTAGCCTGATCTTATTGTGTGGATGATCTGGATCAGTTCAGGGAAGAGTGGAAGAGTACTGGAAACAAGGTAAGGCCTCTTCAATTTTATTTTGGAACTGTGGAGGGTATAAGTCGTCATTAGCCCATGTATTTATTCTTGGGCCCAATAGTTGTTGAGACAAGAACTCTTGAGCTACTCCGTTAATAGTACATATTTCAAGGGTCCTTAAGAAATAGATACGCTGACAAAGTGGTGTAGAAATTAGCCCATTTTGGAGTTCAATATTAAGGGAGAATCGGATTTGATTATGTGGTGAAGGCCTTAGGGTGGTTTGGAATATAACCAATGTTTTGGGAGAGACTGTGGTGAGAGAGTATGGTTCCCTGATACTAGGTTTCTATCATCCCAATTTACAAAAATTGATCCCTAAGGGTAAGTTTGGTTCGTTTGGGAGGGGGGGAGGGAGGGGAAAAGGAAGATTTACTTTACCTGATGGAAGTAAATGGATTTTCTTCATTTTTGTTTGATAGGGATAGAAGGGAACGAAATGGGTAGTACTTTTTTTTTGTTTGGTTGAATGAAAAGTGGAAGAAAAAACCAACAATTTTACTATTATACCGTTGTGAAATAATATTTTTAATATTTCTTATAACATTTTTTTATTTTTAATTTAAAATATTTTTCTAAAAATATAATTTTTTTTCTAGAAAATAGTTATTTAATATATGTTTCTTATTTTTATAAATTATTTTCATTATTATTTTATATTAAATAAAATTAGAATATTAATGTAAAAAAGATTAAAAAAAAGTAAAATTAGAAAAAATAATCTTACCAATAAAATTGATGAAGAAAATTAAATTTTATTAGTTTATATTAAATAAAATTGAAATAGAAAAAAATGGATAATTTCATAAATGTTAAAGAAGGGCAAGGATAAATTTGTCCAAAAATCTCATTTCCTTCCATTTCTGTCCACTTTAGGATGGAAATGACTTCTTAAGAGGGAAGAAAAAGGATTACACTCAACTTTTACTTCCCCTCCAGATTTTTTTCCTTATCAACCGAGTGAAATGTGTGATTTCTTTCCACTTTTACTTCCCCTCTCATTTTCCTTCCACTTTTCAACCTAATCAAACTACCCCTAAGGGATTTGTTGCACATGGCTTTGACTTCTGTGGTACTAACCTAATTAATCCTTTCCCTCACCTCTCTTTTTTTCCCCCCCATACATGGCCTCTACCTCATATAATGGAAAAGTATTTTCAAGGGAAAAAAAAAAAGAAAAGAAAATCTTGAATGCAAGAGTACAGTTTAATTTTAGTCACGACTCAGCATCATGGTATTCATGCCACTTTCACCTCCACTCCCCCCGCCCCCCCAAAAAAAAAATTCAAAAGAAATAAATAAAAACACTTTACAGGCACTAAAATGTTAGTTGAAATTTCAAAAAGACTTCAAATTCCTCTCTGACTTCCAAGTTAAAAATCAAAATTCTATTTGACTTGGACAAAAGTTTCCATCACATACTTCATAGTTGAATCAGCAACTTTATATTGACTGAACAAGGAGATATTACACTATATGAGTCCAAGTAAAAAATTCTGGTATAAATTTATTGCTCAATCCTAACATGAAAAGCACATGGAAACCTTTTAAAAATGCTCAAAACTCATATATCATATCCACATGTTAAGTAATAACTGAAAAAGCTTTTTAGCGCTTGTACACAAAGATTTGTACTTCTGCCCTGACATATATATATATATAAAATAAATAAATAAATAAAGAACCACCTGCCAGCAACCGGATAAAAAGCTTTCTCATTTTATCTCTGCACTTTAGGAACTTGCACCTTTCAAGATGATAGAAAAAGTTTTTACTAGTTTCTCTTATATAACACAAGTTTTTAAGCGACATATAACTACAATGAAAGAAGTGAAGTTGTGATACATAATAAAAATCTGAACATGAATCAAAAATTTTATTTTTAATAGTTTCACGTATCAGCATTGAAAATATTTGCATTTTTCCTCTCTTGTATCTAGATAAACTTTTTCCTGACTACATCTTGAACAATTTATCCTAATGGAACCTTTTTAACCATTACTTATTACAATTAACATTATGCTCATAGAAATATTTCTCATGCATCTGAAAAAACCATGTGCTACATGACCTAAATATTATTTTGTTAATAATTTGTAGGCATGTGTGCTTGCAAATATGTGAATGGGTGTATGCCTTGGATGATTTGAATGAGGGCAACATACATGATATATTTATTTTTATTCTCCACAGAAGCATACAATTTGTAATTTATTTTCTTATCTATGTCCTTTGTAAAATAAATAAATTAATTAATTAACTAGAAGGAATTCTTACCCCCCCTTTTCTCCCATTTGTAGAGAAGACTCAATTCTTAAGGCAATCACTGATGTTTTTCATTGCTTCATAATTAAAGAGGGCAGGCCAACCTCTTGACTTGCAAGAAACTTAAATTATGGACAAGCATACACCTGCCAACACCTCACTAACACCAAGAGAACTATATACAGATTGCACATCCCCTGCACCCTTATTATCCACAATTGCAGTTAACCCACCATTTATGGAAGTGATCCCCCCTCACTCCCCCCACCCCCCACACAAAAAGATTGCTATGGTCAATCATTATCACAGAAGCATAACATCCTCCAGTATGAAGTAAATTATGCTTTCTCCTGCATATTGCACTATGCTGAAACAAATAAAGAAACAGGGCCTGGGTGGCACTGGCACATAAGAAATTTTAAGTACAAACAAATATAAAGACTTTCTAGTTGTATCCCCTTTCATATAACATTTTTAAACCCTATCTCACAATCCACAGTCTTTAGCACACATGAAGCCATGCAACTTGAGTCAAAGCATTGAGAATTGGGTTGTACTACATAATTTCTCCAGCTAAATCAATAATCCTTCAAGACATGCACAACAGAAATGAACAGTAGTTGGGAACATCATTTCCCTCTTACTTTCAAACCATCAAAAATATGTAAAATCAGGGCCGAAAAAAGAGAGAAGTGGGAAAACAATACCTCAGATACAAGTTCATCTTTTGCCACAGGTTCATGCAAGTCGTTTCCTGTTGTAATAAACCTCCGCAAAACCTAGAAGGTCATTAACTAAATAAGTAATTTCATCAATACCAGATAATGGCCTTAGAGACCATGAGGTAACTTCTGGAGGTTTTATCTAGAAATAAATGTGCATTAAGAAACATAAGCTACGGAGATTCAATTTTTAAACATTAGAAAATTTGGGTTTATTATAGCTAGTACCAAATTTTTATATTCTAAATGCTAAATATTACACCAATTTTTGTCATTGCACACCTAAAGAAAGAAAAGAGCATTGGATACAAACACAGCCAAAAAGGATTAAATCTCTCAAATATAGAAATTAACCAGAAGAGCATTATCTAGACGTGTTGCGGCTGTTTGATATTCTTTCATTTTGTCCTCTTCTGTCTTTGGAGCAACTTTGACTTCCTCCACTTCCTTAGTTTGGTAAATCTGATAAAACAATTCCCATGAATAGCTTCTATCAGATATTAAAACCAGAATGAAAAACAAAAATTCCTACTGCCGAGGTTAGGTAAATGAAACCAGGGAAGAAATTCAAATCAAAAAGCATCACGTATTTAACAGATATGAACTGCAATTTTGCTGCAGGAAACAGGAGCAGAAGCAAAAGAGGAGAGGGACTCAAGAGGCAGATGACTTCAATGAAACCTACTTGGTCCTTGTGGGAAGTCAAATATCATTCAAGTTGTATGTTACTGATTGTTAATCCATTACTTGGCAAATTTCTCCCTCTCATGTGTGCACATGTGCACAATCATGCATATACATATATGGTGTATGCCTTGCTGTAAGGCTATGACATGCCTATGACTACTTTGAATTAGAATCCTAACTCAACATTCAATCTGGGCATCTTTCTCTGGTTTCCCAGATTGGAATATGAGTACCTCAACCACCAAATTCAAGCCCGCAGTAGCAGCTCAAGTAGGTTATGGTATGGTGAAGGCCAAACTAAAGCAGCACAAGGGCTAAGCAGATCAATATTAACAAACCTGATGATGGATCAAGCTAGAGCTCGGAACTATTTTGCAATCGCAACAGAAAAGCAATTACTAATCATTTCCTCCCCAATTAAGGTCAAGTATATCCGCAACACAAGACCTAAATATCAACAACTTAATTTGTATTTACATTAAGAGAAACAATATATATACCATGGCAATCAACAAATGGCATTTCATTGCAAGACATGGGTTTGTAGAGAACCTTGCGTTGCTCCCGGACAAGATATGCAAACTTCTCGATATTTGGGACTGCAAGCATCTTAGGCATCAGGTGATTTCGGAAATACCCAGGTGCAACTTTCACTGTCTCGCCGGCTTTCCCAAGTTTCTCAATGCTCTACAAGCATCAACCCAGGTCAATGTTTCTAAAATCAATGAAAACAACACCATCAGAAATTCACAGAATTATGTAGAACACTCACTGTCGTAAGAATGACTTCCAATCTCCGATATCGAATGCCATGACCAGAATACAGCAAAGGTTGAGTTATAGAATTAGTGCTACAGAGACTACTCCCGTCTTTGATGATTTGTCGTAGAATCTTCTTCCCACATTGCGTATGAGCCATCTAACGTTTGTTCACCTTTCCACCAAATTCAAAAGAAGAGTCACGAAATTAATACCCATATCGAATAGATGTAGTTCGACAGTCAACCGACGTTTACCAGCTAGAAATGATAGAGAAATTGTGTTAATGTTTCTCTTAGGAATTTCATCATACAAGTTATAGACCAGACTACATCAAATTCGCGTAACAACACAGATACCGAAGAAAAACTCGACCGCCGGGGGGGGGGGGGGGAGGGAGAGGGAGGGACAGAGAAAGTGCCTAACAAAATTGAAGTTGGTTGAAAGAGGGCAATCGTTGTGATTTGGGGGTCCGATGCGAGGGCTTTAGCTTTTTGGGTTTTAAAGAATTCCTTTTCTGCGGGTGCTTAAATTAAAGTTTCCAATTCTCGTCGATTATAAAACATTTTATTGAACGAAATTAACTTATTCTTAATTTAAATAATAATTAATGAAAATATTATATTAACTTAATAAATTAATATCATTTATAGATAATAATGAATCCTGTCGACAAACAATGTGCCTATTTATTTCTTGGTATTTATGACAAACATATTTATAAACTAATTATAATTTATTTACACTAACTTTTTTTTTTTTTAATTTCAAATGATTTATTTTTTTACTGGTCATTTTGAGAGAGCACTTAATTAATGAGTGTTTTGTCCCTAAGGATAGGTTAAATGATACAGCATTATGATGTCTTTTTCTTTTTTAATTTGATTTTATTTAATTATACCTCTTTATATAAAAAAAATGTCGTTCGGAATACAAACGTGGCTCTTATCAATCTGTTTGAAGTTTACTTTTCTAAAAAAATAAATAAAAAAACGAAAATATTTCTTAAATCAAACTTGACTTCAGGACCTCTTTAATGTGAAATGTATAGTATGTGGGCAAGCACAGGTTTTTTGGTTGCAAAATTCTCCCAACTTTGGAATATAAACCAATCAAGAAATTAACACAAGGTATCAAAACGGCCAAGCAAGAAAGAAAAAAGCAATTCAACAGGAAAAAGAAGATGGATGTTACTATACAACCATGCCAAAAATTTTATTAATTCTGCAAAAATCACACATGATCGCCAAGAACAAAATTTCATTCCCCCCTCCCCCCCCCCAAAAAAAAAACCAATATAGCGCAACTCATATACCAATCTCCAAGGAACTGTCCCCACCCCCTCCCCCTCCTCTAACCAAAAAAGATAAAAGACGGGCAACAGAACACTAAGCAAGGGATGGATTCTGGAAAACAAACCCTTGCATTCCGATAATTGACTCCTAGAGCAGACTCGTGCCAGAATGAAGGTCTGCACCACTACCCAGTAAAGCGTAAAGCTCTCTGGCATGTTTCCTCGACACTAACATTACAGGCCCACAATTGAATACACTGACCCTGAGTAGTTCTGTGATAGGTGATTCCTGTATATACATGTAGGACAGGATTAGGCAGGAAATGCCTAAAAGAACTTTTGAGACCACACCCAGCAAAAGCCAATCTACACCGGAAGCAATATGAAAGTTCACAAATATTCCGAGTTTTCTCATGCTCATCATCCCATGTTTCTGCCAACCTTAAAGGCCATCTTCTAGGGCTGATACAGCAAAGTACAATGTATCACTAAAAAATGAATCAGAAATTATAAATCCAAAAACTATAAGCATGCATAAGCACCTGAGAGAGAGAGAGAGAGAGAGAGAGAGAGATGAGGACTTACTGCTCAGAATAAATCCTTGAAGCAAGCTCTGGGCTCTTTCAGCCTGCTCTGGAGTACCAGCTATTTGAATAATCTTCTCTCTCACTTCTTGTCTATCCTCTACTTGGGTTATGGTAGCTCCTGACAACTGCCATATATCACACATATTCACAGGAGAGTGTTTAGTCAAAAGTCACAGCTTGATCATGGTAAAACACTCAGTGTAGCCAGTCTAACCTCACTGATCTGTTGAAGCTTGTTTTTTGATTTTGTTATGAGTTTGGGAACTGCAGGCTCAGGTATTATAACTTCCAATATACTTCTGGTGACGAGAGGGACAGGGACTCTGGCATAGAACAGGGAATGAGCATTAAGTAAGAGAGCCTTTAAAGGAGAAAGCTAAAATATATGATAACTAAGCAAAAAATTATCTTACCTATTCATCCCACTTGGGGCGTCTTCCTGAAGTTCGCTTTCATTAGGCTTTGTTACATCACTACCACCACCACCAGCATCCTACAAAACAAGTGGGAAAAAGTTGAGAACTTAAAATGGAAGTCAAAGATTGTTATTAAGTCTATCCATCCAATCTAGATCAAGGCCTTATTTTTCTGTGTCATCCCAACAAGGAGGGCAGCACATTAAGCATCTTATTTTCATTTCTTTTTTTTTTTTGTGTTTCATGCTAAACAAATCCGGATTAGCAATTTGCATGACATGTGACAATCAACAAATGGAAGTACAGGTAACAGGCAGGGTAGACAACAATATTAGTTACTCTCTATTCCTTGGAACTGATTATTATAAAGGTTCCACACAGTGAAAGACAAAGGGCTTATATGACTAGAAAAAATAATAATGAGATTTTGAACAGGTTCACATCTCTCCTCCCTTTCACAAGAAAAGGCAAAGTAAAACAGAGCCACAATACCTTTGGAAGATGTGCTGTAGTCACAGATTGTGAACTCTGATGGGATGCGGTTGCTGGGTCATTTCCAGGGTAACCTTCACGTGGACTTATTTTGTGAGGAGAGACTGCTTCCAGAGCCATCTCGGTACCTACAGAACCTTGTGCAGACGTAGATGGCGGGAGCATGTCCTTATCCAAGAATTCCCGATAAATATAGCTTCTTAGTCTTGCCGTTATCTCCAAAATAACGTCACGAGCAGCTTTTATCTCACCTACAATCTGCAGGCATTATCAAGAAGTGGGTCAGATATGTAACCGTCCATCATAATCTCGTCTCTGATGCTTTTGTTTATCACACTGTCACAACCAGGCTTCTCACTAAGGACTTCTCTGAAAGGCAGTCAAAACCAAATACAGTGGAGGCATCCACCATGATAGAAGATCACGTCAACAGATTATGCACAGGAAGAAAGCCCGAGTTTGATCATGCACAAAACATTGCCTTCCAACATGAACAATGACACAAATGGACACACGAACCTAGTTAATGTTGTCAATGTTCCTATTGCTAATAGACTTAACAACAAATCAAAGGATCATATAAAGTCACCACAGGTAACAACCACAAGGTCCTTCCATACTTATGCAACCTGGCACTTAATAGCATGATTATAATTGCAGACCTCAAAGAAAGCCAGACAAGTGTCTTTAACCAAAACAGTAACGTAAAATAAATCAGGCATTCCCACATGATAACAAGTCATAAAACAAACCTGGATAACATCATCCATGCCCGATACGCATGCAGGAAGTTCCTCTCTTGGAAGGATTTGTATGTTTGCACCAGTTGTTTTTCTCAGCTCAGACAAGGAACCATCCTTCCGATCTAAGCAACAAATGTCACTAGATGGTACAACTAATCTTGTTGTTACAATATTGTCTTTATCTGGAACAAGATTTACAATACGAGTTTGAATATGCAATAAAGCTTCCTGAGCTGGAAACAACTCATCGTCAGGACCCTAAGTACACAGACCAATGAGGAAGTTATTAAATTGTTTCCGACACAGTAAATCTGTGAAGATATCAAAGACAGCAGCAAGTGTAACACAGGGTAACTCTATTCAAATTCTGATGGCATATGTAAAAAATAAATAAGCAAAAAAATAATTTATAGGTAAAGAAACAGAATTTATTACTTCTTAGAACCAAGGGATGAGAGAAGGAAAAATCACCAACAGAACACTTAAATTCCAATTATAAGAATTCCAAGCACATAGTTTTTGGGTGCACCTCATCAGAAGATATTATCACTATCCGTTCATCTGACCCAGCAACAGGATCAGTGATCTTGATATCAACACCTATCTCATTTTGAAGCAAGTCCAAAATTCCATCTGATTCCCCCACAACAACGTCAATCTTCTCAGCTGGACAAAGTATTCGAAACACGAGATCCTCGCCTGAAAATAGCTCCAAGTCACCATCCGTAGGAGCAATTCCAGATTCTAATTCATAACTGGATGGGTGTGAAGCATAGTTATTGCTTCTGTTGTTCCCTTGTGATCCATAAGTAGGCCCATCACGACGTGGTGTAGTGTTCATGTGAGGGAGAAAATCATCCTCAGGAGGGAAGAAGCGGTCTGGTGAATGTAACCGTCCATAGAATTGACTGCGGTCACGATGCTGACTCTCCCTCAAGCGTGCAGAAATAATTGATATAGCATTCTTCACATTGTTTATATCACCTGTGACCTGCAGAGGAGAAAATGAAATAAGTTTAAACTAATTATGGTGGGATACACTCTTGTTTCATCTTTTCTTCCCTAAGGACAGGGGTGGTATCTACACTACTCATACCTAAAGATTAACTCTATTAAACGAATTAACAGTATGCAATACATAAAATGGCAGAAATGAGGCTTAAAGCAACAGAAAGATAGAATTAAACAACGTCTGAATCAGAGCATAACCACTACCTTATCAAGTCAAGAGATATTCCGATAAATAAAAATGAGAAGGAAACAAATAAAAGCTAAGTAAGAAAATTACACATCATAGTATTTATATTTTGTGAGTGCTCATTTCAAGGTAGTTTGGATGGACAATTCAGAAAGCAATACAAATTCAAAGCCCACAATTTGGAGCATTCAGCCAGCCTTCTTCTAGCAAATTCCTCCCATCTGGCTAAAATCAGCTTCTGTACGAAAGTAAATAATTGTGAACGAAACAATGTTGAGTTAAAAATTCAATACAGCCTCCTTGAATCGGCATGAAGAAGGATGTCAACTGTAACAGTGGAAGTAGTTTCACTATGAGAAACACCTTGAGCTTATAACATGTCAAAATCCACTTAGACTCTAATGCAAAAGTGGCAACTATCTACTCAAAATTCAAAATTAGCTTCCAGCCTCTGCATAGCTGGTATGGTTTAATGCAGTTCAATTGCTATAAGAAGGCAGATGACAAGAAATATCACCAAATCTGTATAATCCATTATTCTTTTTATGTTTAATCTGGCGCAGAAGCTTATTCCCATTACTAATTCAAATCAAATTTTATGCATTTTTTGTGCTTAGATCTCAACTTCCACAATGCAGCACGCGAATCAAAGATTAAAAGGTCAAAGCGCAGCAGCAAGAACCTGCACTATCTCCTCTGTAGGCTCAACACACTGTGGCAACGACCGATCTCTAGGTAGAATCCTAATGTGGGTCTTGGTTTCCATCCTCATTTGCTCAATAATCTTCCCTCCCTTACCCAACAAGCTCCCCACATGTAATTTGGACACCACCATTCGGGTCACCACCCGATTTCCACCTCTAAGCACATAATCATCATCCTCATCTCCACCATACCCGCCATAACCATAAGGCCCTCCATCACTCTCTAGTATCCTATCATGAATCAAGAACAAGGCCTCCTGTGCCGGTGAAAATGCCGGCATTCTACCATCTGGGTCTCTCCTCCTAGTGTCAGAAATCTCAATAATCCTCTCCTCATCCCCAGGAATCAACTCATGGACATTGATAAATGCCCCTGTATGTTGCCGAATCGCCTTAATTATACTCCCAGATTTCCCTATCACACCTCCTGCCCTATGGTCATGACACAGAATCCGGTAACTGGTCGTCACCATTAGGTCATTGTTCTTGGAATTTCGGCTGAAACCACGACGGTGGTTGTGGTGGTGGTGGTTGCTGCTGTGGCTACTGTGGTTGCTATAGCGAGGTTTGCTCCTTGCTAGGGTTTCTGATTCATAGTCCTGAGAATCGTAGTAGTAGTTTCTCTTGGATCGAGATCTGTCCATTATCCCCCCCCGGCACCCAAAAAAGAAACTTAATCTAGGGTTTCTGAGATTTAGGGTTCAGATTGTTCTGTATTGTGTCCAGTTTCCAGTACAGGTAGAGAGAGGTGACATTGATGATCAGATTTAGGTTCTTGTGAAACAGAGAAAACAAAGAAAGTGTTGTTTTGGAAGGATTTTAGTACAGCTAATGCAATCTATTTGATCGTAGCTTTTGAGCTTTTTTTTCTTTTCAGCTCATGTGAGGAGACGTTGATTACTTCAGCTGATGGCTTTCTCTCTCCTTTTGTTTCTTCATTTACTGTTGTTTGCCTCGATTGTCCTATAAAATAAAATAATACGGTATCGGTGGTAGCATCTAACAATATTCTTAAAAAAATATAAAAATTCTTTCCATCTAACAACAAATTCTATAAATATTAATATGTTTAAATAATTTAAAAAATAACGAACGTAGTTCTCTGAGGAAACTTGTTCAAATTTGTTAAATAGAATGAGTCTAAACCTAATTTGATCACTTTTTTTTAGAACCATTCAAATAATTACTAAAAACTCTTTTAAACTCTAATCGAGCCATAAAAATTAAAAAATAAAATTTAAAAGAATTAATCTTTTAATTAATTTCAAATCAGATTAATCAAACAAAATTTAAATATCAATCGATATAAACTGAAAATAAATAAATAAGGGTTTGAATCTTTATAAGCAAATTATGCATTGCATTAGTGATTGGTTGTTTCAATGGAACTCAAAAAGGAACCCACAACTTATTATTTGATTTATTTTTACTCATATTTAATCTTATTAATTATTTATATAGCTCCTTGGAATCTTTATAAGTACTTTTGGTGACCTAAATTTTTCTCTCTCTTCTAAAAGAAATTAAAGTAATTAACAAAAATCATTATAATTCAATATTATAGAAGATGAATTTTGACACAACGATTGAATTGTTACTTTAATGATCTCACATATTCGAGATCTGAAAATAACCTCGTTACAAAACGCAAAAGAAAGAAGTATTCGTTTAATTTTGACTTTGGTTTATGTTAATAGATTAAATTTAAATTTAATTTATTAAATATACTCTTGTAATTTAAATTTTAGAACTATGATATACAACATATGTTCATTGACTCTAATAATAAGTCATGTAAGCAAGTAGTGATTAGTTGTTTGGTAGGACTACTCAAGAAAAGGGCATAAACAATAAACGATTTCTATTTCACTCATTCTCGCTTTGTATTTTATTTTGTTTTATTTTTTAAAAAAATGAATGACTCAAATTTGACTATTTTCTTTATGTTGATACACTATGTAATAAATTACGCAGGTGAGTAATAATTAGTTATTTTGGGAGGACATTTTCTAGAAAATAAAATAGCCTAAATAACTAATAAATACTTCACCCATTTCCACCTTCTAGTCATTCCTTTTAAATCTAGAGTCTCTCTCTCTCAAAATAGTTATAGTAATTAAACTTTATTTGTTCAAAGATTTAATTTTAATTTAATGCTACTTCAAGTAATCATACATGATAAACACAAATGAAAATAATTGGCTTTAATTCAATACTTTTGCAATTCAATATATATATATACACAACAATAATCAGAATTTTAATCTCAATAATTTGGATTGGTTTTGAAGTTGACGTATATGTATACAGTTTTTCTTTTATATTTTTACAAAGAAACTGTTTTCACGTCTCGAACCCATAGCAACTCAATCGTTGTATCAAGATTCATCTAAATTTTTTTTTTTGTTGAAATAATGAATGCTGTAATCCACATTATTTTTCAATTTTAACAAATCTTGAAAATTTTAATCTAATTTTGATTCATTTTTTGTGATGGATTTTGGGCAAAATACTTTTTGACCTTTTTATATGATATTGGCTTCTCTCCGTCCATAAAATCAGAAATATATATGTCAAAAGTTGGGCCACAGTTGCTAAATTCAGATCCATATGATACAATCTGCAGGACTGGTGTTGATCCTCTTCCTTTGGTATTCTTCCTTTGGCATCCTCATTGAATGACCGCTATGGCCACCGACTGCCATGTGGTAGAAGAATTGATTAGAGAGATTCAAATAGATTCAAATTTGAGACCTGAGAAGGAAGACGGTGTTAGTTAGATGTTAGTTGAGTTAAAATTCAGTAGCTATATAAATTTAACTTAATAATTCTAATTAAGAATACTCCATTAATTTAATAAGAAAGTCATTTACTTGTCATTTTAAATGCCAAATATTGTCACGAAAAAAAAAATTATGAAATGTATTCTTTTTAGAAGAATTCAACCTTTTTTTTGGGGGGGGGGGTGTTGTTGGGGAATTGAAGTTACATTGCTGCCATGCATGAGGCATTTAATTGGCAGTATAAGCCAAGGCTGTGTTGTCCGATTTGAATTTGACTTATACGACACCGACAATATTCTTTGGACGATGTTGGCGAAACTGCAGTTTCAAGGACACCTCTTGGAGTGTACCTCGGAACATGTTTAGGACCTGGGAGCCTCTGAGTGTTCTTCCTCCACTTTTATAATTTCTATTTTGTATTATACTTGTCAATTAAAAAAATAAAAATAAAAATTACCATTATATTATTTATATTTCATATTAAAATATCTAATATTTTCTGTACTAATATATCTTTGATGTCTCATTGGATCATTATTAAAATATGATATTTCATATCAAATTGGCCCCATGCCAATGAACAAAGACATCAAGAATTTAATATAATAACATAATGTCATGGAGGGCAAACATAATTTGTTTTAACTTAAAAAAATATAAAGATCAAATCATTTATTAATCAATACCATGATTATAATTTGTACCGGACTGTTAGGGTTTTGATATAATGTCTTTTTCTTGGGGGGGTCTGGGCCCGTGAGAATTGAAATTAATTCCCGAGTATAGGGAATTGGCCCTGAGTTAATTATGTTTTGCTTCAGATACGAGGGATTTCCAATTGTTGGTTGATAGACGTTAAGTTAAAAACATTTGATCTACACCAAATTTATTTAAATAAAGTGGTCGAATACTCTATCTCCTGAATTAGAGATATCGAGTATAAGCCTTTGAGATAGAGAAAAAGAATTTGGGAGAGCCAACCTCTTAATAAGTTTTACCGTGTTTGTTATACGAAATTCGGATACTAATCGATGAAAAAAAAATATTTAATCTACTTGCACCTGTGTTACATGGTGTAACATCTTCAAATCCAAATCCCGTGTAAGTTTATCGGTTGTTATTTTCGAATGCTTAAGGAATAGAACAAGGAAATGTGATGATGAATAGGGAAGATTCTATTGTGGCAATGGAGAAGGTTTTCAATGAATCAGGAAGAGGGATTAAGAGAGAATAGAGAATAGAGAGGGGGAGAGAGAGAGAGAAACAATTCATTTCCTACCTTTAATCTCTTGTAGGTTACATCCTTTATACATTTCTTGGCTGATTCTAATCAATCCTAACTCACTTAACTATTTTCTGTTGATTGAACCACTGATCAATTGAATTCTTAACAATCTTCAACTACCCACGATTAGCCATTGATATTCAAATTGACTGTTCACTACCAGACTATTACAACTTTTCCCCCCTTTTGAGACCCTTGGCCTCAAGGATTGAAGACTGGAAATCGTGCACGAATGAAATCAAAGTCTTCCCAAGTTGATTTTTTGCAACTGAGGTTGATCCATTTAATTAAAACTTGAGTCACAAGTTTGTGGTTTCTCCAAATGACATGCCTCTTAAATATTATTTTCAGCTTTACAATAACTTGTTTGTCAATACCAATCAGAGGTAATGTGGGCATAGGAGTCTGATTAGGACATAACTTTTTTATTTGGCAGTGATACATGGAATATAGGATGGATCTTTGAACTTTGAGGTAACTGTAGTTGATATCTTGCTATTATCTTAAAGGGCTCATAAAACTTAGAGGATAGCTTTAGTTGGTTACACAACTCAACAGATTGTTGTCTATAAGGTTGTAATTTCAAATAAACCACGTCCCCAACCTGAAACTCACTTTCTGATCTCTTCTAATTTGCATAGAGTTTCATTTTATTTTGTGTCTTGGATAAATGGTCCTTTAAAATCTAAATCATGTCTTGTCGGACTCTAATGAATTCACTAGCAGTAGAAATTTTGGAATCAGCATAAGGGCCTAAGGGAATATGTCGAGGTTGAAATCCGTATAAGGCTTCAAATGGGGACATCTAAATGTTGCTGTGAAAATTTGTGTTATGGCTAAACTTAGCCACTTAAGCCAAGATGAAGGTTTGTCAGATGATATACACCTTGGGTGGGTAGCACTCCAGGCATTGGTTCAATCTCTCACTTTGGCCATCAGTTTGAGAGTGGTAAGCACTACTGAGCTTCAATTTTGTTCCCAAAAGTCTGAATAACTCTTGCCAAAACAAACTAGTACAGATCTTATCCCGATCTGAGATGATGGAGTTAGGATGTCCATGTAATTTGAAGATGTTATCTAGAAATAACTTGGCTACTTCTGCAATAGTAAAAGGTTGTCGTAACCCCATAAAATGGCTGAACTTAGTAAGTCTATCAATGAATACTAAGATGGTATTATAGTCTTGAGAATCAGGAAGACCCTCAATGAAATCCATAGTTACCTGTGACCATGTTTAGGTTGGAATTAGTAATGGCTGCAACAGTCCTGAATAAGACTTGTTCTCATGTTTGTTTCTTTGGCAAATATCACATTCCTGTACCAATTTGTTGAATGTCTTCTTCATTAAATGCCAATAAAAAATTGCCTTAACCCTCTATAATGTTCCTTGTTGTCCAGAGTGACCTCCAGTAGCAGTGTCATGCATTTGTTACATAATTTTTTCCCGGAGTTGGGAACCATTTCCTACCACAATCTTCCTTTTATGTTTCAGAATTCCATCTTTATACTGAAACTCTGAGCTACTGTCTAATTGAAGAGTGAGTTGAGCTATTGAATTCTTGCAGTATTTATCATCTTCATAGATCTACATCACATCCAAAATCCACCTAAGTTGTATTATAGATACTGCAGAAATTGTAGTCCTTGATAGTTCATCCTCCTGTAGCTCTCTTCTTGAAA